>JAGIQG010000003.1:108887731-111287731 GCA_024679065.1 Sphyrna mokarran
CCTCACTCATTGCATGTATTAACACCCTCACTCACTCACTGCATGTATTAACACCCTCACTCACTACTGCATGTATTAACACCCTCACTCTGCATGTATTAACACCCTCACTCACTCACTGCATGTATTAACACCCTCACTCACTGCATGTATTAACACCCTCACTCACTGCATGTATTAACACCCTCACTCACTCACTGCATGTATTAACACCCTCACTCATTGCATGTATTAACACCCTCACTCACTGCATGTATTAACACCCTCACTCACTGCATGTATTAACACCCTCACTCACTGCATGTATTAACACCCTCACTCACTGCATGTATTAACACCCTCACTCACTCACTGCATGTATTAACACCCTCACTCATTGCATGTATTAACACCCTCACTCATTGCATGTATTAACACCCTCACTCACTCACTGCATGTATTAACATCCTCACTCACTGCATGTATTAACACCCTCACTCATTGCATGTATTAACACCCTCACTCACTGCATGTATTAACACCCTCACTCACTGCATGTATTAACACCCTCACTCATTGCATGTATTAACACCCTCACTCACTGCATGTATTAACACCCTCACTCACTGCATGTATTAACACCCTCACTCACTGCATGTATTAACACCCTCACTCACTGCATGTATTAACACCCTCACTCACTGCATGTATTAACACCCTCACTCACTGCATGTATTAACACCCTCACTCACTGCATGTATTAACACCCTCACTCACTGCATGTATTAACACCCTCATCACTGCATGTAGTAACACCCTCACTCACTGCATGTAATAACACCCTCACTCACTGCGTGTTTAACACCCTCACTCACGCATGTATTAACACCCTCACTCACTGCGTGTATTAACACCCTCACTCACTGCATGTATTAACACCCTCACTCACTGCATGTATTAACACCCTCACTCACTGCATGTATTAACACCCTCACTCACTGCATGTATTAACACCCTCACTCACTGCGTGTATTAACACCCTCACTCACTGCATGTATTAACACCCTCACTCACTGCATGTATTAACACCCTCACTCACTGCATGTATTAACACCCTCACTCACTGCATGTATTAACACCCTCACTCACTGCATGTATTAACACCCTCACTCACTGCATGTATTAACACCCTCACTCACTGCATGTTAACACCCTCACTACGCATGTATACACCCTCTCACTCACTGCATGTATTAACACCCTCACTCACTTGCATGTATTAACACCCTCACTCATGCATGTATTAACACCCTCACTCACTTGCATGTATTAACACCCTCACTCACTGCATGTATTAACACCCTCACTCACTGCATGTATTAACACCCTCACTCACTCACTGCATGTATTAACACCCTCACTCATTGCATGTATTAACACCCTCACTCACTGCATGTATTAACACCCTCACTCACTGCATGTATTAACACCCTCACTCACTGCATGTATTAACACCCTCACTCACTGCATGTATTAACACCCTCACTCACTGCATGTATTAACACCCTCACTCACTGCATGTATTAACACCCTCACTCACTGCATGTATTAACACCCTCACTCACTGCATGTATTAACACCCTCACTCACTGCATGTATTAACACCCTCACTCACTGCATGTATTAACACCCTCACTCACTGCATGTATTAACACCCTCACTCACTGCATGTATTAACACCCTCACTCACTGCATGTATTATCTACACCCTCACTCACTGCATGTATTAACACCCTCACTCACTGCATGTATTAACACCCTCACTCACTCACTGCATGTATTAACACCCTCACTCACTGCATGTATTAACACCCTCACTCACTGCATGTATTAACACCCTCACTCACTGCATGTATTAACACCCTCACTCACTGCATGTATTAACACCCTCACTCACTGCATGTATTAACACCCTCACTCATTGCATGTATTAACACCCTCACTCACTGCATGTATTAACACCCTCACTCACTGCATGTATTAACACCCTCACTCACTGCATGTATTAACACCCTCACTCACTGCATGTATTAACACCCTCACTCACTGCATGTATTAACACCCTCACTCACTGCATGTATTAACACCCTCACTCACTGCATGTATTAACACCCTCACTCACTGCATGTATTAACACCCTCACTCACTGCATGTATTAACACCCTCACTCACTGCATGTATTAACACCCTCACTCACTGCATGTATTAACACCCTCACTCACTGCATGTATTAACACCCTCACTCACTGCATGTATTAACACCCCACTCACTCACTGCATGTATTAACACCCTCACTCACTGCATGTATTAACACCCTCACTCACTGCATGTATTAACACCCTCACTCATTGCATGTATTAACACCCTCACTCACTGCATGTATTAACACCCTCACTCACTGCATGTATTAACACCCTCACTCACTGCATGTATTAACACCCTCACTCACTCACTGCATGTATTAACACCCTCACTCACTGCATGTATTAACACCCTCACTCACTGCATGTATTAACACCCTCACTCACTGCATGTATTAACACCTCACTCACTCACTGCATGTATTAACACCCTCACTCACTGCATGTATTAACACCCTCACTCACTGCATGTATTAACACCCCATCATGTATTAACACCCTCACTCACGCATGTATTAACACCCTCACTCACTCCCTCACTCACTGCATGTATTAACACCCTCACTCACTGCAGTATAACACCCTCACTCACTGCATGTATTAACACCCTCACTCACTGCATGTATTAACACCCTCACTCACTGCATGTATTAACACCCTCACTCACTGCATGTATTAACACCCTCACTCACTGCATGTATTAACACCCTCACTCACTGCATGTATTAACACCCTCACTCACTGCATGTATTAACACCCTCACTCATTGCATGTATTAACACCCTCACTCACTGCATGTATTAACACCCTCACTCACTCACTGCATGTATTAACACCCTCACTCACTGCATGTATTAACACCCTCACTCACTGCATGTATTAACACCCTCACTCACGCATGATTAACACCCTCACTCACTCACTGCATGTATTAACCCACTCACTCACTGCGTATTCCCTCTCTGCGTATAACACCCTCACTCACTGTTTTCCTGCATGTATACACCCTCACTCTGCGTGTATTAACCCCCTCACTGCGTGTATAACCCCCACTCACGCATGTATTAACACCCTCACTCACTCACTGCATGTATTAACACCCTCATCACTGCGTGTATTAACACCCTCACTCACTGCATGTAATAACACCCTCACTCACTGCATGTATTAACACCCTCACTCACTCACTGCATGTATTAACACCCTCACTCACTCACTGTATGTATTAACGCCCTCACTCACTCACTGCGCGTACTAACGCCCTCACTCACTCACTGCGCGTACTAACGCCCTCACTCACTCACTGCGCGTACTAACGCCCTCACTCACTGCGCGTACTGACGCCCTCTCTCTCTGCGCGTACTGACGCCCTCTCTCTCTGCGCGTACTGACGCCCTCTCTCTCTGCGCGTACTGACGCCCTCTCTCTCTGCGCGTACTGACGCCCTCTCTCTCTGCGCGTACTGACGCCCTCACTCTCTGCGCGTACTGACGCCCTCACTCTCTGCGCGTACTGACGCCCTCACTCTCTGCGCGTACTGACGCCCTCACTCTCTGCGCGTACTGACGCCCTCACTCTCTGCGCGTACTGACGCCCTCACTCTCTGCGCGTACTGACGCCCTCACTCTCTGCGCGTACTGACGCCCTCACTCTCTGCGCGTACTGACGCCCTCACTCTCTGCGCGTACTGAGCCCTCACTCTGCGCGTACTGACGCCCTCACTCTCTGCGCGTACTGACGCCCTCACTCTCTGCGCGTACTGACGCCCTCACTCTCTGCGCGTACTGACGCCCTCACTCTCTGCGCGTACTGACGCCCTCACTCTCTGCGCGTACTGACGCCCTCACTCTCTGCGCGTACTGACGCCCTCACTCTCTGCGCGTACTGACGCCCTCACTCTCTGCGCGTACTGACGCCCTCACTCTCTGCGCGTACTGACGCCCTCACTCTCTGCGCGTACTGACGCCCTCACTCTCTGCGCGTACTGACGCCCTCACTCTCTGCGCGTACTGACGCCCTCACTCTCTGCGCGTACTGACGCCCTCACTCTCTGCGCGTACTGACGCCCTCACTCTCTGCGCGTACTGACGCCCTCACTCTCTGCGCGTACTGACGCCCTCACTCTCTGCGCGTACTGACGCCCTCACTCTCTGCGCGTACTGACGCCCTCACTCTCTGCGCGTACTGACGCCCTCACTCTCTGCGCGTACTGACGCCCTCACTCTCTGCGCGTACTGACGCCCTCACTCTCTGCGCGTACTGACGCCCTCACTCTCTGCGCGTGACTACCAGGACCATGAGGTCGCAGCCCAATTCCGTTTAGTTTATTTCCATCACCTAAGTAATGATATAACTTGGAATCTTAATTAAGAGGCATCAATCGTATTTTTCAGATAAGTAATAACAAAGGTTGGGTATGCATGAGGGATTCTTCTGACTGGTATCACAAGGCATCCACATCTTGTTATTTATACTTTCTATAAATGCAAAAGCATTTAGGACTAGCATATGACAAAATAAGAGGTATCTGAGTCGTATCTTATCAAAAATCTCTTTCGTTGTTATGCTTAGACTATGAGCTTTTGCCACTTTTAAAGATCCATTGAAACAATTCAGTAAGCGGAGCATTTTCTTGGTTAATGAAGTTCCGATCTTCCATAATTGCAAGAATTGTCACTGCGTGTTTGTGAGTTATGAGTCTTCACTCTCCTCAAAAATAGCTTCCCATTGCTGAGTGATGCATTCAGAATTGCAATTGATAGTTAATTTGAATTCTTAGCTGAAATTCCGTCAGTGCACTCTTTACTCTTTCAACTTCTTTTCTGCTTGCAGGATTTTTTCGAAATGAGTGAAATAGTTTGAGATGGAACCAGAATGAAAACTCTGCTATAATTTACTTTTCTTTTTCAGTCGCCCCAACGTGCAAGCTTTGAATGAATTTTGGTTCAGTGCTTCTGTTTTCTGTGTGCTTGTGTTTTTATGGATTCTGTGTATGTGGGATGGAATTGAACAGAATGTTGCCTTATTATCAACCAGTGATGTACATTTATGCGAACCAAGTCAACTTCTGTCTCATTTGCATATAAATGATAAATGCAGAGCCAACAAATATAGCCAGCATCGATATACGAAAAATCCACATAATCATATTTGCAAAAGCACTAATAATTATTAGTGTGATATGTTCATTTGTTATAAATTGCTATTGAGGGATTTCAATATTCAGCTGTACCATTAAATTCTACAGTAATCCAGTACTGTGATTGATTGAATCCATTTGAGTAAGTCAGAATTTTCCATCATTGCAAACACTTAAAATTAAATCCAAAGTAATAGTTATGTTATGAACCATAAGTAATCGTTATGTTGTGTCATTATAAAAAGATTAAGTAAAAGTTTAGTTGATAGGCATTGCAATCAGGATGTAATTAAGGTAGTTTCACTCCTTCGGTTTTACTGATATATTTCACAAAATTTAATAGGGAATTTCACAGAACACAGCAGTTTTATTCTGTGTGTAAAATTATATTACAATTAAAGTGGTCTGTGCATTTGAAATCGCACACACCACTAATAATCTATCAGACATCTGAGCTTCAGATACATTTGTAAATTGAAATCTTTCATTGTTTGCTTTTCTTTGGGGATTGAAGTTCCTATTACATTTCACTAGTGTGCCTGTGTCGACATCTTTCCTGTCAATCATCGTTACACCTGGACTCTTAGATGGCATTGCACAATGAAATCAGGATTGTTAATGGGAAAGTATTTGAAGTTTGCTAGGCTGCATCTTTTGAATTGATTTGGGTATGTGAAAAACCTTCAACTTTCTCCTTGGGTTCCCCAGACACACTTGACGACAGAGCTCCAATGGAAAAGTACTTCCAAACCTCCAGTAATATCATTTTGATCTGAGGTACCATCTCTTGGCTGTGGTAGAGGTCAGGGAATGTTTTGATTTTCCTTCCTTCCTTCCCTACCAGAGGAACATAGGAACAGCAGTAGTTCACTTAGTCCGGCAAGCCTTTATCGCCACCATCAACCAATTTTCACAGATTCACCATCGAAAGCATCCTTTCTGGATGTACCACAGCTTGGTATAGCACCTGCTCTGACCAAGGCCACAAGAAAATACAAAGGGTTGTGACCTTAGCCCACTCCATCATACAAACCAACCTACTATCCATTGACTCCAATTATACTTCCTGCTGCCTTGGAAAAGCAGCCAGTATAATCAAGGACCGCACATACCCCAGACATATTCTCTTCCACTTCCCCTGTTGGGAAAGAAGTCTGAGATCATGTACCAACAGACTCAAACATCTTCTTCCCTGCTATTGTCAGACTTTTTAATGGACCCATATATAATATTATATAAATCTGATCTTTATTGATCATATTGAATGGTGTTGTATGCACAAAGTTCCAAATGGCCTACTCCTGCACCTATTTTCTGTATTTCTGTGTTTCTATTGATGACTGGAACACTACATTCTGCACTGTCTCCTTTTCTTCTCCCCTATGTACCGAATAAATGGTAAGTTCTGTTTGTATAGCGTGCAAGAATCAATACTTTTCATTCTATCCTAATACGTGTGACAATAGTAAATGCTTCATACTTTTCATTAATAAAAAATAATCAGTCACATATTTGAAATTAACTTTTGACCTTGTATCAACTGCTTGTTGTGCAAATGTGTTCCAAACTTCTACACTTTGTATTTAGACGTGTTTCTTAATTTCACTCCTGAAAGGAAATGAGGAGACATTTTATCCCCTTATAGCAGCATGACTGTGATCACATCATCAATCTTGCACTTCCTCCCACCCCCACCGTGTTGCTTTGGGTTTCTCTGTTCTTTTCTGATTTACGCTCTTAATTCAAAAACCATTAACAGCAACTTAAACATATTTCTATAGCCAGATGTTTTTTGTCAGTTGATTAACTGCTTTAAATGTGTTGCCTTCGAGAATTTCACGAGACAGGCAAAAGTGGGATATCCAGAAGAAAACTCCAGTACTATAGGTTCTGAACGAAGAAATGAAAAATAGTTCTCAAATGGTAGTAGAGAATGCCAGTAATACTGGCAATGACAGAATTGTTTCAGCACATTGTGTCCACACCATCTCATGCTGCCAGTTGCACTGGCAGTGGTGCCAATAATGCTGTTATAGAGCCAGTAAAAGAATAAAGAAAATTACAGCACAGGAACAGGTCCTTCACCCCTCCAAGCTTGCATGACCATGTTGCCTGACTGAACTAAAATCTCCTACCATTCCGGGGACCATATCCCTCTATTCCCATCTTATTCATGTATTTGTCCAAACACCCCTTAAAAGTCACTATAATAACTACTTCCACTCCTAGCACTCACTACCTTCTGTTTAAACAAATGTTTCGTACATCTTTAAACTGTGCCTCTTGCATCTTAAACCTATGCCTCCTGGTAATTGACTCTTCCACCTGGGAAAAAGCTTCTGATTATCCACTTTGACATGCCTCTCATAATCTTGTAGACTTCTATCTGGTCGCCCTTCAAACTCCGTTATTCCTAATCAGTGGGATCTGCCAGTAATCCTTGTAACATTAACACTATCCAAACTGGTTATTTTTCCACTGTATCTAGTGGGTTTTTATTCTTACTGCACTTGCATTTAACTTATATTTATTACTTATCAATTTATTTACTACTGGTGCAGGCTCAAATGAGAATGTTTGTAATTTTTATAAATGATCTGGATGAGGGTATTGAGGGATGGATCAGTAAATTTGCAGATGATACTAAAGTTGGTGGTGTGGTAGATAGTGAAGAGGGGTGTTTTAGTTTACAGAGTGACTTGGACAAGTTGCAGAGCTGGGCCGAGAGGTGGCAAATGGAGTTTAATGTGGAAAAGTGTGAGGTAATGCACTTTGGCAGGAACAATAAATGTGTAGAGTATAGGGCTAATGGTAGGGCTCTTAATAGTGTTGAGGAACAGAAGGATCTTGGTGTATGTGTCAATAGATCCCTGAAAGTAGGCAGTCAAGTGGATAAAGTTGTTAAGAAGGCTTATGGAGTCTTAGCTTTTATTGGTAGGGGGATTGAATTTAGGAGCCGCAGCATCATGTTGCAGCTGTACAAAACTCTAGTGCGGCCGCACTTGGAGTATTGTGTGCAGTTCTGGTCGCCACATTATAAGAAAGATGTGGAGGCATTGGAGAGGGTACAGAGGAGGTTTACCAGGATGTTGCCTGGTATGGAGGGCAGGTCCTATGAAGAGAGGTTGAAGGATTTGAGGTTGTTTTCGTTAGAAAGGAGGCGGCTAAGAGGGGATCTTATTGAAGCATATAAGATGATTAGAGGTTTAGATAGGGTGGACAGTGATAGCCTTTTTCCTAGGATGGAGAAAGCTAGCACGAGGGGACACAGCTTTAAATTAAGGGGTACGAGTTATAGGACGGATATCAGAGGTAGGTTCTTTACTCAAAGAGTGATTAGGGAGTGGAATGCCCTGCCTGCAGCTGTTGTAGATGCGCCAAGTTTGGTGGCGTTTAAGAGGTTAGTTGATAAGTATATGGATGAGAAGGGAATGGTTTAGTTAGGAGGGGCATTGCTTTTTATTTTGGTCGGCACAACATCGAAGGCCGAAGGGCCTGTTCTGTGCTGTATTGTTCTATGTTCTATGTTCTATGTTCTATGAACCGATGTCAATAACAAGAAGGAAAATAGCCACTGACTTTTCCAGTGTGTATTTGTGCGGATGGAGGCACTCAAGATTAATCAGTGTGGTTCTGTAGATTTGGAGGTCCCAGATAAAACACTCAGAATAAACATTTGCAAAAAACTGTGCAAATTTTATTGCAAAAAATAACGATCATACAAAATTCAAATATAGAATAGGTTCCAGGGAAAAAGGCTTACGGTAAAGATTTCAGTAAAAGTTGCAAAGAAGTTTCTATATTGTATTATCACTACACTAAACTGCTGATTGATTTTGGGCTGATTTTAATTTTTCTGTTAAGATTCTTGATCTTTTCTGTGATATAATTGTTCAGCTTGTCTGGCTCCTTCGAACTCTCCCCCTTATTCAGCCCCTTCGAATTCAAGTAATGGATGAAACATTCTGAGAAGGGAAGAGGAAAAACATAAGCATCAAAATGGTTCAAGATACAATGGACTTCTACCACAGGAGAGCTGAGATGTTAAAGTAAAAATAGATGAGGACTATAGGCATCAACAATGAATGCAAGCTCAGAAGAAACAAGAAGGTTACCTTTGACAGTGCTCATGTTCCTGGGTGAATGCTGTGTGATGTATGCCTGTGTCTATGAAGCATGGACACATGTGACCACATGAAGAGCTGCCTCTGAGTATGTGGGGCCCTATACACCTAGGGGCTTAATTAATAATGAGTGTATCCTCTGATCTGTCATGTTTGCCCACTACTTTTCAAGCCACCCTGTAATTCGCCCTGTTGGGAAGCAAGAGAACTTAATCGGTAGCCTGTGTGCAAGATCTGTAAATACAAACTAAATTATTGTACATGCACAGACTCAGTATGAATACAGATCATATATATCACTTTTAAAGATTCTTTCTGTGCAAATTGACACTGATTTTATCTGCAGCATTGAAAAAGTTATTATCTTCTAGTCAATGGGAGTGTAAAGCACCTCCAAACATCAGCTTGTCTTCCTGACTATGAAAATCAATCTGGGCAGGGTTGCCGTTCCAAAAGGTAAGGTCCTGATCTGCAAAACCCCCATACTAGGCTCTATGGCCCTCATGTTGCAAAGAAAGCAAGAAAAACAATTGTTAATCTGAAAGAATTCATCAGTTTTAGGGTAGCTATGGCACATAACGTAAGGGTTGCAGTTAGATAAACAGATGTATTACTCAGCATGAAGCAATTGATCATGGAATCTGAAGTTGAAATTCAATAGCTCACCTCTCCAGCAGATCAATTAATCCCAGAAAACTCCTCCGGTCTCTATCTGGTCAGCAGCTCTTCTTGGTACTGTTCATTTGAATATTTTGTAAGCGTGAGTTCTGTTTGTTCTGCGGGCTTAATATTTCACATTTATAATCCTGAGAAAGAAATGTGTTAAGCCAAGTTATACAACCCCACATTTTCAAAGCTGTACTGGGGCCGGGAAGTGCCAGCATTAGTCTTCAATGCAGTCACTGGTGCATCCAGCTCCTCAATTGCCTGCGTTATCCATTTATGCAATCTTATCCTTCTATCAGGAGAAAAGAAATTAGATGTTAACATGGTTGTTGGCATCTTTGACATAAACAGGCATACAAATCCCATGCACTGTTTTCTTTTAGACCCATGTAGGCTTGTGAGAATACAATAACCAAGATGATTAGAAACAGCAAGCAGGTGGCTACCTGCTGGAGCGTATGGAGCTATCCACAGTAGTGTCTTCTAATGCTCTCTTCGCCTAAATGGTTGTGAGGAAAACATTATCAGCATTGATGTCATTCAACAGCAATATCCCAACTGATATACAACTGACTTATTCTGTAGTTGCCAGGGTGAAAAATTCTGTATGGTGATTTTTTTTTAAATTCATTTGGGAATGTGGGTATCACTGGGCCAGCATTTATTGCCTATCCCTAATTGCCCTTGAGCTAATTAGTTTTGCTCAGCCATTTCAGAGGGCATTCGCACTGCTGTGAGTCTGGAGTCTCAGGCCAGACCAGGTAAGGATGGCAGATTTCCTTCACTAAACAACATTCTAAAGGACATGAGTGAACCAGGTGGGTTTTAATGGCAATCAATAATGAACTCATGGTCATCATCAGACTTTTAATTCCACATTTCTATAGTGGAACATTACCCTGAGTCTCTGGGTTACTAAGCCAGCAACAATATCACTGCGCCACTGCCTCATCTGCTGCTGTGACCTTTAATATACACTTGCCGTCAAATCTTCCACAAAATAAAGAGTTGTGGGGCCTCTTGTAGAGTCATTCATGTTCTGTGTTGAGGCATGCATTGATGGGTAAAGCAACAACTCAGAGGATATAGAGTTGTGCATAAGTTTCTCTTTATGCAATATCTGCCACTGCTGATGGCTGAGTTTAAAAGATTACCATTAGTTAGAAGATTCTGTTGTGCAATTCTAAGTCCAAAGCAGAGAGAGGACAGTAGCCATGAAACCATTGGCGAGGTAGGCCAGAATCTTATCACTGTTCATGCAGGCAATATTTGCCCCATCCCACGGAGATTTGACTGGCCACTAGGTTCTCCGACCTCATGGAGTGGGAGTGTGGCATGAACGTAGGTAAGATTGTATTTGTAGATGTTCTTGACAAAGGTGATGTGCAGGCCTTCAATCCTCAAGAAGTAACAGCTGTAACTAGAAGGGGCTGTACCATTTCTGGGGATGAAATTGTTCATGAATATCATATAACATGCAAGGGTGGGGTGTTCTTTTGTACACTGCAGTACAAAGCTGAAACTATGCAAAATATAGAACAGTGTTGTTTTATTTGGCAACCAACAGGTGACAGCTACAAATCATCTTGGTTCATTGTCTAATGATGATCAAGGGCTATTGATGCAGGACCCTGCCCAGTTCCTGAAAACAATGTCTATTGCACATTTGTGGATCTCCGCAGGCATTTCTCCTGACATCCAGGCAGTGCTGGCTGAAGAAACAATGATGCATACTATATTGCACTTTTCCCAAATTAGGTGATTCTGTTCATTTGTAAGCGTGAGATCTGCAGGCTTAATATTTCACATTTATAGCCCTGGGAAAGAAATGTGTTAAGCCAAGTTATACGATTCCACATTTGCAAAACCCCAGTGGGTGAAAGGATAAATGCATTTCCAAGGAATTCTAATGAAATGAAAGCAACGGCTGAAGTTTTCTGACTGTTCACACCTCTCTGCTGCTGTTAGTGAGGACAAAGAATTTGGTGCTCAGCCAAACTTCCATTCACTGCAGAGGGAACGGAGAATTCTGCTGATGTGAATGGCCAGGAAATTCCGGCCAATGTATACAATTGATGTCATGAATTAATCTGTCCACTGTCTTTGTGATGTAATCCTGCCAATCAAACAGTAACATATTGCTTAAATAATGAATCTGCATGTCGATGTACAAAGATAAATAAGATAAGAAGGCCGACAAGAAAGTCGCCATCGAAATAGTATTTTATACAATTTTGCTCCTGCAATGAAAATAATTTTTAAAAATTTGGGGATCAGCATGCCCTTCGATTGGGTCTTCATTAAAACAACAGACCAATTGTAAGATGAAAGTTGGAGAGTGCAGGAGCGAGGGGATAAATTGAGTTTGGGGGAAACTGAGGGAGAGAGGCACAGCTAGGCGCCTCACTATGGGAATAGACAGAAATCTGCCTTGTGCACCAGTTGGTACAGGAAGAAAAACAACAATAACCTACAACTTCAAGGGGAACAGTCCATGCTGTCCATATATCTCCACTGGGCTAATAGAAGAATTGGCCCACTTCTCTGGCACCATCATCACTACCACCCTTTTTATGACAAATTATGAAACTGTAAAGGGTAAGCATAAAGCTGAATACTGCAGATGTTGAAAATTTGAATCACAAGCAGAAAATACTGGAAATACGCAGCAAGTGTTGCGGGTGGTGCGGGTACAGCTCTTGGATGTTGATTCATGGGTTGCCTGGTACCTCATGTCGTAAATGAGTGCTTTATGTGGACCATCTGAAGGGCACCATGACAGCTCAGAGACTATCGATGTGGCTGTGCAGACACTTGGAATTGGGCCGGTGTCTGCGGGAGTTTGCGCGTTCTCCCCGTGGTTGCGTGGGTTTTCTCCGGGCACTCCGGTTTCCTCCCACAACCCAAAAAATTCGCTCTTAGGCTGATTGGGAAACAAATTGTCCCTATAGTGAGAGTTTTCCATATTAGGAATAATATATATATTATTATATAGGAATAATATAATAGGATAATGGATTTGTTACTATATAGTTATGACGGCGGCGTGGGCTCGTTGGGCCGAAGGGCCTGTTTCCCGTGCTGTGTTGCTCTTAAAAATAAAAGTCTGGCAGTATCTAAG
The DNA here is from genome assembly GCA_024679065.1 of Sphyrna mokarran. Lineage (NCBI taxonomy): Eukaryota > Metazoa > Chordata > Chondrichthyes > Carcharhiniformes > Carcharhinidae > Sphyrna > Sphyrna mokarran. Next base: position 108,900,963 of record JAGIQG010000003.1, read on the forward strand.
AAGAGGGAAAGTCAGAACACTTCCAGTGATATATTAACACAGATACTGTGGAGCCTGCTGTGTATTTCCAGCATTTTTGATTCTGACATTGAAAAGCTGTTGCCTCACTGCAAAGACTGAGCAAACTTTTCCTAATAAGAAGTCTCACAACATCAAGTTAAAATCCAACAGGTTTATTTGGTAGCAAAAGCTACTAGCTTTTGGAGCGCTGCTCCTTCATCAGGTAAGTGGGAGTTCTGTTCATTAAGACACAAATTCAATTTACAGAATAATTGGAATGTGAATCTTTATAGCTAACCAAGCCTTAAAGATACAGACGATGTGATAGTTTCTGATTGAGATTGCTGCAAGGTAATTGAGTAATATGGTGATTGAGTTTGTGTTTTTATATACCCCATTTGTGAACAGAACTCCCACTCATCTGATGAAGAAGCAGCGCTCCAAAAGCTGGAGGCGTTTGCTACCAAATAAACCTGTTGGACTTTAACCTAGTGTTGTGAGACTTCTTACTCTGCTTACCCCAATTCAATGCTGGCATCTCCAATCAGAGCTTTTTGTGTGCCAGTCACTTATTCAAATGAGGAGAAAAGATTTCCATTACACGCTTAGCATTACCCATCACACAAACTTCTGGTGTAAGTGTGTCTGTGCCATATACATGCCATATTTTCTATTTTAGAATTGAAAGTAAACCTCCAGTGAAAGTGTCAGATAACAGAGGAAAATAAACATGAGACACATGGTGGTGAGCTACGTTCTGTGAACAGCACCGCTAAAGATTAAGTTTGTAGATTAAACACCTAAGTACAAAAATGCAAAGCAACCCTATAATCAGAACCATCAACTATGTTACAGAGTCATATTTGATAAGGCCAGCCAGAACTCTGTCTAGTTTGTGTTGGATGAACCTCAACAAAGATTTATTTGATTGAAGATTATTGTTTATTGTTAAATTAACCCCACATAACAGAATTGGACTGCAATTAAACAGTTAAAGTATTAGTCTTGCAAATTGAATGGAACTGGTTTTTCAGCCTTTGGTCAGTGAGGTCCCACAAAATTGGGCCTTCTAAATCCACTTTGTTTATTGTGTCTCAATCAAGGTCCAACATTCCAGACTGGTTTTTAAGCTCCGGGGTCAGCGACCCATTGCATCAGTGCCTGAGGTTTTGCTCAATATTTTACAATCTGCTGTCAGCGTCCGACTAATGTTGCTGGACAGACTTCTGAGGCTGGAGAAACCGATAGAAGGCTGTCCAGCACTCACAGTCCGGCAGCTCCACCATAAAGGCTCGACAGCTGGTGAAGTGTGACTAAGAGAGAAAGATGGATATGAATGTGCTTCTGAAGACTCTTGGAAAAGATTAGATTAAAATTATGGGTAACATAGCGGCTAACACTGCTGCTTCACAGCGCCAAGGACTCATGTTCAATTGCGACCCTAAGTCTCTAATCTGCATGGAGTTTGCACATTTTCCTCATGACACCATGGGTTTCCTCTGGATGCTTCAGCTTTCTCCACAGTCTAAAAATGCGCAGGTTAGGTTGATTGGCCATGCTAAGTTGTTCCTTAGTGACAGGGGGATTGGCAGGGTAAATAATGTGGGGTTACAGGGATAGGGTCTGAGTGGGATTGGTGTTAGTGCAGGCTCAATGGGCCAAATGGCCTCCTTCTGCACTGCAGGGATTCTATGAAAACTGTCCATTGCTGCCAGGTCACTGCTGGACAGGGCAACTTGTACCATGTGGCTGTAGCTGAGAACATCTTTGTGTGTTGGCCATGGGGAACGAGATGAAGGCTGGTGACTGAGGGTAGGGACTGGTTAAAATGATGCTAGAGTGCTGACCTCCAGTTGACCTCAGAATATTGGCCTCAATTTGGCCTTTAATTTCTTTAATAGGCTTCCCATTGTTTGTATTTATGGATGGTAGCCATGAACCCACAATCTCTACGGGTAAAGGTATTTTTGGTGTATTGAGGTGACTGTTTCTCAAACTTAATCACAGTGGAGAGACATGAAAAGAAAGCTCTGATAACTGTAGCAATTATTGTAAGAACAAATGTTATTTTATCCTAATACACCTTATTTATTTTTCTGCAGTAAGATTTATTCAACTGATGATCAGAAGCTTACAGAATTGGGTATGCCTCATTTATTGGAGGAATTGTGTGAAAAGTTATCAAAAGACTGTCACTTTTACATTAGGAATTATGACTACAAAAGACCAGTTGAAAAAAGAAATTGCATCATGTCAAAAGAGGCTATTCAATGGGGGACTATGTGAAATGCAGAATTTATTCAACTGGCAAGGAAAATACAAAAAGTTAAAGGTGGTAAATTCACAAATGGTTAAACCTTCACTACAGATGAAATAAGTTCTGAATTCTAAATTCCCAATGTGTATTCTATTTGCAAAATACATGATTAAAATTTGTAGTGATTGGATGGTAACTTAAAAATTCCCTTAGCAGGGGAATTCATTTCATAATATCAACTTGGCTAAAATTAATGAAATCCATCTTCCTGTCTCATTTTAATAATTGGAACATATTTGGAAGAAGTAATACTCACCTGCAGTTCGAAAGTGTCTGGAGCATTACAGGGTGATACAGGGAGATGGTGGCATCATAGTAATGTCATTCAGCTAGTCATTCAGCAGCCCACGTTATTGCTCTGGGGACATGAGTTCAAATCCCACCAAGGCAGTTGGTGAAGTTAAAATTCAATCAATACAAAAAAATGAAAAGCTAGGCCATGAAACTGTCATCAATTGTAAAAACCCATCTGCTTCACTAATGCCCTTGAGGGACATTATCTTCATGTGATAGACACACACACATACGCGGTTGATTCTTAACTGCCCTCTGAAATGGCCTAGCAAGCTATTCCATTCAAATCCCTTAGGGATGGGCAATAATTGCTGGCCTTACCAACAATGCCCACATCCCATGAAAGAATGAATAAGAAACTTGATTTTACCTATTATGTGAATATGATGGCTCTGTCAAGACTGATACTTAAATGTGGAGTGTATCATCTTCCTCTGCCTGTTGATGCTGGTCCATCAGCATGCTATTTTGGTCAGCTATTTGGTTTGGTTTGTTATAGCATTTATTGGACACCTAATCTCTGGATACGTCCTGACAGACTTTATATATTTTTCAGCTTGGGAAAGTGGCAACATTCTTGCTCCTGATTCAGAAAGCTGTGGGTTCGAGTCTCACTCCACACATAATCTAGGCTGTTACTTCAGTAGCAGGGCTGAGGGACAGCTGGGCTGTTGAAAATACCATTTGACTGCTGTGATATTAAACCAAGGCCCTGTCAGGTGAACGTATTAAATACCATGGCACTAATCAAAGATGATTAGAAAATTTTCCCAGTGCTTAACATAACCTATATCAACAATGCAGATTGGTACCTCATTATCCTACTACTCTTTGTGATAAGTTTATTTGTTGTCAATGTTTGCTTTTGAAGCAATAGTGATTACACTTTAAAAATAAGTTATTGGTTGTGGAATATTTTGGGATATCCTGGGGTTGTGCATGTTTCTATATAAATGCAAATTTTGAAGAGTTAGAAACAAAAACAGAAAATGCTGGAAAATCTCAACAGGTCTGACAGCATCTGTGCAGAGAGAATAGAGCCAACATCCCAAGTCTGGAACATGCTTTCATTTCAGCTTCCAGCATCTGTAATAATTTGCTTTTATATTAAAGCATTATAATATGCTTTTGTCAATAATAACGCTGTTCATTTATAAAATAATATCCCTTTCATGGTGCCCTGACCAGAACACTGCATTTGCCTGACAAAGACACAGAGTGTCAAAAGCTCGCAATTTTACTATCAAATAAATCGGTTGGATTTAAAATTGGTGTTGCTAAATTCTTACTGAGTTCAGCCTTATATGTCACAGAGTCATAGAATGCTACAATACCGGAAGAGTCCATTCGGCTCATCAAATCTACACTGACCACAATCCCATCCAGGGCTTTCCTCCACCCCCGTGTATTCACCCTAGCTAGAACCCTAGCTAGAACTAAGGGATAATTTAGCATGGTCAATCCAACTAACCCGCACCTTTTTAATGTGGGACGAGACTGGAGCACCCAGCGGAAACCCACGCAAACACAGGGAAAACATGCCAACGGCACACAGACAGTGACCCAAGCAGGAAATTGAACCTTAGCTCCAAGCTGAGTAGGAAAATATATGTACAGTGTTTTTTTTATTCATTTGTGGGACATGGATGTCACTAGCTGGCCAGCATTTATTGTCTTGTAAATTGAGTTTGTGTCTGTATGTGACCTGTTTGAGAACGCAAGTTCTCACTTACCTGATGAAGGAGCCTGAAACTCCACAAGCTAGTGCTGCCAAACAAACCTATCGGACTTTAACCTGGTGTTGTGAGACTTCTTACAGCATTTATTGTCCATGCCTAGTTGCGTTTACAGGGCAATTGAGAGCCAACTACATTGCTGTGGCTCTGGAATCACATGAAGGCCAGACCAGACAAGAAGGCAGATTTTCTTCCCTAAAAGACATTAGTGAACTGGATGGGTTTTTCCAACAATCGGCAATGGTTTCATGGTCATCAGTGGATTCTAAATTCCAGATTTCTTTTACAGAATTCAAAATTTACCATCTGAGGGGGGGCGGATTTGGACCCAGGTTCCCAGAACAAGAGCTGAGTTTCTGGGTTATAGTCCAGCAATAATACCATTAGGCCAATGCCTCCCCTCCTCGACAAATATGCCAATGGCTGGTTCTATGGGCCATAATTGAGAAAATAAATTGGATGGCTCATATTTTGCAGTCAACAATAAAGCTATGTGCCTGTCAACAACAATCTTGTTCTCTCTGGTTTTGTGGATTTCCCCTTCCTGCATGGTACTAGTCTCAGCTAAAGATCGCCTGCTATCCAGCAACAATCTGCTATCGAGCAAGCTAAGCAGCCAATCACATTGAAGAATTCCCACAGACGACAAACCAGGAGATAAAAAAACACTGATCATTTAAACTATTTTACAGATAATAATGTAATATTTGGTACATAAACATGAGATTAAGATAAATCTGAAATATCAGAAGCATTTTTTCAAATAGTATTTTGAGAACTTTGACATGTCACAATTTTAAAATTTGAGTACTGCAGAAAAAATATATTTTTTCAAAGTTTTTCGTCTTGCACTAATCAGGACAATTGCAGCAATACCAATCTCAGGGGAAACAAACATTTTAAACTGTATGAAAAAAGAGTTATAATTGGCTGGCAAATTGACCCTGGTTGACAAGGAAAATGCATTAGTTAATGCTGACTGAGAGGTAACTGCTAAGCATTCTTTGAAAGTTTAAACCAGGCTACTTGACTGGTCAAGGAATTGCCTTGAAGAGTGAACCAGCAAGTGACTGTCATTTATTTTGTTGAGCAAGAACAGGTGCAGGTGTGTACATGTTATTTCTGTCTGCAAAGATCAGGACCTTGTGTTTTAATTTAAGTAGTTTCCAGTCCAAATTTGTCACATTGTGAGCCTGACTGACAATCTTAAATTGGTTGTCAATGAAATGTTCAGCTCACTGGGGATTATTCAGCAAGTGTTGTCCAATTGTAGAATTACATTTAATGTTGTGTTCTGAGTTTTACAAGCACCGACTGGTTGGGGATGGTCTGCACTTTGCTCTAATTTTAAAATTAGTTTTTCAGGGTCAGAGAGACTGCCTTGCAGAAGTTATGAATTTAGTATATTAAAGATACAGATATACATCATTAAATGAGATGTAACTTCTTGTGGGTTCTGCAGCAAGACTACTTGCACAGAAGTGCAAGTTCATGTCAATTCAACTAGATTGAGAAGGTTTCAGATCCTTCCTACATGCCTGGAGTCTCATCCCATCTGCATATTGCCCTTGAAGTGACTGTGGTGAGGAAGAGACTGTGCTCCACCTCTTTGTAGAATGTACCTTTGCAAAGAAGGACTGGAATGAGATGAGATGATTTTTGCTGAGGTTCGTCCTGAAGCTCCAAGATGCAGGACTCTGTGCTCTACGGGATGTTCCCTGGGGCACACTCTGAGACAAATAGTGTAGCTGGAGGATCATCAACTTGATGAAAGACGCTTTTTCATCTGCCCAAAACTTGGTGGTCTTCCAGTGAGTGTGGCACATTCCCAATCCCAGGACTATATTCTGAAGCAGTAAAGCTTGGGGTAGCTGATGCAGAGGTAAAATAGGGAACTTGCTGTCTAAGACCTTTCAATCACAATGAACTGAGGAGGGGGGGAAGAATCTCCTTGGGCCAAAAAACACACTGAATGCATGCTGCTAATATTACACATACCTCAATTGTACTGAAGCATTTCGAACTGCTACTTGTTCTATGTAGACAACCTTTAAATATCTTTGCAAAACTGGCAACAAAATGAAGGAGATAGTCATTGACTTCAAGAAGTGCAGTGGAGGACATGCCATGTCTACATCAATAGGACAAATTAAAATTGTTGAAATCTTCAAGTTTTTAGGTGTCCAGATCATCAACAACTTGTACTGATACCCCCATGCTGACGCTATAATTAAGAAAGTCCACGAACACCTCTACTTTCTCAAAAGACATTTGTAAGACATCGTAAAATTTCTGTATTGCTTCTTTGACAGTATTGAAGCATCTCAGAGTGTAACATGAAATTTGTGAGGAACCTGAATATTATTGCACTTTGTATGATAGTCATTTCAAAATCTTTGTAATGTTCTTACAGAATTCTTATGAATAGAGTATATTTTTGGAGGAAGAAACTCTATCTCCGGTAATTAGTGGAGGTGCTCCCAATGAACTTCATAACATTCCCCACCCAAAATTACAGCCTGAAAGAATTGAGTTTTATTCAGGCTTGCAATGCTGCCTGAATTGCTTTTGAAGATGAGTAGGTGAGTTTATCTTGGTGTCCTGCCCAATATTTATTCTTCGATCACCATCACCAAGAACATATTATTTGGTTTTCACCACATTGCTGTTTCTCAGAGGTTTCTGTGTGCAAATTGGCTGCCACATATCCAACATTTCAAAAGCACTTCATTGGCTGTAAAGTGTTTTAAGATGTCCAATGTTGTGAAAACTTTATGGGCCTGATTTTACCATCACATTGTGCCCATTTCTGACTGTGAAAAATTGGTAAAGTCGGTCGTGAGGCAAGTAGTGTGATCTGCGCCCATGTCCATGCTGGTTCCCTCTTTACCAAGGCCCAAAAATAGCCTCGATTGGGACCGTGCCTAAAATGGGCGTGATAGTCGTTTGAATGCATTTAAACTGACTTAATGGACTGCACTTCCAACCTTATTGCCACTTCCCCTTTTACCACCGCTTTCGCCCAGCCACAATCAGCCAGAAATAGATATGCTCTACAAAAGTCCAATTTGGACACTCCAGTTAGTGAGAAGATAAGTACCAAGCATCTGATGGCTCTCTGCCAGAGATGGGAGGGTGGGGAGAGGGAGACGGTAGAGCCACTCTGCCTGAGATCAGTGAGGGGAAAAGAAAGGAGGTCTGCTGTCATTCTGCCTGAGATTGGTAGGGGAAAGGGGGAAGGGGCCTGCAATCAGTCTGTGTGGCAGGAGGAGGTGGGGGGATAAAGAAGTCAGTAATGTTATGCGGGTAGGGTAATGTCTGTGGGGGCCAAGGGGACATCATTTTTTTTCTCTGTCATGCACAAATGGAGGTGCCGATTGGAGCTTCAAGCATATTAAGCCCCGCGCACTGATTCCTGCAGCGCAATTTGGAATTGTTGCTATTTTTCAGGCAGAATGCATATGGGGGCACCCGAAAATTGGTCTAAAAGTCAGATCTAAGACACTCCCAGTTTGAAGTCCACCCAGCACTTAGAATCAAAATGGCAAAATAGGGTCTTATGCGGGGTGGGAATCCCCCCCAAAAAATTCTAAGTGTCAAATTCATGCAAAAATTGGAGTAATTTCCAGCGGGATTTTCAAAATGAATCTTCCACATTCTCTGCACTGCAGAGTGCATTAGCGTGAATCTTGTTTAAAAATCAGTGGCATATTCTTGCTGGAGAGGTCAGTAGCATAGTGCTGAGCGGGGCCACTATGCACATGCCTATTTGTCAGTGCCAAAATTGGTGCATGCGCAGTAACCCCCCGCTGCTGACCTCCCATTTGCTGGCCAGCCATGCGTCTTATACCCCACCCCGCAATCACTGGTCTCCTAGACTTTTCCGATTTCTGGCAGGGAGCTGACCGTGCTGGAAATCCAGTGATCTGAGACTAAAGCAGTGTGGCAGGCTTTAGTATGAACGTGAATCACTCTTTCATTAGTTAATAACTCTGACTTACTTTACTACTGTCCATATAATGTTAGGAAAGTAAAATGTTTAGCTGGGAATGCTAAAGGGTCCCCTGCCATTCTAAATTTTTGAGCAGGATGCTTTTGGTTTTGGCTTACCTGACGTTTTCAGTTCTTCACCCACACACTTGATAAAGTGTCTAAAAATCCAAACATTCAAAATGCCACAGTTCACAGCATCTTTTTGATCCACACATATGCAAGAAACATATCTGAAGTCTCCCTGAACCATAACTTTGAAAGCTACGATAGTTCTCAAAACTTGGCCGAACTGCGACCAAAAGAACTGAAGAGAACAGCGTCTTTATTCAGCTAAAAGCAGTGAATGTGATTTGTAGATATGTTAATAAGTGCAGTCAGGCAGGGCAGGCATTCCAGAACCCAACCACCAATTCCTTTAAGTCAAAGTAGTGTCTTTGCTATGTTCCTGTTGAGGATTAATAACCTGTACTTATCACTGTCTTCACAAGAGTTCCCGTGCACTCCCAGGTAAAGCAGGATTCCCTGATATAAATCAATTCTGAAATGAAAGCGATGCATTCTGCTTACATTGTTATATCATATTTCAAAACTGTTGGACTGCAAAATATAATTTGCTTTTGGAAACAAAGGCAAAGGAACATTGTTCCAGGAAGATGTAAAACAAACAGCATCACTATTGGTACAGCAATAATATACATTTCTCTGAGCAAGTTTTACTTTTGATGTCGACTCATTTTAAAAAAAAATCATTTGTGGTGCATTGGTGTTACTGGCCAGCATTTATTGTCCTTCCCCAGTCAGCCTTGAACTGAGTGGCTTCCTAGGCCATTTCAGAGGGCAATTGCGAGTCAATCACATTGCTGTGGCTCTGGAATCACATGTAGGCCAGACCAGGTAAGGACAGAAGATTTCCTTCCTTGAAGGATATTAGTGAACCAGATGGGTTTTTCCAGACAATTGGCAATAGTTTCATGATTATCGACAGGTTATTACTTCCAGGTTTTTTTTTATTGAATTCAAATTCCACCACCTTCCATGGCAGAATTTGAACCCAGGTCCTTGAATATTAGCTGAGTTTCTGGATTAGTAGTCTAGCAATAAAACCACTGGGTCATTGCCTTCCTTAATATATAATAAAAAAGCTAATGACAGGTTTTAGACGCTCCTTCTACCCAACCTTTGGGCTTGGCTTGCTGCCTATGCATTCCTCATTTGCTTGTTTTTTTTAATTGTACCTTATGAAGAATATTTCCCTGTGTTAAAACTGGCATATAAGTCAAAGTTGTTTTGGAAGAGTTCTTTTTTTTTGTCAGTGTAGTGAACAAATTAATTTATTTTTTCAGCTGCAGTTTCCTGATTGTATGATGTGCTGCATTGTTGCGTGCCGAGGTACAACCAGACTGCAAGTTTTACTGGGTATTTTAAATTGATCATGACAACACCTTTCTCCTGTCTTTCAGCGGAATATGTAGGTCCTTATGAATAAATACCATTACCAACATTAAATAATGGTGTCTTCACCGGTGAATTATTTGTGAGGGAGCATTTTACGGGTATATAAAATTTTACAGGAAGAACTGGGGGAAAAATTATTTGGCTCACCAAAGTCCTGGATAATGTAACACTTACTGATTTCTGGAATCCATAAACCATTTCCTGATTAGATATGAGGCAGATATTAAAGCTCCAACTGATGTATCTTAGCCGCAACACCTTCCTGCACCTTTATGGGAACTTTCCATTGACCTGCAACTGAAGTGAGATCCATGATGTGGAAATGCTGGCATTGGACTGGGGTGGGTACAGTAAAGGAAGTCTCACAACACCAGGTTAAAGTCCAACAGATTTATTTGGTATCATGAGCTTTTGGAGCGCTACTCCTTGAAATGAACCTGATGAAGGAGCAATGCTCTAAAAGCTCGTGATACCAAATAAACCTGTCGGACTTTAACCTGGTGAAGTGAGATCAATAACTACTATTGGCCAGTATACCTCATCTTACACAGAACCTTTAAGATAACTAGACTTGCACTCCATCTGTCTGGTGTGGAATTTAACTCATTCCCTGAAGTGAAAGGTTTGTGTGAAATGTTCTGTGCCACCCACTAAGAATATATTACACCCATTTGTATGCTAGTAAGGTTTTATTTAACTTTATGTGTATTGGAACAGAGCTGTCACGCTACTGTGGTGATCATTATTTATGCTAGCTAAATCTTTAAATGAGCAAGTTATTTGAAACTGTCAGAAATGAGTACTTAGTAAGAAATTGATTTTAGTAGAGAGGGTAAACACTGTGGAATGTTTTAGTTAATATTAGGTTAATGTTTAATATAGCAATGCTGCATTACAGCCAAATGCATAGATTTCAACTCAAAGACATTGGGCGGGATTTTATGGCCTCGCTTGGGTAAGGCCAGAAATTTCTGCCCAAGGTCAGTTGAGTTTTCTGTTATTGGATCCTTGCCCACGCCAATTCTACGGCCGGTGAGGTGGTAGAGTTCAGGCCATCGAATTGATTTGTTTGAAGATTACACCTTATAGTTGATAACTTTGCAAAGTAGAAAATGTTGAACTGTCCAGAAAATTCTAAAACAATTCCATAAAACAGATTCTAAATATTTTGTAAATGGATATTTTCCATTCTTGGCATTAGTATTAAGGCTATGAAAAAGTTTCAATTATTTTTATTAGAAGCAAAACTAAGTAGTCATTCCAATCTCTGCTTATTTGCGTCCTGCCCTCTGTTCCCTTTTTTGGAATTTGCAAAAGATACCAAATTTAAATTGAGAACACATTTGTTTAATGGAATACCACATTTAACATCTGAACATATGATTTAGGGGCAGGAGTCTGCCGATCAGTCCTTCGAGCCTTCTTCGCTATTCAACAAGAACATACTGATTGTAATCCTACCCCAATAACCTTTCACTCCTCTGCTTATCAAGAATCTATCTTGCTCTGCCTTAAAAACATTTAGCGATTCTACATTCACTGTCTTTTGAGGAAGGAAGTTCCAAAGCCTCACAAATTGATAATAAAAATAAGGTTGTGGCAGATGAATTAATTGGATAGTTTCATTATAGAGGACGCCAGTAAATCCCAGAAATAGCTGTAAATCGGGAAATGGAAGGGAAGGAGGAACTCAGGAAAATTATAATCATCAGGGAAATGGTACTGAGCAAACTGTTGGGTCTGCAGGCTGACAAATCCCTAGTCCAGGTGGATTTCATCTTAAGGTCTTGAAAGAAGTAACTAGTGAGACAGTGGTGCATTGGTTTTAATTTTGCAAAATTCCCAAATTTAGGAAAGGTTCCATTAGATTGGAAGATAGCAAATGTAATTCCATTATTCAAAAAGAGAGGGAAATAGAAAGCAGGAAACCATAGGCCAGTTAGTTTAACGTCTGTCATAGGGAAAATGTTAGAAGCTATTATTAAAGATATTATAGCAGGGCACTTGGAAAAACTCAAGGCAATCAGATAGAGTCAACATGGTTTTGTGAAAGGGAGACCATTTTTAACCAATTTATTGCCGCACTTCGAAGGAGTCACATGCTATTGATAAAGTGGAACCAATTGATGTACTGTGCTTACATTTCCAGAAGACATTTAATAAGGTGCCACATCAAAGGTTGTTGTGTGAAATAAAAGTTCATGGTGTAGGGAGTAACATATTGAAATGGATTGAAGATTGGGTAGCCAACAGGAAACAGATTTAGGACAAAAGGTTTTTTCAGTTGGCAGAATGTGACAAGTTATGTGCCACAGGATGAGAGCTCCGACCTCAACTTTTTACAATTTATATAAATGACTTAGATGAAGGAACTGAGTGTATGACTGCAATATTTTTGCTGATGACGCAAAGGTAGGCAGGAAAGTAAGTTATAAAGAGGATGTAAGAAGGCTACAAAGGACATGGATAGATTAAGTTAATGGGCAAATATCTGGTAAATGGAATATAATGTGGATAAATGTAAAATTGTTCATTTTGGCAGGAGGAATAAAAAAGCATATCTAAATGGTACAAAATTATGAGCTCTCAGGCAAAGAGGAATTTGGGTGTCCTAGTGCATTAATCACAGAAGGCTGGGCCAGTAATTGGGGAAGGTAATAGAATGTTATTTTTTATTGTGAGTGGAATTGATTGCATAAATACAGTTATGTTTCAGTTATACATGGCACTGATGAGTCCAAAGTATTATGGGCAATCGTATTGGTCTCCTTCTTTAAGCAGAAATAAAGTCATGGCACAGTAGCACAGTGGTTAGCACTGTTGTCTCACAGTGCCAGGGACCTAGGTTCGAATCCAGGCTTGGGTCTCCGTCTGTATGAAGTCTGCACACTCTCCCCGTGTCTGCATGAGTCCCCTCTAGGTGCTCCAGTTTCCTCCCACAGTCTAAAGACATGGTGATTAGGTGCATTGACCATGCTAAATTCTCCCTCGGTATCCCGAGATGTGTAGGTCAGAAGGGGTTAGTCATGGTAAATGTGTGGGGCCATGGGGATAGGGCAGAGAGAGGGTCTGGGTAAGATACTCTGTCAGAGAGTCAGTGCAGACTCGATGGGCCAAATTGCCTCTTCTGCACAGTAGGGATTCTATGATTCCATTAAAAACATAGATGCATTAGAAGCAGTTCAGAAAAGGTTCACTAGACTAGTACTACGAATGGGTGAGTTGGAGAGATTAGGTTTGTATCCACTAGAATTTCAAAGAGTGAAAAGTGACTTGCTCAGAACCTTTAGGATCCCGAGGAGCATCAACAGGGAGAACATGAAGAGGATGTTTCTTCTTGTTAGAGAATCTAGAACTGGAGTCACTATTTAAAAATAAGGGGTCACTCATTTAAAACAGCGATGAGATGGAATTCTTTCTCTGAGAGACTCTGGTCTCTGGGTCTCTCTTCCTCAAAGATAGTGGAAGAGTGGCAGTGGCAGAGTCTTTGAATATCTTCAAGGCAGAGCTGGATAGATTTTCTGTTAACAAGGGGATGAAATTTATTGGGGATTGGCAAGAATTTGGGGTTGAAGTTACAATCAGATATCCATGATCTTATTGAAGAGCAGAGCAGGCTCGAAGGGCTTCATGGTCTACTCCAGCTCGTAATTCATATGTTCACATAATCCATAGGAGAAAAAAGATTCTCCTAATATCTGTCTTAAATGGATAGCCGCTTATTTTTAAACAGTTCTAGATTTTCCTATTAAAAAATCTTCATATCCGCCCTGTCAAGACCCCTCAAGACCCTATATGTTTCAATCAAGTTGCTTCTTACTCTTCTAAACTCTGGTGAACAGTCAGCTAGACTGGAAACGTTGGCTCTATTCTCACTCCACAGATGCTGTCAGTCCTGTTCAAATTTTCCAGCATTTCCTGTTTTTTGTTCCAGCGAAGTCTAACCTGTCCAATCTCTCCTGAAGACAACACACCCATTCCAGACATTAATTAAGTTAATGGCAGGAATGGGTCAAAGTCTGTACACTCTATTTGCCGATTTGCGCAAGTTACAGTTCTACAGACTTTAGCAACAGATGTAACTGCAGACCCTTGAGCAATTCACAACAACTTGTAAGAGCGTCACTTGCATGAACAAGCTGTTGTAATTCCTCCAGTCAAAATTACAGGGTTACTGATGTTTTAACCTTGAATCCTTTTCATGTAAACACTCAATGTATTAGCTGGATTTGCCACTTTGGTTGCAGTTGCCACATTATCATAATCTCCTCCCCCTTTTGTTACCAACAAAGCACAAAGTTTACTTTGATAGTTTCATTCACTGCAAGGAGCACCGAGTTAAGAACAACCTACCCGTCATCGTAGGGCGAATGGTTTAATGAATGAACAATAAGGTAAGTTCTAGTGCTTTATGTATTATTTACATCTGCTATCAACAAAACCAGTTTAATTTTATTTTTGTTTAGTGCTGTTGAATTTTCTGGTTATTACTCCTGGTATATTTTTTCAATGTACTTTGAGCTCAAAATAATTGAATGGAAGCTTTTTCAATTGAGGCCATTGTACTCTTTTACATCTGAGGTGATTGGTTCATATTTGTAATAAAAGGATTATTTTACTTATCTCCCGGAATGTAACTGCAGGTTGTTACTCAAAAACTATCCTGTAACTGGATCCATGACTGTTCATTCTAGGTCAAATACAATAACTAATGGAATCATCTTGATTAGCAAGAACAAAAGAAAACAGAGGTAAAATATTGCAGTAAAAACTGTCCAGGCAGTTCCATTGAACAGTGTAAATGTTATTGGTTAATTCTTGAAGAATGGTAGAATGTTGTTTCTGCCAGGAAAACTGGCCTGTTTCTCTCCAAAGAAACCAACATGATTTCTCTCCAGAATCTACCACGCTGCTGCTTAGAGATCAGGATGCCATTTTTAAAGGATGCCCAGATCAGAACTACAATAAATCTCCTCCCCCACCCCACCACACAGGCTTCAAGGGGTCCCCTCCCTTCCCAACTCTGATTGGAGGCAGCATTCACTCCAACCACGCCCATCCCCTGACAATTAACAATGGGTTCTCTTCCCCCCATCCTGTGATCACGGGTCCCTCCCCTATGATCATCAGCCCTCGGTCCCTTCTCTGTCCTCATCCACAAGTGACCATCACCTGCTCATTACCAACAGGTGATTTACCAACCCACAACCACATCTGCATGAATCCCCCTCCACCTCCACCATGAGTTTCCCATGGGGGCCTGTCCGTTGGCATTCATGAATTCCCCACTCACCTGACGAAGGAACAGCGTTCTGAAAGCTAGTGGTGTTTACTACCAAATAAACCTGCTGGACTTTAACCTGGTGTTATGAGACTTCTTAATAGGTCGGCAGTCCAGTGCGGCATTGCCAGAATGGCACTGCCAGGGCAGCATGGTGTGCCAACCTTTCAGTGACAATCTGTGCCATGGGGCAATGCCAGAGCACTAGTTGGTCATTTCCCTCATCCCTTTGAGGCTATGCATACCTTTATGCCCCTGAGGAGACCCCATGACAGGTTCACGTCTGTGTAAATTTTCATAAGCTGCATCAACATGATGTCACCCCGGCACAGTTTAAAGTGATGGCAATGGCTCAAGATACAGCCGTGGGGTGGGTTAATAATATTGAAATGAATGGAAATCCATGTAAGTCTTTATGGAGGGAACCTGATGACATCACCAGCGTGGGGTGGGGAATTTGCGGAGTTGTGTTCTCGCTGGAGAACTGCCACTTCCAAATCTTGATGCCCCACCGGTAACCCTGCTGATGGAGAACACAGACTCAAGGTACAGTCTGATGTGGGTAAATGTTATAGTAAGAAGTCTGACAACACCAGGTTTAAGTCACAACCAATTTATTTGATAGTAAACTCACTATCAAATTACTATCAAATAAAGCTTACTATCACATAAATCGGTTGGACTTAAACCTGGTCAGACTTCTTACCGTGTTTACCCCAGTCCAACGCCGGCATCTCCACATCGTGGTAAAATGTTAGCCATGATGTGGGGATACCAGTGTTAGACTGGGATGGACAAGATGAAGGGTCACATGACACCAGGTTATAGTCCATAGAACATAGAACATAGAACTTTGCCTGACGAAGGAGCAGTGCTCCGAAAGCTTGTAATTTCAAAAAAACCTGTTGGACTTTGATCCGGGACCTCTCATTCAATAAAATGTTGAACATATGTCAGTGAAGGAGGAAGTAGAACAGCAGCTGCAACAGCAATAGCACTGGAACACTGAACACGCCACGGGAGCTGTGGTTGGAGAAGATAGCATCCACTCAGCAGGGTCTTCAGGCCTTTGGGGATCTTGCTAGAGTTGTCTGGGAAGCTATGAAGGAAGAAGCTGTGCTCTTTGATTCTGACATTTTGTCTTTTTTTCTGTAATGAGCCTGTCACACCTGGGATCTGAACCGTGCTAGTGTTCATTAAAGTGACAACGGCACTGAACTCAGGGTTGTTTCCAGGGTGCTACTGAGGACATTTCAGGCATCTCACAGCCAACAGTCCATCAGTAATGATGCTTTATTTGCCTGGGGGAAATCTGTACATTTAATTTCCATTAATGACTGCAGTCAAAATGAGAGAGCTTTGAAGATTACGGCAATAACAGACCACTATTGAAAGCACTGATGTGGCTTCAAAGACTCCAGCAAGCCAGAAAGAAAGCTAATATCAAGAACAGCAAGTTCCACATCCTCAATGTACAATTTGTGTGTGATCACAACTTTGGGTCATTCTGCTATGTTCTTTCTCGATGGCTCCAGAGTGCTGGTGGTGGACTGCAATGAATGATATGATGTGATGTCTGAGAGCCCCAACCTTTGATCACAACTACAGGCTGAAGATAAAAGCAAATTACTGGGGATGTTGTAAATCTGAAACATAAGCAGAAAATGCTGGGAAATCTCAGCAGGTCTGATCAGCATCTGTGGACAGTAAGAAGTCACAGAAAACCAGGTTAAAGTCCAACAGGTTTATTTGGTAACAGGAGCTTTCGGAGCACTGCTCCTTCATCAGGTGAGTGGAGAGTTGGGTTCATAAACCGGGCATATAGAACAGATTCAATTGCAACTATTGCCTCGTGTTTGTATGTTCACTGTTTGTAAATCAGACGACTCCACTCACCAGATGAAGGAACAGCATTCATGATTCCAGATAAACCTGTTAGACTTCAATCTGGTGTTGTGAAACTAAATATGATAAAGTTTGAAATCTACAAAGGGAAGGTTTAGCATTTTAACTTCCTTTCACACATCTAATTGCACCACCCTTCTCCTACGTTCCTCCCTATTTTCCAACGGGTGAGTCAGAACTTGCCTAGTATCATTCCATTCTTATCTAATTCGTGATAACCAGCAAATACCATCAATGGCTTCTCTTCCCATTCCCACACTGTTCGCTCTGGTGTCCCCAGGATCCATCTTCAGCTCTTTCGTATTTTTCATCTATATGTGACCCCCTAGCGACACCATAAGGAAACATATCAGTTTCTAGATGAAAGCTAATGACACCCAGCTCTGCATCACCACATTTCTCTCAACCACTCCCTCTCCCCTCCCTTCCACCATTACTAAATTAGCAACCTGCTTACCTAACATCAAGTACTGTATGAACAGAACTCCCTCCCGTTTAATATTGCGAAACTCTCATTATTGGTCTTGATCTCTGGCACAAACTCTGCTCTCTCACCACTGATTCCATCCCTTTCCCTGGCAGTTGTCTAAAACCAAACTACTCACAACTTTGATATCATTTTTACACTATAATTCTTGGTGATTCGATTAGGGGTTCAATTAAAAGACAGTCTGACAAGCTACCCGCCTCACAATGTCCAATATTGCTTTCTTTTGATGTCCCACTAACTTCCATAGCCTTCTACTCCTTTCAGTGTGAGGACCATGATGTCAGAATTTGCTCCATTGGACTTATTTTTTCCCTCATGTTATGCACCATCTTCTTTTACAGAAGAGTAAAGACATAGGTTGCTGAGAAACTAAGTGCACTTAAGTGGTGCACCTGCATGTTACACATAAGCTGAGAGGAAAAAGAAGTCATGATGTAGAGACCGGGTTTAAGTCCAACCAATTTATTTGATAATAAACTCACAAGCTTTCGAGGCTACCCTCTTCATCAGGTGAATGAGGTGTTGTGGTCTCAGACAGCACATATAACAGCACAGACAGTTGTTGTCAGGCTTCTTACCACGAAAAAGAAGCACATTGGTTCTGATGAGGGGCATTGAAAGAAAAGCCATTGGTCAGAATGCTGAAGGATGCAGGAGAGGGACAGTGCCCAATCCCAGTACAACAGATAGGGAAAGGAATAGTTATAACCACTTTGCTGATGGGATGAATCAATAAGTTGTAGGGAGGTGATGGCCTAGTGGTATTATCACTAAACTATTAATCCAGAAATTCAGCTAATATCCTTGGGATTCGGGTTCGAATCACGCAGATGGGGAACTTGAATTCAGTAAAAAAGTCTGGAGTTAAATCTGATGACCGTAAACGATTGCCAGTTGGTGGAAAAACCCATCTGGTTCACTAATGTCCTTTCAGGAAGGAAATCTGCCTCCTTACCCAGTCCAGATTACAAGTGACTCCAGTGCCACAGCAATGTGTTTGACTATCTACTGTCCTCAAGGGCAACTAGAGGTGGGCAATAAATGCTGGCCAGCCAGCAATGCCCACATCTCATGAATGAATAAAAATTTAAAATTAAACATCTTCCTACACTTTGATGTTCCAGCTATTTAATTCTGCCAACTCTAATCAGGTTTTTTCTAGAGAAACTGTGAGGCTTTTTCTTTCCATTTCATGGGAAATGCATTCCTCATGTTTCTGCCTATCGCCAGTGACACCTCCTAGGAAGTGTTAGAAATCTCTTGGTAAATCTTTGCCTCTTTGCAGTACATTCCAGAAATGGAAATGGAAAGAATAATAAACTGAGTAAATAGGGCGTGCCTTTACTAATGAATTAATACATGAACCAGAAATTGAGCAAAAATGTTGTTTTTAATTCATTAGCTAGATGACTATTTATACAATAAGCAGATGCAGTTCAAAATGGCTGCCAACTGCCTCAGCATGTCCATGCATTGATCCTGTTGTGGGATAAAATTGCTCCTACTGTTTTCGAAATCACAGTGAGAAAATATTCTGAAAAAATGTCATATTAGGTTTTTGAACAGAGACAGTAATGAATTTGTTACAAACATTATCCATCAGTCTTTACTAAATCTGAATAATGGTTATCATATTATGCCATAATATATCAGATTTCTGCTATATAGAGCCATAGGACAGAATTTTATGGCCTCACTCATTCTGAGACCCCACCCGAGGTCAATGGACCTTCTTTTTGCCCACCCCTCACTCGCTCCTATTCCCGTAGCAGATGGGGTGGTATATTTCCAGCCATAGAACGCAGGGAAAGTCCTTGGCCCATTAAGTCTGCACCAACAGTAAGACTAAAGGTGCACCAATCCCATTTTCCTGCATTTGTCCAATGTCCTTGAATATTATGATATTTCAAGTGCTTATCTAAGCATCTTTTAATAGACATTAAATATTTTATAGATAATCAGATCCACCATCAACATCGTCTTAGCTTCACAGGCCCCTGTTGCACGATAAACAATCTGAACAACATACTTCTTTGAATCAAAAACAGAAAAGAGCTGGAAAATCTTAGCAGGTCTGACAGCCTCTGTGAAGAGAGAATAGAGCTAACGTTTCAATTATAATTCTTCATTAACTCTGCTTTCGGTTTTTGTTTCAGATTCCAGTATCTATGGTAATTTGTTTTTAAATGTCTCTAAGAGTTGATTCGACTGACCTCCATGCGCTTGTATAGTGAGTAACGACATGGGCAGCACGATGGTACACAGTGGTTAGCACTGCAGCCTCACAGTGTCAGGGACCTGGCTTGGGTCACTGTCTGTGTGGAGTTTGTATGTTCTCCTTGTGTCTGTGGGTTTCCTTCCACAGTCTGAAAGATGTACTGGTTAGGTGAATTGGCTGTGCCAAATTGTCCCTCATTGTACCCAAACAGGTGCTGGAGTGTGGCGACTAGGCAATTTTCACAGTAACTTCATTGCAGTGTTAATGTAAGCATGCTTGTGACACTAATCAAAAAACTTTAAACTAAATTTTAATATCCATGTACTTTTCATATATGTTTCTCCAATTTTACAAAGACAGACCAAATAACACAGGTTGCAGCTTTGTTTGACTGTGTTATCCTATAGTGAGTGAAGTGCCTGTGCAGAATAATGCATAGTCAGATTGCCTTTGTCAATTTGGTACAACCTATCCTCACACAGTGATTTAAAAATTATGGAGAAATTGTCTGGTCCTAGTTGATGGGGTGATGATCCTTCTTTTAAAAAGACACATGATTAATACATTTTGTTAAATATGTACCATATATAACAATTTGTGCCTTACCAGGAAAGTGATTAAGATGACCGAATTCAAATTGAAAGTAATTGAAAAATGTTTAAAAGTTTCGTTGAAATTTAACAAGAACTGGAGGTTGCACAACACGTTTCCTTCCTGGATTCACAGAACAATATGTATGCAGAAGGTGTAACATGAAACAATACGTTATGAAAGGTTATCAGATCAAGTCAAACAAGTTATTCAATATCAAGTTCAGATTGAGAGCAATTACGTACATGTGAAAAAGACTCATTATTATACAAAGAACAACAAAGAACAAAGAAGAACACAGCACGGGAAACAGGCCCTTCGGCCCAACGAGCCCGCGCCGCCATCCTAACGTCTTAATGACATATAGAGACCGATGTAGGGACAATTTGTTACCCAATCAGCCTAAGAGCACATTTTTGGGATGTGGGAGGAAACTGGAGCACCCGGAGAAAACCCACGCAACCACGGGGAGAACGCGCAAACTCCCGCAGACACAGGCCCAAATCCATGTGTCTGCACAGCAACAGCGATAGTCTCTGAGCTGTCATGTTGCCCATCTGATGTTCCAGTTTAAGCATACACTAACGACATGAAGCACTAGGCCACTCCTGAAGTAACATCCAGGAGCAGCCCTCGCACGACCTGCCGAATGCATGCACCTTGTTGGTCAACAAGGTGGACCGAACAGCCTGTGGAAACAATTAAAGTATTTAAACAGTCCTCCTATATCCCTCTATCTGCAGACCGCTCATGTGGCTGTCCAGGAGACCCTTAAACAACCCTAGCGTGCCTGCTCCCACCACCTTACTCGGTAGTGCGTTCCACACCCCCACTACCCTTTGTGTGAAAAAATGCCCTCTAATATTGGTCTTATACATAGCCCCCCTCACCCTAAGGCCGTGACCCCTCGTTTTATCAGAATCTAATGGTGGAAAAAGCTTACCACCATTTACTCTATCTATATCCCTCATAATCTTATATACCTCTAATAGATCCCCTCTCAGCCAACGTCTTTCAAGGGAAAACAACCCCAGTGCGTTCAACCTTTCCTCGTAAGACAACCCTTCCATACCAGGCAGCATCCTGGTAAATCTCCCCTGCACTCTCTCCAGGGACTCCACATCCTTCCGGTAGTACGGCGACCATACTTTATATACAAGTGATTGGAGTGAGTCACTTTCAAATTTCCGAAATTTGGCAACCAGAAATGTCGATTGTGTAATGGTTTAGGTGAACAATTTATTTAGGGCGACATTAAAGCACAGTGGTTATCACTGCTGCTTCACAGCACCAGGTTCGACTTCCAGCTTGAGAGTTTGGACATTCTCCCTGTGTCTGTCTGGGATTTCTCCAGGTGCTCCACTTTCTTCCCACATTCTGAAAGATGTGCTGATTAAGTGTATTGACCCAAACAGACACCAGACTGTGGTGACTAGGAGAATTTCACGGTAACTTCATTGCAGTGTTAATATAAGCCTTACTTGTGTCTAATAAATAAACTTTAACTTTAAGTTACTCGTCATTTTCACAGCTGTATGTTTTCCATATAAGAGCAAAATTTCAACAATGTAAATGGAATGATTTGACAAGAGCAATTGAAAGGCTTGATTACAAAGTATATGGACCTTTACATGAGAGATTTTAAGCAAAATGGCACTTCGTTTTTTTTTTCATTGGACTTAAATAAACATTAAAATATGTTTAAATCAGAAGTGCTGACCATCCTGTGGGTCTCTGAGCAACATGCAGTTACCAGCAGACTGAGGAAGGTAATCTCCTGGCTGCATTGTACTTATATATCCTGAACCCACAGGGTTCTGTTATTTTATTACACTGGAAAGAGGGAGAAGAGCAAATTATTGCTGTGAGGTTGGAGCCTTCTAAGCATTCATAATACCAACAAAATAGGGTTGCACAGTGAAGTATATAAAATAATCCTATATTAGGCTCAAGGTGCATTCTAACTAGGTTGAAGAGACAAACTATCAAGAAACTCATAAACCTGTCAAGGAGAGCCAACAATATTCCCAACATAATCTCAGCCTCTGAAGAAAACATTCATTTTTTCATTTCAAATTCTTCATTTTTTTTTAATTCATTCAAGGGATGTGCACATTTTTTGTCAATTCCTAATTGCCCTTGGGTTTTTTTTTGAATTAACCACATTTCTGTCACAAACAAGGTGGAAGAGAAAGGCCAAAGTGAACATGGGTCTCTTAGAGAATAAATCTGGGAAAATAATAATGGGAAACCAGGAAATGACATGAGTTAAATAAATACTTTAGAACATGGAACATAGAACATTACAGCGCAGAATAGGCCCTTCGGCCTTCGATGTTGCGCCGACCAATTAGGAAAAAGCAATGACCCTCCAAACTAAACCATTCCCTTTTCGTCCATAAACGTATCTACTAACCTCTTAAACGCCACCAAACTTGGCGCATCTACAACTGCAGCAGGCAGGGCAATCCATACCCTTACCACCCTCTGGGTAAAGAACCTACCTCTGACATCCGTCCTATAACCACCACCCCTTAATTTAAAGCTATGTCCCCTCGTGCTAGCTTTCTCCATCCTAGGAAAAGGCTATCACTGTCCACCCTATCTAAACCTCTAATCATCTTATATGTTTCAATTAGTTCCCCTCTTAGCCGCCTCCTTTCTAACGAAAACAACCTCAAATCCCTCAGCCTCTCTTCATAAGACCTGCCCTCCATACCAGGCAACATCCTGGTAAACCTCCTCTGTACCCTCTCCAATGCCTCCACATCTTTCTTATAATCTTTAGCCGGAATTTTACCAGCATTCCCGCCCTGATTCCGAGGTTCACAGAATGGAATTCTCCATTGGCCTCAGGTGGGATTTTACAAGCCTCATAAAAGTGAGTCATAAAATCCCGGCCTTTGTGACAGTCCTCACAATAGAAGACACTAAAGCATTGCAAAAATAGTAAATAATCAAGGAACAGAAGGGGTGATTTGATTTGATTTATTATTGTCATATGTGTTAACATATAGTGAAAAGCAATGTTTCTTGCACACTATCCAGATACAACATACCATTCATAGAGAAGAAAACGAGAGAGTGCAGATGGTAGTGTTACAGTCGAAGTGAGGGAGTAGAGAAAGATCAACTTAATGCAAGGTAAATCCATTCAAGAGTCTGACAGCAGCAGGGAAGAAGCTGTTCTTGAGTCAGTTGGTATGTGACCTCAGATTTTTTATGTCTTTTTCCTGACGGAAGAAGGTGGAAAAGAGAATGTCCGGGATGCATGGGGTCCTTAATTATGCTGGCTGCTTTGCAGAGGCAACGGGGAGTGTAGACAGACTCAATGGGTGGGAGGCTGGTTTGCGTGATGGACTGGGCTACATTCACGACCTTTTGTTGTTTCTTGTCTTGAGTGGAGGATAATTACATCACAACTATCACTAGTAAAACTAGTAGGTTAAAGGCCAATATGTCCCCTGCACCTGATGGGTTATATCTTAGGATATTAAAGATACAGCAATAGTGGATGCACTGGTGGTGATCTTTGTAGAATCCTTTAGTTCTGGAAAAGTCCCAGAGGGTTGGAAAACTGCCAATGTAACATTCCAAAAAGTAGAAGACAAAAACAGTTAAGTGTAGATCAGTGAATTTAACATCTGATTCCTTATAAAGAATGTAATAGTAGAACATTTAGAAATACATATATATATAGTCAAGCTAAATTAGCATGGCTACATGACAGGAAAATTATGGCTGACAAATGTATTAGAATTCTTTGAGGTGGTAATGAATAGAATAGATAAAGGGGAATAAGTAGACGGAATAAACTTGGATTTTCAAAAAGCATTCAATAAGGTACCACATAAAGGGCTGCTTAATAGGTTAAGAGCCTATAGTGTTGGGGATAATATATTAGCATAATTAGAGAGTTGGCTAACTAATAGAAGACAAAGTGTTGGGATAAGTGGGGCATTTTGAGATGACAGCCTGTAATTAGTGGAGTCCCATTCGGATCACTGCTAAGGTCACAATCATTCATGATATATGTAAATAATGTGAATGAGGGAAATGAACGCACTATTGCTAAGTTTATGGATGATGCAAAAATAGGTGGGAAGGCAAGTGGTGAAGATGACACAAAGGGGACAACTTTTCCATCCTGCCTACCACGGGAATTGTAATGGACAAGGGCTGGAGCATACAAACATCTACTGACTTTGGGCAGGATTTTTCTGATTGTGGAATGAGCATGGCCAGAAAGCCCTGCCCAAAGAGCCCACGGAGGGACATAGACAGATTCAGTAGATGGGTAAAAACTTGGCAGCTGGAATATAATGTAGGGAAATGTGAAGTTATGCACTTTGGGAGGAAGAATAAAGGGGCTGGATATTATCTAAATAGAGAAAGGCTGGAGACGCTTGGGGATCTTCATGCATAAGTGATAAAGAGCATACAAGTTCATCAGGGAATAGGGAAGGCAAATGGAACATTGGCCTTTATTTCATAGGAAACTGAATGTAAAAATGGGGAAGTCTTGCTAAAACTGTACAAGGCAATAGTTAATCAAAGCAGGAATACTATATATAATTTTGGTCCCATTATCTAAGGAAAGATATACTGGTATTGGAGGCAGTCCAAAGAACATTTACTAGGTTAATTCTGAATATGGAGGGATTTTCTTTTGAGGAAAGGTTGAGTAGTTTGGGCCAGTACTCATTGGCGTTTAGAAGAATGAGAGGCTATCTTATTGAACAGAAAAGATTCTTGGAGATCTTGACAGGATAGATGCTGAGAAATTATTTTCTCTTGTGGGAGAGTCATGGATCAGAAGGCTTAATCTCCAAATAAGAGATTGTTCATTTAAGACAGAGATAAGGAGGGATTTCTTCTCTCAAAGGGTAGTGAATCTGTGGAATTCTTTACTGCAGAGGGCTGTAGAGGCTGTGTCATTAAGTGTGTTCAAGGGGATGAATTTTTAATTAGTAACAGAATCAAAGGTTAAGGGGATAAGGCAGGAAAGTGGAGTTGAGGATCATTACACCAGATCAGTCATGGTCTCATTGAATGGCAGAGCAGACTCATTGAGATGAATGGTCTACTTCTGCTCCGAAGTCTAATAGTTTGATGGAGGATAGTAGATTTCCTTCCTTAAAGGGCATTAGTGAACTAGATGAGTTTTCAACAATGGTTTCGTGATCATCCCTGAAACTCCAGATTTTTATAGAATTTAAATTTCATCATCTGCCGTGGTGGGATTCAAAAGCAAGTCCCAACTGCATTGCCTTGGGTCTTGTAAACCCAGAGACAATACCACTATGCTATCACATCCTTACTATAGTGTTTTTATAGCTATTCTAAGGCATGAAGCATAATTATCATACTTAACCGTAAACCTGGCCTGCTCCTTTAAAAATCATACTCAATTTGCTCCTGATGTGGATCTAAATCATTGCAGCAGCTTGTAACTATACTTACTGAATAGTAATCAGTAAATTGCCTGTCAACTTCAGAATCTGTTCCAGAATCTGCTCTAGGTCAGCTCACAAAGTGCAGAGGCTTTCTAAAGTCGGAGGCCTGATTTTATTGGCATGCCAGCCCTGAAATTGGGGCAAGCGAGGCTCGTAGAAATGCATTCCCCATTGGCAGCAGGCATGACCTTACGAGCCTCGGGCAGGCATGCCATTAAAATTCCGGCCAGGGAATCATAAAAGAAAAGTATTCAGCCTGTCAAGTCTGTTAGCTCTGCACGAGAACAACTCAGCACATTCCATTCCGTAGCCTTTTTCCTGTAGCCCTACGTATTTCTTTCTCATCTGGCATCTACTCAAATTGCTATTGAACGTCACAATTGAATCTGCCTCCACCACATTCTTCACACAGTGTATTCCAGATTGTAATCAACCAATGCGTAAAAATGTTTCCTGTCAATGTTGGTTCTTTTTCCAATAATCTTGATCTCAAGTTCTCCATCCTTCCACCAATAGGAACAATTTCTCTCGGATTGTTTTGTCTTGGTCATTCATGATTTTGAATATTTCTATCAAACCCCCTCTCAACCTTCTCTTCTCTGATGAGAATGTCTCCAGCTTCTCCAACGTGTCCACATATTTCATGTCCCTCATTCCTGGAGCCATTCTGATAATCTTTCTTAAGCCTTCATTCCCTACTAATCCTGTGGTGCCAGAGTTAAATAAACTGCTCCAGTTAAGTATTTTATAAAGTTTCATTGTAACTTCTTGCTCAAATGTCTCTCCTTATTAAACTCAGAATCCCGTGTGCCTGTTCAACAGCTTTCTCAATCTACCATCTTTAACGTTTATTTATTGTTCTTTCATGGAGTGTGGGTGTTACTGGTTCAGCCTGCATTTGTTACGCATCCCTAATTGAAAAGGTGGTGAATCACCTTCTTGTAATGCCGCAGGCCATGTGATGTAAGCATTCCCACAGTGGTAGTGGGAAGGGTGTTGCAGGATTTTAACTCAGTGACCCTGAAGGCATGGTAATATCATTCCAAGTTTGATGATGTGTGACTTATGTGGAAGATTGTAGTTTTTGTTGCCCTTGTTCTTCTAGGTGTTAAAGGTCGAGTGCTTAGAAACATAAAAACTAGAAGCAGGAGTAGGCCATTTGGCCCATCAAGCCAACTCTAACATTTATTTTGATCATGGCTGATCATCAAATTCAATATCCTCATTCCACCTTCACCCAATATCTCTTGATCCCTTTCGCCCCAAGAGCTGTAGAAAGTGCTGTCAAAGGCACCTTGGCAAGTTCCTGCATCTTGTAGATGTCCATACTGATGCCAGTGTGCATCAATGATGTTTGGAATGAATGTGTAAGTTGATGGGTGGAGAGCTGATCAAACAGACTGCTTTGGCCTGGATGATGTTGAACTTTTTAAGTGTTGGTGGAGCTGCACTCATCCAGGGAAGTGGAGAGTATTCTACCACATGTTTGGACCACAGCTGTAAAGAGGTCCTGATTTGTGGGATTCAAGAGGTGAGTTACTTGCCTCAGAATTTCCAGTTTCTGATTTGCTCTTTCAACCATCATGTTTCTACAGCTGATATTGTTCAGTTTCTGATCAATAGTAATCCCCTGGATGCTTTTAGTGATAATAATTGAATGTCAGGGTTAGATGGTTAGATTGTTGGAAATGGTTATTGCCCAGCACATACGTGGTGCGAATGTTACTTGCCACTGATGAGGCTAAGCCTGAATGTTGTCCAGTCTTGCTACATATGAAAACAGACAGTTTTGGGTAGGGGTGGGGTGGGAGGGGTGGGGGGTGATGGTGGGGGTAGGGCGTAGGGGGTGGGAGGATTGGGGAGTGGTGGGGTGGGGGGTTGGGGGGTAGGGAGGTGGAAAGGGTGGCGGTGGGGTCCTAAGGCACGTGCCACTTGTGCAATGCCAGCCTGGCAGTTCCAGCCTGGCACACTGGCAGTGTCCATGGGCAAACTGGCAATGGCCAAAGGGCACTTTGGTTCTGACCACTGGGCAGTGCCAAGGAAATGGGGCAAAGGTCTACTGGGACAGGGCCCATTGGGAGGAGGCGATCGGTGGGGCGGAATGGACTCACTGTCACTCTTCAATCAGGATCATTGGGAGAAGGAGGGAAGAGGGTAATTGAGGCTGGCCATTAGATGGAAGGCCAGAAGTCAGGGTTCCGGGGTTGGGGGGGCGGGGTGGTCAGGTTGGTCATCAGGGGAGGGGAGGGTATTGGGACTGACGAGGAGGAGATTGGAGCTGGCTGGATGGCGGGGAGATTTGGGCTGCCCGAGGTGAGAGACATAAGGATTGGTTCTGAGGCTGGCCAGTGACCGGGAGGCGGCACTGGGGAGGGCCACTGCACAAGAACTATCTCCCCTCTGACAGAGCAGCACAATGGCCCCACTCAGCGCTATGCTGCTGGCTCCTTGAGGCACAATAGGTCCCACCCCAAATTTCCAGGGTGAATCATACCAGGGCATTCTGTGATGCACAAAGTGTAGAAGATTCATTCTGGAAACGATGCTAAAAAAGCCTGGGGAATTTACTCCCATTTTCCCATGGGAACTTAGAATTCTTTTGGGAGAATCCCAGCCTCTGATTCTCACCTTATATCTTGAGTTTAGCTCTTTAGTCTATGTTTGGACCACAGCTGTAATGAGGTCCGAAGCAAAGTGTTGCATGAGGAAGATGAGAGAAGCTGTCTGTTCAATGAGAACTAATAATTTATATCCTTGCTTGGGAGAAGTAGGTGGATTGGGCATGCTGCATCATCAAGATTACAGGATTCCCCCTAGTGCAAGGCACTATCAATTGGATGTATATCACTCTGCTGCTTATCAACATTGCTCCATATCAACGCTGGGAAAGATTCACTCCATCTGTGTCCAACCAGTGTGTGACCATACACAGAGAATCATGCCAATATCTGGACACTCATGTTGCCTTCATTCTGCAGCAGTCCACTCTGTCTCCTGCAACTCTGCCCCATGACAAGCTAATGGTGACTGGACAATGGTGGCTAGCTACTGCCCTAATCATTGATGATTCAGGTGTGCAAGGCACATACCCAGGGACCCAGGTTCGAATCCTGCCATGGTAGATGGTGGAATTTGAATTCAATAAAAAATACCTGGGATTAAGATTCCACTGATCACCATGAAAACCATTGTTGATTGTTGTGAAAACCCATTTGGTTCATTAATGTTCTTTGGGGAAGAAAATCTGCCGTTCTTGTTTGGTCTGGCCTACAAAGGACTCCAGAGCACAGCAATATGTGTGACTCTCAGTGGTGGAAGGCGGTAGGGGTGGCAGGTGGGTAGAGTGGCGGTTGTGTAGAATGGAAAGTAGTTGAGATGGGCAGGTCAGTTGAATCTAGTCATGTTAGGTGGGGAGGCATTGTCGGGTTTGGCGCTAGTCAGCTCAGGTAAGGGGTATAGTATGGTGAGGGCTATTAGGTCAGGACAAGTTGAAGAATCAGGACGGATGTTGAAGGGTCCAGCGTTAGTGAGAGGGTCAGAGGTGGGATGTGGTCAGTGTGAATGATTGGGGAGTGGGGTAAGTTGTATCATTACCCAGAAATTAGACTAGGTTTTTACATCGAACGTTTCCTGGGCTACCATTCAGGTAATGAAATCGGAACAGCATGAATAGTCAAAGTCAGAGAGTCTGAGGGCACAATTTCAGTAGCTGCTCACACCACGCTCCCACTGCAGCGAGGGTGAAGAATTTGGTGCTACGCCAAATCTCCGTTCACTATAGCGGGGATGGCAAAAGCCTAAACAGTGGTAAGATTCCAGCTTGGGATCTCTTCAGAGGATCCTGGGAAAAAGGGAGTTGGAAATAGAAAATCCCAAGTTATTCCCGCAGAATTGGGTGTCTCATAGTGCATCCTCCATGATGTGTCTGGTTTCCAAATATGGGAAGATCTGAGTCATTATTATTGGATAAGTGATGTTCACAGTTAAACACTGCACACAATCCACAATCAAAGATTCTCAAAGTGGACAAATAAGAATCAGCCTCTTTCTGTGTGAGGACTGTTTTTATTCCATCTTGTATTCCTAACAGATTGCCCTCTACCTGGATCTTAGTTGGCTTGCATTATTCCACACTTACCCCACTGAAATCTATTCATGTTGACCTAAAATTATGTTATGTGCTCAGATTTCTTATGAGGAGCCTTAAAATGAAACTGGAGTAAAATAAGGTGTAGTTTGGTACACACCTCTATCTTTGCTAGACTTACAACTCATTGTTCGAATCCAGATTGTTTTACACACAATACTGAGATTAGCAGTTAAAGTTTCAATCCTTAAGATCAGTGTATTCAGTGAGCACAAAGATCTCACATGAAAGATGCTTCAGACTTGTTTCCTAAGTATTGACTAGTAATATGAAACATTGTGGTTAACCTGACAAATTGCCCTTAGGATAATTCTAGATTAAGAACCCTAAATTATTCATAGCTGTTCTCAGATTTTAAAATGTCTTCATTACAGCAAAGGTTTAGCAAAGGTCTTTAATGCTGTGAAATATTGATTCTGTAGATTTCAGCAGGATGTTAACTTGGATCATGAGCACATTACAAAAGGAGAACTCTGCTGGCCATATTCTGTACCATTCATTAGCATCCTAGTCCTCGCTCACCTCAACTAACCCCAGATTCCTCCACTCCACAATTTCCTGGTCCTCCTCTCCGTGTAATCTCCTTTGATATTGTAACCCTATCCCCAATTCTCTAGTCCTCTAACTCCAGCCTCTTCTCTCCTGTCAGTCCATCATCGGTGTTGCTTACATCAGCTCCCCTTGCTCAATATATTCTAATTCCCTCTAATAAGCTCACTGTCTGCCTGCACCATTTCTACCAGCCTTCTTGAAGCCTCTTTAACTAGGCCTCTTGTCATTCCTCCTAATATCTGTTTTGGTTCAATGTCCGTTTTTGCCTACACTTTTACAAAGTATTTTAGGACACTTATCTAAGTTAGCGTCATTACATAAATGCATGTTGTTGTTGCTGATGTAAGTAATCAACTTCAGAGAAGAACTAAGATGAGGAGAACTAGGGTCACAATAGACTGCTAGTTAATTAGTACCTTTATAGAATTGGCATAGCTCCAAAAATGAATGTGATTGGTTAAATATTGACGATGCAGGATATGAGATTAGGTGAAGCTCTGACTCCTTATTTAATTTGGCTCCATCAGTACAAGAGAAATTGTGTAATCTTGCCATTGCAAATTTAAAAGCAATTGACTGTTCCTGGAGCGAACAATCCTGGATTGAAAGGTCTTTTCTTGTTACATGTTTCCTAATGTCAAAGACCAGGCATAGGAAGATGTAGCCTTCTGTGTGTTTTGAAGAAAAAATAGATTTTTTGGAATAAATTGTCTGTTTGCCAACATTCCTTTTTGATTGTAAAACAAGAATTATCACAGGCTATTGGTAACAACTAATCTTCGTTTTCACTTGAAATTGTTTTGTTGGGTTGGTGCTACCCATGGTGCATATTGCATACACATCATTAAGCAGTCTTGAAAAAAGTTACCAAGAAGTCTGCATTATATTACTGATTAATGTACATACTTAGAGTGGACGGTGCAGATATATAGAGAACTTCACGTCATGGTCATAGAATTCCTACAGTGCAGAAGGAGGCTATTCGGCCCTTCTGGTCTGCACCGACCACAGTCCCACCCAGGCCCTATTCCCATAACCCCTCATATTTATCCTGCTAATCTCCCTCACACAAAGGTTAACTTAGCGTGGCTAATCAACCTAACCCACACACCTTTGGACTGAGGGAGGAAACCAGAGCACCTGGAGGAAACCCACGCAGACACGAGGAGGATGTGCAAACTCTATAGAGACAGTGACCCGAAGCCGGAAATGAATGCAGATCCTTGGCGTTATGAGGCAGCAGCGCTAACTACTATACCGTCTTACTCTACACTGTTGCCCTAAGCTCTAGATCAGGTGCTTTCTTGTATCACCGGTAGGCAGTATTGTCCTCAGTTCATTCATGGGACATGAGTATCTATGGCTAGTCCAGCGCTTAGTGTCCATCACTAATTGCCCTTAAGAGGTGCTGATGAGCTGTCTTTTTGAAGCACTGCAGCCCAACTGTGTAATTGTACCCACAGTGCCCTGAGGAGGAGAGTTCCAAGATCTTGTGGGATCTTGGCAGGATGGATGTGGGGAGAATATTTTCTCTTGTGGGAGAATCTAGAACTAGGGGTCACTGTTTAAAAATAAAGAGTCACTCATTTAAAAATGAGATGAGGAGATTTTTTTTTCTCTCAGAGAATCGTGACTTTCTGGAACTCTCTTCCTGAAAAGGTGGTGGCAGTAGAACCTTTAAATATTCTTAAGGCAGATGTGGGTAAATTCTTGGTAAGCAAGAAGGTGATAGGTTATCGGGTATAGGCTGAATGTAGATTTGAGATTATCATCAGATTAGTCAGTAGATGGTGGAACAGATTCGGTGTGCCGAATAGCCAACTTCTGCTCTACAATTGTATTTTGACTGAGCAACAGTGAAGGAACAGCAATACATTTCCAAGTCAGGATTGTAAGTGGCTTTGAGGGGAACTTCCAGATATTATCTTCTGGGCTCCCCCATCATTGAGGATGGGGATATTGGGGGAGACAGTAGTGAGATGATATTGTAACTTGACTAATAATCCATCGACCAAGAGCATTGCTCTGAGGATCCAGGTGTGAATTTCACCTTGGCGGGTGGGGAAATTTCAAATAAAAATCCGGAATCAAAACTGTTAATAATGACCATGTCAATTATCATAAAAACCCATCTAGTTCACAGATGCCCTTTGGTATATGAGTAGCTTTTGCAAGTTGATACTTCATTTTTGGGTATCCCTGGTGTTGCTCCTGATATGCTCTCCTTCACTCTTCATTGAACCAGGGTTGATCTCCTGGCTTGGTGGCACTGATAGAGTGAGGGATATGCTGGACCATGAGGTTACAGATTGTGGTCAAGTATAATTCTGCTGCTACTAATGATTGATCGGTCTTACATTGCTAATCTGTTCAAAATCTATCCCATTTAGCGTGGTGGTAATGCTGCAAAACACAATGGAAAGTGTCCTCAATGTGAAGATGGACTTTGTCTCCACAATGTTCACTCTTACCAATACTGTCATGGACAAACGCTTCAGAACTAGAGGGCACAGCCTCAAAATAATGCGGGGGACTGTTTAAACAGAGTTGAGGAGGAACGTCTTCTCTCAGAAGTGATGGAATTCTCTGCCCATTGAAGTGGTGGAGGCTACCTCGTTGAATATATTTAAATCATGAGTAGATAGATTTCTGATAGACAAGGGAATTAAGGGTTATGAGGAGCAGGCGGGAAAGTGGAACTGATCCACTTCAGATCAGCCATGATCTGAAATGGTGGGGCAGGCTCGAAGGGCTAGATGGCTTACTCCTGCTCCTATTTCTTATGTTCTTATCTGTGCAAACAGGTTGATGAGGATGAGGCCAGGTATGTTTTCCTCTCTTGCTGGCTGCCTCACAACCTGCTGCAGACCCAGTCTAGCCATTATGACCTTTAGGACCCAATCTTCATCTGCACTGGTGAAACCAAGTCATTTTTAGTGATGGACATTGAAGTCCCCACTCTAAGTACATTCTGCGCTTTAACCACTATCGTTGCTTCCTCCAGTTAGGATGGTGACCAAGTTAACCATGTATGATCCTTCTACTACAGAAATGAAGGCAGTGTGGCAAGGGTACTGCGATGTCTGGCCCGTTTAATGGGGCAATCTCCTGAAACAGGTCCTGGATTGCCCAATTGGGAAACAAATTGGGGCTTCCCTCCAACTTGTCTAGACTTGTCCCAGCAGTTAGACCCTGGAGTTACGTCTGGAAACATTGAATCTGCATCATGTTGTTGTTTGTTCCGAAATGTTTATAACCTGTGCTTAACTGGTGAAGTCAAGTTACTCCATAGTGATCTGTTCTAAAAGGGCGAGGGACTTCTTTATGGTATGAGGATGGGATTTCCAGATTAGTGGCCCTGATATGAGGAATATATTCAAGTAAGGATCCTGCATAACTTGGAGGTGATAATGTCTTGAGATTTTTTTTAATTCACTTATGGGATGTGGGTTACACTGGCTAGGACAGCATTTATTACCCATCCCTAATTGCCTTTGAGAAGTGGGAGTGAGTGACTTTCTTAAACTATTGTAACCCATGTGATAGCCACAGTGATTTTAGAAAATTAAATTCAGGTTTTATTGATCTTACCCATAGCAGGAGATGCTACAAAGAAGAAAGACAATGTCGAAGTAATCTTGGTGTTTGTTCGGATGAAGAGTCATCACCAACCTGAACATTTCAACCTGGGATTTTCAGTCCTGCTGGAAAGATCTTCCAGCTCTGTCCAAAGTCAACCCCACCACAGGTCCCCTGGTGGTGGGTAGACAAGTCGTGCAAAATTCATACGCTTTAGCAAGGTCTGAAGACTCAGTTGGGGACCAACGGTGAGCTGCCTTCACCTTAAGAAAATCTGTTGGAAAATTCCAGCCTCTGTTTCTCTCCATTGATGCTGTTTAAACTGTTGAGTATTTCCAGCATTTTGGATTCTATTTGTAATATTTTACTTTTACCTCAATTTTCTTCTGAACTGAATCCTATAGAAAGTACAAACATCAAGTAACAA
Source organism: Sphyrna mokarran (assembly GCA_024679065.1). Taxonomy (NCBI): domain Eukaryota; kingdom Metazoa; phylum Chordata; class Chondrichthyes; order Carcharhiniformes; family Carcharhinidae; genus Sphyrna; species Sphyrna mokarran. Next base: position 108,935,404 of record JAGIQG010000003.1, read on the forward strand.
CAACAGGGGACATATCATAGAGTCCCATCATAGAGTTCCTATACTGCAGAAGGAGGCAATTTGGCCCATCGAGTCTGCATTGACCACAATCCCATCTAGAATCTCTCTGTAACCCTATACGTTTGTCCTGATAATTCCCGCTGAAACTAAGAGGCAATTTAGCATGGCTAATTAAACTAGCTGCATGTTCTTGGACTGTGGGAGGAGCCCATGCAGACGTAAGGAGAACATGCATTCTCTGCATAGACTTTGACCTGAGGCCAGAATTGAACCTGGGTCCCTGATGTTGTGAGGCAACAGTGCTAATCACTGTGCCGCTGTGACACCCTCGTAATTTAGACAACAGGGCAATTTTGTAGAAACATTATAGGACATGATCTTACCAGCTTACTGTGCCCATCAAGCAGCATGGCAAACTGGGAACATAGCATAGAGGCCAAAAATCCAGGTCGTACTGGGCGCAAATCAGATTGCTATCTTCCTGGCCGTGTTTTACCGTCAAAATTGGCTTTGCATCCAGAAAGGGCTTCAAGCTCATTACCATCAAATTGCCTGGATCTCCATATAGTAGAGAGCCCACACAGCTGTTTCCTCCACCCCTGGATTTTTCCCAGCATACTAGTGAGATGTCATACCAGCAAGAATCACTACTGCTCTGCAGTCGTGGAGACCAGGTGCCATGGCCTTACTGGGGAATAGCAGGCCATTGAAGACCCCAAGTATCTGGGGGCATGGCTAAGGAGTGCCCATTGAGCAGTGTCTACCTGGAATGCTGGCAGTACCTGGTTGACACCGTAAGTTCCAGGGGTGGTGTCAAAGGATTGGGGCCTGTGATGGTTGTGGGATTATAGTGGGTTGGCCATGCACAATGACACTGGGACGCTATGCATAGGCGGCCTATACAGAGGAAGGGGTTTGTGCAGGGAGATTTTGGTGGGGGGCCTTAAAGGGGTGGGTCACAGAGGGGGTCATGATGGGGGGGGCATGTCGGGAGTCCACTAGGCAACATGTTGAAAGGGTCCTGATGCCCCAAAGCTGGCAATGTGGATGTGTGTCTTCCATGGGAGGATGGGGAGGTGGGTGGAGGTCTCCAATTCAAAAGCAAATTGGGGCACTCTGTGGTGTGGCACCTGAACGTTCTAAAACCAGCTTGTGTAGGCTCTCCCACTCATAATGTTAGATTCGATCCAGAGAGTATTGCTGAGCTTACTTCGCTGCTTGCGTGTTTTTATACATACTGAACCTATAGATTATGTGATTTTATTTGTTCAATATCTTGTTTGTTCTCTTAGTTTATCACAATTACCACCACATCATAAAATAATAAGTGTGGCACAGTAAGTAGAAATAATAGATGTTAGAATCTGTTTCTGCTAATACTGTATTTAATTTGTTATTAATAATAACCCCAAGATCAAGGGTGCAGCTCAAAGTAAGTGAAGCTAAGCTCATCAACACAAGAGATGGCAATAGCCATAAATGCACAAGTCTATTTTGAAATGGTTATGGCTGCTGTAGGATGGGCCTGACTGGATAGGCAGGGTAATTGCAAAATACTGGAGATGCTGGAGCTACTCAGCAGGTTAGGCAGCATCTCTTGGAGGGTAAATGCTAATATAGATGACTCTTCATCAAAATTAAGTGTCCATTAGGAATTTCTTTACTCAAAAAGTGATAGATGTTTGATAAGATAAAAGCAAAATATTGAGGACTGGAATCTGAATCAAAAGCAGAAAATGCTGGAAAATCTCATTAAGTTTGACAGCATCTGCGGAAAGAGAATAGAACCAACATTTTGAATCAGGATCATCCTTCATCAGAGCTGAAAACAAGATTTATACTGTGAGGGTGGGGGAGTGCAGGGTTGTGGGGTAATAATTGATAGGAATGGCACAGACAAAAACACATAGGGAATGTAAATGGTGATGACAAAGGCTGAGAATGGTGCTAACAGCATCCATTAAGAGATTGGAATGTGTAAATGGCAGAACAAAGGTGCAGGGTGTTGGAATAGGACAGTTGGCTCTAGCAGGATGGGGAGAGGTGCGGAAAACGAGATGGAAAGTGAGATTTTGGAAGTGGAAAATTAAAAATAAGATTTTAAAATAATAAAAATGGATGAATAAGATGAAAAAAAGAAATGAAGTAAGATAAATAGAGGTGGAATGGCAAAGAGAGATCATGCACAGAAGTTGTTGAACTCAATGCTCAATAGGAGGAATAATATTGGCATCATTCAAAATATAATGGCATATCATGGTGCCAAGGATAAAGAGATCATTTCAACTTAATGAAACACTAAAGTAAAAGCAAAATTTCCAGCAGATGCAGGAAATCCAAAACAAAAATGGAAAATGCTGGTCTTGAAAAATTTACTCTGTTTCTTTCTCCACAAATACTGATAAACATGCTGAGTTTGTCCTAGATGTTATTCTTTTATCTTAGTCTAATAGAAATTCCTTTGGTTAGCCACTATTCATTATTTTCTTGAGATATCACAATCATTTGGACCTCACAAGGCAGGATATAGATTTCCTGTGATTGTCCATATAGTCACGTGTAACAAAAAATCATTTTTCCAAAAATACTGTGAGGCAGGCATGTTTGGATGGGAGGTGTGTGTGTGTGTGTGTGTGTGTGTGTGTGTGTGTGTGTGTGTGTGTGTGTGTGTGTGTGTTTATGTATAAATTATTTACTTCAACTGAAGACAGTCAGAGCGAAAGATTTAAATTATCAAAAGGAGTAGGTGTAAAAGCACGTTTTTGGAAGGGAGATAAGCCAAGCTAAGATGAGATATGAGTAAGTACGACATGAATGGGAATTTACATTGGAAGATAAGTGAGGAAATTAAGTTTATCTGTTGAATTTCAATGAGAAATAAAAGTAAGTTTTACAACCGCAATGATCATAAATGAATAAAGCAATTATTTAGTTTATTTGAAATGGAAATAGTGGCCATAAAGACAATAGGAAAGACTTGCTATCTCGGGAAAGATAATATCAAAAGCAAGTAAGAACAATGAATTTAAACATGAAAGAGAGAAAATCTATAAAGTCCAATCTTATCAAAGAGTAAAATTCCGAATGAGCATGAAAAAGAGAGAAATTCACGTCTTTTTTTTGGGTAACGTAAAAAATGAATCTTACCTAACTTAGGCAAAAAAATCTTGACCAAACAGTTTCCCATCAGCTGAGGGAGTGGGCAGAGCCTAAGTTACCCAAAAGCTGGCTGATAACAACATAGGACACAATTGCGCATGTGCAAACCTCTAAGAGCACAGAGATCTGTCATTGCCTCTGCTGCTATAGCCAGCTGTTGTGGCTGAAACCCAGCTCCCCCACTGCCATGGGATACCGCAGGCCAATCATGACCAGCACTACCTGGAATGAATGCAACTTTGCTTCCCCCCTGCTTTGTCCCCCACCCGTCACTACTGCAGAATGGCAGTGGCTCCCCCCACCAATCATTACTGCAGCAGTCCCCCTTCCCCACCACTGATTGCTACTGCAGAGTGGCAGCAGTCCCCCTCCAAACAGCCTTCCCCTAATCTGGTCCGACCCCTTCAGGCATCATCCCTTCAGGCTCCATCCCATTGCAGTGCACCTGGCAGTGCCAGGGTGCTGAGTGGGTGGGCCAGGCAGGCAGTACCCAAGGGGCACCCCACCTCTGCCTCTGACCTCCTGGGACAGCCTCAATTCTACCAGCGACGCCATCACGTCTAATCCTTGTTAAAGGTGGGGTGGGGAAACCATATATGACCCCCACTGGAGAGAACCCTCCCTGAGAGGGCACAGAGCTAAGTGAGTTCGCACAATTCCACCCCAGACTCACTAATTCTATTAAAATAAGATTTTAAACATATTTTAAGATTTTAAAAAGTTACGAGGCTGATCTCACCGGATAACCAATGCCAGTAAGATTGCGAGACACAAGAAATCGGGCATAAACCCGATTTCTTGGCTTTCGCATAATCTTATCGGCTCACTTCACCCATCAGCTGATAGGACACAATGAACCCTATGAGGAATGAAAGCTATATGAGAGGTGTAGCCATGTGAAACCTTGAATTGTCCTGTGTACTCAATGAGTTAAATAGGCTGTGCTTACACTTTAATTACTTTGATTGTTAATCTGTCATTTCAGGAAGTGCTGAGGTGATGATTCTATACAAGGAAGTACCTGGAACACAAATACATTATAGTTAAGCTCCTGTGTTCTGTACCTAATGAGAAATGAGGATCGCAGGTAAAAACTTTGCTTTCTGTATCTTCAAGTAACTTAGCAATAGTGGTTTTAACATTAGATTTCTGTTTACTTCAGTGATATACGAGTTAGTTCTGTTATAAGAGATGATCTTGAAGATACACAACTTTCAGTTGAAAAAGAATTTGTAAACTATGGTTGAGTGAACAGTAAGATGCATAGATAATTACAATTCAGCAATATGTGAACACTATTAGTTAGCAAAAAATCTGGATCATACCACCTGTTACTTAGTCTGGAGTGACAAATTGTTTTTGATAACTGGAGGCAGTCATGCCGATATATTAAAAAATAAGGGATTGAAAATGAAGACGGTGTCATGGAAAGTGTGGATAGATTTAATCAGCTTACTGAAGAACTGATTTAGATCAGAAACTGGCAATGAGTTTCATTACACATGAGTTAGGAGAGACAGAAAGAGAAATTCAAGGGTGTGGCAATTTGTTTTGTGATAACATGACTGTTCTGAGGAAGTTCAGAGTAAACATCCAGGATGAGACAGATGGTAAATTACAAATGATAAAGTCTGATGGTGTACAGATAGAATCATAGAATCCCTACAGTGCAGCAGGAGGCTATTCAGGCCATCAAGACTGCACCAACTCATTGACAGGGCATTCCACCCAGGCCTTATTCCCATAACCCCATAGATTTATAAATAAATAGGAGGATCCAAATTGTGGGGCATAGTGAATAAATCTATTCTAAATAAACTGAAATAATGTTTAAGAAATTCATGGGTGGCTATTCGGCCCATTGAGCCTGCACCACCAACAATTCTATCCAGGCCTCATCCCTTCAACCCCTCCTATTTACTCTGCTAGTCACCCTGACACTAAGGGGCAATTTAGCATATCTGATCATCCTAACCTGACAATTTTGGACTGTGGCAGGAAACAGCAGCAAGTGGTAGAAACCCATGCAGACATGGGGAGAATGTACAAACTCCACAGAGTCACCCAAGGCCAGAATTGAACCCAGGTTCCTAGCATTGTGAGGCAGCAGCACTAACTATTGTGCCACCATGTCACTCCCTTCAAGGAGATAAATTCACAAATGCCTTTTGCACGGAATATTAATTGAGAAAAAGAAGCAAATCATGATCTCGAATAGTGCAATACCTAAAGATTGAGAATATTTGCCATTGCAATGTCATTTGGTTTAAATAAGGAAAACACAATTGACTGGTTTCAAGATGGCTAATTTTAAATGAATAGATTTAAAATTGGGTGAGTTAATTGGAAAATAATACTGACAGGGATAACATTACAAACAAGTAAATGTTCAATATGTATATCAGGGTACCTATTGCATTGTTTAATAATAGCAACATGTATTAAAGAGTACAATTAACATTGAATCATGGAATTCCTACAGTGCAAAAGGAGGCCATTCAGCCCATTGAGTCTGTACCAAGAACAATCCACCCAAATCCTTTCCCCGACCTGTATGTATTTACCCTGCTAATCCCCCGGACTAAGAGACAATTTAGCATGGCCAATCCATCTTTGGGCTCTGGGAGGAAACCGGAGCACCTAGAGGAAACACACGCAGACATGGGAGAGTGTGGAAATTCCACACAGAAGTGACCCATGGCTGGAATTGAACCCGGGTCCCTGGCTCTATGAAGCAGCAATGTTAACCACTGTGCCAGTGTGAAATGTCTCAAGGTGCTCACAAGGACATAACTGAACAAAAATTGGCACCGACCCACAAAGGAGACATTAAGACAGGAGCCCAAAAGTTTGGTCGTTACTTTTATGGAGCTTCTTAAAAGAGGAAGAGAGATGAAGAGGTTTAGACGGGGAATTCCAGAGCTTAGAACCTCAGCAGTTGAGTGGTGGAACAGCCTGGGAAAGAGAAAATAAAACAAATCAACTGGGTAGTCAAATAAATGGAATTAGGAGGAATGAGGTCTGGAGCAGCAGTCAGAACACACACATGAATGAACACAGGGAAACTGAAGTTATACTGGAAATAAAAACAGAAAGTGCTCGAGAAATCTCAACAGGTTTGGCAGCATCTGTGGAGAGAGAACAGAATTAACATTTTGAATCTACCATGGCATTGAAACTCTGAAGAAGAGTTATATTGACTTAAAACATTAACTTTGTTTCTCTCTCTCAGGTGCTGCCTAATCTGCTGAGTTTTTCAGCATTTTCTGTTCCTATTTTAGAACTTGTGGCATCTACCGTATTTTGGAGAGGCAACGGCCTAGTGGTATTATCACTAAAATATTAATCTAGAAACCCAGCTAATGTTCTGAAGACTCGAGTTCGAATCCCGCCATGGCAGAAGATGGAATTCAAATTCAATAAACAAAATATTTGGAATTAAGAATTTACTGATGACTATGAAACCATTGTCGGTTGTCAGAAAAACCCACCCGGGCCACAAATGCCCTTTAGGGAAGGAAATCTGCTGTCCTTACCTGGTCTGACCTACAAGTGACCCCAGAGCCACAACAATGTGGTTGATTCTCAATTGCTTTCTGAAATGGCCTAGCAAGCCACTCACTTACCCAATAGCCTCAACCCACAGCACATGGACAGCAGTGTTTCAGGAAGGTAGCACGCCATCACCTTCTAAAGGGCAACTAAGGATGAGTAATAAAAATACTGGCCAGACAGCGCTGCCCATGTCTCACAAATGAATAATTTTTAAAAAGTTACATAGGCCTAGTTATATGGAGCAATTCTACTACACCCCCTGCAGTAAATAGGGAATAGTAATTGGACAACAGGAAGGAGTTAAAGGCTGAAGTCTTGTGGATGAATGAATTGCATGTAGGTATTGGAACTAGCTTGTCATCTATTGTTAAAGTTCAGAGCTGGGTGTGACGGGTGAGAAAATTCTGGAAGCTGTTTGAAAAGTTTGACTATTACAGGATGTACTGATGGGGGCATTCCCATGGGAATGAAGACCCAGGTGGTTATGCAGAATCTGTTGCAGATCAGAAAAAAAAATACGGTGATGAAACAGAAAATAGAATCCCAAAGAGGCAGAAAGAAGCGCTTCAGCCCCGGAGAGGGAGGGGGAAAGGACTGCAGCTAGAGTTGAGAGGATAGCTGAATGGACTGAGGTCAGGCACAGCCGAGGAGGAGCAGTGGCCGAGTGGGAGGGTGGCAGGGCGGGAGAGGGGAGGGTGTGAGTGAGGGAGCGTAGCTAAGTGGGAGGGCGCATGGGTGGGAGGGTGATTGGGTAGGAGGGGGGAGGGTGTGAGTGAGGGTGGGTGGGAGGGTGTGAGAGTGGGAGGGGTTGAGAGTGGGAGGGTGTGAGAGTGGGAGGGGGCAAGGGTGGGAGGGGGGGAGGAGGCAGGGTGTGAGAGTGGGAGGGTGGCTGAGTGGGAGGGGGCAAGGGTGGGAGAGGGGAGGGTGTGAGTGAGGGAGGGTGGGAGGTGTGAGAGTGGGAGGGTAGCTAAGTGGGAGGGGGCAAGGGTGGGAGGGTGGTTGGGGGGAGGGGGGAGGGGGCAGGTGTGAGAGTGGGAGGGTGGCTGAGTGGGAGGGGGCAAGGTGAGAGGGTGGGAGGGTGGGGCGATGGAAGGGGGGAGAGGGAGAGGGTGGCCAGATGGGATAGTGGTACAGTGGCCGGCTGTGAGGACAGGAGATTGGCCAAGTGGGAGGGCAGCCGGGTCGGGGGGGGCTGTCAGCAGATCAAAGGTATCTTCAAACTAGGCCATTTGCTTTTTTCAAACTTCCAGCCCTGATAAAGGGTCACCCAAACTGACTCTAAATAATCAGGATAGAGTTAGAGCTCAATAGTCAGAATAGAATAAAGACAACGTTGGCTCTATTCTCTCCCCACAGATGCTGTCAGACCCACTGAGATTTTCCAGCGTGTTCTGTTTTTGTTGTTCTCACACTAGGCTGTCTTTGCTATGTCACACAGAGCCAGCTGCACACATTGACATGTCACCATTCTGTCCACTGATACAGATGTGATCCCTCTCAGCCCTGTCTATCTCTCAGTCTATCTCCGCCCACAACACCCCTCACTCCCCTCTACCACACTGATTCCCCACTCCCCTGCCTCTCTCCACCCCTCACTCCCCTTCCCACCCCCATTTCCCTTCTGCTTCTCTCACTTCCCTCTCCCCACCCCTCACTCCCCTCTCTCCACCCCTCACTCCCCTCTCCCCTCTCCTCAAATCTGAGAAATGTTTCAGTGTTCACAGAGGAAAACAAAGACCAGATCCAGTCAGGGGTGTGCCAGGGCAGTTATTACTAGCTGTCCACTTAAAGTCGCAGCTAAAATGCAGCACAATGAGCAGCAGGGGAAATAAAACTGTTGGGAGTGAGGAGATTGTTTGAAAAGGGGGATTGGTTGACCAAAGAGTGAGGTGCATGTTAAGAGCTCCATCGGGAGCAAACCACCCAGAACCTGTCCCACCAACAATAACGTTCAATTGTAACACTGTGAAGAATAATTCCTTTCCATGTTATCTTACAGCTGTAATACGTGGTGTAGTGGTGCTGATTGTCAGTGGTATGACGCTGTTTCTGGCGAATAAACTCATGGAGTCTAGACAGAGCATGGATGAAGTGAAATATTCAGAAGGTAAGGATATTGGGTTAAATATTTCTGGCATCAATCAGTGAGAAGCTGATGTAACACATTCTATTGAAAGTGTTGACTTCATTCTGTCAACAATAGTAACTCGGGTTCAATCAAGGCTAAACGCGGATGACGGTTTTTGAGTTTTGACAAAGAAAATCTACTTGGGCAAAATCTGAAGCGAAGTCAAAAAAAAATTCACAGCGCTTTAGCCAGGACCTGAAACAGAGAGTTGTTTTAACATCTTAGTTTACAACATTTTCGGAACTGTGATCTCTTGCTTTGGTTTTCATTTATTCAAGGAAAGATGAAGAGTTTTGGGTTCAAGTTGAACTCCCAGCTACCGAGTGATGAAATCAAACAAGACTCCGCCAAGGACAAGCTGCTTCAATACTCAGTTTCACATCTGACCTGTTGGAATTGGTTGGATCTTGCTGCAGGGGAGATGCCATTTTATGATTTGGGTGGCACAATTTTGCAGTGGTTGGCACTGTTGCCTCACAGCACCAAGGATCCGGGTTCGATTCCGGCTTTGAGGTGATGGTATGGAATCCCTGCAGTGCAGAAGGAGGCCCGTTGAAGCTGCATAGACATTACCATCCCTCAAACAGGACCTATTCCCTTAACCTCTGCTAATCTTCCCATACTAAGGGGCAATTTAGTGTGGCCAATCAACCTAAGCTGCACATCTTTGGAGCATGGGATGAAACCAAAACACCTGGAGGGAACCCACACAGACACAGGGAGAATGTGCTAACTCCATACAGACAGTAACCAAGGCTGGAATTGAACCCGGGTCTCTGGTGCTCTAAGGCAGCAGTGCTAACCATTGTGCTGCCTCATGTTCTCACGTTTACACGTTCTCCTTATGTCAATATGAGATTCCTCTGGGTGCTCTGGTTTCTCCCATTGTCCACAGATGTGCAAGTTAGGTTGATTGGCCACACTAAATTGCTCCTTAGTGTCAGGGGTTATGAGGGTAGGGCCTGGGTGAGCTTGTTATCAGTGCAGGCTCGATGGACTGAATGGCCTCCTTCTGTGCTGTACGGATCCTATGATTCAGTTAACAGCCAAGTGCTTAACTAGGAAAAGTAATCTCTGGCTTTGCCTGGAATTTATTTTTGAGTGTTGGAGGACAATTGTAGTTATAAATCGTCTACTAATTGGAGAAAGAAATATTTAAGTTTTAAAAGAGTTGCAGCCCAATTTTGCAAAACTTTCTGATGCTACCTATGAGATCATGGAGTTAAATCCAATTAAACCCACTTTTTGTGACTTCCTTGCATGAAACTAATAGATTTATTCTTTGAAGGCAACAAATCAGGTGAGATTTAAAACAGACAATCTGCTACTGCTCACTGTCTCCCTCGGCAAAGAGGAGTGATCAGTTGCCTGACTAGTAGAGAATTTGAATATTGCTTATAAAAGGGACGTGTTGCTGAAGTTTTTAAGCATCCACACAACAGGGCAAACACAAGAGGGGTAATTCTCCCACTCATGCAGCAGTGTCTGTTTTATGGTTTCCAGCTGAGCTTCACAGTCTCCACATGTCTCCTAGCCAAAGATTTGCAAAGTAATCAGCTTCATGCTGGAAATAGCACAGAGCTGATTACCATATGGAAAGCAGCATTTCCATGTCATTAGCAGGCCCAGGACTTAAATTTCTGGCTCCTTAGTGTCTCCACCCCTGCCCAGGACTAGTTCACTCCAGCAAGGATTACAACTGCTCTCTACTAATGGGGAACAGGCAACTGATCCCACTAGAATGAAGAGAGGCCTTTGACGAGAGGCACAACCCAAGGGGCATTTTGAGATTCCCCACTGGGCATTGGGCAGTGCCAAAGAGTAGGGCCAAAGGTAACAGGGCTTAATGGGGACAGAGCCTTTTGGTGGTTGATCAGTGGAGATGGGAAGTTCCGCTGCCATTCTGCATTCAAGATTAGTGGCAGAGGGAGGAAGGACTGTGATTGGGGCTGGCCATCTGCATGGGCAGGGGAGGCTGCCAGCTGTGGGGAGGTCATTGGGACTGTCAGTGAGTGGGTTGGGGTCAGACTGCCAGTGGGAGAGAATTGGGAGATCAGGGCTGGCCAGTGGTAGCACGGGGAGGTCCACGAGGCCAGCAATTGGGGGGTGAGGGTGTCAGAAGGCCAGTGATGGGGTGTTGCAGGGCTGGCCAGTGATCAGGAGGCTATCAGTACAGGTCCACTGCACGTGCACCAATCTTGGCTTGCGCACAGTGGCTCGCTCAGCTCTATGCTGCCGGCCTCTCCAGTGGGAATAGGTCCCACTCCCTGATTTCCAGACAGAATCCCGCTAGGGCATTCTGTGATGTACAATGTGTCAGAGATTCAATCTGAAAATCATGCTTAAAAAAAATCAGCAGGAGTTATTCCCATTTTCACACAAGTTGAGAACTTAGAATTTTGGGGGGAGATTCCTGGCCAAGGCCTTGCCAACCAATCAGAATCCTTCTCTAATGTAGTATGCATTGTTTATGATAATCGGAAATTTGGCATTCTTGTGTTTGTCCTAATGTGTATCAGACAAAAGCAACATGACTCTACTTTTCACAGTAACTTCACTGCAGTGTGACGCTAATAAATCAATTAAATTTCTACCCTCATCAATCTTGACAAATCACTCCTATTCAGTTTTAAATCATTTCCTTTTATAAAATTTTAATTTCAAAGTTTTTTTTTGTTTGAAGCATTATCTCAATCACATTCCTTTGACTATTTATGCTACCCAAAAGAGCCTGACATACAAATTCCCAGAAACTCCAGTTAAACTAGTATATCTGTACCTTTATTTTTCATTCATCGGTGGAATACGGGTTGTTGCTAGCTAGACGAGCATTTATTGATCATCGTTAGTGGCCGTCAAGAAGATAGTAGTGAGCTGCCTGCTTGAACTACTGCAGTCCTTGAGGTATATATACAGGCAGAGGCTGTGAGAGAGGATTGTCAGGAATTTTACCCAGCAACAGTGACAGAATGGCGATATGTTTCAAAGTCAGGATGGCGAATGACTTGGAGGGGGACATCCCTGGAAGTGGTGGTGTCCTCTTTTACTGTCCTTGTTCTTCATTCGTGGATTTGGAAGGTGCTGTATAAGGAACCTTGGTGAGTTCCTGCCGTGGATCTTCTAGATGGTGCAGACATTATGGGTGGAATTTTCCTCTCCCGTCTGCCATGGGAATTGCAGTGTGTAGGGGTTGGAATATGTAAAGATCCATTAGCTTCGGGTGGGATTTTCAGGAGTTGAGATGAGCGCAGTCGGAAAATCCTGCCATGTGACGGAGGGAGTGAATGCTTGTGGATGGGTTCTGGATGGCATCAAATTTCTTGTGTGTTATTGGAACTGCATTCATCCAGGCAAGTGGAGAGTATTTCACTACGCCTACCCTAACTTATGCCTTGTGGGTGGTGGACAGGCTTGGGGGAGTTAGAAGGTGAGTTACTAGCCACAGGATTCTCAGCCTTTGAGCTGCTCTTATAGCTGCTATATTTATATGGCTGATTCAGTTCATTTCCCGGTCAAATATAATCCTCAGGATATTGATAGTGGGGATTCAGTGATGGTAATGCCATTGAATGTCAAGAGGCAGTAATTAGATTCTCTCCATTTGGAGATCGTCATAGACTGGCACTTGTGGGGTGTGAATGTTACCTGCCACTTGTCCAGGTCTTGCTGCATTTGGGCATGGACAGCTTCAGTATCTGTGGAATTATGAATGGTGCTGAATATTGTGCATCAACGAACATCCTCACTTCTGACTTTACACTGGAAGGACGATCATTGATGAAGAAGTTAAAGATGGTTGGCCCTCGGATACTCCGCAGAGGAACTCCTGCAGTGACGTTCCTGGAGCTAAGATGATTGACCTCCAACCATCAGATCCATTTTCCTTTGTTCTAAGAATGACTCCAACCAGCAGAGGGTTTTCTCCCTGATTTCCAACAACGCTAGTTTTGCTAGGGCTCCTTGATGCCACACTCAGTGAAAAGCTGCCTTGATGACAAGGGCTGTCACCTTCTCCTCACTTCTGGAATTCAGCTCTTCTGTCCATGTTTAAACCAAGATTGTAATGAGGTCAGGAGTTGAATGCAAACTGAGCATCTCTGTGCAGGTTATTGCTGAATACATGCTGCTTGATAACACTGTTGATGACCCTTTCCATCATTTTACTGATGAGTGAGAGGAGACTGATAAGCAGTAATTGGATTTGTCGTCTTTTTATAAATGTAACATATTTGATCAATTTTCAACATTGCTGGCTAGATGCCAGTGTTGTAGCTGTACTGGAAGAGCTTGGCTAGGGGTATGGAAATTCTGGAACACATGTTTTTAATAATATGGCTGGAATATTGTCCACAGGCTTTGCAGTTTCCAGTGTCTTCTGCCATTTGTTGATGTCATTGAGATGAATTAGCCCACAATTTGCTGTCAAAAGAATGATGAGGTCGAAGTGCTTTCTATAATTTAATCACGCATGTTGCAGCAATTTTAGGTTTAACAAAATATGCGAGAAGCCACAGGTTGCTGATGTTTGAGACACACCCGCTGTTCAAACCTTAGCTTTGTGAAGGTGACACCTCACTGACTCACCAATGAATTGCATTGAATGGCACGATATTGTTAGGTACATATTTGAGTTTTGGTTCTGGATCCTTATGTCAGTGTCAAATAGGGGTTCACCCAGGAATAGTATTTGGGATTTTTACCAGAGGGTCACGCTTCCCAGCTGAATGGAGGTGATTCACTGGTCGATTAGCCAGACTTCATATGTACAAATAAGACACCCAACGTCCATTTGAAGGATCTGATGCTCGTTTCCACACTGTCCCTGCAAGCTTCATTCTCTGCCTTTACTGTGACGTCAGGCATGTGTGTGCACACTCACCACCTGCCACACTGGATGCTCTGACACCCGTTTTATGCCTGAAATGACAGACATGACAGCAACATCGTTCTAGGCCATGGCATTTTTGAATATAAGGAGCATATTATAAATGTTTTGCTTTTTGCATTTCCAGAACCAGAAGCTAAGAGACCCCTGTGTGAAACAGAAATACGTTGCCCAGGAAACCATTTTCCATTTAAACTCATTAGTGGGGCAGCCAGTGTTGTTGGACCCAGCATCTGTTTCAATAACAAAATGTGAGTTACCAAGATATAACTGCTGGATTGTGAATCTTCTTTGAATTATAATCATCCTATGAGGTTCATCATGTTGAAGGTTATTCTAAATCTAAGATTAAATAGAAAACATTAGAAAACCTCAGCAGGTTTGGCAGCATCTGTGGAGAGTGAAACAGAGGAAATGTTTCGAGTCTGGATGACTCTACATCAATGCTGAAGAGAGGATGTCCTTTCGCTCTGAAGGAGAGTCACATTAGACTTGAAACATTAACTCCGTTTCTCTCTCCACAGCTGCTGCCAGGCTGCTGAGTTTTCTCTGCCTTTGCTAACCCATCTCTGAAGGGGACACCAGTGAAAATGAGGTGTTCATCCAAAGAAGGAAAGATAGACCACAGAATAAGTCTTCCTGTGCCATATCAAATCATTTTGAAGTGATATTAACAGAAGCTCTGGCAATCTGGCCTCAGTAGCTGTGGATGGCCTCAAAACAACAATAAAAATTAATTGTGATAAAAGCAAATCGCTGAGCATGCTGCAATCTGAAATAAAATCAGAAAATGCTAGAAATTCTCAGCAAATCTGACAGCATCTGTGAAGAGAGAATAGAGCCTATGGCTTGAGTCTGGATGACCCTTTGTCAAAGCTAAAGAAAGTTCTCTTTAACTCTAATGAAGAGTCATCCAGACTTGTAATATTAGCTCTGTTCTCTCTACCAATAATAATTGTGATTTCCACTTGTATAATGCCTTTAATGTAATAACGCATCTAATGGAACTTCACATGAATTGCATCAAACAAAATTTTACCACAGGCTATGTAAGAGCAGATAACCAAAAGCCAGCTATGCTTTGGTAGTGTCTTAAAGAAGGATAGAGTCATATATGTGTGGGGAGTTAACTTTAGACCTGTAAAGGATAAATCAAAATACCACAAGCCATAGGAGCAGAATTAGGCCATTCAGCCTATTAAATCTGCTCCCCCATTCAATCACAGCTGATATTTTTCTCATCCTCATTCTCCTGTCTCTTCCCTATAACCTTTGATGCCCTTATTAATCAAGAACCTATCTATCTCTGTCTTAAAGACACTCAATGACTTGGCATCCTCAGCCTTCTGCAGCAAAGAGTTCCACAGATTCACCACTCTCTGGCTGAAGAAATTCCTCCTCATCTCTGCTTTAAAGGATCATCCCTTTAGCCTGAGGTTGTGTCCTCTGGTTCTAGTTTATCCTATTAGTGGGAACAGTCCATGTCCACTCTATCCAGGCCTCGCAGAACCCTGTAAGCTTCAATAAGATCCTCCCCTCATCCTTCTAAATTCTAACAAGCACAGACCCAAAGTCCTCAACTGTCCATCATACGATAAACTCCTCATTCCAGAGATCATTCTAGTGAACCTCCTCTGGACCTTTTCCAAGGTCAGCACATCCTTTTTTAGTTACAGGTCCCAAAACTGCTCACAATACTCCAAATGGGATCTGACCAGAACCTTTTACAGCCTCAGAAGTACATCCCTGCTCTTGTATCCTAGCTCTCTCAATATGAATGTTAACATTGCATTTGTCTTCCTAACTGCCGACTGAACCTACACGTTAACTTTAAGAGAATCTTGAACAATGCACTGCCCAAGTCCCTTTGTGTTTCTGATTTCTGAAGCATTTTCCCATTTAGAAAATAGTCTATACCCCCATTCCTCCTTCCAAAGTGCATAACCTCACACTTTTTCACATTGTATTCCATCTGCCATTTCTTTGCCCACTCTCCTAACCTGTCCAAATTCTTCTGTAGCCCCCTGCTTCCTCAACACTACTTGTTCCTCTACATATCTTTGCATTATCTGCAAACTTAGCAATAGTATCTTCAGTTCCTTCTTCCAAATCATTAATGTATATTGTGAAAAACTGTGGTCTCAGCACCGATCCCTGAGGCTCACCACTAGTCACCAGTTGTCATTCTGAAAAAGACCCCTTTATCCCCACTCTCTGCCTTCTGCCAGTCAATCAATCCTCTATCCATGTCTGGAGCTTATCCTTAAAACCATGGGCTCTTAACTTATTTAAAAGTCTCCAGTGCGGCATCTTATCAAAGACCTTTTGAAAATCTAAATAAATCACGTCCAATGGTGGTTCTTTATTCAACTTCCTTGTTACCGCCTCAAAAAACTCTAACAGATTTGTTAGACATGATCTCCCCTTGACAAAGCAGTGCTGACTCCGTCCTATTTTATCATGTATTTCCAAGTACGCATCTTTAATAATGGAGCCTGAAATCTTGCCGATGAATGAAATCAGGCTACCGGTTTATAATTTCCTATCTGCTGCCTCCCTCCCTTCTTAAACAGCAGTGTTACATTAGCTACTTTCCGGTCCTCTGAGACCCTTCCTGCCTCCAGTGATTTCTGAAAGATCACTACCAATGCCTCCACAATTTTCTCAGCTATCTCTTTTAGAACCCTGAGGTGTAGTCCCTGCAGTCCAGGTGATTTATCCACCTTCAGACCTTTCAGTTTCCCCAGATCCTTCTCCTCAGTGATGGCCACTACACTCACTTGTGTCCCTCGATTCTCCTGGAGCTCTGGTATCTCACTGGTGTCTTCTACCGTGAAAACTCAAGCAAAGTAACTATTCAATTCCTTTGCCAGTTCTTTGTTTCCTACTATTACTTCTCCAGCCTCATTTTCCTTTCTTAATAGAACATAGGACACTACAGCACAAACAGGCCTTTTGGCCCACAAGCTGCACTGATCATATCCATACCTACCAGGCCTATCTATAATTCGCAATTCCGTTAAATCCCATGGACCCGTCCAGAAGTCTCTTAAAAGATCCCAACAAGTTCATCTCCAATACAACCGATGGCAGCCGATTCCACTCATTCACCACTTTCTGAGTGAAAAACTTACCTCTGACCTCTGTACCTGCTCCCCAGCATCTTAAACCTGTGTCCTTTCAATGAGCAACCATTTCAGCCCTGGGAAATAGCCTTTGAGAATCCACCCGATCTATACCTTTCAATATCTTATAAACCTCTATCAGGTGACCTCTCATCTTTCATCTCTCCAGGGAAAAAAGACCTAGCTCCTTCAACCTATCTTCATAAGGCATGCCACCCAATCCAGGCAACATCCTTGTCAATCTCCTCTGCACCCTCTCAATAGTTTCCACATCCTTCTTGTAGTGAGGCAACCAGAACTGCACACAGTACTCCAAGTGGGGTCTGACAAGGGTCTTATAAAGGTCTTAATGTCATGACCAGGTATAGAAAGTAAATAAAAAGGCCAATGGAACAAGATAGAAATTATGCCTCAACTATGCAAAGTCCGAATTAGATCACACCTGAAATATTAGACTTAGGCAGCACACCTTAGAACATAGAACATAGAACATTACAGCACAGAACAGGCCCTTCGGCCTTCGATGTTGCGCCGACCAATATAAAAAGCAATGACCCTCCAAACTAAACCATTCCCTTCTCTTCCATATACTTATCAACTAACCTCTTAAACGCCACCAAACTTGGCGCATCTACAACTGCTGCAGGCAGGGCATTCCACTCCCTAACCACCCTTTGGGTAAAGAACCTACCTCTGATATCCGTCCTATAACTATCACCCCTTAATTTAAAGCTGTGTCCCCTCGTGCTAGCTTTCTCCATCCTAGGAAAAAGGCTATCACTGTCCACCCTATCTAAACCTCTAATCATCTTATATGTTTCGATTAGGTCCCCTCTTAGCCGCCTCCTTTCTAACGAAAACAACCTCAAATCCCTCAGCCTCTCTTCATAAGACCTGCCCTCCATACCAGGCAACATCCTGGTAAACCTCCTCTGTACCCTCTCCATGCCTCCACATCTTTCTTATAATGTGGGGACCAGAACTGCACACAATACTCCAAGTGCGGCCGCACTAGAGTTTTGTACAGTTGCAACATGACGTTGCGGCTCCGAAATTCAATCCCCCTACCAATAAAAGCTAAGACTCCATATGCCTTCTTAACAACCTTATCGACTTGACTGCCTACTTTCAGGGATCTATGCACATATACACCAAGATCCCTCTGTTCATCAACACTATTAAGAATCCTACCATTAGCCCTATACTCTACACATTTATTATTCCTGCCAAAGTGCATTACCTCACACTTTTCCACATTAAACTCCATTTGCCACCTCTCGGCCCAGCTCTGCAACTTGTCCAAGTCCCTCTGCAAACTATAACACCCCTCTTCACTATCTACCACTCCACCGACTTTAGTGTCATCTGCAAATTTACTAATCCATCCTTCAATACCCTCATCCAGATCATTTATAAAAATTACAAACAGCAGGGGCCCCAAAACAGACCCCTGAGGTACACCACTTGTCACCGAACTCCACGATGAATATCTCCCATCAACCACCACCCTCTGTCTTCTATCTGCTAGCCAATTCCTAACCCAATTAGCTAAATCACCCTCTATCCCATACATCTGCATTTTCTGCAGAAGTCTTCCATGGGCCACCTTATCAAACGCCTTACTAAAGTCCACATATACCACATCAACTTAGGAGGAATCTACTGCCTTTGGAAGGTATGGAGTGTAGATTTACCAAATTGATACCAGGACTCTGAGAATTAAATTACAAAGAGAGATTTCCCTAAAGGCTTGTGTGCCCCAGAATTTATAAGCTCAGAGATCCACTGAATTGTTAGGACTCAGAAGGAGATCACTTGGCTTGTTTTGTCCGCACCAACTCGCCAAATGAACAATTTACCCACAATACCATTACCCTGCCTTCTCGCCGTAGCCATGCACATTTTTACTTTTCAGAGAAGAGTCTAATTTCCTTTTGAATAGTTTAATTGAACCTCTATCACAATCTCAGGCAGTGCATTGCAAACTTTTACCACTTGCTGTATAAAGAGGTTTCTCCTTATATCACTTCTTCTGCTTTAAAACTGTGCCCTCTCATTTGCAATCCTTTCATGTGTGGGAACAGCTGCTTCCTATCTACTCTATGCAGACACCACATGAATTTGAATACCTCATCAAATTTCCTTGCAGTCTTTTCTCCAGGGCAAACAGTCCTGACTCCTCTAATTTGTTTTTATAACTGAAGTTCCTTATTCCTGGAACCATTCTCATGAATCATTTCTGTACTTTCTCTAATGCCTGCACACCCTTTTAAAGTGTAGTGTCCAGAACTGAATGACGTACCCTAGCTGAAGCCAAATTTGTGACATGTACAAATTTAATGTCACCACCCTAGCCTTGTACTCTATGCCATTATCAATAAAGCCCATCACATTCAATGATTTATATACACATATTCAGCAAGGGCTTTTTGCTCCCACACCCTTTTTAAGATTGTACCATTTATTTTAAATGTTCTGTCAATGTTCTTTTTGAACAGGAAGAAAGATTGAGTGGGATTTTACAGTCGCGTTTGCCCAAAAGCCGGAAAATCCCACCCAAAGTCAATGGACCTTTGCGTGTCCATGCCCCACCTGCTACAATTCCCCTGGGTGCAGGCCAGGAAAATTCCACCCATAGTGTTCATGGCCCTGGCACCCATGTTCCCATTCCCCAGGTGCTGGAATTCCGATTCCATTCCCCAGGACCCGGAACTCACATTCCTTTTCCCCACACACCAGAACTCACATTCCCATTCCCAGGCCCAGGAACTCACATGCCCGCTATCCAAGCCTTGGAACTCCCATTCCTATTCCTCAGGCCCCGGAACTCTGATTCCTGTTCCCCAGATCCCAGAACTCACATTCCCATTTCCAGGCCCAGGAACTCATATTCCTCGCTGTCTAAGCCTTGGAACTCCCATTCCTATTCCTCAGGCCCCAGAACTCTGATTCCTGTTCCCCAGATCCCAGAACTCACATTCCCATATCTTAGGCCGCAGAACTCCAATTCTTGTTCCGTGCATCCCAGGACCCACTTTCCCATTTCCCAGATCCCAGAACTTACATTCCCATTTCCTAGGCTGCGGAATTTCAACTCCCATTACCCAGGCCTTGGAACTCTGATTCTCATTCCCCAGGCCCCACATTCCCATTTTCCAGGTCATGGAACTTACATTCCTGTTTCCCAGGCCCCAGAACTCACATTCCTGTTCCCCATGTCCCGGAACTCATATTCCCACTCCCGGGCCCCGGAGCTTGCCAGGTCCCAATAGACATATCTGCAGCAGGTAGTGAGGAGACTAACAAGAGGGTAAATCATACTTAACCTCATTCTCACCAACCTGCCTGCCGCTGTCCCATCTGTCAATGACAGGACCGGGAAGAGTGACCACAGCACAATCCTGTGGAGATGAAGTCCTATCTTCCAAAAGACCTCTTTCTAACTTTGATGGTGTTCAATGCTCCTCCAATCAGAACATCTCTTTCTCAACTCAATCAAACTCTGAAAAGGCATAGCCATGAAATCAGAAACAGTTTTCACAGAATCATAAAACCCTACAGTGCAGAAAGAGGCCCTTCAGCCCATCAAGTCTGCACCAAACACAGTCCTTCCCAGGCCCTACCCCCATATCCCTATATATTATACCCACTAATCCCTCTAACCTATGTATCCCTGGACACTAGGGGGCAATTTCCTAGAATGGCCAAGCAACGTAACCCGCATATCTTTGGACTGTGGGAGGAAACCAGAATACCCGGAGGACATGAGGAGAATGTGCAAACCCCACACAGACAGTGACCCGAGCTGGGAATCGAACCCAGGACCCTGGAGCAGTGAACCAGCTGTGCTAACCACTGTGCTACCATGCCTCCTGTCTTCTGAATCAACTTACTTTTGACTGGCATTTTGAAAACTGGTTCCGGGGGCCAAATAGAATGGATCCAGATGCCACATCTGGCCCATGAGCCACCAAGACAAGCCTGTTTTAAAGTGTCTGAGACACAATGCTCTAATCTCAAGTTCAGGATCCTGTAAAATAACATTTTTTTTATTCATTCATGGGACATGGGCTCACTGGCTAGCCAGCATTTATTACCCATTCTTATTTGTCCTTGGAAGGAGATTGAGTCAATGGCATTGCTGTGGCTCTGGAGTCACATGTAGGCCAGACCATTTGTAGGCCAAGGACATTTGTGAACCTGATAGGTTTTTCCAATGATCAACAATGGTCTCATGGTCATCAGTTTAAAAAAAAATTTGTTTATTAGTCACAAGTAAGGCTTACATTAACATTGCAATGAAGTTAATGTGAAATTCCTCTAGTTGCCACAGCCTGTTCGAGTCAATGCACCTAACTAGCATGTTTTTTAGATTATGGGAGGAAAACAGCACCGCTGGGTCAAGGCTTGGATTGTGAGAAACAGGTCCTTCCCATCACTGAATCAACTTTCTAAACTGCATATTTGTGAAATCTTCCACCCCTAATTTGAAAGAGTGTCGCATCCAAAAGTCAAGATGTGATTGTTAGACAACAGACAATATTGAAAATAAGAGTCTGTGCTTTCAAGGGCTCCTGTCACTCCTTCATTGTGTTTTTCTCTCTCTGGTGACCATAACAAGGCCAAGAATTTGATGCTCTTGGCATCAAAAATCCTACCAATAAATATAGCAGCTGCTGTCTGTTCAGAATCTAAGTGGAAATCTCTTGCACACACTTCTCTGAGGGAACCCATCCAGACACAGGGAGAACGTGCAAACTCTACACAGACAGTGGCCCGAGCTGGAAATTGAACCCAGGCTCCTGGCACTGTGAAACAGTAACGTTAATCACTGTGCCAACATGCCACCCTGATTCTTAATTCTAAACATTTTATTTATTGAAATCAAATTCCACCAAACTTGGATCCCCAAATCATAAGGTGGGTTTCTGAATTAATAATCTAGGGATTAATCTTAGTTTGAGATATCTCTTTCTTTCTTTCTATAGATTAATGAACGGTATAATGAATAACATCGGAAGAGGGTTAAACATTGCTCTAGTTAATGGTGAGTAGATTGTCTGAAAATATGCAGTGAGTAAATACTCCTACTGTTTCATATTGCCACATTATTATTTCTCATATATAATAGAAATGTCTCTATTCTGCAGCATCAAATGGTGAACTATTATCAACTTCCTTTTATGACATGTGGAGTGGAGGTAAGATATTTATAAAATGTAACTAAATTTGTTTTGATTTAACTCAAATGTTTTCAAATCCTATACAGATGGAAATGTAATCCACCCTTCCGTTCATTGTTCGATGTTGTGGGGGATAAGGTTGGCGGTGAAGTAGATTCAACTCAAACATAAACAGAAGAGAATAGTCTCAATAATAATTAATGGCCCATAACTTTCAATCTTTGGAGAGTCATATCTGGGTGGTACCAAGGTCAAGGAGAATGTAGGCCTGAAGTGTCTAAACTCCTTTTCTTTCTCTCTCCACTTACCTCTCCCCAAACCCCACTTTAACTCTCCCTCCAATCATTGATGATAATTTTTCCCTTTCAAGATTTACCAATCAATTCAGCAAATAATCACAGAAAAATCCTAGTAAAATGATTATGGTTATAGTTGGCATTAAATATAGATATCATAGAATCTCTACGAGTGCAGAAGGAGGCCATTTCACCCACTGAGCCAACAATAATCCCATCCTGGCCCTATTCCCATAACCCCAACATATACCTTGCTAGTCTTCCCTGACACTAAAGGGCAATTTAGCACAGCCAATCCGCCAAACCTGCACGTCTTTGGACTGTGGAAGGAAATGGAGCACCCAGAGGGAACCCATGCAAATCCGGGAAGAATATGCAAACTCCATACAGATAGTGACCTGACACCTGTGAGGCAGCAGTGCAAACAACTGCGCTACCGTGCTGCTCCAATATTGTCCCATAAATATAGAAAATAGATCATTAATATTAAGAGCAGTTTCAGTTTGTGAGTAGACTCTCAGTGATCCCACTACAACTAATAAACAAACCAGAAGATACAAATTCTACTTTAACAGTATTGTGCAATATGGTTAATTTGAAAGGAAAATATCCTATTGTTTATTTATAACACTGCGTAGATGATGATGCTGATTTTGGTGACTGCCTCAGCTCTCATTAATATGTGCTGCACATTGCATCACATCAACAAGTGACAGTTAATTCATATTTGGGGGAAAGATTCAATATCTGCAACCCAAATAAACTGCACAAATCTTTTCCATTCCATTATGGTAGAAAATTTTCGCCTGCCTGGGTACATGATATTGTTCAATATCTTTATTTCATACAAGGATTCTATTTCATCAATAAGTTTGCAGGATAGAAAGATCAAATGACTCCTGAGCAATGAAGTGGAATGATTGAATAACATAGCTCTTCACTGTCTATTGGAGCCCTCAGGTGTCTCTCCTGACACTTTTTAGGGGCCAGAGGACAAAGACTAAATTGTTCCCAGCTGCATCTGTGTTTTCTTGATTAGCAAGTCTGAAGACTCTGCTGCTTCTCACTACAAAATATTTTCAGTATCTACTAGGCTACACAAATTTAGCGCAATATTTCAATACCTGAAAAAGCTCATTAAAACACATAGGTAGAGGGGATAATAGGGAAAAGGAAACTGTATAGTGTAAAGCAGACTACTGATTCACTATGAGCTTATTATGCACTCCTGATCAGGCAATCTCACCACATAAGGCCCGCTCAGATTAGCAAATTCCATTAGCAACACATAAACAGAAATCCAGCCATGATTCCACCCTACATTCACAAGATAATCAGGGATAACAAAGGCCATCTAGCTCTCAGTTCATCTCATCCATCCTAAACTGACATAAAAATACAGGAGTAAGCCATCTAACTGTTGAGTCTGCTCTGGCGCTTAATAACGTTAACTACATTATACCACTGACTACAACACAAAACTATTTAATTGGCTGCAAAGCAATTTGAGACATTATGAAAGGTAATGTATAAATGTAGTGTTGTCTTCCTTTTATTACACCCACATGTAGTAGGCAGAGTGGCTGTAGCGGTGAAAGAATTGGAGGCTCCAAGCTGAGTCCCTAAGGGAAATTAACCACCGAGCAATCAACTGATGTTAGGAAAATGGCTACAAAGAAATGACTGCATTCCCAAAACAATTCAACTCTTGTAGCTTAGCTCCACTGATCTGCCTGAACCTCATCTCTCAGCACCTTTCCAACATCCCCACAACTCCCCTTCAACTTTGCATCCAACGCCCCTCAAAACCTCTCTCAGTCTCCCCCCACTCCATCCCCCCTCCCCCTCACCCCACCACTTCCCCCACCTCCTGTGAGGCCCTCCCCACCTTCCTCATGTCCCCAGCCAACTTCCCAACACCCATCTCTTCCAGCCTTCTCCACAGCAAGTAACTGATTGTAAAACTGCAGGGCCTTTACTTTTCTGAACTAGAACATTCTCCTCACACTTGCTCCACTGCTGTTGACCTTAGTTTTCTGGCAGAATTTTTCTTTTAAAATTAGACCCACACTGCTGCTTCCAGCCTTCAAACAACTCTGTGAATTGGACACTGACAGTGCAGATCTAAAAAGATCTGAACTCCCCACTTCCTGAGTTGGGGAGGAAGTATTGGTGCTGGTATTTGGCATCACTTGCAGGCCCCTCTCCTGGGTCCTGGTAATACCTCAAAATAGCCCAAAAATCTTCATGCAAAGACTGCACAGGAATTCCCTGGGAAGTTCAAACTCCTGATCAGCAATTACTCTGCACTGGGAGCCGTCCAACACTCTCACTTAAATCAGCGACTTCAGATGGTGCCACCTGTTTTACCAGAATAGTTTCCCAGGAAAAGTTGGAAGAATTAAGAACATATGAACTAGGAGCAGGAGTAGGTAATTCAGCCCCTCAAATCTGCTCCGCCATTTAATACAATCATGGCTGACCTCATCACGACCTCAACTCTACTTTCTGACCATTCTCCATAGCCTCTCAAATCTTTACCAATTAAAATGTGTCTACTTCTTCCTTAAATTTATTCAAAGTCCTGGCATCTATCATGCTCTGGGATAGTGAATTTCACAGACTTACAACTCTTTGCGAGAAGTAATACCATTTCTGTCTCCTAGATACCTATAGTATTCATCTTTTAACAACCTTATCACCTCATCCCATCTTCTAGTGGACCCCCACAATCACTGCTCCCAACCACCAAATACAATCCAGACTTCTTGTTTGCTCTCCATATCCACACTCACTCAACTACCCCCAATCCCTCCCTCCCGCAAAAACCTTGCATGACCAAAACAATTCAACTCTTGTAGCTTAGCTCCACTGATCTGCCTGAACCTCATCTTTCAGCACTTTCCATCATCCCCACAACTCCCCTTCAACCTTGCATCCAACCCCCTCAAAACCTCCCCCCATTGATTGCCTGTATACCACCAAACAGCTGACCAAACAGCCCTCCCCACAATAACCACCATTCTACCACCATCATCCCACCATCGCCCACCGAAATCTACCCACTTAAACACTTAATTGCCAGACAGCACTGTGGAACAGTGGTTAGCACTGCTGCTTCACAACACCAGGGACTTAGGTTTGATTCCTGGCTTGGGTCACTGTATGTGGATTCTGCATGTTCTCCTCGTGTCTGCATGGGTTTCCTCCAGGTGCTTCAGTTTCCTCCCACAATCTGAAAGACGTGCCAGTTATGTGCATTGGCCACACTAAATTCTCCCTCAGTTCATCCGAACAGGTGCTAGAGTGTGGCGACTCGGGGATTTTCACAGTAACTTCATTGCAGTATTAACATAAGCCTACTTGTGACACTAATAAATAAACTTTAAATTTCACCTGCCTTCTCAAACCTTTAAACTCACCTGCTTTTAAAAGAAAAGGGCGTGTGTCTCTGATATTGTCAAATGTCCTTGACTAAAAGCCTTAGGAAGCCTCTGTGCTGCACCTTTCCCTCTTGCCTATGTCAGAAGATCATGCAAGGTATGTTCAGTGTTTGAAAAAGCTGGGAAGAAAGGAGAGTCATGGCAATCCAATTGTGATTGCCACTTCTCGAAAATTGTGGCCCATTGTTTGTAAATTGTAAATCAAGGAACAAATCCACAGATCGTATGAAAAATAGATCAATAAAAGTAAGAGAATTCTAATTTCCTTTCTTCCAGATATTAAGCCACTAGTGGAATTCTTACATCGGGTGAAACCTGGCACTATTATTTTACTTGCTTCTTTCGATGATCCGGCAACAAAGTAAGTAAAGGTGGAACTGGTTTGTGGGTTAATGTTGAAACCAAGTAAGGTGTGAACTGGTTCCCCTCTATTCAGCCGCCTGGGCTGATTACAACAAAGGTTTTATATTTCTCTTTTTTTAAGAGGACGTGTCTTTTCTGAATCCAAAAATATTTAACTATTTATGCGGTAAACAACAAAAAGTCAATCAAGCAAGTTTTTTCTTGAGTTAACAAAAGGGCAACTTTTATTAATAAATAAACCTGATGGAAAAATAAGAACAACACAGTGTCATACACGTACACGTGCACACATATATGCATCAGGAGGAAAGTTAGAGTCCAATGAAAAAATTAAAAGAATATACAGCTTGCTTGTCCTTGAAGAGTAGATTTTTAAATGTTGCAGTCTGTTTAGGTTAGCAAGTTTCAAAGACGCAGTTAGATGTAGAAAATTCTGCAATTAATGTGAAGTCTCAGTTTGCTGGTAGGTTTCTGATAGTTGATTTCACAAACTAGTTAACAGCTACTTTTTCCAAAACAGAGAGAGGGAGAAAGGTGCCAATTTTTCAGCTTGTTTTCTCTGTTCAGAACTGACACACTTGTCAGTATTTTATGACCTCACTCAGGCAAGTCTCGTAAAATCCCGCTTGAAGCCATTAGAGAATTCCATTCTGCGAGCTCTACCTGCCCTGATTCTGGGCCAGGTATGCTGATAAAATTCCAATTACTACTGTGTCACCTGCAATCCTTCTCTTTCACCCATTGTATATTTCCAAGAGGTTTGTGGTGCATCTGTAGCAGCCATTTTTCAGTATCCCAAGCTTTTCATTTCAATGTAGCTCACTCAGACAATAAGTTTTGTGGGGTTAAAAGGTTTGTTTTCTTCACCTTCACCTGAGAATGTGGTCTT
Organism: Sphyrna mokarran; assembly: GCA_024679065.1. Taxonomy (NCBI): domain Eukaryota; kingdom Metazoa; phylum Chordata; class Chondrichthyes; order Carcharhiniformes; family Carcharhinidae; genus Sphyrna; species Sphyrna mokarran. The sequence goes on from JAGIQG010000003.1 coordinate 108,962,430, forward strand.
GCATTTTAAAGCACTTTGTTCTGTCTCAGTTCAAATTACAAAGTTTGTATTCTAAAGCCGCATCGGAACTTTCCAGATGCTAGTCAAGTGGCAATACTCAATGTCAGGTGTCTTGTGACAGCCAATTTTATTCCATGTCCTTTCTTGTCTTTAAAAAGTGCTTTTTAAACAGTTGGGGTATATGTTTGATCAACCAGTAAAAATTACAGATTTATCACTCAAACACAAGTCACATCATTGTGATGTTATAATAACAAGTCTCTTAAGCTCTGTAAATCTATACACGTCTACATTGTGTGATCAGTTCCAACTTGTTTTATTGTGGAATCATGATGTGTGAAAATTTGGGGTACATAACACAAACTTATCCATGGTTTCCTTTAATTAATAAATCTAGTGGAAACCATTCATAACAGTGCAACAAAGTCACTGCAGTGTACAAACTCTTTTTTCCTACTTCTTTACCTACAGGGAATGCTTTTATAATAAAATATAGCAAATCCATCCAACACTGCTGCACCTCCATCTGTCTGTGTCTTTTCCAATGCTCGAAAGGAGCTTACCAGCTGGTAACAGTTGGCTACTAATTTGAATTAAACACATGCTACAGCACATTTAAAACACTGTTGAACCAGCACTCATGCTTAATCTTCATCAGCTGGCTATCATACCGGCTGGTAAACTTGCTCCAAAATATTGGCACACTAACCTATAGGTGAGGTGAGACAGCAGCTTTGGATGATAAGTGTTAGAAGTGTTGAAGTAATAAAAAGCCTGATTATGGTGAAAACCATTGTTAACTTATTAATAATGTCTTTGTCTGCTCTCTTAATTTGCTGTCAATAGATTACACCACGTTCCATCACTTTAACACAAGTGTCAGAACAGAACATTTGCTAAGCAATTGGAAACTTCAGAGTGCTGATGGAACCCTCCCCTAAAAGTCATACTGTTTATCTACTCTGCAGATCTAGGGCACAAATTTCCATACTTACCCTGTAACGCTAAGCACCAACTGTTTAAATGGAATGAGAGAAAATCATTAAACCTGAAGGTGCAATTATAGTTGCTTTTATTTTGGCACTATTTTAATTTGGACGCCAGTGAATCATCCATATGCCAACTTTTCAAGCTTGTCTTAAATTGCCTTACCCCAAAATGTGGTTTATAAAGACAGTTTTTTATAATTGATTTACACATCTGCTACTAAGATATGGGAGCCAAATTTAAAAGGGTAAATGATGTCTAGATGCCAGCATCCAGAAATCAAATTAAATAATGCAAATGTATAAGTAACTTAGACCTCACTCGAAAGTAAGTTGATAACATTTGTATTTGAGTCATTGAAACAAACTAACGGTCTCTAGGTGAGTTCTATGTTGTGCATATTTGCAAATGGTTTTTATGAATATGTGGATAAGCCACATGTCACAATGCCAGTCCTGGATGAGGAAAAACTCCTTGGCTAATTGATGAAAAGTTAAATTCTGTATCAATGGTACCACACACTCCATAACCTTATCATTCACTCCATTTCCAATTTTGATTACTGTGGCAGCTTCAATCAGACTGTCAGCAATCTTGTTACACTATTTGAATCTGAATTAATATTTCAATCCTGTAACTTCTCTATCACAAGGATGGATTCTCCCACCTCTGTTTTCAACTTCATTTATTGCTGAAGCTTTTACTTAAGTCACTTCAGATTCAACAATTCCAATGCTGTTTTGACTGGCCTCCCATACTCCATCCTCAAAAGTAAGCTAACTTCAAACATCTTTCACAATTCACCCCTGTCCTTGCTAACTAACATTGCCTTTCCGTACCCTAAAATTTCAAATGTGAAAAGCCTCCTTTATTCATGTCTCAACTCTCCATATTATAGAATCCCTACTGTACAGAAGGGGCCCATTTGGCCCATCGAGTCTGCACTGACTCTCTGAAACAGTATCCCTGTAACTCCATGTATTCATCCCACTAAATTCCCTAACCTCCACTTCTTTGAACACTGATAGACAATAGCATGGACAATCCCCCTAATCTACACATCTTTGAACATCTATAATTTCTTTCTATCCTCCCTGCCAAACTTTGTTTCTTTGATAAAAGCAAATTACTGCGGATGCTGTGTTCTGAAGGAAAAACAAAAAATGCTGGAAAATTTCAGCAGATTTGACAGCATCTGTGGAGCCAGAATAGAGCCAACGTTTTGAGTCTGGATGACGTTTTATCAGAGCTATTTTTCTTGTTTCTTTGACTCCAGTTTCCTGTGCCCTGCTTTGCTTCACCTTTGATTATTATGCCTTCAGCAGTAGTCTGGTTCCCACTGACTCCATTTCCCTCACCCCCTCCCCCAACCATCTTCTCCATTTTAATGCCACGCTTTTGATTATCAACATTAATATCATTTGTTTTGAGGTTTTTTTTGCACTTCTAGGAAGTGACTTGAGGTTTTTGCAGCACTAAAAGTGCTATCTAAATGTAGTTTTTTTTATTGTTGCAGGGTGGAAGTGTTGACCATCACATCTTCATCTCACATCATACCCAAATATATCAACTGCCCAAATTAATTTTGATAATTCCTCATTCAGCCAGGCAGAACATTTCATCTCTCCCTGACTCAGTGGCACTAAAGCTCAAGTCCATAAATCAAAGGATACTGTGATAATTTGAAGTATTATCCTGGCTCTTCTCATTTGTAACTGTTCTCTTTGATAGTCTTTGAGGTCTAACCTGTTTCTTTTTTAAATGTGGTTAAATTAAAGGTTATTAGTGTAATCTTTTCACTTTTTTAGGATGACCGATGAAGCAAGAACACTTTTTAGTGACCTCGGGAGTTCTTTAATTCATTCTGTGGGTTTTCGGGACAACTGGGTTTTTGTTGGTGCCAAACCCATTAAGGAGAAAAGTCCATTTGAACAGGTAGGAACAGAAGACCATGCTAACCCCAATTAATTAACCTGATCCAATAGTTGAATGATGATGTTTGTGCAGAATTGATTTTTATACAGGTGGATTGAATGCTGACAGTTAACAAATAGTTTGGAGAAGATACTGAGGAAAAGGATTGTTCTTCTCTATTTCTCAAAACATTTTACACTGTCTTTTGCTTTCTCCAGAGAACTGTTATCTTCTGGACTCTTCACTGCTGTTATTTTGCTCTTTTTTTTTGCACTTGAAAACTGTTTTGCTTTATTGCTTCAAAATCAGATTTTGGGTTACATTAGAGTCCATGGGCCTGATTTTACCCTCACACCTGCACTCATTTTCAGGCACGAAAACTTGGTAACATTGGACATGAGGTAGGTACCCCCCCCCCCCCAATCCATGCTGGTTCCCCCTTTATCAAGGCCCAAAAATGGACATGATTGGGACTATTCCCGAAACAGGCTCAATGGCCGTCTAAATGCATTTGCATGTAAATGGAGACGCCAATTGGAGCTGCAGGATTTCGGGCATGTTAAGCCCCGCCCACAGGCTTGCGCAGCGCAATTCGGAATTGTTGATATTTTTTCAGACAGAGTGCGTATGGCGTCACCTGACAATGGGTCTAAAGGTCAGATTTGAAACACTCCTAGTTTCAAATGTATCCAGCACTTAGAATCAAAATGGTAAGTTGGAGCCCCATGGTTCCAGTAAATGTAATATGCATAACCAGCTTACAGACATCTTGCTGAATGTCCTCCTGTTTTGATGAACATACAAACATACAAATTAAGAGCAGGAGTAGGCCACTCAGCCCCTTGAGCCTGCTCCATCATTCAGTAAGGTCATGGCTGATCTGGCTAATCTGTTCAGCCCCAAATAAAGAAAAGTACGTGACCAATGTCATTGAGAATGGTCTCCATTTAGTCGGAGACTGGACTTCTCATCCAAGATGTGCTACTGGAAGTCCCAAATCAATGGTTCCATGGAAATTACACAGGAGGTTTAACTTAATGGACAATTCTCCTGCTCCCAGGACCCTCTGGAAAAGTCTGCACCTCTGAGTTGAAGGTTGGAGACTTTGAATGGTTCCTATTTATTTACACAGAGATACTAGATTATAACGTTGTCCAGCACCTGGATAACCATGCAACTGACTCCAAATCATTCACACTGAACAACCCTCCCAGCCCGCCTTGCCTAACTAGCCCCAACCCCCCACCCTCATCCTATCCTGACCTCACCCACTCACTTAATTTATCTAGCCTATTCCCTCACCTACCCCCTTTCTTACCTCTCCATAGCTTTTCAAGGAAGCTTTGGGCCATTCATTCTCCAGAAAAACAGAATATGATGATTGGTAGCATCAAAGAAATGGGAGCAAAATTTCTGCATGATTCTGTCCCACTGAGGCTGCCCCAACTATATCAGTGTGGAAGGAATCTCCATCAGAAGATTGCCCTGAAATGATGGAGGAGGTCAAGTGTGTTTTTCAGAGTCAGAAATAGAGTTCAGAAACTGAACAGAAGACCTATGGTCATAGGTAGAAAGGTAGAAAATAGTATGTAGACAGTATTGTCATTAAAAATACATTTTTGTTAACAGATCTTGAAGAACGAGAAAAACAAGAACAAATACGGAAATTGGCCTGAAGCGGTGGAAATGGAGGGTTGTGTACCAAGGAAGCCAGATTAGTTACTTCTTGATAGAATGATATATTATTTATCTCTTTGGAGACACAACATTGGTACACCATTCCCAGCACCATTCAACAATTATTTTTAAAAACGTTAGTTTTTACTCTCTTCACACGTGTTTTATTTTGACTGCATAAAATTCAAATCTCCATTTGCATCAATGGGCCATTGAAATACATTTTACATGTAAAAATGTCTTTTTTTTAAGCAAAATTCTGTCCTACTGTATCATTTTATACTTTAGTTTTGAACAAAAGGATGTACGGGATGGATGGATGGCAGGGTTTTGAGTGGGTGTGTGAAGATTACAATTTAAACACTGTTATTGACTGAAACTTGGTTAATTTATTCATGTCAATTGGGAGGTCTGGTCAGTTTCATGGGCAGAGCCAGCTATGGGCAAAATTATGCTTGAACCAATGTTAAAGTGTGCAAAAACTAGTTTTGCATTGATTCAGCCAATTTCTCCCAAATTGCAGCAATAAAACTGGTGAAATTATAATGGGGTACTTGATTTACATATATTTCCTGCAGTTGTTATTATTGTAAAATCAAGTGTACATATAAATTCCATTACAATTTTGTTTATTCAACACAAGGCGTTCTGTTATTGCACTGTTCCAATCTTTGTTTCAAATATCCTTAATTATACAGTCGACTCATCATAATACGATCTTAGATAGGGAGCATTAGAAGCATTTCCCCTCCAGCAAGAGTCAGAAGTGAGGATGCTTGCACGAGTTTTCGTATCTTAGGTGGAAAGCAATTCAGGCCTGCATGCAACAAGACCTGGGCATTTGCCCTTGGGCTGGTGAGTGGCAAAAATGTTACTTGTCATTTAATTGTCAAGTAATAACCATCTTCAACAAAAAAGAAACTGACCATCTTTCCTTCATATTTAATGACATTACCACCATTGACTCCCTCAGCATCAACATGCTGGGTGTCAACATTGACTAGAAACTTAACTGGACCAGCCACATAAATACTGTAGCTACTAGAGCAGGCCAGAGGCTGGGCGTTTCGTTCTGCGTAATTCGCGTAATTCACGTACTGACTCTTCAAAGCCTTTCAACCATCTACAAGGCAAAAATCAGGACCATGATGAAATACTACTCACTTGCCTGAATAACTGAAACCTAATAACATTCAAGAAGCTCAAGACCATTCAGGATTAAGCTGCCCACTTGAGCAGCATCCCATCTAGCACAGTAAGCATTCAGTCCTTCCACCAGTGGCACAGTATGGCTGCAGGGTGTCCCATCCACATGATGCACTGCAGCACTTTTTCACAACTCTTAACAGCATCATTCAAACTCGTGGACTCCACGACTCAAAGGACAAGGGCAGCAGATGCACAGGAACAATAAGGCCTAAAGTTCCCCTCCAAGTCATACCATTTTGACTTAGAAACACATCACCATTCCTTCATTGTTGCTGGGTCAAAATGTAATAAGTACACACAGACTGGCATGCTTAAATAAGATAGCTCTCAACCACCTTTCCCAAGACAATCAGGGGTGAGCAAAAAATGCTAACCATGTCAATTAAGCCCAAATCCCACAAACAAATCAGACAGGAAGAAATAATGTAAAACTTATACACCGAGTTTGGCAATTGCAAGATAATTACAGACATGTTTGGACTATTATTTGGCAGCTTTTATGATTCTGCACCTGGTATCTGCAAGTTAACTCGATTGCCTATTAGCCCAGATTGATGGGAGACATTTCTCCTCTCTCTGTCAGATCTCTGATGACTGTAAGTTCCATATGTGCAGTGAGTTTGGGAAATTTGATTCCTGTTCCCAGTGGAATTGAACCCATGGCATTAAGCTGTCCAATGTTTGATATTGATTGTCAGTCTCATTCAGAGAGGGGGCAAGAGCAGCTGCTTCTGGGTAATGAAAGTATTACACTGATGCACTGAAGATCATTCTGAGCGTTCAAGGCTGAGACAAGTTGTTGATGCAGGCTAGAGACAGCTTTACTCAGCAGCTGCCCGGACAACTGGGGAACATTTAATATTGATAACAGAGCTCCAAAAGTGAAAATATTCAATTCACTGTGCTAACAACCTTCATTAGGGAAAGAAAATTACAAAGTTTATGAAAATGTTTAATTTTTTGATTCATTTATCTGATGGATCTAAGTTTTAGGTTGGGATTAAGGTAAGCAATAAGGTAAATGAAAAAATGCGGATTTGAGAAACATCTCTCAGATAATATCTATTCAAAGGAAAGGATAGTCCATGTGTTTTTAGAGGCCAAAGATAGAGGTGTAAAAATAGATAATGGGTAACTCCTTCCTGAGTTTCTTGGCAGAGATGAGGGACGGCATTTTCCAACTGCGTTTGCCCCAAAGTCAGAAGATCCTGCCCAAAGTCAACAGACATTTGCATCATCCATGTTCCCCCCTCTCCCCCGACATTGATACCCATGGCGAGCGGGACAGGAAAGTTCCACCCAAGATATCTATGTTAAATAGATCTAAACAAGATGATGAAGTTTGTGCTTAGCACAAAGGGAGGTGTGCTAGGCACGACTCCAGGACATCACTGCAGGAACTCCTCCAGATCGAGCTCTAGGCCAAACCACAAGGTATGATTGGGGATGTTCGCTAATGATTGTGTTTATTATGTTCAGCACAATTCATGAATCCTCAGATACTGAAGCATCCATGTCCATATGCAGCAAGATTTGGACAATATCTAGACTTGGGCTGACAACTGGCAAGTAACATTCATCGCACATAAATGCTACTCAACGACCTTTTTCAACAAGAGAGAATCTAGCCATCAGCCTTTTCATGTTCAATGTCATTACCATCAGTGGATTCCTCATTTATACATCCTGGCAATTAGCATTGACCAGTAACTGAAATGGATTAGCCATATAATCACTGTGGCCATATAAGCAAGTCAGAGGCCAGGAACCCTGCAAACAGAACTCACCTACTGATCTCTCAAAGCCAATCCACCCTCTACAGAGCACGCTGGATAAAAGCACATTTTCCAGCATTTTCTCTTTGGGGATCTACAAAGCACAATCTGCCAGACAAAACATAGATCTTTTTCTTGCAAACACATTTATTCACAGGATACATCATCATAGACCTCTGACTCGGCGTGTCTCACACATAAATAAATTACTCAAAATCAAAAATGAGAGGGACTGATAGCCCCTCATGAGCTCTTTTGCAAAATAAAACCTTCAAAGGAAACTTACAAATCAAATTAAAATGTCATTCCAGAGGCTAAAGATCACCATAGTACCCACAATACCCACTGCCCACAAACGGCGTTAAGCCAAATTTGCCATTAACAGGTGCAGACAGAGGGCAATCGGGGGGATCATTCATCCCGACTGTCTGCCCCTATACTATAGCTATGTTCAAATCCAGATGTATCTGGACAGGTACCACACGCTTCCTCACCAAGGCCACTTATGCAGTTGTTGAGGAGCAGATAGTTACATCGAACGGACTCCTCTTTGGTTGTAACCCATTAAGCTAACTGACCCTATTTACGCTATTTTACTTTGAAGCATTTAAACTAAGGGACAAATAAAGAGAGCAATCCTTTAAAGAGACACTGCATCAAACAAAAATCAAAATACAAAGGAAGCTTAAAACATCAAGCTAAGATGTGATTAACAGGGTTGAAAAACAATCCCAGTCCCAGCGGTGCCCATTCGACATGGAAGGCCCCAGTGATGCTGGCAGACAGTGCATGCTCGCTCTTCAGGGATAGCTGGATGTGAATATAGCTGTGGTAGAGAGGCAGAGACACAGGCTGGATGATCCACTTGGTCATCTGCTGTCTGGACCTGTAGATGGCAAGTTTGGCCAGGCCCAGGAACAGGTTCATGAGGAGGCCCTCCACCCTTCTCTGCACAGAGTGACTGTAAATCAGGAGTGTTGGACAGAGGTGCAAACAAAAATGTAATAAAATAAATTGGATGCAGCTTAGTAGAAACTTTGTACACATGGTCCACAAACATCGCAGGGGTGCAAAAGATGCTGGCATCTTGAGAGTCTGTAAACTGTGCATTCCATGGTTTTTTGGGACTGCAGAATACAACACTCCTGACAGGCTCATTGGGCCAAAGGGCCTGTTTCCCATGCTGTCTTGTTCTTTGATCTTTGTTCTTTACATGTGCCTCAGTTCTTAACCAGACAATTCCCACCAGCCGTGTACCATTAACAGAACCTTCATCAACAAATTCAGGTTTATCTATAAGGGGTTTAAGTTTATTCAATAGGCTCCAGATCAAAAAAAATCTATAAGTAATGGTAAAGAAGGGAATATTTTAAAGTATCTATAGACTACATAAGTCAATGGACCAGTTTAAAATTAAAGTGAATTAATCAAACTCTTTATCTGGGACCAGCTATGACACATTGCTGTGAGACAGATTGCAGTGAGCAATCTTTCGTTTTGGGTTATCTGCATGTTTTCCTCACAGAAACAACAATCAGCTTGGACTATAGGATTTTCCAGTCAAGTCCACCTGGAAATTCCTGCCCGAAGTCACTGGGCCTTTAAATGGTTGTCAAATTGAGTGCCCACCCACAATGACTCCTACAGCAGGGACAGAAGAATTTACCTATACGAGAAAGCAATAGTATATCTACTGGCAGCCCCACCAAGGAGGACAGAGGTCATTAGGAATCAGTGTGTCCCTAAGATGGAGTCACTAAGTAAAAAATGCAAGTTGAGTCAGCGCTCAGAAAAATATCCAACTTCCTGATGAATTAAAATTGTCAGATCTGCCTGGTAAAGTGAGTGGAAAGGATTGACAATGAGATCCTATACCAAGAAAATGTGTTCTGGAAGTCTGTGCCAGATAGGAAAATGGAGGAGAACTAAAGTACATCCCTAAGAACTGTGGCATGCCTTGGTTTGGTCCCAGGAGAAATATAGAACATAGATCATAGAACATTACAGCACAGAACAGGCCCTTCAGCCCTCGATGTTGCACCAGCCAGCGGACCCTCTAACTAAACTATTCCAATATCATCCATATGCCTTTCCACCGACCATTTGAATGCCCCCAAAGTAGGTGAGTCCACAACTGCTGCAGGCAGGGCATTCCACGCCCTCACCACCCTCTGTGTAAAGAACCTGCCTCTGACATCCGTCCTATAACTACCACCTCTTAATTTAAAGTTATGTCCCCTCGTGTTGGTCATCACCATCCGAGGAAAAAGGCTCTCACTATCCACCCTATCCAATCCTTTGATCATCTTATACGCCTCAATTAGGTCACCGCGTAACCTTCTTCTCTCTAATGAAAATAACCTCAGGTCCCTCAGCCTTTCCTCATAAGGCCTTCCCACCATACCAGGCAACATCCTGGTAAACCTCCTCTGCACCCTTTCCAATGCTTCCACATCTTTCTTATAATGCGGCGACCAGAACTGTACGCAATACTCCAAGTGCGGCCGCACCAGAATTTTGTACAGTTGTACATAACCTCACGGCTCCTAAATTCAATCCCTCTACCAATAAAAGCTAACACACCATACGCCTTCTTAACAACAACAAATATAGGAACCTTGAATGTTGAGGCACTGGATTGCAATGGCTGGCAAGCAAGGAGTAATACTAAAGCAGGTTTATCAATAACACTGAGCACCTGCTGTATGTCTGCCCGTACCCAGGAGAGAATGCCCACATTCCCAACACGTGGCTCATTTTGTACTGTGTTATCCAAGCATCCATGTGACCAACTTATCTACACTCAAGATCCTGGAAAGCATAGGGGAACTCTTGGATGGAATTAGAAACAGACCAGGGAGTGGTATTTTAAGATTTTCAGATTAAAATAATAAGTTTCCAAAATATAGTGTTTGGTTAGTAATTCTTGCTTTGTTTAATTCTTGTACAGTAATAAGTTTTTTTAATGTGAAAGTTGTGCTGCAGTGTTTTCAGCTGGTGGTTCAAATTTATTTCTTAAATGTGAATGTTCTTCCTAACATCATAACAAGTTTCAATCTATAAGTGCAGCAATAGTTAAATATTTCTATTGACAATATTTGTAATGCTTTGTGTCTTCAACTCTAAAAGTCTTTACTTGCTGTTCTATATTAGTAGCAGTTGTTAGAAAGGGCCGTTGACATTGTCAACTAGTGTAACATTATAACCCAATGCTATGAATAGTCTCATTGTGAACTAACACATTGAAGTATTGTTAGAAAAGTAACAACATATTTTATTTTATCATTTTCATTTTTTGCAATGTATTTTTGAAAATATATTTGTTTTCATTTTGTGCTAATATAGATATCCTCCTTGTCAATAATTTAAAATCTGGAACAAGAATTCCAGCTTTCTTCATCCTACTGTGTTCCCGGCTCTCCATGTATCTGCATGAGTTTCCTATGGATGCTCAGTTTCTTTCCATACTCCAAAGATATTGGGGTTAGGTTGATTGGCCATGCTAAATTGTCCCTTAGTGTGAGGGGAATAAGCAGAATAAATGCATGGGGTTATGGGGATAGAGCCAGGATAAGACTGTGGTCGGTGCAGACTCAATGGGCCAAATGACCTCATTCTGCACTGTAGGGATTCTATGATACTACAGAAATGGTCTGTGCCCTCTGCCATTGAACTACACATTAGAGAAGCTACATGAAAGTTCAGAACATCAGAATACATTGGCATATAATTCAATTGGCTGAATGTTCTGATTAAAATGAATGCAGAGAAAAGCATATCATCTTGCTTCACATTTTGACAGGTGATAATGCAGATGCTCCAGCAATAAAATGCTCACCATGTATTCTGTTGATCTAATCCTACTATATTTTCTGAGTATTATTGTTCCTTTTCCTCCACTGTCCTGCTCTTTGATTTGAGGGAGTAAACAAGTTGGATTTAAAAGCCAGAATTAAAAGAAAACGAGTTATTGGGGCATTTTCTTGATTTCTAGTTCAAGTCCACACTTGTTGTGTTATGATTCCCAACCATGTCACCCTGACTTCAGATGAAATATAACCATTACAGCCCTGAATTACTTGTACCCAAATTGAGATTTGCTTTTCTGAAAGCAATTTTTAGAAGGAGCTCCTTTATTGTTCCAGAATGTACTGAAAGCCTTAAATCTAGTTAATAATTATCTGGTTCTGCTTCAGTATTTTGTTGGTTGGAAAATAGTCAGTACTTACATAATGAAAGTAAGGATGCCAACATGCATTGTTGGAGCAGGTGCAGCCCAATAAGTTTTACACAATGTTTGGTCAGTTTAGCACCAGGATGTTGCACTAGACTATTGTGTAAAATACAATTTTGTTATTGGTTTTTAATACTGGGTGTCACAAAGTGCATGATTTAGGTATTAAATATCCTCAGCCTCTGTTATGGTGGGCAAGCTACTCACCATAGAGGCCAAACAATGTTGGGCAGTGCCCATACCTGAAATAGATGTTGGGTCCATTGTATAAGTGTTACCCACCTACCCGGATAGAATCTTTGTCGACAAACATCCAGTCCACAACGTCAGTGAATTCCCTCAGATGGGAATGCACAGGGCAAGCAGCCCAGAAACTACGCCCTCCCCTTTATACTGTACTAGTTGCCATTTTCTGCTAAGTGTTTAAAGATCTCAAAGCTTTTCAGCGAGTCTTGACACGGTGAGTGAGTACATGGCTAAATGGGTAGGTAGGTGAGGTAAATAGGTAGAGTGGCAGCTGGGTGACATGATAAGGTTACAGAAGGCAGACTGGCAGATAGTTAGGGTTGGCAGGTGGATGAGGTAAGTAGGTGGGTGAGTGGTTGGGTGCGTCAGAATTTAATCGGTTGGGAAAGTAATCGGTGGTGAGGGCTAGTCAGTTTGAGGCAGGGCGAATTGAATCGGGGATGGGAGAAGTCATGGAATAAGTTGATAGCCTTGGGGCCCCCAGGATATAAGGGAAACACGGATAGGGTAATCAGAGGCGCAGTAGATATGGGGGGGGGGGGGGAAAAGAGTTGAGTAGGAATTGGGGTGGGATGAGGCAGGTAGTCTGTGAGTGATGGGATAATTATCCAAGGGTAAAGATGTTTCAGTCTGACATTAATGTTAACTATTCAGGTCAGTTAATTGAAAACGTCCAAAGTCTCAGATCCTAACTCAGAGTTGGAGACGTTTTGGAGGGTCCTAGGAAGTAGGTGAATGATCCATTGAAAGTTCAAGCTTTCTGGGCAATTCCCATGGGATAGTAAGAAGACTCACAACACTAGGTTGAAGTCCAGCAGGTTTATCTGTAGCAAACACCAGTTCCGAAAGCTAGTGGCGTTTGTTACATATAATCCTGCTAGGCTTTAACCTGATGTTGTGAGACTTCTCACTGTGTTTACCCCAGTCCAATGCCGGCATCTCCACATTATTAATTTCTATGAAGACAGGAAATTGAGAAGTTCGGTAGTATATCATGAGTCCATGACTATTCAGATATCAGACGATCTGGGTCATTATCTATTAACAATTCTATGCCAGAGTGCAGCTTCATTGCCACATTAGCTGCAGTTATTGAAGAATCACAGGGTACTCGAATTGTTTCAGGAAGCTAACAAGGGTTTGCACTTTGGGGGTAATTTTCAATCCAGGCGTACATTGCACTATATTTTCTAAACTGAACTTTTTGCTTACCTTCCTGTTCAGATTTATCTGCGTATCATAAGCTAACACAATCAGGCAGTATTTTAGAACATAAATTGTTTTAAAATGTGTTTTTAAAATATTCTTTGATATATTTCAGATTAATAACATCATGCATTTGTATTAATATTGCTGAAAATGCATTTGTCAACAAAAACCAGCCACAACTTGCATGTACCTGATTTTATAAACTGAAATTGGCTCCAAGTAACAATAAAAAAAATTGTTGTAATGGCAAACAGTCATCTTAGTAAAAGGTAAAAAACATAAAGCTTTTAAAAGGTATCTATTAATGCCTTTGTGCCTAACAGAAATAAATTATTTTAAGTTTCCTTGAAGTCCACAAAAAATGTAATTTTCAGAATGTCATCATGATGATTAATTCAACTTGGAGAGCTGGCCAGTGTTCTGGATTGGAACAGGTGTCCAGCGCAATGTTTCTTAAATTTGATTTATGTTTGAACCTGATCTTTTGCACTGCTTTAACTGCTTTTAGTCAATTAGCGGAAACTCTAAGTTATCCTGTGTAAAACAATGTCAAAACTGATGCAGGCAAAAGGAAAAACCCTTAGGATAAATTAAATTAGAAACTGTTCTGAGATTGGCAAGGATTCTTTTGAAGCCAGATTATACAGAAAGAAATAAACATTGAAAATACCCAACAAGTCTGATAGCATCTATAGACAGAGAAACACAGTTAATGTTTCAGGTTGTAACCTTTTTATCCGGTGAAAGGGCTTTTGGAGCTACAACAGTGGCATCTATCTGGCAATGAGGAAAATTGCAGGACAAATCCAATCCAGTCAATTAGCACCTCATCAGCCTAGTCTTGATCATCAGCAAAGTTGTGGAAAGGGTCATCAATAGTGATATCACTATAGCAGTCATTCAACGATAGCCTACTCACAGACACTAAGTTTGGCTTCTACGAGGGTTACTCGGCTCCAGACCTCATTACAGCCTTGGTTCAAACATGGGGAAAAGAGCCGAACTCCAGAGATGAGATGAGAGTGACTGTTCGTGGCATCAATACGGCATTTGACTGAATATGAGCCTAAGCAAACTGGAGTCAATGGGAGTCAGGGGGATGAACTTTCTGCTGGTTGGAGTCACAGCTGGCACAAAGGAAGATGGTTATGGTGATTGGAGGTCAATCATCTCAGTTCCAGGATGTCATTACAGCAGTTCCTCAGCGTAGAGTCCTGGCCCCAACCCTCTTCAGCTGCTTCATCAATGACTTTCCTTCTATTATAAGATCTGAAGTGGGGATCTTCGCTGATGGTTGCACAATGTTCAGCACCATCCACTATTCCTCTGAAGCAATCTATATCCAAATGCAGCAAGATCAGGACAACATCCAGGCTTGGGCTGACAACTGGCAAGTAACATTCATGCCACACAAATGCCAGGCAATGACCAACACAAACAAGTAAGGATCTAACCTTTGCCCCTTGACATTCAATGGCACTATCATTGCTGAATCTCCCATTAACAACATCCTGGTGGTTACCATTGACCAGAAACTGAATAGGATTTATCAGTCCAGTCTCAATCTTTACCAAAGTAAGGAAGGTGCTATTGACAGTGCTAACAAGTAACATTTATTCAGCAATAACCAGCTTATTGATAATTAGTTTGGGTTCTGCAAAACCATAATTCTACTAGTTTTAAAATAGCTATGGAAAATGATAGGTTTGGCCCAAAATTTAAAATTCTAAATTGGGGCAAGGCCAATTTTGATGGTATCAGGCAGGAACTTTCAAAAGTTAATTGGGGGAGTCTGTCGGAAGGCAAAGGGAAGGGTCTAGTAAGTGGGAGGCTTTCAAAAGTCTGTTAACCAAGGTTCACGGTGTGCACATTCCTCTTAGAGTGAAGGGCAAGGCTGGCAGAATTAGGAAATCCTGGATGACTAGGGATATGAGGCTCTGGTCAAGAAGAAGAAGGAGGCACGTGACATGAATAGGCAGCTGGGAAGATCAAGTGAATTCCTTGGAGTATACAGGGAGTAGGAGGAGAGTTAACAGAGAGATCAGGAGGGTAAAAGGGAGACACAGTATTGTTTCAGCAGATAAGGAGAATCCAAAGAGCTTCTACAAATACATAAAGGGCAAAAGAGTAACAAGAGAGAGAGCAGGGATTCTTAAGGATCAATAAGATCATTTATGTGTGGATCCACAAGAGGTGGGTGAAATCCTAAATGAATATTTCTCATCAGTATTTACCGTTGAGAAAAGCATGTAAGTTAGGAATCTTGGGGAAATAAATAGTGATGTCTTGAGGAGTATACATATTACAGAGAAGGAGATACTGGAAGTCTTAAAGCATATCAAGATAGATAAATTCCCAAGTCCTGATGAAATGTATCCCAGGACATTATGGGAGGTTAGGGAGGAAATTACAGATTCTCTAGTAGAAATATTTGGATCAATGATAATCACAGGTGAGGTGCCTGAAGATTGGAAGGTGGCAAATGTTGTCTTTTTGTTTAAAAAGGGCTGAAGAGAAAAGCCTGGGAACTATAGGCCAGTGAGCCTCATATTTATGGTGGGTAAGTTGTGGAAGGTATTTTGAGAGACAGGACCTACAAGCATTTAAAGATGCAAGAACAGATTAGGGACAATCAACATGGTTTTGTGAGAGGAAAATCATATCTCAAATTTGATTGAGGTTTTTGAAGGGGTAACAAAGAAGTTAGATAACAGCAATGCAATTGATGTTGTTTACATGGACTTTAGCAAGGCCTTTGACAAGGTACCACATGGTAGGCTTTACAGAGGAGTGGAGATTAAAATGAGTAATTCAAATTTGTACAATCCAATGAACAGGATGTTAGTCGATAAATCTCATGGGATGCAGGGTGAGGTAGCTAAATGGAAACACAATTGGCTTGATGACAGGAGCCAGAGGGTGGTTGTAGAGAGTTGTTTTTCAAACTAGAAGCCTGTGCCTCAGGGATCAGTGCTGAATCCACGTTTATTTGTCATTTATATTAATGATTTGGATGAGAATATAGGACGCAGATTAGACAGTTTGCAGATGCCACCAAGTTGGTAGCATAGTGGACAGTGAAGAAAGTTATCTCGGATTGCAAAGGGATCTTGATCAGTTGGACCAGTTGACTGATGAATGGCAGATGGAGTTTAATTTAGACAAATACGAGGTGATGTAGTTTGGTAGGTTGCACCAGGACGGGAATTACTCAGTATATGATAGGGTATTCGGGAGAGTTACAAAGCAAAGAGATCTAGGGGTATATTTTCATAGCTCCTTGGAAGTGGAGTCACAGGTAGACAGAGTGGTGAAGAAGGCATTCAGCATGCTTGGTTTCATATGTCAGAACATTGACCATAGGAGTTGGGACATCTTGTTCAAGTTGTACAAAACATCGATAAGGCCACACTTAGAATTCTGTGTACAGTTCTGGTCACCCTATTATAGAAAGGATATTATTAAACTAGGAAGAGTGCTGAAAAGATTTACTAGAATGCTATTGGGACTTGATGGATTGAGTTATAAGGAGAGTCTGGATAGACTGGGACTTTTTTTCTCTGGCGCATAGAAAGCTGAGGGATGATCTTATAGAGGTTTATAAAATAACGAGGGGCATAGATCAGCAAGATAGTCAGTGTCTTTTCCCAAAGGTAGGCGAGTCTAAAACAAAAGGGCATATGTTTAAGGTGAGAAGGGAGAGATACAAAAGTGTCCAGAGGGGCAATTTTTTGACACAGAGGATGGTGAGTGTCTGCATCAAGCTGTCAGAAATAATAGTAGAGGCGGGTACAATTTTATCTTTTAAAAAGCATTTAGACGGTTACATGAGTGTAGAGGGATATGAGTCAAATGCAGGCAATTGGGATTAGCTTAGGGGTTTAAATAAAAGGGCAAAATGGACAAATTGTTTCCATACTGTAAACTCTGTGACTTTATAACTACGTCTCCACATTCATTACCGATATGATCCAAATATGGACACGAGTTGAATTCCAATGGTGACGTGAGAGGGAGTGCCCTTGGCAACAAGGCAACATGTGACCCAGTGTGACATAAGTGTGACCAAGGAAAGTTACATTCAGTAGGAATCAAGGTAAGGGTGGGGAATTTCTGCAATGATTTGAGTCGTAACTAGAACAAAGACAGTAGTAGTAGTACATTAAGAAAGAATTAGAAGCTTTCAAAACATATCAATTCTTGCTCTTGTGCCTAAAGAAAGCTTCATTTTATCATCCTCCTTGAAAGGCCACAAACAGGAACAACTAGTAGAAATTCACCGTGGTGATTCATGCACTTTTGTAAGCTGGACTAAGTTTCACAAGCAATGTTTTTTAAATTTGAAGCTGTCTCTGAATTGTACATCAGAGCAGCTAATGGAAATGTTTCAGACATGAACAATTAGATCACTGTAACAAACAGCACACAAGCCTGGGGCCTGAATGGTTGGAAGTGTGCGGATTAAAATGAACACTGAGGCCTAGCAAAGACTGTGATGATCACTGACAATGAGAAGCTATTGAATGGGGATTAGCATTGCAGTTACTGGTATCACAGTCAGACTAGCAGCTTACGCACAGCCTGAGTTGAAGGGGATTGTCCCCTGTTGCCTGCTTCTCCTCATACTGTTGCTCTTCAAATAGCTGGCAGCACGTGTTAATGCTAAAGCTCGTGCAGTATATGGCAGACCACCATGCACCTGCCCTGCCATGTGTTCCAGACCAGTCCAAACAACTGGACAGTTATTTCAGCTTGTCAATGGTCTGCTCTATCACGTCATACCTTTCATATGTTATCACTGCTTTCAATACATGCATGCAGCATACATGTGCATAGGTTGTACTTCAGAACCGTGGGCCATGTGATCAGCAAATAGCATTTGCAGCCCAGAGGCTACCATTTGGTTTGCCATATGACTCAAACGAAGCTACCACGATGGACTGTGCAGAATGAAGGCATTATGACTGCTGCCAGGTTTCCAGGCATCGACCTACAGGATTCACTGTGTGTGAACACATACCAACTGAGTGTTGAGGGAGTGGAATCTTTATCAATCCCAGGAAAGAGCAGTTCCTACAAAGCAATATACACAGACTCACTGACAGCCTGCGCCAAGATGAAACCTGCAATCCTAGCAAAGTCACGTGATCACTTGCCTGCTTGTCTTGGTCAAGAGAGAATAGAGTGTTATGGTTCTTATTGAATGAAGAGCTTCATTCAATAAGACACAACATGACACAACATGGCGCAAACATAATCGGTAGGGGAGGCAATGGCCGAGTGGTATTATCACTCAACTAGTAATCCAGAAACCCAGATAATAATCTAGGGACCTGGATTCGAATCTCACCATGGCAGATGGTGGAATTTGAATCCAATAAAAAGTATCTGGACTTAAGAGTCTACTGATGACCATGAAACCATTGTCGATTGTCAGAGAAACCCATCTGATTCACTAATGTCCCTCAGGGAAGGAAATCTGCCGTCCTTACCTGCTCTGGCCTACACATGACTCCAGAGCCACAGCAATGTGGTTGACTCTCAACTGCCCTCTGAAATGACCTAGCAAGCCATCCAGTTGTAACAATCGCCTCAAAGTCTCAAAAAAGGTGGAGCCCAGCACATCAGTGAAAAATATAAGGCTGAAATATTCATAACAATCTTCAGCCAGAAGTGTCAAGTGGATGATCTATCTCGGCCTCCTCCAATGATCCTCAGCATCTCAGATGCCAGTCTCCAGCCACTTTGATTCACTCCACCGTGATATCAAGAAACAGTTGGAGGCACTGGACACTGCAAAGGCGATGGCTCTGATAATATTCAGCAATAGTACTGAAGACTTGTGCTCCAGAACTTACCGATCTCTTAACAAAGTTCTTCCAGTTACAACACTGGCATCTATCCAACAATGTGGAAAATTGTCCAGCTATGTCTTGTACACAAAAAGCAGGACAAATCCAATCTGGCCAATTATCGTCCAATCAGTCTACTCTCAATCATCAGTAAAGTAATGGAAGGGATAATCAACAGTGCTATCAAGTAGCATCTGCTCAGCAGTAACCTGTTCATTATTGCCCAGTTTGGGTTTCGTCAGGATTACTCAGCTCCTGACCTCATGATAGCCTTGATTCAAACATGGAAAAAAGAGCTGAATTTGAGAGTTGAGGAGAGAGTGGCAGCCCTTGACATCAAAATCACATTTGACTGAGAGTGGTATTAAGGAACCCTAGCAAAACTAGAATCAATGTGTATCGGGGACAAACTCTCCGCTGGCTGGAGACAAACCTGGCACAAAGAAATTGTTAGTGGTTGTGGAGGGCCAGTCATCTAGCTCCAGGACATCACTGCAGGAGTTCCTCAGGGGCAGTGTCCTCGGCCCATCAACCTTCAGCTGCTTCATCAATGACCTTCCCTCCATCATACGGTCAGAAATGGGGATGTTCGCTGATGATTGTGCAAAGCTCACCACCACTCACGACGCCTCAGATACTGAAGCAGTCCATGTTCAAGATCTAAACAATATTCAGGCTTGGGCTGACAAGTGGCAAATAACCAGCAAATACCAAGAATGACCATCACCAATAAAAGACACTCTAATCACTGCCCCTTAACATTCAATGGTGTAACCATCACTGAATCCCCCTACTGTCAACATTCTTGGTGTTACCATTGACAAGAAACTCAACTGGACTTATCATGTAAATACAATGGCTACAAGAGCAGGTCAGAAACTCAGAATAGTGCGATGAGTATTTCACCTCCTGACTCCCCAAAGCCCCTCCACCATCTACAAGACACAAATCAGTACTGTGATGGAATACTTTCCACTTGCCTGGATGAGTGCAGTTCTGACAACACTCAAGAAGCTTGACGCCATCCAGGACAAAGCAGCCCGCTTGATTGGCACCACATCTACAAATATTCAATTCCTCCACCACTGAAGCTCAGTAGCAGCAGTGTGTACTATCTACAAGATGCACTGCAGCAATTCATCAAATATATTTGACAGCACTTTCCAAATCACAACCACTTCCATCGAGGAGGACAAGTGCAGCAGATAAATGGGAACACCACCACCTGCAAGTTCCCCTCCAAATCACTCACCATCCTGACGTGGAAATATATTGCTGTTCCTTCACAGTTGCTGAGTCAAAATCCTGGAATTCACTCCCTAACATCATTGTGGGTCAAGGATTGAATCACTGCATGGACTGCAGTGATTCAAGAAGGACCTCACCAGCAATCTCAAGGATAACTAGGGAAGGGCAATAAATGTTGGCCAATTAGCAACGTCTATGTCCCATGAGTGAAATTTAAAAAAAAAGTTCAGCCTAGGAGCAGACAGATAATAAAAGTTCGTTGCCATGGTTACCTTGATCATTCTGGGTCAATAGGCTTTCAGCTGAAAGTCATTCTCATCCTCTCCTTCCAGCAGCTTGTCCAGTTCTGCCTGCCCTCTGTTCATTCTCCAAGTAATACTGTATTGCAAGGGGAATGTCACTAAGTGACCCATGTATGGGAGCTACTGGCTTGGGCAGAAGACTCAGAATCAGCAAAAGCTCCTCTATCTCTACCATAACAAATGTGGTCATTATTTCTTTTTGCAAATCACCTCATATCACTTCTTGACCCTTCTGCCATAGGGAAGAATTTTTCTATGTCTATATCCCTGATGATTTTGAACACTTCTATTTAATATCCTGTCGACCTTCGTTTCTCTGAGGAGAACAATCTAGCTTCCCCAATCTATCCACATAACTGAAGTTCCTCATTCATGGAAGAATTAGCAAGTCTTTTCTTGCACCCTTCTAAGACATTTAAATTGTCCCTAAGGCAAAATGTCCAGAATTGGATGCCGAACTCAAAAGAGTTAAACCTAGACTTTTATAAAGGTTCATCAAACTTTCTTGCTTTTGTTCCATATATCTTCCTTTGAACCTGTCTGCCTTAATAACCACTTTCTCAACCTGCCCTGCCCACCTTCAATGATTTGGGAACATATAGCCCTAGGTCCTTCTGTTCCTGCGCCCCCTCTTAGCCTCTCCTCTGTCTTCTTACTAAAATTTATCATTTCATATTTCTCTGAATTACATTCAGTCTTCCATGTGTCCTCCCATTCTGCCAGCCTATCGATGTCCTTCTGAAGTATATCATTTTCTTAATCACCGTTCACAATACTTCCAAGCTTTCATAAGATATCGGAGCAGCCATCGGCCCATCGAGTCTGTTCCGCCGTTCAGTCATGGCTGATATGTTCCTCATCTTCATTTTCCTGCCTTCTCCTCATGACCCTTCAACCCATTACCAATTAAAAATCTGTCCAGCACCTTCTTAAATTTACTCATTGCCCACACTTCCACCGCACTTTGGCGTAGTGAATTTGCAGATTTACAACACTTTGGGAGAAGTAATTTCTCCTCAACTCTGTTTTAAATTTGCTACCCTCTTATTCTAAGACCTCTCAGCCTAGAATGCCCCACAAATGGGAAGCATCTGCCCCACGTCTACTTTACCCATACCTTTTATCATCTTCAATTTGGTCTCCCCTCATTCTTCTAAATTCTAAGGTATGGGCCTAAACTGTTCAATCTCTCTTTATAGGACAAACCCCTCATCTCTGGAATCAATCTAGTGAACCTCCTCTGAACTGCCTCCAATGCCACTACATCTTTCCCCAAATACGGACACCAAAACTGTGCACAATACTCCAGGTGCTTTGTATTGTCTGCAAATTTTGATGTTGAGTCTAGGTCACCATATATATCAAGAAAAGCAGTGGCCCCATTATTAGCCATGGAGATCCCTATAATGCCCTCCACCCTTCTAACCTTCTACCATGACTGTTCCCCATCATTCTGCTAGTTCATATCCATGCTGCCATTGTCCCTTTTATTTCATGGGTTTTAACATTTCTGGCAAGTCTATTATGTGGCACTTCATCAAATGCCTTTCAGAAGTCCAGATACACCACATCAACCAGACTACCCTCATCAATCTATTCTGTTGTTCCGTCAAAAAAATTGGTTAAATTAATGGAACACAATTTTCCCTTTTAACAAACGTCCACTGGCTTTCTTTAATTAATCCACATTTGTAGAAGCAACTGTTATTTTTGTCCTGGATTACCATTCTGAAAGCTTTCTTGCCATCAAAGATAAACTGGCTGCCCTTTATATGTTGGGTTTATCTTTGTATCCTGTAACATTTGCAATTGTACAATTCTCTGTGACCACTCCTGTATCTAAGAAAAATTCAGCAATTTTCTCCCTAACTCTCCTCAGAGTCTTCAGATTGATCTGATCTGATACTGATGATATCAACTTGAAATACATCCAACCTTCTTAAGACTTCCTGTATGACTATATTAGCCCTCCAATACTTCAATACCTCTCTTCATGATGACCTTGGCAACATCTTGTTCCTTGACAAAGACAGAAGTAAAGTACTTAAAGTGGGGCGGCATGGTGGCATAGTGGTTAGCATTGCCTCAGAGCGCAAGGGACCTGGGTTTGACTCCTGGCTCGAGTAACTGTCTGCGCGGAGTCTGCAAGTTCTCCCCATGTCTACATGGTTTCTCCAGGTGCTCAAGTTTCCTCCCACAGTCCAAAAGACGTGCTGGTTAAGTACAAAGGCCATGCTAAATTCTCCCTCAGTGTATCCAGACAGGCACTGGAGTGTGGCGACTAGGCAATCTTCACACTAACTTCATTATAGTGTTAATATAAGACCTACCACTAATAAATAAGCTTAAACTTACTAAAGTGGTAATTCAACCTTTCCCTCTTTGTACAGCCTTGTTTATGCTTCCTATTTGTCTTCCTTCTCCTCTTACAATCCTGATCCCAATTTCTCATTCAAAGTGTTCAGGAAAAAGTCTATATCAAATTGGAGAATGCTGAGTTGAGTCTATTCAAGTTCTATGACTAGCCCCCCCCACTTGTTTTTAATCTACATAAATGGCTTAGATACTAGAGGCACTGTAAACATATCAGTATTACAGATAATGTCAAACTAGAACAGTAAAGCAGAATATGCAACAAATATCTTCGAAAGCAGAATGCTTTGGAAGCTGCAAATCCAAAATAGAGGTGCAGACTCAATGGCAGGAACTTTACCGGTGCGCCGAGCCAAGGCTCAGAAGAGCGCGCCTGAGTGCAACAGAGAATGTCATTCTGCAAGCCTCACCTGTCCCAATTTTGGGGTGGATGTGCCGCTAAAATCAGGGCTGATGGGCTGAATGGCCTCTGCGATTAGGATAGTCCCTTTAACGGGCCGGACTCTATGGAGTGTTGAGGTGGGAGGCTGAGCCAATCAAGTGCAAGGGCAAATATCCCAGATTGGGGAAGGATCCACAGTTGGAGTGCGTTAGTTAGTACAGTCGCATAGTTATCCTGTCTGGCCCTGTTGTAAACTCTTATTCATTCATCGCTAGCTGGCCAGCATTTATTGCCCCTCCTTTGTTGCCCTTGAGAAAGTGGTGATGGGCTGCCTTCTTGAATCGCTGCAGTCCACATGCTGTGGGTTGGTCCACAATGCCGTCAGGGAGGGAATTCCAGGATTTTGACCTATCAATCTGAAGGAATGGTGATATACCAAGTAAGGATGGTGAGTGGCTTGGAGGGGAGATTACAGGTGGTATTTGCTGCCCTTGTAAATAGAAGTTGTCGTGGGCTTGGAAGGTGCTGTCTAATTATTCTTTTATTGGAAACATAGCCTTTTCTTCTTTAGCCTCATTGGGTTGCCCTTGATTTATTACAGCCTTCTTATACACTGTAGGGATTCTATTGTTCCTTAGTTCCGGAAGCAAAAAGTGCTGGAATCACTCAGCAGACATGACAGCATTTTTAGAGAGAAATTAGTTTTCAATTAGCTGAACAATTGGACAGAAATTAAATTTAACATCTAAATTCTGCAGAGTCAAAAAGCCCCAGACTGACTCCAGTATAGCATTCACCAAGACTCCTTTAGAGAATAACTCTGGATTTAAATTGATATCAGTGGGATGCTTAGGAAATGAATCAAACTTTGCACAATATGTTTTACAAGATAGATTCCATCTGGGAGACCATGTATTCATCCAAGTGATTCTGTGTGTGGACCATTGATTGTCTCATTGGCCTCTTTGTAAAGTGTTGAGTTGCAGTGCAATACAATCTCAGAATTATGATGGGCTGCTTATTATCGTAGCTGATCTTAGAGGATCTTCTGTTTGCAGTTTAACATTGATGAGATTGGTTGTGATGTTTAATGGAAGAATGTTGCTTTAGAGATTAATATAAATGTTAGTCAGGCAATATAGCAGTAGGATTTTGTGGAGTTTTCCATATGTACTGGTCACCTGTGAATTAACAATCTTCCTTCCGCCTCACATTCCACTCACCACAAGCAAGAAGACACATCCGCTGGAATTCTACTGTACCGCCTGCCATGGGAATCAGAGTGGGAAGAATTCTCTGGTGTCATAGATCATAGAATCCTTACAGTGCAGAAGGCCCATCGATCCTGCACCAACAACATTCCTATCTTGGCCCTAATCCCTTAATTCCACATATTTACCATGCTGCTCCTCCTGACCCTAATCCGCATATCTTTGAAGTGTAGGAGGAAACCGGAATCTTGGGTTGAGCAAGACTTTAAAATCCCACCCCAAAGCCTGGTCACTCATTCACTTATGAAGCTACGGTGGCCATGTGGGTGTAAAGCTTGCAACAAAGCTAAATCTGTGAGGTATGAATAATCCTTGAGGATTGTTGTTAGGTGAGTAATGCAAGGGTGGGGGAGAGGAAGTTTGGTGTTTGAGGCAAATCATTTAATTTGTGATGTGACATTTGAAGATACATTTATTGACTTTAAATGCTCACGTGAGGTCAGTAAACTCCTCACTGCATCGCACCTAGGGGCTGTTTCAGGCGGTGACTGCAACAACTACTGACGCTCCTAATTTCACGAAGTCTGATGGGAGGGCTCATTGGTCCCCAGTGAATGGAAGAGCTCTCTCTTCTCCTTCACTTCTTTGCAAGTTCTATCTGTGTCTGCCTCTAGGTTCCTCCAACGTCCAAAGATTTGCAGATTAGATTGATTGGCCATGCTCCTTACTGTCAGGTGGACTAGCTAAGGTAAATACATGGTTGTTAAAAGGATAGTGTCTGGGTGGGATTGTTGTTGGTGTAGACTCAATGGGCTGAATAGCCTCCTTCTGCACTGTAGGGATTCTATATATTTAACTTTGCTCCAAATTGTAAAAAGTTGATATTTCCAGTAGGCATGTTAAATATTTTGATCATTAAATCTGACCTTATTATGTTATAGGTTTGTGCAATGGAGTGCAGACAATTGATAATGACTACATCATCAGTACCCACTAGATGGCATTTTAATCCTGTAAAATACACAATAAAATTATGTGAAGTGACTTGCAGTAAACCTAGTCATTGCTAATGATCATCTATAATTTACTTTATGAAAAATATAATTCTGAATCTAATCTCAGTGTGTGTACTACAAAATGACCTTAATAAATTTATAGTCCCAATTCAGAGCAACATGTACACTATCCAATGGGCAGAATTTTACACCATTTGACTGGGTGCATGTCTGACCTGGAAGTGTCTGAAATTGTGCGAGAAGACATCAGATGTGCATCCCAATGTCATCGGGCACTTGTGCGATATTTTGCTCGGGAGGTTTGAGCATGAATTGGATATGTACCTGCTGACAATTAGGAAGTTCATTGAGAGGACCAATCAACCTGGATTTTATATTGCCCATATAATTTTTAGGTCAGTGCGCAGTGGGCAGCACAGTGGCACAATGGTTAGTACTGCTGCCTCAGAGTGCAGAAGAAGGCCACTCGACCCATCAGGGCTGCACTAACCACAATCCAACATAGGTCCATTCCCATAACCTATACATTTATCCTGCATAATCACCCTCACAATAAGGGGCAATTTAGTTGAGTTCAATCCCAGCTTGGGTCACAGTCTGTGTGGAGTTTGCACCTTCGCCCCGTGTCTGTGTGGCTTTCCTCCGGGTGCTCTGGTTTCCTCCCACAATTCAAAGATGTACGGGTTAGACGGATTGGCCATGCTAAATTGCCACTTAGTGTCAGGGGGACTATCTAGGGTAAATGTATGGGGATGTAGGAATGGGACCTGAGTGGGATTGTGATTGATGCAGACTCGATGGGCTGAATGGCCTCCTTCTGCGCTGTAGGATTCTATGATTCTATGAACACTGGCAGGCAACCAAAGCGATTTTGTTGTTCTGTCACCCAAGGGTGGGATAAAATGGGTCAAGAGCGAAAGTAGGCTGGGTGGGTAGGAGTTATTGAGAGTTTGGAGTGGGTTTAGATTAGGGTATTTTTACTGCAATCTGTTGAGGTTTGTGCATCTTGTTTGGAGTTTTCAGTCTTGTAACATCTGAGATGTCCAATCCTTTGACACCCTCAGTGCATGGGTCAGCCCCATTAGCATTTCTGAGGAGGGAGAGCACAGCCAAAGAGACAGGAAGTCACATGGTTGCAGGCACCATCTGTAAGGAGAAGGACAGAGGGTTCAGGCTTAGCAGGGAGGGCAAAGAAGATGTCCCTGATGAAGATGCCACTAACCAACTTCAGCGTGTACAGGTATCAATCCAATTAGCTAGAAATAAAGATCCAGTGCCATAGGAAGCTCCAGCTTTCAAGGGAAGTTGCTATGTCTATTTACCAGATGATTGGGCTGAAGGTAGCCTCCAAATGCATATTCGTATCTCTTAAGGACACTGTTGCTCTTAACTTTTATATCTCTGCATCTTTCCAAGGATCAATGGGTGATGTTGGTAGTGTTGGTTGGTAGTTGGCTGCACATAATTGTGTCAAACTGGTGACTCTGTCCAGGCACATTCATTCATTTCAGAACAGACCGAGCCTGCCAGGCAGAGCAGGGCAGAGGCAACATTGTAATTGCCAGGTTCTCCTGTATCCAGGATGCCTTTGATTGCACCCATGTGGCCATGTAGGTGTCAGCTGTCCACAGCTGGTTAGCAGGGGGCGTTTCACTCCACAAATGTTCAAATCATTTGTAACCACAGGACCCAGATTCTACAGCTCTATGCAAGCTCCCATGAAGCCTAAAAACTGTGCCACTCAAGTGCCAAGGCTATTTGCAACTGGAGCTCACCTCGATGGATGGTAGCTTGGTCACAAGGAGTGGTTGGTGAGGATTACCGGGTTCTTTGCCAAATCACCGGTGGCAGATCTCTTGGCTTTGTTATGGCTGCATTTCTCCTGTAAGTCCGAAGCTCCATTCAGTACTCAACCTTCCACCTCCAGCACCATACCATGGTATTTCCCACCCCCTTCATCCCCATGAACCATGTGGACTTTCCCAGCCACTTTGCACACCTGATCCTTTGATGGACTCAGGGTTTCAGGTCTTCCTTTCAGCCTTAACGGGCTCGACAAGGAAATGTGCTGAGCCTACCTACATCCATGAGTGCAACTGAGGATGGGCACCTTTCCTCAGTTCAGTGCACCAACTCAGAACTCACCCTTGCTGAGCACAGAAAGGCACTGAATCTCTTCCAGCACTGTTTCCATATGCACTGACTAGGTCATGCCCACTGAGCTCAGCTATCACTTCTACCCAGGCCTTCTTGGTGAGACAGGGCAGCCTTCTCTTTTCATCCCTTGACATCAGGACATCCCCCCGGCAGTTACTGCTTCCACAAGAGCACGTAAACAGTTATCCAAACATCTAAGGGCTTTTGCCACTTGCAATGCCCTCCTATCTGGAGGCTCTTCCAGGTGCTGTAGTCATTGTGATTTAGACTTCCCTTTGCCTCCTCCAATGTCTTCACCAATCTCTGGCTGCCACCTTCAAGTACTGTGCCAGGCTATCATTGTACCTAGTGCCCACCACGCTCCTACTCCTGCTCCTGCCACTGCCAGCATTGCTAATTCTATCAGGACATGTTTCACACAGGTCAATATTTAAGTGGCCAATCACCATAATATTGTGTTCATTATGGCTCCCGGAAACCTAGCCACTTCTGATCCTGCCTGCTATGCACATCCACTGCACATAAAATTCTCACCCATGTGTCTGTCTGCTACGTTTCAGGATTTGTTTTAACTCATGCTGTATAAAGGGTGGTATCCAATTGGCCATCCATTACACATATCACCCAATTTTACCCTTTATCAGCTTGAGTGGAGAAGAGAATTGTGGAGGATGTATAATGGGCAAATGTTCTGATATTGGCTGTTTTACACACATAAAATCAGCCTTAGTGAGTATTGGAAACTGTTTTAAAAATTAACTTTATTATTCAATATTATAAGAATGCATTTTGATTCAAGGTAGTTGGGCATGAAAGAAAGTAATCAAAACTGACACAAAATAGAATAAAGAAGAGAATGTTTAAGAAATAATTGGTATCAAAATATCTTGAGATATCACTGGTGCCTTACTTCCTTCACTGAAATATCAAGAGTAGCAATTTGCCCAGGCCTACTTTCAGTCTCAAAATCAGTATTGTGCAAGCTATATAGACACAACTAGAAACCAATATTTCTTGGATGTTGCTCTGAAGCTATTGGCGGAATATGGTGATTTCTTCTTAGCAAGTAGTGGGAAGGTCTCCATCACAAGTTCATGAAGTAACAGAGTAGATTAGCATCTTGCCTCAGACTTGCACTCAATGCAAACTTCCCAATTTTAGCTAGAACAGCTGGCTACAACATAGCAACCTAAAGCAATTTCCTGTGACTTTTCCTAATGGAGAGAGTCCGTTTAAACTGATGTCTCGATTCAGCCATACTTGGTTGGGTGGTCTAAAGATCGACCAAAATAAAAATATCCAGGCAACTGTTTCCTAAATACAAGTGCAGGATCTCTATTTAAATATTTTGACAAGCGCAACATTAATTTCAGGCAAGTACTAAAGACATCCAAGATAATGCCTGAAATGTTATAGCAGCCACTAAACATCGTCCTCACTTCCAACATGGGTCAAACGAATTGACATGTCAAGGAACCATTTTCCATCTTATAGCTAGCAAAATTAGAATACCTATCAACCCCTTAAACTAGGATTCCTTTTGATTCTCAAACTCTACAGTGAGAGTAGTCTGCCCCTCAATGTTAAATATTTGCCCGAGACTTTATTGAAAAATCTTTCTAACAGCCACATCCAATACTAGGTATGTAAAGAAAATGATAAAAAGCAGAAGGCCTATGAAAGCTACATTTTAATAATTAAGATTAAATCATAGTGATCATTGAAGAAACTTACCAGAATTCTGCTTTTCAATCAGCTAGTTAATTCTTACCCACATAATTCATGAAACCCTACACTACAATCTGGTACACACATGACAAAGCTGATGTTAGCCAACACTTCAATTTTTCAGTCAGTACTTCTTGTCTGAATGGCTTTGGTGTTGAAATCCTGTTACTGACCCTCTTGTTCCTGTTGTACTGAGCTCCTGCCTATGACTGAATAGTTGAATACTGTTGCTTTAGTCTTGCTGATTAGGTTCTGCTGCCTACACACGTTTAAACCTGGATTTTTAACTCTCAGCAGGTTTCCATGGGAATTCATATTGGCCAATTCATTTTCTGTCCACCCACAGTACAGTGATTTTAATGAATGGACCTCGTGTACCAGCAGATGGTGCTGCTTCTCTCTTGCTGTATTTCTGATTTATGTTTCAGAATATCCTCTTGTGTTTGTCAGAAGCTGGGAGCCGCTGAATTACTGGAGTTGGTGGATAGTATTGGGTTTTTGTCCCAGCAAGAGGTCATGCACCATGTTACTGGATGTTGGAGACGTTCCTACTGCAGGTTTGTATTTTATCCTAATTATCTTAAATTTAAAAAGCTATGCCCTTTTTTCTAAAATTCATGCTTGTAAAGTTGTCTTTCTAGGCTGTAAATGTAGCTATGTAAATTGGTCTGTCATAATTTTACCTGTTACATTCTATTGCAATTTGTTCTTCCAATTTAATGAAAATATTTTTTGTTGCAATGCATGTATGGTTTCTCTAATTTTATTGACAATGTTCCACAATCAGGATAGTCTGTAACACAGGTTATGCTATCTAACCATCTATCTTCAAGCCTTTACACATCACAGTAAAACATGAGGCAATTGGGAATGGACAGTGCCCGAGTTAGCATTAAGATAACATACAATTTTGTTTCACCTACAACTTCATTTATTCCACATTTCACATCACATCGTTACGTAATTGTCAACATCAGTGAAGGAAACATCAGAAGTTGGATTTTTGAGTAAGTTGCTGATATTGGTTGATTGCAGAATTTAAAAATGATATTTAAGTTTCCTTGTGTTTAAATAGATTGTGCTGACTGCACTCCAAGATGAATTCATCACCTTTCTGTTAATTATGTTCATTACTGGCCTTCATGAAGGCTCCAAGAACTAAAATGCATCTATTCAATGTTAGGACACTGTTACATATAGAACATAGAACACTACAGCACAAACAGGCCCTTCGGCCTACGATATGTTGTGACGTGCCCCTTTAAGAGACTGGATCAGGTGACCCAGGACTCCACCCTGGGGGGATCTTCCCTAGCCATCTTGTGCTGATTGTGCAAGGATAACGATGTGATAATAAACAGTTCCACTTAGTCTACTACACCAACATCGTGGTTTTTATTAGTCTCTATATAACACCTCAAACATAAAAGACACAGATAGCCATGTGCAAAGACTTTTCAATGTCACTCTGTTAACTCACTAAGAAAGTATCCACTATATCACAATATAACTAGCAAATGGTCACTGTATATTTAAGATATTTTCAGGAATTTAAAGCAGTGGTAATAACAGATGGTGGATTGAATCTGTAATTAAAAATGCTTCTTGTTTTCTTTTGGCTCCGCCCATTTTATTTGTTGCCATAATGCCGGCTAATCAACCTTCCTCATCTTCTTCCGTCAGTAATACATTCCTTTCCATTCAAGCCACTCGCCACCACATCTTTCCTTCTGTTTTTTAGTCTTCCACTCCTCCTTCCTGGCAGTCCCATCACCTCACCACATTTCCATCTGCTGAGATACTTTTTTGTAACAAATCCATTTTCACTTGCATTAATCAGACTGTTAAATATATCTAGGAAATTTCTTTAAAATAAATGGTTCTTGCACCCTAAAATGCTGTCCAATTTTAAGTTTATTAGTGTCACAGGTAGGTTTACATTAACATTACAATGAAGTTACTATCAGATTCTCCTAACTGCCACACTCCTGTGCCTATTCGGGTACACTAAGGGAGAATTTAGCTTGGCCCATGTACCTAACCAGTACATCTCTTGGATTGTGGGAGGAAACCAGATCACCTGTAAGAAACCCATGCAGACACAGTCGGAATGTTCAGACGTTGCACTAGACAGTGACCCGAGGCTGGAATCGAACTCTGGTCCCTGGCACTATGAGGCCACCTTGCCACCCCCAATTGCATTGTTCATAGCAGATTTTGCATTTAACAATATTTAAATAAGCTTGAATGAAGATGCAAGAGGGAAGAAACCCTTCTCAAAACAGGCGCAATTTGTATCTGGGTTGCCAATTGCATTCAATTTGGAAATTCTAACCCCTAGAAATTAAGCTATCACTTTTCCCCTCCTCTACCCTATTCATCCTGCTCCCATTTGGTCTTGGCCTAAGTAAAAGGTGATGACGCTTTGTGTTACACGATACTTTCTTCTATTTATAAAGTGGCAGAAGTTTCCCTTTTTACTCAGTACGTGGGAAAAGCAGCATTGAAGCCACAACAGCTATATTGCTCAGAACTGAATTAAAGCAGCTGGTCCCATGATGTCACTCTGATTGAGCAACTTAGCTTTTTAAAGATCGGGGCATCATTTTTTAAGGCCATAACTGTAAACAAAAGTTAGAATGGAACTCACCTCCCCGCAGCATCAAACTTCCCACACTCTGGCACTGAACCAAGGGGCAGAGCAGTGGCAGTGTCCAGACAGTGTGAGGGACCATGCCCAGTCATTCCTCTCTCCCCCCAAGTGATGTACTCACCTGAATTCCTCCAGCAGGTCTGACCGCCAGGTGTGCACCATGGGAGACCTGTTGTGATTGTAGTTGCGCTCTCGCTTTGAGATGAATGGGTTATCTTATGGGGGGGATTGATGGGCAAGCAGAGAGGCCTGATAATGACATGCAAATTTATTACATTGGGATTCTCCATATGTCCCTAGTTTGGGGGGAGGTGTGCTGTTGCAATGAGATTTCCCATCAATGTAAAACACAATTTGGGCTTCTCACAAGATTTTCCTGTCCTGTCACCAAACCCACCCAAGGAGAGTGGAGTGGAAAGTCCTGGTCAACTGTGTTGTTTCATGTCCCTTGGGGTTGGTGAAATTAATAAGCCTTTCATTGCTCATCAACACCAATGGCATTATTTCTTTAAGCAACGTCAAGTGTTACAGTCTAACATGATTTATTATTGTCAGATGTCTTAACGTACAATGAAGAGCATTGTTTCTTGCACACTATACAGATAAGCACACCATTCAAAGAGACAGAAAGAAAACAGTGCAGAATGTAGCATTACAGTCATAGCTAGGATGTAGAGAAAGATAAATTTAATATATAGTAGGTCCAGTCAAAAGACTGATGGTAGCAGGAAAGAAGCTGTCCTTGAGTCGGTTGATTTGTAACCTTGGACTTTTGGATCTTTTTCTGAGAGAAGATGTTGGAAGAAAGAACATCTGGAGTGCATGGGGCCCTTAATTATGCCAGATGTGGGAAATGTAGACAGAGTCAATGGATGGATGATTGGATTGTGTAATGGATTGGGCTTCATTCATAACCTTTTGTAGTTTCTTGCGGTCTTGGTCAGAACAAGAGGCATACTAAACAGTGATGGATCTGGAAAGCATGCTTCCGATGGTACATTTGTAAAAGTTGGTGAGAGGTGCAGTGAACCTGTCAAATTTCTTTAGCTTCCTGAGAAAGGAGGTTTACTGGACTATCATAACTATAATGACAGACTGGAGAGACCAGAACAGGTTATTGGTGATCTGGAACTTAGAAATTCAAAGCCCTCGACCATTTCCACTTCCCTCCCTTTAATGTAGGCAGGGGCATGTCCTCCACTACACTTCCTGAAGCTGAAGACTAACTCCTTCATTTTATTGATATTGAGGGAGAGATTAATCTGCTAAAATTCTTCAGTAGTATTTTTAATCCATTGTTTTGAGTTGCAGGGTTTAGCTGATTGATATTTAAGTAGGTTATGACTCGTCCATAGAAAGAAACTGATTGTTCAGTGTGTAAGAATGAAACATCACT
Organism: Sphyrna mokarran; assembly: GCA_024679065.1. Lineage (NCBI taxonomy): Eukaryota > Metazoa > Chordata > Chondrichthyes > Carcharhiniformes > Carcharhinidae > Sphyrna > Sphyrna mokarran. The sequence continues at coordinate 108,995,999 of JAGIQG010000003.1, forward strand.
TTCACTGTTGTGATTTAACATAAGAGTGGTATGGTTCCCTGATGTGATGCAACCAACCCCATTGCATCTTGTGTTGAACAAAGCTCACCGATATGCTCAGTACTCTATAGAGGAGCATGAGGAACCCTCCATTCTGATGCACACTTTTGTTTCCTGCTTCAGTACAGACATGTTCCAGCATAGTGTAGACTGTGCGCAGTGGTACAGTAATTAGCATTGTTGCCATGTCCAGCGACCTGGGTTCAATTCCCGGCTTGGGTCACTGTTTGTGTGGAGTTTGCATGTTCTCCCTGTCTTGCCAGGTGCTCCGATTTCCTCCCACTATCTGAAAAATGTGCTGGTTAGGTGGATTGGCCATGCTAAATTCTCTCTCAGTGTACCAGAACAGGTGCTTGACTGTGACGATTGGGGAAATTTCACAGTAACTTCATTGAAGTGTTAATATAAGCCTATTTGTGACCAATAAACTTTACTTGCCTATACTCCCCCACTCTGTAATGAGAATTGTTTACTTACAAATAATTACATGCCTGTGATCACTGATTTTAAATTAGGTTCTAATTGTTTTGGTGGTACCTCTATTGGCAAATGTTAAAGCTGATTCCTTCAGTATTTTGCACATTATCAATGGAATGTGATGAGTTTATTAATTATTTATTTCTCCAACTTCATAATTTCACAGTTTAATGGTAAACTTATTTATTAGTGTCACAATTGGTTTACATTAACACTGCAAAGCAGTTAGTATGAAAATCCTCTAGTTGCCACACTCCAGAGCCCATTCGGGTACACTGAGGGAGAATTTTGCACCTAATCTGCACATCTTTCAGACTGTGGAAGGAAACCGGAGCACATAGAGGAAACCCATGCAGACACGGGGAGAATGTGCAGCCTCCACAAAGACAGTGACCCAAGACTGGGAATCGAATCTGGGTCCCTGGCATTGTGAGACAACAGGCTAATCACTGTGCCACTGTTGGAGGACTCGTTGATTTGTTTCTGTAATTTCAAGTTGCTTTCCAATTCCTATATGCCAGACTCTTTAAAACGTAAAGGATTAAATCAAAGCTTTGGTGCCGGGCTTACAATACACTGATGACCTGCGGCACAGTGGCTGGAAGGCTGGAATCAAACCCAGGTCCCTGCTAATCACTGGGCCACTGTGCTGCCCAAATTCAAACATATTCCAGTATACTCACTGAAATACTTTCCTCTTTCTTACAGGAGAAGATGGTGAATAAGAGGAGACAGCAAGAAGCAACTGCAGAAGAACAATCATATATATATATCTATGTTTTAATTCCCTTTGACAAGGTAATGCTACACCTCTTTTTCCTGTTTATTCATGAGGCATGGGCATCGCTTAATGGCCAGCATTTATAGCTCATCCCATCCTGGGAAAGGGCATCCCTGAGGTAATGACTGCTGGCAGGGCTTGAAGGATCAATGATGAGGGTAGATGCAAATTGCATCCATTTGCTCTCATCTCACTTCCCCACCATGTCTTCCAACTCTTCAAATTGTAGATGGTTTAAGCACACTCTTACTTTGTCCACTCCCCTCACCACAACCCCAAGCCTGTCCCTTTGATATTTCAGATTCCCAAAGAAAGATGAGGAATAAGACAGTGAAGCTGAAGACGCACTGTCACCCAATCTTACACTCACAGCCGTCAGCTCAGAGGGTGCCACTACATTTATTTCAGAGATTGGGATAGCGGAGGGATCTGTACGTGGTGAGGCATAGCCATGAGGGTGGGGATGGAGAAGGACATTGCAGGTTTCATATTAGTTCTCCTGAAGCAGAGTCAAATGTGAACTTCGATAGGTCAGCAATACAGAAAACTGATGGACATGCTCCACCAAATGGAATTCTGCCAAAAAGTCTGTCCTCACTATCATCGAGCCCGGAGTCCAGTACCTACTGGTGCAGGGCTTTACTCAAATCATTTCCATTAGGATATCCACCTCAATGCAGCAATTGATAGCCAATATTATAGCTCCATTGTTATCCTACAGTTTCCAACAGAGCCATCACTGAGAAACTGCCTTGCAAAAGCAGCAGTAGCTCCAGGGAACAGGAAGGTATAGCAATCTCAGGATGACAGTATTGCTGCTTCCATGACACACTGCACTCACTCCTGCCTGCCAGCCCAGATTGCCAAGTTTGTGGCTGCCTGAGCCAAGATGTTGCAGTTTGAAAGCGGCACATGTGGGCCCAGTACAGCTCAAGGCCATTCTCCAAAGCCAAGAGCTATTTCCTCAATTAAAGAAAGGTAGCTTTCCTCAATAGCAATCACTAGGGCAGTGCCCCATAGCTGCAATAGAATAAGCAAGTGTACACAGAAGGCGGACGCGAAGGGAATGCACAAAGGTCATTAGTTTGCTTCTTCTATTCTTTATGTAATCATAGAATTTAAACATTACAATTTTGGAATGCATAGTGATTTTTTTTATGTTCAAGTTGTCTGATGTGATAGTCAGTGAGAGAGAGGAAAAGAAAGGAGATTGGATCATGGGACGGGATTTTACGGCCCCGCTCAACTCAAAACTGAAACATCCCGCCCGAGGTAAACCCTGTCCATCCCTCATCCGCTCCAATTCCTTGGCGGGCAGAGCGGTAAAATTCCAGCAGAGTCAGAGTGAGATCAACACAGAAAGAGGCCACTTGGCCCATCAAATCAATGTTGACTTTCTGCACAGCAATCCAGTTAGTCCTCTCCTCCCACTCTATCCCCATAATCCTGCAAGTTTATTTCCTTCAAGTGCCAATCCAGTTTCTTTTTGAAATTATTTATCATCTCTGTTTTTAACCACTCTTGGAAGCAGTGAATTCCAAGCCCTGACTGCCCACCGTGTAAAGGATGTCCTTCTGCACATCCTGCCCAACTCCTTGGGTGGAGGCTTCTGCTCTCACTGGTGGCAAATGTAGAGGTGGGAAGGGCACATAATTTGGTGAAATGGTGACATCCCAAAACCCTACCAGTTTTCTCCTCTGCCAGAATTAAGTTCTGCTCAGGTAGGTTATGGTTGGCCTTTCTGCCTTATTGTATATTAAAGGCTGTAAGTGACCAATTAATGACCTCATCCTGTCCTCACTGGTTATAACTCAGTTTCAGGTGGGCCTGTCACCATGTGGTAACAGCTTGCCACCTCCTGTGATTGGCGAGGCTGAGATGAGGGGGAGCAATGTCGGGACTAGATATCAGGAAGGAATGGCCCGCTGAGAGTCAATTCCCTTGCCCTTGCTGGCAGTCTCCCTTACACCTTTTCCCTGGGGCTCGGGTAGCCCCATGATCCCAGGACTCCAGAACGTGTTTTGCTGGCAGCATGGTGGCACATTGGTTAGCACTGCTGCTTCATAGTTCCAGGGACCTGGGTTCAAATCCCCACTCGGGTCACTGTCTGTGTGGAGTTTGCACATTCTCCCTGTGTCTGCATGGGCTTCCTCCAGGTGCTCTGGTTTCCTCCCAAAGTCCAAAGACGTGCAGGCTGTGTTGATTGACCATTCAAAATTGCCCCTTAGTGTCCTGGGATGCATAGGTTAGGGGGATTAGTGGATAAATATGTAAGCATATGAGGGTTGGGCCTCAGTGGGATTGTGGTTGCTACAGACTCGATGGGCTGAATGGCCTCTTTCTGCACTGTAGGATTCTATGATTCCATGACAGCCTGTGATGCTGCTGTGTACCAGAGCTGCTGGTATCTGGTTTGCCTCACTCACCTGATGAGGGAGCTTGAGGCTTCGAAAGCTAGTGCTGCCAAATAAACCTGTTGGACTTTAACCTGTTGTTGTGAGACTTCTTACTGTGTTTGATTTGTCAGCAGCTCTCAGTAAGCGAGACCTCCATCCCAGGGTCTTGATTCCAGAGGGTGGCTCACCACTGCCTGATTGCTTTGTGGTTCAGTGGAACCTCCCAAATTGAGGCAGTGCGCGTCTCTCACTGTTCGTACAACTGGCCCGCAAGAACTCCAACACCACAATAGGGTTTCGCCCATCTTGACCAAAACCTTCAATCCATGTCCCTTAATCTTTGACCCGCCAGGCACTGAGAACAGCTTAGATTATAATCCAAACCTGGTAAAATCTGGTACACCTCTCTCAGTTTTCCCTTCAATTTCTTTTGCTTCTTGGAGAATACTCCCAGTGTATCCAATCTAACTTCACAGCTAAATTCTCCCATCTTTTGGACTATGCTGGGAAATCCTCTTTGCATCCTCCTAAGGAATTCCATTCCCTCTGTAAAGTGAAATAACCGGAACTGAAGGAAAGAAACCAATCGTGGGCTTAACCAGAACTTCCGAAAGCTTCAGCATAACTTCCCTGTTTTTGCTTCTCTATTGGAGAAGGCCAGGATATTATATGCTTTGCTAAGTATTCTTTCATATGTTCTGTTACCTTCAAAGTTCTGACGCACATTAACTTACAGGTTCTGAACCTTTAAAATTGTTCCATTTGGACCATAATGTCTCTTCTTATCCCAGCTGCCAAAATGCATCATCTGCATTAAATTCCATCTGCCACTTGTCTGCCTGTTCTGTGAGCTTATTTATTTCCTTTTGCAGCTGATTGATGTCAGCCTCACTGTTTGCCACACCTCCAAATTTAGTATCTTTGGCAGACCTCGGAATGTTGCTCTCTGAAAGGAAAGATTTGCATTTGGCATTTTTCAGCACCACCTGCAAACTGGTGGATGTCCAGCTGAATGAGACCATGAGGAACACCTCAGGAGCAATCCAGTCGACAAGCACAAGTTGGCTACATCTGTTCTGTAACAATGCGCCAATGCCAGTCCATTGTGTAGTTAGCACAGCTGGAAAGAATGCACAAAAACCTGGACCTGCCACATCACCATCCACCTAGCAAACATTTCATCTCAAGGCAATCAGTCCAGACCAATCTGACTAAGCCAGGCTGTTCTACTGTGAACCTGGGGAAGGATGTGTGGCACAACAACAATAACATAGCCCAGAATGAGCACCTGGTTGGTGATCCCAGGATTCAACCTCACACACAGCAATGGGTCAAACTGAATGAGTTTCTGCTATGGAGTCAGACTATGATGCAACAGCCTCTTTCAATGAGGACACCATGACTCACTCCTGTGCAACTGTGGCAAAGTGAAGACCATGGTGCGTATAATCCACAAGTGCCCCAGTGATAGTCTCATTGCCCTAAACCAAGCTATTGAAGAGGCTGGCAATTGGCTAAAGAATTTCAAATTCAACATCTAACTGTTCACCAGTGTCTACAATAGTAGCAGTGCCACCACCCGGCACTTCAAAGCTCTTACAGCTTTGTAAGATGGACAATGGACTTTCTGATGTATAGTCACTGTTATAAAGTAGGAAAAACATCTGCCAAAGTGGACTCCCACAGATAGAAATGTGGTAATGACCAAATAATCTGTATTTAATAATGATCTCCGAGGGAAAAATATTGACCAAGTTACCAGATTTCACTCTCCTGTCCTTCCTCAAGATAGTGCCATGAAATATTTTACATTCACCCATGCAGGCATAGGGGACTTCAGGTTAGTCTCACTGAAAGAGGGCACCTCGAACAGTGCAGTACTCCCTCAGTACTAATGAGAAGAGGCAGTAACAAAGGGAGGAAGCAGAATGTTTGCAATAAGGATTGTAAGTGGCACAATGTGATTTTGGGATTGATAATAAGGAGAATGATACGTGGATGAGGACTGGTGTATATCATGAGAAGTGGGAGGAAAGGGGGTTGCAAGCAGGCGCACAGCAAGAAATGTATAAAGAGGCACGTGCTTCTTCTGACCGAGAGAAGTCACTGAACTTTTATTGGCGTTGCATCCAAAACTTCTGTTCACTTTTGTGTCCCCATGGCCAACAGCAGGGTCTCTAAAGAAGTATCCAAAAATCCAAGGACCTCCTTCTCTATTCTCACCAGCCATCCTGAAATATTTCCTACAAAGCAGCTTGCACCCAATATTTCGCATCAGTGAATGAGTTCTAACCTTGAAGAGCTGCATTCAGATTTTAAATAGATCTTGGATTTGACTGGAATTTGCAGCATGTGGGTGGTAGCTTACATCTGATGTGATGAGCTGGCCAGCCCGCCAATCTCATGGAAATGAGGCCCAGTTGTAATGCCATTAATCAGACGTAAAATCAAAGAGTCCTTTCAATAGCTTTTTAGAGAAGGAATTGCAGTGGACAGAATGTTGCTTGACTTCTGTTATTTAGGTTTTCAAAACCCGTGGGAGGACCTGGTCAGCTAAACTCCTCCCAAGACAGACCAGACCAATCCAGCACCAACACTTCAGTTTTCCTTGGGATTTGATTTAACCGATGGAGCAGAGAAAGTGGCCGAAAAGGCCCAAATGGTAAATCAGCAGCACATAATTACTGAATGAATGCCAATCTTTGGAATGTGTTCAGTCATACGAAAAAACTCTGATTATAATAACTAATTTGTGAAATGCGAGCTTTGCTGGCTAGTCTAGTGTTTATTACCCAACCATAAGTGCCCTTGAGAAGATGGTGATGAGCTGCATTCAGGCTATTGAGAAGAAGTATTCACTGGAACTCAGAAGAATGAGGGGGGATCTCGTAGAAACCTATAAAATTCGAACAGGACTTGACAAAATAGATGCAAGAATGATGTTCCTACCGGTGGGGATATCCAGAACCAGGAGTCAGAGTCTAAGGATACAGGGTTGATGGTTTAGGACAGAAATTAGGGGAAAGTTTCTTCACCCAGAGAGTGGTCAGCCTGGGGAATTCGCGACCATGGGAAATAGTTTCAGCCAAAACATTGTGGGGCAATTCTCCCTGCCGGGAGAGTTTAGTGGAGGCTGTTTTGCGGGCTCCCCGCTGGGTGCCATGGCCTCCACATATCTCCGGCAGCTGGATTTCTGGCAGCATCAGTTCTGCACTGGAAGTCAGTGAAGGAGCTGTGTAATGTACGCAAGCCCTCATATTTACATAATTTAAATGTCATTAGCAGGCGTAGGACTAAAAGCTCCAGGCCCGCTAGCATCTCCCACACCCCACTGCCCCCCTAACCAGGGGTATTTCACTCCAGCGGGGTTTACTACAGCTCCCTATTGCCGGAAAGCTAGCAGCCCACCAGAGTGAATGGGGGGGAGGTGGCGGCAATCAAGACACCCCCCTCTCCCTGAAGCTTGGGAGGAGGAAATAGATCTTCTACGTGACACAATGGTTAGCACTGCTGCCTCACAGCTGGGGACACTTTTAGTACCCAAGGAAGTGTAGGTTACATCAAATAGCCATGGGAAATATACAGAGTTACTGGAATAGGGCGGGAGAGACAGCTTAGATAAAGTATTCTGTCAGAGTGTTGGTGCGGATTCAATGATCTCCTTCTGCATTGTGGGGATTTTATGATTCTATTATTTCTGACTGAAGATGGTTATAAATGCTTTATCTTGTCTTTTGCACTGTGCTGGAGTTTGCATCATTGAGGATGGAAATATTAATGAAGTCCCATTTGTTCACTATTCACAATTGGAAAACAGAGCTTTGATCTGATCCATTGATTAGAGGATTGTTTAGCTTGTCTATCGCATACTGCTTCTGCTGGTTAGCATGCATTTAGTCAGTTCAGCATTACAATGCATTTTACCCAACTTCAATTTCCCATAATTAACATCAGTTACTGTTTTCTATTTTTATTTTGCTGCCAATGCTCCCCCAAAATTCCCTCTTCCGTCTTCTGATCTATGCCTGGGTAGCTGCAGCCTTTTGTCCTTGTGTGCAAGCCCAGCTCTCACAGAGGTCTGGAATAATGGAGGATGGAGCATCTGCTGCCGCACTCACCTGCCAAGCAGGTGTGTGCACTGTCTGAGCAGTAAGTAAATCAAGGCTGATTTTTATTCCACCTCCCTAAGCCCTTCTTGCCAAGTTCAATTTTAGCTCTCTGCCACAACCCTAGCTGAGATTAGCTGACATCATCGAGAGTCTCAGGAAGGAGAATTTCTATGTTCTGTATGTGCTTTCTGCAGGCAGGGTCGGCGCAGTGGGATCAAAATCCCGTGTGAATCCGAAAGTATGGTTCAGTCTGGCGTAAACACACTTTCCAATTTTCATTGCCCCTCTGCCCCCCACTCTCAGGATGACATAATCTGATTCATGGCCATATTGGGAAAGAATCTGATTTTAATACATTTTAATAACTTTGAATATGATTAAATCATCGGCTCGTCAAATTATCCCCCTCACTCACGATATATTCAAACCTCACCAATGTGATGTCACATCAGTGAGGTTCTCGACAGATTTTTAAAAATGCAACTGTGCAATTGCAATTGATATTCTCTGGCTCTGATTTGCAAATGGAAAGGAGTCAATGGCTAAAATAAAATAAATGGACTCAAGCTGCAGTGATAGTCCTCTGTCAAATTGGCATCAGCATTAGGTAACCAATCCCATAATGGCCATGTTAGCAGTTGGTGGTTCCAATTAAAAATGGCCCTGTTCAATTGTAAAAGAAAACCAGAATATATAACCACATTGTGAACTGAACCTGATTCCAGACATTCTATTGTGGGGGACATACCTGGTTGGTTTGTGGCAATGTCAGTACCAGAACTTTAATTATTGCAGTGGGGCAATTTGTTAGGAAATTATGATAAAGTGGAAAAATAAAGAATCCAGCCATTGCAGATGTGTTTTGGTTGTTGTGTGGTTAAAGAAAAACAAGCTATTTTAAAGTGAAAATTGTAGTAAAAAGAGATTGGTGGAACTAGTCTTCTTGATATGCAGATTAACTGATCAACACTATAAACAGGTGTTTACTTAAAGCAAGTTGGTGACAATGAGAATACAGTGTCAAAAGTTTAAGTAAAGATAGTAAAATTTCAAAAAAGAAGAAGGGGTGAATTTCATGCTTGCATTCTAAAAGGCGATTTCACATAATAAAGGTAATTAAGAGTAAATTTTGTGATGTTAGTGTATCTTTAAGAACTTTTTTTAAATCATGCTCTCTGCAGCCTTGGTTTTCTTTTCATTGTTGCTGAACTGTCTCCTACAAGTCCTTTGATTGCTGTTCAATAATTTAAATGGAGTTTATTTGTTTTTACTCTGAGTTCAGGCACTTTCTGGGATCTTTGTAGGATCCTGCATTGTTAGGGAGAAGAATGATTGACAGGTCAGATGATTAGAGATCTTTCTTGGCTGCTGTTTTAGTCTAGAAGATACTTGGACATCAGACTGAAAAGCAGTGTTTCTCTCTCTCTCCCTTGGATTGTAAGTTCAGCTAGCGAGCTAAAAGCAGATTGCACTGCCTTTCTGAAATAAAATCTTTACTGTTGGTGGTTTGCTAGTTAGTACCTCAAGTCTCTCTCTCTCTCTCCCTGGTGTTTTGGGAAGTTTTTCTGACTTCAAGCTTGCCTGTGCCTGTGTGTCAAATGAACTACAGCATCCAATTGAAAGATTAAGTTCCAGCATCACGTGAGCATTTCAATTTTCTGTGCTAAACCTGTGTAAGGGTCTTGATTATGGGATTTGTTTGGTTGGAACAGTAATTAGCTGTTAAAATTTATAGAATATCATGGTTGTTTTTTCTTGTTTGAAATTGGTGTAAGGTATTGCTATGTGTTAATTGTATTTTTAAATAAACTTTGATGCTAAAAGCTCTCTAGTGGGTCAATTGATCATACCTAAAGTGAAACATTTAATGCTTCCCTTAGCCAAATTCAAGTTGCAGAACTTATAATCCAAGCGGGCTTCATGAAACACTTTGGAGTTTCTGATCTTATAATACTCCTCAGAAGGTTGGTTCAGATAAGGAAAAACAATACATCAGAAGCAAATTCACCTTATGTAAGGGAGCTGTTTTGAAACCGCAGTCCACAGCAGTGATTTGTGTCCATTCCAAACGAATTGGAAAAAGCCTGTCTCTATCCTAAATCAGAAGCAACCCCAAAATATCTAAGTTCCTGGTTTGGTATCTACTGCTGGATTTTTCTTATATTTTTCAAACATATAGGATGGTGTTAGGGGAGGTTAAGCTCTGTGGTTGGAAAATAGGGGGACTTGGAATTGAGTAAATTTAAAGATGCATTATATAGGCATTAAATGTGTTTCTTGTTTACTTTCTTGTTGTGAATTTTAATGTTTAATAAACATTTATTTTGTTTCAAATCATCACAAAAATGTTTGGGACATCCTTCACTGGTCTTCGCATCTTTGCTCACACTATATCAAATTGTAAGACACAGTTGCGAGCAGGCATTGCAAGCTTCCCTTCTGGAATTTAGAATACCACACAGTTTAACATCACCTGTGCTCTTAACAGATTGTCATGGTGATCTATCCAGCTCAATGAAATTAACAACATTATTCTAATATAGCTGTTTTCCATTTTCTAAAGAAAAACACAGCCTACATAAATGAAAACTTATGTTTTTTTAGCAAGGATGAAAAACATCCTGATGGAACAAGTTAACTGATGTCATTTTGACATATCAAGTGGAATTTTCCCAAGAAAAGTGGTACAATTTGCGTAGGCAGCTCTGATGTGAATCAGGTTGCCATCCTATTGCACACAGTCAATTTTTAGGAGAGGGGTAACTTTTGCACCAAGGGGGTGAGGTCTAATCATGCCAGTAAGCCCAACTTCACTGAGATTGGGCACTTTTTAAGGGTGTCCTGTACTCAAAGTGAACTTGAAGACCCTCTCTCCCTTCCCCCATGGATATTAGGACACCCTCCCTCATTGAAGATATTTTTCCACCTCTCCCCCACCCCCATCCCTGGAAGGTGATCACGAGCCTGATCTTTTCCACTCCCACATATATCGTCATCATCAGGATATTTGGGCCTTCCCAACAGGTCCCCCTACGTGCCATCCCAATGCAGCTTCAACGTGATCTTCACCAGATGCAACGCAGCCAGAAAATTGCCCTAAGCGTAAATTGCAAACTTGGATTTTTGTCCTAGCTTTTCGACAATTTGACTTTTGAACTATACAAAATATTATCGAAGCCAAACAGCCACTGCCAACAAGAAGTGATGATTTCATAAATGATTTGCAGCTAATTTTGGAATTAAGCTGGAGTTTTAAGTGTGCAGCTTGTAAGCTGTTGGCTTGCATTTTTAAACCTTCTGTACAGTTCCTGGAACTCACCATTCAGTGAAGCGTACCAAATTCCAAATGAATGGTTTAAATGATCTTCAATTAGACATAATTTCCTGTCATCTGATTTGTAATGTACCTGGTTTGACAGGAAAATGGCATACCTTGTAAATATAAATTATGATAAACAATGGGCAGAAGATGGGTGTTGCCAAGGTACATGTAACTATACAGGATATGGTTGTTAAATTGCTGTCACTTTTATCTGCAGCCTATTATCTTGTGACCTTTATGTATGCATGAAGCACAATGAGACAAGTTCAAGAAGTGATGGCCTAGTGGTATTATTGCTACACTATTAATCCAGAAACTCAGTTAATGTTCTGGGGAGCCGGATTCAAATCCCACTACAACAGATGATGGAATTTGAATTCAATATAAAAAATTAAGAATCTACTGATGACCATGAAACCATTGTTGATTGTTGGAAAAACCAAACTGGCCACTTAGGAAAGGAAATCTGCCATCCTTTCCTGGTCTGACCTACATGTGACTCCAGAGCCACAGCAATGTGGTTGACTTTCAACTACCCTTCAAGGGTAACCAGGAATGCGCAATAAATGCGGGCCAGCCAGTGATGCCAGTGTCCCATGAATGAATTAGACAACTGGAAAACCCAGGGCAAAGGTTACATATTGGCTTGCAATTGTCCACAAAGAGGCAATCAGTGTTGGATTATCGCTCTGCTCCAACTTTTCAATGCCCGGTGGTGCTCTGCATTTCTGACCAGGTCTTCCAAGCCCAGCTTCTTCAAGTGTACAGGTAGGAAGGAACTCCCATTCTGCAGTATCAGGAGGAAGATAAGCCAAACCTCCTTTTTATGACATTTGCAAACCAAAACTATGTTTAAAGGCCCATCACTAATGTTAGCGAGTGAGTGCATAGGCAGCATGGTGAAGTGGATAGGGTAGGTGAGATAAGGAGGTTAAAGAAAGATTGAACAAGTTGGACCTAAACCTTTTGAAGTTTTGAAGATTGAGAGGTGATCTTATTGAAACATTTAAAATCCAGAGAGGATTTGAAAGGATGGATAGTGGGACAAAGTTTCCACTCATGGAGGAGACTAGGATAGTTTAGGAATAAGAGGTCTCCCTTTTAAGACTGAGATGAGGAGACTTTTTTTCTCTTGAGGGTTGTTAGTCTGTGGAATTCTCTTTGCCAGAGAGCAATGGAGGTTGGGTTATTGAATATATTCAAGACAAAGTTAGACAGATTTTTGATAGACAAGGGGTCATCAAGGATAATGGGAGAGAGACTGACAGGAAAGTGAAGTTAAAATGCAACCAGATCAGCTGTGATCCTGGTGAATGGCGAAGCGGGCTTTAAGGGCTGAGTAGCCTACTCCTGTTTCTAAACCATCCGTCCCTATGTTTCTTCATAAATAAATAGGTTGGCAGATAGCTGAAGTGGTAGTTCGATGTGGTAATAGATAGGGTGGCAAGTGGATAGGGTGTGAGATGGATAGGGTGGCAGGTGAGTGAGGTGGTAGGTGGTTAGGGTAGCAGACAGGCAGGATGACGCGTAGGTGAGTAGGATAGAAGGCAGGTAAGTGGTAGTTGGATGGGATGGCAGGTGAGTCTGGAGGCAATGGGAATGGTGACAGGTGGGAATGGGTGGTAGGTGGGCAACATGGTAGGTGTGGAGGACACTAAGCCACATCAGGAAATACTGCAGCAGGACATCAATGGGCTGGCAGAATGAGCTGATATGAGGCAGGTGGAATTCCAATACTGTGAAGTGATACATTTGACAGAAGGGTTAGGGAGCAGTACTGTAGATTTAATGGCACAGTGCTAAAGAGTGTGCAAGGAAACAAGGACCTGCAAATTCATATACATTAATCTTAGAAGATAGTGGGGCATATTAAGAAAGTAGATAGCAAAGCAATAGGATCTTGTGCTTCATAGAGAGAGTGATTAAGGACAAAAATAAAGAAATTATACTGAATCTTTAAAAAGAGCTGGTTGGGCCACTGCTAATAGATTTTGATGTAGAGATGCTGGCGTTGGACTGGGGTAAACACAGTAAGAAGTCTGACAACACCTGGTTTAAATCCAACTGATTTATTTGATATTAAACTCACAAGCTCACATTCTCAAAGGAGAATCTTAAGGAATGAATGTCTTTGAAAGGGTACAGTGGAGATTGACCAAACAATCCAGGGAGGAGAAAATTTAGCCACAAGGTTAGATTGGAGAGATGAGGATTGTTCTCCTTGGAGGAAAGAGGGTTGAGGGGAGGTCAGATAGAAGTGTACAAGAACATATCAGGTTTAGGTAAGGTAGACAAAGCAAAGCAGTTCCTATCAGTTGATGGTACATGGGATAGGAGATTTAAAGTTTTGGGCACAAGATACTAGAAAGATGTAAGGAAGAATTTTTTAATGTGGTGAGAGGTGATGAACACATGAAAGCAGAGATAATCAATGATTCTAAAAAGAGATTGGATGGACGTTTGAGGGAATCAGGAAGAGTAGGATAATAGAATGGGCTTATTGCTCTGTAGAGAGCCCAAATGGACCCAACAGGTCGAATGGCCTCCTGCTGAGTTGCAATGATTTTCTGACTCTGACTATGTATCTGCAGAAATGACCAAAAACTTGGTCAAAGAGACAGGCATTAAGGAGCAACCTAGAGAAGAAGAGAGAGAAGAAGAGATTTCAAGAAGAAATTCTAGAGTTTAGCAAACTTCACAGTAATAACTAAAGACATAGACTGTAGATTAAATGGAGAAAGAGTGAGATGGGGTACAAACTTCATGTTCAGATTCTAAAAAGATCCATTCTTTATATTTGGCTTCAGAGCAGCATTTCTAAGTTAAAGGATCTGTATCCAGTAAATGGAAAATTTAGGCCAGGATTTTCCGCTTCTGTTCATGTGGGTTTTGTTTGGCAATGAAAGCTTAGGATATGGACATTAAAGTGACCAGGGCACTTCAAGGGCTTCACTGTGAACAGACTGGAATGAATATTCTGAACTGGAATCTGCTGGAAATCAGCATGCTAAGAGTGACGTCCACCTTTCCTAGGGCTAGAAGCGGCAGTCCAGCCACGAGATCCCCATCCCAGGGAATTGTCCCAAGGTCAACCCCTGCCTCACCCCCCTCTCCCCAGCTCAAATTGTCCCAAGGTCAATCCTTGCCTCACCCTCTCCCTCCCCCCAGCTCAAGCACCAAGTCCTTTGGGGGAGACTTCCTCTGAAACCTGGCAACCACAGAGGAGAACACAGGCACAGCAAATATCACCCTGCCATCCTCCAATGCAGTCCAGAGCACAAAGTCAGAATGTCATTGCCAGGGTGTCAGTACCAGGATGCCAGGGGACAGTGCAAGCTTGGCACTGCAAAGGGCCAGGGGCCTGAAGGGGGAGCTGAAGGGATGGAGCCTAAAGGGACCCCACCTTGGAGTATCTCTCTTGCAGAGGTGGTGGTCAGATCACCCTTGTGTTTGCATGGTATTGGTGGGGTGAAGAGTTCTTCCAGTGGTGGGGAAGAAGATGCCCCTCTGTGCTGAGAAGTTGGGAGTGTTCCCCTTGTCAGCAGGGATTGCCATGTCATTTATGGGGGGGGGGCCTGTCTCCCGGTCTCTGTAAAGCCAGGCTCATCAGGGTGTTCTGCGGCGTACGTAAATTTAAATGGTTATGATGGGTGAATCCTATTGGACAACCACTGCTAACCCAATGGCAAATACTCCGGTTATCCCACTGGCAGGAGCACTTAGAGTGCAGACCTGAGAGTCTGCACATCTATTGGAGATGGTCAGTATTGATCAATGAGAATAATTCTAAGATTGAAATGCGACAATATGTACTGAAGACTAAATTGGAACAGGCTTTTGATAGTGTGAGGAAAACGGTTTAGAGCAGAAAATGGTCCATATTTTAAAAATGTTAACTGAAAGGCACAAATTGTGTGGATATTTGAGAAACTCACTGGAAATGTGATTGCAGGGCTAAAACTGAATACAACATTAGTATGCTTGAAGTGAGGTGAGTAGTGCCTGTTTTTTTCCATATAGAGTAGTTGACATGTGAAGTTGACTCTCCTCTTAATTAAAATAATACTACGTTGATTAAGTTGATTAAGTTATTTAAGATTGAAGATGGGAAGGACTGAATGTTTCACATAGCTGCACAAAAAAACTGATCAACTACTAACACTGCAGCTTCATGGATATTGGGGCAATGGGATCATCAGCTCGACAACAGTGATCTGTAGTGTTACATTTGAAAGAAGATGCTGGAACGTTTTGTGCAGTTGTTGTTATGCTTTGCAAGTGATTTTAAAAGTACTGTATTGTTGAGCTGGGAGCAACCAGCTGAGTGTGACAGTCACGGTCAGATCTTGCTTTCAGATGGTGGAGAGCACTTTTGGCCTAAAGAGGTTTTGGGGCATGAGATAGAGTGGGCCTGAGTTTGCAGGTAAGCAATAAATTCAGTTAGAGTGACACAGAAGTGAGGAATGTACAAAAGTACATGATCAGTCGTGTAAACTTAGTGAAGTAAGCAATGTTCATGATGGGGAATCTCTTGAATCACTTGTCTCCGACCGTCCTCTTACGATGGTAATACTGAGATTGTCTTTACCATATGTTTTGCCTCTTTGACTATTTTCCCTTAGTTCTTTGAACATCCCTTTTGATATGTTTCTGCATAAGCCCAGGTTCATCCCACAGATCTTTTTCTCTGCAGGATTTATAGTAGTCATTTTCCCTCTTTATCTCCCTTCAAAATAATTTATTCATCCACTTTGGGTCATATCTGTGCTCCCTGAGCTTGACCTGCTTGTTCAGTAATAATAACTCCAGTGGTCAGCTGTAAAGGAACAGAGCTTTATTACACAAAATAAAATAAACAAAATCACTGTGGTGAACACAAACAAGTCCCAATACATCAGTGGACCCACCCTGCTTTATAAAGGGCTCGGTATTCGAGTTCCACCTGATTAGGTGATTACCAATCACCAGGGAGTTTGTATTCTACGAGTCCTGCAGAGAAGTCTGTTGGTGATTCCCCAAGTAAGTTCTGGAGATTATCACATCCAGTAATTATTTTTCAAAGGTACTTAATTTGTCTTTTATGGAATATTAATGAAACATTTCTCCTATCTGTTTGTTTTAATCTTTTTGAGCTTGGTCTTTTTAAATTTATAAATCTGGCTTTCTTATCTTTGACACGCCTGAATTCCAAAGCATGGAAGTTAATAATGTTGACGTCACTCTGCTGTAAAAAATGTACCGTGCTTGATCTTGCAAGTTGGAAATATTCTTTAAATGGCCTCTTTGTGCACATTTCTGTTTTGTCTCTGCCTTCACCGGTTTTGTATTTGTTCTTTTCTTGTATCTTATAATATCTTATCAAAAAATAGTCTAAGTTACTTTCATTTGGACAAATTACAAATGAATCACCAGTATCTTAACTCCCACACTTTCATTACCTGGGACTACAAGTTAGAAACTGGAAACCTCCTCTGCAGATTAAAGAACAGGAATGTTGTATTCTAATGAGACTGTCAATACTAAAGCAGCGTCCTGAAGGATGGAAATGTAAGAGCACTCCAGGCATGTTTACCTGGCAACCAGGAAGAGACAAAATAATAAATGTTGATGTACTAAGCTGTACTGGAAATCCATTAATTAATGTGATCTATTTGCATTTCATTACGTCTTTAACCTCTTGTTGTTTCAAATGCTACATCAGAGGTTACATTATGGATTTCAGTTAACTTGAAATTCAATCAGTGATGAAGTTGTTGAAAGATATTAGGTCTCAAGGACTCTGATATGATCGTCTGCCTACCTTTGAAAGTCACTGCCCTGGAAATGTCTAGCACAACCCAGTAAGGCCAAAATGGTCTTACGTGTCCATGTGCATAGAATCATAGAATCCCTACAATGCAGAAGGAGGCCTGTCAATCCATTGGGTTTGCACCCACTGTCCCACAAAGCATCATATCCAGGCCCTTTCTCCATAACCCCATGCAATTACCCTGACCTACACATCTTGGGACACCAACGGGCAATTTTGACATGGTCAATCAACCTAAATGATGTGGAGATGCCGGTGTTGAACTGGGGTAAACACAGTAAGAAGTCTGACAACATCAAGTTTAAATCCAACTAAAATCACATAAAATCAAATAAATTAGTTGCAATCAACCTAAACTGCATGTCTTTACACTGTGGGAGGAAACTGGAGCACCTGGAGGAAACCCCGTACATGGGAGAATGTGCAAACTCCACACAGTCACCCTAGGCCAGAATTGAACCCGGATCCCAGGTGCTGTGAGGTAGCAGTGCTAACCACTATGCCGTCCTCTCTTGTCATTTTGTTTGCCACTTCAAGGGTTACATCAACAGTTTCCGTCAACTTGAAATTCAAACAAATGTACTTGTAGTTTACCTTAAAGATACTTCTGAGGAAACTAGTATCGTGTTTCACCTCATTTCACTTCCTGAAAGCACCTACATGATATACAGCTTCATTGGGTGCAAGCAACTCCATGAGATTGCATCTGAACAGCATATGGTCGTACAAAGCTTGGTGGTGAGAATCAGCAGCTTATTCAACTACGGAGGGTATCATGTCCTGTCGTAATTTGTATTTGAAAGTCACAAACCTGCCCTTTCCACGTTTTCTTCTTGTTAGGAATGAGGGGAAGAAACTATAATGTTTTTCTTTTTACTCCTCAGCACTGAGTAAATTGATAAAACCATCAATTTCCTCTGGCAGAAATCAACCAACTTCCCATACGGTAGGCTAAAAAATTGAATTTGGTACCACTCTCCTTTATCTCAATATGGAAAATCATCTCCCCTCCCCTGCTCTAAACACCAAGTGAGGGGACAGTTGACCTGCCCCCAGGTGACCTGCCTCCATGTGACAATAAAGACAGAGGAGTAGAATTAGGCAGTTCAGCCCATCAAATCTGCTCTGCCATTCAATTACGGCTGATAAGTTTCTCATCCCCATTTTCTTGTCTTTTCCCTGTAAGCTATAATTTCTTTACCAATCAAGAACGTAACTACCTCTGTCTTAAACACACTCAATGCCCTGGCCTCCACAGCCTTCTGTGGCAATGAATTCCAGAGATTCACTACCCTCTGGTTTAAGAAACTCCTCCTCATCTTGGTTCTAAAGGGATGTCACTTTACTCTGAGGCTGTGCCCTCGGATCCTAGTCTCTTCTACAAATGGAAACATCCTTACAGACACCTGCCATTACCACATTAGAGATCAGGCAATAGGAATTGCAAATGCAAGCTAGTCATCCTGGGGATTGTCATTATTCAGGTTCACTGTCTGCTCTCTGACTTCCCTAACTGAATGGTTTTGCAAATTGATTATACAGAAGTCAAACAAGCTGGCTTACCTTCTGTATGCCAAGGACACCCAATTATCTGATTAGTCACATCACATTAGGTATTCACTGCACATTTCTGGCCAATCACCAGAGTCAAAAAGGTTTTCTGTTCCTACTCCTGTTAATAGGGTTCTAAAATATTATCAGTGGTGAAGATGGAGGAGAGAAATGGCTTCACTAGCCAAGGGAGCACAATAATTGCCTGGCTAAATCAAAATAAAGTACAACTTTACAGCTGCAGTTTGGGACACCTTATAGAGTCATAGGCTGGAATTTTACCACCCTGCCCACCACGGGAATCGGAGCAGGCGAGGGGCAGACCATGGAAAGATCCATTGACCTCAGATGGGATTTTATAGTTTCAGGACAAGCCGAACCATAAAATCCCACCCTTAGATTCAGAGAGATCATTCAAACAGGCTCTTCACTCCAAGTCAACTTTGTTTCCTAAATTGAACCAGTCCCATTTGCCTGCATTTGGCCCTTATCCCACTAAACCTTTCCTTTGTAATATGATCAGAAGAATAGCCTCATAAACATCTAGCTATCTCTGCAGGGAAGATTGATGAGCCATTTTGTCTTTAAAAATAGTACTTGTTGCAAAAATATTTCCATTTTGTGTAAACTCTCCTGTGTCCTTGGGAATTGATGTAGAGATGCCAGTGTTGGACTGGGGTAAACACAGTAAGAAGCCTGACAACACAAGTTTTAAATCCAACAGATTTATGTGATAGTAAACTCGCAAGCTTTCAAATCTATGGCCTTCGTCAGGCGAATGAGGTGTTCTGGACTGCTGTTGGAGACCAGAACACCTCATTCACCTGACAAAGGCCATAGAGTTGAAAGCTTGCGAGTTTACCATCAAATAAATTGGTTGGATTTAAAACTGATGTTGTCAGACTTCTTGCTGTCCTTGAGAATTGCCATGCTTGGACTGGAGCTGGAGCAGGATACCTCAGTGCTGTGCATCAACTCTGTTTAAGCAGGGACAACGCTCAATTTTCCTTAGTGATATTGACTAAGATTCTAGGACATAAAACCTGTGACTCAAGAGGGTTAGTTTTCAAACCTACCAACTAGGGTGGGCAGAGAAGATTGCCCATCCATGGTAGAATACATGTAATTTCCATCCCATTGGCAGTAAAGCCCCTTTTCCAGATCAGTGCCTTCGCAGCAGAATTGAAAATGGCATTGACTCCAGACTAGATACATCAGTGATATTTCAAGTAGATCAGTGTAGTTCTAAAAGGCAACTTGTATTTTCACATAAAGATCCTGAATTGTTGGTAATACCACAAAAGGAAAATGAAATGAAGCTTTGACCTTCACTCTGATAATATGAACAAGGATGAGAACGTTCTGGGATGGGGGGAAGAAGAAGAAATTTTGAGGAAGCTGGCATGGTTCATTCCTTCTCTCTTTCTTATGTTCAGAATATCAGTTTGAGAGCAAGATCCAGTATAGGTCGCATGTTTGCTTTATAAAGATCAGTCGTGTGAGAACTCCTAACAGCTGGAAATTACCTTCGTTTTCCTTTGAAAGGACATCCATTGACTAAAAGAAGCTGATGATAAGAAATGTTGCTAATAGCTGATTTTGAACAGTTTATTTACAAAGTCAGCAATGATAAAAATACACACAAGAGGGAGTTGACTTGATCCCATTGGGCATTACAGAAAAATAAATTGCTTGCTGACGTGGTTTGATGTAAAATATAAGGCCTTGATTTTGATAAATGCAAACAAGGGACCATTGCAAGACTTTACGCTTATTTTGATTCTCCAAAACAATGGTTAAAAAGCATAAAAATGGCCACATTTATGTAATTTTAGGGCCCACCTATTAATCCACCTTAAATTTTGCAATTCAGAGATTCAAGCTCGTTTAACAAAAAGCCTGCTTCAATTAACAGAACGGTAAATTTGCAATTCACTTGTGTAAGTGTATTGTAAGATCAACTGGAGACTAAGAGGATTTTAAGCTGAAGTTCAGAAACTGCCTGTGACGCATCACCAGCAGTCGGGTGACAGAATTTACCAGGGTAATCTGTGTGAAATACCAAAATGGCTGGCAATACTGCTGGAAAGAACTCCAAATATATATGTGGGAAGACCCAGGCCCACATGTAGCAGAAGCATCTTCTGTACGTAACAGAGAGGCAATGCAGGGCTGCCACATTCTCTGTAAAGCTATCCTTGTGCTCTGTGCATCATCACATTGTGTCATGAACAATTAATGTAATCTTTATTCAGTACTAAAGCTTCACAGGGCACACACATACAGCTTGCTGTAGACTTCAGAGATAAATATTTGTGTCGATCAGAATTGCATTTGCAGTGATTTTCTTTCGCTTGTCCATTTATTTTGTAAATTGGTCAGACTCTTAAATACTTTTCTGGCTTCTCCTTCCGAGGTCTTTTGCTATTCTGCTGAATTAGTGGAGCCCTGGTTCAGTGGAAGAAACCAGAGTTGTCAAGGTGCCAGAGCTGCGTGTTTTCACATCTCCTGCCTGCCTGCCTGCCTGCTGCAGTCTGTGCCTTCTTGCATATTGTGAAGGCAGCTTCTCTAGCTGAAGGAGAACAGCACAGACAGCCCAGACAGGAAAGGATATTGTTCAGAGGGAACTGCAGCAGATCCTGAAGAGGAGTGAGGAGAACCATCAGCATGGGAGCAGCTCATGGCAAAAAGGTACAGTCTTTTGTTCTTCATCTTAATTTAACAGTCTGCGTGATGAAAAGAGGGGTCAGAACTGTTGGCAGCTCATAAAACATTAGTAGCTTAGTCCCATATTTTATATGCTGAGTGTGAATAATTGCCTGCATTAAAGTTCAGTGCCAGCAGTTAAGAAGAAGTGATATGTATAAAACTGATTACAGTCTGAAAAAAGAGAAATAAGTTATAGCTTACATTGCTTTAAATGATTCTTTTCATATTCCTTCAATGGTATTTGAAGGAAATGAAGTTTACCATTCAAAATGTATATTTATTTTCTTGATCCATTTACTTCCCCCTACTTTTTTCTTATTCCCTGGTTTTGTGCAATGTAACAGATTTGACACAGTACAATATATGGTAATTTGGAACAGTAAAGGTAATAGGTGTAAAAACCTTTGGCTGGAATATTAATAATCTACCATTGAACCAGTACTTGCAACTCAGATCTTACTAGCATAGATCTTGCTACAGTAGAGCTTCCCACAATGTTGTGATTAACTAAGACAGTGAGTAGCTGAATGACAAAGGCAGGAAGAAGCTGAAATAGTTGCTGTCCTTTGGGCCAGTGGTAAGGGTGTTATAGTTGTCCACGGTGTAGACCAGATTGACAATGTTCTCTTTTGGATCACAATCCAGTGATCTCTTCTTCTGGAGTTCTGGAGTTGGCTAAGCACAGTACAGATAGTCCAAGATACTCACACATTCACACTCCAGGCGCGCCTCGAAGCCGGAAAATCTCATCCAAGGTCAATGGACCTTTGCATGATTCTTATCCCACCCGCTACGATCCCCGTGAAGGGCGGCATGGGAAAATTCCAAAGCAGGAGAGGATGATTGGATCAGATACTATGTTTCGTGTACATGAAACTGTTCCCAGCAAAGAATTAATGCTTTCAGGGGAAGGGAAAGGATAACTGGCAGAGAAAAAGAAAATCCTGCTACCTTCTTTGTCTCATTGAAATAATTTGAAGGGTGCTACATGGGCCAGGAATCCCACCCCCACATCCTCCCCCAACACCTTTTCTGACAGGTTCACCAGAGGTGCGGCTGGCAAACAATGCAAACAGTCATTGACTTTGGCAGAACAGGAAATCACGCTACCCATCAATGGTGAGTCGCCTCTACGACTGGAAAACCTACCGTGGTGGGGGGAGGGGGTTGGTAAATCAGAAAATCCCAGCTATAGTCTTTGATACCTTTTCTGAGTGACTGTTCTTTCTGTCTAATTGTAAATGGTGAGAGTTGCAATGATCATTAAACTATAGTAGAGCAGTGCATCCACGTTTGCCTGAAGTCAACTTTCCTTCAAATGTCATTCGATAACAATAATGAATGGCCATGCTTACTGTTTTTGCTTCTTTGGGCTGAATCTGAATTCTTTGGGCTGAGATCAATGAATTCAGCACATAATAGAAAGAACATTTGATCTTCTTGGGAGATTATACCCATCAGGAAAGACCGAACTGGCCAAACTATTTTCTCTAGAAAACAAGAGGCTGAGGTGGGAGCTAATAGAGGTCTTTAAGATTCTGATTTGATTGGGTAGATGTAGAAAATATGTTTGCACTTGTAGTTTCAAACAGAACTAAATGCCATAGTAAGATTGTCACTAATAACTCTAATAATTGGGGGAGGCAATAGACTATTAATTGACTATCACTAGACTATTAATTGAGAAACTCAGCTCATGTTTTGTGGACCAAGGCTCAAATCAAATGGAGGGAATTTGAATTTGACAAAAAATATCTGGAGTTAAGAATCTACTGGTGACCATGAAACCATTGTCAATTCTCAGAAAAACCCCTCTGGTTCACTAATTTCCTATAAGGAAGGAAATCTGCCGACCTTACCTTTTTCTGGTCTAGAGGTGACTCCAGAATCACAATAATGTGGTTGACTGTCACCTCCCAGGGCAACTAGGGGTGGGCAATAAATGCTGGCCAGCCAGCATGTCCCACGAATGAATTTTAAAAATTTCCAGAGAAACATCTTTACCCGTATGGCTAAAATGTGGAACCTGCTACCAGTTTCATTTCTCCTTCGGTAAATCAGATTTAGAATCCCTACAGTGCAGAAGGAGCCCATTAGGCCCATCAAGTCTGTACCACCACAGTCCCACACAGGCCCTATCCCCATTTTACCCTTCTAATCCACTGATACTAAGGAGCAATTTAGCATGGCCTAATCAACCTAATCTTGCTACCAAGATTCAGTGCTCCTAGAGTTATGAATTCAGTATATTCCAAGACTCAGTGTGAGCAATTCCATGGTTAATCAACCAGTATATAAAAAATGCAGCGAAGTTCCTCCATTGCCAAATTGCTGAAACCTGGATGTGCCTCTCTAAGGCCATCAAATGTGATTTTTAAAAGACAGAAGAGCTATAAGATTGTTGCTGGCAAACTGGGTTAAAATACTGTCTTTCGCCTCTGAGATTTTGGTTTAAAGCAAGCCCACAAATGTGTATGAAAGTTTCCTTTTTCGGTCAGCTGTGGGGCATCTTAAGTGAAATGAGTCTGGACAGTTTATTGCAGTTACTAGTGGGCATGGCTCCACAATGTGAAACCAACTGTAGCTTGCCAAATTGGTGTCCTAATTCAGAGGCTCCAGTAGTGGCTCTGAGAAACTGAGGCATCACAACTGCTGCAGTCTGAGTCTAGGATTACAGAACTTGTTACGGCTCGTAAAAGAAGCTTTGCTCTGCTTGTGTGCTATTCTGATTTGTGAATGTTTGATCTTGATACTGTCTTATTAGCAATACTGATATTCTTCATTTTGATAATCACAAACCTTTAACAAAAATATACACCAAATTTTTAATATAAACTAAATTGCATGTCACTATTTCAGCTTTCTCCAGAAATACAAAAATTCGGTGTAGCACTTGTCCCATAGATATCTGAATAAATAAAAGCAAAATATTGTGGAATTTGAAACAATATTAGAAAATGCTGGAAAATCTCAGCAGGTCTGACAGCATTGATGGAGAGAGAACAGAGCTAAAGTTTCGTGTCTGGATGATCTTTTGTCACAGCTCCAAAGGGTCATCCAGACTCAAAACATTGGCTCTATTCTCTCTCCATCAATGACCTGCTAAGATTTTCCAACATTTTCTGTTTTTGCCATAGACATCTTTCTAACTGTCTCTCTGTAAAGCATCTTGTGACATTCCTCAATGTCAGTGGTGCTATACAAATGTACCTTGTGCTTGTAAGTTGTGTTAGCAATGATACAGATGCTCTTTAACTCCAAAATGAATGAATTTAGGCCTAATTCATTTTAGTGAATTAAACTCGAATTGATTTATCCCCTTCCCGTCACCACCGCCCACCTCTGCAACATGTCCAATAAAAATGTTAAAAAGGAAACAGAGTAATGGCAGCTCAATATCACACTCACCTCAAACAATATTTTAACTTCTGGGTCTTGGGAAGATGCAGGCAGTCGCATGTTCAGTGCTTGATGCCAACCTAATCAGTGGGATCAGTCACTCTCCAGGCTTGATCAGGAAACCTATGCCTTTCCCTGTTCTGCACTTCCCTCCCACCTTACCATTGCCTTCACAACACCACTCTGCAAACTTACCTTTGTTGGGGACTATTCCTTAAGGCCATGGCAATGGTCTCCTGTCATATTTGCCTGCTCTGGCACATGGCACTACATAATGGATGCTGGATCCAGGTGGAAGATAGGCCTTAATTGGTTCAAAAATCCCCTCAGTGAGCAGGGTTGAGTTGACTCACTGTCTCCTCACTTGTTCTTGCCTTCAGTGAAATAGGAGCTCTGAATTCTATTGTTTTGAGAATGAGTCCGTTAGAACCCAATTGACAATTCTTTATCAGTCTTCATAAATCCTGAAAGGAAAATGTGCTCTGGAGAAAGGACAGAGTGACAATGAATTACGCAACTCTTTCAAAGAGCTGGCACAGATACGGAAGGCCAAATAATCACCTTCGATGTTGCATCTTTATTACAAATTAAAATGGTTATTCTTCTAGGCAAGGAATGAAAGTAGCAATTGTTCAATTCAGTTATTTGCAACAGGTAACCATTGACGTAGTTTAGTTTTCAAATGTTTTCTAAAGGCAAGTAACTCTGGAGAATTTCCTGGCTCATATCAGTTCTGGTGAGAATGTGAGGGATGTTCGCAGGCCTCCTGTGAAGCCAGCTGTTGAAAAATGCAGCTCAGGTCTCCATGTATGTTTTGTCATTGTGGTGAAATCCACAATCGAAGGACAAAAGTAATAGTAGGAAACAAAGGTTTGGCCTGTTTCTCGATCTCTAGTGCAGGAATGGGCAATGAAAACCTTAAATTGGAGTGTAAAATGGGATTTAAACTTAAAGTTCATTGGTTAGCCAGGAGGGAGTTAAAGGAAGTAATGGAATCAGAGGTCAGATGATGTGTGTGTATATTAGTCAAGATTTGTTCCTGTGCTTTGAGGTAATCCAAACCCCATGACTACATTGCTGCTTTTAGCTTCCTCCTACTTAACCACCTTTTCACTGAAAGATGCAAATCCATTGAGACTATGAACGACACTGTAGAAGAGGAAAATATTAAAGACAAAATCGAAAGTAATTTTTAGTTCAAAATAAGAATTTAACAATTGAGGAATATTTGCACCCAGGAACATTTTTTGGTTGGTACATTATTATATTAGCTAGTTGTACCATAGTATAAGCCTACAAATTTTCATATTCACTGTAATTTGACTGGTACAGAATGAATCATGTGTACAAGTATGTTAGCGCACTGACCCTCTGCTGTTATTGTAATATTACTACTGACTCAGTCATTAATCATCCCAGGTAATCAGGATAGTGCTTGCAATCAATCCCATAAACATTTTTAGGAATGATGCATTACACTGCGCCCCCCCAGTACCCCGCCCACTGCACTGCGCCCCCCCAGTACCCCGCCCACTGCACTGCGCCCCCCCAGTACCCCGCCCACTGCACTGCGCCCCCCCCAATTACCCCGCCACTGCACTGCGCCCCCCCATACCCGCCCACTGCACTGCGCCCCCCCAGTACCCCGCCCCTGCACTGCGCCCCCAGTACCCCCCACTGCACTGCGCCCCCCCAGTACCCCGCCCACTGCACTGCGCCCCCCCCAGACCCCGCCCACTGCACTGCGCCCCCCCAGTACCCCGCCCACTGCACTGCGCCCCCCCAGTACCCCGCCACTGCACTGCGCCCCCCCAGTACCCGCCCATGCACTGCGCCCCCCAGTACCCCGCCCACTGCACTGCGCCCCCCCAGTACCCCGCCCACTGCACTGCGCCCCCCCAGTACCCCGCCCACTGCACTGCGCCCCCCCCAGTACCCCCGCCCCTGCACTGCGCCCCCCCAGTACCCCGCCCACTGCACTGCGCCCCCCCAGTACCCCGCCCACTGCACTGCGCCCCCCAGTACCCGCCACTGCACTGCGCCCCCCGTACCCGCCCACTGCACTGCGCCCCCAGTACCCCGCCCACTGCACTGCGCCCCCCCAGTACCCGCCCCATGCACTGCGCCCCCAGTACCCGCACTGCACTGCGCCCCCCGTACCGCCCATGCACTGCGCCCTCCAGTACCCCGCCACTGCACTGCGCCCTCCAGTACCCCGCCCACTGCACTGCGCCCCCCAGTACCCCGCCCACTGCACTGCGCCCTCCAGTACCCCGCCCACTGCACTGCACCAGTCATTACTCTGCCTCTTCCATTACCCTGCCCATTGCCCTGGTCCCTCCCATTGCCCTGGTCCCTCCCATTGCCCTGCCCCCTTTACCTCACCAGCAGCTCAGAAGTGCTCTCTCGCCCTAAGCAATAGATTCTATCCATTTCTTTACACAAATCTCAGCTCCAACATCTTTTGGAGCATTCTGAATTTCATAGACTTTGCTCTGAAATTCTGATCTGAAATTACAGACATTATTTTCATGAAAGCTACTTTCTGGATTTATCATGTATCGGTCTGTACATTCAGACTAAATCTGAATTGATAAATAATGCCAGACCAATTACATTCATAACTATTAAATGCCACTTTCACTTCCTGAAGTAAATCAGATATTACGCAATCTTGAATTGAAAATAAGGCTTTATAAATGACCAAGAAGGATAACATTAAGTTGTCTATTCTTTGCTTCTCCCATGGGAGGCACAGAACCTGTGTCAGGTTTGTTATTTCATCTGTCCCACCAGTGTTATTGTGCAAAGGAAAGGAATTTGAACGTGATTTTAATCAGTACTTTCACTGTAATAGGAGATGCATCTGAACTAATCAGGTATTTCGATGCAAGGCCCAATTGCTTCAGTTTCTGTACAAGAACAGACTAAAGCTAACCTATGAATGTACTTTGTTGAGCAATGTGAATCTTTAATGCAAACACTGTGTTCCTGGTTTGCTGAAGTTGCAGGCACAGTAACAGGTAGACATTCAATTTGAAAAAATGAGCGATCGGTTTGAAATTGTGTTCAGAGGATAAAACCTAGAACCCCACTTAAGAGTATTACTGCAGACTTTAATTTAATTGCCTTAAAAAATGTCTAATATGAAATACTGAACAAAAAGCACATCTAACAAGTTAATCCTTTCTCGATGGCACAAGCAATTAATATTCTTTCTACTGTTACAGAAGGGGAACTTGTACAATATAAAAATATTGTTCTCCCATTTAAAGTATAATCAAATGTCAAGGACAATAGGATAGTTATATTGAGAGATGAATAAGATGGATGTAAAAGTTTTTAAAAATTACATTGGAATGGAATTTTAATAATAGGCCCAGAGTTTTTCAATCCGCACCAAACAAGCAATAGATTAATATATAATGGGGAAATGCAACTTCAGAAATGGATATTCCACTGTGTTCAAACATATTAATGTCAAACATAATGCAGAACTATTATGGCAAGAAGTGAGAATTTCCCCAGAAATTGGTATAGGCTGATATCTGGCTGGCAGGCAAAGCAGCATTGAAGTCATCAATAGCAATGGTGGCTTTCTCCACTGTATGGTGCAGCACTCAGAAAAAATGACTTGAAGTCACGCATTCCATGAGGGTAGCCTCTGATTCACAGCAGCTTAGATAGCCAAGGATTGGGATGCCTTTTTAACAGGTTACCCAACACACAGAGAACAAACCAGTTCATCATGGAACCACGCACCCCACCCATGCCCACCCCCAACAGCTCGAATGTCTTGGCACAGCAATCAGCACTGTCCCCTGGCATTACCCTGGCACTGTCTGGTTAGTGTCTAGGCAATACTGGGGAGTATTAGGGGGCAGTACCTAGATGATGCCAGGGCATTACCTTCTCCCCCCTGAATGCTCCACTTGCCTGAGCTCCCCTGGAAGAACTGCTCACCAAGTGTACACGTTGGGAGTTTGCAAGTTCTCCTTGTGTCTGCATGGGTTTTGTCCAGGTGCTCTGGTTTCCTCCACAGTCCAAAAGTGTGCAGATTATGTTGATTGGCTATGCTAAACCGATCCAAGGGATTAGCAGGGTAAAGGTGAGGGTTACTGGAATTGGGCTTGAGTAGTCGATGCAGACTCGATGGGCCAAATGCCTCCTTCTGCACTGCAGGGCTCCAATGATTTTTATAAGTGATCAAGCTACTGATGTGATAATATTGAAGAATCATTATTTATCTGATTGTCGATGGGCTCAAGGTGCTGAGGCTTTCTATTCTAGCCCAAAACATTTCTGAAGTTTTGAGTAATCATTGTGCCAGTAAATTTATCAAACAGCATCAATTATTAGGAGAATGAATAAGCTACACATAACCAGGGTTATGGAAATACAGGCCAAACTTGCACCACTGAAACTGCTGGCTTGAGTCGGAAAACTCCCCAACTTAGCAGAGGCATCTCGGTTTAGGGCCCTGCTAGACCCTATTTTCATTTTTGGGAGGTGGGACAGGACTAAATTGGACCTACCAAGCCCAGAAGCAGACACTAAGTAACCATGAGTCATGTGAGTGCCAAGGCAGGCTGATTAGAAGGCCTACCTTGATTCTCTGCAACTTCATCTCAGCTGTTTGAGACACTGTTAAACCTTCACCCCTCTCACTCTCTCATCAACCTCTTGTGCTTCTCACAGTCCCTACTCCTCATATCCTCTATGTCAATTCATGATCTTACACAGCACCTATTTCTTCCTATATCTCCATGTCATTCCATAATCACTGAAATCTTACCTACCATGGACAAACCTCAGAAGTCATGGAGTTGAAAATAATATTTTACAAATAATGCAGTGGTCACTCATGCACACACTTGACAGTGAGCAAAAAGGCTCCCATTCTTTAAACCTATTCGAAGTATTTGTATCTCCTCAAGAGGTTAATCTCTTATAAAAACAAATGGACTTCCATTCAGACCTCATATCAAACTCAGTTAATCCTTTAATAGCTTATTTAAGCTGTCAATCAAACTGTGAGCTCAGAAACCCACCCCCCACTGAGAAAATTGTCACCTTTGAAATTCTGCCCATTTGCTACAAATAACACTGCCCCTGGGAAAATGGAAACAAAAAAAAATCTGAAATTGTATGGTCAAATAGTAAGTTTTTTTTAATCTACATCTAGTTCCTTGTCAATTAAAGCAGTTCAGCTAACCTACTCGTCAACATTCATTGACTGCTTAAGTATATTTCTTTTCATGTTTAAAGAACCACATGATCGTGATACTTAGACCTTATCCACGCTTCAAGAACATTTACTTCTATTCTGTCTATTTGTGACTTGCTCATTACAGATAAAGCCTGTTGCAACAGCTATAATGGGGTCTGTTTGAACTCAGTGTTAGGATCAAATAGCCTTGTTGATTTGGGTTTTCCTTTCTGTGTGAGTCATAACCCGGGTCCCTCTCCCTTCCAGAAAATAACTAGATCTGTCAAAAATAGGGGGCGAGATTTCTGCATCAGAGTCCTGCCTGCTCCTCTTAATGGTCCACAGAATCTTCCCGACTCTGTGAAAATCCAGCCCGTAGTGTTGATGTTATCGGACTAGCACTCCGGAAGCCAAGATTATTGACATGAATTAAAATTCCACAATGACAGCGGAGGGACTTAAACTCAGTTAGCAAAATAAATCTAGATGGAAAGCAAATATCAATAATGGTGTCCATATAACTATTGGATTGTTACAAAAACCCATCTAATTCACTGATGTCTTTTAGTGAAGGAAATCTGCCATCCTTACCTGGTCTGGCCTACATATGAGTCCAGACCCACAGCACAATGAAGTGGCCTGGCCAGGCACTCATTTATATGAGGAAAGTGACTCACCAGCTTCTTCTTAAGAGTAATTAGGGATGGGAAATAAATGTTAGCTTTTGCAGTGACATCCACATCCTCTCAATAAAATATATATCTAATTACGATCAAAGATCCAACAATTCATACCTCGATAGGAAAAATTCTGATAGCTTTAATGTTTTGGAATAAAATCACTGTTGACAAAAGGTTGGACATCATCTTTCGATTGGGAAAATGGGACTGATTTTGAGCCCGCACTCTCCATGTGTGGAACTGCCGGCAGGAGTTTAAGATTCGTGAACCCCAGAAATGCTGGTGAGATCATAATTTCCAATTTTCGCCATTCTCACCAGCAACATAATTGATTCACACCATACTGGATTACTAGTCCATCAACCTGACCTACATTTATTTAAATAAATTTAAATATAACTAACCTACCCCTTGCTTCCCTCTCACTAGGTTTTCATACCACATCAATGTCACATCTGTGAAGTTTACAACATGTTCACCCAGATGTGAACCAAGCATGGGGGTCCCTCCAGGGCACAAAGGTTGGCTTAACCCCCAGTGGAGAGGAGCATTGCAGTGCCCTGGTAATGCCCCCAGCACTGCACCCTGCAGTTCCAATTGGACACTGCCAACCAGGAAGTGCTGGGGTGGGCCATAGTGGAGAGCCTCAGATATGGGGACTCATTTATTTTTGGGGGATGCCAGCAATGTTTGGGAAACTTTTAGTCTTTTAAATTTTAAATTCCAGCTTTTTATTTGATTTAAATTTTATCATCTGCTATGCTGGGATTCAAACCTGGCTCCAAGTTCTCCGATATATAGCTCAAAATTTGGATTCCCAATGGTACTGTGGCTGGACCAGTAATCCAGAGACCCAGGGTATTGCTCTGGAAGCCCAGTTTGAATCCCACCATGGCAGATGGTGAAATTTGAATTCAATAAAAAAATCTGGAATTATAAGTTTAATGATGACCATGAAACCATTGTTGTAAAAATCCATCTGGCTCACTAATGTCCAGTGATACCCACATCCTATAAAAGAATTTTTAAAAATTGACAGTAGTCAATAAAATAATTGAGAACCAAAAGATCATTAACATCTACAAAGTTGGGCTCCAATGGGATTCATCATCAGCAGGACAAGAGGCACATTGGGAAACATTGACTGAGAAGGAAAGAAGATTCCAAGTTTAAAGAAGAAATATCAGCCCAGATTCTGCTGTCACACCCACCATTATTCAGTCAACATTCAGCAACCACACCTACACAAATGCAGTAATCACGAAGTTGCTATTTGAACAAGAATTCCCTTCAACAGGCTTCATTCAATCAGTACTTCACCAAGAGACTAGATTATAATATATGCAAAGGTGTGAAGTTGCTCTAGTTGAATAATAGTTGTCTAAGGAACATGCCAGAAAATGTTAGGGTTTCTTCCATACTAGAAAGAGCTTTTTTTAAAATTCATTTTGTGGGACATGGGTGTTGCTGGTTGGCCAGAATTTATTCCCTAGTTGCCCTTGGAGGGCAGTTGAGAAACAATCACATTGCTGTGGCTTTGGAGTCATATGTAGACCAGACCAAGTAAAGACAGTAGATTTCCTTCCCTAAAGGACATTTGTGAACTAGATGGGTTTTTCTGACAATTGACAATGTTTTCACAGTCATCAGCAGATTCTTAATTTCAGATATTTTTCATTGAATTCAATTTCCACTATCTGCTGTACTGGGATTTGAACCTGAGTCAACTGAGTTTCTAGATTAATAATCCTGCAATAATACCACTAGGTCAATGCTTCCCCCTAAAGAGTGAATTTTTAACAGCACATTCATTCTTAAATACAGCCAAACACTTCTCAAGCACTGACATTTAATTTGTACAAATATGGAGTTCCATTCCTTTAAATTTTGATTATTTGGTGAAGTTGAAAATTCTGATTAATTCTAAATATCTAACATGAAGATAGTTAGCAGCTAACATTTTAATATGTGGTTTGAGAATAATACAAAATATGACATCTTATTGTCTCTAAGAAAGGTTTTTAACATGCCGTTAAAATGAAAGATGTATTCATGAAAGATATCAACACAAGTCAGGTACAAGTAATGCAACAAAGTAAATTACTAACGCATATATAATTAAGTCCAATAGATAAAGGTTCCTTCAATAGAACTGGTTGAAATTTATTAGAGAAAATGCTGAATCATAAGCCATTTTTTAGGAAAGAACTTCTGTAAAACAGACTGACTAATAACAATGTTATATTTGAAGGTATCAGAGAATGAAAGACATGCCATCAGTAGATTGACATATCAGTAAATGAATAAAATTCCTATTAATTAAATGCTGGGCAGATTAATCAGATTTAAAAAATATATAACTATTCTATTTTCTTGCATGAAATTTGAGCTCTTTTGTGAATGCCTGCTGGCTCATTAGCTGTGTAGGTGGAACTATTGATCTCATTTTGGCTAAGATGAGATTTGTCTAGTCCTAATTGTATGTTTGTCTCAATATTGTTAAGCTGTAATGTTTATGATTCTAACATTTCAATTTTTTAATAAAAGCAAATTAATTGAAGAATTTCATTGAACTGAATTTTTTTTTTGCCTTTGTGAAATGAAATGTTTAATGAAAAGATTTAGTCTTTAAATTAATCAGGCCATTTAAAAGAATTTCCTACAATAGTTGGGGATAGGGGAAAAATGTAATTTTTATTTTACTTTTTTTTATTCTCCTTTATGTAGTTGCTTTAAGAGCACTTTATTTTCTTTTTTTACGTTCTGTACAGAATGTGGCATTGAGTTTCCTATTTTTAATCAAACTTCCCGATTCAAACATTGTGGGCACTAAATTGAACAAGATTGATCACGATTTGTGACTAATCCACTCCATTTAATTGTAATACACAACAGGCCAACTTTCAAGCCAGCATTAACCACAGTGTTTATTAATTGAATATGTTAACACAACCAATATTGTGAGTGGAGAGCACCATTTAAAGGTAATATGCACTGCTTTAAGCTAACATGAACTTTTTCATATTGTTTGACATTTAAAGATATTAAAGGCAATATGAACATATTTTAACCCAAACTTCTTAACTCAACTTTCTTTCTATACCTTTACATCCCAATAACTCAAATCAGATATTTATCAGAAGTTGGAAAAGTATTGTTTCAAACATTTGCACATGGGTTGAGATCTATTGGGCATTCCACATACTTCTGGCAAGCTTTTCCATTCAAACCTCCTCTAATTGTCTCACGATTGTAGACTCCCAGCACACATTAAAGGTAAAAGTCACATTAGTCCCAGATGACTATATCCTGTTTTCCCCTTTGAGGGGGAGAGCTAACTGATGGTGATTTAGTCTGAAGATCACCACACCTCAAGCGAGAGGCAAGGTTGAGAAGGTGCGACCTTCATGAATAACCTCAGTAGATTCCAGTGCAACACAGGCATTATTAACATCTTAAATGTAGCCACCATATATTTCCAAGTCAGGAAGGTGAATGGTTTGTAGGGGGACTTCCATTATTAGGTGATTGTCCCTGAAACTGTGATAATCAACAGAGCTGAAATTGTCAAAGCATTCTCAAAAGTAATCCTCCTTCTTGCATCCTATCTTTGACTGCCAGTAACCTGAGAACTCTCTATCTCTGCCATCCCCCATGCAAGCAAAGTGCACCATGTGAGGGCACAATCAGCTGAACCAACAGGTTATTGCCACCAACATGCTTATAGCTGCGCCGATATTTGGTGCAGAGACTATGGTCAAAATTGTTCGGCCTTTCCCACCAGTAGATAGCACCCTCTATGATCTTTCCTGTTAATTCAAGATCTCCCAAAAGAAGGTTTAAAGGTTTTATAGGTACCACCCCCCACCCCCAGCACAGCTTGTCTTCTGGCAACAGAGGCTGTAGGAAATGCAAAACCTTGCAGACAATGGCAGAACTAGACGATCCTGTCACCAGCTAACGGTGAGCGACCTTTGCCATTAGAAACTCCTGCCTAATATGAAGTGGGCTCATCTGGCTAATCGGATATAAAGAGAGGGTCCTCCTGTCTCTCAGGCTCATCCAAAGGAGGAATAGACCATGTCAATTGCCAACAGCATTACAAAGCGGATGCATGTCCGACAGTTGCTTGTCACAATGGACAGTTGCCTCGCTGAGGCAGTGTGATTGGATCAGCAAATGGGGACTGTTGATTTGAACTGATGCACTTCTTCTATCCACTGGACTCTTACCCTCCTCTGAGACCCCTGCTTCTCTGTGACCTTGCTGCACACTCGTGCTCCATGTCCAAGTCTTCCATCTCAAACTTTGGAATGGATCGAGAGGTTGGGCATCCAGCCTCCATCCTGTGCACATCATCGGTGCTGCTGATCACACGTATGATAAGTGCAAATGTCAGGCCCAAGAGAAGGATGATGAGCAAAGCAGAGCATTATCACCTGATTCCATACCAGCTCAGATACTGACACTGCGCATGTCTTAGAGAATAGATTAGAGATTGGATCCACATGTGGTGAGACACTATGCATGGCTGGCCTGTAGCCAAGGCAGGGCACAAAGATAGCACCAGCGGGCAAAGTTGCAGATGAATTCTGTTGCAGAGGATTCAAATGAGGATTTGGGGGCAGCTACACAATAATGCTGATAACCATTACATCAAAATGCTTGATGCGCTGGGAAGCCTGCAAGAAAATTGGTAGGTAATGCAAAGGAGTCGGGAAAAGTCCCATAACACCTCGGCATGGAGCTTTGTACAGAGTTTGGAAGTGGTGGCCACCTCTGTTCACATGCCATGATACAGCACCTAATGACTGATGTTGGAGAATCTGTTGCGGCAAAAGCAGCAGCTACGAAAGTCTGAGGAGAAGAGGTAGAAGTAGAAGCTTAATTATTACCATGCAAAATCTTCCCCAAGCACAAGCATTCATAAAATGGAAGATAAATTAATGGCATAAATGGAGATAAATATGTTAAATTTAATCACTGTAACAGAGAGCTGGTTACAAGGTGACAAAGTTTGGGAAACAAATATTCCAGGTTCTGCTACATTTCAGAAAGGTAGAAGAGGAAAGAGGGAGGGATAGCCCTGATAGTAAACAATACAATAAAAACAGTAGTGAGAAAAGATCTTAGCTCAGAAGATCAGGAAGTAGAATAAATACAGTGGAGCTTAGAAATAATAATAACAAAGACGAAAGGAAATTACAGCACAGGAACAGGCCCGTCAGCCCTTCAAGCCCGCACCAACCATGCTGCCCGACTTAACTAAAACCTCCTATCCTTCCGGGGACCATATCCCTCTATTCCCATCCCATTCATGTATTTGTCAAGAGGCCGCTTAGAAGTTACTACTTTATCTGCTTCCACTACCTCCTTTGGCAACGAGTTCCAGGCACCTACAACTCTCTGTGTAAAAAGTCTGCCTTGTACATCTCTTTTAAATCTTGCCCCTCGCACCTTAAATCTATGCCCCCTCAAAATTGATTCTTCCACCCTGGAAAAAAGCTTCTGATTATCCACTCTGGCAATCTCTCATAATCTTGTAAACTTCTTTCTAGTCTCCCCTCAACCTCCGTCACTCCAGTGAGAATAAACCAAGTTTCTCCAACCTCTCATACCAGGCAACATCCTGGTAAATCTTTTCTGTGCCCTCTCCAAAGCTTCCACATTCTTCTGGTAATGTGGTAACGAGAATTGAACTCTATATTCTAAGTGCGGCCTAACTAAGGTTCTATAAAGCTGCAACATGAATTGCCAATTTTTAAACTCAGTACCTCAGTGAATGAAAGCAAGCCTCCTGTATGCTTTCTTGACTACCTTCTCCAATTGCATTGCCACTTTCAGTGACCTGTGTACCTATATACCCAGACCCTTTTGCCTATCAATACTCCTAAGGGTTTCACCATTTACTGTATATTTCCTATCTGTTTTAGATTTTTCAAAATGCATTACTCACATTTGTCTGGATTAAACTCCATCTGCCATCTCTCCACCCAAGTCTCCAACTGATATTTATCCTGCTGTATCTTCTGATGGCCCTCATCACTATCTGCAAATCTTTGTGTTGCAAAACTTACTAATCAATCCAGTTACATTTTCCTCCAAATCATTTATATATTACAATATGCAAAGGGCCCAGCACTAATCCCTGAGGATAACCACTTGTCACAGCCCTCCATTCAGGAACACACCCTTACACTGCTACCCTCTGCCTTCTTTGACCGAGACAGTTTTGATTCCACCTTGCCAGCTCACCTCTGATCTCATCTGGGCCTTGGGATATATCCATCTCTAAGCCTCCCAGAAAGGAGTCTAATACCTCCTCCCTCCCAATGCTAATTTATTCAATTATATCACAGCCACACCTCCCCCTGATTTCTGTACCTACATCTCCATAGCGAACACATGCAAAAATTCATTTAAAAACTCACCTATGTTTTCCAGTTCAACACAGATTGACAACAATTATGGACACTAGCACTTTTGTTCACTTCTGGAGGCCTTTGTTGACAAATATTTGCTGCCATAGTCTCTACAAGGCCTGACTGATTCAATGTTAGATCTCCTCGTCAAAGATGGTCTTTTGAGAAAGGGGGTTACCATGGTATCGGAAGTGCTCAATATATGGCAGAGTTTTTCCATCAAAGAAAATGGGAGGTGGATGTTTGGCTGACTGGGTATGGGATGACATATGATTTTGTTTTGGTAAAAAGGACGATTTTCTGATATAGAGAACTGAAGGGATGCGGAGAGGCTTGCAAATCTGGTGCAGAGAGGGCAACAACACTCCGATGGACTGAGCTTTGTGTCCAGAGGCATGTTCTTCCAAATTCAATGAGAGGGTCATAGGACAAATACCTGTGTCCTTTTTGAAGTCAACCCCACAAGCTTCCAGTTAAAACTCCAGCTGAATCAATTTCAATGGACTGCACACTGTCCAGATGGCTAATAAGCATCTGACCCACCCCCCCACCAGCTTTTATTTTCTCAACTCTCGAATAGCCAGTTGTCAAGGGAAGGACAAAGAAAACACTTCAAAGACACTCTGAAACTCTTGTTGAAGCAAAGCAACATGGACATTAATGTTCTAGGAGGAGTTCGTTTGTCAACTATTCAAAACGATAGCAAGTTGTCCATCAGGCTGCTTTGTGCTTTGAGTCACAACATTTTAATGATGAAGCAGAACAGTGGCAAAGGAAAGGAAAGCAAATCCTGCATTCTGGATCCCACTTTCTCATGGGCTGACAGAATGTTAATTGGCTAGAGCTGTATTTCTCCTGAGCTTTGTGGACACAACATATGATTAGGCTGATTGGTCATATGAAAACACAGGGCAGACATCATCCTTGAATCAAAGGATGTGCCCAACAAATGGTTCAACATAACTTTCCTGCTTTCAGTATCTCTACTTATGAATTCCATATACTATGCTAACTGTTCTCTCAACAGGTCTTGTTACCTTTAAAGATCTGCACATATGGACCTCAAGGTTCATCTGTCCCTGCACTCTTTAGTCTGTGTCATTGAGTCTATTTTAGTGTTAATCTGACTGATTTGTAGTTACTAGGAATATCCTTACACCCTTGTGCAAGGTCTCATTTACCATTTTCAAATCCTCCAGACTTGCGCTGTATTTAGGGAAGATTATGTCATAGAGTCATAGAGGTTTACAGAATGGAAACAGACCCTTCAGCCCAACTTGTGTATGCTGCCCAGTTTTTATCACTAAGTTAGTCCCAACTGCCCGCATTTGGCTGTTGATAGCCACTTGTCACTTGATAGCACTGTCAACAACACCTTCCATTGTTTTACTCTTAATTGAGAGTAGGCTGACAGAATGTTAATCGGCTAGAGCTGTATTTCTCCTGAGCTTTGTGGACACAACATATCTGGGCAATTTTCCATATTGTCAGGTAGGTGCCAATGTTGTACTGGAACAGGTTGCCTGAGGGCACATCGAGTTCTGCAGCACAAATCTTTCAGCATTACAGTCACAGCACTACTACCAGGATGTTTTCGTAGTCCAGAGGCTTTGCTGCATCCACTAAGTATTCAACTTAACCGTTTAAATCCAGTCTTCAAACTTTACAGTTTCAGAAATTGAATGGAAATACCGAATTTTCAATCCAGTTGAACTGGCCAGAATCCTACTGGAGCAAATACATACATTGGGCACGATTTTGCAGCTGCACTCACCCCAAAACCGGAAAATCCCACCTGAGGTCATGCCTTTGCATGGTCTGCCCTTCCCCCCGCCCCCTCCACTCTCCATCTGCTACAATTCCTGTGGGCAGGTGGGATGGAAAATGACCAAATGAAAGGTTTAGAAAACTTGACAGTACCATATGTCCTCACTGAAAGTTGTGTTCCTGAAAATCACAACTTTAAGTGAAGCAACTTTAAGTGGATTTATAGGTTCCTAACCTAACCTTTTTTGATTTGTTTTATTATTGTTACGTGTATTAGTATACAGTGAAAAATATTGTTTCTTGCACGTGATACAGACAAAACATACTGTTCATACAGAAGGAAAGGTGAGAGTGCAGAATGTAGTGTTACATTCAGGGCTATGGTGTGGTGAAAGATCAACTTAATGCAAGGTAGGTCCATTCAAAAGTCTGACAGCAGCAGGGAAGAAGCTGTTCTTGAATCAGTTAGTACGTGACCTCAGACTTTTGTATCTTTTTCCTGAAGGAAGGAAGTGGGAGAGAGAATGTCGAGGGTCCATGGGGTCCTTAATGATGCTGCTGCTTTGCCTAGGCAGTGGGAAGTATAGATAGACTCAATGGATGGAAGGCTGGTTTGCGTGATGTAGTTGTGTTCCTGAAAATCACAACTTTAACTGAAGCAACTGTAAGTGAATTATAGGTTCCTAACCTAACCTTTTTTGATGTGATTTATTAGTTTGGAGTTCCTTGATGTCTTAGGCAGAGCAGGAGTCATACCGAGCTGTGATACAAGAAGGTTTGAATTAGATTCCTTCAGACATTTCTCGTCCAGGAAAACCAAGGTGAAATACTGTCCTGTGCGCATGCAGCACTATGCATTCCTTGCTGAAATAACTGAAAAGTAAAATAAATCGCTAAATATAAAAGAATGGTGTATAAATTTAAATTCAGTGACATTCACTCTGGTGATTGAGGATGACTTCAGTTGGGTGGGTTCCCAATAGGGGTGGCATGGTGGCACAGTGGTTAGCACTGCTGCTTCACAGCGCCAGGGACCCAGGCTCGATTCCTGACTGTATATGCGGTTTGCACGTTCTCCTCATGTCATTGTGGGTTTCCTCTGGGTGTTCGGTTTCCTTTCATGGTTTGGGAGACAATCCAGTCCAGGTTCATTGGACATGTTAAATTCTCCCTCAGTGTAGGAGCTGCAGTGTAACAACTAGGGGACTTTCAGAATAACTTCATTGCATTGTTAATGTGAGCCTACATGTGACTAATAAATAAACTTTAATTTTTATGTTACTTGCTGAGAAAGCTGAGCAGTCCAGTTTGTGGTCTGCAGACTCTGCCACCCATGGGGCAGGTATTGCTCAGAGTGTGGGTTGAATGAGTTGTTTGGCAGTTTTTGTACCCTCTCCACCACCTTGACTTCACTCCTGCATGTTCCCAACAAAATCATGCTGTAGTTTGAATGAACCTTCCCCCATTTTGTTTTATCACCATAAGTCAATGGGAATGTTTACTCCCCTCCAGGATAGTTTGCGGACACTCCTAAAGCATTTCTTTGAAGGCGGCTTTAAATGACTGGTGCTCTTTCTCATTGGCTTTAAAATGGATGCTCTGCCTCAGCTGCTGCAGGGTTGGGCCAGGGGTGGACGGGTGCTCCAAAATGAATCAGAACATTGCCCAATCAAGCTCCAGAGAGGTAAGTATTTTCACACACGAGTCCCACG
This sequence comes from Sphyrna mokarran, assembly GCA_024679065.1. Lineage (NCBI taxonomy): Eukaryota > Metazoa > Chordata > Chondrichthyes > Carcharhiniformes > Carcharhinidae > Sphyrna > Sphyrna mokarran. The sequence continues at coordinate 109,036,381 of JAGIQG010000003.1, forward strand.
ATGTGAAAAGTAATTTTACCTGTACGCAGTAACAAATGCTGTGTCTCTCCCTGAAAGACTTTAAAATGGCTTCCTTGCTCCATCCAGTGTAATGTTCCACGTGCAGCAGGTACACCTTCAAAGTTAATATCAACTTTCAGAGTCAAGAAATAGGCCTTTCCTTCACAGAAATTAATAGCTCAGGTTTCAACTTCAGGGTGATTTGCAAAAGAGGCAAACATGATGTGAAGAAAATAATTCTCATAATGAGGTATTGGATCTGCAACATACTGCCTGGAAGGCAGGTCACATCAAGGTGTTCAAGAGAGCATTTGATGATAATTTGAATAGGAACAATGTGCAGAGGAATGGGAATGGCACTAAGTCATGATGCTTGTTTGGAGAGCCGGTACAGACATGATGGGCTGAATGGCCTCCTTCTGAGCCATAATTAGCCCTTGACATCAAAACAACACAAAACAAGAATGTGAAACAATTGCAACATCACAACACAATGATACAAAGCAGCACAGAGTAATGGCAGCGACACAAGACAACTTGGGTCATAATTTTACGCTCCTGCACTAGTGGATTTTTAGGCTGAGGAGGGAGAGTGTGAAATTGAAGGGATGTAATTCCCTCAGAGTTTCTGCCTACCCTGACTGCACTGTGATTATACACAGGGCAGGGAAGCCCTACTTTGCTCCAATTGAGGCCCTTAAATGGCCAATTAATGGCCACATTACAGCCGCTTTCTGCCCAGTTGACAATTCTTAAGCTGGTGGGAACTTCAAATATCTGTGGGAGAAGCCTGGAATACAGGAAATATATATTTCTGATGGGGGTGCACCCCCATCTGAAGCCCCTTTCAGGAAACTCCCTCATGAAGGTCTGGTGGCCTCTGGACCTCCCTCCCCAGGGCTCTCCTCTAAAACTCCCAACATCCCCTCACTGTCCCCAAGGCCTTTCCTACTCTCTCCATCCTACATTGCCTCAAATTTACCTGGGCCTCTGATTCTTAGATGAGGATTTTGTTTTGGGCGCGAACAGTAACATGGGCACAAAATCCTGCAAGACCTTCAAACCTGGGGGGTGAGATCTTGTGGAGTGATTGTTCCCATTTCTCTGCCGTTGACACAATGAGAGTCCCATCCAGAAAGGTCATAATTTACTTCAATAAATTATCACACCATTAAAACCTCATGTATGGTCTTCCCTCGCCAGCGAGATTTACAATAGGTTTGTAAAAATGGGAACCAGGTGAAGGGAACCCACGGGGTTCCCTTCACCTGGTAAGTACAGCCCCAGGGGGAGTGGAAGATAGCCATGACTGGGCAATACCCTGGCACAGTCCCTGGTATAACTCCCTGGTGTTGCCTGCTGCCAAGTTTTCTCACCTCAGCCAGCACTATGTGCAATGAGAAAATCCACTCTCAATCTCCTGTCGTCTGCTTGAACCTCCTGTTCTGTCCATTGCAGCACCGTCACTGCAGGGACTGCACAGCTACTGGCCAATCGGAATGGACGGCTGGTCTCTAAGGCGGGGCTTCCTCCTGAGTGAAGCAAGGCCTGCCCGCAGCCAATCAACATCCTCTGGAGTATAGAGCAGTCAGAGTCAGCAGGGGTGTTACCTCCAATGACCCTCTGGAGGGCGAGAAACAAGACCACCACCCCTCCGCCAACCCAACTGCAAAAAATCAAGCCATAAAATCAGAACTAAATAAGTGATCAGGAATTCCAACCTTAAAAAATGGCACGACTTTAAAACGAAGCAACTTAAAGCAGGAGCTTGCAGTGTTCACTGGGCCAGAGGATGTGAGGGAGGAAGCAGGAGTTGTGTTCAATATTTTGTCAAGGTTTCAGAGTGGAGATATGGCAGAGTATGTTCACTGGTAAATCCATAGGTAATAGAAAGTCATACATTTGCCAGAAGGAAAACAGGAAGATTAGAAACTGTCACTTCATATGAATTATCGTCAATAGTTACTGAGGTTAACATGCAATATTTAAGAAGGAATTGGAGAAACACCGAAAAATTTTAAAGGTTTTCAGAGAAATTGGATCACAGTAGATGGCTTTGATGCAGAGAAAGTGCTGGCAAAGGCACAATGAGCAATAGAGTTTCCTTTCGTGTTGAGATTTCTGTGTGGGTGAGACACGATGCAGTTACTGACTGATAGAATGTCAAAGGAATTCTGCCACAATGCAGTATTTCAGAGAAGCTAATGTCCATGGTAACACCACAGTAAATTACAAACGCAGCACAATGTCGGATAATAGAACCAAGACCATCATTTTGTTCAGACATGATGGTTATTTGCTCGCAGACTTACTGACATGATTTGCTGGTGAGAAATTATTACCCCAGGACTCATAATGACTACAATGAACTGCAAATAATGTAATCCCTGTGTATTCATATGGAGCCAATTAGTCCATAGTGCCTTCTAGTATCAAAATGATGGGGTGAAACTATTAATATTAACCCTACAAATCATTCCCTCTTTGGGAGAAATGTACTGTACTTTTTAACTACAACCAGGATAATTATTACTGAATTTATCTGGTTGAATAAGACTAAAATATAAAGTAGATTTTCCTCGATGCACATACATGTCGATATCGCTTCACCAGCCAGCTGGCAGACAGGTTCCTTTGCCACACATGACACTCGGTCAGGGTGCTCCAACACTTCCATGTGATGTTTTCCCACCTCTTGCAACTTCCCTAGCAGCTCGTGGCTGCTGTGTTCCAGAGTCTAATCATCCTCTTCCCTAGAAGTCCTCTAAGTGTCAGTAGGCTTGGTTGATCTTTCTGTGCACTTGTGTCCATGTAGTGACCACCAGAATGTGAGACACAGCCTGGATTACATCAACTACCCATCGAGGTATGTGTCTCTGCGCTGGTGAAAGGTGTGGCTGACTGTTGTGGTGCCACTACAGGTGCAGTTTCTTCCTCCTCCCCAACGTTCTTGGTCCTCTCTAATGTCTTGCACATGACAGAGAGAGAGAGAAGAGGGTGAGCGACTGCATGATCTGCCTCCAGTATGGAGGAACGCATGACTCTCAGGTTTCTATGCAGCTACATTTTGAATGGATCCTTACTAGAGTAAGGCTGCCTGCCGGCCTCTCCATCCACACACCCCTGCTCTGCTTCCTCCCGGTTACAGCTGAGCTGCCCACCCCTCGACCTCAGTGAGGTTCTAGAGGCCAGACCGGCCTCCTCCTCCCTCCTCCTCTGTTTTCCGCTGCTTCAACTTGTCTGCGCAAAGAGGGAAGATGAGGTTGAGAGCAATTGGGTTTCCAGTATCTTTCTCACGCTTCCTGCCTTACCAATAACCCACTGAAACGTGTGTGCCAGGTGATTGGAAGGTTTCTGCGGCAGCAGCCTGTACAAAGGTGAGCCAATGCAAATTGGGGGATAATGCTCAAAGAGTCATTTCATTAGAAAGTAGCTTGCTGGTACCTTTCATACCTAATACCCACCCTACCCCTCCCCACCACCCCCCCTCCCACCAGCTCAGACCCCCATCCCCTTCCAGACAGCTTCTGAGTTCTGTATGTGGAAGGGTCAGGGACTTGTAGAGGCCCCTCCACCTATGGGTTAGATGAACTGCCATGTGACCACATAATGCTGAGTAACTCCTTCATACGTTACTGCACTTGCACTGAGACCCATGTCCTCCCTACCATTCAGAGAGGATCACTTACCGTGGCAGAATAGATGAGGTTATTTGTATGTTTGCTATGTGCAGAGCAGTCCTCTGGTGCAGTCCCTGATCAGAAGACTTCCTCCAATGCTCGGTTAGTGTGAGCACTCGCCCTCCTGCATTAAGCAGTGTTATGAAAGACGTGTCACTGAATCGGAAGGCCTGAGCTCCCTGTGATCAGCAAGCGGGTCACCCCCTCCCTTCCACAGTGACTAAGTGCGATATCTGGACACCTTTTAAGGATGGCATAACTTGCACCATCCAGCTCACATCACCACAAAAAACCCCCAACTGCATAATTAATGAAGCCGGCAGCGTGCAATTTGGTGCAAATTCCCTTCGGCCTCCGAGGCTGGAAACACTCCCCGTTTCCACCTCCCGTCACAGGATTTTATTTCAGAGTGGGAAATTCGGCCTGTGGCCTACTCCACAGTGTTGTGTGAATACATTACAGCTTGGTGCATTGCCACAAAACAGAAAGCTTATTAAGACTCTTCAATTAGAAAAGAAAGCTGCAAATGCCAGCAGTCTGAAGTAAGGACACAAAAGGCTGGACACATTACAGCAAGGCCATCTGTGTTAGAGGATTGTCGCATATTTCAAGTGTAACCTTTCTTATTTCAGTTTTGATTAATGATTAAATTCAAAACATCAACTTGTCTTTTCTGTCTCTAGATGCCAACATATTTCCAATGAGTCTCCAGAACTGTCTCACTAATACCACTCGCTTGTCAATGTCCGAAAACATTAGTCTGCTTTTGTGAATGTTCTACATCAATGCATGCTCACAGCTGCCACTATCACAGAAAGGAAACAGGAATTGCCATTACAGTGGCAGAATGTGATGACAAACAAGCTGCAGAGGACAAGGGGGGAGAACACAAATTTTAAAATGCAAAGAATGTGAGTTCAATACTAATCTAACCACGGGGTTCAACTAATGTCCATAAGCAGGCCAATAGAGCTCAGCTTTAAAACACACCATTTAACCTCTTAGTACAGGCAGCAGATTGGACTTTGTTCTTGAGCTATGGCAGTCCGATGTAAAAGGCTGTAGCTCAAAGATTGTACTAAATGTCATCAATTCTGATTAATAAGAACATAAGAACTAGGAGCAGGAATAGGCCATTTGGCCCCTCGAGCCTGCTCCTCCATTCAATAAGATCATGGCTGATCTTTTCATGGACTCAGCTCCACTTACCTGCCTGTTCACCAAAACCCTTAATTCCTTTACTGTTCAAAAATCTATCTATCCTTGCCTTAAAAACATTCAAAGAGGTAGCTTCAACTGCTTCACTGGGCAGGGAATTCCAAAAATTCAATACTTTGGTTGAAGAAGTTCCTCCTCAACTCGGTCCAAAATCTGCCTCCCCCTTATTTCGAAGCCATGCCCCCTAATTCTAATTTCATCTGCCGGGAGGAATGTAAACAATCTCCTGACTTCTATCTTATCCATTTCCTTCAAAACCTCACTCTTCTGAATTCCAATGAGAATGGTCCCAGTCTCTCTTCATAAACCAACCTTCTCAACTTGGAATCAACCTAGTGAATCTCCTCTGCACCCCCTCCAGTGTCAATACGTCCCTTCTCAAGCAAGGACTCCAGGTGATGTCTCACCAGCATTTTATGCTGCTGCAACATAAGCTCTGTTTTTGAACTCCACCCGTCTAACAATGAAGGACAAATGAAGGATGATGATTCATCTATTACAAGTCTTCAATTCATGCTTGCTGCTCAGACAGTCAAAATTGTCTCTGGGTGCTTCAAAGAGTTAGTAATGACTTTGGCCTGAATGTTGCTAAGGATGATAAAGTTACAGCCCAGATGATAATTTTCTGTTGCTAACACCCAGGTAAGCATATATCTATCCAGAAGATAATGCTAGCCCCCCCATAAGGGACAAGATAGAATATTTGAGTGAATAAATTCCCTGTGTCTCATCTGGTTGTTATTTCCTTCCCTGTTGTGTTCTGCCTGGGGGCCAGTTTTCATTTGGAAAGAATGATGATTTATCCATTAACTCTGGAGTGGATACAGATAGGTGAGTTGGTGAAGCTTGTGACAGTATTCAAAGGAGACATTGTTCATATTAAACTTGCAAAGATTCCCATAACTTACCACAATGCTATGATCACATTGATTCTGTCAGGGAGATAAATTTGACAGCACAGTTGTTAGCACTGCTGCCTCACAGCACCAGGGACCCAGGTTCAATTCCTGGCTTGAGTCACTGTTGGTGTGGAGTCTGCACATTTTCCCCTGCATGGCTTTCTTCCAGGTGATCCGGTTTCCTCCCACATTCTGAAAGATGTGCTGGTTAGGTACATTGACCAAACAAGCACGGACTGTTACGGCTGGGGTATTTCTCAGTAGCTATATTGCAGTGTTAATATAAGCCTTACTTGTGACTAATAAATAAACTTCTTATCTCCAGAAAATTTATAGGACATATTTTAACTGGTGCACACATTAGGTGAACCTGTTCACCTTTCCTACTGCTCAGATACTCTTCCTGATGTGGCAATCACATCAAGAAGCTGACACACTGCAAGCTTCAGAAAGTTTGAATGAAGAACTTTCATTAAGTTCAGAAGAGATCACATTTGGGAGAAATAACCAATTAATTTGAACTTTTATAGTGTCTTTCATCTTCTTTGGTCATTCCAAAGCATTTTGCAACTAATGAACTACTTTCTCAAATGTAGTCACTGTTGTTATAGGCAAGGAAATTGCAAGCAATTTGTGTTCTCCAATGTTCCACAAGCAACAACATAAATGACAAAAAAATTTAATTTAGTGTTATTGATTGAGGTGTTATTGTTAGCGTTGGCAAGGAGAATACTGAGCTAGGTTTCTAGTACCATGTAATTTCTGATATCTATTTGAACAGACAGGCAGCCTTAGTTTACAATCTAATCTGACCTTCCCTCAGTTTCACGATAAAGTGACAGCCCCGATTCTCTGCTCAAAACCTGTAATAGGCTTGAAGCCATAAACTTGTGCTTTCAAGATGAGAGTGTCATCATTTTGCTAGGCGGACACTCAGTTTCATTAAGATATATGATTAGGACCCTTGTATCAGATATATCTCTCCCAGCTTCAGGGAGGCTAATCACAGCAGCCAGTTCATAGAGAAGTCAGTGGGACCCCTGGGGAAGGTGGGGCCTACTCAAGATTTCTCTGATGTTGGCTTCTCCATCATCACACTGGCGTTTTCTCCTTCATTAGCACTTTTCTGATTAGTGTTCTGAGATGGGGTGAATTGTAAGCTTCCTCTGAAGGTATTCTGCCAATTTTCAGTAAAAACATGTTCTGCTGTCATCAAGATATGCACAGGATGGTGCCAATATGTACAAAATATCATCCTAATCTGAGGCAATGGGCTGGAGCCATTCCAGACAATATCCAAATGTAAGGTATCTACCTCAAACATCCAAATTTGAAGTCAATGAATATTAAATATTTTGTCATGTTAGTCTAAAATGTACCTCGGGGGATTGCAGTGTTAAAACTTTCACACTTGTTGTGTTTTGTCACCTATATTTAAATCTTGACTAAAGCTAACTGTGTGTCTCTGGCACTTGATGGAATATTTTTACTACCAGCAGTAGTGGTAATTCCAGAGAGCTCAACACATCAGAAGGAGAGTTGTTCCTAGCACAGACCTATACGCATCACACTTTAGGCATCAACTTGGCTGTTTCAATCAATGTTTTGTGACTGCATTAGAATCATAGAATCCCTACAGTGCAGAAGGAGGCCACTCAGCCCATCGAGCCCGCATCAATAACAATCCTCGCCAACAACCCAACTCCCACAACCCCAAACATTTACCTCACTAATTCCCCCCAACATTAAGGGGCAATTCCGCACAGCCAATCCATCTAATGTGCACATCTTTGGACTATGGGTGGAAACCAGATCTTAAGGTTACGCCTGCTCTACCAGCGATTGGATACATTAAAGCTATGGCATATTTGAAGGTTGTAACCAAGTATCTTTGTATTTTGTAATTTGGGAAAACGTTGGGAAGGGAACGATGGAGTCAGATGAACTTGCTGTGATTCAGTCTTCACAATGGCCTTGTGAATTGTAGGCTTTTTCCTCCTTACGAAGGAGCAAATCTCCTTAGATTTGCCGCTGATTCTTCTCGGCCTGTGGCGCTGTTCTAGCAGCGAGACAGGAGACAACAATGGAGGCCATTTCGCAGGCTTCCCACTGGGTGTCCAGATCTCCACAGACTCCAGCCTAACCTTTGTAGTGTCGTCAGCTCCCAGCCGGAAATCGGAGCAGGGCTGATTTCAATATTTAAATATGATTTTGCATCCAATTACAGGGCCCGGGACTGAAGTCTCTGGACCTGCTAGCATCTTCCCCGCATCTCCTTTCCCCCTGCCAGGAGTGGATCCTTCCAGCGGGGTTTACAACAGCTCCCCACTAGCGAGGAACAGGCGGCTGATCCCACTAGTGGGATCAGGAAGAGAGACCATTGAGATTCTCTCAGATGGCGAGGGAAGCATGGGTGCACTCTGGGCAGTGCCACCCTGACCCCTGACACTGTCCAAGGGGTAAAGTGGCAACACTCAAGGAGCTACCTTGGCACTTCCCACTGGACATTGGGCTGTGCCAAGGGACATGGTGGGAGAGGGGGTTTGGATCTGCCGGAGGAGGGTCTGGACTACCAGAAGTGAGTTGGGGATCGGCACTGGCCAGAGGTAGGGACATCTGGGCTGGCCCTGAGATGTCCGAGAGGCCAGTTATTGGGTGATGGATGAGTTGGTAGGCCAGCGATCAGGAAGCTGGCAATGCAGAGCTACTGTACCCCTTCAATGGGAATAGGCCCACCCACTGATTTTCAGAGGTAATTCCACTAGGAGACTCAGCACTGCTCAGAGTGTGGGAGATTCATTCTGCGTGGGTTTCCTCTGGGTGCTCCGGTTCCTCCTACAGTCCAAAGATGTGCGGGTTAGGTTGATTGACCTTGATAAATTTCCCCTTAGTCCAGAGTAAATTGGCAGGGTAAAAACGTGGGGTTACAAGGATAGGGCCAGGGTGGGATTGCTGCCTGTGTGGGCTCGATAGGCCGAATGGCCTCTTTCTGCACTGTTAGGATTCTCAATGATTCTATGATGATTAACTCTGAAATGAATACAAGATAGATATTATAAATTGTTTTATCTTTCGGACCTTGTATAATAAAGTTTATCTTTATTCACTGAGCAACTGCCATAAATCCCAAACTTTGTCCTTAACAGATTATACCAACAACTTTGGGCTAAAGGTGATAATAACCTAAAGAAAATCATACAAAAAAAATCAGCGGGAGTCACTCCTGTTTTCATGCGAATTGGGGACTTAGAATTTTTTGGGCAGAATCCCGACTCATAATTATTCAAACATCAACTAGTTACAATCAAGCTGATGTGGAATCTGAAATGAAAACCGAAATTTCAGGAAGTCTGACAGCATCTGTGGAGAGGTAATAGAGCCAACACTTCTAGTCTGGATGACTCTTCATCAGAGCAGTGTTCAATGTTTCAACTAAAAAATAAACAGACCAATTTAACTCAAAATATTTAATATCCACAAGGGAGCCTGCCGTGTAATTAAGGATAATCGTATGAAAGTGGGGTTGTGTTTGAGGTCTTAGTGGCTGAACTGCAATTAACCAAATGCATCCTTAAGTGACATGTACAAAAATAAATCTCTTTTCAAGAAATAAGGACCTAGAAGGGACTCCCATCCTGCCTTTGAAATATTACTTCCTGTATGTTCTGCTTTATTCATCTTCCTCTTTCACCAGTGCCACTGGTCTCACAAGCACTCTCTCATTGTCTACCCCCCAGACCAGCTTCATGAGCCCTGACTTCACACTGTCACAAATACTAGTACCAACACCAACAACCTTTAGTCAACAGCTTGTATAATAGGCTGGATTTAGTATAGCCTTTCAGAGTGGGAAATATGGCAGCCAAGCCCCCTGCCCTGTGTCGGTCTTGGAGCGGGATTTGGGACTTGTTCTATGGCCTAGCCATAGTGGAGGTAGTGGCACTGTGGATTGAACCTGTCTTTGGGCAGAGGACTGAAGACAAAATGATGAACACTTCTGCATTATTATGCTGCAGCACACCCAGAGGCTTGTTCTGTTCATCTGAAGTAATATCCCCTCTACTTCAACTGAAGAGCAAATTCAACATTAGAATTATTTCACAAAATTAATCCACGTAACTAGGATTTGTTAAAGCTTTAGGTTATTATATTCTTTTGCCCCAAAGTTGTTGGTGCAATCTGTTAGAGATAAAATTTGGGATTTATGACACTTGCCCAGTGAATGAAGCCACAATATTCCAAAGGTTTTCAACAAACTTTACTATACAAGGTCAGAAAGATAAAACAATTTATAATAAATATCTTATATTCACTTCAGAGTAAATCATCATAGAATCATCGTAGAATCTCAACAGCGCAAAAGAGGCCATTTGACCTATCGAGCCTGCACAGGCAGCAATCCCATCCAGGCCCTATCCTCATAATCCCACATTTTCACTGTGCTAATTTACTCTCAACTAAGGAGAAATTTATCATGATTAATCACCCTAACCTGCATATCTTTGGACTGTAGGAGGAAACCGGAGCACCCAGAGGAAACCCACGCAGATATGGGGAGAATGTGCAAACTCTACACAGACAATGACCTGAGGCCAGAATTGAACCCGGCTTCCTGGCACTGTGAGGTAGCAGTGCATAACCACTGTGCTACCATGCCACCCAAAATAGCATTGGTCCATCAGGGCTCGATCCCAGGACTTCCTGCGTGTAAAGCAGATGTGTTAATATTTACACCATGGAACCAGATACACAGATGTAAAGTACATATGAATTAGTAGGCAAACCGATCAAACACTTCACTTTGCATAATAAATGAAAGATGTGACCAAAACAGATTCCAAAGATTTCTCAACAATTCACTCAGACATCAGTGATACTGTCCATCAACAATCTCACTGAAACTTTGTGTATCTCATGAGGGATTTCAAACTTCACCTTTGAAAATCTCACCTTGGAATTCTCTCCAGAAGTCACTCCAACTCAGACAGCTTCCACAACAGCCTACCTTGCAGCCTTTCAATCTCTTCTACTGAGATATTATATTCAGCACCAATTCACAAGCAAAGTTTCAGAGCAGAACACTGCACCACCAAAGGTGGTACTTTTGCCCCAGTGACCCAAAGTACCCTGTTGGACCTGTAAATTACTTACATTTGTTATCTCTGTTTCTTGAACCTTCTATCAATGTGAACAGTTTTTCCTGAACACTTTCCAGATCCCCCAAGGTTTTGAATATCTCTACCAAATCTCCTCGAAACCTTCTCCTCTCCAAGGAGAACAGTTCCGGCTTCTCCAATCTTTCTGTATAACTGAACCTTCTTGGACCTTCTAATCTAATCCTGAGTCTTCAATTCCCAAACTCAGATGATAACAAAAATGGCCTACCTCACGGGGTTACAATCTCATCTCCCAAGATTCTGTTCCCCTGGATTATCAAATATGCACCAACTCACAAACACAACTTCAGATCTTCAGCCACGCCAAGCAGAACACGACTGCTCCAAAAGGGTATCTTTGCCCCAGGGGCCTGCAGCATAGGGTCAGCTGCCTTCTTTACTCAAAGCCTGTTTCTCTCTCTCTGCTTCTCTCTTTTCCCTAAACAATATCAAGATCTGTTTCTGCATCCTTTCCCTGTCCCTTATTTGAAGCCCTCTCTTAGGACATCTTCCCGCCCCCTGTCTCCTGCCAAGGACATTTGCTGGCAGTGGGGTTCAGCACCTGGTTACCTCACTCAGCCTTCCTCCCTCTTTACGTGGAGACAGATAGGGCAGGATTTCCTAGCCTTGCTTGCCCTGAAACTGTGAGCCATTAAAGAGAATGCAGAAAAAACACAATTCTTTCCAAGGATGAGAAACTTCAGTTATACAGAAAGATTGGAGAAGCCGGAACTGTTCTCCTTGGAGAGGAGAAGGTTTCGAGGAGATTTGGTAGAGATATTCAAAATCTTGGGGGATCTGGAGAGTGTTCAGGAAAAACTGTTCACATTGATAGCAGGTTCAAGAAACAGAGATAACAAATGTAAGTAATTAGCAAAAGAAGCAATGATGACATGAGGAAAAACCTTCACACAGCGAGTGGTTAGGAACTGGAATGTCATGTTTAAGAGTTTAGTGCAGTCAGCTTCAACTGAGGCTTTCAAAAGAGAATTGGTTCATTATCTAATTGAAAAAAAGTGTATTGCTACAGGGGAAAGGCAGAGGATGAATTGCTGAGGGCTAGCACAGACACAATGGGCTGATTGGCATCCTGCTGTTCAATGACTAGGATTTTCACCCCACAAGCAGTGGGTTTTCCAATGATGAAGGCAGCTGGCAAGATCTTCCGTTCCTACCAAAGTTAATGGCCAATTGCACTGCTTGCCGGCCAAGCCACCAGCGAACATGCCCCAGGGGAAGGGGTCACCTTTGACAGGACTCAAAGATCCCACCAGCCGGAAGTGCTGGAAAATCCCAGCCTTTATGTTATGATCATCTTCAAATATTGCATTCGAGATTGGACTTCAAGATAACATCCTTGACAGTTTTGAGTTATCTTGAATCTCAAGCGGGAATCGGAATATGTCCTTACAGGTTCTGTACAGGCATGACTGCATCACCAGCTCCTTGTTAATTGCCATGTCTACTTTTCCTTAAATTCATTTTACAGTCACATCAGTTCATGCTGCTGTGACTGTAATTCAAAATGCATTTTCAAATGCAAACCTTCACCATGATTTTGTCTTAAATGAAGGTTTTTACTGCAATTGAAATGAACAACTTAAAAAAAACCTTTACATTTTATTACTAATGGACAATTAAAAACCCTTTTGGTTGTTGCCAATAAACAGTCAGCACAGAAAGCTTGTCAACAATTTTAATAAAGCATCTGAATTTCCCACTGTTTGCTGAATGCTTTAATTGACTATTAAAGTGCACGAATAGTTGTTTTTTTTTGCAGTAATCCAATTCTATCCTGTCACACAACATTAGTTTGAACAATGTCAAAGAAGATTCTAGTATGCACTAGGCTGACAATTTATTTTCTGTGCTTACAGACTGCCAACTCACAATTTAACTATTTTTAGACAACTGTCTTCAGTGGTCATAAAAGAATGTAAAATTAACTCTGGTTTCCTCCAACTCACACAAAATTGACGGAGCAACATTCCTCACTCTTGCCAATTTATTCGTCCCTTTCTCTCTCAAAGCCCATGACTCCTTTCTGACATATGGCACTATTGACACCAGCGATCCTCCTGGCATCTCATTCCACTGGTCATTTATTCACAAGTGAGCTTTGCCAGCAATTGTTGGAAAGCTATGTAAGTGCAGGGAAGCATCGCAGTAGCCCCAAATGTTTCTTTAGCTGACATCCAGAAGCTTGTAGCTCTAGAAGGGATAATTGAATAAAGATTGGCAACTGGAATCCTGGCCTATTTTCATACCCGTTTTAACTCAAACACATCAACCAATGTGAGATCTGGCAAATCAGACCCAGGGATCAAATTTAGAACTTTCCTGGTCTGTATGGTGCAGAAATTTATTGGAAAAATATGTCAAATATTGGGCACCACTCTGACCACCTTATGCATGATGAACTCATAGCAATCTTTCAAATAAGGTGCCAGTACTTCAAAGGCCCACAGACAGAAATTTGTTCCTACCTGGTTTTTGTGCCTGAAGCAATGCAGACATAACGTGTGGAAACTGAGAGGCCATTGGCTGCCCTGAAATTAGGCTTTGGGCACCATGTTAATAACATAGGAAAGCTTCAGATACCTGCTATCCCTCTACTGACATTTCACCAATCTCCTGGTCAAGTCTTCCTCTCCCAGTGACCACAATATCTGCCGAGGCTGCTCTGAAATGTCTTCACTTTGAAGATGCAACTTTGATGATGCAACAATTGAAATGTTCTGTTTGTGTTTGCAAGTTCCACATATATAGATAATGTACTCTTTTCTCTGCTATCCAAGCTTCCCGGTCTTTCAGGAGACTGTACGTGATATTATTCATTAATGGAACACAAGGGACACGGGCAAAGCCAGCTGGCCTTGAGAAGATGAGGCTGAGCTGCTTCCTTGAGCCGCTGTAGTCCATGTAGGTGAGCCATCATGCTTCTGGAAGGGAGTTCTGAGATTTCCACCCAGTGACAGTGAAGGGACAGTGATGTCATTACAAGACAAGATGATGGGAATGAACCTGCAGGTAATGGTTTTCCAGTGTGTCTGCTCCCCTTGTCACTCTGGCGAATAGAGAAGGAGTTTAAAAGATGCTGTCAAAACAGACTCCATGCGTTGCTGCAGTGCATGTAGATAATAGACATTGCTGCCATAGTTATTACAGGTACTGAAGAAAATGAATACTTAAGGTGATGGAAGGCATGCAATCAAACAGGCTGCTTAGTCCTGGATGGCGTTGAGCTATGGGCATTGTTGTTGTTGCACTCGTCCAGGCAAGTGGAGATTATTCCATGTCCTCCTGACATGTGTCTTGTAGATGATGGATAGGCTTTTGGGAGTTTCCAGTCTCTGACCTGCTTTTGTAGCCACAGTATTTACATAGTTGGTTCAGTTAAGTTTCTGATTAATGGTAACCCAGAATGTGATGATGGGGGAATTCAATGGTGACAATGTTGAATATCAAGGCAGGTGGTTGGATTCTCTTTTGATGGAGGTGACTCTCAGAAATATTATTTGCCACTTATTAACCCAAACCTGATGTTGTCCACAGCTGGCTGCATACAGGTACAAACTGTTTCAGTACATGTGGTGTTGCAGTGGTCATGAACGATATGCAATCATCAGCAAACATTGTTGCTGGAATTTCCTTCCAAATAGCACAATGGGTCTATCTATATCGGATGGAAAGTAGCAGTTTGCCTTTTCAAGGACAAATAGGAATGGGTAATAAATGCTGATCTAGCCAATGACACCACATCACTTGAATGAATAAATTTTAAAAATCCCTACTTCTAATATTATGTTGGGGGAAAAGCTATTGATGAGGCAACTGAAGATGGTTGCACCTTTGAAATTAGCCTAGTTAGTAGTGTCCAGGGCCAAGATGATACGCTTCCAAAAGCCACAATCATCTTCCTTTCTGCTAGGTATGACTCCAACCAGTGCAAAGTTTTACCCCTGATTTCCATTAACTTCAATTTTACTGGGGCTCCTTAATGTCATATTCTGGTCAAAGCTGGCTCAATGTCAAGGGCATTTACCCTTACCTGACTTCCTGATGAAAGCAAATTACTGCAGATGCTGGAATCTGAAACCAAAAGAGAAAATGCTGGAAAATCTTAGCAGGTCTGACGGCATCTATAAGGAGAGAGAATAGAGCCAACTTTTTGAGTCTTGATGACCCTTCATCACAGCTGGCTTCCTGAGTTCAGCTCCTTTCTCTGGGTTTGAACAAGGCTATGATAAGGTCTAGGAATTGGGTAGATCTGCTGGAACTAAAGTTGAGCATCAGTGAGAAAGCTATTGCTGTGCAAGTGCAGCTTAATCACACTGTCAATGACATTTTTATTTTGCTGACGTGAGGTGATTGATGGAATGATGATTGACCAAATTGGACTTGTCCTGATTTTTCGAGTAAGAGATACCTGGGCACCTTTCCACATTTTCTGCTAAATGCCAGAATTGTTGCTGCATTGGAACAATTTGCCTAGGTGCCTACCTAATTCTGCAGTACCAATCTTCAGTTCTACCACAAGGATGTTGTTCGGGTTTTCTATCTGAATGCTTTCAGCAGTTTTTTCAGATAATCAGTCTGGCTAAAGACTGGTATCAGTGATGTTGGGAATTCAGAAAGTTGAGATGGATTATTCACTCAGCACTCTGGCTGACGATGGTTTGTTGTAAATGTTTCAGCCTTATCATTTGCGGTGATGTGCCCCTTGGCTGAGGATGTGATTTGTGGAGCCTCCTCTGTGTAACATGTTCTAGTATCCACCACCATTCATGATTGGATGTTGCGCTTCTTTGATCTGACCTGTTGGCTTGGGATCTCTTAGCTCTGTCTATTGCTTGCAGTTTCTGGTGTTTGGCATGCATGTAGTTACGTCAAAATGGTACTTCACTTTTAAATATGCCTGGTGCTGCTGCTGGTATGCTCTGCTGCACTCCTCACTGAACCAAGGCTGATCCTCTGGCTATGTGGTAATGGCAGTAAGAAGTCTGACAACACCAGGTCTAAGTCCAACCAATTTATTTGATAGTAAACTCACAAGCTTTCGAGGCTGTGCTCTTCGTCAGGTGAATGAGGTGTTCTGGTCTCAAACAGCACACATAACAGCACAGACAGTTTACAGATTACTGATTAGAATGCGAATCTTTACACCTAACCTGCTATTCAAGTCTTAAAGTGGTCAACAATGTGAGTGGACGGAGCACTGAGCGCAGGTTAAAGAGATGTGTATTGTCTCCAGACAGCACAGTAAGTGAGATCTTTTGCAAGCCCAGGCAAGTCATGGGGGTTACAGATAGTGTGACATGAACCCAAGATCCTTGTTAAGACCGTCCTCATGTGTGCAGAACTTGGCTATCAGTCTCTGCCAAGTTGGGTTTAAATCTGCTTTGTGAAGCATCACTTGTGTTGTTAAAGGTGCAATGAAAGATGCAGTGGGAAAGATTCCATTGGTTCTGAGAGGAAGGACTATCATCAATGTACAGTTGAAGTGCCTTCTCATCTAACCGATGCTGATTCAAACCTAAAGTGCATGAGGATTATAGGAATAGGAATATACCATTCAGCATTTCAAACTCTTCTGCCAAATATTGATATCAGGTGATGAAAGTGGAACAATTTTTATCGTTCTGACAACTGTCACATTTCTTTTCAAAAAGACTTTCTCCACCTTCTCCCTTTCCCAAAAAATGTTTCACCAGAAACTTCTGAAGATTGAATGTTCGTTCCATAAACACTCATTTTGATGGCCTTGCTGTAACTTTCAATCACAGAAAGAAATAACACAAGAAATTGTCATCTTGATAGTTCAAGCTGGATACATAGAAGCTAATGATTCTGGATTGTCCAGTATCCATCATTCCCCGCAGTGGGACCGTTATCCTAGTTCCATAACATGCTGTAATTATATTTAATGTTTATGGCTACAGCTGCAGATCCAAAAATAATTTATTACAGGAAGTGTCTGTTCAACAAAATCTAAAATTGTGCAAATGTAACAAAATTATGTTTTATTTCTATGCCCTTAGTTAAATAATGTTTACGGAGCCGTGTACGAGATACTAGCGGCAGTGATGATTTGGATAAATCAGAAGCACTGAATGTAGCTTTCTAAAGGTCATGAGTTCCGCACAAAACTAAATTAAGATATTTTCACAGATAAATGACTCAATGTCACAATTCAATGTGATACTACATTGCATGATACAATCAGAACAACACAAATGGGATCAGAGAACTCCCAATTTTAGTATAAAGGCTAAAGGATCATTCAAGTTTTGGGAAAGGCCTGATATTTTGGCCTTCTATATTTGTATCTGCACTATTTATTCCAGGATCTTGCCAAGCACTGTTATTTTTCTTCACAAAAGATTCTTCTGTAAAGTTGCCTAGATCTTTTCTCATATAACACCTCCTTGAAGAAGGTAACTGGAGCTGTAATGGATTGATTGAAAACAAGAGGAAGCTCTGTGTGTTACTGTGCCTCTCCTCAAAGTAGCCTAACTGATCAACTTTCAGGTGAAGGTTGTGTAAGCCTGTGTACGACTGCATTATGATGTATCCCTTCACTCAGTAAAAAAAGCATCGGCAAAATTGAAGAACCGTGTCTTAACTGTTGTTTGCCTATAGGCAGCTGAATTCTGTTTTACCGAGGCTAGGATTCCAACTGAAGCAAAGGGAACCTGAAATAAAAACATTAAACACTTTAATTCTCAGCAGGTTAGGTGGCATCTGCGAACTGAGAAGCATAATTACTTCAAGGAAGCAATAGGGAGTGAAGCAACAGTGAATTACATACAAACATACAAACATATGAATTAGCAGCCCGAATGTCCCAGGAGAAGAACATTCAGCCTCTCAATCTCATTCCGCCTTTCAATAAGATCACAGATGACCTGATTATGGCTTCACTTTCGTACCTGCCCCATATGTCTTTTGACTCCCTTGTTAGTCAAGAATCTATCTTCGTCTACCTTAAAATTATTCAATGACCTTTGTCTATACCACTCTCTGGGCTCACAACCTTCTGAGAGAAAAAAAAAATCTCATCTCCATCCTAAATGGGAGAGCCTTTATTTTTAAACTCTGTTCCCTAGATCTGGTCTCTCCCACAAGGGAAAATATCTCCTCGGCATCCACTCTGTCACATCCTCTTATGATCTTTTGTGTTTCAATAAGACTGTCTCTCATTCTTCTAAATCCCAATAAGTAAAGGCCCAGCCTGTCTAACTACTCTTCATAAGCTAATAAAATAAAGACAAGGAAAAGTATATATGTTGCCTGACCTGATGAAGGTTTCCAGCTTTTTCTGTTCATATTTAGGACTCCAGCTGAATATGTTCTGAGCAATTCAGGGAAGATTTGTTCTGAAAACATAATTTGTTTTAGACCTTCTATTCACTATTGAGGGAGGTCTCACTGCTTTCTCCTGTGTACAGATATGAAATTTAAAATACTCAAACTGCCGAACATTGAACACAATTGTGGCACGAACTTTCAGGGCAGCTCCAAACCACCAGGCAATTGAAGACCCAGGGCAATGATAAATCAAACGCATAACTCATTAATGGCACAGCATCTGAAGACTCAGATTAGACTGTGAAATGGTGTATCAGGGAGTCATTAGACAGGCATGGAACAGATTGCAAGTATTACAATAACAAATTACTTACAGCGGAGAAGCTCAACAGATCTATTCCAGTGTTGATGGTCCACAAATTCCTCCTTCCAGCCCTTTCCATCAAATCCCATAAAAACATCTATCCATTCTTTTCTCCCTCATGTGCTTATTTAATTTTGTCTTAAATGCTTTTTCACCAGACCTTAACTACTCCTTGTTTGAAGTGAGATACACATTTTCACCACTCTCTGGGTAAAGCGGATTGGGGGGGGGGGGGGGGGGGGGGGGGGTAAAATTGCATGGATAAAATATCCACTGGCATCCCACCCACCCCAACCATGAACCAAAAGAAAAGTGGCAGAGCATGAAGAAAAGGGGACATGTCCCCTTTTAAGGTTTCACTGAGTTCTATTCAAATCAAATGCGTGAGATAGATATTTTTAAAATGTGTAACAGATAACACATGAACTGGAATTTTATGATCCCACTCGGAAGAGGCCCATAAAATCCCACGTGAGGCCAATGGAGAATTCCGTTCTGCGAGCTTGGAATTGGGGCGGGTGTGGTGGTAAAATTCCAGCCTATATAGAATGAGATGCCAGTAATTATTTGGTATGTTATTTTAAATAGGAATAGGTAACTACATACTGGATTTGGAAACTTGTTTCATGTTTGCAAAAGGAAGGTAAATGTTTATTGAATTGAAGTGTTCTACAAGTGATGTAACTAAGTAAATTGCATGAGACACAAAACTGCTGGGAGGCTTGCAAGAAACCACATTTCTAGACTTCCTTTCCTTCTCCCCCTTCCCTTCCCCTCCCCTCCATGTGAGTAGTTACTAATTGGCACCATGTTTCACAGACCAGAACAACATAGAAGTCAATGGTTTTACTCAACTGAGACTATAAAATCTTCCATCAGTTAGAGTTTGTGAAAGTGAAAATGTGATTATTGGACACGTTTCCATGCTCCTTAAACTTGTTGTCTGTATTTTGTTGTAAAGATTCTGTAAGTATGAGAGGTGACAGGCTTTTGTTCGACCCCAAAAACCTGACTCAACTTCACAGTTCCTGTAGCGGAAACTGGCCCTTTCCATTGTTAAGGCCCTTAAGTAGGCACTTTATGGCCACTTAGGGTCTTTTCCCACCCAGCCTCAATTTTGAAAATTAATGAATCCCCATCGCAGACAGAAAAGCAGCAGGGGCCTTAATCTCAAAGCCTCTTCAGATTTCGGGCCTTTCCCCTTCGGGATTTGGGAGCTTCAGCCCTTTCTCCCCCACTTGGCCTATCTTGCAACACTTAGATCTCTCCCGATATTTGTTTGCATAATTAGATTGATGCATGGCTTTCTTTTTATAACACAAATAATAATGGATTTCTCTGCCTGCAAAGCAGCATACAATGTTCTTAAACTTTCCACAGTGTTGTCTTTTCTAGTGTTACCAAGTATAATAAGTAAGTTATCACACAATCAACCACATGTCTCAAAAGGAGGTTATGCAGCCCATTATGTTGGCTTGTTGAGTTATCCAATTCACCCCAGACCCCTGAGCACTGCAATATTTCCACTTCAAGTATTCATCCAATCACCTTTTAAATTTATGCAAATGTTGGCTCACAAAGCTGAATTAGCAAAGGAGTTGCGATTTGTGTCTCCAGACTATCATGGTATGGGAGAGTGGCAGCTTAAAGGAGCATTACCCAAAGGTCATGTGATCTGACCAGAGTCTATGTGCCGAGGCAGGAAGCTGAGTGAGAGCGCATGCCTACTTCGAGGAGATACCGCAGTTGGAGCCAGGGAGGAGAGTTGTTCAATCAAATTGTTATTTCAGTCTGACCTTTTTTATATAAAATGATATGCTATTGGCAATAAAGCCTTTGTCAATTCAAGTCACATCAAGTTGGCTCAATCGATCTATTACATGTGGATGTTCTCCTTGTATCTTAATCATTTGCTGGTTGTCATTCTACACCTTGATACTTGTGACTGGCGTATCTGCCATGCTGTTGCTTGTTTCAAACATATTATTTGCACTAAACTATTATGTTACATTAGATAGTATTTTTCATGAAGATGCTACATTCAGTAAATTAATCTGTCAGCTATTGTCAGAATTAGGACCAACACCCCATTTTTTGGATTCAGCTAATGGGCTGTACTGTTCGTGTCATTTACATTACTTTAGTAAAATTGCTAACCTTTGAGGATTTCACTGAGTTCTATTCAAATCAAATGAATAGACAGATATTTTTAAAATTTGTAACAGATAACACATGCGCTGGGATTTTACTATCTCACTTGGGCAAGGCTCGAGACCAATGGAGAATTCCGTTCTGTGAGCCCAGAATCAGGGCGGGCATTGTGGTAAAATTCTAACTTATATAGACTGAGACGCCAGAAATTATTTGGTATGTTATTTTAAATAGGAACAGGTAACTACATACTGGATTTGGTTTTACATTTGCAATAGGAAGGTAGATGTTTATTGAATTGAAGAGTTCAGTAAATGATGTAACTAAATAAATTGCATGAGATGCAAAACTGCTGGGATTTGCAAGCAACCACATTTCTAGACTTCCTTTCCTTTTCTCCCATCCCCTCCCCTCCATGTGGGTAGACATTAATTTGTACCATGTTTCATAGACCAGAATAACACAGAAGTCAACGGTTTCAAACAACTGAGACCATAGAATCTTCCATTAGTTAGAATTTGTGACAGTGAAAATGTGATTACTGGACATGTTTCCATGTTCCTTAAACTGTTGTCTGTATTTTGTTGTAAAAGTTCTGTCAGTGTTAGAGGAGATAGACATTTGGCCTTACGGATTTTGGAAGGTTTATTTCTAATGTGCCCAGAGGTCTCTCCTATACAATGCGCAACCTGACATATTGAATTCAGTCACATAATCTTGTTCGTGTTCTATTTTTCCAATTCCCACCATTCAATTCATTACCAGAAAAATATTTAGTCATAAACGTAATGGTCTTGCATCAATGACTGGAAATATAATTAGGAACTATTAAAATCAATGTTTAGCAAAGAGGGAGAGACTGGACAGTGTTGGAGGGTGGTTGTAGAAAAAAGAATAGAGGAAGCTGCTATTCACAGATCGTTGGAAATGTCTTGCAATGACTTACTGTTAAAATATTGACAGAAAATCCAAGCCTTATTTCAGCTACTTTTCAATCACACTTGATGTTATGTAGGAAGAGACAAACCAAAAAGGATTGAAATCTGAATCCTTATAGTACGACTTGGTAAATGGTGTCAAAATTTTGCTCATTGATAAAATATGATGACTTTATCAATTATGTAGTGTGTTTATTCCAAGGGCATTTGGAATATAGGATTCTGTAATGCAGAATCACCCTAATAAGACCTGTTGTCTTATCTCTCTCCCCTTCCTTTAAGATGCTTCTTAGAACTGATCTTATTGTGAAACATTCAAATATCTGTCCCAATATATCATGATGTAACTAAGATGGAAAATGTTGTCTGATAATAAATTGAGATGTTATACTATGTTAGATTCTCTGTGTAAATGTAGGTTCTTGCCTGTTGGTAGACTTCAAGATGATGATATTGGACTTATGCTGAACTCTCTATAATGGTCTGGAACTTTGGATCTTTCAAAGTTTAGTAATATTTATATCAGCAGCTCGGGTTGAGGTGGAGGCATAAAAGCCATCCAAGATGAAAATATGAGATAGAGAACAAAAACCAGCCTCAGTGATTGCTGGGGGAAGGATAACAATTCATAGCTAGAAGCCAAAAGTGGGAATAACTCTGACAGGAAATACAAAATAGGATTTTTTAAAATTCTAATTTAAATATATACCAATGCTTTACTTGGTCAAATGGCGGAGTTCAGAAGAGGGAGATGCATTTAAAGATGGTAAGCTAAAATGTTATCTCATTTCAAGAAGAAATTAAATTTAGCTCTTGGGGGTAAAGAGATCAAGGGATATGGGGGAAAGGAGGGATCAGATTATTGAATTCAATGATCAGCCATGATCAAAATAAATGGTGAAGCAGGCTTGAAGGGCCAAATGGCCTACTCCTGTTTGTAGTTCCTATGTTTCTATAGCAGTGGTTGTTCGCTATCCCCACAGATGTAGCTTGCGGAGGGGGTTAATGGTTTGAGTTGGTGGCTGATAACCAGCATATAAAGGGAGGAAAAGCCAGCCTAAGGCAACAGCTGAGAAAGCTGAAAAGCAGGATAAGGAGCATCAATAGGCAGGGAACCCATATGAGTGGAGATCAGCAGTGGTTGACAAATACATTCTCTAGTAAGTGCTTTAGATT
Organism: Sphyrna mokarran; assembly: GCA_024679065.1. NCBI lineage: Eukaryota > Metazoa > Chordata > Chondrichthyes > Carcharhiniformes > Carcharhinidae > Sphyrna > Sphyrna mokarran. The sequence goes on from JAGIQG010000003.1 coordinate 109,059,274, forward strand.
TTCAGGCCAATGTTTCAGTCTTTTCACGAAGAAACAGGCCACATAGTAATCTCAGTAATGTAACACTGCTGTATATAAACTAATAATAGAAATTGCATGGATTTCCTTTCTTTCATTGAGTATCACGAAATGAATTGTTGATAGTAGGGTGATTGAGGTCGTGGAGGGCTTGAGGATTCTTGGAGAAAGAAATGTATTATATATTCAGGACAAAAGATGTTACTGAAGGAGCTTGGATGTTGTTGCAAGGATCAAAATGATGTAAAATATAGAGATACCTACTCAGGAGACTGCACTCTGGGTAAGCAATTCCACTTTCTTTATCGACTTGTCAATAATCAGCTGCTCTTTGTATGGCTGAAGTCAGATCACAATTTACACAATGTCCCATTTAGTCCAGCTGAGTATTCAGAGACATTGATCTCTTATCAAATAAAGTTAATGTGGACTTCCATTTGTGCTCAGGCAATAAACCCAGTGGTCCAATGACAGATATAATCCCCATTCCCATTATTGATCTTACAGAAGGTTCATCCTTGTTACACTCTGGTTGAGCTCAAAGGTGAATTGATCATTCAGACTAGTTAACAAAAGTTAGATAGTTCCTGAAGTCAAAATATCTGAAAAGATATTTGTGCTTTTACCTAATGTAAATCTTGCTTATTTTCTACATATAGTCTGTATATTGGGAAGGCAGTCGTGTATGCAGATACTATTTCTCACATATTCTTGACCACTTCACACATTCATCAAAGTTAGGGTTTTTAAAGTCTTATCATATTGGTTTGAATAATTAGGGCAACACATATCTTCCTTCATTTTATAATATAAACAGCAATAGATTTCTCTGCCTGCCGAGCAGTTTTCTTAAGCATTCCACACTGTCAGTTCAAAAAGGATTCTGAATGCAGAACTAATTCTTCATGAGAGGAGGCAGTAGAAGATGTAAATGAAAATATTTACATACACGGGGATCTGAAAGAGAGGTTGGATTAACTAATAGTGCCTTTCAGGCGAGCGTATTGGAATCCTGATTACCTTGCTTTGAATATTCATTTATAGGATCATGAACTGAACAACAAATTACAAAGGCAGGATTTTCTCTTGAAATTAGATCTGTATTTATTTGGCATTAATTTAGTTTGAAAGATCTTAGATCTGTACTCTCCAATCATGTGTTAATGATTAATGGGTATTTTGAGATGGTTATATTTCAAGCTGTCTCCTTTAACTCTGGGTTAAATGGAATAGTTTGAAGTTTAGTGTGTGATTTCCTATAGGGTCTGCCTGGAGATAAGTCCATATGGCCTTATGCTAAATGTCTGGAGACAAGCTCATGTGAGCTGGTTGCATGGAAACAATGGTGTAGGTTGAAATGTATTGAAAGTAAGGTGTAAGCTTTAATACCTGGACATAAAATAGAAAACTGCTGTTCTTACTGTGCAGAGGCTCACAGACACTCAGTACTCAATTTCTTTGCCTCCAGGTCTTTCCAGGAACACCTGAGGACTTATGCAGCATTTCACAGTTGGCAAAGTATCAATGCAAAGCAGCATCAAAATGAGAGAGAACTAGAGAGATGGGGAATTTTTAGAGAGGGAATTGCAGAACTTTGGGCCTAGACAGATGAAGGTATGGCTGCCAATTGTGGAGCATTTAAAATAAGAGATGTGCAAGGGATCAGAATCAAGGAGTACAGAGATATCAGAAGATCATAGAGCAAGAATTCCAGTAACGTGAGTGAAGAAAAATTACAAATCCAATAATCATAACAGTTTTATAGCGCAGAAAAAGACCCTCCAGCCCATCGTGTCTGCACCAGCCATCAAACACCTATCTATTCCAAATGCATTTTTCAGCACTTGGTCCATAGCCTTGCATGCTTCAAGGGCTCATCTAAACACTCTTCAATGTTGTGAGGGTTCCCACCTCTTCAACTCTATCAATTGCAGTTTAAATGAGAGATTTATGGAAGATTTCCCATGTCATTTGCTCTGCTGTCTTTCGGTATCGTATAAGGAGAATGCGATGAGCTCTGTGATCTGTGAAAGCCATGCTATAGTGAAAAGCTTGGCCTGTGAGCCTAAATCCGGCAGCCCCGTCACAAACAATGGATGAAAATTAAAAATGATAGATAAATGCTGTCAACTCTTGGCATGAAATTCTCTTTGTGCATTGTAAGAATGAGGCATGTGATACTGTTGGATAAAGACAACTAAATAACATCAGTTAAGTAATTGACATTAGCTGCAAAATTGGACAAAAATGTTACACATTTCCAACTTTAGCTTGCCTTTTTCTAAGCTTCATAGAAAAAGAGAAACATAGAAAGTAAGAGCAGGAGTAGATCCTTCAGTCCTTTGAGCCTGTCCCACCACTTATTATGATGATAGTTGATCATCAAATTCAATAACTTGTTCTTACCCAATATCTTTTGATCCCTTCACCCTAAGAACTGTATCTAACTTCTTCTTGAAAACATACAATGTTTTGGCCTCAGCTATTCTCTGTAGTGGAGAATTCTAGAGGCTTACCACTCTCTGGATGAAGAAATTTCTCCTCATCTCAGTCCTAAATGATTTACTCCATATTCTTAGACTGTGATCCCTGTTTCTGGACTTCCTGTCATCGGGAACATCCTTATTGCATCTACCCGGTGTAGTCCTGTTGGAATTTTAAACCTGAAAATATTTCCTGGACTAGTCAAACCTGATTGACATATTCTTTATGTAGCAACAAACAGTTCTGTTCACTGTGTCTACTTACTGGCCATTGATCTACATGTCTCACACATTTCACCATTTTGCCTCAGAGAGGAATGAGGGGCTGAGGTGGGGTGAATGTTACATTTAAATGACAGCACATTCTCCCGGTTTAATGTTACTTAGGCTAGTCTTAAAATCCTCAGTACTGTCTCAGCCAAAAGTCAATTGGTCAACACACAAACACACAGCTTAATCTGGAAGGTTCAATCAACAGGACAAAAGATAATAGTTATGTTTGTGTTATGTGAATAGTTAGAAATCCTGATTGTGAAATAAACAGTTTTTCTTCCCAGTTCCCAGTAGATGATGGGAAGTATAGTTAGAGCAATACTGCCTCTTTCCAATCAGCCACCCTTTATCTTCCTTCCAATCTTCAGTTCCATTGACTTCAAAAGAGCTAAACATCAAGGAGGGAGTTTTAATGGTGGCAGATGTGATTCAAACCATTCAGGGTGAGCTGATGAGTCCACAATTAATGGTTCCATTGCGCAGTGCTGTATGTTTTATAACTTGGAGCTATGCAGAGATAACACTGGTTGCTATGTGAATAACAGGTTTTACTTAGCTTACTGTGGCATAGTGATTAGCACTACCACCTCATAGCTCCAGTGATCCAGGTTCAATTCCCAGCTTGGGTCACTTCGGTTAAGTGTTGAGTCTGCATATTTTTCCTGTGTCTATATGGGTTTCCTCCATGTGCTCCAATTTCCTCCCACAGTCTGAAAGATGTCTTGGTTTGATGCATTGGCCATACTAAATTCTCCCTCAATGTACCCAAACTAATACAGGAGTGTGGCAACCAGGGGATTTTTGCAATAAGTTCACTGCAGTGTTTGTGTGAGCCTACTTGAGACACTAATAAATTAAATTATGAACTAAACTATATACTGTGTTACTCTCAGTGTACATGAACAGGCACCGGAATATGGTGAAGAGAGGATCTTGTTAGGTGCATTGGCTATGCTAAATTCTCCCTCATTGTACCCAAAGCTTAGCAACTAGAAGATTTTCACAGTAGCTTCATTGCAGTGCTAATATAAGCTTCCATGTGACTAATAAATAAATTTTAAACTTTATTTTAAAATGTCTGCTCCACCCTGCAACTCCAGCTGCCAGCTCTTTGTACAGTTTCCTTAATTTCCTCTGAGTCTATACCCAGATTTAACTAATCAAGTACAATGAGATTCAATAATAAACAAACTCATAGAATCAAGCAGAACAATTGAACACTATGAGCAGTTTAAATCATGAGATGGATCTTGAATTCTGAGTCAGGAACCCACCTGATGGTTTTGTGTCCTCACCCTCACTTTATGGCTTTCTCAAGGACACCACAGTTTCTAAATGTAAATGTCCTGTTGACCCAGAACAGTGTTCAGTGCTCAATTGGCTGCTGTGAAGGTGGCCTAGATGCAGGATACCATCACCAAGGACTGAGTAGCTGCCAGGATTGGGTCTGCCGCTTGCTGTGGAGGTGGCTGCTTAGGGTGAAGTACAGGGCCATGCTGGGGCTGCCAGGGGAGGCATGGCCAAGGGCGTGAGAAAGATTTGATTTGATTTATTATTATCACATGTATTAGTATACAGTGAAAAGTATCCTTTCTTGCATGCAATACAGACAAGGCATACCATTCTAGAAAAGAAAGTGCAGAATGTATTGTTACAGCCATAGCTAGGCTGTAGAGAAAGATCAACCTAGTGCGAGGTAGGTCCATTCAAAAGTCTAATGGCAGCAGCAAAGAAACTACTCTGGAATCTGTTGGTATGTGTCTTCAAGTCTTAGTATCTTTTCCTTGCTGGAAGAAGGTGGAGGACAGTATGTCTGATGTACGTGGGACCCTTGATTATGCTGGCTGCTTTCTCGAAGCAGCAGGAAGTGTAAACAGAGTAAATGGGTGGGAGCCTGGTTTGCGTAAAGGACTGCACTTCATTTATGATGCTTTGTAAAGAGCAAAACTGAGAATGGACTGGGGAGGATGGCAGGGCATGAGACTGAGAGCAAAGTGGGGATAAAAGGGTACTAGACTGAGTCAGACTGAAAGTGGAGAGGATAAAAGGGTGCAAGAAAGAGTGGGACTGAGAGTAGGAGCTGGGAGGATCAAAGATGCAAGACTGAAAGAGGAGCAGAGGTAAAAGATAGGAGAAAGAGCATGACTGCAAAAGGGAGGATTAGTTGGTGAGTATTTTACTTGTTTTCCTCATTTATCTTTTAAATAATAGTACAATTTATTAGTAACTGTAAGATTTTCTTCACAATTAAGTTGTTATAGTAGCAGTAATTAAGCTTATCAGGTGCAGTATGATTTATTCATTAAAATAAACAAAGAAATACATAGAAGTAAATACAAATAAAATGAAAACCTAAAACACAAATCAGTGCAATTAAGAAATGTGCAGTTTGATAAGCACAGTAAATTATAATATACCTAAAGTATGTTTCCCATTTGTAGTTGATTACAGTTCTATTATTATATAATAATTAAGCATTTTCTGCACTCATTATGAAATATTCAGTGTGTATTAAATGTGTTTAATCTTTTTCATGGGACCTGGATTAGTAAACAAGTCCAATTTTAACCTTGCTGCCACTGAGATGAAGGAGGACTTATACAGGATGAAGGAGGACTTATGCCAAGGTTGCGCAGCACTGATCTATGTAAATATTGACTGATTTGATTAAAACAAACATTAGGATCATCCTTCATTAAGTTTCTCATTCCTTTGGAGTGACAGAATCTGTATGTGGAAATGAATTGATCCCAATGCTGAAATATATTTAAGATGGGAGGAGGCGGGGATAATTCTAGCCTTTATCTTCTAAAAGTCTCAAACTGGTCTAACATTTGTGAAAAGTGAAGAATTCCAGGCTACACAGCATTTTTATGACTCAACTTCCCCACCTCCATCACGTGAACCTGAAGAAAGTCAAAATGTCGAGTAGATAGAAAATGCCTCAAGGCTGATTTGCAACAATGATGGAAATAGCATTATAAAATGTTAGAGTCATTTTAAAAAGCCTCTGTTTTTTAAAGATGTTGAAGGTGAGGTAGAAGATGGTACAATAACGAAAACTTAAAATTCTCTCTTTTGCTGCATTACCGTGTTACAAAAGGCCCAAAAGATAAAATACCTGAAAATAATTTCAAACTGATAGTGTGCATGTAATGCCATTTTTACTTGCTTATGGTAAATTATGTTGCATAATTTATCAGAAGTAGCTACACATCCAAATAAGAAAAGAGTTTTCCTTTTAAGAATATATATTGAATTTGCAATCAGGGTTAATCAGTCTAATTCCCTGACTAAAATGGGAAAAAGCTTATGGATTTAACTCTGTTGATAGTTAAGTGCCTGAATGGGCATTAGTTCAGCAGGTGGTGCAAAGTTGGTTTGGGAGAGCAGCTAGAGGATCTAAGAGGTGTATTTCTCTCTGAAGTGAACAGGGGGGTTGACCTCAGAGTGAATAATAGCCAGCATTGGGATGTGGGGAGGACTGTGGCACCATGACAAGGTTGAGACAGACAAGTGGATATTCTAGTTATTCAGGATGAATAGAATCATGATTGCACTTGATTCAAGGTATTACTCATGCACACATTATTATCTGAACCATCCAAAAATAACTTGAGTTCAGATCCACTTCGTAATTGGATGCATAAATTAGTTTATGGATAAAGTGCAAATAAAGAGGGTTCTGACAGGGGTTACCTTTGAATGAGAATTTGTAACTCTTCGACCATTTTTGTAGGAGAAGCTTTAAATTTAGTGTTTGACGAATAATTGCCACTGCCATTCTGCCTCATCTCCTTTATTGTTGGTGCCTTTCCCCCTAATTTTCCACCTGCCCACAGATGCCACCACCCTGATAATGTGCTGTTTTTAAATATTTATGAGCGATCAGATTCCTGCGTGGACTGTGTATTCAAGGTGTAGGAACAAGTAAACATTCAGTGCACGTAAATATTTTACCTGCAACTAATGATTTGAATTTGTAACAGAGTAAATGCTCTATTCTCATTCAAAAAATACAAAAATGGAATTTGGATTATTGTAATCTTTCAAAACTTTATAATCTTTACTATCAGATTAATTTATCTCTTTAAGTCATGCATGAAGACGTTTCAAAATATGCACATTGTCCTAATAGTCAAAGATAATATTTCAATGTCTTTAGTTCTCTTACTGCAATCCTGCTAGTCAGCTGCATACTGCCAGACACAGTGGGATCAATTTAATACGTGCAGTCGTGGCTCTGCCTACTGGCCAGGGAGCTGGTGACCACACCACTGTGGCCATTTCCGGGAAGTCCAAAGTGATTAAACCCAAATCTGGCAATTACCTGTCCTCTATTTTGGTCTCTGGAGGTGAGGATCCCACCTCCGAGAGCTGCCAGTCAATGAGAAAGCCGATAACGTTTCAGACCCAGAAATACAATGGCTGCAGCTGAACTGTAGTTGGCCCCAGAGAATAAGTGACCATGGAGGTCCTGGAATCCAGGTTAGGTAGGGGTGGGACAAGTCAGATTGGCTCTGCAAAGGTGCTCAGTTTGGCAGATTGAGAGCACCATTGTCATTGGCATGTCCTTCCTTCAGGCACAGGAAAAGGCCTCTCATATCCACCAGCAGGCAGGCCTGCCAAAATATACCTGATGGTCTTCCCACATAGCGCGCTCCCACTTCTACCTATCACCAGTCGTAGAACGCCACTGGTGGCACCTTGAAGCCTCATCTGGCCCTTAATTGGCCAATTTAGAGCCTCAATTGATCTATGGAGCAGAAAGGCTGATCTCAACCTACCCCTGACTAAATTAAGGGAATCAATGATGTAATGAGTTCTCCATCTTGTGCCTTCCTCTCCGATTAAATGACCCCGCCACCTCAACCACTTCCAGGCCAAACGCTATTAAATTCTGCCTGGTATATCTCCATTTTCTGAAAGTATAGACTGGAATTCGCAGGCTGCTGCATCATTTAACCTGTGCCAAAACCATCAATTCAGTACATTTCCAAGGAAATTGTAGGTTATATATTTACTGTACAAACAAAGCGGGCTCCATTATTTGCATCTTAGTGGTGGCTCTTGAGCAATGAAACCAACTACATGTTCCAAAAATATAATCAAATGCCTTTCTAATGTAGACCACATTTGACCACATAGCAATTGTAATTGGATGGTAGTGGATGAAGGAAATGTAGAATCATAATATAGAATCATAAAAGCCCAACAGTACAGAAGGAGGCCAATCGAGTCTGTACTGACCACAATCATACAGGCCTGTAACTCCAAGCATTTACTCTCCAAATACCCCTAACATTAGGGTCAATTTAGCATGGGCCAATCAACCTAACCCACATATCTTTGGACTGTGGGAGGAAACCAGAGCACCTGGAGAAAACCCATGCAGACATGGGGAGAATATGCAAACTCCACACACAGTGAGCCAAGATTGGAATTGAACCTGACACCCTGGCACAGTGATGCTACAATACCAACCACTGTGACATTGTGCCGCCCCACAAACTTGAAAGCTGCCCAAAGACTGGTCCTCAGTGACAATTAACTTAAATACAGCAAAGTGCATGTCTGATAGGGTAGGGAGGTAGGCCCTAGTCTGCCTCAGTGGAATGCAGATCGAATCCTGTGAATCTGATCCACGTGCTAGCCGTCTAACCAACTGAGCTAACCATCCCCCATATATAATTATTGTTTACTACAAACATCTAAACAGCATGCAGGACTATCAAAGATTATATTCTTGAATAAATTTTCTTCTTATTCTAGCTCTCCAGGGTTTTCAAACCAGATGTTACTATTATGGCTATTTACAGCTGGTCACCTGGAGGAAAAGAAACTGATAAAATGAGAGAAGAAAAGTGAAAAAATAGTTTCCAAAATTAATAAGAAATAAAAATTGGAATGTGAGTGCTTTCTACTATTGTCCCTTTACTTTCAATTTCTTTTCATACTATATTTTATAAAATTAACTTCACTCGCTGTGGCTGTTAATAATATATTAGGAGTTTCCTTCCCTTTGGAAAGGATGGAAATGTTTGGTGCAGTGGATAATCTCACAATCTGATCATCTTAAGGCCCTGGATTCTAGTCAGACTGCAGATGATATGGTTTGATTTCTCATGACTTTAAGGGGCAAATTGGCTGAAATGAAGATGTCCATCCACTAATAACTCATAACAGCTAAAAGGTTATTTTTCGGAAAGCTTTTTTTCTATGTTTAATTTGCTCTTTGAAGCAAACAGCTCCATTTTGTGCCAGAATTACTATTTTGTGAGTGGAGCTTAGAGTTAAATTGGGAAAGGTCAAAAAGATCTTAACTTCACCACCATAGCAACAAGCAATAACCTATGACCAGCTAAGACAGTGACTACCTGACAAAACAATTGCGACTTCATGACAGCAGAGCTAGCTGACCGAATCATCGAGCTTGTGGTAACATCTATCCCAACGGAAATGTTCCAAAACGACCTCTTGGGCCAACGCAAAGGTTACATTTTGGAAGCACTATGCAAGATGGCAAGAAGTATGAAGCCATATTAATGGGTAGACAGGATCGACAAGCTGTACATAATTCATCCACTATTGACATGATAGCTAATATGGACAAGCCTAGCAAGCAATGTGGACAGCATGGTGCCATACACGCACTCAGTAAATGCCCAGCTTTTAATGTTGTATGTAAGGAATGAGACACTAGAGAACATTGGAGGCAGCAGTGTGAAAGAAAAGACCAAACCAAATGGCTCAACCTGTTGAGAAGCCACATCCTGAGGTCAGTCAGGTTCAGCTTTCCATCCAAAACTAAGAGCATGTACCAAACAACGTCAAGAGAAGATCCATGAGACATCTGGCTAAGATATATGTCAGGTGATGAGGCGACCAGAACATCAATACTCACAATGACTAACATTCAGCACAGTGAGCACCAAAGAATATATTGACAAAGTGGCGCTAAGCCAAGGCAGAATGCTACCATCCAGGTTATGTGTCCACAGATGCTGAGTCAGCATAACCTAAATGCAAAACTGGACATAGGTCCAGGAGCAAACATTCTTCCATTTAGCATACTGAAATGTGTGTGCTCTCAGAAGTAGGCAATTGATGATTCAACCAACCAACACCAAACTCACTACATACAATATTCAGACATTCTAGACCTGAGATCCATTACACTCAATGTCGCTACAAAACTCAACCTGGTTACTCCACAAATTTTATATTGTGGGCACCACAGGGTCAGTGTTCTTAGGGACTTACTGACGTGCAAGAACCTGTCCTTGATCACCGTCATGGTATTGTCAAGACAATGATAAAGACCAGAGCCCACATGGAACACCATTGGCAACCACTGTGACCGCACTGATCAGCTAACACAGCAATGCAGGCCATCAGCCAACCAACCACAGGACACTGTGTGAACCAAGTGCATTCCAAAAGTGTACACTTCATCATCTAGTGAAATTCATTCAGAATTAATCTTTGGCAGACAAATGCGGATAAACCTCCCAAATCATCATTCACCAATACTTCCAGGAGTATATAATGCATTACTCACAAAACAGGGGAAGATGAAAGATGCCCATGACTGGCATTGGGTAATGAATTATCCAACCTGAACATCAGACAGAGAGTTTGATTCTGATACCTAACTGAATTCCAGCAGAAATCATCAGAACATACCCAGAACCAAAATCATAGCGAGTTCAAAAAGCAAATGGCACAATTAGCAATGAAACAGATGGCAAATCAGAATAAAACCAAAAATAGCAAGCAGTCCTATAGCAACGAGAACATACACAAGATAAACAAACCAGCTATAACCAGCACTCAGGAAATATATAGCAGCCTCCAGCAACCACCACAGCTAAAGTAGGAATGAATGAGCAAACCTCTGGATTGGTTCCGAGACCTGTATACGTATTGCTCTATGTTAAAGTACATTCAGGCAAACTGTTATTTTGCTTTGTAGTCTGATTCCTTGAGGGTAAAGTTAAAGGTAGGAAAAAAGGAGGATGTTGTAATCCAATGTGCACATATCTTAGGGAACGTATCTTAACCCACTTTCTTAAAATAAATTTGAGGATGCTTAACCAACATTTACTGCCCATCTCTGGTTATCCTTGAGAAGGGGCTTGAGAGCAGTGAAGAGAGCATGGTTTGGAGAGTTGAGGGGATGACTCCATGGGTATAGCAGAAGGATTTTTTAAATTTGAAAACTATACTTTATTCATTAAAAAACTCTCAAATAAACCATTGCAAAATAACATATCCAATAATTACAAACATTGCAAAAAAAAAGTCATTTTTACAATATTATATGAGGCTTTTTCACACGACATTACATTACAAAACTTAAAACTATATACATGCCTCAGATTTTACTGAGTGCTGTTATTTTTTAGTTTGGCACACAGTTACACAGGCCAAGGGTATTCTGCAATTACTGGGCCCTCAGTCTGCCTCGGTTGAAAGGTTTTACACTGCGGCTTTTCCCCATTGTGCCTTTACTGCAGCTGCCCCAAGCTTGAGCACATCCCTCAGCACATAGCCCTGGATGTTGGAATGTGCCAGTCTGCAACACTTGGTCAAGGACAAATCTTTCAACTGGAAGATCAGCAAGTTTCAGGTGGATCAAAGTACGTCCTTCACCAAATTGATGACCCTCTAGCAGCAGTTGATATTTGTCTCGGTGTGCATCCCTGGAAACAGCCTGTAGAGCACAAAGTCCTGCATCACCAAGCTGCTTGGGATGAACCTTGACAAATACCACTGCATCTCACTCCAGACCTTCTTGGCAAGGCACATTCCGCAAGAAGATGTGCAACCAACAAATTCCCACCCTCCAGCTGCTTTGGTGATGTTGAAACCTCGAGCTTGCATAAAGGATCTGCCGGGGAGTGCCCTTCTCACCGCCAGCCAAGCCAGGTCTTGGTGCTTGTTTGTGAGTTCTGGTGATGAAGCATTCTGCCAGATGATACTTACAGTCTGCTCAGAGAACTATCCGCCAGGATCCACTAACTCCTTTTCTCTCAGGGCCTCAAGGATATTACATGCTGACAATTGCTTGATCACCATGTGGTCAAAGGTGTGTTTCTGGAAAAATTTCTCCACAAAGAACAGGTGTTGCAGTACGGCCCAACAGTTTGGAGCATTCTGCTGCAGTGTGGCTAGATCCACTTGGGACAGATAGAATCTCAAAAAAATAGTGACCCTTGCTGTTAGTGTACTCGCAGCTTGATGCAGCCGCACACAAAGAAGGCCATTAGATGAGGGCAGCATTGGGAACATTTTTCCATCCGTTCTTTGGAGATTTGTGCATCGCTTCCCTCCGGACATGGTCCATCTTTGATCTCCAGATAAATTTGAAGATGGGCTGGCCCACTGCTGCTGTGCAGGATTTGCTTGTGTTTTTTCTTTCAGAAGGTGCACAGAGAAACCTCTGTGATCAGCAGCCTGAAGGAAGAAGACGGCTCAATAAGGTCTTCGCATCTGACATTCTGAAGATCTGCAAATCCTGCTATGCCGGACTGTATGACCTGAAGCCGACAGACAGCACAGCCTTCCAGTCTTTCCTGTCATTTATTGTGCAAAGCGAGCAGGAGAGAATGGACAGACCAGTATTTCTGGATGAGCTGACAAAGGCCATCGAGTCCTTTTGGAAGGGTAAAACTTCCAGAAGCAACGGCTTACTGGTAAGTTTTACTCGGCATTGTGGGACTTGATGGGCCCAGATCTCCTGGAAATATACAAGAGTATGCTCCAGGAAGCCGTGAGGAAAGGCATCATTACCCTCATCTAAAACAGAAGGGGGACAGGGAAGAAATTAGAAATTGGGGACCCATTTCACTATTGAACATGGATTATAAAATTCTGGCCAAGGTCATCACCAACCGCATCAAGTCTGCTCTGGGGTCAGTGATCCATTCTGATCAAACCTGTACTGTACCCAGCAGGAAGAACCCTGATAGCCTCGCACTACTCAGGGATACGAATACCTACATGCACGACAGGCAGGTGGATTGCTACTTCATCACCCTACACCAGGAGAAGGCATTTGACAGAATATTGCACACCTACATGATGGATGTGCTCTCTAAAATGAGCTTTGGGAAGGAAATCCGCAATTGGATCCAACTGCTCTACACAGACATCAGTAGCGCAGTTTCAGTCAATGGGTGGGAATCAGAGAGGTTTCAGATCAGATCTGGACTGACCCAGGTAGGGCTGTCCTCTCTCCTCCATCCTTTTAGTGTGTTGCATTGAAGTTTGAGTTTGAAGTTTGTCAGTGGCAGGGTGGCACAGTGGTTAGTGTTGCTGGCTCACAGCACCAGGAACCCAGATTCGATTCTAGCTTTGGGTCACTATCTGTGTGGAGTTTGCACATTCTCCCCATGTCTGCATGGATTTCTTGCGTGCTTACTGGTTTCTTCCCACAGTTCAAAGATGTGTAGGTTAGGCTGATTAAAAATTGCCCTTAATGTCAGGGGGGTCAGCTGGGTACACGTGTGAGGTTATGGGGCCTGGGTGGGATTGTTGTTGGTACAGGCTCAACGGGCTGAATGGCACCTTTGTGTACTGTCGGGATTCTGTTCTATTGTGAATTGAGGCTGAGATTAGGACAAAATCCCTGATAATAGTATGGGAACAGAGGTGGCAGCCACATAATCTTGTAGCATCGTTGTCAGTGATTTTGCTTGGGAGAGAGGCCTGGCAGTGCACCTGATCCAATTTAATGGCCAATTAAGCTTAGCAAGACTATCAGTTCAGAAACGCTGGATTCCAACAGCTGGTGACCAAGGACAATACTTTGGTCCTTGGTCAACAGTTTACTAAGTATTCTGAGCAGCTCTTACCTGCTGTAAATCTGCCCACATTCCAGGGAGACCTCATACGCTCCCAACATGTGACCTATTAAGTAGCCACATCACCCCGACATCACGTGACCACTGGGTCTACATCTTTCCTGTGTAAGTTAGAACAGCCAGTGTGCATGAACAACTTATAAAACAAGAATCTAAAAAAAATAATTAAACATAAAATCGGAGGAAATCCATGGGTGGCACAGTGGTTAGCACTGCTGCCTCATGGCTCCAGAAACCCAGGTTCAGTTCCCGGCTTGGGGTCACTGTCTGTGCAGAGTCTGCATGTTTTCCTGTGTCTGCGTGGGTTTCCTGCGGATACTCTGGTTTCCTCTCACAGTCCAAAAGGCATGCTGGTTGGGTGCATTGGCCATGCTAAATTCTCCCTCCAACACAGTAACTTCATTGCAGTGTTAATGTAAGCCTACTTGTGATACCATAAATAAACTTTAAATTTTAACAAAATGAGTTAAATTACTGTACAGCCATGTATGTGGTGCCCATAATAAAACAGGGAAACTGGAGATTATTACGGGAGGGACCAGACATATTAGGGATTGCTGAGACATAGCTACAGAAGAATCAGGTCTGGGAATTAATCAATGCAGAGTATAACATGTTGAAAAGATAGAATGGAAAACAGGGAAGCGGAGTTATTGTACTTATTCATGATAATGTAAGGGCAGTAGAACAAAGAGATATAGATATCAATAAAACCAAACCGAATCCATATTGATAGAGATAAAAGAAAGGATTGGGGTGTAAGTGTCGAATACAGATTCTATAATGGTGATTGGGAAGTGGAGGAAGAAATATGCAAATTAGAGAACTAAATAAAAATTTTGAATAATAATCGTGGGGGATTTTAACTATCCTGACATTAATTAGACGGAAGAGGTATGTAAAAGGGATAAGGGAATGGAATTCCTTTAATGTGTACAAGGTTCTTTTCTAAACCAATATGTAAAAAGTGAAAGAGACTGTTCTGAAAGATTTCCTCTTTGCCAATGACTGTGCCCTATACACTGGCTCAGAGCCAGAGATGCAAGTCAGTATGGACAAATTTTCCATGGCTTGTAACAACTTTGGAGTCACCATCAACATTAAAAAAACAAAATCATGCACCAGCCTGCTCCTCATGCACTATTCATGGACTAGTTCACTCATCTTGGCAGCATCCTTTCCCAAGCAGTGACTATTGATGCAAAAGTTAACTGCAGAATAGCAAAGGTAAGTTCTGCTTTTGGTAGACCGCTCCACTGTATGGGAATGTCATTTTCAACAAAACTGAAGGTCTCCAGCACCGTGGTACTCACTGCCCTCCTGTCTGCCTGTGAAATGTGGACTGTGTATTGAAGGCATGCAAGACAGCTCAATCATTTCCACATGACTTGTCTTCACAGTATATTAGGCATCAGATAGCAAGACAAAGTACCAGACACTGAAGTTCTCTCTAGAGCAAGTTAACCATCAGTCCACACACTGCTGATGAGAGCACAGACCCAGTGGGCAGGTCATGTCATCCATATGTCAGATGAGCGCATACGCAAGCAGCTCCTTATTGGGGAACTCTCTGCTGGAAGACATTCGCATGGAGGGCAGAAAAAACGTTTCAAAGACATACTCAAAGCCTCCCTTGACATTGTCGCTTGACATTGATACGATCACCTGGGAAACGATGGCACAAAACCGCCCTACCTGGTGCTGCTTCATCCGCAAAGGCTGTAAAGCTCACGAAGCAAGGTGTATTGCTGAAGCACAACTAAAGTGCGAGCTGCACAAATCCAGAACCATCAGTGCAACAACTACAGTGTCTACACAAGCCTGTCCAATATGTGCCAGGACATTCTGTGCCCGAATTGGCCTGATCAGTCATATTTGGACACACCACAACCAGCCTCACAATAACAAATGGTGTTGAGATCCTCATCAATGATGACGGACAAACAACAACAATATAAAAAGCCCAACCTGAGAGAATTTGCTATTGGATCTACTAATAGGGAATGAGCCAGATCAGACAAGAGAAATAAAAGTAATGGAACATCTGGACGACAGTGACAATAAAATAATGCACATTTTAAGATCATAATAGGTAAGAGCATAAATATGATGAAAATCAAGTTTAATAGATTGGAGAAGAGCTGATTTTGAGAATTGAGAATAGAACTTGGGAAAATAAATTAAGCAACAATATTAGCAATGTAATGATGTAGAATAAAAATGGGTAATGTTTAAAATAGCATTCAACATATTGTAGAAAACAAATAGCCCACTAAAATTAAATACCAATGAGACTCCATCGATACAAAAAGACCTGGGAAGCTATTGAAGGTTAGAGAAGAAACATGCATAAAGTACATTGACTACTGAGAGATGAATGATTGGAGAGGAGATAAAGGGATTAGAAGAAAAATAAAAAAAATTAGGAAGCCAAATAAGAGTTATGAAATTAAAACATAAGGGATATTAAAAATGAAGCAGAATATTTTACAGGCATATCAACAAAAATGAAGGCTGAAATTGAAATAGACCCATTAAGGGTTTGACAGGATATTACCACATGATGAGATGAGCAGTGAGATGAACTGCATTCAAAATACGAAGAACTTGTGTCAAATAAACTAAATTGGATCAAAGAAGATAAATCTCCTGATCCACACGCATTGCATCTGCACATTTTAAAAGGGGAAGACAGCAAATTTACTACATGTATTTAATGATTCATCCAAAAAGTTGCTATGTCATAGGCCTGGCGGAGAGTAGTTTAATTGCTCTACATAAGCAGGAGGGCAAACTATGTTGAGGGACTTATCAACCTGTCAGCTTCATATCAGTGATAAGAAAAGTAATGTAATTCCCACTAAAGGAGAGAAACGAAAAGTATCTAGAAATGAGAATCATAATAATGAATAGTCGACATGGATTTCAAAAGGGAAAATTTTGCTTGATCAACCTTATTTAATTTTTGAGGAGTTAACAAGAGAGAGCAGATAATGGTAATGCAGTAAGCGTAACTTGTCTGGATTTTCAAAAGACCTTTGAAGAAGTGCCCCTTAAGAGGCTAATGAATAAGATCAGAGAATGTAGAGTCAGGGCACAAGTGGCTGAATTGGTTACTAGTTCATTTGCAGACAAAAGCAAAGTGTGACAGTAAAGGATATCCCATCCAAAACAGAAGGTGTTGCACTTGGACCTGCCCTGGGAATACTGCTGTTCACAATTTCCTTCAACAATTTGGGTTTTGGAATCAAAAACTTCATTTCTAAATTTGTGGATGACACCAAATTGGATCCTGAAACTGAGGAGGATTAAAATATATTGCAGGAGGACTTCAGTAAACTTGCAGAATGGACAAATAATTGACAAATGAAGGTCAGCACAGACAATTGCAAAATAGTACATTCTGATCAGAAGAATACAGAAGTCATTTGTTAGTTTATAAGTGTTAGTCTAGGTGGGGTAGAGGAACAAGGGGATCCCAGATACAAAGTTGTGGAAAATCTGGTGGGTCAGGCAAAAGTCCAATGACTTTCGGTGACATCAGAAAATCCCGACATGGGTGAGGCCAGAAAATCCCACCCTAAATACAGAATCATAGAATCCCTACAGTGCAGAAGGGGGCCATTCAGCCCATCGAGAGTGCACTGACTGTCTGACAGAGCATCTTACCTGGGCCCACCCACTGCCCCATCCCCATAACCCCACACATTTACCCCACTAACCCGCTAATCTATACTTAAGGGCAATTTGGCACGGCCAATCTTCCTAACTTGCACATCTTTGTGGCGTCACAGGTTAGCAAGGCCATTAAAAAGGAAACCAATTAAGCATTAAGCTTTATTTCTAGAGGAGTTAGAATGGTAATGCAGTAATAGGGAATTTATGCTAAACATATATCTAAATTTAGGAGACAATTCTTTGAATACTATAACTGTTTTGATTACTATATTTTGGAAAGGATAGAGAAAGACACTAGAGTGGGTGTGGAGAAGGCTGATGCTTGGGTATTCATATCAGGGAAGGATGGACAGGCGATGCAGCAGGACATAGGCTGGTATCCATTTGCCATCTATGAGACAGATGGCAAATGGAATTCAATCCTGATAAATGTGAGGTGATGCATTTCGGGAGAAAGAATGTAGGGGGGAGGTATATGATAAAAGGTAGACCTATTAAGAGTATAGAAACGCAGAGGGACCTGGGGGTGCAGGTGAACAAGTCTCTGAAGGTGGCAGAGCAAATGGAGAAGGTTGTGAAGAAAGCATATAGTATGTTAGCCTTTATAGGAAGGGGTATAGAGTACAAGAGCTGGCCTTTAATGTTGCAGTTGTATAAAAAGTTGGTTAGACCTCATTTGGAATACTGCGTCCAGTTCTGGTCGCCTTACTACCGGAAGGATGTGGAGACTCTGGAGAGAGTGCAGAGGAGGTTTACCAGGATGCTGCCTGGTATGGAAGGTCTGAGTTACGAGGAGAGGTTAGGCAAATGGGGACTGTTTTCCTTAGAAAGATGTAGACTTAGAGGAGATCTAATAGAGGTGTCCAAGTTTATGAGGGGTATAGGTAGAGTAAACAGGGTCAAACTTTTTCCTAGGATGGACTCGAATAGCACGACGGGTCACGGACTTAGGGTGAGGGGGGGAGGTATAATTTGGATGCTAGAGGGAGTTTTTTCACACAGAGGGTGGTGGGGGTATGGAACGCGCTGCCAAATAAAGTGGTGGAGGCAGGTACTCTGGAGTTAATTAAGAAATACTTAGATGGTCACATGAACAGAATGGGAATGGAGGGGTATAGAAAACTGATTTAAAATAGGGATCGTGAGCCTTGGGAGTCCCTGGGAAGTGTGTAAATAGATGATGATATTGATGTACTTGTTTTTATCCTACAGTTGCTTTGGTCCACCTTGTTGTCTAACGAGGGGCACATACGCGATGGTCGTGAGAGGGCTGCTCTTGGATTTTTTTTCAAGAGTATCCTAGTGCTTCACATCGTTAGTGTACGCTTGACCTGGATCATTTGATGGGCAACACGACAGCTCAGTGACTATCGCTGTGCTGGGCAGATACATGGATTTGGGTCTGTGTCTGTGGTCGTTTGCGCATTCTCCCCGTGCTTGCGTGGGTTTTCTCCGGGTGCTCCGGTTTCCTCCCACATCCCAAAGCTGTGCTCTTAGGCTAATTGGCAAAACAAATTCTCCCTAAATTGTCTCAAATTTGGTTTTTAATCCATAGATCTATAAACATGGACAGGGATCGCGGGTAGAGGTGAGAACATCGGGGTGGCAGCGCGGGCTCGTTGGGCCGAAGGGCCTGTTTCCCGTGCTGTTTTGTTCTTTGTTCTTTGACATACCTTTTCCAGAAATTTACCGGCACACCCACTCTGGAATCAGCGGGCAAGGCTCGCAGAACAGCATTCCCCATTGGCCTCGGGGGGGATCTTACAAGTTCTCAGGTGGTGAGGCAGTAAAATTCTGGTGTTTATCTGTTTTCTCTTGAAAAGAGCAGGCTGAGGGATGACCTGACGGAAGTCTTTAAGTTCTGGAAAGTTTTAATAGAACGGATAGAGAGAGAAAAATCTCCACTTCTGGGATGAAGCATAGCCAGAAGGCGTCAACATAAAATAATCATCAAGGAATCCAATAGAAAATTCAGATTTTTTTTAATCCCAGCAATGGTGAGAATAAGGAACTCAGTATTACAGAAAATGATTGAGATGAATAGTTATAGATACACTCAAGGAGAAACTGGACAAGCATATCAGGGAGGGAGAATCAAGTTTTATAATTGCAGGCTTAGATGAGAAAAAGAAGGTTCAGGAGGAGCATAAACTCTGGTATGCACTGATTGGATGGACTGAATGGCCTGTTTCCGTGTCATATATCTGATGTAATCCTATCTATCAGCTGACTCATTATTACTTGGCTTGCATACAGAAATACTCCTTCCATTATTTGTCTGTGGTGCAGTGATAAGCTCAGAGAAAGATCATAGCACAGTGAAGATAGGTTTGGATTTGCATATTGTTTGTCAACAGAACACACACCTTCTGACAATATTTTGAAATATTTTATTTATGCCAGAAGTAAAATTGTGACTTGTTAATCAGTTATGGTTTATTTATTTATGAATCTTATTATATGTTACACATGGCCCATTCAAATGGAATTTTAATATTGTTGCTGCATCACTGACAAAGACACAGTAAATCTCCCAGTTCACCAGCAGAGAGTGGTGTTTGCAAAGCCAAAGGCTGAAATCTATCCTGGGTTTGAAGCAAAAGCCGCACCATGGACAGTGCTAACCTCCTCTTGGGCATCAAATGTGCTCAGAAATCCCTGATGGATATAACAGTTCTGAACTTTCAAGCATTCTGCATTCTCTTACTGAGCCTGTGGCAGGATTGGAATTAAGCAGAACTGTAGCAGAAGGTTATAAACCTCCGTGTAGGCCGTTTGAATCGGCCTGGTTTTATGCTTTTAATGGGTAAATTATATTACAAGTCACTCTTACAAAGTCGGAAAACAGCCAGGAATTGAAAAGAACTATCATGTAAACGGCACAATAAACAGAAAATGCTGGAAATTCTTGACGGTTTTGCAGCATCACTGAATAGAGGAAAAGATGATGACCATTTCAGGTCTGATGACCTTCCATCAAAACTGATGAAAGTCATCAATCAATTTCAAATGTTGAGGCACATTTTCAAAAGGCCAATGGCAGAGGAGTGGGGTGGGTCGGGGGTGAATGCTAGACAAAGTCTGGCAGCATCTGTGGTAAGAGAAACAGGGTTAATGTTTCAATTCTATATAACCCTTCTACATAACTGTAGAGTGTGGAAATAGAGTCATAGAAATATACAACACAGAAACAGGTCCTTTGGCCCAACTTGTCCAAGTCAACCAGTTTCCTACACTGAACTAATCTCATTTGACTATGTTTGGTCCTGTAAACTGTTCCCCTCCATTAACTGTCCAAATGCTGTAAATGTTTAAACGTTTTAATTGTACCTGCCTCTGCCACCTCCTCCTATTCCATAAACGCACCAGCAACTGTGTGAAAAAGTTGATCCTCAGGTCCTTTTTAAATCTCACCTTAAACCTATGTCCTCTAGTTTTGGACTCCCCTACTCTGGGGAAAATATCTTGGTTACTCATCTTATCTATGCCTCTTATGATTTTATAGATCTCTATAAGGTCATGCTTCAACTTCCTACACCCCAGGGTAAAATATCCCAGCGCACCCAGCCTCTCCTTTTAATTCAAACCTTCCCCTGGTAACATTCGTGTAAATCTTTTTTGCACACTTTCCATTTAATAACATCCTTCCTAAAACAATGACCAGAATTGTATGCAGTATTCCAAGTATGGCCTTACCAATGTCTTGTACAGTTGTTACATAACATTGCAACTCCTGTTCTCAATACTCTGACTGATGAAAGTAAGTGTGCCAAATACCTTCTTCACCTCCTTGTCTACCTGTGACACCATTTTCAAGGAACTATGTACCTGCACCCTTAGGTCTCCCTGTTCGACAACACTCTCCAGAGCCCTTTGTAACTGTGTAAATCCTGCTCTGGTTTGTCTTACCAAAATGCAACATCTCACATTTATCTGAATTAAATCCCATCTGCCATTCCTCGGCCCATCTTCCCCAGTTGATCAAGATCCTGTTGTAGTCTTGGAATGTATGAATTATATAGTTGGAGAGTTGGGTGATAGAGATGGGACAGAATGTAAGGATGTAGAAATGCCAGTATTGGACTGGGACATTGGTACATTGGGGAGACCATGCAGACACTACAACAGCGGATGAATGAGCATCGCTCAACAATCACCAGGCAAAACAGTTCCCTTCCTGTGGGCGAACACTTCAGCAGTCATGGGCATTCGGCCTCCGACCTGCGGATAAATGTTCTTCAAGGCGGCCTTTGTGACACACGACAGCGCAGAGTCGCTGAGCTGAGACTGATAGCCAAGTTCCGCACACATGAGGATGGTCTTAATAGGGATCTTGGCTTCATGACACACTATCTGTAACCCCCATAACTTGCCTGGGTCAGCAAAAAACCTCACTTACTGTGCTGTCTGGAGAAAATACACAATTCTCTAACCAATGCTCAGGATTCCCTTTACACACATTGTTAGCCACTTTAACACTTGAATAGCAGGTTAGATGTAAGGATTCGCATTCTAATCAGCAATCTGTAACTGTCTGTGTTGGTATGAGTGCTATTGCAGACCAGAACACTGCATTTGCCTGACAAAGGCCATAGTGTCGAAAGCTTGCGAATTTACTATCAAATAAATTGGTTGGATTTAAAATTGGTGTTGTGAAACTTTACAGAATGTAAGGACAGGGATAGCAAAGGAGAGATTGACAAAGGTGTTGTGGACACAAGGCGAACCACCTAACTTTGTGTCATCTGCAAACTTGGAAATATTTATTTTGGTCTTCAAGTCATTGATATACATTGTGAACAACTGGACCCCAAGTTCCGGTCCCTCTGGTCCTCCAGTTGTCACGATTGCGAATGGCCCATTCATGCCTACACTCTGTTTTCTACCTATTAACCAATCTTTAATACTTGCCAGTATATTACCTCCTAACCTATGTGCTTTAATTTTGCTGACCAACCTCCCATGGGGGACAACATCTTCTGAAAATCCCAGTATATTATATCTAATGATGCCCCCTTATCAATTCTCTTAGACCACACACAGGGTACAGTGTACAGCTCTGGAGTTATTACCTGAGGAGGGACACACCTGTTTTGAAGGTAATGCTGCAATATTTTACTGGATTAATTGCTGGAATTAGAGGTTTTCTTGTGAGGAGCGGCTGAGCTGATTGGGCCAAACCTCTCAGCGGTTTAAAAGAATGAAATGTGATCTCAATTGAAAAATATAAAATTCTGAGATACTGAATACTCTGTCTGTAATTTTCCAAAATTCTCTCGAATCTGGAACAATTCCATCAGATTGGAAAATAAAGACTATAATTCTTCTATTCAAGATAGAAGGGAGATAGCAAGCAAGCTAGTTCTATTCTGTCACATGGCAAATAATAGAATTTACTATTAGGAGGCTATTGAAGGGAGCAGTTGGGCACTTAGAAAATCTGACAGCAGCAACATGATTTTGTGATTAATATATCAAAGTTCTTTGAGGAAATAGTAAGTAAGATGGATAAAGTGGAAGCTGTAGATGTGGTGCACTTGGATTTCCAAAAGACATTTCATAAGATATCACACCAAAGATTATTACTGAAAATCAGACTATGTTGTTAATGGATAACCGTTACAATCTTTGGCCAGACCACAGGATATTGGTAGAGATCCGGCTAGGAACGAATAACGTTTTGTTTAAAAATAGACAAAGGTTGAGATTTAAGACACCTGCTTTTGAAATAAAGCCATAGGATTCCACACGTTTTGAATACAAGCAAACTTTATATACAAGTTCAGAAAGATAAAACAATTTACAGTATGTACCTTAGATACTCTGACATTCACAACTGCACATATCATATCATGAAGTTACTAAAGTTAAACCAAACAAAAATCAATATATGTATCAAATAGAATTAGCAGGATTCAAACAGCACAGAATTATCGTAGGTAATTATGTATTTCATCTTAGCAAAGAATGGATTGTTCAAGGCCACAGCCTAATTGTTGTCCTTTTCATTAGCTGTAGAAATGGAGGCAGTGGCATTGTGGTATTGTCACTGGACTAGTAATTCAGAAATAACCCTGGGTAATTAATGCTCTTGGGATCTAGGTTGGAATCCCACCACTGCAGATGGTGAAATTTGAATTCAGTAGAATCTGGAATTAAAAATCTAATGATGACCAGGAAACCATTGGTGATTGTTTTACAAACCCATCTGGTTCACTACTGCTCTATAGGGAAGAGAATCTGACACCCTTACCTGCTCTGAGCTGCATATGACTCCAAATCCATAGTAACGTGGTTAACTTTTAAAGTGCCCTCTGAAGTGGCTGAGCAAACAATCAGTTCAAGGGCAATTAGGGATGGACAACAAATGCTGGCTCAGCCAATGTTCTCATGGCTCTTTTCATGACAAAGTTCTAACAGTTCATCAGTCTTGGTTTTTAGTTCCATGTTCAACTGACAGATTCTGATTCACCAGCAATTTGTTTTCCTGTTCAATACATCAGAGGCTTCTGATGCTTGAAGTTCATCAAGTTTCAACTGAAGATTTATCTTTGTCAAATTTGTTTCAATGGGTTTATCATTTAGACATTTCAAGTCCCCATTCTACATCCTGTGACCAACACCCCAGCATTCTCACCAGTTTTCATTTTTCACAAGCAAACTCGTTTCTCATGTGTGAGAATTAGTTCTCTACACTGACCAATCTTTTCTTCAATTGTTTATTATCAGCACCAAGTTACTTATAATCATAGTAATTTTTTGGAGTTTGGTAAGAGCGGCATGATCAAGTATCTGCTATAATACTGTCATCACCAGGTCACTATCTCTACTAGTCAAATCATTACTAATAAAACATTTACCCTTTCAGAGCTCATCAAAGAACAATTCCCACTGTAGCAATTTCATTTACTAAGTCACTTCATAAATTTAATTTACACAAGGACACAGGTTCATTAGTTTCATGACTATCTCCTATTAACATCTTCTCCTTTATCAATCTATCCCATGCGCTTTAATTTTACATCTAATCTCTAATAAGGAACTTTGCCGAAAACCTTCCGTAAGTTCAAATAAATTACATCCATTGGCTCCCTCTCATGAATTCTACTAGTTACATCCTCGAAGAATAGTTGCATCATAAAGTTCTACAGTTCAGAAGGAGGCATTCAGCCCATCAACTCTGCACCAACCACAATCCTATCCAGCCGCTACTCCCGTAGCCCCACCTATTTATCATGCTCATCTCCTAATGTTAAGGGACAATTTAGCATGGCCAATCAACATAACTCGCACATTTTTGAAGGAAACCAGGGCACCCAGAGGAAATCCAAGCAGACACGAGGAGAACATGCAGATTCCGCACATATAGTGACCCAAGCCAGGAATCGAATCCAGATCCCAGGTGCTGTAAGGCAGCAGTGCTAACCATTGTGCCACCATTTGTCAAGTATTATTTTCCTTTCATAAATCTCTGCTGACTCTATCCAACTCTACCCCTGTTTACCATCTGCTCTATTATAAAATCTTTCCTTCAGTTGCTCCCTCTCACTAAACCTTGTGTCCCCCAATATTTCTGATATGGTATTTAAGTCCACCTTTGTGATTGATTCTTGTTGGTCTGTGCAAGCAGGATGGGCCGAACAGCCTCTTTTTGTGCTGTAAAGGTCTATGGCTAGAATTCTCCCATCATGCACACCCCATCGCTACTACCAACAAGGATGGAGAATTTGGTGCTCTGTCAAATCTTTGTTCACTGCAGTGGGACAGGAGAATCTCAGCTGCAAGCAAGATCAGAAAATCCGTCCCTATGACTCTATATCTGAAGCGCTGTGTACGTTTTGGGCTCCTCACTTAACAAGGATATAATTGCATTGGAAGCAGTTCAGAGAAGGTCACTCAACTGAAATGATGAAGGGGTTATCTGATGTGGATAGGTTGGGCTTATATCCATTAGTGTTTAGAAAAATGAGACAGGATCTTATTGTAACATGTAAGATCCTAAGGAGCTTGGCAAGGTAGATGTCATGAGAATGTTTCCCCTTATAAGAGAGTTTAAAACGAGAGGGCACAATTTAAAAAAAAAAGGGGCCTGTGGAATTCTCTCCCGCTCAAAACAGTGGAGACTGGGTTACTGAATATTTTTAAGGCAGCATTGGATAGACACTTAATTAAGTCAAAGATTAGAAGGGTAGACAGGAAGGTAGTGTTGATGCCACATTCAAATCAGCCATGATCTTATCAAATAACAGAGCAGGCTTGAGGGGCCTGATGGCCTACTCCTAATTGATATGTTGGTACGAGTGACTTTCTCCTCTTTCTAGGGAGTCTGGAATGAAAACCGGGGTATAAAGTTTCAGGATGATGATTTAATACTGAAATCTAGAGCAACTTCTTCCCTCAAAATGATTGTGCATGTTTGGACTTCTCTTTCACAAAGAGTTGTGGTTCCTTAAGTTGTTGTTAAGTTGTTGCAGATATCTATAGATTCTTATTCTCTAATGGAATCAAAGCACATGGGAATTGGATGGGGAAGCGGAAATGAGGCCCAAAATCAAAGGGCAGTATGACCTACTCCAGCTCAATTCATCTGAGCCTGTACATGGGGTCTCAGTGAAATACAAAATGACATCCCTGACAATGCAGCATTCCCTCGGTATTGCAGCAAAAGTCAACTAGGATCAAAGTCTTGATGAAATAATCTGATTGAACTTTATGCTGCAATGCAGCTTGTTATGGAGAGCTTTAACACGCAATCAAAATTTAGAGTTGAGTGAATTTTAACAATTTGAATGGTGGTAAACATAAAAAATTAAATTTGAGTTTTCTTTTTTGATAGGTAAATTCCTGGGAGGCAAATCTTCCAAAAAATTCAAAGTGCTGAATTTGCGTGAAAATTAGTATTATAATTGGCTCCCGTCAATTTATTTAGCATGATTTTCAGAATGAATTTCTGACATTTAATGCATTGCAGAGCCTCCTAGTGGAATCCCTTCCAAAAATGACAGGATGGGGCCTATTCCTGCTGGAGAGTCCACTGCGCATTCGCTGATCTGTCAACATGGAGATAGGCACATGAGCAGTTGCCCCATACTATAAGCCCTCCCAACTGCTGGTCAGTCCTGCAATCCCCTCATCGCTGCCCCTCCGACCCCCACTACCCCCTGATCACTGGCCTCCCAGACCTCTCCGGGCAAGCCCCAATGTCCCCCACTCACTGCCAGCCCTGATTTCCTCTCCCTAATCACACCCCCTTTATCAGTAGTCCCACCCTTCCCACCCAGCAGTCCCCATCAACCCCCTTCCCTACCTCTCCCACTAATCCCTGTGCAGAGTGGCAGCTGGTTCCCTCCCCACCTATAGCACCCCCCCATATGCCCTGCCCTCTTGGCACAGCTCGATGACTGATGTGTAGTGCCATGGTGCCCCTTGGACTGTGCCAGGGGCCAGGCTGGCATTATCCAAGGGGCACCTTCCCCTTATCCCCAATCTCCTGGGCTGCCTCTATGCCTTCCAGTGAAGTCAGGCCACCTGTTCCCCATTAGTGGAGAGCTGTTGGAGGGAACCATTCCTGGTGGGAGTGGGGAGACCATAGGCCTGGAGACTTATGTCCTGGGCCCACTAATTGGATGTAAAATCAAATTTAAATATTGAAATCAGCTCCATGTCCAATTCCTGATTTCTCAAAAAAAATAGCCGTGGAGATACCCGTAGGCTGTGATGTCCAGCGAGGACCCTGTTAAATGGCCTCCGCTGATGTCTCCTGGACCATTGCACTGCTGGAGCAGCACAGCAGGCTGGCAGAATCACCCCCTGACGTTTTAGTATCTTGGAAAGCTGACTATGATCAAAGCAATTGAAGTATCTGTTCCAATGGTCTTTCATTTTCTGCTCCACTGTGCAGCATGCTTCTTGGCCAGTCAGGCGGAATTAATTTCTTGTGTTAAATGGTAAGCTGAGAATAGCCAAGTAATAGGACACTTCAGACTGCTTGAACTTACAGGGCCATGTGTTCAAAAAGTATTAAGCCTTTTTATGTCTTTGTCACCATGCTGAATAAAAATGATTGATTGAAAGGTTAATGAGATAATACAAGATGATGCGAGCTTGAAAAGCATTAATGTATGAAGAGGCAAGATTCACAAGATCATGGGATTATTAAAGAAATTCTAAACCAAACGTTGACAATTGAGGCAGCGCTTAATGTAATATTAAGAAGCAGTGTATTTTATTATACAGCATCATTCCCATTTCGTCTACAGTAATTCTTTTAATGCTCAATTCATAAGCATGTTTTACAGCTATAGAAGTTGGAATTCTAAGCAGTTTAAGTTCAGCAAGCTTACAGGATAGACCAATGTTTTCTAAACTGAAATCCTGCCTCCAAGGTGTGTGAAAGGCAAGTTGGTTATGGGTATCATAAAACTGGACAAATTTGAAAGATTCGCTTTTAACATTTTCTTCTCTTTAACTTTCACAGTTTGGTTAAAGTTGCAGGTGCAGAATGAAGTGTTTAGTTCTATTGATGTGGAATCTGGATAGAGTGACAATGGAACAGGAAACATCAGTTTTGTGATAAGGTGCAAGAGCCAGAACTGTTCCAATCATTCTTTGCAGCAGACAGTATCTATTCATAAAATCCAACAAATCATATATTTACATGTGAAAAATGTTTCTCTTCAGTTTAATCTGTTGTTTGAACTGGACTGTCTGGAGACTTTATTTAATAAACCGGATTTATTTTCCATTATTTGAGACCTGCAGTAATATGACCTCCTATCAAAGAGAATCTGAGAGTGCAAGGTGCTTTGCATTATATCTATTGACTTCTATTTGCAATATAAGGGAAGTATTGTTCATCCACTTTCTCCCAAATTATTGTGCACCTAAGGTTATGTTTCAACTAATGGAAAACACAGACTTGACAGTCAAGTCTATGTTTTCCATTAGCTGAAACATAACCTTAGGTGCACAATAATTTGCACTAGCCTGAGAAGTAGTATTGGGAAGAGGTTGAATTCTAATAGAAACCCAATGTAAGCATTATAATTGGCTTACATGATGACCCTTTGGTTGTGATGAAAAGTTATCTAGACTCGAAACATTGGTTTTATTCTCTCCCCATGGATGTTATCGGACCTGCTGAGATTTTCCAGCATTTTCTGTTTTTATTTCAGACTCCAGCATCCACAGTATTTTGCTTTTATTCAACTTTATAATCCACTGAAACCACCTTGACATACCTAAGCCAGAGTAGTCATAACCACAGCATTGAAGAATGGTGACATGCCTATAACAACAAAACTGATTACGCTAGAACTTTTAACATAACAAATAAGGTCCCAAAATGCTTCATTGGAAGGTTTGCTGGACAGGTGACTAAAAGCTTGGTCATAGAATTAGATTTTAAGCAGCATCTTAAAGAGAGGTAGAGATTCTGGGAGAATTAGAGACAGAATTTTGATGCTTGCTATCAAGGCCATTAAAAGCGCAGGAAATTAGGATGCATAAGCACCCAGAATTAGAGAAAGGTAAAAATCTTAAACAGTTGTAAGAATAGAGAAGGTGACAGAAATAGGCAGAGGCATGATCATGGAGGAACTTGAACTCAAGGATGAGTATCTTAAATCTGAGATATTGCTGGATTGGGGGCCAGACCGTGTTGATTAAAGAACATAGTGGGGTGATGGATGAATGAAACAGAATATAAGATAAGATTAGGGCAGCAGAGTTACACTGACACTACCATTGGTACAGAAGTCTCCATCTGCCTATTTCCCTTCCTCCTGTTTCCCATCTTGACTCCAGGCTTAAATGTTAAACATTCAGGTCACACAAGGTGGTGCCAATCCCAAATGCACAGAGAGCTGCAGGGGCTGACAGCAAAGAGCCCTGCCGCTAACACATACCCTGAAATTTGGAAACTAGTCTTCAGATCCAATCCATTCACCTGTAAGACCATCGATGGACGCTGTAAAAGAACGCTAACAACTTCACAAAAATATCAAATTCGCACAAGCAGCCACTATAATAGACACATATCATTATAGGCATTTATATATACATTATACCACTTGTTGCTATAGTTGTGGCTGTTCTCCAGCATGAGGCCAATGGCTAAAGGTGGTGACAGGATGCAATCATAACCTGTATGAAGTGATGAGAAAGGAATGTTAACAAATGGGAATGGTGCCAGGTTGTCTGGGATAGGGAGTGAAAAGCATGAATGGAACTACTTGTGGAGTACATCAGAAAGAGATAAGAAAGTGAAGATTACGTGTGACAGATTGGGTTACTAACACTGAACAGAGATTGATGTGCGAAAGGATCATTACTTGATGTGGTTACATAACGTGGTTTATATGTTTATTAGAGGTAGCTAGGATGTGATTTTCTAATGGCATAATTTGAAGAAAATTTAACTCTCCCCAAAATCAGACACCTAATGCTCTGAAGGACTGCAATCTAGGTTTGTTCCAGATAGCTTAAGAAGCCAAGACAATCATTCACATCAACTGCACAACCAGCTCAAATTTTTAATTCACTCCAACAAAAGTACCAAAACCTCAACCTAATGGGAAATGCCAACCACAACTCCCTCCAGCTGATATGTCTGAACGTGGCTGGACATGTTTAGAAAGCTGTTTAAAATAGCATACAGGAGCCGTTGGCTTGTAAATAAGGGGCATAAAATACAAAACCTCAGAAGCTATGCTTTAGCATAGCTGTAACAAGTGAATATCGTGCTCAATTTTAGGCATCACGCTTTATGAACAGTGTCAACCCTTGGAGTGGATTCAGAGGAGAATCGATTAGAATGGAGCCAAGGTGAGAGTCTTCAGTAATGTAAAGAAACTAGAAAAGTTGGGATTGTTCTCTTTAGGGCAGAGAATGTCTTAGGTGAAGTTTTAATAAAGGTATTTGAAGTTAAGAAAGATTGTAATAGGGTAAATAAGAAGAAACTGTTTCCACTGGCAGGAGTGTCATTCCCTGTTTGTGAATAGAACTCCCACTCATCTGACAAAGGAGCAGCGCTCCAAAAGCTAGTGGCATATGCTCCCAAATAAACCTGTTGGACTTTAAGCTGGTATTGTAAGACTTCTTACTTAGCAGTGTCAGTAAGCAGAGGACACTGTAAAGTAAAGTTTATTAATCACAAATAAGGCTTACATTAACACTGCAATGAAGTTACTGTGAAATTCCCCTTGACGCCACAGTCCGACACTTGTTTGGGTCAATGTACCTAACCAGCGCATCTTTCAGAATGTGAGAGGAAACCAGAGCACCTGGAAGAAACCCACACAGGCATGGGGAGAATGTGCAAACTCCACACAAACAGCGACCCAAGCCAGGAATCAAACTCAGATCCCTATTTCAGCAATGCTAACCACTGAGCCACCATACCACTCTTTTTTCATCTAAGATGATTGACAAAATAACCATAGGGAGATGAACAGCTCAGGGTTAATTTGTTGAAATTAGAAATCCCCATATGGACAAACTTGCCAGAATGAACTGTTTCAAATTGCTAAGAATTGGTGCTCTGGAGGCCATATTTTACTTTGGGGAAGAAATCACACAACCAGAAATTGACGATGACATTTTTGCTCTGGCTTTCGATGTAGATTAGTTCTTTTTAAAGAATTTTTCAAAATATATGGGGGGGGTGATTTAATTTTCAGGTTCCCCAAAGATGGGAACAGCGGCAAAGGGACCTCAAAATACCAGCGCCAATCTCTGTTTCAAGGTGCCAATCCCTGTTTAGCAATGATCACTGGTGCCCTTCTTTCTCTTCACAACCATCTCATGCCCAAGTTCTATGGAAGGGTGTTGCCCCTCATCACCATTGGGCAAACCCATTGAGGCCCAGAATCTGATAGTCATGCCTTCAATGTTAATTGGAGCCTACCTTTTGGGCAGTTGGCTGCCCAATTGCTAACCTTGCCCCCTCCTCTTCTGCCCTGGTGATAGCAAGGAATGCTAATCATGTTCAAAGCATAGGCATTGTGTCCATTCTCCTAATCAAGGGCATTCCTGTACCAAGTGCCCAGATTCACTTTGCCATATTGATCCACTCATGGGGCTAAGTGTTGCTATTGGAATAGCCATGACTGGCTTCCACTGTATACCTACTTCCATTTAGCTGCTCTGAAATTGACAACCCGTCTGCCCTTTAAAATATTCCAATCTTTCACATCCATAAGCATGTAATAAACTTGTAAATATCTTAATTGATCAGAATAGGAATGGCTGCAGAATTTCCGTCCTATTCTTACTTGTGTTGTGGGGAACAGCCACTCTCCGGACAGATGATCACAGATTGTCCTCGCAATGGGAAAACCTCACACCTTGTATTCATGGCACTGGTCACCCTGTCTTGCCTGTGGCTATCAAAGTCATGGTAGGCTTGAACCTCTTCACTTGTGCTTCCATCTCAAAGTCAACCAAAGACCTTAGTTGCATATCAAAATGATTGCACACCACTGCATCTCGCTGGTTTCTGATATCCTCTTTGCCAGAGCTGGAGAATGCATTCATTTAATGTCAGATGCAAGTTCAGGGATAGACAGCATTTAGCTTCATCTCGTGGGCTGAATACACATAATCCTTATTTTACATTATGCCTGTAGTTATGCTCTTCCCCACAATCCATCAAAATCTTTCATTATTTGAAAAACCTCCGACAGGTCACCCCTCAGCCTTCTCTCAAAAGAAGAGGGACACAGCATGTCAATCTTTTCCTGACATATGCACCCACACTTTTCTAATCAATCTTGTAAATCATCTCTGCACCTTTTCTACTGCCTTTTTACATGATGGCAACCAGAACGGCATTCAGTACTCTAAATGTGACCTAACTAAGCTTCGATACAGGATTAGCAAAATTTCCCTATTTTTTTAAAGCCCAGTGCTTGGTTTGTGCTTTTTTTGTGATGTGGAGATGCCGGCATTGGACTGGGGTGGGCACAGTAAGAAGTCTTGCTACACCAGGTTAAAGTCCAACAGGTTTACTTGATAGCACGAGCTTTTGGAGTGCTGCTCCTCACTCACCCTTATTAGTCATGAAGGGGCAGCGTTCTGAAAACTCATATTACCAAAAGCCTGTTGGACTTTAATCTGGTGTAGTGAGACTTCTTACTGTTTTTTGCTCACTTCATCTGACTCATCTCCATTCCTGTTCACACTTGCTCTAAAAATCCGAATTTTAATCAGGTTCCCACTGGAAGCAGGTTTCTGACCTAAAAACAGACAGTTCCTGTACATGGAAAATTCAGTTCCATGTGTTTGCAAAATGGAATGAACCATTTTCATGAGAGTTCCTTTGACTGCAGACAGTATTCAACAACTTGTTGTGAATCATCATTCCCTACTCCTGCTATGAATGTGTTTAATTTTGTCTTTTGACATCTGCACAATGGGTCAGGTAGACAAGTATTTCTGTGTACTATTTCATTTCATGTGGGTTAATAATTAATCATTTTGTCCCATAATAAACAGAAGTATTTTTCAGCCAGGACATGAACATGACGGTATTAAATGTCCTTTTGTATTTTCTTTACCATCCAAGATCAATTCAGAGAAATGATAGTCTTCAAATCTCTATCATAGTTTGGTTTGCACGCAAGTGTGACCTTTGCAATGGACTGAAGCTATACTGGTTTCTGTGGTCAGACTGAGGAAAGGCTTGTTCTGATCACTTTACGTCTAACATGGAATCTGTACTTTGATCCAGTTAGTCTAGACTTGGTGTTATTGGCACATGTAAATCATCCCAAAATCTTTTTGAGATAAATTTGCCTAGAATTTTGATCGCTGTCAAAAATGTGGGGCAAAGGGGGTAGACTTCATGTTGTACACCATCTGTTCACATGTGCCCAGGCAGCACATTAAATCTGTGCTAGGATTCATTAAACTGATTCAATGTGGAGCCAACTTTACACTGTTCCTTGGCTGCATTCCAGCTTTTGGGGGGAGGGGGTGGATGCTAATATCAGGCAACTCTGACACCACTTAAAGGCAGCAAGCACTCTTAAGGGAGAGGGACACTTTGGCTGCAGCCAAGAGAGAAACAAAATCTGCAGATAAGGGTGGCAAAGTGGCACAGCAATTAGCACTGCTGCCTCACAGCGCCAGGGACCTGGGTTCAGTTCCCAGCTTGGGCGACTGTTTGTACGGAGTCTGCACATTCTTCCTGTGCCTGTGTGTGTTTTCTCCCACAGTTTGGTGGTTAGGTGCATTGGCTATGCTAAATTCTCCCTCAGTGTACCTCAACAGGCACCAGAATGTTGCAACTAGGGGATTTTCACAGTAATTGCAGTGTTAATGTAGGCCTACTTGTGGCACTCAAAAAAAACTAAACATTCCAGATTCTTCAGTGCAGCTTTGGATTCCCTGATTCAGGAAGTGGGCAGAAAGAAGATCCTCTTCCCTCCCCACCCCTAGAAGGCAAAAAGCTCTCCAAATAATACCTCCAGTGTCAGTGGGAGGAAGTCAGTACCAGGTGCTTAGTTCTCAAGACAAAGCAGGATATCGAACAATCTGACTCAATATACTCGGTGGTGTATTTCACATTCATGTTGGTTACATGCACAAGACCAGCTGTATAGGATACTTAACACCAATCTTGTACTTTTACTTGTGAGACACATCCTCAAAACCCAATGATGCCTGTGGCATTTGCAAATAAAAGACAGTAACTTATAAAGGAATGGCAATAACAGTTGGGTAGCCGCTTCAAACTTAGTGACTTACACAAATGTAGCTGCACCTTTCTCACCTTCTGACTCAAGCTGGATGAGAAGAATGCAGTGCCATGGGTTCCTGAGCTTTTGTCAAGGACAGCTGACTCAGATGGCATGCCCCCTTTTAAACAGCAGCATTCGTGATGGTGGTGGAAGGATGGTCTAGGGTGGGGTGGGGATCTTGGCACAGAGGGGCAGGGTCGGCAGTTGGGGAGGTTCCATGGAGAGTTACAGATTGGGAGGAAACCCAAGGGGAGATTGGGGGATGGTCATGGCTTGTTGGGATAGTGATGTGTGGGAATCAGTGTTAAAGTTACCCAGGCTTTAGGAATAACTTTAATTCTTCTAACCTTTTCTGGATAACAATTGCTGTGAGATGGTCAGAACCATCTGAGGTTTATGATTAAAATCAGGGTTTTGAATGGTTCCCAAATCAGGGAAAGCACCCAGTGGAAGTTTGAACTTGGCAGGCAATCCTTATGTGGGACCTCCAGAATTGAAGGGGTGAGTATCCCAGCACATCATTGAGGTGCCCTCTGATTACAACAGTCTGGAGATTGGAAATCATCGGCTAATGTGCCTTATACCATTACAGTGACACTATTGTTAGCACTGCTACCTCACAGTGACAGAGACCAGCGTTCAATTTCTGTTTTGGGTCATTGTCTGTGTGGAGTTTGCATATTTTCCACATGTCTGCAAGGGCTTCCTTCCATATTCCAAAAGATGTGCTGGTTAGGTGATTGGCCGTGCAAAATTCTCCCTCAGTGTACTCAAACGTACGCCAGAGTGTGATGATTAGGGAACTTGCACAGTGACATCATTGCAGTGTTAATATTAGCCTACTTGTGACACTAACAAATGAACTTTAAACTTAAAATTTTAAACAGAAAAGCTGCAGTATACAATTATCAATCTGTGAGTTTGTAGATTTTTACTTGGAAAACTATATTAACATGTGTTTCATCAAGTGTGTTTATTGACTGAGCTAAATGCAAAAGATGACAGGACTATCACCACAATAATATCACTCAGTTTTAAATGTCACATGTGCAGCATAAACCTGCCTTTTCATATTCCAGAAACCGATGCAATTGTTGTACATTTTCTGGTTCTCCAGGAATTTTGGATATCTAGTGCGTCCTAATAGTCTATAAAAACCCAACATCAGAAACATGAACTTCAATGACATGCCTCGTTCAGTGGCCATTCATTTATTTACTTAATATTTCCACTACACTGCAGCACTAACCAGCCAATTCAATCACCAAGTGAGATGGAGGAGTATTGTGAAAGTCTTATTACGGTTTCAGTTCGATGAAAAACAAGCACTAGCGCCAATAATGTTAAGGGAGTTGGAGACAGGGAAATGCCTTGTGAAAGGGAGCAGTGTCTGACTAAGTATTGCCTAGCAACCATCAAGTTGACACAATAACCCCACATAGGAAAATGGAACAATACAAAAGCTCTTTTGTTTATGTAGTTCAAGTTTTGCAATGTCGCTATGAATTACGTAGCAATTCTTTAAGACTAAAAGAAACTTTCTTTTCAACTCTGCATTTGTACTGGCTATCTTGCTGTTTTCTTGGTCTCAGAAATAGTTTAGCATGCCCTAGGCTACTTCCAATAGCAACAGCGCCAATGTGACAGCCTCTCAACTCTAGAATGACAAGCGTGCAGTGATGGCTAGACTAGTGCAACAACATGTCCAGACACTTAAATTCAGTGCATTTGAGATTCTGACAATGCAGATACCTTTCAAATGGAATAATTTGATTTCATCAGTTGCAAAATGTGGACATCACAACAATTTACTCATCAAAGCAGAGTCTCCACAAAGAGGATCGCAGGTTCTTTGTATAAAATCTGCATTTTATTCAAGGAACATTGAACACCCAAACAGAAATAATGGTTTTTGTTTGATTTTTCCAGCATAATTTGGCTGAAGTCAGCCAAATTAACACAAAAGCTTGAGAAACTTCAAACACAAATTATGTTCAGTGCAAGATTGAATTTCTGAGATCTTTTGTATTGGTTTTTAAGAAATATCATATTGGAAGCCAATTCTACCCACAAAACAGGCCATGCCCCAGATCAAGTTAATCAGCTTGATTAAGGTGAGTGTGAGGGCAGGAGGGGAGTGGAATCCTGTCCATTCAATTCTATGCTCCTCCCCACCTAAGGATCTCAAAACATTGTGCCCTTTGTTTAGCTACTATATTGTTGGCTACTGGACCAACCAAATAATGTAATGTGTTAACCTATTCAGCCTCTATCTTTTTATCTAGACATGAAATAGCCATGTATTGAAGGAATCTGTTCCTCCAACATCCCCAGTTTTGTGACTCCCTTGTATTTGGATGAGTCTAAACTGGTCAATAAGGTAGATTTTTGATTCATGGCCATTTAAATTGGGTATAGTTTGAAATTTTGTTGAGAAATCCATGATGTATTGCTTCTTCCCAATGAAGTTTCCTGCACTTTTCAGTTTTGGTGGGCTCTGGCAATAATGGTATTTGTAGGATCCATAGAATCCCACAGTGCAGAAGGAGGACATTTGGCCCATCAAGTCTGTACCAACCACAGTCCCATCCAGGCCCTATTCCAGTAACCCCACATATTTGCCCTGCTAACCCCCTTAACATAAAGTCAATTTAACATGGCCAATCAACCTAACTCACACATCATTGGACTGAGAGAGGAAACCAGAGCACCCAGAGGAAACCCACACAAAATGGG
Organism: Sphyrna mokarran; assembly: GCA_024679065.1. Taxonomy (NCBI): domain Eukaryota; kingdom Metazoa; phylum Chordata; class Chondrichthyes; order Carcharhiniformes; family Carcharhinidae; genus Sphyrna; species Sphyrna mokarran. The sequence goes on from JAGIQG010000003.1 coordinate 109,096,072, forward strand.
GAAAATGTGCACACTCCACACAGACAATGACCCAAACCGGGAATCAAACCCAGGTCCCCGGCACTGTGAGGCAGCAGTGCTAACCGCTGTGCCACCACGCCGCCCCTAATGATTTCTGCATTTTAACATTTTCAACAGCAACATTCTGCGTCAACATTTCTGAGTCTTTCCTACAATATCGAAGTAGTTTCATGTCATGGAAGCATTGACAAATGACTTCTTTTTAGTTTATTTATTGCCATTTATTTGTTTGATTGTATTTTGTTAGAATTGGAGTGTGTTTGGCTGCCCCATAGTCAGGCACCAACACAGAGCTCTGGTCACAGTGTGTTTTAAAATGGCAACACTGACTGCAGTTAATTCAAAAGCTTTTTAAGCCATTCTCACCAAGAATGGAAGTTGTACAGCTCTTATGACTCTGCACTCTTTAGGATTTGAAGCTGATGTTCAGGGGATTCAACAGAGTTTTCTGCTGCAGTTGTATTTTTACTGCTGCCTTCTGCTTCCAAAACTGCTTCTGAGCTTTTTTCTGTTTAAAGTTTACTTATTAGTGTCACAAGTAAGCTTACATTAACACGGCATTGAAGGTACTGTGAAAATCCCCTCGTTGCCACGCACCGGTGCCTGTTCGAGTACACTGAGAGAGAATTTAGCATGGCCAGTGCACTGAACCAGCACGTCATTCAGACAATGGGAGGAAGCTGGAGCACCTGAAGGAAACCCACATAGACATGGGGAGAACATGCAGACTTTGCACAGGCAGCGACTCAAGCAGGGAATCAAACTCCAATCCCTGACACTATGAGGGAGCAGAGCTAACCACCTCTGGTGATCGCCTTCTGTGCCTTCACTTTTCATCAAGTTTGAACCCAACTTCTTCAGTCTTCTGTGATTTACATTTTCCCTCCAGTTTCTGTGAGGTTCTTCAGTTGTTCTAATAGCTGTCACCAGGTTAAGATATGTGCAGTTTGGTAGGTCTCACAAAGAGCTTCTGAGTCTTGTATGGTTCAGCAGTAAGCGTTTATTACTACTTGTAATGATATACATATATATAGCACAATGTCTAAGGTAGGAGCTGTCTCCATGCTTGCGTCTACATATGCCTCTGAAAAGTTCAAGACTGTCCTCTAGATTCAGGTGAAGTGGTTCCTTACTTCATAGTGTGAGGGTTCCATACTCGATTCTACGTTCATTCTTTCTATCCCAGACCTTGATACCACAAAGAATGCTTTTAAAATGAAGCTGTTTTTTAAATACAAGAGCAAGATTGCCACTATTTTGATATGGTTCCTGTTCTGTCTAAGACTGCAAGAAACTACAAAGGGTCGTGAACGAAGCCCAGTCAATCACTCAAACCAGCCTCCCATCATTGACACTGTTTCCACTTCCAGCTGCCTCAAAAAAAGCCACTGGCATAATTAAGGGCTCCACCCATTCTGGACATACTCTCACATACCAACGAATTCAGAAACAGCTTCTTTCTTGCTGCCATCAGACTTTTGAATGAAACTACATTGATCTTTCTCTATACCTTAGCCATGACTGTAACACTACATTCTGCACTTTCTCGTTTCTTTCTCTATGTGCAGTATTCTTGTTCTGTATAGCATGAAAGAAACAAAACTTTTCACTGTATGAAGTTTATTTATTTAATAGTCACAAGTAAGGCATACATTAACACTGAAATGAAATGGGAATATGTTCCCTTGAAAGACGTCGGCTTAGAGGGGATCTCATAGAGGTGTATAAGATTATAAGGGGTATAGATAGAGTAAATGGAGGTAAACTTTTTCCACCTTTAGAAATGGATAGGACGAGAGGTCATGGCCATAGGGTGAGGGGGGCTATGTATAGGACGAATATTAGAGGGCAGTTTTTCACACAAGGGGTAGTGGGGGTGTGGAATGCACTGCCGAGTAAGGTGGTGGGAGCAGGCACGCTGGGGCTGTTTAAGGGTCTCTTGGACAGCCACATGAGCGGTATGCAGATAGAGGGATATATTAGGACTGTTTTAACTACGGCTTTTTTCCACAGGTAATTCGGTCCATAATTTGAGCACGCATTCGGCAGGTGGTGCGGGTACAGCTCTTGGAAGTTGATTCATGGGTTGCCTGGTACCTCATGTCGTATATGAGTGCTTTATGTGGACCACCTGAAGGGCACCATGACATCTCAGAGACTATCGATGTGGCTGTGCAGACACTTGGAATTGGGCCGGTGTCTGCGGGAGTTTGCGCGTTCTCCCCGTGGTTGCGTGGGTTTTTCTCCGGGCACTCCGGTTTCCTCCCACAACCCAAAAATTCGCTGTTAGGCTGATTGGGTAACAAATTGTCCCTATGGTGAAAATTTTCCAAATTAGGATTAATATATATATTATTATATAGGAATATTAAAATAGGATAATGATTTGGTATTACGGTGGCGCGGGCTCGTTGGGCCGAAAGGCCTGTTTCCCGTGCTGTGTTGCTTAATTAATTAATTAATTAAGTCACTGGTAGGTAGATTTCTGATCAATAGGGGAGTTAAGAGTTATGGAGAGCAGTCGGATAAGTGGAACTGATCCACTTCAGATCAGCCATGACCTTATTGAATGGCGGGGCAGACTCGAGGGGCTAGATGGCCTACTCCTGCTCCTATTTCTTATGTTCTTTTGTAAATTACTGTGAAATTCCCCTAGTCACCGCACTCCGGCACCTGTTTGGGTCAATGCACCTACCCAGCATGTCTTTCAGACTGTGGAAGGAAACCCAGAGGAAACCCACACAAACACGGGGAGACCATGCAAACTCCACACACATAGTGACCCAAGCCGGGAATTAAACCCAAGTCCCTGATGCTGTGAGGCAGCAGTGCTAACCACTGTGCCACTGTGTCACCCAATACTAATACATGTGACAATAGTAAATCAAATTAATAATTTGATTATTATTAATAATTTAATAATTAAAATTATTTTAATAATTTAAAAAATTAATTTAATGATTTACTTTTAATAATTATTTAATTGAATAATTTAATTAATAATTTAATTAAATAATTTAATAATTTACTTAATTTAATAATTATTTAATAATTTACTTAAATACTAAATGTTTAACTAAGATACTGATTATTGTACATCAATGAAATAATAAATGTTTATGTCTAATTTTTTAAGATTCGTTTTCAATTGTTGAAAATTGGGTGATGCACAGATGATGGCCTAGGCACTTTTGCTAAAAATGCTTATTTTTTGTGCTGAATCTATGTTCAAAAATATTAATCACTCTTAATGATATCAATTCAGTTTTCAATGCAAGTAAACCATGTCATTCCAAAGCACAATGGTTCATAGAGGATATTACATTCAATTAGATGCCAATAAGTTTGAGTGGAAACATGAGCAAAAATTCCAATTCAGAAAATGAATGCAATTTTCAGCACAATGTGCAATTGGTTTGCAGATTGTACCCAAGCAGAAAATCTAACCCTTACACATTGATCTTCCACCAGCAGTTGAACTTGGAAATGTTCAACGGGCGTAATATTTTGAATCATTTATGGATGAGAGGATTTTAATCTGGGTTGTACAGGACTTTAATATTGCTAAAAAGGGGGTCATATTCAAAATTTTAAGATACTTTGCTTTCCAAGGTAATTTGACATAGACTGGCACTTTTCAGGTTCAAATGTGATGGTCTTTGGCCCATTTGTCAGTTTGCACAATACACCCCACGTCAGTGTGGGTTTCCTCTGGTTTCTTCCCACAGTCCAAAGATGTATGGGTTAGGTTGATTGGCCAAGCTAAATTGCCCCTTAGTGTTAGGGGGTCTAGCTATGGTAAATGCATGGGCTTACGGGGATAGGGCCTAGCTGGGATTGTGGTCAGTACAGACTCGATGGGCTGAATAGTCTACTTCTGCACTATAAGATTCTATGATTCTATAAGTGGTTCACCTTGTAAACAGGGCCCTGGCCATTTTTGAACGACACACAAGTAGCATTTTCCACTAATGCTTCCACCAGTCCAGAAAGGTGTTTTATTTCCCACACAATTGAGCAATGTTGTGTATGAATTTCAATGATGCCAGGTATGTAAACCACATGTCCTTGTAATTTGCTGATCAAATCAAATAACATTTTTCTTTGGTTGTTCATGCTCGACAGGGTACAGACTATACTAAACCAGACCATGTTTGCAAAACCCAAAACAAAGTGTCTGTTGTTAGGTGTGATTCTGTAATGGGGCAACAGGCTGAATGATCCTGTTGGTACTAATAGTTACACTAACAAACCAATTTAAGATTTGAATCAGTTGAGCATGGCTTACTAAAAGTGACATATAGAATAAAGAACAAAGAATATTACAGCACAGGAACAGGCCTTCGGCCCTCTAAGCCTGCACCGACCATGCTGCCCGATTTAACTAAAATCCCCTACCCCTCTGGGGACTATATCCCTCTATTCCCATCCTATTCATGTACTTATCGAGACACCCCTTAAAAGTCACTATCGTATCCGCCTCCCCCAGCAATAAGTTCCAGGCACCCACTACTCTCTGTGTAAAAAATCTGTCTCATACATCTCCTTTGAACATTCCCCTTGCACCTTAAACCTGTGCCCCCTTGTAATTGACTCTTCCACCCTGGGAAAAAACTTCTGATTATCCACTCTGTCCATGCCTCTCATAATCTTGTAGGCTTCTATCAGGTCTCCCCTCAACCTCTGTCACTCCAGTGAGAACAAACCAAGTTTCTCCGACTTCACCTCATAGCTAATGCCCTCCATAATAGGCAACATCCTGGTAAATCTTTTCCATACCCTCTCCAAAGTCTCCACATCCTTCTGGTAGTATAGCGACCAGAATTGAACACAATATTCTAACTGCAGCCTAACTGAGGTTCTATAAAGCTGCAACATAACTAACCAATTTTTAAACTCGATACCTCGCTGATGAAGACAAGCATGCCGTATGTCTTCCTGATACCTTCTCCATCTGCATTGCCACATTCAGTGACCTGTACACCCAGATCTCTGCCTATCAATACTCTTAAGGGTTCTGCCATTTAGTATATATTTCCTATCTGTATTAGACCTTCCAAAATGCATTACATCACATTTGTCCAGATTAAACTCCATCTGCCATCTCTCTACCCAAATTTCCAACTGATCTATATCCTGCTGTATCTTCTGATGGTCCTCATTGCTATCTGCAAATCCACCAGACTTTGTGTTGTCCACAAACTTACTAATCAATCCAGTCACATTTTCCTCCAAATCATTTATATATATTACAAACAGCAAAGGTCCCAGCACTGATCTCCGAGGAACACCACTTGTCACAGTCCTCCATTCAGAAACACACCCTTCTACCGCTACCCTCTGTCTACTTTGACCGAGCCAGTTTTGTATCCATCTTGCCAGCTCACCTCTGATCCCATGTGACTTCACCTTCTGCACCAGTCTGCCATGAGGGACCTTGTCAAAGGCCTTACTGAAGTCCATGTAGACAACATCCATTGCCCTACCTTTATCAATCATCTTTGTCACTTCCTCAAAAAACTCAATCAAGTTCATGACACACGATCTTCCCTTCACAAAACCATGTTGCCTCTCACTAATACGTCCATTTATTTCTGTGGGAATAAATCCTGTCTCGAAGAATCCTCTCCAACAATTTTCCTACCACTGATGTAATGTTCACTGGCCTGTAATTACCTGAATTATTCTTACTACCCTTCTTAAATAAAGGAACAACATTGGCAATTCTCCAATCTCTGGGGCCTCCCCTGTAGCCAGTGAGGATACAAAGATTTCTCTCTTGCCCCAGCAATTTCCTCTCTTGCCCCTTTCAGTGTTCTGGGGTATATTTCATCATGTCAACCTTAATGTTTCTCAAGAACCCCAATACCTCCTCCTTTTTGATCTCAACATGACACAAACTATCTATGCACCCTTTCCCAGACTGACCATCCACCAAATCCTTCTCTTTGGTGAATACTGATGCAAAGTACTCATTTAATACCTCACCTATTCCCTCTGGCTCCACGCATAGATTCCCTCCCTTTGTCCTTGAGTGGGCCAACGCCCTCCCTGGCAACCCTTTTACTCTTTATATATGTGTAAAAAGCCTTGGAATTTTCCTTAATCCTACAGGCCAATGCTTTTCTGTGATCCCTTTTAGCCCTTCTTACTCCTTGCTTAAGTTTCTTTCTACTTTCCTTGTATTTCACACTTGCTTCATGTGTTCCCAGACTCCTAGCTTTGATAAATGCTTCCTTTTTCTTTTTGACTAGGCTCACAATATCTCTTGTTATCCAAAGTTCCCAAAACTTGCCATACTTCCCTTCATCCTTACAGGAATGTACTGATCCTGAATCCCTAACAACTTAACACTTGAAAGCACCCCGTATGCCAGACGTTGATTTGCCCTCAAACATCTGCCCCCAATCTAAATTCTTCAGTTCCTCCCTAATATTGTTGTAATTAGCCTTCCCCCAATTTAGCACCTTAACTTGAGGACTATACTGATCTTTATCCATCAGTACCTCTAAACTTACTGAATTGTGGTCACTGTTTCCGAATTGCTCCCCTACTGAAACATCAATCATCTGGCCGGGCTCATCTCCCAATACCACGTGCAGTATGGCCCCTTCCCTCGTTGGACTATCTACATACTGTTTCAGGAAGCTATCCTGGATGCTCCTTACAAACTCTGCTTTGTCCATTACCCCTCTCACTAAGTGAGCCAGTTAATATGGGAGAAATTAAAATTTCCCACCACATCAACCCTGTTACTTTTACAACTTGGCAAAATCTGCCTACATATCTGTTCCTCACCTTCCCCTTGGCAGTTGGGTGGCCTATAGTAAACACCTAGTGTTATGACTACACCTTTCCTGTCCCTGATTTCTACCCATATTGTCTCGCTGTATGAGCCCTCCGAGGTGTCCTCCTGGAATACATCTGTGATACTCTCCTTAACTAGTAGTGCATCTCCCCCATCCTTTTACATCCCCCTCTATCACCCTGAAACATCTGTATCCTGGAATGTTAAGCTGCCAATCCTCTCTTTCCCTTAACCAAGTCTCTGTGACGGCAACAACATCGTAGTTTCTAGTACTAATCCAAGCTCTAAGTTCATCTGCCTTACTGTTGTATTTCTTACATTGAAACAAATGCACTTCAGTCCACCAAGCCCTCTCTGATTAGTAACTTTACTCTGCCTGCTGTTTCTCTGCATCTCACTGACCCTACTCTCTGATTCCCCTTAGCTAAGTCACCTTTGCTTTGGTTCCCACCCTCTGCCAAACTAGTTTAAATCCTCCCATATGGCACTAGAAAACCTACCGGACAATATTTGTGTGCTTCCAGTTTAGATGCAACCCATGCTCCTTCTACAGGTCCTACCTGCTCTGGAAGGGACGTCAATAGTCCAGAAATCTGAACCCCTCCCTCCTATACAGCTGTTTAGCTACATGTTTAACTGCACTATCTTTCTATTCCTAGCTTCACTAGGCATGCGGCACAGGGAGTAACCCTGAGATTACAACCCTCATGGTCCTGCTTTTTAACTTTCTACCTAATTCTCTAAACTGCTGCTGCAGAACCTCATCATTCTTCCTGTCTATGTTATTAGTACTAACATGTACCATGACTTCTAGCTGTTCACCCTCTCCCTTCAGGATGCTTTCTGTCCATTCAGAGACATTCTGGACCCTAGCACCAGGGAGGCAACATACCATCCTAGAGTCTCTTTCACGTCAACTGAAATGCCTATCTGCACCCCTAACTATAGACTCCCTTTTAACTATTGCTCTACTCCTCTTTGTCTCTCCCTGCTTAATAACAGAGCCAGTTGTAGTGCCACTGCTTTGGCTGCTGCTACTGGTATCCCCTGATAGCTTATCTTCCCCAACAGTATCCCAAAACGGCATACTGATTAGAGAGAGGGATGACTACAGTGGACTCCTGCACTGACCACCTGCCGCTTCTGGCAGTCACCCACCTATCTCCTGCATCTTTGGTGTGACCACATCTCTACAGCTCCTATCTATGACGCTTTCTGCCTCCTTCATGCTCCTAAGTGCACCCAGCTGCTGCTCCAATCTATCTATGCGGTCTGTAAGGAGCTGCAGTTGGGTGCACTTCTTGCAGACATATTTGCCTGAGGTATTGGAAGCTTCACGGATCTCATAAGTGCAGTACTTGGCCCCACTGACTGACATTTCAACACCAATTAAATTATTTGAAAAAATGTATAAAACTCTTACCTTCGCTTTTACTGTCTCACAATAGCCTTTTTTTTGGTTAGAGGAGGAGGGAGGGGGGGAGGGAAACACTAATTAGTATTTTGAGCTTACTGCTCCTTGACATCAAATCTCCCGCGTCTCACTTCTTGGTAAATGGTGCTGCTCCAACATCTCCCAGAATACATCAGTGAAGTCCCTTAGCCGCTTCTACCAGATTCATACTAAAGGCCCATCCTCTGGAAGCATAAGGAATATGTTCAAACATTTCACCTTCTTTTGAAGTACCCAGGAGTTTGGGAAGCCTATTTTTCCCCGTTGCTTTCTGCCAATTAGAGTCAACTTGCCAACCAATCAGCACCCTTTACTCCTGTAGTCTAAATTGTTGCGATCATTTAAAATTTGGCATTCTTGCATTTGTCCTGACGAGTGCAAGACCAAAAGCTTCAGCAACATGCTTCCCTTTTTAGCACTTTTGAAATGAGATACCTGTTGTAAACTGACATTTCTTCCTCTTTGCTACATCTTGTTCAAAGCCGATGACCAGTGATCATAAACAGACGACATAGGCCTTGTATTTTTAAGTCTGCAATTTAGCCACTTATATTTTTCAAAACAAAAACTGATTACAGCCATCTAAAACTCAAGACAAATCCACTAAGTTGCTAACTACCAGCTACACGTGCACAATACTAATGAGAAAATAAACCCCATAACTTTGGAGGAAGAACATGTGGAAGGTTAATTATTTGACTATCATTTGAAGTATGTGGACCTTGAATTACTCTAAAGAGACACAGGATAAAGCTAACTGAACTAAACATCTCTCTATCTATCCAGAACAAAATGTTAATTCAATGTGTATGATGATTTTCTCAAAACGGGGAAGCAAGATCAGGTGCCAGTTTTTGTGAGTACTTGTACAGCATTGGTAGTGATTCCTTCAATAGCAATGAAACAGATGTGTTTTGTTCAGTAGTATAACTATATTGTAAATTTACATCTGGATTATATGGCCTGATACATATCATATACATATTTCTAATAAATACACAAGGAAGGAATGAATTCAATTTAAGAACATCTATAGTTGTTCCCTTTCATATTTTAGTGGATGTGATCTCAGTGCAGACACCAAGTGAACAATTAAACAATTGTCATGTTGTCTACATTGTTGGTTGTAATGAAGATAATCCTGATTAAGTTTCTTGTCATAATCACAAACTGCACAGGTTCATTTTCCAAGCTTGCTCGTCTAACAAGTAACCTGCCCACTCTTATACATTTCAGAAAGTCATGAGCACATTTCATCACTGTGGTTCTGCAGGGAGAAATCATTCTATACTTTTCATTCAAGTTGAAGAATTCTCTTAACTAGAGCAGAAATTACTGAAAATATTATATGTTTTGGCAGAATAGATGTGGCAAAAATTTTTAAAATTACATTTTTGCTTTTTGGGGAGAAAATAAATTTAGTTCCCAAAAATCAACTCAGCCAAACTACTAATATATATATGCACATCCATCAATATTTTTCATTCTTTTCTTCTTGCAGAAAGAATATTCTTTACAATCCAAGTCACAAAGTGAAAATAGACAACATATACTGAATGGCTCGGGTAAGCTCTCATTCTTAGTTATATTAAATCCAACTGGAACAAAAATATGTGAGTGCAAATATTCAGACTGATTTTTGGATCCAGATTAGAAATTGTAACAAAATTATATTAAATTAAGTGAAACACATTCAGATAACAACTGTCTAGAATTCAATTGTCTAGATTGGCTATAGCAGGATATACCTAAGAACCAGTGAGGACCCCTTCAAGATATCGTATTGAACCACAAATAATCAAGAGGATGTTTGAATAAATTAACAATCAATGTGCAAGTTGACAACATTGTAGTTTGAAACAGAAAACTTCAAAGTAAACAATACACTTAAGTATGGAATTTGCACGTTGCTGTTTCTATAACTTCACTAAAACTGCGGGTTACCCGCATAATGAGGCCTGGTCCATTGTTCTGTAGAGAGGGGGGCAGCTCTGAGTGAGTCCCAAGCCAAAAAAAACTTACACAAAGGCCGGAACTTTACTGCCCTGCCCACCACGGGAATCGGAGCAGACGAGGGACAGAGCATGGAAAGGTTTGTTGACGTTGGGCGGGTTTTATGGTTTTGGGATGAGTGAGGCCGTAAAATCACACCCAAAATGCCTATCTGTACTCAACTGGTAGCCTTCAATCTTGTCCTATTTTCAAACAGGAAAGACATCTGTTAATAGTTGGGCAAACAATGGAGGAAGTTTGACATATGTCATTCCAGCTTTATATTGTACCTTTCCAAAGGCGAAGGGTATTGGCCAGTGCTTGGCCAATTTTTGAAAGTTACGTCAGGAACAAGGCACTATTAGAGTATTGTAACTGCAGTCATCATCGATGTCTCCTAATATCCAACCCCTTCATTATTGTCACATCAGTGCTTCAGTGCATTCATGTTTTCACATTCCTCCGCAGATATATGGATTACAAAGAGCACAACATTCACTCTCCAGCTCTATTGGAGATCTTGTAAGCTAGCCATGCTTAAACATCTCTTGCACTTTTATAATTATTAAGTATAAATACTTAGGACAACAAGAAAATTAACTGAAATCACAGGGATTAATATGCAATAACATTTCTCTTTCACTGTGTAGACAAGAAGATCAGAATTTTTTTGTCTATTGTTTTACGTGATGATTTGCAGTAATTCATTTTCAAGGTAACAGCTTTCAAAGCTTATGTAATTCTGAAACATGATGATGTAAAATCTGAAAATAATGCATAATCCCATTATTTCCAACATAGATCTTCTCAAATAAACTTAAATTAATAACCAAAGCATAAGTTTTCATCAGTCCTGCAATGAACCATAGATGCTGACTGCACATGAGGTGACATGTCCAGACAGATTTCCTCAAACTAATCTCATTCCTCCATTTTCTCCCCATTTTCCTCTGCTTCAGCCAGGAAAACTTATTATGTCTCTTCGTTATCATATTCATCATCAAAGCCATGCAATGAGGTACTATCTCACCAAATGCTACTAAACATGTGCTGGTTAGGTGCATTGGCCTTGCTAAATTTTCCCTTAGTATACCGAAACAGGCACTGGAGTATGGCAACTAGAGGATTTTCACAGTAACGTGTGAGCCTACTTATGTTTGATAAATAAACTTCAAAACTTTAAGTTGAATAGTACAGGACTTGGAAGTTTCTGCTAAGGTTAGAATCATTAGTACTGCCTTTGGCAATGCTTCATACATCTACATTCCACAAGCTCAATGGGAGCTTCAGGTGCTTCAGATATAAGTTACTATATGGCTCTGAATTTGTTCTCAATTTTGTCTTGCTGCAGTGCTAATGTGTGCGAAAATTCGGTTTGCCTTCCAAAACACATGCAGTACAGTCCACTGTAGAAAGCTGCAATAGAAGAGTACCAAGTGTTGGTGGTTGTTTACTGCACACACTTCTTTTCTTGAAAAAAATCCTATTTCTGACACTTGCCTTGCTATCCTTACTATCGATTTCTATGCATGCATCTCATATATACGTTCAATTTCATTCCCCCAAAAGAGTGAAAGCGTTTAAAAGTTAACATCTCCCAGAGAAGGTGGTACTGGGATTTCTTGGTGGCACAGTGGTTAGCAGAGCAGCCTCACAGCACCAGGGACACAATGGTTAGCATTGCTGCCCAACAGCACCAGGGACACAGTGGTTAGTATTGCTGCTTCACAGCGCAGGGACACAGTGATTAGCAGAGCTGCCTCACAGTACTCAGGACCCAGGTTCGATCCCAGCCTCAGGTCACTGTCTGTGTGGAACATGCACATTCTCCCCTCTCACCTTAAACCTATGCCCTTTAGACTCCCCTATCTTTGGGAAAAGATATTGACTATCTAGCTGATCTGTGCCCCTCATTATTTTATAGACCTCTACAAGATCATCCCTCAGCCTCCTACATTCCAGGGAAAAAAGTCCCAGTCTATGCAGCCTCTCCTTATAACTCATTCCATCAAGTTCCAGTAGCACCCTAGTAAATCTTCTCTGCACTCTTTCTAGTTTAATACATCCTTTCTATAATAGGGTAACCAGAACTATACACAGTGTTCCAAGTGTGGCCTTACCAATGCCTTGTACAACTTCAATAAGACATCCCAACTCCTGAATTCAATGTTATAACCAGTGAAATGAAACATGTTGAATGCCTTCTTCACCACTCTGTTCACTTGTGACTCCATTTTCAAGGAGTATGAACATGTACCCCTAGATCTCTTTGTTCTGTAACTCTCCTCAGTGCCCTACCATTAGCTGAGTAAGTCCTGCCCTGGTTCAATCTACCAAAATGCATCACCTCGCATTTATCTAAATTAAACTCCATCTGCCATTTATCAGCCCATTGGCCCAATTGATCAAGATTCCATTGCAATTGGAGATAATTTTGTTTTTTGTTCACTACACCACCAATCTTGGCGTCATCTGCAAACTTACTAACCCTGCTTCCTATATTCTCATCCAAATTATTAATATAAATGACAAATAATAGTGGACCCAGTATTGATCCCTGAGGCACACTTTTGGTCACAGGCCTCCAGTTTGAAAAATAGTTCTCTACAACCTCTGGCTTCTGTCATCCCTCAGCCTCCTACATTCCAGGGAAAAAAGTCCCAGTCTACGCAGCCTCTCCTTATAACTCAATCCATCAAGTTCCAGTAGCACCCTAGTAAATCTTCTCTGCACTCTTTCTAGTTTAATACATCCTGTGAGATTTAACCTTATGCAACAACCTACCTAAAATGACTGCAACTTGCTATGCAAGTTGTGCAATAGGATCATAAAATCACAGAATCCCTACTATGTGGAAGAGGCCATTTGACCTATTGAGTCTGCACCAACTCTCTGTCACAGTATTTTACCCAGGTCCTCGCCCCCATCCTATCCCTGTCACTTCCCACATTTACCATCCATCCAGAGTACGTGTTTTGGGATATTGAGAGGCAATCCAATGAACTTGCACATCTTTGGATTGTGGAAGGAAACCGGAGGAAGCGGAGGAAACCCACACAGACACAGAGAGAATATACTAAATCCTCAAGACAGACACCCACGACCAGAATTGAACCCAGGGCCTGGAACTGTGAGGCAGCAGTGCTAACTATTATGCCACAATACCACCCTGCAATGGATGGCAAAGTGGTTAGCACTACTGCCTCACATCATCAGGGATCTGGATTCAAATCCGGCTTGGGCCACTGTCCGTGTAGAACACAGAGGGTGGTGGTTGATGGGAAATATTCAACCTGGAGTGCAGTTACAAGTGGGGTACCTCAAGGATCTGTTTTGGGGCCACTGCTGTTTGTCATTTTTATAAATGACCTAGATGAGGGTATAGAGGGTTGGATTAGTAAATTTGCTGATGACACCAAAGTAGGGGGAGTTGTAGACAGCGAGGATGGATGTTACAGTTTGCAGAGCGGCATAGATAGGTTGCAGAGCTGGGCCGTGAGGTGGCAAATGGAATTCAATACGGATAAGTGTGAGGTGATTCACTTTGGTGGGAATAACAGGCATATGAAATATAGGGCTAATGGAAGGACCCTTAATAGTGTTGTCGAGCAGAGGGATCTTGGGGTACAAGTACATAGCTCTTTGAAAGTTGGCACCCAGGTTGATAAAGTTGTTAAGAAGGCGTACGGTGTGTTAGCTTTTATTGGTAGAGGGATTGAATTTAGGAGCTGTGAGGTTATGTTACAACTGTACAAAACTCTGGTGCGGCCGCACTTGGAGTATTGCGTACAGTTCTGGTCGCCGCATTATAGGAAAGATGTGGAAGCATTGGAAAGGGTGCAGAGGAGGTTTACCAGGATGTTGCCTGGTATGGTGGGAAGGCCTTATGAGGAAAGGCTGAGGGACCTGAGGTTATTTTCATTAGAGAGAAGAAGGTTACGCGGTGACCTAATTGAGGCGTATAAGATGATCAAGGGATTGGATAGGGTGGATAGTGAGAGCCTTTTTCCTCGGATGGTGATGACCAACACAAGGGGACATAACTTTAAATTAAGAGGTGGTAGTTATAGGACGGATGTCAGAGGCAGGTTCTTTACACAGAGGGTGGTGAGGGCATGGAATGCCCTGCCTGCAGCAGTTGTGGACTCGCCTACTTTGGGGGCATTCAAATGTTCGGTGGATAGGCATATGGATGATATTGGAATAGTTTAGGTTAGAGGGTCCACTGGCCGGCGCAACATCGAGGGCCGAAGGGCCTGTACTGCGCTGTAATGTTCTATGTGTGGGGTTTGCACATTCTCTCCATGTCTGCCTGGGTTTCCTCCAGCTGCTCCGGTTTCCTGCGACAGTTCAAAGATGTGCAAGTTAGGTACATTGGTCATGGTTAATTGCCCCTTAGTGTCAGGGAAACTGGCAGGGTAAATATATGGGGCTATAGAGATAAGGACTGGGAGTGAGTGTGATCAGTGCAGACTTGCTGGGCTGAATGGCCTCTTCTGTCAGGATTCTATGATTCTAATGTTGAATTGTACTGTGGTAGCAGCCCATAATAAGCCCTATCATTTCCTGGGTTAAGGTTTACAAAAACTAAAAGTTTCAATTTTATGATGAATTTCCCAAAAGTTAGATCAATTAAGGCAGTGTGACTAATTTCCAGGTTTCATAAATAGCAACAATGATAGGTTTAAATTACAGCAGATATTTCTTTTCTCATATGTCTAATTTTCATAAATAAATAATAAATCTTCTGACTTTAATAAAGACAATCTTAAAAACAATAAATTAAAAAAAGATATTTAAATGTTTCCAAAACTTGTCAACATAAACGAAAGCAGTGCTTTCTATCTACAAACTAAATAATGTGTCGGTGTAAGTGACCTAGGAACACCTATTAAAATCCTTTAATATGGATTCAGACATATCTTTACTTTTATGTATATAGGGGGTGCATGTATGTGGTCCCAGGCTTATAGAGAGGTGTATTGTTTGAATTGATGTGGTAAGATATTTATGAAAGCAATGACACTAAAAGCAGATGTACAGGAGCATGCAGTTTCTCCATCCATCACTCACATTGCTCAGACTAAAACGATCTTAACTATTTAAAGGATTTTTTTCTTCTGTTCTCTGTTGATTTTCCCATAACATTAGGGAAGGGCAGAAAATCAGGACCAAAGGGCCTGTTTCCTGTGCTGTTTTGTTCTTTTGTTCTAAAATTGACTCCCAACTAACCACTAGGCACATCTTGACACATACCTGAATGATTTTGTCCTTAGTTTTTCCTGCTGTCATGTCTGGAATGCCCATGCCACTTACTACCATCACCTTATATCCTGGCTGAGATTGATATTTCAAATGTAGGGATTATTAAAATAAATCTTCTTGTTAATTGCTGTCAATAAATTATTGCATCTTTTCAGATTGATGAATTGGTTGAAAATAAAATCAATTCTTTTCCTTAATCTAACCTGAAATGATCCAAATTTCATCTGGTCTTCAAGGATCCTTTGATATCTGATTTTGATTTGATTTGATTTATTATTGTGACATGTATTGTTTCTGGCACTATACAGATAAAGCATACCATTCATAGAAAAGAAAATGAGAAAATGCAGAATGTAGTGTACAGTTATAGCTAGGGTGTAGAAAAAGATCAACTTAATACAAGGTGGTCCATTCAAAAGTCTGATGGCAGCAGAGAAGAGCTGTTCTTGAGTTGATTGGTATATGCCTTCAGACTTTTCTATTATTTTCCTGACAGAAGAAGGTGAAAGGGAAAATGTCTGGGGTGTGGGGGGTCCTTAAGTATTCTGGTGCTCTGCCGAGGTAACAGGAAGTGTAGACAGAATCAATGAATGGGAGGTTGGCTTACAGAATAGACTGGGCTACTTTCATGACCTTTTGTAGTTTCTTGTGGTCCTGGATAGAGCAGGAGCCATACCAAGTTCTGATACAACCAGAAAGAATGCTTTCTATAGTGTATCTGTAAAAGTTTGTGAGAGTCATAGCTGACATACCAAGTTTCCTGAGTCTGCACATTATTGTCAATGATGCAGATCATGGTTATTTATAATGTGAGTGCTACATATATTTTTCATCTTATAACATACATAATTAATGTGCTTTTCTTGTGCATGAAGTGAATTCTGTTGTTAGAAGAGATTGAAGGTCAATGGATCAAACTTCAATAAATTAATGCTCTGGCACTTCACCATCTATTTATAGGCAGAATTTGCACTGCAGTACTGGTGTTTGCAATGCATTTACAAGCCCATTGATAATTTTGTGTGTACACCAAATGTGAAAGTATGCAAACAGAATCCCCACTAAAACAAATTGCAACATGAACTGTGTCTACAAAAGTGGGTTATCATTTTGTTTACCTGTGTTTTTTTTATTAGTCACTACTTTGTTTTCTTGAGCTTTAATGCTATCCCAAGAGAAAATTGATGTCTTTCAAATTTATCCAGAGCTTTGTGGTTTCCAATTTTCCCTCCTGATATTCTCACTGTTCTGTTGTCAAACGTTGAAACTGAAAAATGTAAAAATGTAAATAAACATTAAAAAAATCTCAACTAGTTCTGATGGGAAATGCACGATACCAATCATGGATGACTGATGACTGCAGAAAATGGCAAGACTAGTAATTTATGCTAGCATGGGAGTTTGCTCCAAACACTCTCTTGAATTCATGAGTGGTAACTCTGACATTCTGCTGCTAATAACATTGGAGAAATGTGTCTCAATCTGCAGAGAAGCAAGCCAACCTCTGTCAACTTTGAACATGAGAAACTATTTTAATTCCTTCATTTTTTTCTGGCAAACATGAAATAATTTCACAGTCAATGTTGTTTATGGACAGTTTCAATTCTTGAAGCTGCTCTTCTAACTGAGCATGGGCTGCAAGACCCCTGTTCCTGACTAGTAGCACATACAGGGTTCCACCAATAACAGACTGCTTCAATCATCTCCCAGGGGAACATGGGTGACATCATAACAATCCAGCTAAATTCTAAAAAGAAATTCCTGAGTCATCTCCAGATCTAAATAAGGAAGATATAAAAATCATTATCCAACACTCACAGAGTACATATTTCCACTACACAGTCGATAGACTGTCCAGCATCAATGCCTTGCGCTTACATGGTGCATGCAATATAGGAAACTTTTATTCAAAAAGGGTAGAGGAAAAAGATACAAAAGTTTGAGATCACGCTAGAAATTTCTTCCCAGCTACAGATGCAGCATAGAAAGCATTCTTTTTAGTTGTATCACAGCTCAGTGTGGCTTCTGCTCTGCCCAAGACTGCAAGGAACTACAAAAGGTTGTGAATGTGGCTTAATCCATCATGCAAACCAGCCTTCCACCCATTGACTCTGTCTACTTTCTGCTGCCTTGACAAAGCAGCTAGCATAATTAAAAATCCTACACATCCAGGACATTCTCTTTTCACCTTCATCCTTCAGGAAAAAGATATAAAAGTCTGAGGTCACATACAAACTCAAGAACACTTCTTCCCCTGCTGCTGTCAGAATTTTGAATGGACCTTAACTTGCATTAAGTTAATCTTTGTCTACACCCTAGCTATGACTGTAACACTACATTCTGCATTCTCTCATTTCCTTCTCTATGAATAGTACATTTTGTCTGTATAGCGTGCAAGAGACAATATTTTTCACTGTATGTTAATACATGTGACAATAATAAATCAAACTTATATTCAAATTTAAATCAGACTTTTGAACGGACCTACCATATATTTGCTGATCTTTCTTTACGCCCTATCAGTGACTACAACAATATATTCTGTACCCTTTCCTTTCATCCTCCCCTGTGTTCTCTATGAATGGTATGTTGTACTTTAACGCTATTTTAAAGTTGAGAAAGAGGTTTGGGGATACAGTTTCAGAGTTGGAAGATTGGGAAGATGAATGATAAACCAGAGCTGGAAAAACAGAGGATGCGTTCTTCGGCACAGAATTGCCAGAGGTTGCTGCGGTTGAGAAGTCAACAATTCATCACAAATAATATGATGTTGAAATACCAGCATTGGACTGGGGTAAGAACCAGTAGGAAGTCTCACAACACCAGTTTAAAGTCTAACAAGTTTATTTGGTAGCATGAAATAATAAGCAAACAACATGCCATTGATTTAATTCCGTTCATATCCCCAGAAGGAGATACTGGATATTCCAAACCAACTTCTCAGATTCAAAGCTATCAGTGATAAAGTTTAAAAGGATATATTTAATTTCATTTTGTTGCATTTTATATGTCATTGCTTGATAGTTTTACAAACACAGAAAATGCTGGAAAATCTCAACAGGTCTGACAGTATCAATGGGGAGAGAATAGTTCTCTAAGATTGCTGAGATTTTCCAGCGTTTTCTGTTTTTGTTTCAGATGCCAGCATCTGCAGTATTTTGCTTTTATCTTAGTTTTACAAATGATGCGGACATTCCGGCATTGGACTTTACAATGTCTCTTGCAAGCTATACAGACAAAATGTACTGTTCACAGAGAAGGAAATGAAAGAGTGCAGAATGTAGTGTTACAGTCATAGCTCGGGTGTAGAGAAAGATTAACTTAATGCAAGTTAAGTCCATTCAAAAGTCTGATAGCAGCAGAGAATAAGTGTTCTTGAGTTGATAGTGACCTCAGTACTCTTACTGTACTGAGTGGGCACAGTAAGAAGTTTCCCGATACCAAGTTAAAGTCCAACAGGTTTATCTGGAATCATGAGCTTTTGGAGTGTTATCCTTTCGGAAGACAAATGGTCTTCCGGAAAAACAGAGGGTGCGCTCTCGGGCACTGGGTTGCCAGTGGTTGAGAAGCTAACAATTCATCACAAATAATAAGCAAGCAATATGCCTTGACTCAATACTGTTAATATCCCTGGAGGAGATACTGCAACTTTCGAAAGTGACTTCTCAGATTCAAAACTTCTGAGCAGCGCTCTGAAAGCTCCTGATTCCAAATAAACCTGCTGGACTTTAACCTGGCTTTGAGAGACTTGTTACTAGTTTTACGAATGCGTTCGGCCCCAGTAATATAATCCCACTTCCGAAACATATCTGTAAGGAAGTGGTTGATTCGTGAATCTGAACGAAGCTAATGGCAAACAGCAGTTTGTTCACCTGTCACTTTCTACCATTGATCAACATTGCACGTGGAATTGTCAATTTCATGCCAAACCCCCGCCCATCCAGCTCTCTCAATGGACAGAGCGTTTAATGGACTTTCCAGTTGGAAAGTTGTCAGTGACTTACGTGCAAACTTTCATTGGTTATTTTGATTGTAGATCTTGTGCGCGCAGATGTGAGCTGCCTCTTAACGTGTTATTTACTCTCACCACAATAGTCAGTGACTTAAATTGTTACATTTCACTTATTTTGATGAAGGGACAGAGACCTGTATAAATGTTTTAAACAATGCAAGATTATTTTGTGATGAATTTCAGGCTACTGAATTTAAATAGTCACGCACATTTCATCAGGTAATTTGTTTTATTGTATCTTGATTGAATACAATCGGTGCCTGTTCGTTCAACTGTTACACAAAACGTTTCCGTTTACTACAATGCCGTTTCCCGTAGAATCCGATTGTACAGGGAAATGCTATTCGGCCTGCGATGGGTTTTTTTTTGTCCAATTTAGTCCTAATGTCATTCTGATAACCTTGCATATTAGATATTGCTAAGTACAAAGCTCGTGTAGAATCGGATTTCAACTCCCTTACAGGTAGCATGTTCTAGATCTTAATTCCTTGAAAAAAATTCTCCGCCTTCCCACTTGATTCTTTTATCAATTATTTTCAATCTAAGACCTTTGGATAATTGACCCACTTGCCAGAAGAAAGAGCAACTAGAGAACTAATGAGTCCCTTCATAATTCTGAATACCTTTATTGGTTCTCCCTTTTAACTTGCTTTGTTGCAGGAAAACAATCCAAGCCCCTCCAACTTTGCGACATAACTGACTATTCGTATTCCTGGTAAGATGTAGCCAAAACCTCCTCAGTACCTGCTCTGATCTTGTAAGCTGCTTGAAATCAGTAGGATTAAGTGTAAGCCATGTGGATTTTTCAGTCTGTTTTGTTATTCAGCAGGATCCTGACTGTTATCTACCCTAACTGCATCTGTGCCCACATTAGACTTTGGGTAGGAAGAAATAGAAAAGATATGTGTCTGCTTGAACGTGCTCAATGACCAAGCATTCACAGCTCCCTAGTGTAGAAAATTTCAAGGATTCACACCCTTTGAATTAAGAAATTTCTTCTCATCTCAGTCCTAAATAGCTAACCCCATATTTTAAGACTCTGACTCAGGTGTTCTAGACTCCCCAGTCAGAAGAAATATTTTCTCAGGGCTTACCCTGTCAAGCACATTTTATACAATTTAGATTATTATGCTTTTCCATGCTGTTAAATTGTACCTGCCATGTGTCTGTCTATTTTACTAGTCTGTGTCATCCTGAGGTCTGTTACTACCATGGGACATAGTAGTTAGCACTCTGCCTCACAGGGCCAAGGACTGAAGTTCAATTCTAGCTTTGGGTGATTGTGTGAAGTTTGCATGTGTCCTCATGCATTCCTCCCATTGTCCAAAGATGTGCAAGTTAGATGCTAAGTTGCCCCTTGGTGCCCCAAGATGTGTAAGTTAGCGTGATCAATGGGGTAAATATGTGGGAATGCAGGGATAAGGCCTGGTTAAAATGCTCTACTGGACAGTCTTTGCTGGCTCGATGGGCTGAATGACCTCTTATCCTATAGGGTTTCTATGATACCATGCTCACTTATTTATGACATTACATTGCCAAGTTTTGTATCATCTGCAAAATTTAAAATTGTACTTCCTGCAAGTCTCAGTTGTATTTATATATAGCAGAAGATTGAGCCCAAGACTGACTTCAGGACCTCACTACATATTTCTTGCCATCCAAAAATATCTGTTCTCCATTACTCTCTGCCTCCTATTTTTTTTGTAAGCAAGTGACCATTGTCCTTTTAATGTCACCTGTTTCTTTTGAAGTTCTTTATCAATGCATTTTTAAAGTTTGTGTGTGTATATATATTGCAACTTCAGTAAATTACTCAATCAGATTAGTCAGGTTCAATTTGGCTTTACTCAATCAATTTATGTTGGCTATAAATTAAAAAGAGAAAATGCTGGAAAGACTCTAGCAGGATCTGTGGAGTTACTGTTTTGAGTCTGTATGACTCTTCTGAGTAATGTTGGTTGTATTCTGTGTACCTGTGGTTGTCCAGCATCTCTAAATGAACTTCAATTACCACCATCAATAAACCAAAATGCAACTGGACCAGGTGACTTATTAACTGAGTGCTGCTAACCTATTTAGCATCTCTGTACCCATACCTATTTTTATCCTGTCCAATCCAGTATTTCAAACTCCTGTCCTATGTTCCAATATTGCCTCTGTCTTCATAAAATAAAGCATTTATTCAGCACCTAAGTAATGCTTTAAGTCTCTATAAGAAATCTCTTTTTCTTATTTTGGTGTCACGCAGGCTCCATTCCATGCTCCCCTCTGAATCACAGGGTTGCTGGTTCCAGTGTCAATACAAGGCACAAAAATCAAGGCTGATATTTCAGTGCAGTACTGATGGAGGTGCCATCTACTGGATGAGATACTAAACAGTGTCCCCATCTGCCTGTTCTGGTTGTAATATATCCCACGGTATTATTCAAGGAAGAACAGGGAAGTTATCTCTTGTATCCTGGCCAATTTTGGTCTTGCAAATAAGCTTACAATGAGCTGGTTATTACCACATTGTTCTTTGAGAGTTTGCTGACTGAAATTTGGCTGCCACTTTTCCTACATTACAACAGTGTCTACACTTCGGAACATATTTCATTGTGTGTGAAGCACTGAGATGTCTCGTAGTTGTGAAAAATGTGATATAAATGTAACTTTTTTTGGGATGTCATTTTTAATTAACCTCACTATGCCTTAAAATATACATTTATTTTCTATATTTGCTAATTATTTTGGGGTTCCTTTTATTTCTGTTATCTGCTAACATCTCTTATTTGCCCTTGTATCCATTTTCATTCTTGTTTTGACAAAGGGTCATCCAGACTGAAAACATTGACTCTATTCTCTTTCCACTGATGCTATCAGACCCGCTGAGACTTTCCAGCGTTTTCTGTTTTTGTTTCAGATTCAGCATCCGTGGTATTTTGCCTTGAATTCACTCTTGTTCTGTCTGGCTTCTAATTATCTATTCTGTGCCAGAGTTTTGAGAGAGAATATTTGATGTAGTGATATTCATTGGTTACACCACATCGGAGTCATGTCTGCTGCAGAATAATCCCTTTTGTCACAAATTGTGATATAAGTTTGGTATGATTGGGGAGCCCAACAAACTTACTGGTAATCATCCCCAAAACCAAGTAAAAACAGTATTTTTGTATTTCATCAGGATAGCCCAGTACAAGATTCTGGTTTAGTGGTTAAACTAATTAAAGGAGATATTAAAGTTTTAAAGAAACAGCCACCTATATTGAAGCTTTATTGTAAACACATCTGTTTTCACAAAAACCAAAAAAGAGTGTTTCTGGTGCTCCCTAAAAAGAGGTGATAGCAGCATGCTGGCTTTTTAAGAATTTCTATCTTCATTCACTGACTGGAGAATGAAGGCTATTTAATTAGAATCATACAGTGCAGAAATCCAAAGATGTGTGGGTTGGGTTGATTGGCCATGCTAAATTGACTCTTAGTGTCAGAGGGTAAATATGTGGGATTATGAGGGATGTGGGCAGGATTATTATTGGTGCAGGTTCAATAGGCCAAATGGCCTCCTCCTGCACTGTAGATTCTATGAAAGAGATCGTTCAACCCATTGTGCATATGTTGGCTCTTTGAAACAGCTATCCAATTTGAGCATTCCTTTTGCCCCACAAGCCCTGCAAATAATTTCACTTCAAATATTTGTTCAATTCCTTTTTTGAAATTCATTATTGAGTCTACATTAGTAGACAGTACAAGTGACAAACCCACCGTAAGTCATGTTGTGAAAACAGTGGGGAAGAACTGGAGTTTAGTGAATAAAAATAGTAAATGCTGGATAAATCCCACTTGCCTGGGAAGCCATCTGCAGAGACAAACAGAGTTAACGTTTCAAGTCCATATAACTTGCTTCTGCAGAACAATTGTGTAGAAGGGTCACATGCACTTGAAATGTCAAGAAGCTCAATTTGTTCATGATTTGGACTTTGAAATCAAAGATATAATTTGTAAATTTGCAGCTGACACCAAATTGGAGGGAATAGTGATACTGAGAAGGACTGTAACAAATTACAGGAGGATATCACTCAACTTGTAGAAAGAACAAATAATTAAC
Organism: Sphyrna mokarran; assembly: GCA_024679065.1. Lineage (NCBI taxonomy): Eukaryota > Metazoa > Chordata > Chondrichthyes > Carcharhiniformes > Carcharhinidae > Sphyrna > Sphyrna mokarran. Next base: position 109,119,707 of record JAGIQG010000003.1, read on the forward strand.
AAGTGACGCTCAATGCAAAAGATGTGAGGCAGGACATTTTGGTAGGAAGAATAGGGAAGTCACTTACTTAGGGGATCTTGGAGTTCAATTACATCAATCGTTAAAAGTTATGCAATAGCTAAAAAGGCTTTATTTTGGGGGGGAAAAAAAACAAAGATGAGGCTTTATTTCTGGAGGGATAGACTTGAAAAATAGGGATAGTTTACTAAACCTGTATCGAAGCTTGGTCAGAACACACTTAGAGCACTGTGTGCAGTTCTGGTTACCATATTGTAAACAGGCACAGGTGCTGGGATTATATCAAAAATACTTGGGTATGCATATCAAGAAATGATTGACAGGGTGTGGGTAGTCATAAGGTCACATCTGTGCTGGTCAGAGACAACCCACTCAACTATTCTAACCCCTCCATTCTTGTGCAGCAGACCTACCCATAGTGCCCATAGATGGCTACCCATAGATGGCTGCCACTACTTTCCCCTATACGGTCATCTCTGCCAACAGTATCCAAAATGGTATATCTGTTGGAAAGAGATAGCCACAGGGGACTCCTACACTGCTTGCCTTCCTCTACTCTGACTGATGGTCACCCATGCCCTTTCAGTCTGTTCAATCCTCATCTGCTGTGTGATCACTTTACTGAACATGCTTTCCACAACTTGTTCAGCATCACAGATGCCCCACAAAGAGTCCACCCTCAGCTTCAGTTGGACACACTTCCTGCAAATGGGGTCGTCAGGGACAACTGAAGCTTCCATGATTTGCCACATAGCACAGCAAAAGCACACCACGTTTGCGAGTTCTCCTGCCACGACTACTCTTAACCCCTTATTTATACCTTTTTCTTTTAACAAAAAAAAATGCTTACGTAAGAATGCTATCAACTTGCCTCTGTTAAGCTAACTTTACTTGTATTACTATATTATAATGATCCTGACTTCGCTTGTTTATGTTGTCTCTCAATTAATCTCCTTTTTTCCAAAAAGGAAATACACATCTCCCTCCCACACTTATCAAACTGCCACTTCCTGCTCATTGCGCACTCTTGTGCTGGTTGCACAAAGGCTTTTCTTGATACTCCAGTGTTGGAAAAGAAGGCTGAGGGATAACCTAATAATATCAAGAAAGGTTTTCTTAGAGTGGATACAGAGAAAATGTTTATTTTGGGGAGAAGAACTTAACTAGAGGCTATCGACATGAAGTAATCACAAGAAATCTAATCGGGAATTCAGAAGCAATTTCTTTACCGTAGAGTGGTGAGAGTATAGAATTGAAGTGGTTGATTTTAGACTTATTGTCATATGTTTTAGGATAGAGTGAAGAGTATTGTTTCTTTTGTGTTATACAGACAAAGCATTCTGTTTGTAGTACATAGAGAAGAAGGAAAGGAGAGGGTACAGATTGTAGTGTTATAGTCATAGCTAGTATAAATGCATTTAAGAGGAGGCAAGATGGAATTATGAGGGCAAAGGAACTAGATGGCAGATTTAGATAAGAAAAGCTGGGAGGTGGCCTGAATGAGCTGCCATGGATGAGTTGGGGTGGAGTGGCCTATTTTCTGCCATTTATTGTATGCAATCTTATGTAAGCCATTTATTCACCCATATGGCATACAGCTGTCTCAAAACTGGGTCCTTCTTATCGTCAAAGTATTCGGGGCATCCTACTGGTATCTGCTTCACCTTCATAGATTCACTCTACAAAAACAAGAATTTCAGTCCATCAACAGCAGCCTTCTGTTATTTTGCCATGAGGTTTCCCAGCCAACAGTGGGATGGGGGTAGGTGCTAGAGGTTGAATGCCACAACTGCAGTGTCAACCTTTGAGCTTTCCAGAAAATTTAATTTAAAAAGAAAACACATATTGCATTTATCTTTTGGTGACTGCAGGAGCTTCTGAAGAGCCTTGGGTGGGCAGGCCTATACCTGCACCAAGTTATCAGATCAAAGTTCACAAAGGCGTCCTTTAATAAGTATTTAATCTCTCAACATATTTAAGCATGTAAACACTCGTGCCTGGGCTGCCCATTTAATAGTGGGATCAATACATATGCTCTTTCAAAGCTAAATAGGAATGTTTTCTGCCTGTTTTGCAGTCAAAATACACTCAGTTCATTTCATTTTTTACCCTATTGTCATCAGGGTGTAAGTTATTTGCTGACTGTTAAATTCTGATAATCATCATGCCACAAGTGGAGATGACCGTCCATGAGATTGAGTTGGCAACTGGTGTTAGAATCATTTACAAACAAGTGGCAACTGCAGAACCTGCCTAATTCCTACTACTTGTTATTGGTTTTGTTCAATTGTGCCTCCTTTGGCAAAAACCAGACAGTTGAAACCAAAGTCCCATTTGTTGTCAACTACAGAAGAACCTAAGTCAACTGTTGAATGAGTAACTATTGACTTTATTTATTTTTATATGCTTTAGATTTTTACTCTTATGAGCCAACTAATCAAATATTGCAATTTAGACAAACTAATGTGTTGTGCTTAGGATATATCAATAAAACAGCTGTGAGAATGGGCAGTAACTATCCAGGTGGGGGAAACAGAATCATTCTGCAGTGAACCAAAAATGACTTGAGATTTTAGTGCTTGTCATTCTATGTTGTTTTTTCTGTTTCTCTCATTTCTCGACTGCTTTCCCAGTGTGGCTTTTTCTTTTTGCATCCTGTCATTTCCTTCCTCTCTTCCTGCTGTGTTATTTAACTTCTTTCTCTGTCTTGCCTGTCTCCTTTACCCGTGGCTGACATTTTTAATTTCCTGTTTGTATTGAACATTTTCAGTGATTTGGAGATTGAGCACCCCAAAGACAGAGTGAGTTGAATGGTTTTCCCCCCACACCTAACAATATGTGTTGGATTTCAAATTATTGCGGCACAGTGTCTCAGCTCTGAAGGAGGGAGATGGGTGATTGACACTCGGGAGTCGCTAAAGAGAAAGAAGAAAACCATTCCTTTGCAAGGTGCAGGTAGCAATCCAATGAAGATCAAATTAGGAGGCCAGATTTTCAAACGATGCAAGATTCCAGTTCAAGTAATACTAATAATTCCTGGAACATCCCACGAAACTCCAAACATCTTTTTAAAGTAATGCTGTTAAATTGTCATTCGTGGAAGTGATTTGAAAGAGAGAAATCTGATGGAGGAATATGTTACTTAAAGGAACAGTGGCTAGCACTGCTGCCTCACAGCTCCAGGGATCTGGGTTCAATTCTGGCCTTGGGTGACTGCCTGTATGGAGTTTGCACATTCTCCCCATGTCTTTGCATGTTTCCTCTGGCAGCCTAAAACTGTGCGGGTTAGGTGGATTGGCTGCGCTACTGTTCCAAAAGGTGTAGGCTGAATGGATTAACCATGATAAATGTGTGTGGTTAGAGGGATAGGATGGAGGTTAGAGGGTTGGGCCAAATGGATTTGTCTGCGCTGTAGGGATTCTGAGGAAAAAAGGTCAGCATGGAGACAGTGGTTAGCGCTGCTGCCTTACAGCGCCAGGGACCCGGATCTGATACCTAGTTTGATCACTGGCCAGCCTGCACATTCTCCCTATGTCTGTGGGTTTCCTCCCACTGTCGGAAAGATGTGCTGGTTCGGTGCAATGGCCACGATAAATTCTTCCTCAGTGTACCCAAACAGGCATCCGAGTGTGGCAATTGGGGATTTTTCCACAGTAACTTCATTGAACAGTAAACCTAATTGTGACAGGAATAAATGAACTTTACGACTGTGTGGTCAATAAAGCCTGCGGGGAAAATAAAAACTGGTTCTTGGATACATAAGATATGCTTTTTACAAAATACGCTTGTATTGTTCTGAAGTGAAATGGTGCAACCTTTCACTCCCGTTGCTATCAGCATTACGAAATCCAGAAGAAGCTAGCCTCCTTTGGGCTGCCTTGGAATGGACAGTAGGGGAGGCTGGAGCTATGTAGTAACATGCATCACGTGAGGGATCTTTCACGTCTTCAGTGACACAAGTTGAGCGATGGGGAGGGGGCTGGAGTGAGTGTCTCAAAGCTGGAAACCACCAGGCGTCTAACTTCTCCGAGTCAGTAGTTTGGGAGAGGGACGGAGCAGATCATTCGGCAGCTTTTTTTTTATTAAAAGGACGGCTCCAAATCACACAGAATGTGGAACCAGGCGAGAGCTTCAGCTGGATTTCCCCGGGGAATGTTAGTTAAATCAGGTAAGACACACAAACAGCGTGGAGGTGAGGATGGGCTAGCTTTCCACTCTTGTGTAAAAATAATGAGGTTGAAGTAATATAATGAATATCACTTTTCCCAACTGAAGCATTTTTTTTTTTGTAAACAAGCAGTTTGTGTTCTTCGACTGAAGGTTGAGAAATTGGTGAAACTTCTTAAGGATCCCAAACAGTGCACAAATATTTATAGAAGTGACTGGTTAGACCTGTACTGCGGAATGCCATTTTATGATGTAATTTACTTTGCAGTACCTCGTACACAAATAAGAAATAATTCTGATGTGTGTAAAAAGTGCAAACCCTACAGACTGTCTATTTCTAGACATGAAAGGGGAAACTTGTCTTTTTGTTGTCTTGCTGGCTTTGGATGAAAGCGACTGCATTCATTCCTATTCCCCAGTGGGCACTAAGGACAGAAGCTCCTGCTGGCAGGACTGTATGTCAAGGCAACACCTTACAGTTACTGCTTGTTTGCTCCCAGGCTGACTGACAAGGGAAACAAGTCTTAACATTGATTTGTGCCTGTGCGAGGGACAGCTTGGGCTGCACTTGGAGAGACTGTGTACATAAAAGTATAAAGCTGCTTTTCAGTGACCATGGCAACCCCCGTTACATAAATGAGAACATAAGCATTTTTAGAGAAAATTGCACAAATAAGGAATTGAAGTGATGCTTTGTGGCCACGTTTTCTGTTCTGATTCAAAAGTAATTTAATTATCTATGTATATGCTTATTACGTTTGTTTTAAAGCAAATGTAGGCAAATTGCAAACTCCATGACCATAAGACCACTTGGAGAAAAAGCTCAACTTTATAAAAAGTTTATTTTTGTGTGTTAACACAGCAATTGGATAATGGTGAATTAAGCAATGCATATTCATGAGGCGTAATCTGCTTTTAATTTCATTGAAGTGGAACGGTTCGCACAGTTACCTGAATTGTCTCTGATAGCATCTCAGAACCAAACGTTTGTCATTTGATGGGGAGTATCATTGCATGAATCCGCAAAATTAAACTGGGTGAGAGTCAGTTTAGCACTTTTTTCTTTGTGTTGACCTAACATCAGTTTAATTATCAATCATCTCCAATTTGCTTTACACTTTCACAAACTGGAAAGGTTCTGCGGGATGAGAGTGAGCGAGTACCCATCCGTTTTTTTTAATTGCTCACCTCTTTGCCCAAGAGATCCTTGGCAATGATGTAAATCCCTGGCAAAAGCTTGCTAGTTACTATAGTAATGAATGATTTTGTCCTCCCAGGCCAAAATCTCTTTTAGCTAATAATGCGCATGGTCAATATCAATTTGACCACAGGACAGATATTAGTTTTGAGATTGTGGCCTGAAATTTCCTACAAGAGTCACAATCTGGAGATTTCACCCTACGCAGTGCCTATTACATTGTCTGCCAAGTTGCACTTGAATTTTCCGCATATCTTATTAGTAGACACCCAACTGCAAAAGTGAGGACATATCATGGGAAATAATAAACTCTCAACATCACAGAACTGTTACACTACAGAAGGAGGCCATTCAGCCCATCATCTCTGCACTAGCTTTCCAAATAAGCTTCATGATTGAGTGCCATTCTCCTCCCTTTTCCCTGTACCCCTAGTTATAGCTTGGGTGTAGAGAAAGGTCAACTTAATGCAAGGTAGGTCCATTCAAAAGTCTGGCAACAGGGAAGAAGCCATTTTTGAACCAGTAAGTATGTGTCTTCAGACTTTTGTATCTTTTTTTCTGACGGAAGAAGGTGGAAGAGAGAACATCTGGGGTGCGTGGGGGCCTTTGATTATGTTGGCTGCTTTTCCGAGGCAGCAAGAAGTGTAAACAACTGTCAGTGGATGGGAGGTTGGTTTGAGTGATGGACTGGGCTTCATTCACAACCCTTTGTAGTTTCTTACGATCTTGGACAGAGCAGGAGCCATTCCAAGTTGTAATACAACCAGAAAGAATGCTTTCTATGGTGCATCTGTGGAAGATTGTGAGAATCATAGCTTACGTACCAAATTTCTTTAATCTCCTGAAAAAGTAGAGGCATTGGTGGGCTTTCTTTTATCTGTAATGGCTGCGTGGAGGGACCTGAACAGGTTGTTGGTGATTTGGACCTAAAAACCTGAAGCTCTTTACCATTTCTAATTCATCCCTGTTGATGTAGATATAGATATGCTTCCTGAAGCATGTGACTTTTTTTTGAAAGTGAGAAAGAAATTATTGTTGTCGCACCCATTCACCAGATTCCCTACCTCTTTCCTATAATCTGTCTTGTCACTGTTTGAGATCCAACCCACAACAGTGGTGTTATCAGCAAACTTAAAAATTTGAATTTATTTAGGAATTGAACTACTTGCTGTATGCCAATCTAACTAGAAAATAGTTGTGTTCTTAAATAAGCATCTTTAGTAACTTAAAATTGGATTATGTTCAGGTTAGGGAATGCGATGACACTGATTAAAATGCTTTTTTATGATTTTTATTTAGCTATGTTAATCAAACTTTAAGTTACAATTCCTAAATGTGTCAGGGAATATTTCCTAAAAGAAGCATGTATTTAGTTTTTGAATTGCTGCCTGATTTGATTAGGCTAGTTCGTGGCAAATTTTGTGTTCATTAAGATTGAGCAGAAAATTGGAGGCCACTTTTCCAAATGGCCTGCTGAGGAACACTGATCGGAGGAGCTTTGTTTTTTTTTAAAAAATAAAATTGTTTAGTGTGACTTGCATTGATGCCACTTTAAATGAGCAGTTGAAGACAAAGCACTCAAAGAAAACACTGTGACCCATTAGAGAAATAATCTTGTTCCTGGATACACCTGCAAATCTGAACATCTCCCTAAGCAATTGGAATTGCAGGAATCTGGTATGAGAGGCTCTCCAGCTTGGGCAGGGCCATGATAACAAGTGGGAATGTGTTTCAGTAGAGAGATAATCGATTGTAAAATATTTGAGTTGATTTGGATGTATTGTTCTTACAGGCATAACATGTTTCCAAATTTCCATAATTGTTTAGTTTACAGAAAATAATAGGCTAAGTGCCCTTGGAAATTTGGATAAATTTTCAAAATGAAGCATCATTGCTGCAAACAGTTAGAATAAGGTAACATTGATCAAAAATTAAATGTAGTCATAGAGTTTTATAGCACAAAATGAAACCCTTTAGTCCACTTGTCTACAGGAAAATACCGTAGATGTTGGAGTACAAGTTGACCTATGAAGTTTTAAAATCCCTCCCAAATGGGTGATCAACTTGCACAGTAAATATAAAAGTAATTTAATTATCTGTATGTATACACTTATTACATTTGTGTTCAGCATGTATTAACCATCTGATGCAAAGGTAAGGTAAAGTCACCATAGTCTCAGATGACCATGGATGGTGATTTAACTTGAGAATCATCACACCTCAGACCACGGGCAAGGTTGAGAAGGTGGGCCTTCATGAATAACTTCAGCTGTTGTGGGAATTGAACCTGCACTGTTGGTGTCACTCCAAATCACAAACCAGCTAACCAACCAAATGAGTGAACTAACCTCATGATGCAAAGATAGACATGTTACAATTCTGCAGTTCTTCTCAACACAGCTCATATCATCTATTTCAAGCCTTGCTTTTTTTTTAATTGCTCACCTCACTTTTATAAGTAAACTATGCGTTTGTGGAATGAAAGACTGAAACTGCCTAGAGCTTCAAGGACAGCATGTTGTGGTTGATATTGTGACTAGTTTGCTGAGTGTATGCAAAACATGAATTTTGTGGCTGGAAAGATGGTATCATCTTATTCATCAGATTGCTATTTGAGATGTAATAAGCTTGATACAGTACAGAATAATTACATGTAATTGCCAAATCTTCAGTTTCTAGCTGGACATTGCAAATATTAAACTTATTCAACTGATCCCCTGATCTGGGAATTAAACTATCCTTAGCCACAATAACTTCAGCCTGAATTCACAGATTAAAGCATTACTGGAAGAAGAAAACATCCATCAAACCTTTAAAATTGCCATACAGATACTGATGCACTTTTGTTGCCATATGTTCCTCCTCCATGTCTTCAGAGGATACTTTAGATTCCTAAAGGATGAGACCTGCATGAGGCACAAAAGCTGGCAGTATTAGCATGCAGCAGTATGTGTGTAATCTTAAATGCATAATGAGACATACACTTACCACACCCAAGCACAGGGTCATGAATTACACCCTTAGCCTTCATTCAGTAGCCCCAGGAATCCAAGTAGGGGCCTTAACGTTTTCATTAACTACAGCAATTGCCAGTGTTCTCTTTCAATTCTCTATTGCACTGCACAGGCTACCAATTCCTCTGAGGGCTACTTTTTTAACCCATGGGTTGCTTGCATTTTACAAAACACTGAACTTTCCCAAAGTTGAAGATGGCCTGTATATTTCAATGCAAAGTATATTCCAGATTGTACACATGCACCGGCACGTTCCCCGTCTTCCCCAGAAAACTGCTTTCTCTCTAGTCGTAATATAGCTCCTCTTCAACGGCTCACGTTATATTTTCACCCTCGTGCATTCCAATCTACCTCTGAGTTGTCCTTTTATTTTTCTCCTTTACCCCAAACGGTGATCTATGCCAAAGTTCGTGGGGCCTGGAGGACAGGCGCCTGTGGCACTTCAATACCAGCCTATCCACAAAGGCTGACAATATTGGTAGGTGGAATTTTCTTAGTTTGCTTTTAAACTATTCAAAACAGACTGAGTGGAGGTTTTTATTCAATCATGGAACATGGGCATCACTAGCTGGCTAGCGTTTATTGCCCAACTCTTGTTGCCCTTGAGAAAGCAATGGTGAGTCGCCTTCTTGAAATGCTTCAGTCCATGTGCTATGAGTGGCCATTAGGGAAGGAATTCTAGGATTCTGATCCAGTGACTGAAGGAACGGCAATATATTTCCAAGTCAGGATGGTGAGTGGCTTGGAGGGAACTTGCAGGTGGTGGTGTTCCCATGTATCTGTTGCCCTTGTCCTTCTAAGTGAACATGGTTATGGGTTTAGAAGGTGCTGTTTAAGGATCTTTGATTTTTTTTTTGCAGTGATAATTTGATGCTGCTGAGTTGGATATGTACTAAAGGATGATGGTTCTAATTGAGGCATAGAAATGTTGCAGGTTGCCATTACTATCACTCTGCACTTTCCAAACTGGCTATAAATTATATAAAGGTAGTTTGATATCAGGAGCAAAGCACAATCTTTGGCCTTCTCCAAGTGGTAGAGGTACATCCACGGGGTGTTTACTCATAATGCTTCTGGTGTAAAAGGAAAGCAAAGAGAAATGGTTGGTGAAATTATGCAGTTAGTCCTGCGGAGTGAGTTGTAAGTCAGTGTGACGTCTACATCAGCCTGCGTGAGCCAATACATATTAAACATTGGGAGTAGATGTGCAGACAGACTCTGCCTCCTTTGCCTTGAGCACTCTTGCGAGGAAGGAGGAAGTGGGTTAGTGAGACTCTGTAGATAAACAGTGCATGCCTGTTGTGGTCAAATGGCTAGTGTGTATTGTGCCACGTGGAACTGAGGGAATCGGCCAGTCAGTAAGATCATGGCTGAGTTGGTTATGGTCTCATCCACTTTCCTGTTTGCCCTGGCCCCCATAACTCTTGGCTGCCTTGTCTATCAAATATCAGCCCAATTCTGCCTACTGACTCAGTTTATATTGCTTTTTGAGGAAGGCAATTCCCCATGCTAACAATCTTTTGAGAAAGAAAATCTCCTCTTAACCCTGTCTTAAATGGTAGATGTCCTATTCTTAAAATGTGGTAGGCATCTTATTCTTAAAATGTATCTCTCTGGTTCTGGTCTCCCCCACAAGTGGAAACATCCTGCAGTAACTACCCTGCCAAATCTCTTCAGGATCTTACATCAAGAAGATCACCTCTCCTTCCAAATTCATGAGGTGTGGGCTAGAATAATGGTAAACGTCAGAGTCTGGAAAGAAGGATGAATAATGAATTTTGGTGCAATGATTGTGGGAGACTGAAGGAAAGTGAGGGAGGCGAGTCTTGTATTTAGTAAGTCTGAGCTGGTGGAGGTGTGAATAGAGAATAAGAAATAGTATTGTTACCATGACAGCTCAGATGAGGTCATTGAACTTTCAGCTTTGCAATCCTATCCTGAGAGCTAAGATCCCTGGCAATGATTATCTCTGCAATATCTTCCCACGGGCAATGGGAATGTTGCCTAGATAGCTTTCCACCTTTTTGGAATAGGAGGTGACTTCCACCTCAAGCCTGCAGAGCACCATCAGAAAGCTTGGTGTCCTCTTGGTACTTGCTGTGGCATTTTCAGTGTACAGAGTTTTATCTCTGGTATCTGTAACTTGAGGACAACTCTGGTGCTGCCTGCCTTTAAATGGTATTGGAGACTCAATGATAAGCCCTCAGTGGACATTCAGACAGCAAATAGGCCGTGGAGCACTGACTATATGCCTGACTCATGGTAACAGACAGGAAGCATGAATAATACATGATGACTGGTACTATGCTAACATCCAGATTTTCAGGGTTCACTCAAGTTTCTTGGGCAATGTGTTTTCAAACAAGCGTGCATCAAAAAGCTTTGGCAACATTTTCATTTTGGATCAAAAAAAATTGAGTGGTTTTGATTGATTTTCCTGAGCTACAGAAAGTGGCAGAAAAATGTGATTTTTTTTTTTTAATATATATTATTGAAGGCATATAGAAGTTAGGAGAGACAGTGATATCATTGTAGACTGGTAATCCAGAGATCCAGGGTAATGCTAATGGGGTCTTGGGTTTGAATCTCGTTGTAACAGATGGTAAAATTTGAATTTGATTTTTTTTTAAATCTGGAATTAAAAGTCTAATGGTGACCATGAAATCACTGTCAGTTGTAGTAAAAACCCACCTCATTCACTAATGTTCCATGAAGGAATAAAAAAAATTGTGATGTGATGTAAATGTCTGTTCTTCTGAGAAACACAGTAAAAATCTCTCAACATCAGGTTAAAGCCCAACAAGTTTATTTGGTAGCAAAAGCCACTAGTTTTCAGAGAGTTGTCCCTTTGTCAGATGAGGGGAGTTTTGTTCACAAACAGGGCATATAAAGACACAAACTCAGTTTACAAAATAATGATTGGAATGCGAGTCTTTACAGGTAATGTCAGTGGAGAGAGTGTTAAGTACAGATTAAAGAGATGAGTATTGCCTCCAGAGAGGACAATTAGTGAGATTTTGCAAGTCATGGGGGTTACAGATAGTGTGACATGAACCTCAGATTCCAGTTGAGACCATCCTCATGTGTGCGGAACTTGGCTATCAGTCTCTGCTCAGTGACTCAGCGCTGTTGTGTGTCGTGAAAGCTGCCTTGGAGAACAGTTACCTGAAGATCAGTGGCCGAATGCCGTGACTGCTAAAGAATCCCCCCAACAAGAAGAGAACACCTTAACCTGGTGATTGTTGAGACAATACTTGTCTCTTTAGCTCTGTCTACTCACATTCAGTACCTTTTTTGAGATTTGATTACTTGTAAAGATTTGCATTCCAACCATTATTTTGTAAATTGAGTTTGTCTTTATATGGCCTGTTTGTGAACAGAACACCCACTTACCTGATGAAGGGACAACGCTCTGAAAACTAGTGGCTTTTGCTACCAAATAAACCTGTTGGACTTTAACCTGGTGTTGTGAGACTTCTACCCCACTCCAATGTTGGCAAGCAAGTTCTGAGGCATCACCACTCATAACTTCATAGCTGGCTAAAATATTTATGTTTTCCATGTACTAAAGTTAATTAGAGGGATAATGTCCCAGAGAGATACTATCTAAGTGGAACTGTGTTTTGTTTTGCCAGCTTAAATTGCATTTGTGTGCATAAAATCACCTTGCGAAGATACATTGTTTCATCATGCTTCTTCCTCACTCACTTCCCTTGTGTGCTACTCTTTGCTTCATTTCCTTTTAAATAAGTTCTCCGGATCTCCGTCTAATCATAGTGCGCATGTGCAGAATAAATGCAATTGTCTGTGATTACTCAGTCTGCTGGATAAGATTCTAATCAATTACCAGATTAAGGTCATTATATTGTTTTGTTTGGCTGTTACTGAATGAAATGTTTGTAACAAAGGTGAGGTTTAGAATTGAATATTTTTAACTAATCCAAGTAAGCTATTGTGGTACCTGAATCTTTATATAATTAGCTGCAACAATACCTAGGAATGTACAAGATGTATTAGCCCATCCACTGAAATATCCACTTCCTCCTCTGTTGTGGCCGCAGTGTATGCGGGATGCCAAAAGTTACCAAGTCTTCAATGAGGAATGGTAACACATGCCCTGGTTGAGAACTTGAAGATGGTTGTTTACCTGTTATTTTTGTCCTTCTAAGTCACTGAGACTGCAGATTTGGCAGCACGTTTGTGCTTCTGATATTTTTTTTAAAGTGGATTTAATTTAAACTTAACAGGAAATGGAAAACAACATATCCTTGGTAAATGATATAAAACTTCTTCTGAGTGCAACTTGATCGAAGATGATTCATCTGATCATAAATGCACCTGAGGTACATTGAGGCCTTGTCACAAGTTCAAGCATTTTGCATCCATCACCCTAGAAAATTCGAGTGGTTACAACAGGCAGATGCAAATACGTGCTTAAAATAGCTTCTAAAAAGCTACAGCTCAGAAAAGGTGAAGAAAAAGTAAACAAACTCAACTTTTTTGATACATCTAGAAAAAAGCTATTGAGTATGTATAAATTTTCAAGAATGAATGTTTGTGATTCAAAAATCTTTCTTTTATAAAAGGGTGTGTGCTTTAAAAATGAATGGTAGTACCCCTGCTGCTGCTTGGGAAGAATTAGCAAGCACTGAATATTGATTTGAATCTTCCACTCTTTGCCTCCACTGCAACTTGGTGTAAGGGCAGGAGGAGGCCATTAGACCTTACTAGCTTATTCTGTCAATCAGTGAGAACATGGCCTGTTCAACTCTGTCCCTTTGACTTTGTTCTATAATCTTGTACAGGCTTGTCCATCAAATATCTAATGCTGCTTTTAAAATTTAAATTATTAATTAAGCTAGCATCTTTTGACTGTCCCTGCTCTTGGTGTGGGGGGAAAAAACTGTTTCCTAACTTACACCTTGAATGGTCTGACTCTGATTTTAAGCTTATGATGCCATGCACTATACCCTCCAAACAATTTCTCTTTATTGATCTTAGTCATTCTGTTCAAGATCTTTACATTCGCCCACTTACTATTTTATGTTCGAGTAAATGCACAGCTTTCCTTCTAATTTAACACTTGGAGCCAAGAAAAGTCATGATGAATCTGTACAATTCTCTTTCCAAGATGAATGTATGTTTTCTTAAGTGTGGTGCACCATACTCCAGATGTGGTATAACCAGGATCTTTCCTGTCGTATCTAAACTCCCTCTTTTTACATTCCTGCCCTCCAGCCAACATTCACCATTTTGGTTATTCTTAGTACCTGATGACTATGTTTTAGTGATAAGTGTACAAGGACCTGGAAATGCTTTGAACTGCTGCCATTTGAAAACTAATTGAACCTGTCCCCTCGTGGTCCAAAACAGATGAAGCTAGGGACTCCCTGATGATTTTCCAGGTCTTTTCAGGGTGCCAGGACAGACCCAAAGTGAGTTACCTTTTTTCAAAAAAGCAGCATTCTGTCAATAATGTTTTATAATCTGTGAAAGCACCAAGTTCACTGGTAATGCTTACACCTGAGGCTCACAAGTGTAGCGAGTACTCAAAGCATTGTGGTTTCAGTTAACCTATTATGAGTGAAAGCATATCATTGTCAATAATGTTATTGCCCAACAAGCCAATTGTGTTAGAGCCTTACTAATTTGCAGGGCTGCTGATTTCAAACGCTTTCGTGAGGAAAAGTCAGGCACTCCCTGTAATTTAAAAAAAAAACTCTTAGTATTTTTTTTAAAGAGACACTTACAAAGTTATTGGGTTCTCCCTGATTTTTAAAGCAACAGTCTCTCAAAACTGTTCATGTTCATTTAGCATCGGATTCACTAATTTAGGTTTAAAATCTATTCCCATCACTAAATAAAAATAGGATTATTTATTGAATTGAACTTGAAATCAGTGTTGCTGAATGATCCTCTGACAGCATTGTTTGTCAGTGCTGTCCTTTCCAGCGACAGATTGTACCACCCATCCTTCATTAAATAAACAGCATTGTTAAAAAGTTGAGTGTGACTAATAATAACTAAATCATGAAGTGCCAAACCTCCAAATCAAATACCTTTTAAAAGGTAGTGCCAGATTATACAAAGGTGATGCATCTTCCAAAGAACTGGTCATTCCGGTATTGAGCATATTAAGCAGTTAAAATAATTTACCTGCAATAGTCCTAGTGAACTGATTTACAGGAATGGAAACATTTTTACAAAAAAGAAGGCACTTCCACTCATTTTTATCTGCTCACTTTTCTCCTCCCTCTTACTGTTTGCACCCATACTGTGACTCTGTATCACTTCTTAATTTACTCATTTACGGGCTGTGCCTACTGTTGGCTGGACTGGCGTTTATTGCCCATCCCTATTTGCCCTTGAAACTGCTATACCCTAAACTGCTACAATCCACAAGATGTATGTTTATTCCCATTGCTGTTAGGAAGGGAGTTCCAGGATTTTGACCTAGGGACAGTGAAGGGATGACTATATATTTTCGAGTCAGGGGAGCATGGAAAAGATGTGTTCCCGTACATCTGTTCTAGGGTGATAGAGTTTGCAGGATGCTGTTGAAGGAGCCTTGGTGAGTTGCTGCTGTGCACTTTGTACCTGCTGGTGTGTGTTGGTGGTGGATGAAATGTCAATCAAGTGGTTGCTCATATGCAACTTTTTTTTTCAATCATTGTCTTGTTTTTATTTTATCTCTTTCGTGTGTGTTTTATATCCAGCTGACACTCTGTTGCTATGTGAGGGTTTGGAAATTGTCATCTTATGGTTGTACAAACTTGAACGGACCAAATTCTGTTCTGCAGGGGGTGGGGTTGGTCAGGAATTCAGAGTCTAGGCCTCTGATAAAGTGAGAATAAACTGAGGAAGAGTTGCATCTTCTGGTTACATTTGATATTGCTGTGTTGTCTGTATTTCCTGTATGGGAATTAAACAGGAAGTGAAATTGAGAGCACCACCAGATCAGCGGTGATTTTAAAGAACAAAGAACAACACAGCACGGGAAACAGGCACTTTAGTCCAACAAGCCCGTGCTGCCATTTTAACAGCGTGAGTTCCCTCTTCCACCCATGTCCCTTACCTATGTTTGTGGAAATCCACATTGGAAACCAGATTGGGGAAACAATTTGTTTCCCCAGTCAGTCTAAGAGCACATCTTTGGGGTGTGGGAAGAAATGGGAGTACCCAGAGAATGTGCATGTGCAATTCCCACAGATACTAGCCCAAATCCATGTATCTGCACCGTGATAGTCACTGAGCTATCACATTGCCCATCAACTGGTCCAGTTTAAGTGTATTGCTAACAACGTGAAGCGCTAAGCTACTCTCAAAGTCCAAGAGCAGCCTTTGCACAATCCATTGCGTGTATGCCCCTTCTTGGACAACAAGGCAGACAGAAGCACCTGTGGAATAAAAGAGAAAAACATCAATAACATGCATCTTATGCATACGTTCAAGGGAATCTCCAGAAGCTCAAAAGTAAAGCAAATGAGCCAGAAAAGTATGTTGGAAGGTCCATAGGAATCAATTAATTTCCAGAAACGTCCCAAGGCTCATGATCCCTATTTAAAACAGTCTTCTATATCCCTCCATCTCTATTCCGCTTATAGAACAATACAGCACAAACAGGCCCTTCGGCCCACGAGTTGCGCCGATCACATCTGTCAATCCACAGACCTATCTATAACCCCCTATCCTATTCGTTTCCATGTACTCATCCAGAAGTCTCTTAAAAGACCCCAGTGAGTTTGCCTCAACAACCTCTGACGGCAGTCAGTTCCATTCACTCACCACCCTCTGAGTGAAAAACCTACCCCTGACATCTCCTTTGTATTTGCTTCCCTGCACTTTAAATCTGTGTCCTCTGATAGTGACCATTTCAGCTCGGGGAAATAGTCTCTGAGAGTCCACCCTATCTATTCCTCTCAACATTTTATAAACCTCTATCGGGTTGCCTCTCAACCTATGTCTCTCCAGTGAGAAGAGTCCCAGCTCCCTCAACCTATCTTAAGGCCTGCCTCCCAATCCAGGCAGCATCCTTGTAATTCTCCTCTGAACTCTCTCAATAGCCTCTACATCCTTCCTATAGTGAGGCGACCAGAACTGTGCACAATACTCCAACTGGGGTCTGACAAGAGTCTTATAGAGCTATATCATTACCTTCTGACTCCTGAAATCTCTCCCTTGATTAATGAAGGCCAGTACACCGTATGCCTTCTTGACCACTTCCTCCACCTGCGAGGCCGATTTAAGAGCCCTATGGCCCCAGACCCTGAGATCCTTCTGCTCTACAACGCAGCTAAGACTCCTACCCCTTGTACTCCTTCATTCCATTGTTCCTGCCAAAATGGACCACTACACGTTTATCTGCATTGAAGTCCATCTGCCACTTCTCCGCCCAGTCTTGCATCCTGTCTATGTCCTGCTGCAACTTTTGGCATCCCTCCAGACCATCCACAACACCACTGACCTTTGTGTCATCGGCGAACTTACTAACCCATCCCTCCACTTCCTCATCCAGGTCACTTATGAAAATGACAAACAGCAGGGGTCCCAGAACAGATCCCTGGGGCACTCCACTGGTTACTGACTTCCATGCAGAACAAGACCCATCCACAACCACTCTCTGCCTTCTGCCGGCAAGCCAGTTCTGGATCCACGAGGCCAAAGCCCCTTGGATCCCATGCCCTCTCGCCTTCTCCAGAAGCCTTGCATGGGAGACCTTATCAAACGCCTTACTAAAGTCCATGTACGCTTGGACTTATAAACCTCTATCAGGTCGCCTCTCAACCTACGTCTCTCCAGTGAGAAGAGTCCCAGCTCCCTCAACCTACCTTCATAAGGCCTGCCTCCCAATCCAGACAGCATCCTTGTAAATCTCCTCTGAACTCTCTCAATAGCCTCTACATCCCATCTAAGGATGTGCCTATCTAAGTATCCCTTAAATAATTCCAGCGTGCCTGCCTCCACTACCTTACTTGGCAGTGCGTTCCATACCCCCACAACCTCTGTGAAAAACCTCCCTCTAAATCCAAATTATATCTTGTCCCTCATAGTAATTGTTTCTAATCTAGGAAAAAGCTTACCACTGTTTATCTATACCCTTCATAATCTTATTCACCTCTATTGGATCTCCTCTCAGTCTTTGTCTTTCTAAAGAAAACAGCCCCAATTTCGTAACCCAGACCTTCCGTACCAGGCAGCATCCTGGTAAACTTCCTCTGCACTTTCTCCAGGGTCTCCACATTCTTCTGGTAGTAAGGTGACCAGAATTGGACTCAGTACTCCAAATGAGGTCTAACCAATGCTCTATAAAACTGCAACATTAAAACGCCAGCTCTTGTACTCTATATCCCTTCCTATAAAGGCTAGCATATCATAAGCTTTCTTCACAACCTTCTCTACCTATACTACCATCTTCAAAGACTTATGCACTCGGTCTCTCTGCATTTCTAAACTCTTAATAGGTCTATCCTTTATCATATAACTCCCCCTACGTTATTTCTCCCAAAATGCATCACTTCACATTTATCAGGATTAAATTCCATCTGCCATTTATCTGTCCAATCTACCAGCCTATCTATGTCCTGCTGTTTTGCCTGACACTGCTCCTCACTGTCCGCAAGTCCAGCCATCTTCATGTCATCTGCAAACTTGCTAATCACATCACTTACTCCCTCTTCCAAGTCATTTATATATATTACAAATAGAAGAGGCCCCAATACTGAGCCCTGCGACACACCACTTGTGACAGACCTCCAGCTAGAAAAAGACCCTTCCACTATTACTCTGTCTCCTATTACCAAGCCAGTTACTAATCCATCTAGATACCTTTCCTTGTATTCCATGAGCCTTGACCTTTTCAACTAGCCTCCCATGAGGGACTTTGTCAAACGCCTTACTGAAATCCATATAGACGACATCAACAGTTCGTCCTTCGTCATCCGTTTTTGTCACCTCCTCAAGAAATTGTACTAGATTCGTAAGGCACGACTTCCCCTTAACAAAGCTATGCTGTGTGTCCTTAATCTTATTGAATGGCAGCAGGCTGCATGGGCTGAATGGCCTATACCTGCTCCTAAGACCTGTGCTCATATATATATATTCTGTCACCTATTACTGATGTATGTTTGTACATGAATTATTATGAAAGTGAAATCTCTGAAATGGCTATAAGGTGAACAAGGCTGAGACTTAAATATTCAAGGATATTTGATATTTCACATGGATTGGTAGGTACATCTGTAAGTTAAAATTGCAATGGGTGTAGTACTGAGATAATCTTCATTCAGAAGATCAAGATGTAGAATCAGTTGGGGCTAAGGTATGAAAATGCTAAGGAAAGAAGTCACTGGTCAAAAGAGATTATAGGTTCCCTAATAGTAGATACACTGCAGCATAGGGTATACAGAAATAAAATATCTTGTAAGAAAGATGCAATAATGGGTGATCTTAATTTTTATATAGGTTGGACAAATCAGATTGTCAAAGAACCTGGAAGATGAGTTCATCATGTATTTGGGAAGTGTAACAAATGAGGTCTGTTAAATTTGGAACATAAATAGATGGCCTTTTTTCCTAAGCTACTCTAGATAGCCTGTAAATCAAAAGAGAGTGGGGGACTAAAGTTTTTATTTGCTGTCTAGGGGTACAGGACACAAGTGCCAAACAGGAAATTTGATTCAAGGTAGTTAATTTAATTGGTTAATTTCTGGATGCAGATACTAGGGTAGATCAGATGTTGTATGTGGCCTGTTCCCCAATATTTTCTGAGCAGGAAACTTTCTAATTTTGTCCACTTCCACTTTTGGAGTGTAATAACAAATCTTATTGATGTGTTTTCCATGTCTGCAGCTACCTTTTTATGAATTTAATTCGGGTGTTATGTGAATTTAATTCATTATAAGCTAAGTATACCTTTGTAACATCTTAATGTAACTTATCCCAATATTTGTTTTCTGATTCACAGACTGGTTAGAAATGGGCACCAAAAAGATTATGCCCAGAATCCTAGGAATATTCCTGCTGGTGGGATTTTTCTGATACTGCTGCAGTGAATGTAGATTTGGCTGGGTGCCAAATTCTCCATCTTCGTTGTAGTGGCAGTAGGGTGTGAATTGCCAATATGATTGGTGTCCTATTTGTTGACGATCAATTGTTGGATCAGCTGGAACCCTTAAACATTGGAAAGACTAAAACTTGCCATCTTCAGTGTCTGTTAATAGTTTCATTCCTGGCTATCAGGAAATAAATTGTTCACTATTTTGCCAACTTGTTTGATCTGTCTGACCCAGATCGTCACCATCGTAAGATTACTTCCTAACACGTTCTGCTTCTGACTCTACCTTATCTGTAAACATTATCACCACCCCAGAATGAGTAGTTCTAAAGTCAGATGCAAAAAGGATTTGATTGAATTTGGCAAAGTTCTGCTGATTACAATATACAAGTACTAACTGAAAAATATTGCGGTTGAGTGATTTTCAGGTGGGGGGTTGGGAGTGAAGACATGCATTTTTATAGCACTTTTTACAACCACCAAATGTCTCAATTGTCTTGCGCTTAATGAAGGATTTTTTAACAGTATAGTCACTGTTGTAAAGTCGGAAACAGAGAAGCCAATGTGCGCACAAACAGCAAAGTGATAATGACCAAATAATCTGTTTTTGTCATGTTGATTGAGGGATAAATATTGGCCAGGACATTTGGGATAACTCACCCACTTTGAACTAGTGCCAGAGGACTTTTTACAATCACCTGAAAATGTAAAGAAGACCTCGGGTCATCTCATCTGACAGACAGTGACAAGAACAGTGCTTCCTCAATACAAGTATCAGCTCTGACGAAGGGTCATCCAGACTCGAAACGTTAGCTCTATTCTCTCTCCACAGATGCTGTCATACCTGTTGAGATTTTCCAGCATTTTCTGGTTTGGTTTCAGGAGCATCAGCCTTAGGTGGTACTTTTGATTCAGAGGCAAGAGTGTGCTGAGCCATTACTGACATTGTATAGTAAGTGTACAATATGCTATTCTCAAAGTCTGTAAAATTCAGTTCAATTTAATTAACTTGCAATAGATCATGGTCTGTTAGGTTGGTGGACCTACAAGTGAATAATTGGGAATCTAATCAGTTTAATAATGAGGGTGATATTTAAGAAATAATTGTGTGGAGACTAAGCACATAAGTAATGAAGCATCAATACTGGCATAAAAGACTTTGAAAAGATACATTTTTGTTTTGATTTTTGCTTTGTGGTAATTACAGGGGAAATCTTATGGTTAGTGAGCATTACCATGCAAATTGCATTGTAAGGAAAAGTATCCACTAAGCCCAACATACAGCTGCTTCGTGCAGATGGAAGCATTCTTGACATGCTCAACATTAAAACACCATAATGGAGAATGTTGCCACATCTGGCAAGTGGGATTGAGAAGTAGGGGAGGGGATGGTTGTCAATCTCTCAGGTAAGTACCAATAACATAACACAGCTTAAATAAGTAAACACTGTCAAAGTGCTCGTGAAATCCAATGTGAAGTTGTACTTTAAACTGTTGACTTTTGGGTGATCTATGAGCCTAAGTATGCATACAGAGAGAATGCTAAACAGCTGGAAAATGTCAAATATTAGTTTGGAATTTAAACATAAGTAAATGCAAAAACACCTCCTCAGCTGCCGTACGTTTTCCGTTTTGATTTACATTCTCAAGTTTGCATCACAGGATGTCAGAGTTATTTAATATCAAGTGTTGCACATTATAATTAAATGGAAGGCAGAACCTAAACTAAAGGTACAGAATTCTCTTTATTGCACATGCGTGCTTCCTTTCTCTCTCATTGTCTTTTGACTGGTATTGGGTTTCAGATTGTATTTATTTTAAGAATGTTGTGAACAAATTACTTTGTGCTTAATTTGTTGTGCAATTTGAGTCACCACAAATTATTTTCAAAGCCACAAAGTTCCTTTCCAGCCCATATTCCACACTCTTAAAATCAGCAGACAAACTTGGTCCATATGCTGAAACGACCTGGGGTGGCACAGTGGTTAGCACTGCTGCCTCAAAGGGTTTCATTCCAGGCTTGGGTCACTGTGCAGACCCTGCACACATTCTCCCGTGTCTACGTGAGTTTCCTCCATGTACACTGGTCTCCCTCCACAGTCCAAAAGACATATAGGTTAAGTGGATTGGCCATGTGAAATTCTCCTTCAGTATACCCAAACAGGCGGCGGAGCATGGCAACTGGAGGATTTTCACAGTAATTGTATTGTAGTGTTAATGTAAGCCTGCTTATGACACTAATAAATAGACTAAGCTACATAACAGAAGCTCTTCTTTAAAGTAGTCCCTAACTTTCAAAAACCTATCTAATTTCTTTCTGTGGCTTGAGTCCAGTCAGAAAGCAAGCAGTGGCAGACAAACCAAACTTTGATGTAATGAGGATCAGCAAAGTCTAGCAGATACATGAGGTGGAGGAGTTTAAGCTTATCCTTCGATAGAAACTGGCTGCATCAATAGTTAAAATTGCCTCACTTGTTCACGAATTTAAAACAAAATCCAGATATTGGGCTTATTGAAATCCCAAAATGAAGGAAATAAATTGGGCAGCATCTGTGAACAGGGAAAGGGCAGTAAACATTTCACCTGTGTGAAAATTCTAATGTTTCAGGTCGATAACCTTTCATTCTGCTTCTTTCTCCACCTATGCTGCTGCATCTACTGACTATTTCAATTTTTTACCAGAACAAATTTATCCTTTTTACTTTCCATACCCTCCTGTCTCCACTCTCCAACTAGATGTTGACTCCAGCATGGGCTCATGTCCCCTGTGTCTCCCCATCCTGCAGCGATTTGGCAGTGGGGAGTCCCATGTTGGATCCCTGTTGTGAGGATGTACAAGCATCACTGCTGTGGTTGCTGCTGAACCCAAGTAACAGTAGGAATGGGAAGGTTATGAGGATGGTTAGCTATTTGACAGATTCAATTCCGGTCTCTGGTCACTGTGTGAAGTTCTCCCCGTGCCTACGTGGGTTTCCTCTGGATGCCTCAGTTTTCTCCCATGCTACAATGATGTGCAGTTTAGATTGACCTGGCTGTGCTAAATTGTCCCTTAGTATCAGTGGTAAATACGTGGGGTTACAGGGATAGAGCCTAAATGGCATTGTTGCCAGTGCTGGCTTGATGGGCTGAATGGCCACCTCCTGCATTGTAGGAGTTCCTTGATTCCTTGGCTGCCCAAAGTAGTGTTGAGTTCTTGAGTGTTCCTCAGGTGAAGTGCTCTCTTCAGAGGAAACAACAGACCTCTACTGCAAGTCCCAGATGTAGGAAAAAAACAGAAATTGGATGTTTAAGTATGAAATATGTTACCTTGGCACAAATTTGGCTCCTTTTATTCTGGTAAACTGTTCTGAATGATTTTCTGTATAAAAAAAAAACTTAGAAGAAAGCACTTCAAACTCACTGTGAACCTTGTCTTAAAGCATAACAGCGTTGATATTAATGATCGGTAAAAGCAACCGGGCAATCAAGCTGCATTGTGCTTTGAACCACAATGTCTTCATGAGGCGGAGCAGAGGCAGATAGAAGAAATGAAAAAGAAGCAAATCCTGACTCCAGATTCCATTATATCATATCCTGTCCCATGTGTTCAAAGGCCTATCAGCTGAGAATAAGCCTGTTTAGTTACATGACGATCCTTGGCATCAACTGTAAACCTTTCACCTCCACTCAATAACTTTTCATCTTCGTTGATCCTTTTGCTAATCTAACTCTCGTTGCAAGGGGTCAACTTGTCAGAAATCTGGGGCTCTGCCTAAATGTTGTAAATGACGGAGGTCAGGCCACTGTCCAGATTTGTGGGTGCAGTGATAGTGAACATGGAACCAAAGTATACAAAGTGAAAACTTGGTTTTTCAGTTTGAGAGCTGTTTTATTCTTTGAGACAAGAACAGTTGAATTTGGTGCAAGGTTTGAATTGTTTCTTGACGTTATTTGGAAACTGCTGGGATTAGAAATATCTTGGCCCATTTCTGCCAGTAATTTTTCTTGTCTGTACATGCTGCTGACAAAATGACACTGTTTCGATCATGTCTTTTGTACGAATGATTGTTTCTAAGATCAAAACAATAGCAAGTCTGCTTTCCTTGTGGTAAACTTTCTGAAAAGGTAGCAGTGTATAAACTTCAGAATCGTTTTTTGTAAATGTTCTTGATGTCCTTTGATGGAGTGTCCTGCGTCCAGGGAAAAAGCCTCAGGTACTAGAACTAGTATTCCTTCACTGACCACATTAACACCTTAATCATGCAGTTCTTCCTATTCCTCTCCACGCAAACTGTTGTTTGGCCTTTCGCTAGGAGCCACACTTATCTACCAGAGGTGAAAGAGGTATTTTTCCTTATAGCATTAGAACATTTTCAATCATTGCAGTGCCAGGGATCTGGGTTCACTTCTGGCCATGGGTGACTGTGCATGTGGAGTGTGCACATTCTCCGCTTGTCTGTGTGGGTTTCTTCCCACAGTCCAAAACTGTGTGCAGGGTAGGTGGATTGCCCGCACTAAAATTCCCCTTAGTACCTCAAGATGTGTAGGTTAGATGGATTGGCCATGAGAAATGTGTGAGGTTACAGGAAGAGGGCCCGGGTAAGGTACTCCTGTCAGAGTCGGTGCAGGTTCGATGGGCTGAATGGCTTCTACTGCACTATAAGGATTCTATGAAATTCAAAATAGTGTGATAGTTTTCCATTCTGCACTCACTGTCAGCTGCACAGCCCCTCCACACCTTCTTTCATGACTGTGTTGTGAAATAGTCCTATTTCCTGCCCCTCTACATGCTCAGAGTTTAAAATGCTAGTACAGAGATTAGCACTTGGTGTAAGTGCAGCCAGTGGTGCTGGGAGCTTTGATGTTACTTGCTGCATTGGCTGTATTTTGCTGCTTTTTGTCCCACTCTGAAGTACATCAGAGTGCTTTATCACACTGTCAGTTTGCTGTTGTTTTTATAAGTAATGAAGTAGAAAGTTCCTTGTATGGCAGCAGTGAGTAATTAATTGCTCTGGAGGATAAGAATAAGTTGGTCTACAACTCTGACGTTTCTTTCACAGGATTATGCTGCCTGTCTCCATGTTAATGTAAACCAGCATGCTTCATTCAGTGGTTGTCAGGGGTTTCCTTGTGTTTCTGTTTTTCAGTTCCATTGCCTATTCTATCAAAATGGAACTTATTACAAATTTGTAATGAACTGTTACATCATGCATGGTCCAAATGTAACAAGACCTTTCAAATTAAAAAGAAACCTCACTATGATATCTTTTCACAATTGAGTGTAAGCATAGGCCTTTATTTCAGGTATTGTAAACATAATTATATTTAGACTTAAAAATGTGAACTCATCGTACAATAGATACTGTGGCAGTTGGTTTCTCAAGGAGTAGTGATATGCTTAACAATTGACTTTCTCACAACCTAAAAACTGACAGATTGTCATCTGCCCCCAAATGGTTAGTTTTGTTTCTCGTACAATGGAGTAGCAGAGTGGTCAGCACTACTGCCTCATAGCGTCCAGGTTTGATACCCGGATTGGATCACTATCTGTGTGGAGTCTGCAAGTTCTGTGTCTGCGTGGGTTTCCTCCCAGAGTGCTCTGGTTTCCTCCCATCTTCCAAAGATGTGCTGGTTAGGTGGATTGGCCTTGCTAAATTCTCCCTCCGTGTACCTGAATAGGTACCGGAATGTGGTGAATGGAGATTTTCACTTCAATAACTTCAGTAAGCTTACTTGTATCATTAATTAATAAATTTTAAATGATGCTGTCCATAAAAAATTAATGTTTTGGAATTTTTATTTCTTGGGCTGAACAAAAATATTTTAGTATAATAATTTTAAAGTTAGGTTCAGTTTATGAAAGGCTCATTCCCACAGAGAGAGGTCATTCAGGACAATAAATACGACTGCTTTGGCATGAAGTCCAAGACTACCCTGGTTACAAAGGTCTGTTTATTTTTACGTGTCATTTTGAATTATCAAGAAACAGGAATTTATTAACTTTGTTCAAATATTGGGCTTCTTAGAAAAGTTGAAGCCACTGGAATAGAAGGACAGCGTTGGCTTGGGTACAAAGTTGATGGAGTGACAGGAAGCAGAGCAGTGGTGGGAGTAGTTGTTCTTCAGATTGGATGAAACTGTATCAGTGCTGGGGGCACTGCTTTTCTTGATCAATATTAACTGTGTGTGCACGTGCGTACAGTTTCATTGATTGCAGATGACACAAAATGTGTGCAGAAAGATGTTGATAAACTTCCAAGAGGATAAATTTAGACAGGTTGGTGGAGTGGGTAACAGATGGCAGATGAAATATAATGCAAAGTGATTCATTCTGGTCGGAAGAACGAGGGAGGCAATATAAATATAAAAGATGAAATTCCAAAGAGTATGTAGATGGGCTTTGTATTCAGAGGCAACAGAATACAAAAGCATGGAAGTTCACATGAATCTTTACGAAAATACTGGTTTGACTTTTCTGGGCACCACACAACAGAAAAGACGTCATGGCTTCAGTGAGGATACAGAGAACGCTTACAGGATTCTTTCCCTTTGTAGGACATGGGTGTTAATAGCATTTGTTGCCCATCCCTGAATGGCTTTCTAGGCTGTTTCAGGTGGTGGTTAGGAATCAACCACATTGTTGTGGGTTTGTAGTCACGTGAATGGCAGAGATGGTTGAGAGGTGATCATTGTAGAATCCCAACAGTGCAGAAGAAGGCTATTCGGCCCATTGAGTCTGCACTGACAACAATCCAACCCAGGCCCGTTCCCCAGTAATCCCACATGTTCAAGAGGGACTAAACATAATAGGGAGAGAGAAACTGGTCCATGATGCAAGGGTTAAGATCTAGAGGAGACAGTTAGGTGATTGGCAGATGAGCCAGAAGTGGCGTGAGAGGAAAGAAGCTTTATACACAGCATACAGTTATGAACTGGAATGCACAATCAGGCTAGTAGAGGCGGATTCAATTGTGGTATTCAGAATAAAATGAGTAAACACCTGCAGAGAACATTGAGCTAGGTTGGTAGAGCAATGGAGTCAAATTTAATTGCTATTGCAAAAGATTGGCAGAGGCTTGATGGGCCGAATTCCCCCCTGTGCTGTAACAATTTTATGATTCTGTAAATGGCTATCAAATTCTGATGGTTTTCATTTATTATATCCATAGGAGGAGGTAACTAACCATACAAGTGTCAAGTTTCCACACAATGGGAATGTTTCATTATTAAAGGTTTTAGCTTTGTCCAATTAAATGTGCAATCACACCAATATCAATCACATAATTGCACTTGGACCTGCACCAAAGTGGAAGAGTCAGGACATGTTGACCTCTCTGCAGGTACCCCAGGGTCAGGGCGAGTCCTCCTAAAGACAGGAGTGTCAGTCCGATGTCACCCTAAAGGTACCCTGAGGTTTGCAGAGTCTACTTCTGTGCAGTAGCCATGGTCCTTGATTGTTTGATTCTCCTTCCCTTTTTACATGGCCCTGAGGGTAAGATTAAGACTAACCACACAAACTTAATGGATTCTTGCTTGAATGAGCTCATTGATAAAGAAACAAGCTAGTTCTTCGTGCATTAGGCTGTCACCTCCACCATTTAGCTGGCCTTGTTCTCCATGGTTTGAGTTGAAGTCAGTCCAAAATAGTTGTGCGGAACTTCTCTTTAATGTCCTGAGACCTCTCCCATGTTGATGGGAGGTTGGAGGCTAAATGTGATTCTGGCCTTTGAGTGATTGTGATTCCCAATGTAGCTCAGCAGGAAATTCAACCCACCTTTTTGATCTGTCTGGTTTGTAACTTTGTTCTCAATCTTCCATGGGAGGGGGAGGAGACCAACTCTTTCATTCCCACTGAATGTTGTGCCCCACCCCTTCTACCATTCCCATGATTGGTAAGGGAGTAAAATTCCACCCAAAATTTCATAGTCAAACCATTGCTGACATGAATTGTTTTAAAGAAGCAATTTTTTTGTGCTTTCCCACTCTGCCTCCAAAGAGCAGGACTTACAATCAGTATGTGGTAGCACAAAGTGACCTTTCTATAAAGCTCTGATGATATGGCAACTTTTATCCAAAAATTAACCTGACAGCCAATGGGCCACTTGGGAAGTGCCAAAAACAAGTTGCTGAATTAGCTTTAAAGACATAAGGGACTATTGATGTCAGTTGTAATATTGCCTCTGTTTAAAAATGGAGAATATTGTTTACAAGAAATATATTTTTATATCTCAGTACAAATAGTGAGTCTCACCCACCCTTCACGTTGGGCTAGGTCCAAGTAGAGGGTTCACATGCTGTGTAGGCTTGTATCCCACTTCCAATGAATTTGGGCACCTAAAGAGAGCCTGCTGCAGGGACTTCATTTAAATGTCAAAGTCATGATTTGAAGTCACCCTTGGGGTGCGCACATAATTTTCAATGCGGACTACACAAAAGCAGGTAGGAAGCTATGGGGCATTGTTTTGCAGTATTATAGAAAAAACTTTATACATCCACACCCTGATCTGTCACACCTTGAGGGAGTAATTTTGACATTGGCTGATGACGTAAAGTGGGCAATATTGATTCAGCTGCCCAAGAGGCTTGTCTCCAATTTTTCCTTTCTGATATTATGTTACTCCCTAGTTGTCTGAGATCTTGCACTGCCTAATCCAAATACGTGTGCCACAAACAATGAATGTATTGCTCAGTGACTATCGCTGTGCTGTGTGAATCCATGGATTTGGGCCTGTGTCTGTGGGAGTTTGCGCATTCTCCCTGTGCTTGTGGGTTTTCTCCGGGCACTCCGGTTTCCTCCCACATCCCAAAGATGTGCTCTTAGGCTAATTGGCAAAACAAATTCTCCCTAAATTGTCTCAAATTTGGCTTTTAATCCATTGATCTATAAACATGGACAGGGATTGCGGGTAGAGGTGAGAACATCGGGGTGGCGGCGCGGGCTCGTTGGGCCGAAGGGCCTGTTTCCCGTGCTGTTTTGTTCTTTGTTCTTATTTGGAATATGCAGATAAACTCACCAGCACCAGAAAATGTAAAGGGTCTTCTACTAACTCAGATACTTTATCATTGCAGCCTTGGCCTTATCTTCAGTATGGCAGCATTTTTGCCCAACATAAAGATGTTACCTTGATCATACATAATTTGGCCAATTTTTTTGGCCTTATGACAATTGGTACATATGTGGTTTGGATCCCTGTCTTCTATTGAGATGTCTATCGAGAGGACATATGTTGCAACGTGTCCTTTGGCTATAACGGCATTCCATGGCTAGTGGTCACTGTGAAGTGGTTTCTTGTCAGATATCAAGGAGGTTGGTTCTGAAGTGAACTTTGAAACTGGAACAGGTTCAGTACTTTAAGTACTTGATGACTTGCAGCGGGTTTCAGAGTATGGTTCTCAGACTAGCTGACCACCGATGGTTCTTAAAGATGGCCCAGCCTTTCTCTGGTAGTGTTCGTCTGCAGTCTGCCCAAGTTTCTTCTGAGTCTTGGAATAATGAAGAATTTCCATATCAGAACCCAATTTCAGTCATATGACCAGTAGCATTGTCTAACCAGAATGGCTCAAAGCTGGCAGACCATTTATATAGGAGATAGATGGTGGTCTTTCACACTTGTGGATAACTAGTATCATTGGCATTCTTCTGTTAAATTGCAAACCTGAGGACAGCTTACTCAAAGTGCAATGGTAAGTGTGAATTCCACAGGTAACATTACTCCTGGTATACTCATTTCAGGGAAAGGTCCTCACTCATGGTTATTGAATTCAGAACGTTGTGGAAGCCTGATGGTTTGTGTTGAATAAACTAAGGTCACCTCAACCTTTGGCAGTCACTTTGACAGTTCTTTTATTGGCTATTTTAAACAGAAGGTTCCAGAAACTTCCATATAAGCTCAGTTCACAAATGAAGTTAGGAGTATGATGTGTCTTTGGGCATGACCCTGGCAAATAATTGTGTGGGAAGGACCATTGTTAGAATTGTAATGATGTACAATGGTCCATCCCTTGTTGGATTTTTTTTTTCCTTGACAATATTAACACAATCATCTTTCATTTAGCCTCCATGTACTCTGAAAGGCACAACAATCCCTCGGAGATCAGAAGTCTTATGGCAGAACCCGATTATTTTGATGATAACCCTGAGCTTATCAAGCCCAAGAAGCTCCTTAATCCTGTCAAAGCCTCCAAGAGCCACCAAGAACTGCATCGAGAACTCCTCATGAACCAGAAGCGGTAAGCAAACTGTCATTCATAACCTTTTTGGCTTAGCAAGACATTTTATGAAACTATATAAAATGAAGTCTCATTACACTTAGAGATGTTGGATAATATATTGTTGGGAATTTTTTCAGCCAAACATTCCAAGTTGCAGATCTGTCCAGGAATTTGTGTAATTCCATTGTAATCTGTTTAATTGGAAATTAAGATTTTATATTTGTGTTGTACAATTTCACTTTTTGACAAGTGTTTATTGAGCTCAAATAACCTTTAATCTGATTTCTTTCATTTTATTACAGAATCTTGCAAAATATATTGTAAATGCTCTGATAGTTTAATGTGAAAACTATTGTAAAGTTGAATAATTATTTTATGAAATACTACAAGTAAAGTATTGGGAATGTTTAAAATATTTGTTTTTACTTTTTCCTGGTTTTGATTTGTAGTGCAGTATACTTGGGATTTTAAAAATCCCTTCACAAAGGGATAAGTAGCACCGGCACGGTCAACGTGTTGTCCATCCCTTAATTATCCTTGAGAAGATGGTGCTGAGCAGTTGCCTTGAACCGGTGCAGTCCATGTGGAACAGGTACACCTACAGTATAAGGCAGTCCCAGCATCTTGATACCGTATCAGTGAAGGAAGGGCCATATTGTTCCAAGTTAGTATGCTGTGTGGCTCGAAGGGCAACAGTGTTCCCATGCATCTGTTGCCCTTGTCTTTTGAAGTGATAGAGATCAGAGATTTGGAAAGTGCTATCGAAGGAGCTTTGGCAATGTAATGCATCTTTTAAGTGGCACGCGCTACTATCACTGCGTGTTAGTAGTAGAGGAAGTAAATATTTAAGATAGCGCTGATCAAGCAGGCTGTTTTGTCCTGGATGGTGTTGAGCTTCTTGCGTGTTATTAGAGTCATACATACATCCATGAAATTTGATGTGTGCTTTGGGAAGTCCAGAGATGTTATGCACCACAGAGTTCCCAGCCTCCTAACTGCTCTTGTAGTCACAGCTTTTACATGGCTAGTTCAATTTCTGATGTGTGACACAATCGTTATGCCCCAGCTTAAATGTTGTCCAGGTTTTGCTGCATGTTGGCAATGACTGCTTCAGTATCTGAGGAATTGTGAATGATGCTGAACATTGTACAATGAACATTCCCACTTCTGACCTGATGATGGAGGAAGGGTCAGTGGGCAGAGCTGCAGAGCTTTGATCTGATCAATTGATATCGGGACTGTTTAGCTCTACCCCATTGTGTGCTGCATATGCCGTTTAGTGTACAAGTAATCCTGAGTTGTAGCCTCACCAGGTTGACACCTCATTTTCAGATATGCCTGGTGCTGCCCCTTGTTGTAAGGTGTTAAGTCTTATTAAGCTATTTGGAGTTTTGGATAGTTCTAAAGTATTTATTAATTACTGGAAACTATATACATCAGTACACTGAAGGTCCAAGCCAGGAGCTGATTCCATGTTTCCTTCTATACATAACTCTGTCCTATACTGTGTTCCCTTAGATATGGATCATGTGCTGTCTTACATCACTATAAGTGGCATTGCACTTAGTCCTGCGTTAACCATTTATGTGCCAGACCCTTATACTACACTCCAGATATAGCCATTTACACTGTTCTTTGAACCAGTACTGATTCCCTGGCTTAACAGTAATGGTAGAATGAGGGATATGTTGGCCATGAGGATACAGATTGTAATTAAATTCTTTTACTACTGATGGCGCTCAGCACTTCATAGAGGTCAAGTTTTGAGCTGCGATCTGTTCTTGAATCTATCCCATTTGGGAGGATGCTGATGTGGCACAACGTGAAGTTGAGACTTTACGACAAGAATTGTGTGGTGGCCACTGCTACCTGTCCTTATGTGAACTCATCTACCTGTGACGGGTAGATTGGTGAGGACAAGGTCAAGTTGGTTTTTCCTCTTGTTTGTTCCTTTGCTAACCGTGCCAGATGCAGTCTGGTAGATATGTCCTTCAGGACTCAGCGAGCTCAGTCAGTAGCAGTGCTACTGACCTATTCTTAGTAATAGATGTTGAAGATCATCATTCTGTGCTTCCTCCAAGTGATGTCCAACCTAGAATACCGATTTTTCAGCTGAGGAAAGGCTGTGTTGTATAGAAACTAGAAGCAGGAGAAGGCCATTCAGCCCTTTGAGCCTGCTCGGCCATTCATTTTGCTGCATGTTCCCTGATCCCTAGAGAAATTGCTTCCGTTGGCAGGAGAGCGTGGGATAAAATCAGAACCAAGCCATTCTGGAGAAAAGTTGAAATTAGGAAACACTCTACATATGTGGTGGGAGAAGTGCTGAAGTCTCTAAATGTGTTGTTAGTAGAATTTGTAATTTTGTGATCAATAAATGCTTGTTTGACAAGAATGTAAGCAGACATGGAGTTAGGATGCAGGTCAGATATGTTTCTTTGGTGCAATAGTGGCTGAATACCCCGCTGCTGTCCCTGTGTTACAATGTTCTACTGTCTTTATAATTCAATTATTGATCGCGCTTGGGTAGATGCATGTTAGCCATAGTGACAGCACATCCAGTTTGCTGAAGCTGATGTTTTGGTAAAACAGAATTAACTGGTACATTGAGCATGGCACAGTGCTTAGAGCTCCTGTCTCACCACCTGGGACCCGGGTTTGGATTTCCAGCTTGAGTTACTGTCTGCGGAGTCTGCATGTTCTTCTGTGTTTGTTTGTGTGTTTCTGCCATGTGCTGTGGTCTCCTCTCAGTCAGAAATACAAACTAGTTAGGTACATTGGCCATGCTAAATTCTCCTTCAGTGTATCCAAACAGGCACTAGAGTGTGGTAGCTGGGAGATTTTCACAGCAACTTCATTGCAGTGTTAATGTAAGCCTTCTTGTAAGACCTAACAAATAAATGCTAAGCTTTTCAGCTCCAATATTTCAGTATCCTGCGAGGAGCATTTTCTTCATGTGCAAACTTCAATTTTCACCAAGGTGATAAATCATGTACCTGTCACCGCAAGACGTTATGCAAAAATAAATCACTTACATAGGTGAAAGCTTTAAGTTGAAGAGACAAGGCCAAAGAAGTGCCTAGGAAATTGAGGAATATTGCTTCAAATAAATATCCCAATATTAACGAGCTAAAGTATGATTGGTTTGTGCCTGTTTTCCAGTGAATTCATTTAGGATCACATAATGGATATGGATCATATTTATTCTGTTTAATTCCATGTCTACTTGTTATGTTGATTTGCCCCTATTTATTTCTGGCTACTAAATTTTCATTAATGTAAAGTTTGAGTAGTACTTGGCTTTTTGAGCCACACGGTGACTGGATCGTTGTAATAAAATGATCTTGGAATGGAGTTTATGTTCACCGTTGCTCCAGTGTTGCGACCAAGGCACTATCAGACTTCTGTGCATTAAGATTGTGCCACCATCATCTGGAGAGAAACTCCTTTTTGTCCAGAGATTCTTCCTTTTTCTATTAAGCTGTGAAACATCAGGGTGCTCAAGTGCCTGAGTTATGCGTGGAACTTTTGTCTGCTTCACTGTGTGCCAAAATCATTAACATCCAAAATAAACATGGCCCAATTTGTTAATTATTGAGAGTCTGTAATCGGAGTTAGATGATTGGAAATCCTTCCTCTACTTTAATAAAACTCAAGGATATGTGTGGACTTCAGAGGCGGCTAGAGG
Source organism: Sphyrna mokarran (assembly GCA_024679065.1). Lineage (NCBI taxonomy): Eukaryota > Metazoa > Chordata > Chondrichthyes > Carcharhiniformes > Carcharhinidae > Sphyrna > Sphyrna mokarran. The sequence goes on from JAGIQG010000003.1 coordinate 109,153,033, forward strand.
TCACATTGGCAGATCCTTAAATAGAGATTAATGAGAAAATACAGTTCAAAGTGATTTAATAAATTGAACTGTCAAAAGTTTACTTTGGGTCATGTTATTACTCAGTTATTTTGCTCCTCATTATTTTAAGGAATGACCAAAGTTTGAACTTTTTTGTTTAAAATCCTAAAAGTGAACATTATTAAATTTCTTTTACTTTTGCTGGGACATGTACTTTGTATCCTCACCTCTTCCCTTTTATCTTTTAAAGTTTTGGCTTTATGATTAACAGGAACCTAGGGGAAAAATAGCTAAATTGCATAAGTTCTTGTGGTTGTTTTCAGCACTGTGTGAGAGTGGGTCTTATTTTGTCTTGCTTCTTCAAGTCCTGACACAATTAACCTTTTATATCAGAGGGAAAAAAGTAACCTCTTAAGTTGACTGGTTACTGTATTTTAAGCATCTTGTTAGACTGGCTGGTATACTGGTGTACAATGGCACCTTGGTTTTTAATTAAATACTGCTACAAAGCTTTGTCGATGGTATATCTACATCACACAGTGCATTAGTAAATACAGCTAGATGCAGAGTATTCTGATCATCTGTATTGTGAGTAGGCTAATAAAGAGGGAGAAGGGGAAAAGAAATCTTGGCAATGAATTGAGTCAATGACTTTTTCCCCCTTGGGACTTTTTAATATTCTGTGCTTCTCAGCATACTACTAAATTCCCCAAGGCAGGTCAGTTATGGTATGTGCTGCCGCTCCCCACGCAAGAATGTCACCACTGTTTCCATTTCATGCTTTGCTCCTGTCAAAGCTGACTACCAATAGCTGTTTTCCTCCAAGCAACTCCTGAGTAGGCACCATTTAAACACTGGATAAATTCAGCAGGATCAATTAAAAATCAGACCAATTTTAAAGGAGGTCGGTGCATGCTTTAATTCAACTCATATATGTCCTATGTGGCTGCTTCATATTTTGCCATTTTAGATTGATTAATCCATATGAAAAGGATTAACTTTGGCTGTGTTTCATAGAACCAGTTAGTGAAATGTCCTACCAAGTACTTCCAAATACAAGAACAAACTCTAGAATTATTCGGCGAGTTTTGCTGTTCGCTAGTGATGCCATTCAGACCAGAAAACTTTCACATTTAATGCTTGCTTTCTGCTGAGTTAATTGATTCCAGACAGAATCATCATAGAGAACCTTAGTTTCTTTGCCTTTGATTTAGAAAGGAAAATTGAGGTACATCCCTTCCCTCCGTCCCCCCCACTCAACACTTTGCATCCATTGGATGAGGGTAGGATTGGACACATCTGTGATGACCCTGCAGTTGAATAACGTACTTGTAATTATCGCAGCTTATTTGACAGATGAGAGGTTGTATTTGAAATTGTGTGCTGCTTGTATGTGATTATGTTCCACGTGGTTGGGGTTATTTGATCTGTTTTTATTGGAATGAGAGCTTCATTTGCAGAAATAATAACTGGGAAGGATTGTACCATTTTGATGGAAAAATACCTGAAAATTTAATGCAGGCAAATTCTAAAGTACTCCACATTGGCAGATAAAATAAGTGACACAGTTCTATGAATGGGACTGAAATAACTATAAATGGAGTTTAAAGAGACCTAAAGAATCTTAAACTCAATGTTTATAATCCAGAGCAGCAATCATCAAAGGCAATAAAATATTGAACCATACAGCTAAAATCATAGTACAAGTTAAAAGAAGCATGATCAAATGGTATAGTGCAATTAGCAGGCTGCATCTCAAGGACCATTAATGGTTGAGTCCTGGATATGTAGCTGATGCTTGGTATCAAAACCCTGAATTATTAAGAAGCGTGGAAAAATTGCTTCTTTTCAGGCTTGATACCATGTGTATGAGATGTGATTTCAGAGGTATGCAAGATATTAAACAATTTGGAAATCAAAATTGAGAGCTGAACAAGAGGATGTAGATTCAAACAAATAAATGACAAATTTATAGCTAACGTCAGCAGACTCTAGACATGAAGAATGATCATTGGAATTAACTCCAGATGAAATAACAACATGAGCAAAAACCCTTGGATTCATTTCAGAAAGAATTGGATGTTGCAGTGAAATGACTTTAGTGTCTTTTGAACAGAATAACCTTTCTCATCCGTTATTATCTTACGACTAGGTGTTTGTGTAACTAAAAAGGGGGAGGTTTAAATAACAACTTAATTTATTAACATGTTATGATAAACCATAGAAACCCAACAGTGCAGAAGGAGGCCATCCAGCACATTGAGTCTGCACTGACTTCTCAAAAACAAGCAGCTTACCCAGACCTCTCACCCTCCCATTCCTGTAACCCCACGCAATTGTGATGTGAAGATGCCAGTGTTGGACTGGGGTAAACACAATGAGAAATCTCAACACCAGGTTAAAATCCAACAACTATACGTGCCTTTATATGCTGTTTGAAACCAGAACTCTCCACTCACCTGACGAAGGGGCAAACTCCAAAAGCTTGTGGGTTTACTATCAAATAAACTTGTTGGACTTTAACCTGGTGTTGTGAGACTTCTTTATTATATTTATCCTATGCAATTACCATAGCTACTCCCCCTAACCTGCACATCTTTGGACTATGGGAGGAAACCGGCGTACTCAGAGGAAACCCACACAGACAAAGTGCAAACGCCACACAAACACTGACCCAAGGCTAGAATCGAACTCGGGTCTCCGACATTGTGAGGCAGCAACGTTAACCATTTGCCACTCAAGGAATTCTTTTATTAACGATGAATTCTGTTTTAGAGATACTCAGTGCAAAATAAAAGATGCAATTTAACTCCATCTTGTCCTAAATTTGCAATGTTTTTGGTGCTTGATAATTTAAAAATTCATTCATGTGCTCAGTGGAAAAATCTGTTTATTTATGAGCCTGCTAGGAAGATCTTCTGATATCAACTTGCATTTTGTTTACAGATTACAGAGCTTTTATCTCTAAATATGTAGGAAAGATTTGTCTGACAAATTTTTAATTTGTTTTAATTTCTGGTTTGCTGAGCCAAGTGTCTAACTTCTTCCCATTTATTCAATTATGTGGCCTACTCAATGAGATCATTTCAGTGATAAATAATTGTTTGATTATGGGCGGCACAGTGGTTAGCGCTGCTGCCTCGCAGCACCAGGGATCGAGTTTCAATTCCAGCCTTGGGTCACTGTCTGTATGGAGTTCGCACTTTCTCGCCGTGTCTGCGTGGGTTTTTTAGGCACTCTAGTTTCATCCCACAATCCAAAGATGTGTGGGTTAGTTTGGCCATGCTAAATTGACCCCTAGTGTCAGGGAGATTAACAGCGTAAATGTGTGGGTTTATGGGAAAAGGGCCTGAATGGGATTGTAGCCTCCTTCTGTTCTGCATTAATCCTATAATAAATTAATGAGGTGAGTAGAGAGGGAAGAAAGCGAGAGAGCAGGATTAGCCAACCTGATGGCCTAGAACCCATATATCCTCTGAACTCTGATAATCTAGCCTTCAACTTCCTTCAAACTCAATGATTTGGATTTTCAAGGCCTGAAGGTTTAGAACGGGCTGTTATTGGTTATGTTATAAAACAGAATACCAAAATCTGTTGACATCAGCAATTTGGAATATGCAAATAAACAGGAAGATTGGTTTATAAATTAAATATTATTTATTTCATGAAGCATCATAGTACATCTGAAAGTTGGAGGTCCTTTGTGTGGAGGATAGAATGATGACCAGTTCAAGAGCACAATATAGAGCAACGTTACATGCATAACAGCCACTTTTTTAAGCAAGTTACTGGAGAATGTTCTGCATCTTTCATGCAGGACCCCAGAAAAGAGTCATTCTGTTCACCAGAAATCCCACTTACCTGATGAAGGAGTAGCACTTCGAAAGCTAGTGGCTTGTGCTACCAAATAAACCTATTGGACTTTAACCTGGTGTTGTGAGACTTCTTACTGTGTTTACCCCAGTCCAAAGCCGGTATCTCCATATCAAAGAGTCATCGGCACATGGACACCAAAGTCTCACTGAGTATCCATCTCTCTCAATGTACACCCTTAAAGTAATAATCTGTCTTCCTATGTTGCTACCAAAGAGGATAAACTCACATTTATCCTCATTGCAGATGCCCACGCGTTCTGTCCAAATCACACTGAAGATTCTATGCATCTTTCTCGCAGCCCATCTTCCCACCCACTTTTGTATTGTCATGGTTCCCCAGGACGACAATACACTTTTAGCTTATTAAATGAGAGTCTGAGCCTTGATTTTCCAGGTAGTAAGACTTTATTCTCCAGCACACGAGGATAAAGCCGGGATGTCCGGAACAATCCAACAAACGACGCGCTTACAGTCTTTTTATGCTCACTACAGCTGCATACCCTTATCTCATCCTCAAGGTTGGCTTTCTTAGCCACCATTGTTGTTGAGCCCGTCCTTTATCTACCTTTTCTGCGATTGGTCACTAATTGATGCATCTCTTACTCTATGAAACCATTGTAGTTACAATCTTTGTCCTTGACCAAATCATTCTGTTTCTACAATAATTGTGGCTTAGTTTAGCTGACTTAAGTCAAATAATAAAAAAGAGCATATTTACTTCATTCTTTTCTTTTAGTTATAATCATATTGAGTCATTTCACATTTTACTGCTTATACTACAATACTCTCTCACAGTATCACATGTAAATTTGGGGATGATGCATTCAATTCCCTCTTCCCTGCAGAACTACACTAGCCACTGAATGCCGATCAGAAAAATTCCCACTTATGCCATCTCTTTGCTTCCTATCTGCTAACCAGCTTTCTATCCATCTAGGATGTTATCCTTCAATCCCATATACTTTAACCTTAAAGCTAGTTGTTATGAGATCTTGTCAAAAGCTTTCTGAAAGTTTCAATTAAACCACATCCACTGGTTCTCCTTGGTCAGCTCTGCTCATTACATCCTCAAAGAATTCCAATAGATTTGTCATACATGACTTCCTTTTTGTAAATCAATGCTGACTTTATCTGATTATACTTCAAATGCTGAGTTATGAAAGCCTTGATAATGGATGTTAGCAACTTGCCCAATAACAACATTAGACTAATGTTCCCTACTTTCTCTCCCCCTTCCTTTAGGGGAGCCCTTTCAGTTCTTGAATGTGATGAATCTGTTCTCTTGATTTGGAGTGTGAAGTGATCTCATTGAAATGTACAAATTCTTAGTAGGCTTGACTGGATAGATGGTGAAAGATATTTCCCTTGGCTGGAGAACCTAGAACTAATAATCAATGACTTGGATAATGGTGAGGGAATTTAGGTTTGAGATTTGGAGAAACCTCCTCACTGAGTGTTATGAATCTTTGAAAATCAGAGGGTTGTGGTTGCTCAGCTGGACTATCTTCAAAATTGATGTTGTGGTAGCATGGCCCCTTTAATGGACAATCCTTCAGGCCACATGACCAGGTCAGAAGCAATGTAGAAAGATCACACAAAGCTGGCCCTATTGGGAGAGGGCGTGCATCCCATTGCCTGAGAGGCTGCAGTTGGAGTCAGGGTGTTGTTAGTAGACCTATATAGCTGTGCTGTAAATCCTTTTTTATATAGTTCTTTTCAATTGATTTTTTTTTTTAGTTTTTTTATTTGCCACTTCGAGTGGCCTTGAGTTATAATGGGTATCTATAGACTCTTGGCAATGAAGGGATAATATGGGAAAGCATGGCTGATACACAAGTTTAGTAATGATCTTACCTTCAATGGTAGAGCAAGCTCCTGTTTCCTTTCTGCTTATAAAAATGATCCTATTTCAGAATATATCCATTAGCCTGAATTTATGCTACTGTTCTCTGCTAAACATTGTGCATATTTTTAGGAGCCTTGTATCCAATCCAGGTTACTTTCCAATTTACTGAGTAGAGCTGGTTAAGCATGTCTCTGTCTTTGTCCATGTTCATCGATCCATTTACAGGTTAATAAATCTCAAACCTCAAGCAGGCTGGTATCCAAATTGGGGTGAAAAATCCAGCTGATATTCAGTTGATAAGATACCAAATTAGTAACTGCGAACCTCTCTGGCAGACTATGTAATTATGACTGCAAAGTACAAAACAAGAAGTAAAATTGGCAGAATTCAAATAATATCAAAGATAAGTATGGTCCAACTTACAATGACTGCATTGAAAATAATAGTTTCAAAATTTCTTATTGCTGGAAAACAAATTTAAAAAAAAGTGTGTCAAATTTGACAGTGTTTCCATTTGCCTTAATTTGGCAGCTGTATAGCAAAGCAGATATTTACTCAGTGGACATTGATATGGGAATTTCATAATAGCCAAACTGGGACAAAGGCTAAACCAATATGATATCTTTACAATGGACAAAGTTGCAATCGGAACAGAAACAATAGCAACACATGGGCGATCATTTTGGGAAGAGGGCGTACTTTTCACAAAGATAACAACATAGATGCTGGAACTCCATAATCAAGGCAGAAAAAATGTTGGAAAATATTCAGCATGTCAAGGCAGTACATGTGGAGAGAAATATCAATTGAACATTTCCAGGTTGTTTTTTCAGTAAACTGGACAAGACCAGAGAGGTGATCAAATTTAAGTAAGTCTAGAGGTAGGGAAAGAGGTGATGGAGGGATGGAAAGAACAAAAGAGGATTAATAATAAACAAAGGCAAATTAATGTGAATGCTGGAATCTGAAATAGAAAATGCAGGAAAATCTCAGTGGATCTGATAACAACATCTGTGGAGAGAGAATAGACGTGGAGATGCCAGCGTCGGATGGGGTAAGCACAGTAAGAAGTCTCTCAACACTAGATTAAAGTCCAAAGGTTTATTTGGTAGTACAAGGCACTAGGTTTTGGAGCACTGCCCCTTCATCAGGTGAGTTGTATTCACAAATAGGACATATATAGACTCAAACTCAATTTGCAAGAGAATGATTGGAGTGTGAGTCTTTACAGGTAATCAAGTCTTAAAGGTACAGACAATGTGAATGGAGAGAGGGTTAAAGAGATGTATATTGTCTCCAACCAGGACAGTTAGTGACATTTTGCAAGCCCAGGCAAGACATGGGGGTTACAGGTAATGTGACATGAACCCAAGATCCCAGTTGAGGCCGAGCTCTTTTGTAGAACTTGGCTATCAGTTTTTGCTCTGTGATTCTGTGTTGTTGTGTCGTGAAGGCCGCTTTGGAGAAGGCTACCTGAAGATCAGCGGCCAAATGCCTGTGACTGCTGAAGAGTTCCCCAACAGGAAGAGAACACTCCTGATTGGTGAATAGAGCCAATATTTCATATCAGGAAGACCCTTCATCAGAGCTGCTGAAATTTTCCTGCATTTTCAGGATTAGTAATAAGGTGGAAAGCAGGTGGGATTAAATGACAAAAAGAGATAATGGTGAAAGGCAGAAAATCCCCATATGTGTACCCAACTCCTGCAAAAAAATATATATATTTGGAGTGAAATTTGTCTTGACTTTCCATGGATAAAGCCACTGGAGATATGACAGCCAACGTAATCTTTCCTTGTGTTTCTCTTGCAGTGGTGTAAGTTCAGAAAACAAGCCAGAACTACAACGAGTGCTGGAATACAGGCGGAGAGATCAGTTGATTCGACAAAGAAAGGAGGAAGAAGAAGCACGCAAAGTTAAATCACCATTTGAACTTCAGCTCCTGAAAAGGCAGCAAAGATTAGAGCAGGTTAGAATGAGCAAATATTTTGGAGAATTTTGTTGTTCAGTAATATGTTATTGCATGCTCATTCTCTGGACTGCTTGTTCAAAGTTAGGCTATGTGACTTTTTTAAGCTGGAAAGTTTATCAGTCTCATCAGGAAAACTAACTAATGTTATATTTGAGTAAATTGCATTGCTTTAGTATTACCCCAAGAAACCTAACTTGTCTAGTAATATATTGGCATCCTGTGTTGATGGAACAAAATTGAATGTAAAAAATGATCTATTGTTTATTAATGACTTAAAATTAGCCAGATGGGCCACAAATATTATTTATTAAACAAATCCAAAAAATTTGTTCGAAGACTTCTTCCCCACCTATCTGACACTCCAGCCCCAGTCTTCACAAAGCTCTGTCTTTCTTCCAAATTCTGTTTGGTTCTTCTCAGTTCCAAGGTAGCACCTTTGTCGCTATGATACAAGAGAAAGCAAAGGGGATAGAGACACAAGAGGAGAGATCTATATTGGCACAGAGATATTAGAGTGGGAGAGAAAAAGTAATGAAATAAAGAGCAAGAAAAAGCATTGCTAGCAGGTGAATGGAGGAGGAACTTCTTCACCCAAGCGGTTGTGAATCTGTGGAATTTCCTGCCCAGTGAAGCTGTTGAGGCTACCTCATTGAATACTTTTTAAGGCAAGCATAGACTTTTGAACAGTAAGGAATGGAGGGTTATGGTGATTAGGTGGGCAAGTGAAGCTGAGTCCACGAAAAGATCAGCCATGTTCTTGAATGGCAGAGCAGGCTCGGGGTGGGGGGGTTGTCAGATGACCTACTTCTCCTAGTTCTTACCACCTTATGACATTCTTGCCAATTTGAGTATTTAATTGTTTACATGTTTTGGGTGGAATTTTGTGATGGTGGGGGCAGGGCAGGAAAATGTGGTGATCCATTCAGAAATTGCTTGATTTTGGCTGGACCTTTAGATCCTGCAGGTGGGAAGATCTGTAAAATTCTGCCCAAAGTTCCTAAAAGGATACAAACACACAAGTTGCCCTAGGTTTTTACAAAAAAAATTTATTATAATCAACCTGCTAACAATAATAAAAACATTCCAATTTTCATGCACGCGCACACCCACTCGAAGCTCACATTCATATCAATGTACAAATTAGAAGCAGGAATAGATTATTCAGACTGAGCCTGCTGCACCATTCAGTAATGATGTGGAGATGCCTGTGTTGGACTGGTGGGCACAATAAGAAATTTCAATATCAGGTTCAAGTCCAACAGGTTTATTTGGAATCACGAGCTTTCGGAGTGCTGCTCCTTCTGGGACCATTCAGTAAGATCATGATCAATTGGACAGTAACCCACCCCACATTCCTCCCTATTTCCCAGTAATGTTTCTCTGTCAAACAGGCTGGGCTCAAAACTTGCAAGTTGGATTGAAAGAACGAGGGCAGTCTTGCTTCTTCACCATCTGATTTGCTTGTGCATAGGTCTGCAGAGAAAATAGATATTTAAATACTTAACATTGTTTTTAAATTAGTAGTTCCCAGCCAATAAATTCATGACATCATTTTTCTTTCTTGTGAAGCAGGGTTTTGTAACTTCAGTCTAAGTTGGGGAATGGGGGCAACCAGCGGGGGACCAGAAAATGCTGGTTGGCAGCAAGTAACAGCAGCCAGGATGATACACGCACCAATCGTGTATGGGGAATCTTTGTCCCAGTTCACTGGTTGAGAACCTGGGAGACTGGAGGCTCTTGATTCAATCCAGAAAGATTGCAATTACAGTTTAATCAATCACAAAAGCTCATCCAGTCACTGCAGCTTTTGCAGTTTGGGTGCTTGCTTGAAAGAAAACGTCAAGAGATTGCTGATATTTTTGACAGCTGGCCAAAAGTAGAAAATGCAACAAATGCATTGATTAGAATGATCATCAGCACCTTTTTCTTCATGGGTATTTTCAACTAAATTTCTTAAATTTGAAAGAATAGTTGATCTGCTAGAGATATTCAGTTGTAAATAATGACTAGCTGATTGGAGTCTGTTTCCCAGGTTGGCCTCAGTTGAAGGATGTACTAGAATCTTTCAACAGCTTTCATAATTGACTGCAATTTTAGTTTCTGCCTTTTTAAATACCATATCCCATAATTATGGTCACGCCTGGTGCAATGCTGTTTTAACAGTTCAAAAGTAGAATGAATCTGTCTTTATATAATGCAGCTCACAACCATGCTTTTTACAGTTGTCCAAAGTAGTACTCGAACTCTCAGTTCAAATGCCTCATGCCCATAGTTTGAAACAAATAGTTTTTCAGAAAAAGTGATAGAACGTTGATTTGATAGATATTCAGTCTCACGAGAGGTCTGAACAAAGTAGATAGGAAGAAACCACTACCATTGGTGGAAAAATTGAAAACAGAATTGGCAAAAGAAGCAATGGCAACATGAGGAAAACCTTTTTCCATATGGCATAGGTTTAGGATCTGGAATGCACTGCCCACATATATGATCAGTTGAGGCTTTCAAAAGTAAGTTGGATCATTATCTGAACAGGGGAAGAAAAGCAGGGAAATGGGATAAATTATTTTAAGGGCCAGCACAGACTCAATGGGATAAATAGCCTCCTTCCATGCTGTGATGAATCATTCTGATTTAGCAACAATATTAACTCCCTGAAATTGGCCAAGATATAAAATCATAAGTGTGGTGAAAATTAAAGAAGATTATCACAGTTTAAAGTTTATTTATTATCGCAAGTAGACTTGCATTAACACTGTAATGAAGTTACTGTGAAAATCCTCCAGCTGTCACACTCTGGCACCTTTTCAGGTATACGGAGGGAGAATTTAACATAGCTAATGCACCTAACCAGCGTGTCTTTCAAACTGTGGGAGGAAACTAGAGCACCTGGAGGAAACCCACACAGATACAGGGAGAAAGTGCAAACTCTACACAGACAGTAACCCAAGCTGGGAATTGAACCCAGGTGGTGTGAGATAGCAGTGCTAACCACTGTGCCACCATGCAGCCCCAGTTAAAATTAAATTAAATTGCAAGAATATCAAATATTTTTCATTTAAATTGTAGGGAAAAATTAAACTTGGTAGGTTTTAGATTATGAGCAAGAGTGGTACAGTCTGTTCTGGAAAATTTTCTGGTGTTCTCCATGGGTTAACAATGTTTAAAGTTTATTTTTATTAGTGTCACAAGTAGGCTTACTAACACTACAGTGAAGTTACTGTGAAAATGTCAGCAAATCACAAACAATCCATTAATTCCTTATTTGGTACTGACACAGTTGTTAATCTGATGTGCAACTTTGGTAGCAACTATATGTAACACTGTACAATATCCTGTGGTCCAACTGCAGCAAGTTCAAGCCAAGACATACAAGAAAACCATAATTTTTTACATAATGTTGTCTTGCAGTTGGAACGAGAACAGGAAAGGAGTGGCGAGGAACAGGAGAATGCGCCTGAATTCATCAAAGTCAAAGAAAACTTGCGGCGAACATCTACTTTCAGTGCTGAAAAGAAAGCTGGGTAGTATTGAGCCCTCCTGTCCCAGCTGAATTTAACTGGTGGTTAAACTTGGCACCAGTTCTACTTGACTGATTTGCTATGCCATCGCTATAGAGTTCATTTAATGTTCTTGTCTTACTTCAGAGAATAATGAAATATGAAATGTTATTCAGCTGTGAATGATGGCTAGTCTTTTCCAGACATAAAGAATGTTTGTTCCATGGGCACCTGCCAAATCTGGTCATTTGGTGAAAACAGAAAAGTGCTATTTTACAGTGAAGATGCCAGTTTGGAGAATGGCACAGATAATAGAATTCTATGAAACTGGAAGGTGACTTTACTAATAGTGGAGTGCAAGTGATCTATCAACACTGTAAATTCATTTACTCCCTGCTAAAACTGCTGACGTGAGCTGCATTGAGTTAATTATATTCTTGCAAACATTGCATGTGATGATGCAATGCACCTAAATAACGTTTCATAATTAGAGTTTTATGCAAAGGTTCTTCCACCTAAATAACATCAACTGAGATTCTGCAGTAATGACACAACTATTTAATGAGAATACAACAAAATGTTCTCTTTGTCAGGATGAAATGGTGACATTATTGTGTTATCTTATTGGAATTTGTCATCAAAACATGCCTTTTGCCTGTCTTGTCTTGTAGTTTGACCAGATTTTATGACTTGGTTTCTTGGTACAACTATATTTGAATTAAAAATGTTGCTAATGGAAGATTACATCATTGTAAATGCTGCATATATATTTTAATATTAATCTTGAGCTCCAGATCAAAACAGTAAAATAAATGGTTCATTGTAGTATTTTATGGATATATCATTTGTATGGACATGCATACAGCCATCAGCTAAATTAACGAGAATCTGCCGGGAAGATTCAGAGCTGTAAGCTGCTAATTTTTAGAGATTGACTTTAGAACAACACAATGTATTCTGGAAAAATAAACCATGATTCTCAATGAAATAATTGTTACACACGTGTATGGGTTAAAGTCATAATTAGGGTCTACACAATTATAACTTTTACAGTAAACACAAACAACTGACCTACATACTTTGGAAATATGTGTTTTCTTGACAACATATTTAACTTTAGACTAATTTTAATTCTGACATTACTACCATAAGTTATTACCTCCATAGATTTCATCAATGTTGTATTAACATATTATGCCTTAGAAAATCTCAGAGAATAGCCTTACAGAATGTACAGAATTTCATGGAGTTAGCAAAAATATATTAACTTTGACCTTCAACTAGTAATCATTAAAAAATCAGTGCTCAAGTAGTTAATTGGTGCAGCATTTTTATATTCATGTCCCGATGTTATATTTCACAATACTGATTTTCATTTCTGATATTAAGTAGTGTCAGGTCATGGAAACTATTTTTTTAAAAAAACTCATCAGTTATGAATGTAACCCTGAAATCCTTTTAAATATATCTGAGTTTGGGTCACTGTTCGCTTTGCTCTCTATTAGATTCACTGGGTAATAAATTGAAAGGATTTCTTGTATTTTACTTGAACAGAATTGTGAAAAAAAGTTCAACTTAGCTTACACTGTTAATAGTTTATTGTTTATAATGGTGACAGCTATCTGTATATGTTTTGGGAATGTTGCCTTTGAGATGTTGCTGAATAGGTATTGACTGTTGGGTAAGTTGTACCTATCACATCACTGTAAGAAACAATGGTTACATGTGTCTGATGGAATGTGTCTCATAGCACTAACCCTGGAATAGAATTTATTTTCTCTCTTTTTTTGAGAAATTATTACTTTTTTGTGTGTACAAACATGCATATAAAAATCAAGTCAGTCTGTGATTATAAATACCCAGTGTAATTATCAATAACAGGAAAAGGGGATAATGTATTCGCTGTACTTTTTGCCATCATTAGGTTTGTGTCATTGTAACTTATAACTTTGAAATAAAACATACATATTTTACTTTTGTGGAAAATTCTGGTACATAAATTCTGTAGGCTTTGCACTTTTTTTCAAACATTGCAATTACTATAATGTTTGTGGAGGCTTATATTCCAAACACACTGTTGTGTTTGATTACAAATACCTTTGAGATTTTACAGAACTTCAAGTTGATGTAGATTTTCCATCATTTGGCACTTGATCATATCCTGGGGTCAATCCAAATGATTTAGCAGCCAATGAATTATATTTTGAACTATAATAATCAATGCAGTAACCAATAAGGTACCCAAAAAACAGCAACTAACCAATAAATCTATTTTTAAAGTTCAATGAGCAATGCCATGCAAACCTTTACTGTAAAGGTAGATGGCGCATTGACTTATTGTCTTAACTGAGAGAAGGTGCCCGGACAATGCAGCATTCTCTCAAGACAGCATTGGTGAAACTCAGTTAGAAGACTATCACATTTGTTTGTATATTTCAAAGCAATCTTATTAAAATCAATTTCAGCTCACTGAGCAATTTTACATTAATACAGAGCCATCAAACATTAAAGTTTAAAATGCATTGTTTATAAATTTAAAGATGATACAAAATAGTTGATCTTGCTAATCTCGTATGCATTCTTTTACTAAATTCAGTTTTCCATTGGCAGTAAGTACAGAAATTACTGTCCAAACAGTAGCTGTTTGAAATAAATGAAGATTGTCTGGAAGATCATCAGGAGATACAAGATAATGGTGTGGGAACAGGAAGAAAAGCCTTTGCAGGTAGTGTTTTGATTACAGTTAATTACATAAGAATAGAACCAGGTGAGGGCACTCCTAGCCAGTTGGATAACATTCCAGGAATGCAGTGGTTAACCATGTCAAAAACTCAAGTTGTGTGGCTTAGGTTGATTGGCCATTGCCAGAAGTGTCAGGGGGTTAGCAGGGTGAATATGTGGAAATAGGACCTAGCTGGGATTGTTTTGTCTGCTGGCTCAATAGGCCGAATGACTTCCTGATGCACTGTATCGTTCTGCTTGATTGTTTCTTTAGAAACAGGACTGATAGTTTACCTTTTGTCAGTCACAAAGATGTTGTTTGCTGATTTGGTACTGTGGCTAATGCTGAAAACTGGAGGGATTTGAGACATGTTCATAAAATACCTACAGTACAGGAGGCCATTCAGCCCATTGACAACAATCCCATTGAGGCCCTATTCCTGTAACCCCACACGTTTTACCCTGCTAATCCCCCTGGGGTCAATTTAGAAAGGTCAATCAACCTAACCTGCACATCTTTGGATTGTGGGAAGAAACCGGAGCACTAAGGGAGAATAGGCAAACTCCATACAGCCAGTAAACCAAGGCTAGAATTGAAACCAGGTCCCTGGCACTAAGGCAACAGTGCTAATCGTTGTGCCACCATGCTTCCCATCTTTTGCATATTTCTGGCATAGATTCCCCGGAGCAGAATTCCTGAGATCAGCCATAGATTATCCTTTACCCCAGTTTGGTTGGAGTCCACTTGTATCTATGTTATTCACCATGTACTGTTTGCAACCCCAACTAGTCAAATGATATGAGCAGTCCCAATATCTGACTTGGTAACTGTACAAATCAGACAAGTGACATAAGGGAGGAGGCTTCTCCACCAGTGCTATAGTGTTGCTGTCTATCTACCTCCTGGCACTGCTGTGGCTGTAGAACAGCAGCTTTTGAATGTCATTTGTTCATTCATCAAAGGTTTATTTATTTTAACTCCCACTTTCATCCCAGCTGAGGGCTGAACTGAAGTAAAATTTTTTTAAAAAGATTAGAAATAGCTAAGTAGAACAACAGAGGAGGGGAGTCAAAGGGAAAGTTGGGATGTATGGAAAGCAGCACTTTGTCTCACCAGTTGCAGCTTGTTCATCATGTCAAGACACCAGGATGAGGGTAAGTTGGCATTTGGGAAGAGACATACTGCAAGATCATGCAGTTATCTGCAGTGTTGGGCTGTGGGTCAGCAGTGCAGAAGCCAAGGAGTACTATCTTCTCTCAGACTCAAATTGTCTTTCACTTGTTTTGCTCTACTCATGCCTGTTATAGGTGACCTTGTCCTGTTAGAGATTCATACCTGGCATAGTAGGAGAGAAATCATAGGCCCTGATGCTTCTCCAGTTTCCAGATCCCTAATTCCACATACAGCTTCTACTCCCCTTCACATCCTATGAGTGCTCAGTATTTGCAGCTATAGTTACAGCGAGGTCAACTGTGTGTTGGCTTTTGTGTTCTATGCCTCTTTCTTTATTTTATTTTAATTATTTATTTATTTATATAGCCGATCGAACACTCATTTCAGTATAATACACTATCAGACAACTACATACAACTTGGTCATTTATATTATGCAACCAGCTCTACATCTCTGAAGCAGGCCATATGCAATATCCGGACAATAATAAAAGACTTGAACCTCAAGCCCTGTAGACAACAATCCTATGTACGAATGAAAACATCTTGAATTAACCATGACAATTCTATTGGTTTCCATTCCAAATTTAAATATAGCAAAAACTTCCTGTAAATTGGCACCAAACACTTGACACACAAATTAGATTTTGTGTATTTTCTCATTTTAAATGCCCAGTATGCGCATAAAATAGAAGTAGTGAGAATGCTGAAATATTAACACAACATGCTGAAAATACTCAGTAGGCCAGGCAATACCAGTGGAGGGAAAGAGACAGGGTCAACGCTTCAGGTCCAAAATTTCCACTAGCTCTGCTAAAAGGTCATTAAACTCCATTTCTCTCTGCACAGATGTACTGAGCATTTCCAACACTTTGCATTTCTATTGAAGTAGGCACCCTTACTGTCAGCATTGAGCAGTACCAACAAGCTGATCTTGCTCGGCAATTTCAATGCAAGAGTAGGATGTGACTCTGCAATCTGACAGGGAGTCATTCGGAGGCATGGAGTGGGCAAGTGTAACAGTAATGGCCTACTCTCACCAAAGATTTGTGCAGTACATGACCTCCTCATCACCAACGTAACTCTGTCTGCCTACCCATAATAAGACCTCCTAAATGTACCCCCACTCTAAGCATTGGCATCTTATTGACTGTCATTGTCATTGTCTGGAGTAAAAACAGGCAGGATGTCAGAGTAATCAAGGCCATGTGTGATGCTGACTGCTGAACAGATCACAGCCTTGTTGTCTCCAAAATGAGGCTCTGCATTAGACCCAGGAGGCGAAAACGAGGAAGCAAGGTTATGAAAAGAATCAATGCGGCCAAGCTAAAGAACCCAGCATAGCTTTAGCACTGGCTGAAGACTTAGAAATCAAGCTTGCTGAACTATACCTCACAGGCAGCGTTGAGGACGACTGGGAACGCTTTAGGGATGCTATCCATACATCCGTGCTGAAGATGCTTGGACCCTCTACCTGCAAGCAGCATGATTGGTTTGATGACAATGATGAGGAAATACAAGCTCTACTTGTTGAAAAGCACCATCTTCATTGGGCCTATCAGAACGACCCATCTTCAGCTGCCAAAAAAATTGCTTTTACCAGTGCTCACAGGACAGTCCAGAATAAACTGCGTAAAATGCAGGATGTTTGGCTGAGCGTCAAGGCAGAGAAATAGAGATATGCTGACAGAAACGACTTGAAATGGTTCTACGAAGCCCTCAATGCTCTATGGACCTCAATCTCTCTGGAGATCCCCCCTCCTGAATATAACTCTCATTACAGAGAAGGCTCAGATCCTGCAGAGATGGGCTGAACGCTTTGAAACCGTCCTCAACCTACCATCGTCTATTAACGATGAGGCAATAGACAGGATTCCCCAGATTGCTATTAACAGCGCCACACGTGACCCACCGGTAGTAGCTGAAGTCATGAAAGCTGTCAGCCAGCTATTCAATGGCAAAGCCCCAGGAGCAGATGTCACACCCGCAGAAATCTATAAAGCTGCTGGTCCTGTACTTATCAAGAAGCTCACCAAGTTGTTCCAGTCCTTTTGGAAGCAAGGATCCATTCTTCAGGAACTTAAAGATGCTTCCATCATACCCCTCTACAAGAGGAAGGGTAATCACAAGTATGCAACAACCACCGAGGAATCTCACTGCTCTTCATCACAGGAAAAACCCTCAAGAGTCCTGCTAAATCGTCTGGTCACTCATCTGGAGCTGGGCCTGCTTCCAGAGTCACAGTGTGGCTTCTGCCAAGGTCATGGGACTACTGACACGATTTTTTGCTGCGCGCCAACTTCAGGAGAAGTGTCAGGAGCAGAATCACAAGCTCTGCACAACCTTTGTTGTTGACCACGCAAAAGCCTTCAATACTCTAAGCTAACAAGACCTGTGGAGGATCATGTCAAAGTTCAGCTGCCCTTCCAAATTCATTCAGTTGGTACACCAGTTCCATGATGGCCAGAGTACTGGATGGCAGACAATCCTCTGAGGCATTCCCAGTCACAGATGGTATCAAACAGGGCTGTGTGTTCACACCCACACTGTTCAGCATGATATTTACTGCCATGCTGAATGATGCCTTCCAGGACAGTGTTGTGGAATCAGCCTCAAGTACAGAGTGGATGGGAAGCTCTTCAATCTGAGGAGACTTCAAGTTATTACCAAAGTGGAAGAGACTGTTCTGAGAGATTTCCTCTTTGACTGCGCCCTGTATACTAGCTCAGAGCCAGAGATGCAAGTCAGTATGGACAAATTTTCCACGGCTTGTGACAACTTTGAATTTACCATTAATGTGAAAAAGACAATCATGCACCAGCCTGCTCCTCATGTACAGTCCACAGAACCCATCATCATAATCAAAGGGCAGAAACTGCCAGGCAGTGGACCAGTTCACTTATTTTGGCAGCACCCTCTCCCAAGCAGTGACTAATGATGCAGAAGTTAACTGCAGAATAGCAAAGGCAAATTCTGCTTTTGGTAGACTGTGCTCCACTATATGGGAACATTAGCTTCAACAAAACTGAAGGTCTACAGCACCGTGGTACTCACTACCCTCCTGTATGCCTGTGAAACGTCATCTGTGTATCGAAGGCATGCAAGACAGCTCAATCATTTCCACATGACTTGTCTTTGCAGAATATTTATGCATCTGATGGCAAGACAAAATACCAGACCCTGAAGTTCTCTCTAGAGCAAGTCTACCATCAGTCCACACACTGCTGATGGCAGCACAGACCCAGTGGGCAGGTCATGTCATCCGTATGTCAGATGACCGCATACCCAAGCAACTCCTTTTTGGGGAACTCTCTGCTGGAAGATGCTCAGATGGAGGGCAAAAGAAATGTTTCAAAGGCATACTCAAGGCCTCACTGTAGTTGCTTGACATTGACACGGCCACTTGGGAAACACTGGCACAAAACCTACCTGGCACAGCCTCATCCACAAAGGCTGTCAAGCTCACGAAGCAAGGTGTATTGCTGAAGCACAACTTAAGTGCGAGCTGCACAAGTCCAGAGCCACCAGAGCAACAACTACAGTATCTACACAAGTCTGTCCAATATGTGCCAGGACATTCTGTACCCGAATTGGCCTGATCAGTCATCTTCACACACATCGCAACTAGCCTCAAAATGACTAATGGCATCAAGGTTCTCATCGATGACAATGGATAAACATCATATCATCATATATACTGGTATACAGCAAAGTATTGTTTTTCGCGTGCTATTCAAAATATACCATTCATAGAGAAGGAAAGAAGAGTGCAGAATGTAGTGTGACAATCATAGCTAGGGTGTAGAGAAAGGTCAACTTAATGCGAGGTAGGTCCATTCAAAAATCTGATGTTGTTGATGATGCTTGTTGTTGCCACATCAAATTGCTATCTTTTTTGGGACTATTTCTAAGAGCACGTGATAAGTTATCACTGTCAAATCAAAAAAGTAATATTTTTATCTTACTTTGAATATCTGTGAATTTGATGAGCTTCCGAAAGAGCCTTTTGAAAAGTTGTCAATACTATAGCTTAGGGAAGACCAACTTTTTAATCCACCACACCTATGAATACTTCATTCTAATGGCAGAGTGGCTGAGAAACCAATTCGCAAATGAAGTTAAAGATGCCAAATACTATTCCATAATAGTTGATTCAACACCAGATGTGAGTCATGTGGAACAATTTTAAAATATGTGATCAGCAATGGTGAACCTGTAGAGCAATTTGTTTTAACCAACTAAAATCTCACACTTCTGAATGTCTGAAGACAAATGTTTTAGAAATGGTTGCAAATTTAGGTTCAAACATCAACAATTATTGTGGCAGAGCTTCAATAATGCAATTTATTCAGGTCTGCAAGCAAGACTGAACAATACAAGCCCCTGTGCATTATTCATCCCATGTTCCAGTCATTTCATGAATTTAATCTGCAGCCAAATCCTGAGGTGCTATACATTTTTTTTAACTTTGTTCAAAGCCAAGTATGCCTTTCTTTCATTTTCCACACATCGGTGGAATATATTACAATCATATAGAAAACATTTCACAGCGAAAAGAATTCATGACACGAGGTGGTCTGTTCCTGCAGATACTGTTTTGGCTTTGAAAATGTCCTTCAATGATATAGAGGAAATCTTATTGGACATACAAAGTTGGTGGAGCGGTAGATAGTGAAGAGGGGTGTTATAGTTTACAGAGTGACTTGGACAAGTTGCAGAGCTGGGCCGAGAGGTGGCAAATGGAGTTTAATGTGGAAAAGTGTGAGGTAATGCACTTTGGCAGGAACAATAAATGTGTAGAGTATAGGGCTAATGGTAGGGCTCTTAATAGTGTTGAGGAACAGAAGGATCTTGGTGTATGTGTCAATAGATCCCTGAAAGTAGGCAGTCAAGTGGATAAAGTTGTTAAGAAGGCATATGGAGTCTTAGCTTTTATTGGTAGGGGGATTGAATTTAGGAGCCGCAGCATCATGTTGCAACTGTACAAAACTCTAGTGCGGCCGCACTTGGAGTATTGTGTGCAGTTCTGGTCCCCACATTATAAGAAAGATGTGGAGGCATTGGAGAGGGTACAGAGGAGGTTTACCAGGATGTTGCCTGGTATGGAGGGCAGGTCCTATGAAGAGAGGTTGAAGGATTTGAGGTTGTTTTCGTTAGAAAGGAGGCGGCTAAGAGGGGATCTTATTGAAGCATATAAGATGATTAGAGGTTTAGATAGGGTGGACAGTGATAGCCTTTTTCCTAGGATGGAGAAAGCTAGCACGAGGGGACACAGCTTTAAATTAAGGGGTATGAGTTATAGGACGGATATCAGAGGTAGGTTCTTTACTCAAAGAGTGATTAGGGAGTGGAATGCCCTGCCTGCAGCTGTTGTAGATGCGCCAAGTTTGGTGGCGTTTAAGAGGTTAATTGATAAGTATATGGAAGAGAAGGGAATGGTTTAGTTTGGAGGGGCATTGCTTTTTATTTTGGTCGGCACAACATCGACGGCCAAAGGGCCTGTTCTGTGCTGTTATGTTCTATGTTCTATACCCAAATCAAATTCAGAAAAGTCATGTGTGAAACTAAAGCATCATCTTTAGGAGAGAAATTTGAAAGGTGCAATATTGCTGTTTTATTTTGTTGAACCATTTACTTGAAAGAATTAATGTTGTAAGCAAATTGCTGCAAAATATTGATAAAAATTTGTTTAGTTAGTTAAAAGTTGTATCATTGAAGTTGAAAATGACTACAGCTTAGTGGAAACAGAAGCACTAACAAAAAAATATAGGTTCCTCTGAAGAGAAACATGTAAGATATAGAAGCTTATTTCTCAGTGAAACTAGAGACAATGAAATCATTTCAGAACAAGAAAGATAAGATCATTGAGACTGTCAACACTACTTGTGACATTCCAATGGTGAAATTGCAGAGTAGAAGTGAATCTTTGAAGAAAACTGATTTATTTTATGTGCTTTTTGATAGTCAGAGGTTTACAGTATGGAAACAATCCCTTTGACGCAACTTGTCCATGCTGCCCCTTTTTTTTTAAACCCCTAAGTTCATCCCAATTGCCTGTGCTTGGCCCATATCCCTCTATATCCATTTTACCCACATAACTGTCTAAACATTTTTTTTGAGACAATTTTGTACCCACCTATGAGTACCTCTGGCAGTTTGTTCCAAACACTCACCACCTTTTGTGTGAAAATATTGCCCCTCTGGACACTTTTGTATCACTCCCTTCACATTAAACTGATGCCATTTAGTTTCAGACTCCCCTACCTTTAGGAAAAGATTGACTATCTAGTTGATCTATGCCCCTCATTATTTTATAGACCTCTATAAGATCATCCCTAAGCCTCCTATGCTCTAAAGAAAGATGTCCCAGTCTATTTAGCCTCAAACCAAGTAAATCTTTTCTGCATTCTTTCTAGATTGATATCCTTTCTATAATAGGGTGATCAGGACTGTACACAGTGTTCCAAGTGTGGCCTTACTAGTGTCTTGCACAACTTCAGCAAGACATCCCAACTCCTGTATTCAGTGTTCTGACCAATTAAATCAAGCTGTCCACCAGTAACTCCACTTTCAAGGAGCCATGAACCTGTACCCCCGGATCTCTTTGTTCTGTAACTCTCCCCGACTTTCAACGAATATGAACCTGTATTTCTTGGTCTCTTTATTTTGTAAACTCTCCCCTACCATTAACTGAGTAAGTCCTGCCCTGCTTTGATTGACCAAAATGTATCACCTTGCATTTATCTAAAACTCCATCTGCCATTCGTCAGCCCACTGGCCCAATTGATCAAGATCCCATTGCAATCCTAAAAAACCTTCTTCATTGTCCATTATGCCACCAATCTTGGTGTCATCTGCAAACTTACTAACCAAATTGAGAGGTATGGATGAAAATGCTAAAACCATTGCAGTAAGAAATTGAGTGAGTTCTATCAGGACATGGGCACAAATCTTTTTGAAAATGAGGTGAAGTGATACATTCATTTTATCAATAATGATTAACTCTGTGCTTCGAAATCACCAGCTGATTCGTACAGACTTGTATCTGACAGTTTACAGGCAATCCTTCTAATGTGGAAATCATTCTAAAATACTTTAAATAATACCTGTCACAAATGCTTCTGTGAACGTTATTTTTCTGTTTGAAAAGAGTAAAAATTATTTGCAAAGTACAGGAACATTGTGACAAGTTCACAAAATTGAGTTGAAAATACATCTTTACAAGATATTACCTACGATTGTGTAATTGATTATTTTGTAAATGAAAAGTGTAAAGAAAAACCATGTCAACAAAGGATGAAGTAAGGTCATTTTAAAAAGCTGTCCTTCCACATTCTCGTTTAAATTCTATTTGTCAAAATGACTGTTGTCGAGCTGATATAATGCCTGAAACTGGTCACATGCTTCAATATCAACATCACTCAAGACTGGACTTCTTAAAGTCTCTTGGACAAATAACGGAATCCTGCCAGACAAAGCCACTTGATAGTGGACTTTGACTAATTAGATTCCACTCATATGAATTTATAACAATAACTTTTTTGATTTTGTGAGAGGAAGTTAACTTTTATTTTTGGAGACTCTGAAATATACTGAACAGCAGTGTATGTATCCTGTTGATTGGAGTATTTGCTCTGCACTGGCTCATTCTGAAAAAACCCTAATGGTGATGCATGATTCCTTTTAAACAAAGAGTTGCTAGGTAATGCTTTTACTATGTATATAGCAGTGATATTGGCTGATATTTCCAACTCATTGTTCATCAGCAAGTTTCATGTTTGTTTGCCTTGAATCTCATATTGCAATATTAACCATCTTTACCGTCATTCTGACCAGAGGTGGACTTGGATTTCAGCAAGGCAATTATTCGTGCAGGCATGTTTTTGCAGGTGAAAAAGTAGTGATTAAATTGCTGTGATTGGTGCTTTTGTGGGGCAAGGGTGAGGAGCAATGAGGTTGGGGATGAGGGTACAGAAATTAACGTGAGCACACGGCCTCACTAATTGTAAATCTGTCTATGGTTATCTGTGTCAGATTCTGGGCATTGTGCTTTAGACAGCTTGTGAATGTTTTAGAAGAGGGGGCAGAATAGATTTATGGAAATAATACCAGGGATGGGGGGGGGGTGGCTTTAGTTATGTGAATAGGTTGGAAAAGTTGAGTGAGATTTGACAGAGGTGTTTATTGATTTAATTTATTTATTTTGATTTTCACATAAATTGGGATACAGTGAAAAGTATTATTTCTGTAGACAAAGCATACCATTCATTGAGTAGAGAAGGGAGAAGGAAAGGAGAGGGTGCAGAATATAGTGTTACAGTCACAGGGTACAGAGAAAGATCAGTTTAACATATAGTAGTCCATTTCAAAGCTTGATGGCAGCAGAAAAGCTGTTCTTGAGTTGGTTGGTATACGATCATAGACTTTTGTATATTTTTCCCGATGAAAGAAAATCCTTGATTATGCTGGCTGTTTTTCCAAGGCAGTGGGAGGTGTAATAGAACACTATTATTAGAAATAATCCAGCCACACTACTTTCATCTAACCCCAAAATTTGCTATGAGAGAGAAACACAAGGTTTGCATGTTGGTCATTAATTTGGCATCTTTTAATAGATAGCAGTTCAGCAAGTGAAATGCCATTAAAAACAGCATGATGCTGCAAAAACTGTTGATTGCAACACAGTAAATATTGATTACAGCATAGGTCAATGCTCATGATCAATGACAAGAGGCTGTTCAAAAACAGATAGACAATACTGTTCCTATTGGCTGAAGCGCTGAGGATCAGAGCCAACAGACTTAAGGTAAGTGTCAATGATGTGGAGATGCCGGTGTTGGACTTGGGTTGTCAAGGTGAGAGGCTGTACGGACACCTGATGAAGAAACAGCGCTTAGAAAGCTTGTGATTTTAAATAAATCTGTTGGCCTATAATGTGGTATGGTACGACATTTCAACATTGTCAATGGTGACAGGAGGAAAAAAAAACCCTCTTTAAACAAACCATAAACAGAAAATCCTTTAATAATCTCTGCAAATCGCAATCAAAATGTGAACGCAGATCCCTACTAAGATAGTTAGATATAGATTTTCTGAAACTGAGCCAAATGTTCATAATGGACACAGTTATAAGAACAAACATCAGGAAATCTAAATAACAGAGATTACTTAAATTGCAAATAAAAAGGCTATTTTTTTTCCTAAGCCGCAGTAAATCCATGCACGTTAGCAACAGATTTCTTTCTACTCTAACTGAAAGCTATAGAATGTTTGGTCTCCAATTTTAAAGAGCTGAGATTTAAATCACTTCAAAACATGACACTCAAATAGACCTTCGATCTTTCACAAGTTTTAATGCCTCTTCCATAAAATTGTGGTCCCCTCAGTGCATTAACCAGAATTAATGGTCTTAACGCTGCAGGTTAAAACTATTGTGATATTAAAATGGTCCTGCTGAGTTCAGATTTCCGACTTGTATCATTCATGCCCCTTACATGAGGCTTATACATATGCTCCTGCCCACTATTTTCAAAGGCCTCCAAGTCTCAATGAAAATCTGAGCCTGTAAGTTATGAATGTTCCATCAATAATATGAGGCTCACCCACTGGTAAGAGAGGTCTTGAATCACTGAAGACAATGAATCAATGAATATATTGAATATTCATTATTTAACTCAACTTGAATTAATATTAGGTTGTGCGGGTTAGCTTGATTGGTCATACTAAAATTACCCTTAATGTCCTGAGATGAGTATGTTAAAGGAATTAGTGAGTAACTATGTAAGGATATGGGGGTAGGGCCTGGCTGGGATTGTGCTCGCTGCCGACTCGATGGGCCAAATGGCCTCTTTCTGCATTGTAGAGTTTCTATGATCTAACTGGAATCACCACCCAATTGAGAATAAGATTCAATTCTGGCTTTCAAATAGGAATTTTACACAAGTATTTCCAATCGCTCCAACATTAAAGGACAGTCATATTTACATTCTCCCAAAGATCAAAATTTACTACGCCTTAATTTGAAGTGACGAAGTTGGCAGCACAAATCACAAAAAGTCCGGAAGGTTCAGAGACAACTTGTTTACGGGTTCAGATTGACAGCAGCCACAGCCAGTCAGCACAGCGGCACCAACCAGCGCGCGCCAGGGGCGTGCTCTCGGCGCTGCCCGGGCCGGCGTTCCAAAAATAAGTCGTTTGACAACACCACGCGTTCCAAAAGGAAACAATGGGCAATGGAGTCGTTAGCTTCGAACAGTGGCTCGCGCCCAGCTGTTAACCCCGACATCGCCAGCGAGCGCGAGGCTCCCACTTTCCCGCTCGAGAAACTGACCAATGTGCTGGACGGTGGAGCGGCTCGCACCCGCACCCGGAGGGCTGTTGGTGAGTCCTGGCCAGCGAGCGTCCGCGGTCAAACCGAGAGCTGATTGTCCAGAGAGTGTGTCCGGTCAAACCGGGAGCTGCGTGGCCAGAGAGTGTGTCCGGTCAAACCGGGAGCTGCGTGGCCAGAGAGTGTGTCCGGTCAAACCGGGGGCTGCGTGGCCAGAGAGTGTGTCCGGTCAAACCGGGGGCTGCGTGGCCAGAGTGTGTGTCCGGTCAAACCGGGGGCTGCGTGGCCAGAGAGTGTGTCTGGTCAAACCGGGGGCTACATGGCCAAAGTGTGCTAGTTTCACAATTACAAGATTTAATCCGAAACACTGAATCAGAATAAACACTGAAAAGACCTGAATTTTTCAGTTAAAGTCATTTGCCTCTAATTAGCCGGCTTGTCCCAAATCCAATTTGGCAAAAACTCCCTTTAACTAAATGTTGGGAAGACTTGGCACAATTGTCCTCTCTCCCTTCACTCCTGTTGCCTCGTCACCACTCCCTGGAAGCTGTGTGCAATCTAAGAAATTTCTCCTAACCTTTGTACCCTATTTAACCGCAACATGAGCTTCTAACTCCACACTGGCTGTCGGTAAGACTGCCAATTTTACTGTTCCCAGACTGGGATCTATGGCCCATCCAGGTGCCATGGTCAACAGTAAGGGAGTGAATGACAGCTACAAGTGTAACCTGCACAGCTTGTGCTCTTGTTTCCTTGCTTTCTCTGTGCTTTGTTCTCTCCATGCTCCTGTCAAGTTCTTGAAATGGAAAGAGGCAGTTGTATCTTGCTGATATTTATGAAACTATATGCAGCACCTTTGTATGATGACTACTATATAGTATAACTTAGATTGGGAAGGTAGTCTATTATTATCAATCCATTTGAAAAGGGTTCCTTCAATTAAACATAGAAACTAAGAATAGCAAGAGTAGGCCATTCGGCCTTTGAGTCTGCTTTGTCATTCATCTTTAACATAGCTAATCATTGAATTCAATATCCTGATCCCTTCTTCCTACTATATCCCTGATCCCTTTAGACCTGTCAAGTTCGTTTTTCAGACACCCTTATGTACTTGATGCAAGAACGAGACACTGATTTGTATAAGAAAACCCAGTCCTTTACTCTCACGCAAATATAAGCTCTCTGAAGATCGTTTTACTGAGTCAGCACAGTAAAACTTAACCAAGCGATACTCTCTCAGACTGGGGATTCTCCGCCTTTGTACTCTTTCTACAGCAATTAGTCACATACACACAGTATAACTTTTCCCAGATCACATGCTTAGCAACAGCAAAAGTAGGTACAAACACAGTATGGGAGTAAAAATGTCGGAACTCCCCACCTCCCCCCACCCACCGGTTGCCATCGCAACTGCACATACATCATTGCTCCACTATGAGATAGCAACCGTTCTTGTATACATTTTGGAACGTTACTTTGCCCATAAAATGAATGTTATCCCCTTCAAACAAGCTCAGCATTTAGCCAAATTCACTCTAGATCGATTTAATAAAGCAAAAGTTTCGTTATTTACAAGGCCGGGGTGACAGTTCAGAATAAGGGAGTATGCACTGATATCAACACAGGTTGTTTTAAACAGAATGCAGTTAATCACAGCTTTAAGCTAATGGAGACGTTTCACTTTATCTTAAAGCAATCAGCTTGCAAAATCTTTTTACAAATAGCCAAGATCATAGGAGATTCATGGGATGTTAACTCCTTAACATCTCAGCGCAAGAGCTGTGTCTAATTTCTTCTTGAAATCACTCAATGCTTTGGCCTCAATTACATTCTGTGGTAGTGAATTCCACTTATTCGTCACCTTCTGGGTGAAAATAAATTTCTCCTTGCCTCAGTTCTAAAAGGTTTACCACTTATCTTCAAACTATGATTAAAGTTTGAGAACCACTGGCCTATTCCAATCTCCATGACATCCACCAACCTTATTAAATCACTCATCGACACTTTTACCAATTCCCAACTTGATTACTCCAGTTTTTAAAAATATTTTTTACTCCATCCTTAAAATTACAAAGACAATGCTCAGAGTGGTGTGGGTAAACCCAAATCCATCCCTTACTTGCTCCAAAAACCAAATTCAAATTAAATTGATTCAAACTTTCCTCAAGAGAGGCAAACAAGATCCAAGCTGTATGACCAGCCTTCCATAGTCTTTTGTGTAAGCCTGAGTCATCTAAAGCTTTGCTGTTCCTTTGTTAATCACACCATTAACTTATATTAACTGTATGTTAATTGTGTTTCACTGTATGAAGTTATGAGCATTTGCAGACTGAAAAATGTGCATAATAAGCAAGCAAGTCCTCTTCAAATGCTAAGCACACTTCTATGTCTCCAAGTGGTAGGGATTCCAATCTGGATAAAATGATGTTAATAAAGTTATTCTACAGACTATCTATTAAGGGGAGTTGAGGAAAACTCTGTAAGTATCTTAACTATCCCCAAACAACTGGCATAAAGAGGGATAAGAGTTTTTAGAATGTCGCACCCTGTGATCTTTTGGTTCCCGGATGACCAACTATCCTTCTGTTCAGCTGGTTGAACTAATAATGGGAAATGAATCAGAACAAGTAGTGGATTGAAGCTTAGCAGAACATACAAAATTTTAATTTGCAGTGCAAGTTGGAGATAAAAGTTGGGAAAACATAAGTAAGGCAAAAAATATAGTCTATTAGGGGAAGAAAGCAGATTTTGAGGGGACGAGAACAAAGCTAGAGCCAAGAAATGGGGAAAAGATTTAAAAACAACCAATGGGAACTATTTTTGTTTAAAATGATCAACAAATTTTAGGAGAAATACATTCCACTAAAAAGCCAAACAGCAAACTAGCCAGTAATGAAACACCATGGATGTATAAAATGGTAGGGACAGAATTGAATCTAAAGAAGGCATACACTGAAAACATGGACAATAAAGGAGGAAATGGTAAAAAGAATGCAAAGAGGTTAGAAAGTAAATAAAATGAACAAATGGGAAGGCAGAGAAACAACAAAATTATGTTATGAAATATTATGAAAAGAAATAATGAAATATCCTATAAGTGCATAAATAGCAGAAGGTAAAGCGGGATAGGGATGGGCCACTAAATGATGTACGAGATAAACTCGCCAGTAACGGGCAAAATGGCAAAAGTATTAGAACCATTGAATCCCTACAATGCAGAAAGAGGCCCAGCGAGCTTGCACCAACTCTAAAAAAAATCCCACCCATGCGCACCCTTCTTAGCATCTCCTTAACCCTGCACATTTACTATGGCTAATACACCAAATGTACACATCTTTGGTCTGTGGGAAGAAACCCACGCAGACACGGGGAGAATATGCAAATTCTACACAGCCAGCCACCCAATTTCAGAATTGAAACCAGGTCCCTGGCACTATGAGGTATTAGGTCATTACCTTCTCTCTATTTTATCAGGGAGATTAATAAGGTGGACATTTTTTATTTGATTTGATTTATTATTGTCACATGTATTAACATACAGTGAAAAATATTGTTTCTTGTGTGTTATACAGACAAAACATACTGTTCATAGAGAAGAAAATGAGAGTGCAGAATGTAGTGTTATAGTCATAGCTAGAGTGTAGAGAAAGATTAACTTAAGGTGAGCTAAGTCCATTCAAAAGTCCGACAGCAGCAGGAAGGAAGTTGTTTTTAAGTTGGTTGGTTCATGACTTCAGACTTTGGTATCTTTTTCCCAAAGGAAGAAGGTGGAAGAGAGACTGTCGGGGTGTGTGGGGTCCTTAATTATTCTGGCCACTTTGCCGAGGCAGCGGGAAGAGTAGACAGAGTCAGTGGATGGGAGGCTGGTTTGCATGATGGATTGTGCTACATTCACAACCTTTTGTAGTTCCTTGCACTCTTGGGCAGAGCAGGAGTCATACCAAGATGTGACTTTAGGAGAAGAAATCATAAAAGATGCAAGGACATTTAAAATAGAAAGGGGAATATAATGGATATATTTAAAAAACCTAGAGACAGTAAAGCCCAGGGTCGGGCTGGATTATATCTGGACAAACTAAAAGAAGCCAGGGAACATATAGTACAGTTACTATTGTATTTCATCCTGCAAAGCTATAGAATCCTGCAGAAGGAGGCCATTTGGCCTGTTGAGTCTGCACAGACCATAGCTCCCCCCAGGCCCTATCCCTGTGTGTTTACTCTGTTTAGTACCCCTGACATTAAGGGGCAAGTTAGCATAGCTGACCAGCCTAACCTGCAAACTTTGGACTGTGGGAGGAAACTGGAGCACCCAGAAGAAACCCATGCAAACACAGGGAGAATATTCCATAGACAGTGACCCGAGTGTGGAATTGAACCCGGGTTCCTGGTGTGTGAGACAGCAGTGTTAACCACTGTGCCACCATGCCACCAGGACAGCATGTTAAATCTTTCTAGCAATTGATAACTACCAATGTATAAGCTAAATAAACAACTTAATAAACAAAAGTAAGCAAAATGTTGTGGATGCTGGAATCTGAAACAAACTGGAGAATGCTAGAAAAGGTTAACAGGACAGATGCTGCCAGATTTGCTGGGCTTTTCCAGCATTCTCTGTTTTGTTTCAAATAAACAACTTGTCCTTTAGAACAGATTTTAGTAATTGGCATAAACTTCTGCATTTATTCTCGTCCTCTGTTAAAAGTACAATTGCTAATCAGAACATTTTCCAGTTGTTTTTAGAGGCATCTACCTATTGGACTGGTCATATACAATATTGAATGCTTTCTTGCTCCTACTCAAATGACCATTATGCCCAGGCTGAAGTTATCTGAAGGTGCAGGCACATTGGTTCATAAAGCTTTAATTTTGTTTGAGAAGTGAAGGCTGCAAGATTAGTCAAGTTTAATCAGAATACTTCATCCCCTGGTTAGAAACTGTATTTTTTTTTTGCATATTTAAGTCTGGAATGTTATAAATAAGAAAAAATAACTTGTTTTCAATTTTTGTTTAAAGCTTGGCAAAGTATGAGGTTTTAATTCTTGGAGTACAGGGACAGCTTGAGCTAAGCAGCTACTGGAGCAGTGGAGGCTAGGGAAGAAAGGGAGGAACGTGCAATAAATTATATAAAATATATTCCATAATTTTGGGGCTTAATGTATAATGAGTAATTCAGTATCAGTTTTAACTTTACAGGAATTGATATGTGAATTAAAAATTGAAATATTATAACTTACAATATTTTTCTTTGTTTTGTCAGAACATCTTATCAATTGTGATGCTGTTTTCAACGAAGAAAATATATATTTCTTGACGCAAATTGAACGATATGAAGCAGCTGTAAAAAAAGCTGTGCATCTGCGGCAGAAGATGAAGAAATTGGGCTGGACTGATGATGGGCCAGAGATACAGTTTGCTTTTAGGTATTGCTTTTAAGCAAAAACTGCCAATGTGTTCTTTGTAAGAGTCCTTTTACAGAAATTGTATTTTTCTCCTTCCCCAAGGGTATCAGCTACTGCAAGAAATCTAGTATCAGGTCTGCACAAGCTATGCATTGAAACAGGCCCATGAGAAATACATAAGAGGTATTTGGACCCAAACATTCAGGCACTGCTGCATAGAATCAAAGCTAACATCAGAAATATGGTAGAGTCTACAAGTTCGAAGACATTTATCAACACGTTGAAGCGTAGTTGCCATTCAATTTAAAGTCAAAATGAGAATGTTGCTTAAAGTATAAACATATTCTTTTTAAGAACACTAAACCAAAGGCATATGGCAATGCTCCATTTACTGAAAGGAACCATAAAAGAATCAAACTGTTTGACACTCAGTATTAGGCCCTTGATTTCAAGCCCTTATTTGCAGAGCATGATGCTAGAGTCAACAGGTGGGAGTTGTTGAGCTGGTTTAGCATCCGTGATTATTGAAGTCATTCATAAAGTAGGTTTTCATAAATATATGCACTTAGACATCCAATTTTATCTCTTCATTTGATACATATCAGGTAATGGGCAATTTGATAATTTCTTTAAACACAGTTTCAGACGAGTCTGGTGTTTCTCATATTCTTTAATGGGACATGAGCATCTCTGGCTGGCCAGCATTTATTGAACACTGTTTACCAACACAATTATATTGCAGCCTTGATTTAAGCTTTATAATTTTATAAAATCAAATTGTAGGACACTTCACTGTTAAAATTTTAGTAAAAAAGTCAGCTGCTAAGTGAAACTTTGGGTTTCAGCGTACTATAGTTCAAAGAAGAGGTAGCAGTTTCTATTGTGAACTCCATATTATGAATTCTGATCTTGATTATGCAAGCAATTAATTACATTCACATTGGCTTCCTTTTGAAATGATGATTAACAAACAGCTTGAAATCAAATTGTAAATTCATTAATTAGTAGTCTGCACCAGTTGTTGATAACTAGTTGCTGTTCGAGGGCAGTTGAGAGTCAGCTGCATTGCTGTGGGTCTGGGGTCACATGTAAATCAAACTGGGTAAGGATGGCAGATTTCCTTCTCTAAAAGACAGTAGTGAACCAGATAGGTTTTCCATCAATCGAAATGGTTTCACAGTCATCAGTAGATTCTTAATTCCAATTTTTTTTTGTTTTATTGAATTCAAATTCTGTTTGTCTTTAGGGCCCTAAAAGAAAATGTGGCCTTTGGCATTCACAATGGAGTCTTTATACCAACAATCACAGAACTGGGAACGGATGCACAGATTGCAAAATGGATTCCACTGGCTAAGGATTACCAGATTATTGGAACTTATGCTCAAACGGAGCTAGGCCATGGCAAGTGGACAATTTGATATAGTTACACTTGAACACTGTTTACCAACACAATTATATTGCAGCTTTGATTTAAGCTTTATAATTTTATAAAATCAAATTGTAGGACACTTCACTGTTAAAATTTTAGTAAAAAAGTCAGCTACTAAGTGAAACTTTGGGTTTCAGCATACTATAGTTCGAAGAAGAGGTAGCAGTTTCTATTGTGAACTCCATATTATGAATTCTGATCTTGATTATGCAAGCAATTAATTACATTCATATTAGCTTCCTTTTGAAATGATGATAAACAAACAGCTTGAAATCGTTGTAAATTCATTAATTAGTAGTCTGCACCAGTTGCTGATATCTAGCTGGTTCATAGGTATTCATTATAATTGAGATAGTTGGATTCAATTTCAATTGGATAAACATAGCTTTCAGTTCAGGATATTTAGTACAGTCTGCACCTCTGTTGAGCATTGTAACAAGCTTTACTGAACTTAGCAGTGCTGCTGAATCTGAGACAAGCATATTAACTGAACCTGAAATTTGTCTGTTTAAGTGATAACAACCAATAGACTTTATGAAAGTAAGGTAATCAACTTTTTGTTTCCGACAGTGATCTCTTAAACTTTCCACATCATTTACCTGCTGTTTATTTTAAGGCACATACCTTCGTGGACTAGAGACAACGGCAACCTTTGATGCTCTCAGCCAGAATTTCATCCTCAACACACCAAAAATGTCCTCAATAAAATGGTGGCCTGGTGACTGTAAGCCTCAGAGATATCAATCTTACTAGACTTATAAGCTATTTCTATCTATTTTTGTACTTAACCATCGAATTACTTTGAGTAGAAACTTTTAAGAAATTCAACATACATTGTACTCCAATAATTTTGTGCATAAATGGGTTCTGAGATGTTTTATGTTTTACAGCTTTACAGATGCTAATAAATGCAAGATGTTGATATATGATGGGCTGGATCTTAATGGAGTGGGGTGTCTCACGATGCATGCTGTTAAGTTAGATCTTTTTCTGCACACTTAATCTTAGTAGAATTTTACATCATTCATTTGCTGAAAGTGCAAACTGATAATGGTGAGAAGATGGAAAGAGGGTATCTTGGAGCTTAGTGAATGACAGAGTCAGTGGTGCATTTAACCAGTAAGATTTAAGTATTAAAAAAGGAATAATGAAGGAGAGTGAAGTTAAATCAAATCTGGTACAGAAGAGAAAATGATTGGATTAAGAGAGATAAAAGTTAGATAGGAAAAAAAGAGAAAAAAAAATTTCTCAACAACAGTTGCGTGCACGAGAATGCATTAAATTATTCTCTTTCTGGGGCAGAAAAATTGGTATTATCTATTATTAACCTTAGTTAAAAGAATATTTATGCTTTAACTAGTGGACACAACTTTCCATGGTGAGAATAGTGGTCAATTGATGGGTAAATACAGCAAGTCCTTAAAAGCTTAGGGCAAAGCAAACCATGTTGAGCAAATTGACTAATTTGGAAAATAAATACTAATGATCTATTGATTTGAAAAGTCTTCATGCAGTCTTTGTTTTCTACTTACAGTGGGTAGATCGGCGAATCATGCTGTGGTCTTGGCTCAGCTATATACCCAAGGGATGTGCCATGGAATGCATGCATTTATCGTTCAGATTCGCAGTCTGGTGGACCATTCTCCTTTACCAGGTAATATGCTGCAGGTCTTAATTGCCTTTTAAAAGGCTGTACAGGAACAAAGCCTGTTGTTTTGTTCTGAGGAGAGAAAGTTATAATGAACACTATTGTGATTGTTATGCTGATATGTGTGGAACCATATAACATGCATACTACTTAAAATTTGTATAAGTAGGACATAACAGCACAAAGTTGTGTATTCCTTGTTCCATGCCCAATACCACAGTTGATATTTTGAATTACAGAAGAATATTGCTGCTCCTTGATAGTGATGTGGGAAATTCTGTTAGGTGGCCTGATTAATTTAAATTCTTTTCATTAAACATTTCATTTCACGAAGGCAAAAAAAAGTTTATTCAGTTCAATGAAATTCTTCAATTAAACTTGTTTTTATTAAAACATTGAATGTTCGTATCAAAAACATTACAAATTAACAATATTCAGGCAAACTCACAATTAGGACAAGGCCATTTCGGTCAAAATGGGAGATCAATGGTTCTACCTACGCAGCTAATAAGCTAGCAGGCTTTCACAAAAGAGCTCAAATCTCATGCCACAGAGCAGAATTGGTTATAGTTTTCATTATCAGATTATACAGCCCAGCATGTATTTAAAAGCAATTTCATTCATTCACTGTTCCATCAATCTAACAATGGCATGTCCTTCATATTTTGACACCTCAAATATTGATCTGTCAATTGTCTATCTGTTTTATGGAAGTTCTCTCCCAAAAATAGCTTCTTATGATTCAACATTTCTCTAACGAGTTTAAACCAGCTCTAATACCAAAGGACACCTTTATTTCTTGATATTATCACCTGGCCTGGTAATTTACTTTGTTACATAAATTGTGCTGATGTATTTCATGAATACATATTTTATTTTACTGACATGTTACAAATTCATTTCTTAGAGACATTATTAGGATGTTACTTTAAATATTTTGTATTATTCTCAAACCATATATTAAAACATTAGCTGCTAATTATTCTCATGTTGGGTATTTAGAATTAATCAGAATCTCAGCTAAAATAGGAAATGCTTGCTGGACCAAATGAGGCCATTTTCTCATCAGCACAGCTGCATATTTGAGTGTAAACAAAATAAACCTGAATACTTATTAAAATTTAGTTGGTGAAAGTAAACATTATTCTAAATCTATGACTAAAATAACCCTCTAACATGCACAGAATTTTAATTGCCAAGGAGATTTGAGTGCGAGTGGGGAAGAGGGGTTAAAGCCCCAAAATAATGGCATCAGGCTGGGAACCCAACTTATCCCACTCTCTTCTGGGTTTAACCTAATTGGTTTGCAAACGAGTCAGAAATTTCTGGTGATCTGTCATGTAAATGATAAAAATATATAAATTCCCAATTAATTCAGGGTTTAACTCATAATTCTGGCTTTAACAGCCAGCATGTCAATTTCTGGAGTGGTGTGGAAATTCACCAGGGTCAAGGCAAAATAGAGTTGAGGCATGGGGGGGGTATCATGCTCTCTTTATTTGCATTAGGTGCCTAAAGGTAATAAAATTCTGCTTGTGTGTTAGGTATATTGCTGGGGTCATCGGAAAAATTAGGTTGGGTGAACCTGTGAATACCCAACCTGATTCTCCTTATGACCTCAGCAACCTCCCTCTCAACCTGTATACCATTTTACCCACCTACCCACTTTCCTACCTGAAATGGCCTAGCAACCTATTTGGCTGCATTGTGTTCAAGAAGGTGGCTGGATCACAACTTTCACAAGGACAGTTAGGGCTGAGCAATAAATGCTGGCCTTGCCAACAATGTCCATGTCCCACAAATGTTTAAAAATAAATAAACACATGCTATGGCTAATGTATTATTAAAATTTGGTTCCAGGTGTCAAAATTGGAGACATTGGTCCAAAGATGGCATTTGAACATGTTGACAATGGATATTTAATGTTGCAAAATGTTCACATTCCCAGGGAGAACATGCTAAGCAGATACAGTGAGGTAAACAATTAAAGTTCTTAGCATAATTCTTAACTGGAGTTCTTAGTATTTTTTCAAATTTGTACATGGGATGTGAGTGTCATTGGCAAGACCAGCATTTATAGTTTATCTTTAATTGCCCTTGTAAGGTGGTGGTAAATCCCTCCCTGGAATCGCTGCATTACATTTGGTGTGGGCACATCCATAGTGCTGTTGGGAAAAGATTTCTTCATACTTGAAAGTTCACATTATTAATTATCTTTCTAAAAATTAAAATGTGTAATGTTTTCCCTTAAGAGCAGATTATGCAAATATATTTCTTAAAAATAAAGTAAAATGAACAATTTACATGTTTAGAAAATGAATTACAGGCTGTCTAGATAAAAGGAAAATCCATGAATGTAGAAAATCTCCAAATAAAAATGGAAAATATTTTTGAAGAAAGCTTGGAAAATGGACACAATGCATCTTGAACATAGGACACACACACAATGGTGTGAAGGGTTTAAGGTGGCTAATGGGCTGCTGAGGAAATTGACTGATTTGTTCTGGACCGGGTTAAATTAAAGTTTATTTATTAGTGTCAAAGTAGGCTTACATTTACATGGAAATAAAGTTACTATGAAAATCCCTTAGTTGCCACCTCTTCAGGTACACTGAGGGAGAATTTAGCATGACCAATGTATTTAACCATCTCATCTTTCGGACTGTGGGAGGAAACCAGAGCACCTGGATTAAACCCACGCAGGCATGGGGAAAACTTGCAAACTCCACACAGGCAATGACCCAAACTAGGGTTGAACCCAGATCCCTGGTGCTGTGAGGTAGCAATGCTAACCATTGTGAATGTTGTTGTAGCTGCATCTCTTCAAACAAGCTGAGGCTATGCTACCCCTGCTCTTGATTTGTGCTTGGAGGTGAACTAATCTCCTCAAAATCCAGCCTCTGACCTCCCCTACTAACCAAAGCACTGATGTGGCTGGTCCATTTGAATTTCAGGTCATTGTAGCAACCCAGCATATTGATATAGGGAGATTTGATATTGCTATTGAATGCCATAGGAGAACTGGTTAGACTGTCCTCTTGTGAGAAGTGAATGGTAGAGTGTCAGTCTTCTGAACCTGCAGAAATAATAAGGTCATCAATTCATGCTCTGCACATGATAAAAACAGCTTTAATTTTCAGTTTCACGTGAAATACCAGTCCTTTCTTGCAGAATGTAAATAACTTGTAGGTTTCATCTTGCAGTATAATGTTCTCTATAGTTATAATTCAGGTCAGAAACTCGGGCATTTTATGAAGCTCATCTGGATCATAAGTTTTGCACTTTGTTTTTGGCTAGGGTGAGCGTGAAATGTTTCTCTTCAGATATGGTTCAACTGATCCACTGGGGAGCTTTTATCAAACAAAAGTTTATTTAAGAGTATAGCTAACGTGTATAAAGAAAATTAGCAATAACTCTTACAAACAAGAAAAAAAATAACATAACCCTTGACAAATATATGAAATGTTCCAATCAAACAAACTTTCTGATACAAAATTCTTGCCACAGATTTAGCACAGAAAATACGAATGCTGACTTGATGCTGGAATTTAGTCCTTTGGTTGGATGCTGCAGTTCTCTTGAGACACTGACACAAGCTTAAAGTCAGAACAACTCCCCAAAACACAGAGAGAGAGATAGAAGATATAGGTACTATCTAGTAAATCACCAACAGCAGAATTTTCACTCCAGGAAGGCAAGAAGCCTTGCTTCCAGCAATATCAGAGAGAGAGAAACACTGCTTTTCAATGTGATGTCTACCCCCTTCTGAAGTTAAAACTACAGTCAAACTGAAAATAAAATCTTGAAATCGCTAGGAAGAAAAAATGGAAATGAAGTTACTATGAAAATCCCCTAATCCAAAACACATGACCTGCCAACCAGTTTCCCTCCTAACAATGCAGGGTAGTAAAAGAAATGCCAGAGTAAAAAGTAACAAAACCCTATTTAAACCATTGAAGCAGCAATAAAAAGGCTTCCGGCAGATAGCCTGGCAACAATGAAACTAAAAGTCCTACTTACAACTGCAGAGAATATGATGATAAAATTCTTAAAGATACACTATTGATCGTTCCTTGTGCTTACTGAATTAGAAATATCAGTTTTGCATTAATGCCCGTTGCCATTTTAGGTTACTTCAGATGGCAGCTATATTAAACAAGGATCTGACAGAATCAATTACATCTCTATGGTGCTTACTCGAGTGAGGATAATATCAAGAACAATTGTGCCTGCTCTTTCTAAAGCCTGCGTTATTGCTGTCCGATATTCTGTGGTGAGACGTCAATCAAAATTAAATGCTGGGTATGTTTGGTGTGATTTAATAAATATTGTAATGTGGGTTTACTTATATGTTGATCGTTTGTTAAAATGTTTTTGTTGCTGCTGATTTTACTTCCAAACCAAAAGTTGCATTACTATAGCAAAGTGGGCAGATTTTTGACCTGATAATTATTTTGAATGAAAGTACAGGGTAAGTGATGGTGTGAGGGGGAGGATTTCAAATTAATGGGACATCAGGACCAGTTCTGGGGGAGGTGGAACCAGTACAGACTAGATGGATTGCACCTGGGCAAGACCAGAATTGATGTTCTAGGAGGGAATATTTGCTAAAGTGAATGGGGAGGATTTAAACTGATATGGCAGGGGGTGGGAACTATGCATGGAGCCGGAGGAGGAATCAAGGAATAGAACAAAAGACAGGGGAGTAGGAAAAGTGATAGAGTAATCAACAGACAGGATCACAGTGAAAAATAGTGGGAACGAGACAAGTAATGTATAACAACAAGCCTTAAGATTTTGAGCTTTAATGCATGGAACATTTGCAATAAAGTAGATGAATTAATCATGCAAATAGATGTAAACAGATATGATGTATCTGATATATGGCTGCAGAGTGACCAGGGATGGGAATTGAGTATCCAGAGGTATTCAGTATTTCGGATGGATACACAAAAGAAAGGTGGTGGAATTGCATTACTAGTTAAAGAGAAATTTAATGTAATAGTGAGGAAAAATATTAGCTTCAACATCATAGAATTTGTATGGAAAAAGTGAGAAGCACCAAAGGAGCAAAAAACATTAGTGGATGTTGTATATAAATTCCTAAACTATAGTGATGATGTTGAGAATAGCAATAAGCAGGAAATTAGAGACATTTGCAATAAAGGAACATCTGTAATTATGGGTTTAACTTAATCTGCATATAGATTGGGCAAATCAAATTAATTACAATAATATAGTGGAATTCCTAGAGTGTATACAGAATGGTTTTCCTGACCAATATGTTGTGGGATCAACTAGAGAACAGCCATCCTAGACTGCGTATTGTGTAATGAGAAATGAATAAATTGGCAAACTAGTTGTATGAGACTTGATCCTTTGGAAATGAATGACCAATTAATAGTAGAATTCTTCATCAAGATGAAGAGTGACGTCATTGATTCTGAGATGAGAGTCCTGAATCTTAATAAAGGAAACTCTAATGGTATGAAGCGCAGTTGGCTATGATAGTTTGGGAAATGTTACTTAAAGAAATGATGGTGGATAGGCAATGGCAAAGATTCAAAGAGCACAGGGATGAACTGTACCAATTGTTCATTTTTGTCTGGCACAAAAGTAAAATGGGAAAGATGACCAAACCATGGATGACAAAAGATGACAAAACATGGATAAAAGTGAGGTCATCCACTTGTGTAGCAAAAATAGGGTAGCAGGTTATTATATGAGTAGCTATAAATTGAGGAGAATGTGCAATGAGACCTAGATGTCCTCATACAGCAGTTGTTGAAGGTAAGTGAAGGCAGTAAGAAAGGCAAATGGTATGTTGGTTTTCCTGCAATTTTAGAGGGTCTTGGTGAGTCCACACCTGGAATATTGTGTGTAGTTTTAGGTCACATTGCCTCAGATAATAAGGAGACTGTGGAGATCCATCAAAGATGCCCAAAGACAGTGCTGGACCAAGGTAGAGTTTCAGGCTAGCTACCGACTATGGCAAAGTCAGCAAAACCTAACAGACTATAAGATGAAGGCTAGGATCGCCAGCAGCAATGCAATCCTCCCTGATGAGCTCAACACATTCTATGCCCGTTTTGAGCAAGAGGTCAGCAGGGGCATGCCCTCCACCTAGGAAGTCTCAGTTGAACCCATATTCAAATCAAATAATAAAACCCTACAGTGCAGAAATAGGCCATTCGGCCCATCAAGTCTGCACCAACCATAATCCCACCCAGACTCTATCCCCATATATTACACACTAATCCCTCTAACCTGCGCAACCCGGGACACTAAGGGGTGATTTAGCATGGCCAATTAACCTAACCTGCACATCTTTGGACTCTGGGAGGAAACTGGAGCACCTGGAGGAATCCCACACAGACACAGGAAGAATGTGCAAACTGCACTCAGACAGTGACCTAAACCGAGAATTGAACTCAGTTCCCTGGAGCTGTGAAGCAGCAGTGCTAACCACTGTGCTATCGTGCCGCCCATCAAGGTCACCTTCACAGATGTCAGATCAGCCTTCTCAAAAGTCAACCCATGGAAAACCATGGGGTACCTAGACGAGCATGGAGCAACTGGCAGGAGTATTCTCAGGCATCTTTAACCCCCTTTGTACCAATATGAGATCCCTTTCTACTTCAAGAAGATAACCATCATCCCTGTATCATAAAAAAAGCCAGGTAACATGCCTTAATGAATATTGCCCAGTGACTCTGATATCCATCATTATGAAGTGCTGCGAAAGGTTAGTCATGGCACAAATCAGTTCTGGCCTCCCAGATTACCTGGATCCGATATAGTTTGCCTATCGCTGCAACAGGTCCGCAGCAGACACCATCTCCCTGGCCTTACACTCAACCCTGGAACATCTGGATGACAATGGCACCAACGTCAGACTCCTATTTATTCACTAAAGTTCAACCTTCAACACCATTATTCCAACAAAACCCCTCTCCAAACTCTATGGCCTTGGTCTTGGCTCCTCCCTCTGTAACTGGATTCTAACTAGATTTTCTTACCCACAGACTGCAGTCAGTAAGGATAGTCAACAACACTTCCTCCATGATCATCCTCATGTCCTGATTCCTCCAGGACATACTGATGATCTGAACAGCTAGAAACTTGAAGCTCTTGATCACTTCCACTTCATCTCCATTACTGTAGCCAGGGGCATGTCTTTCGCTACGCTTCCTGAAGTCAATGACTGTCTACTTCATTGACATTGAGGTAGAGATTATTGTTGTCCCACCATTTCACCAGATTTGCTACCTCCTTCCTATACTCTCGTCATTGAGGTCCGATTCATTATGGTGGTATTGTCAACAAACTTGAAAATCAAGTTGGAGGGGAATTTGACCGAACAATCATGAATTTATAAGGAGTGTAGTAAGGGGCTGAAATCACAACTTTGTGGGACACCACTGTTGAGGATATCGTGAAGGACTAGAGAGGGTAGATGCAGGAAAAATGTTCCCAATGGTGGGGGAGTCCACAACCAAGGATAGTAGTCTAAGAATATGGGGTTAATCTTTTACGACTGAGATGAGAAATTTATTCAGCCTGAGAATAGTAAGCCCGTGGAATTCACTAGCAAAGAAAGTAATTGAGGTCAAAACATTATATGTTCTCAAGAAGGAGTTACAT
Organism: Sphyrna mokarran; assembly: GCA_024679065.1. Classification (NCBI taxonomy): domain Eukaryota; kingdom Metazoa; phylum Chordata; class Chondrichthyes; order Carcharhiniformes; family Carcharhinidae; genus Sphyrna; species Sphyrna mokarran. The sequence goes on from JAGIQG010000003.1 coordinate 109,194,564, forward strand.
ATGGCACTTGGTTTGAAGGAGATCAAAGGATATGGGAGGGAAGGCAGAATCAGGTGATTAAGTTGGATGATAATGAATGGCAGAGCTGTCTTGAATGGCCTACTCCTATTTTCAATACAAGTCTCTTTACGGAAGTGCTGATCACACCTGAAGAAAGTAAGAATTTTTAAGACCAGAAAAAATCATGAGGTTCAACAAATTCATTATTTGGCTGATTGATCAACCTACTTGCGTGCTTTCTGAATATATCCCTTCATCTTTCCTGTAACTGTCTTGATGCCTTGCATGCTTTCTCCTTTCTCCTTTTCTGGTACCATGCTACCCACCAAGTGAAAAAGAATTCACCTGGCATTCTTTCTTGCTCTTCATTTCTTTATTTTGATCTAAGTTGCATTTGTAACATTATCAGAAATGAACACTATGGCTAAATTTAATTACTTTAATTACATTTACATTCATTTTCTTTTTCCAAAAGGAAATAAATACAATTTTTGTAACCATTCCTAATATCTTATATTCCTAATGCAGAGTTTTCTTGGTTAGCTCACCTTTATATCATTTCATAGGCAGTAAAACCCTCCAATTTCAAATGAAACCTGGATACCATACCAGCTGTATAGCAGTCTGTCTACACTGCTCCATCTCTGCTAATACTTGTACTCTTTTTTTTCCCCATTGCATCCAAGTTAAATAATGTTCACGTTAGCAATATAACGACAAACTGAATTGTCACACTATTATGCTTAAAGGGAATTTGTTCAAGTGAGGGTAACATCTAACAAAAATCAAGCTATGTCAAATATAAGCCAGTTCAAATGGCAGATAATATCTGGACTTATTCTATTTTATGTTTCTATAGCCCTTGGGGCTAAAGGAATATAGGGATATGGGAGAATTGCAGGATCAGGGTATTGAATTTGATGATCAGCCATTATCAAAATGAATGGTGGAGCAGATTCAAAGGGATGAATGGTCTACGCCTGCTATTATTGTATATTTCTGACTTTGTACTAGCATTTCAGCTTTGATTTTGAAGTTATGATCTGTCCTTAGTGAAATGGAAGCAAAAATTTTAGACTACCTGACCCAGCAACAGAAACTTCTACCTCAACTAGCAACAGCTTTTGCTTTTCATTTCATGGCCTCATCCTTGGAAGCCTTTTGCAACCAAGTAAATGTACAGATCAAAACCAAGGGAGATGTCTCTTTGCTGCCTGAGGTAAGATCATTTGTCTTATTGCTCAATAGGCAAAGCAGCATTTTCTTTGAACAATAATGTGAATTGAAATATTTGCATCTGTTATATTGCCATTTAAAATAATTGGTTAAAAAATTACAAGCTATATCATAATTTATCTTCTGCTATACTTATTTTCTGTGGTGGTTTCCTGAGAGTGCTTATAGTCTGTCTAGTGCAGATGTGCTGTTTTATGTTATGTAATACAAACATACAAGTTCTGAACAGGCATAGCTATTGCTACATGATTTGATTGTGACTAAAATGATTATTAGCCATGCCAAATGGCTGACATTTGTCACTCTATTTTTCTGTCTAACACCTATAACCTTTGACCCCCCCTCCCCATTTTTAACAAAGAGCCTATCAAATTCAGCCTTTAAAATAATCAAGAACCCTACCTCCATTGCTTTCTGGGGAAAATGATTCTATACATTAATGATCCAGTGAGATAAAATGTCTCTCCATCTCGGCCTTAATTGGGAGACTCTTTTCTTTAAAACTGTGTCCCCTAGTTCTAGTCTCTCCCAAAGGGGAAACTCCTCCTGTGTTCATCCTGTCAAGCTCACTCAGAATCTTATATGTTTTAATAAAATCATTCTCATTCTTCTAAACTCCAATGGTTAGGGCATATATCACCAGTGCTTGTGGCTTATGGTAACTCGAAATATATGAAATAGCAATTTTGCTCCAACTATTATGGAATGGTTGGTAGTGCCTTATTATAACATAAAAACTTCAACCTGGTTTGAGTGTCCTGGAATGGAACTTGAAATCTGCACTTTTGAATTTGGAGGATGGAATTATTGCACTGCATTACATTAGTAATAAAAGTTTTGGGAAAATATTTAAAAGAATACATTATGCGTTCATTTCAATGTGTTAAACAACAGCATTCCTGGGTAAAGTAAAACAGGCTTAAATTTTCTGTGATATGTCAAGCAGCTCAATTTTGCTTGTTAGAGAAATTATGTTTTTTTCAGATACATGATTAGAACTTCACAAAGTTGAAGTTATTTCAGTTTAGTGATTGAGGCTCAGTTCCCTAAAGGACACATCATTGACCACACAGAAAAAGTAAAAGCTTAATGTTTGGAAGTGTTTAATTGTATCAGTCTTCATCTCCCAATGTAATGGACAGAATGCAGAGTCTAGCTGATCAACTGATTCCTTTGGAAATTCATATGAAATTCTGTAGGTATTTAATTAAGAAACTTGCAATATGATAAATTCAAGAACTGGAAAAATCACCAGTAACTTCAGAATGTTACGATGTACAGATCTAATCTGGCTCACTTTTTATTTATTTGTCTTTTTTTTTCCTTTTGACTGCATCTCAGAATCTTTGACCTCCTGGTCCTTGAAATTTAATTAAAAACAAAACTTGAATATTTTAAGAGTTCTCAGATGGACTTTGGCTCATATGATTTTAGTTGTGTTTTCAATATCATGGGCAAAAAAACCTCCTATGTCTTAAAATCTGTTGAGGCAGTTAAGTTCAGTGTCAGAAGTTGAACCAACTCTTTCTGTGAACACTGTTAGGATTTGTCTAATTTGGAATATTCCAGACTGAACTGTTTCTTGAATTTAAGACGACCATTATTAAAATGATTGGATTACACATTCAGATTAAAAACAATGTGTAACAAAAGTACAGAAAGATACCTTTTCATTTAAACTCATTTATTACATTTCAAATGTGATAACTAAGATGGCAACTGCAGCAGTGAATCTGTTTAGAAACAGTGCTTCTGAAATGCATTGATCATGAAAGAAAACCTTAAATGAGCATTTCATATTTAAATGCAGAAAAATATTGATTTCCATTAACATGTCTGCCAGTAAATCTAATATTTTATTAATATCTAAAGTTTCACAACCTCATTCTAGAATATCTGAGATTTGCAGTAAAAATGCTAGAGTTGTTCAAAATCACAGAGTCTAGACAGGTTAGATGGAGGGAAATCCTTCCCATTTGTGGAAGGGTCGAGGAACAGAAGATTTTGGATGCATGGCAAAAAAAAGTAAAGATGACATGAGGAAAGACTTGCACAATGTAATTAGGATCTGGAATGCGCTGCCTGAGAGTGTGATGGAGGCATTTCCAAATGTGGCTTTCGAAAGGCAATTGAATAATTATCTGAGGAGAAAAAGTTTGCAGGGCTCCACAGAAAGTGGGGGAATGCATGGGACTGTTCAACTTTCCCTTGCAGAGAGCTGACACAGACACAATAAACTGAATGACCTCCTTCTGTGCTGTAATCATTCTGTAATTCTAAGTACTGTCCATATGTAGATTCAGTGCTCAAATTAAGGAGGATCCTAAGCTTTTAGTAACAACTATCCTGTCAGACTAGCATAGGAAAGAGTTAAAGTGATATCCTACAGGGGTCAGTACTTGTTTGTAAACTAGTTCTGCTTTATAAGAATGACTTAGAGACTCAGAGACAGGATGGTACAAAAGGAGCCCATTCTGGCTCTGTGTAGAACAATTCAGTCAGTCCTATTCCTCCACTATCTCCATAGCTCTGCAGGTTCATTTCCTTTAAATGCACATTCAATTTCACTTTGAAATTATTGATCATTCCTGCTTCCAACATCCACATAGACACAAGTTCCAGGTTGTTACTACTCATGGGACTAGAATAGGGGTTAAAGTAAAGGGGCAGTATGGGCAAATTGGGCCTAAGGGCTTGTTTCCATCCTTGTAAACCTCTGTGACTTAAAGCTCTTCCGCATTTCTCCATTGCACCACTTGCCATAACCTTAAATTCCTCGTCCTTTTACCATCAGGTTTATTTTTGTCTACCTCATTTAAACTTGTCATAATTTTGTACTATGTATCAACTCAAGTTTGTTTTTTTTAAATTTAATGTTTCAAGTAGGCTTACATTAACATTCAATCTTTAACACTCTCTTCAATCTGCTGTGCTCCAGGAACAGCTCCAGCTTCTCCAACTTAACATGTAACTAAAATCCCTCATTCCATGAACCTTTCTGCTAAATCTACTCTGCACTGTCTGATAGATTCTCACATCATTCCTAAAGGGTAATGATCAGATCTGGATACAGTGCTCCAGTTGTGGCCTAACCAAAGCTTTATAAAGATTCAGCATAACTTCCCTCCTTTTTTTACTCAGTAAGAAATCTCACATCACCAGGTTAAAGTCCAACAGGTTTATTTGGAACCAATTAGTGATTCCAAATAAACCTGCTGGATTTTAACCTGGTGTTGTGAGACTTCTTAGATTGCTGACCCCAGTCCAATGCAGGCATCTTCACCTCACAGCCTTTTATATTAAACATCCATATTTGTAAAGCCCAAAATTCCACATGGTTTGCTAACTACACAGTTAAATGTCCTGCCACGTTCATGATCTATGCATATGGACCTCCAGCGGTTAGAACTCGGATGCAAAAACAAATTAAATGTTACTTTTCTGGTACTTTTTTGCAAATTTGTACAAATGAGAGAGGATCCAGTTAAGTCTTTTCAGAAGAATTTGAGTCAGTAATGCAATTGGGCAGACAAATGATAAATCCAAGTTTTTAATACTGCAGCATAAAGTCTTATTAATGGAAGTAGGTGCCAAGTAAATATAATGGAAATTGAAAGACATTTAGAAGATGGAGATTTAGAACGTGACCTTGGAGTAATAATAGATCAAACATTTCTGAATTGAATTGAAATGAATGTTGGAATATAAAATATATGATGATGCAGTGGTCAAACTGCGTGTTTCCATTCTGGTCATCATCCAAAAAAAGGATGCACGTCATTGGGAGAAGATAGAGGATACAGTATGTGATAATTTTAACATGTCTGTTATGAAATTAAACCTGTGTCCTGATACATACCATATGATTAACAGTTATTTCTTTGTTATAACATGGGAGCAGAAATGCTTATTCTCAAAAGGATGAAAGCCCTATGGCACTAGGCTAGTGTATTCTCAACTAATAATCAGATTACTCGCTGCTAGAATTACATACCAAAAAGAGAAACAACCAAACACACAGAACACCAATGGAAATAATTTGGGATTTACATACTGTCTTCACTGTACAACAATAAACAGGCAGCATGGTGACACAATGGTTAGTACTGCTGCTTCACAGCGCCAGGAACCTGGGGTCAATTCCCAGCTTGGGTCGCTGTCTGTGCGGAGTTTGGATGTACTCCTCATGTCTGCATTGGTTTCCTACGGGTGCTCTGGTTTCCTCACATAGTCCAAAGACGTGCTGATTAGGTGCATTGGCAATTCTAAATTCTCCCTCAGTGTACCCGAACAGATGCCAAATGTGGCAACTAGAAAATTTTGACAGTAACTTCATTGCAATGTTATTGTGAGCCTACTTGTAACATTAATAAATAAACTTTATCCCAGGTAAATGGAAATTAGTTGAGGTGGTTGAATGTCTTAAAAGAGGAGACAGGATGGGGAAGTTTAAAGTGCACTGCACTACCTAAGGCCTATACAGCTGAAGGAGACTGCTGCCAGAGACTGACAAAAGGAGAATGCAGCATGTTTGAGTTCCTGAGGGTTGTAGGCCAGTGGATTAGGGAGAAGAGAGGCACAAAAGGGAATTAGACACAAGCATGAAAATTAAAAACTGGAGCTCCTCAGGGACATGAGCCAACGCAAATCAGTAAGGTCAGAGTTAGACTGGGTACAGCATTCAATATAAGCAGCAGTGTTTGGTTGAACTATGCAGTGGAGAATGAGATACCAACCAGTCGAATTTGGGAACAGTTGAGTTTGGAGAGGATAAAGAAATTAGTGAGGTTTTTGACAGCATATGGTCTAAGACAGGAGCAGAGGTGGATGATGTTATGAAAGTAGTCTATCCTGAACAATTTGTCCATCAACCATCATCATTAAAACAAATGATTTGGTCATTAATCTTTGTTTATGGGATTTTGTTTTACATAAATTGGCTGCTGAATTTCCTTATATTACTCTATTTAAAATAATCCATGGTCTGTGACTCATTGGCTGAGAGATTAAATATTGGCCAATAAAATACTTTCATGGGAAATGAAAATTGATAATGTGGAATCCATCAGCACTTATCCAACTCTTAATTTCTCTGCAGCTCCATGCCTTGTCTTCAGGCCTGAAAGCAGTTATTTCTGAGACCTCTAGTGCTGGAGTCGAGATGTGTCGCAGGGCTTGTGGTGGCCATGGTTACTCAATGCTGAGTGGTTTACCCTCTCTTTACACTTGGGTGGTAGCTTCCTGTACATACGAAGGAGAAAACACCGTAATGCAATTGCAAACTGCAAGGTATGACTGGAGCTGACTGTAAATATTTTGAGATTGTTCTATAAACCTATGTCAAATAGAATCCCTACAGGACAGAAGGAGGCCATTTGGCCCATTGAATCTGCACTGACCACTATCCCATCTAGACCATATTCCGTAACCCCACACATTTATTGCTAATCCCCTTGACACTTTGGTCAATATAGCATGGCCAATCAACCTAATCTAGTATCTATTTATGTTGTGTCAGCAAGCATACAAATCTATAGAGAAATATATTAAATATTTAAGAGCACAACTGTTGTAGTTTGGAAGATTAATTACCTTTGACTTTCAAACCCACTGCATTTAGTGTGCTGAACCATAGTTGGCCATATATATATTATCACCCAGAGAAATAAACTTGCATCAATCTTCCAGTCCTTTATTCCATAAATTCTGGGTCAAATTATTCTGCAGTTGCAACTCCAATCTATGCACATGATGGCCTGCTAGCTTTTGCATCAGACTGGCATTCATTCCTCAGAACCTGCTGTTGAAATCTCGGTAACAGTCCAAACTCCATGATTCCCTCTATTGACACCATAATCTTGGCCCAGTTCCACGATCCGTGCCTTCAATCAATCTTAGCTGTCAACAAATTAGATTTTTGAATCTGGCTTGGCCCCCACAGAAATCAAATAAAATTATAGGAAATGATGGACTTTCCAAATTGTTATCTAGTAATGCTCAATTTCTGCTAGTGTAAATCTTAATGTTGACAGTAATTTATAAACTATAGTAAATCAAATACTGTCTCTGATAGTGTAGTATTCGTGATTTTCTTTTAATTTGAATGGGTGAAGGCCTTAAATAGATTTCTCAAGTGGAGTTACCTGTTTAAACATCTTAGCTATGTAATGCAAATAGTTAAAGCTAACTGTTGTTGAAAGAATTTATGCAACTACCAGAATATTTGTTAAATTTTATACTCATATTTTGGACCATAAAGAACTTGCAACACAATGATAACAAAAATCTAGGCACCAGAGATAAATTAACTTTGGAAATATATTTAATATACAAATTATTATAAGCGTGCAAATATATTTGTTATACTCGCAATTAGGTCCATTTGGGACTAAGAGCTATATCATCAATGATAGTTTGTGATGAAGCAAAGAACACATAACTCCATCTTATATATTTTATTGAGATATGCCTATTTGGTTGCAGAATATGATGCAATCGTAGCACAATATGATATTCTTTTGTCTAGCCTGAAAAAACAATTCACTGAAGTTTTGCATTTTGAATGGCCTGTCCTTGGTTTAAAATTATTATCATGCACTGTTTCTTCTTATTTTATCTAGCCTCATTTTTTTCATCAAACAAGTAAATATGAGGTCGTCCATTTTGGTAGGAATAACAGCATAATGGACTATTATTTAAATGGTAGAAAAATGCTGTTGTGCAGAGGGACCTGGGTGCCCTTGCGCAAGAATCTCAAGGAGTTGGTTTGCAGATGCAAAGAACAAAGAACAAAACGGCACAGGAAACAGGCCCTTCGGCCCAACGAGCCCGTGCCGCCACCCCAATGTTCCCACCTCTACCTGTGATCCCTGTCCATGTTTATAGATCTATGGATTAAAAACCAAATTTGAGACAATTTAGGGAGAATTTGTTTTGCCAATTAGCCTAAGAGCACATCTTTGGGATGTGGAGGAAACCGGAGCACCCGGAGAAAACCCACGCAAGCACGGGGAGAATGCGCAAACTCCCACAGACACAGGCCCAAATCCATGTATCTGCACAGCACAGCGATAGTCACTGAGCTGTCGTGTTGCCCATCAAATGGTCCAGGTCAAGCGTACACTAATGATGTGAAGCACTAGGATACACTCGGAAAATCCAAGAGCAGCCCTCTCACAACCCATCGCGTGTATGCCCCTCGTTAGACAACAAGGTGGACCAAAGCACCTGTAGGATAAAAAAACAAGTACATCAATATCATCATCTATTTACACACTTCCCAGGGACTCCCAAGGCTCATGATCCCTATTTTAAATCAGTTTTCTATACCCCTCCATTCCCATTCTGTTCATGTGCCCCTCTAAGTATTTCTTAAATAACTCCAGAGTACCTGCCTCCACCACTTTACTTGGCAGCGCATTCCATACCCCCAGCACCCTTTGTGTGAAAAACCTCCCTCTAGCATCCAAATTATACCTTACCCCCCCTCACCCTAAGCCCGTGACCCCTCGTGCTATTCAAGTCCAGCCTAGGAAAAAGCTTAATCCTGTTAATTCTATCTATACCCCTCATAATCTTGTACACCTCTATTAGATCTCCTCTAAGTCTACGTCTTTCTAAGGAAAACAGCCCCAATTTGCCTAACCTCTCCTCGTAACTCAGACCTTCCATACCAGGCAGCATTCTGGTAAACCTCTCTCCAGAGTCTCCACGTCCTTCTGGTAGTAGGGCGATCAGAATTGTACGCAGTATTCCAAATGAGGTCTAACCAACGTTTTATACAACTGCAACGTTAAAGGCCAGCTCTTATACTCTATGCCCCTTCCTATAAAGGCTAACATACTATATGCTTTCTTCACAACCTTCTCCACTTGCTCTGCCACCTTCGGAGACTTGTGCACCCCCAGGTCCCTCTGCGTTTCTATACTCTTAATAGGTCTACCCTTTATCATATACCTCCCCCCTACATTCTTTCTCCCAAACTGCATCACCTCACATTTATCAGGATTGAATTCCATCTGCCATCTATCTGCCCAAGCTACCAGCCTATCTATGTCCTGCTGCATCGCCTGACAATGCTCCTCACTATCCACAAGTCCAGCCATCAGCAGGTAATTAAGAAGGCAAATGGAATTTTGTCCTTCATTGCTAGAGGGATGGAATTCAAAAACAGCAAGATTATGTTACTGCTGTATAAGGGGTTGGTGAGGCTACACCTGGAGTACTGTATACAGTTTTGAACTCCTTACTTGAGAAAGAATACATTGGCACTGGACAGGATGCAGAGGAGATTCACCAGGTTGATTCTGGAGTTGAGAGGGTTGGCTTATAGGAGAGATTGAGTAGATTGGGGTTATGCTTATAGGAATTCAGAAGAATGAGGGGAAATCTTAAAGAAACACATGATATTATGAAAGGAACAAATAAGATAGAAACAGGGAAGTTGTTTCCACTGCCAGGTGAAACTAGAACTAGGGGGCATAGCCTCAAAATAAGGGAGAGCAGATTTAGGACTAAGTTGAGGAGGAACTTCATTTACACAAAGCGTTGTGAATCTGTGGAATTCCCCTCCCAATGAAGCAGTTGAGTCTACCTCATTGAATGTTCTTAAGCAAGGATAGATAAATTTTTGAATAGTAAACAAAGTAAGGGTTATGGTGAGTGGGTGAGTAAGTGGAGCTGAGTCCACAAAAAGATCAGCCATGATTTATTGAATGGCGAAGCAGGCTCGAGGGGCCAGATGGCCAACTCCTGCTCCTAGTTCTTATGTTCTTAACTGTATTAATCCTAACTACCCTAATTTCCTTCTGTAGGCATTTCACAAGCTTTACAGATAGATAGTAACGTATGCTAACTATCCCATAGTACTCTAGATATGTCAAGTTGTCAACTTGTCATATTTTATGTTTCCTCATGCTCTGGTGTTGGGGCAAGATTGATGGAGGAATACTAAGTAAAGATCAAGAACAAGGAAGAAGAGAAATCAGCTGAGCCATTGCTTTTTCAGTAGTTAGCTACATTGTGGAACTTTGGAGACATAGAATTAGGTTACCTGTCCAATCTGTCAGCTTTAGAATGGTGACCAGAAGAAAGTATCGAGGAATTTCAAAAGGGTATAGTTTTTTTTTTAAAGCTATTTGTAAATAAAATAATGAACTAAAATCTATTAAATAACAACATAACAGTAACTGTTAAGAAATCTAGACTAAATGGCTCATATGCCAGTACTCTATAACTAAATTCACAAATTTGATACAGCCTTTGGGTGGTACTTCTCTTTTTCAACCTGGACTTATGAAATCACCCCTAAGTGGAAGGTTGATTTTTGACATGCTGGAATTGGTGTAATTTTTCTTCTCTTTTTCTTTAGGTTTCTAATGAAGTGCCTTACTAGAGTAGATTGTGGTCAGCCTTTGCCCCAGTCTGTTTCTTATCTGTCTGAACCCATCACTCTTCATTGTTCTGCGAAGGAGAAAAGTGATTTCCTTAAGCCATTCATATATGTAGAGTCATACAAACGGAGGGCACACAGGTAAGTAATAATGCTGTTCTGTGACTGAAATTCCTCCATGAAAAGAAACAGAAATCAACAGAGTAGAAAGTGGATTCAGGGAAACGACCTTAACCAAGCTAAAAAATTGTAACACAAACTTTCTAAAATGACTTTTTGAACATAAATTTCTTCAAAGATGGATTCTACAAGTATCTAAAAAAAATTCCACAAATATTACAAGGAAGTAACATTCATTCCACACAAGTACCATGCAAAGACAATCATCAATGTGAGAGAATCTCACCATCTCCCTTTGACCTTCAAATCATTACCATCCTCACTATCAACATCCTTGGGTTTATCGTTGACTGGAAACTTAACTGGACTAGTCATATAAATACTCTGCCTACAAGAGCAAGTCAGAGCTAAAAATTATACAGCAAGTAGCTTACCTTATCCCACAAAACCTATTTATCACCTAAAAGACAGGAATCAAGAGCATAATAGAATGCTGTTCACTTGCTTGGATGAGTAGAAGATTTGAGAAGATTGACACCATCCAGGATAAAGCAGCCTTTTTGTGATCAGCACCCCATCTACCACCTTAAACATTCACTTCCTCCACCACAAATATACAATTGTTCATTGTGTACCATGAAGAAAATGCATTTTAACAACTTGTCAAGGTTCCTTCAACAGCATTTTTCAAAATCCATGATCTCTGCCATCTAGATAGATAAGGATAGCAGAAGCATGTGAACACTTTAGCAAGCTCTCCCTAAGACACACTATTCTTAGAATGGAGACTTGGCTGCTTTCCAAATAGCATTATAGATGTATCCACATCTGCTGAACTGCAGCAGTGAATGTGGTTCACCACCACTTTCTCGAGGACAATTGGGAACAAGCAACAAATGCTGACCTTGCGAGCAACACTTGCATGCCATGAAAGAATTATTAGAAACTTGTTCTTTCTGCTGCCAAAGGCTTAAAGTGCTCATATGGCATTATTTTGTCCAATATTTTAGCCATTTTATTTCCCGGTATAGTAATTAAATTATTCAGGTGACCTTCAGGTCTACATTGGAAGGCAGAAATCTTTGCACATCAGCAATCTTGAAGAACATCAGGAAAGATAAAGTCGTGTGGCCATTTAAATTTAAATGATTCCACTTTGGGGTATACATTTGCTTGTTGGTTTAGTAATCAGCAAAACCTAATTAATGGAAAGAAACTGGCCAAATAGACAGTACAACGTTACACCCAAACCTTATGTTTGATAACAATTGCATAAGGTTGCTTCAGGGAACTTATTATTCTGAATACTCTCCAGAGCGACAATGTAATTTCCTTGTAGGAGATTGTGACAAAAGAGGGAGGAAGAGCTAGTATCAGAGAGTTCTAGGCATTAGAGCACATGCTGGATATCTAAACATGTTTTTTATGGACACAACCTGCAGTGCTAGGTCCTCATGTTGTCATGTAATTTAGACTTCAGTCTGACTGCACCTATGGATTTCAGTAGAAATTTGTACTTCATCTTTTATTCTTTCGTCCATGAAATTGGACATTTCAAAACCAATCCTCATCACTAATATGAACTTGATTTGCTGACCAATAGGAACTTGTCATGAGGTGTCGTATCATATACAGTATTAATCATCTGTGAATGTTTTACAGGTGCTTAATTTTGAAACTTCTTTCAGGCATTTCTGCTTTGTTAAAAGCCTTAAATGCTTTATCTAAAACTGTTTTTATCATGATGTCGCTGATAATTCTTGACTATTTTGCTTTTGGAAAAATGAAAAAAAATTGAAGAAAAATATTTCAAACATAAATTAATAATCAAATTAAAATATATTTAAAAACAAAAGAAAAACTACAGAATGTTCCTTCAAGAACTCCATTAATCATAGAGTTTCACTTATCCATATTCCAAAGTAAATAAGTGAACTTCAAGTTCTCTTCTGACCAAGTTGGATGCAAAATCTAAATATTATAATATATAAATGAAGTTATGACTCAGTTTGGCAAGACTACTTTAAGTGGTTCTGAAAGCCCTTGTGGTTAATCACAATTGGAATAGATCTAGTTGCATGAATCTTAGCCATAATTTATTTAGTCTCCCAATGCCTGTTTTAGTCCTGTATGACAGATCCTTGGATCTGAAAAATGATCTAATGTGGAATATAGAAAGCCATTGATAACAAACAAGTAGCTGAAAACACGAATTGGGAAAGCTGGATGTCGTTTTCATTGCAAAAGGCATTAAGTATAAAGGTTAAGGAGAATTTGTATGAAGGTTAAGGAGAATTTGAGGAGTGATTCAGTTGGAACAGGGAGCAAGCCCCATCAAGGAGAAATAACAATGATGGACCATTCTCAGTCAGAATTGCAAAATAAACAAAATGGTGGTTGTGATTAGGCAGTGATAAACAGAAAACAAACTAACCCACTGTAATAGAACACATACCAGATACAATGGATAGTGAAAACAGATACACAGCTCTGAGGGACAATGGGTGGCACTTTACTAATGATTCATTTAGATTATAGACTGACCAAATAAAGATATCTTCTGAGATCTACAAAATCTAATGACTTATTGAAAATATTCATAGTTCAGCACAATTAATGTAATCCCAGGATCAGTAGGTACCTTATCTACTTGAAGTATCCATAATCTACATAATACTTGTGTTATGACAAAACTTTCCAAGCAACAATCCTGAAAGATCCAAATTTTTCCATCAATTGGTCAAATTTGCAGATGACAAGACAGAAATCAATAGAGTATACAAATAGTTCCAAAAGACCTTGTAACATTTTCTGTAGGGTGGAAATTTTCTGATGAAATTGGATACATGTAAAAGTAAGATGCATTCACATAGATTTTCTACTATTCTCCCTGTGCAAATTGAGAAATGGTTGTTCATGATTTTCTGTCCATTACAGTAAAATAGAAAATATACTTAAACTTGATGAATGGTATTGAACTAGCCAGGAAACAGCTTTATGACATCAGGCAGTGATAATAAGATCAGTACAGGCAATATCTAATTATTGCAAAGCAGTAATTATCAAAGTAAACAGAATAATAAATTATATTGCCAATACAAGTTAGATGCAATTGTGCTGAAAATGTATAAGGCTCTAGTCAAGCCCAGTGCTGAATAATGCATTTTTTTCTGATTATTGGGACGTTAGATAAATTTTTGAGGCCAGGAGGAGGCACAGAAGAATGATCTGAAAATATTTGCACAATATAAAAGTCCCACCCAACTTTTACAATTTATTGTTACAGCTGGGAGTTTTAATTTTCACTGAGTATTGCTCACCATCAGGAAAGAAAAAAGGCTTGAACTTATATAACAACTTTCACAACCTCAGAATGTCCCAAAGTGTTTTACCGCAAACGAATCACTTTTGAAGTGTTGTCACTGTTACAACCGCCAATTTGCACACGAGAATATGATAATGTACAGATAATCTGTTTAGTTATATTAGTGGAGAAATAACAATTGGCCAGGACATGAGGCGAGTTCCTCTGCTTAATATGACAAGGCAAATAAGGCCTCAGTTTTAACATCTCACCCAAAAGATGACACTGCCAGCAGTGTATCACTCTTTCAGTACTGCACTGGAGTTTTAGCTCATACTATTTTGTAAAAATTTCTGGGGTGAGATCAATGACTTTCTGTCTCAAGCTAAAGTACTACTGACTGAGCCAGAGATGACAATGAAGTGAGTTTCCAGTTATGGATATGACAGTGATGATACCCTATGTGAATCCCTTCTTAGGGCACTCATATTGTAAATTAGAATTAGTGTTATTGGAATTAAATCTTCATTCGGCTAACATGAATCCTCATATTCAATGCTAACGTGAAGGGACCATGTTTGGAATTTCTTCTGATGGTATAATATGATGCTGTGTAGCAAAATAGCATTGATTTGGTTATTTGTAGTCCAAATCTAAACTACCCATTTATCAGGAAGTAAACCATTCATACATATGTTGTTGAAACTTCATGCATCAATTAATCTCCTTAGGGAATTCCCTCTAGTATCATCAATGGAATCATCCCATACATGACATCGAAATGTACATTTTATTTGTTTTTGCTGAATAATGTAGACATAATTAACTTTTGAATTAGCTTTTATTATAAAATGCTAGTCCATTTTTTTTTCATGTCTACATTTTATCTGTTTAATTGTGATATAAGGCAATTCTATTTAATGTTTTTCAGTGTGCTAGCCACTCAGAATCCTTCCCTAAATCATTTAAATAAATGCAACAACTTGAATGTCAATAGTGTAAAACCAGCCTCCATCTATTGACTATGTCCACACTTCCCACTGCCTCGGCAAAGCAGCCAGCATAATTAAGGATTCCACACACCCCAGACGTTTTCTCTTCCCTCATCTTCTGCCGGGAAAAAGATACAAAATATGAGGTCACATACCAATTGACTCAAGAACATTTCTTCCCTGCTACCATCAGACTTTTGAATAGACCTGTCTTGCATTAAGTTGATCTTTTTCTACTGTCTAGCTATGACTGTAACACTACATTCTGCACTCTCTCGTTTCCTTCTCTGTGAATGGTACACTTGTCTGTATAGCATGCAAGAAACAATACCTTTCACTATGGAAATACATATGACAAAAAAATCAAATCATATTTAGTCGTGCAGAAATCACTTCTTTGATGTAATGAATCCATGTCCTCCATAATACACTTTATATAATATCTCATGTGAAGAATCATTTTGTATCTTAATTAAGCTGCTTTTCAGCTAACTTTTGTGCTCTATTTCTTTCAGGCTGATTAAGGATGCTGGGATCAAGTTGCAGTCTCTCCTTCAGTCTGGAGTTGAGCAATATATTGCCTGGAATAGCACTTCTGTGCAGCTTGCAAGGGCTGCTGTTGTAAGATTATAGTTTAGATGTTCTAATTTTCTTGTTCAAGAAGCAGATATTAATTCATCCATAATTATCTTGTAGTTAGATTTCCTTTTGAATCACTTATTTTTCTTGCATAATAATGGAATAATAAATTTTCTTTTCAACTCGTTAGATACTGGTGTTGGTAGATAGGCCAGCATTATTGCCCATTGTTAATTGTGCTTGAACTGAGGGCATTTTTGAGATCAACTACATTATCATAGATTTGGAGTCACATGTAGGCTAGACCAGGTAAGGATGACAGATTCCATTCCCTAAAAGGACATTTGTGAACCAAATGGGTCTTTACAGCATTGATGTCCATCTTTAAACTTTTAATTTCAGATTTTTTTTATTGAATTCAAATTTCACCATCTGTTGTGGTGAGATTTGAACCCAAGTTCCCAGAACCTTACCTAGATTTTTGATTGTTAGTCCAGCAACAATACCACTATGCCACTACGAGCAACGGCTTTATTTATGACACTTGTATCACAAATTGATTTTATAAGGCAGAATACAAGAACTTTTTTAAAAAACATGTTGGAGTATGAGAGGAAAAATCACCAATAATCAGAACCTTGATTTATTTAGCAAAAGGAAACAAAATGTATATTTCGATTTCATGCATGGCATGATCCCATTGATAACACTGGAGGGAATTCCCTAAGCAGATTAATTGATGCATGAAGTTTCAACAACATACGTATGAACGGTTTACTTCCTGATGATGTAGAGATGCCAGTGTTGGACTGGGGTAAACACAGTAACAAGTCTCACAACACCAAATAATATGAGCTGTGTAGCAAAATAGCATTGATTTGGTTATTTGTAGTCCAAATCTAAAGCACCCATGTTATTAGGAAGTAAAAACAGTAAGAAGTCTCACAACACCAGGTTAGAGTCCAACCAGTTTATTTGATAGTAATCTTATAAGCTTTCGGAAAAGGTGTTCCTTCATCAGGTATGTGGAAGGTGCCATCTGACACCTTCCACATATCTGACGAAGGAACACTGTTTCCGAAAGCTTGTAAGATTACTATCAAATAAATTGGTTAGATTCTAACCTGGTGTTGTGAGACTTCTTACTGTTTTTAATTCCTCATAACATGGGTGCTTTACATTTGGACTACAAATAACCAAATCAATGCTATTTTGCTACACAGCTCATATTATACCATCAAGCTCCATAATTTTTTCAACTTATCACAGGTAGAAGTGGGAACATCGAGGTGGTGGCACGGGCTCGTTGGGCCGAAGGGCCTGTTTCCCGTGCTGTTTTGTTTTTTGTTCTTAAAATTCGACATCAGTGTTTTCACATTTCTGTTTTTACATTTTGTGTTGACTTTGTCAGTACGAGGAGGCATTGAAGAAAAACATATAGCTTGGAACAAGAAAATTAATTCAGATCAGCATACTTGTCTGGCACAAGATGCATCCAAAGAATTTTCTTTTTTTCTTTCAAATTTGGTGTTCCTTTCTGGAAAATTCCTGCTTCTCAACTGGATCTTTTAGCACTTGCCTGGTAAAATGATTTTTTGTACACAAATCCCTGGATCTATGCATTAGCAAAGCAGTGAACTGCAAGTGAATTTGTTCACCCAGCCCTTTGTAGAGAGGAAATATATAATCTATTTTCAGGGTTCAGGGGTCTGTTTTATCTATACATGTTTTCTTTGATTTTTTTTCAGGCTCACTGCCATTATATACTTGTGAAGAACTTCGTTGAGACAATGGAAGGATTAAAGCTTGAGCCTGAAATTCAGCAAGTGATCAAAATGCTGTGTGATCTTTATGCCTTGACAGGCATTCTGGATAATGCTGGAGATTTCTTGTATGATGGTTTTATGACTGGAAAACAGCTAGACTTGGTGACCGCCTGTCAACTGGATCTTCTAGCTCTTGTCCGGTAAAATGATTTCTTGTGCACAAGGAATTTAGAACATAGAACATAGAATTTAAATGAGGAAAAGTATTTGGATGCATCTGGTGCATTATGCAAACTTTAATTAATAAGAATGAAAGATAAAGCAAAATTTTGCTAACAACTGCAGAGCAGACTTTGTTATCATAAACTGCAATCACCTGTTTTTGAATGTAAATGATCAGATCTGTTTTCACAATATGCAGAATGTACCATTTGCAACACCTCCTGTCTTAGAGCACGCTCAACTAATTGCTGCTGACTTAGTGCTGTTAAAAGTATGATCAACGATTTCATTCTGATGCATGCTTTATATTTGATAATTGAAAATGTTTAATGAATATTGCAAGATACAAAAATGAGAAAGAGTCTAGTATATGAGTTTAAAAATTTCTAGATAGTCCACTTAAAAAATGTTTGATCCAAAGACTACATTAGCTGGAATCTTATTAGTTGTATGTACAGTTGTAAAGTTTATTGGAAAAACCAAGGATCACTCAGCTCCTGACCTCATTACAGCCTTAGTTCAGACATGGACAAAAGGGCTGAATTCCAGAGATGAGGAGAGAGCGACAGCCTCTGACATCAAGGCCACATTCGACCGAGTGTGGCATCAAGGAGGCCTAGAGAAACTCAAACTGGGCATCTTTGAGCAGGTTATTGCTGAGCAGGTACTGTTTGGTAGCAGTATTAATAACCCCTTTCATTACTTTAATGGTGATGGAGAGTAGACTGATTGGGTGGTCATCTGGATTGGATTTGTCCTGCCTTGTGTGTACAGGACATACCTGGGCAATTTTCTACATTGTTGGATAGATTCCAGTGTTGTAACTGTACTGGAAGAGTTTGGCTAGGGGAGCAGAAGTTCTGCTTGTGCTACTATTTTCTTTCCAAAGTGAGTTTGCCAACATTTGATTTTCTGATCAAGAGATCTGTCCTAGAAGACTAGAGGGATCAGTGAGTATCGGAGGAAATTCACTGCTGGTTGGAGTCATAGCTGGCACATAGGAAGACATTTGTGGTTGTGGAGGCTCAGTCATCTCAGCCCCACGACATCTCTGCAGGAGTCCCTCAGGATCTGGAGATGCTGGCATTGGACTGGGGTAAACACAGTAAGGAGTCTCACAATACCAGGTTACAGTCCAACAAGTTTATTTGTAGTAAACCCCCCCCACCACCACACACACACACACAGCCTATCCATATCTACAAGGCACAAGTCAGGAGTGTGATGGAATACTCCTCACTTGCCTGGATGGATGAAGCTCCAACAACACTCAAGAAGCTTGACACCGTCTATGACAAAGCAGCCTGCTTTACTGGCATCGCATCTACAACATTCAATTCCTCCATCACTGATGCTCAGTAGCAGCACTGTGTACTATCTACAAGATGCACTGCAGCAGTTCACCAAAGATCCTTAGACAGCATTTTCCAAACCCACGACCGCTTCTATCTAGAAGGAAAGGGCAGTAGATAAGTGGGAACACCATCTCTGCAAGTTCCCCTCTAAGCCACTCGCCATTTTGACTTGGAAATAGATCTCTATTTCTTTGCAGTTGCTGGGTCAAAATCCTGGAATTCACTCCCCACAGTGCTATAGGCCAACCTATGAACATGATTCAAGAAAGGGCTCACCAGTACCTTCTCAAGGGCAACTAGGGCATCATTGGTTGACCACTATTTATTGCCCATCCCATGTCCCATGAATGAATAAAAAAAAAAGTTGTTGTTCACTAATACTTTGTAGTATAGCTTATAGTAATGCACAAATAGAATTCCAAACCTCAGACTGTAGTCAGCAGTACCAATTGACATGTGTATTCCTAATATACATACAATGAATGTATAAAACTGTTTCTTTAGGAAGAATGCTGTCTCCATAACGGATGCATTTGATTATCCTGACAAACAGCTGAATTCTGCTATTGGTAACTACGATGGCTATGTTTATGAACGCCTCTACGAATGGGCTCAGAAAGCTCCCACAAATGCAAAGGTACTTCAAGCTTCATTTGTTGGTAACTATAGTACATACAACATTCTCAGTGATGTTTCCTAGGAAGATTTCCTTTGAGCACTAACTCTAGTGAAATCAGAAAAATCCGCTTCTTTTCTCAATCTCCCTTCACTCTTGTCTTAGCCAATCACCCTCAAATGCCAAGAACATTTTCTTTTTAAATGTAATTTAGTGCTGCATTTTCTGTGATTATAAAATTTATAAACTGCTGCACTTACTGGAGGAAAGAATTTTGCATTTGGTAACTTGGGACTTTTGTACTACTGGTGTAAACCATGAAACCACTAACCAACGTTAACTTAAGTTATTAAATACAAACATTAACTGCCAATGTCACTCCACATTTCGCCCCTAAAAATAGAGGAAGGGATGGAATCAAATTGACCCAAGACAAATCTGGTACAGTTCTACTTCAAAATTTACATTGTCTTGTCCAAACAATGATATTTGTTTTTTTTTCAGGCCCATGTTTGCATAGGTATGACATAAATTATGCTGATTTTATATCTGTATAAGCTTGACCACTAACATAGCAAACTGTAAATTCAGATACATTCTTCTTGCAATTCCCCCTTTTGTTTTTGGCAAGTACACATCGAAATACCCAGTTTGTATTGCTGGTGAACCCAAATAAGTACATAATATAGAGTATAGCAGAGTGGATTAGTAAGTTCTCCTCTCATTTCATAAGATCTATTAAATGCCAGTTCAGTCACCAATCTTGCTACTATACATGCTGATTTTGTATTTTCAAAGTCAATATGAAAGAGAAAAAATGTGCATTTACGTAATGTCGCATGCTGACGTGTTAAAGGTACTTTACAGCCAATTAAATATTTTTGAAGCATAATCCTATCTGCTTTTCTGGGCATGTGCAGAAGCCAAGTTGTGCATACGAGTCCCATGAACAACAACAAAATTAATTAACAGTTAGTTTGTTCTGATTTCATGTGTATAAGGGATAGATTGTGACCGGCATATTAGCAGAACTCTCCAATTTTAACCACTGGACACTGGTTTTATGTCTCATTTGAAATATAGCACCTAATAGTGCAGCACTTCCTCAGTACTGTGCTACTGTCATCTCAGATTATGTATTCAAGACTTGGAGTCAGGTTTGAATACATTGGTTAGTACTGCTGCCTCAGCGCCAGGGACCTGGGTTCAATTCCCAGCTTGGGGTCAATGTGTGGAGTCTGCAGGTTTTCCCTGTGTCTGCATAGGTTTTCTCTGGGTGCTCCGATTTCCTCCCACAGTGTGAAAGATGTGCTGATTAGGTGCATTGACTATGCTAAATTCCACTTTTGTGTACCCAAATAGGCACCAGAGCATGGCAGCCAGAGGATTTCACAATAACTTAATTCCAGTGTTAATATAAGACATTTAATCAGTTGGAGAACTATCACCAAGCCAAGGCGAACATATATTATCAAGAAGAAGAGAATTTGCAGGGCTAATGGGAAAGAGCCAGTGAATGGGATTAATAGCTCTTTCATTGATCAGATATGGTGGGTTGAAAGCCACTTCATGTGCTGCTATATCATTCTATGATTTAGTAATGTTTTGCATTGAATTCCACTGAGTTACTTTCCCACTACGAATGAGATAGTTTCTGCATCCTTTTCCTTTCTTGCAAATTAGTTTTTATTTGCACAAACATAAATGAAATTCTAAATTATGTTGAACAGTAGATGGGATCAGTCCAGACATTGGCAGAAGGGAAAATTGAGATATTTGTGCTCAAAATCATGACAGGCCAGGACAGTGTAGCGAGAGAGCAACTGTTCCTGTTGGTGGAAGGATCCTGAATCAGTGGATGCTAATTTGAAGTGATTAGTAAAATAAGCAACAGGAGAAAATTTTTTTATACAGCAAGTGGTTAAGGATCTGGAATGTACTACCTGATGCTACAGTTGAGACAGATTTAACCATAGCCTTTAAAAGGGAATTGGATCATTATTTAAAGAGGAAAAGACTTGCAGGCCTAGAGGGAAAGGTGCAGGAGTAAGCCTAGCTAAGTTGCTCTTGCAGAGCCAGCATAGACGTATTGGATTTTATGATTCAAGATCCACAAAGGTTGTTACAAAACAACCTTCGGGCTTCAGCTATCTCTGTCAGGTAACGTGAAGTAATTTGGCAATCCTGTGCTACCTGCAAGGCTTGGTGCTAAGGATGCATTTTGATTATCACAGGGATACAGAACAATTTTACAAGAATGTGCAATACATGAGATGTTAGAATCACCTCATATTAAGCTGCACTGCTAATTGTTTTTGTTCTTGTATATAATGTACTTAAATATCATAAAAGTTGCTACATGTTCAACCATATAAACTGGTTTAATTTGATTTTGCTCTCTGGATATGCATTCAAAACAAATTATATTTTGATTTTAGTCACATTCATATACAGTGAAAAGTATTTTTTTTATGCACTGTACTAACATACTGTACATAGGAGAGAGTGCAGAATGAAGTGTTATAGTCATAGTCAGGGTGTAGAAAAAGATAACCTTAATGCTCAGTAGGTCCATTCAAAAGTCTGATGGCATCAAGGAAGCTATTCTTGAGTCAGTTGGTACATGTCCTTGAACTCTTGCATCTTTTTCTTGATGGAACGTGGAGTTTGGATGCAGAGATTAAGATGTAGTAATTCTTTTAATTTACAGTGGTCACTTAAAAAGTTTACTGATTTTGTTTCCACAGGTTAATCACGCATATGAAAAATACCTGAAATCTCACTTTCAATTAGCACAATCCAAGCTGTAATACTGTTCTGCATTGTTTGTAATTTGTGGTTAAAGCTATGTAAACAGCACGGAATACTAATGATCATAAATGGCAGAGAATATTAACAGCCATTTTATTCACAAAAATGTAAGTATAATGAAAAAAATCAGTTATTAATCTAAGGTTCAACATGTTAATGTTTATCTTGTACTTGTTTTCAGATGAATGTACTAATTTTAATTGAATTTTAGACATCAATGCCTGGACTATTGCACTTATATTCAGCAAATTACAGATATATTTTTTATTTTTGTGGTTAATGTTGCAAAATATTTTCTGCATTTGGGCATTTTAGTAATGTCAGACTTTATTACATAAACCCAAGAAATTTTTTTTTCCATTACCAACAATATTTGAGAACTAAATATAACATTTAAGGCATATAGTTGCATTTCTCTTCCTTCCCTATCAAATCTTCTCACCTGCATTTTATACTGGGTTATAGTTGCACAGACACTTGTCTTTTTGAAGTATATTTGCAGATCAGGAAGATAGAACACAAATTCTCCAGTGGATTTAACAAATTTCACTTCAGTTGAAATTCTGATCTTGCAAATGTATGTCAGATTGTTGATCAAAATGCCCAACCAACACTTGGGAGAGCTGATGTGTCATACATGAGAGAACTATACAACAGACTATCTAGATTGAAGAAATTTAAAACAGCAGAACCTAAAATCAGAGAGCTGAACAGAAATTCATGATTCAATAATAAAGTCACTTTTACAACTATCTGGTTATTGTCAAGAATTGTCAATTCAATACTATGTTTAAGGTAATAGCAGAATTACTGTTTCTTGTGTGTTTACCTACACCTCAAGGATTGCAGCAGTTCAAGAAGATAGCTCACACCTAGGGATAGAGTCATAGAGGTTTACAGTATGGAAAACAGGCCCTTTGGCCCAACTTGTCTATGCTACCTTTTTTTTAAATCCCCAAGCTAATCCTAATTGCCTGCATTTGACCCATCTCTCTCTATACCCATGTAACTGTCTAAATGTTTTCAAAAGACAATTATACCCACCCTTACTGGTACCTCTGCCAACTTGTTCCAGACATTCTCCACCCTCTGCATTAAAAAATTGCCCCTCTGGACACTTCTGTATCTCCCACCTCTCTCCTTAAACCTATGCCCTCTTGTTTTAGACTCACCTACCTTTGGGAAAAGATATTGACTAACTCGCTGATCTGTGGCCCTCATTATTTCTGCATACTTTCTTCAAAAGTTTCTGCTCTACTGTCCAATCCTTAATGGACTGCCCACCCTCTTACAGATGCCATAGAGCCATTCTTTCTGGTTGCATCACATAAATGTTGGCCTCACCAGTGATATTCACAGCCATAGAATTCCTACAATGCAGCAAAAGGTCACCT
This sequence comes from Sphyrna mokarran, assembly GCA_024679065.1. Classification (NCBI taxonomy): domain Eukaryota; kingdom Metazoa; phylum Chordata; class Chondrichthyes; order Carcharhiniformes; family Carcharhinidae; genus Sphyrna; species Sphyrna mokarran. Next base: position 109,218,350 of record JAGIQG010000003.1, read on the forward strand.
GGCCCATTGAATCTGCATCAGATCAGGAGCAGGGGTGGGGGAGGTGGTGGTGGTGATAGTGAAGTGTTGAAACCAGAAGTGGAGGCATGTATCATAAGAGGAAGCAGATTTATGATTGAGTTGAGGAGGAACTTCTTCACCCAGTAGATTCCCTGCCCAGCTAAGCAGTTGAGGTCACGTCATTGAATGATTTTACAAGAGTTAACATTTTTAACAATAAAAGAATCAAGGGTTATGGGCAGATAAATGGAGCCTAGTCCATAAAAAGATCAGCCATGATTTCACTGAAGGGCAAAAACCAGGCTCAGGGGGCCAGGTGGCCTACTCCTGCTCCTAGTTCTTATGACTCCACAACAGTATCCTACCCACGTCCTTCCCTCCACAACATTCTTAAGAGGCAATTTTTAGGATTGCCAAATTTTCAATTAATTAAAAATATGAATCCCATTCAGTTCAAAATTCCAAACTTATCAAATAAATTACTTTGAATAATATTGCTTCACCTAAAAGAATAAATGAATTTACAACCCATTCTGCTTGGTGAATCTTCATTCAGCGTCTTTATCAGTCTTAAAATGACATTGGCTATGATTTAAGCATGAACTTAGCATCTTTAGTTTGCAACAAAAATTCTCAATTATTGTGGTCACGTGTGAATAAAATTACTCATCTCAGCTACACAATGCAGGTAAGGACAAAAGGCTCATTAAATCTCAATGCTACAAAGGTTTACTCGTAATGCAAAAGAAATACAAATAAACATCTGTTTAGTTTCTGTACAAACATCAATTCAAATTAAAACTATCACATTGCACAATTTGAATGTGAACTGTTTCTGATAGCATTTTTGATTCTTAAAGCTTCAAAGTTTTGGTTAAAGAAAATGGAGCATTTGGTCCGATTCTAAAAATGACCAATTTGCTGTAAAATTAAGAATTTTACAATGGTCAAACATATTAAACTCGCAAGTGTATCATATAAAATCTCCCAAATTTAAAAGTTAGCTTATTTTATTAATTTTAAATACATATTACTGATCAGGTAGATTTTATACATCAAAACCTTTAATTAGATAAGAAACATACACAAACAGTAGATTTTGATAATCTAACATTTATTTCATAAGTACATGTAGAGAACAAATGAGGAAAAGCTACATCATTTTCACATTTTCCATAAATTTAAAATCTATTATACTGTTAAAAAGTTAATCATAAAACTGCAAAGGAATCTTATACATTTAATACTTAACAGCATCATTTGGTTACATTATGCATCGGAATACTTTACTATTTTACAAAATGTAACTTTACAATAGAAGTTATAGAACTTAGAAATCAGTACATGGTTACCTGGGTATTCAATTAAATTGTGCCATATAGTGATCCATTACAGTCCATCACATGGTTACATGTATTAGCATTGTAAAGATAGTCAATCTTCAATTTTTCGTGCCAGTCTACAAAAGGTCCAATTGTGTTCCACAGTATTCTCATTTGCTCTTTCACTCATATGATGTACCCTTGTCATTTTGATGGTAAAGCCTTGCTTTGCAATGTATTCCATCAGATGAACACGAAGAGACACCTCCTGGTGATAATCACAGGGTCCAAATGTGAATGACACCTGGAAGTCTCTGGTATCCATCATGTGTTTATTCCATTTTGTGAAATGGTTTGAGATACCCTCCAGCAGCGAGTGAACTTTAGTAGTTATAGTCAGTTGTGTAATTATAACAGCTACTGGATTTGAATATTTGGAAAGCTTGCGGGTGCTGGACAGTTCCACCACCTCCTCAAATGTATCTAAGGAGTAAAGGGGCTTGGGGTCATTCAGACAGTGAATCAAAGGCTCTATCTGATAGAAGTCAGCCTCTTTCCTCAGGAGATCGATTTCTTTAAAGCCATGAGGTAATGTTAGAGCTGCAGTCCTTAAAAAATTCAAGATATATCTGAAGAGAGGTCCATCTCTATCAATGAAATAGTTTCCTTGAGAGTCTTTGGCAGTGGGAAAATCTCCCCTAAACATTACTCCTAACATGGAGTCTGGATATCTAGTTAGTGTAGATATTGATGTTGAATACAAATGTCCTCCTACATTAAGGGTGACTGGATCAGCCATCTGAAATGAAAAAAAACTAGGATATGAATAGTTATCTCACAAATGTTTTGTCCCTATTATATTCAAACAGTCAAACCGAACTGTCGTACCTAATTTATATATAACTGAAACCTTTTTCAGTGTGTTTAAATTTATTCAATCCCCAAGCACTATTTTGCTGGGGGAAAAAAAAACTCTTACCCACACAATTTAGGGGATCTGTGGTGCAACGGACGTCCCAAGAACGGCTAATATTGAAATTCCAACCATGGGACACATCATTCACATTAAATACATCATTCTTACCCATTCGTGTTTTAAAGTTTTTTTCCACACACCCAAACTCAAATATTACTATTAGTATGCTCAAGACTGACAGACAATTAGATCACTACAATATACTAATGTACCAGGGGATAACAATGTCCATAAAAACAATGCTGTGGAAATCTGAAATATAAGCAATGTTCAGGCATATTCATTAACATAAATCATGTTTTTTCCCGTCACTTTATCTCATCTTAACAAGATTGCTGAAGCCGAATGGGCGGGTAAATATTAATATATAATGCAAAATGAATCCATTTGCTACAATAGCTCCCTGGTTCAGGCACGGAGGGGGGGGGGGGGCGGTTAGTTCTTGGAGACGAGTCTTTCAGACGTGAAGCCAGACTGTGTTTCCCAATCTGTTTTCCCTCCTGACATGAGCTCAAACATCAGATTAGGTGGGTGCCGAGGCAGCGGCAGGGACAAGAGCCCGCCTCTCGGCGTTACTGACACCAGCCAGCAGCAGCCACAGCCTCGGTGTTCAGCGTCGGCCGGCTCACCGAACGGGCGCCACGCAGCACCTCCGGCTCGGTCCCGAAACCAAGCCCCGGGTCTGTCCGGCCACAGCGCGGCCCACTACTCCACACACACACACACACACAACTTAGCCACTCCCGCACGCCAGCGAGAGGCAATCCTCAGTCAGAGTGAGGGTAGCCCCCGCCGCCCTGGCCTCACCGCCTGTTCCCAGTCTCCATTATCCATCCGCTCCGCTCTCTCCGATCCGAAACTCCGCACTCTCCCCGCAGCAGGCACGGAGATCGATCGATCTCTCCGCGCAGCCACACCACCGAGCGCCAGCTTCGTGCGCACACGCAAGCAACGAGCATGCGTACTGGGGGGGGGAAGAGAGCGAAGTGTGTCATTTTGAATTGGGTGCCGCCATCTTTGGTATAGGCAGAGCTTCACTTAAGAGAGAAGTAACAAAAGCAGCAATTTGCGGGAGGTTCATCTGACAAAGGTTGTGGATTTAAAAAGGAAATCCAGAGATACTCAAGGGAATTTCGGATTTTAAAATATATTCTTGACACTTAAGTTTAATTTATAGCCTTGAAGTATTGCCTGAATGGTTCAGAAGCCTTCCAGACGCTGTTCAGTGGGACTAGTACGATGAATGGTCTAATATTTAAATTATAGAGGTAATTGGGCTCAAAAAGCCTGGGCAAACTGAATTAAAAGCTGGCCACCATACAAGTAACAGCTGACAAACTGCAACAATATGCATTCCAGATACCCAAGCAATTAAAAATACTATATTAACTTGGCTGCATTGAAAAGACATCACTGAAGGATAGTACAGATATTTACAGCTGCTAATAGCATATGCTCTTTTGCATTTAGCAAACTAAAATAAAACAATCTATACCAGAAACATTATAATTATATCAGGCGACTGAAAGAACCAGAACGAGAGACTCAAAATACAATGTCATACCGTTATCTATAGTTGTCTGATATCAGGCAAGCAACTGGCGAATGTGTAGAGTATATCGGTTTTACATCTACCAGATGATTTCATCCTGTTGCTTTGGTGATCCACTCATCCAAACGAGAAACCTGCTCGAGTGCTTCTGAACCTGAATAAATTATTATTTCCTCTGCTTTCAAACACAGGCATATAATTTAGAAACAAGATAAATATTGCATTGAAATGTAATTGTAAACTAAGATTTAGATTTGAGTATGCTGCTGGTACATAGGAATGGAGGACTTAGGGACAGGAGTAGGCCATTCTGTCCTTCGCACCTGCTCCACCATTCAGCAAGGTCATGGCTGATCTGGTTGGGCTCTCAACAACACTGCCATCTGCTCTCTCCCATCCACCTCATCCCCAATAACCCTTGATTCCCCAGTCTATTAAAAATCTGCCTTGATTGAAATTAATGAGTCAGTCTCCTTTGTTCTCTGCATTATAAATTACATTGAAGAGAATTCCACATACTAACTAAAAACAAAATCTCCTAGTTATTCACTGGTCTCAGCACAATTCAGGTGAAGCACAGTGGTGCAGTTCCTAAGACAAGAGGATTATCCCCTTCCACTGCAAATTGCTGTCCAGCCCTAAGCAACATCCTGAACCCTGCCAGCATGTAGGCAACACAACTATTTGGACTTACCCTCTCAACTGCAGAGAACTATGTCAATCCCTATGACCATATTGTCCCCCTCCTGTTCCATTCCTATTAACCTCTGTCCCCACTTGTCTACCCTGCAACTCTCCATTCATCCCCCATAAGCTGCAAGAATTTTAAATGCATCAGACAATTGCAAGGGCTGAGGTCCTTGCACATTTGCATTTTCTAAGCTCTTATCAATATCATTTGCAGTCACACCCTGATGTCCCTGACCACTGACCAAATCAGAAGACTCTAATCTAAGGGGTTTGACCCTTGCACTTTGGCAGGAATAATAAATGTGTAGAGTATAGGGCTAATGGTAGGATTCTTAATAGTGTTGATGAACAGAGGGATCTTGGTGTATTTGTGCATATATCCCTGAAAGTAGGCAGTCAAGTCGATAAGGTTGTTAAGAAGGCATATGGAGTCTTAGCTTTTATTGGTAGGGGGATTGATTTTCGGAGCCGCAACGTCATGTTGCAACTGTACAAAACTCTAGTGCGGCCGCACTTGGAGTAATGTGTGCAGTTCTGGTCCCCACATTATAAGAAAGATGTGGAGGCATTGGAGAGGGTACAGAGGAGGTTTACCAGGATGTTGCCTGGTATGGAGGGCAGGTCTTATGAGGAGATGCTGAGGGATTTGAGGTTGTTTTCGTTAGAAAGGAGGCGGCTAAGAGGGGACCTTATCGAAACAGATAAGATGATTAGAGGTTTAGATAGGGTGGACAGTGATAGCCTTTTTCCTAGGATGGAGAAAGCTAGCACGAGGGGACACGGCTTTAAATTAAGGGGTGATAGTTATAGGACGGATATCAGAGGTAGGTTCTTTACCCAAAGGGTGGTTAGGGAGTGGAATGCCCTGCCTGCAGCAGTTGTAGATGCGCCAAGTTTGGTAGCGTTTAAGAGGTTAGTTGATAAGTTTATGGAAGAGAAGGGAATGGTTTAGTTTGGAGGGTCATTGCTTTTTTCATAATTGGTCGGCGCAACATCGAAGGCCGAAGGGCCTGTTCTGCGCTGTAATGTTCTATGTTCTATGTTCTTCCTGATGTATTGCAGTGTCTGCAGCTCCGCCTCCAGCTCAATTACACAGAGCCAAAGCTCCTCAAGCACTTACTACAGAAGTGTTTGCCCTGGATCACACTGGTATCCAGGAACTCTGACATTCTGCAGTTGCACTACATCACCTGTCCGACCACCTTCACTATCATCATAGAATAATACAGTGCAGAATTAGGCCGTATGATCCATCCAGACTGCATCAACTCTCTAAAGGAGCATTTTATCCAGACCCTATCCCCATAACTCCAAGTATTAACCCTGCTAATTTCCCTAACTTACACATTTTGGGACACTGAGGACACTTAGATTGGCTAATCAACCTAATTTGCACATTTTAAAGCATTTTTCAGCTGTTAAAAGCATTGTGCTAGATACTTACAATTGTTATTGTACATGGATTCCCACTAACAATTCCTTGTGCTTGACAATTTCAATTAATTTGTACTGTATTTGTCCTGAATTCCCAAATCAAGAGTATTGTTGTACAATTCAAACTCAGTCACCAAATAACTGGAAATTTCCAATAATTGGTAGGGTGAGGGATTGCTATGCTGAGTTGCTACTGTAGGGTAAAACTGAAATGAATTAATTCAGTCATTAGTGAAATCATGGAATAATACTTTGCTTCAATTTCTAAATCTGAAACAGGAACGTTGCATTCACACATACCAGTGTATCCAAAATTGTTTTTCCTACTTTTTCTGGTTTGCAGGTTATATTTTCATAATGGAAGATATAACCTACAAATAATGTATCAAATTATTTGGAGGTTATATTACCAATATTTACCGACTTATGGACTTCAACGCAGATAAATGTGTAGTGGTCCATTTTGGCAGGAATAATTGGATGAAGGAGTACAATATAAGGGGTAGGAGTCTTAGCTGTGTTGTAGAGCAGAAGGATCTTGGGGTCCGGGTCCACAGGGCTCTTAAATCGGCCTCGCAGGTGGAGGAAGTGGTCAAGAAGGCATACGGTGTACTGGCCTTCATTAATCGAGGAATAGAGTTCAGGAGTCAGGAGGTAATGATGCAGCTCTATAAGACTCTTGTCAGACCCCAGTTGGAGTATTGTGCGCAGTTCTGGTCGCCTCATTATAGGAAGATGTAGAGGCTATTGAGAGGGTTCAGAGGAGATTTACAAGGATGCTGCCTGGATTGGGAGGCAGGTCTTATGAAGATAGGTTGAGGGAGCTGGGACTCTTCTCACTGGAGAGACGTAGGTTGAGAGGTGACCTGATAGAGGTTTATAAAATGTTGAGAGGAATAGATAGGATGGACTCTCAGAGACTATTTCCCCGAGCGGAAATGGTCACTACGAGAGGACACAGATTTAAGGTGCAGGGAAGCAAATACAAAGGAGATGTTAGGGGTAGGTTTTTCACTCAGAGGGTGGTGAGTGAATGGAACTGACTGCCGTCGGAGGTTGTTGAGGCAAACTCACTGGGGTCTTTTAAGAGACTTCTGGATGAGTATATAGAAACGAATAGGATAGGGGGTTATAGATAGGTCTGTGGATTGGTAGATGTGATTGGCGCAACTCGTGGGCAGAAGGGCCTGTTTGTGCTGTATTGTTCTATGTTCTATGTTACTTATACGTCAAAGGAATCAAGGCAATCCACAGAAGTGCAAGTTCCCTTTTTGCATGAAAGAAAGACTTCATCCCTCAAATCCGAGCTGCATCTGCACACTAAGGTAGTGATAAGACAGTATAGAGAAAAAGGCAACCCAAAACTGGCAGCCTGCTGTAATCCAAGTGTGTTACAATATAGTGTTGGACTTGTTAACAGGACATCATAGAAATAATTATGTATAATCTATCACTGGTGTTCTAAATTAAAGAAATTTCTCTTTCATTATCTGATCATTTGAAATTGCTGTTAATTTCAGACTGGGTGTGTTGCAGCTTCTTTCATATATTTCCCCTTTATTTTGGTTTGCGCTTTTTTAATAAGTGCTTTTTACTGAGCACCCTCCTACAATGTGCGTATATCTATCAATCGATTATGCATTTGTCAGTATATTCTTCCACAAATTCATTGATGTATCCAATTCTTCACCTCCTTCCCTGTTATCTATTGTTTTCCCCCAAGCCTCAATACTTCAAATTCTGACTTCAGGCAGCTTTTAAATTTTATCCACAAAAAAATTAATTTGAGTCTTCAAGTCTGATTAAGCATCTACACTTGCAATACCATGATGTGTCTTTTCTCTTGACAGAAAAATGTGAATTAATTCATTTAGTATTATTTTATCAGTTTATAATTAATATATCCTCCCATAATTAATAAAACTTCCACTAAGCTCTACAACTGTTAGCAAATCTTATTAATAAAACCTTACAATTATTAGCAAATAACCCAAGATTTGAAAGATCAATGAGCGAAATATTAGCCAACCAATCACTTACCTGTTTCCCTCAGTACATCAAAGTCCCCTTACACACCAAATTCCCAAGTTCACGTTCTGGCTAACTGCAGTCAGTGATGAACTGCTGTCTTTGTGCTTGCTGTAAGTGTAGTTTAATGCAGGTCTGTAGTTTGGTTATTATTGAATAATTCAAATTTCAAATTCAAATTTAAGATTTTCTCCCTTTCTGTAATTTGTATATGTAAACATTGGCCTTGGAGAGGCTATGGAGGAGATTTGATAGAATAAAGCAAATGATGTAGGACTTCAGTTACACACAAAGACTCTCCAAGTTGGGATGAAAATGGAAAATGCTGCAAATACTCAGCAGCCCTGGCAGCATCCATGGAACAAAAAGAGATATAAATTTTAGGTCAATGACCCACAGAGATTTTCTTCTTATTTATTGGATGGCCTGTCACTAAAAGGCTGGTATTTATTATCCATCTCTAGTTCCATAAATAGAAAACAACAACTGTTCAAAAATCTCAAATGAGTCACTTTATTGTAATAAAGTTATTACAATAACTTTATTCAATATATTATGGCAGGGAAAGATAGTTGAGGGTGCAGGCAGGAATTTTTGCAATTTTCAGGTATAAAGAAATAGAGATTGGGTGTGTGCTGGTTGGTGGAAATAAGTTAAAGTGTAGAAAAATAAAGTTATTTCAATAAATAGCCATAGAATCAATAGCCTCAAAAATAATTATTTCATAAAGTTTAAGATATCAGCTGAAGTTAACTAAAACCACAACTGAATGGCAAAACTGCATTGGGAAAAAATGATTAGGTGGCATCCCCACGGTAAAGCTTTATAAGTTACGTTGGTAGTCAAAATAGCCAGATAGGGCCTTTGAAAGAATTAGCATGGTGGTCACGATTGGTGAGTAGGATATGTAAATATATATGTTTTGTGTTTGTTTTCACTACTGAAGTTCATACAGTGCTAAATATAAATGCTATTGATATTGACTTTTTCACTGAAAATTTATAAATGGCCTTAGCTTGGTTTGAGGCATTGGAGGTTGACCAGGTTGGACCTGATAACATTTTACTTCAAATGCTATAGAAAATCAGAGAGGTACTATTTGAGCTACTTAACTTTGTGATCTGGACTAGTTTGAATTGACTGGAGAGAGAGAGAGCAGAATGCATGAATGCTTGTCCACATATAACAAGACTCATTCAATAATAGAAACATTCAATAAGAGTGTAGGTCATACAGCCCTTAAGCTTGTCCAGCTATTATGGCTACTCTGTATCTTAGAGTATCTAAACTGCTCGGTTTTGCTCCCTATCCTATAAGTAAAGCTGTAATTTATGTTTTTTTTAAGATTTAAATTACATAATTAAACTTGCATAATGAATTTTAGCCATGCCAAAGACTAACAATCAAATGATCCATGGTTTAAGATAAAATAAACTCACCTGATGAAAGGGCAGTGCTCCAAAAGCTTGTGCTACCAAATATATCTGCTGGACTTTAACCTGTTGTTTTGAGACTTCTCACTTAAAGTAAAATGCCAGCCAACACTAATAGTTTTCATTTTTAAAAAATAGTTTTGACACTTAGGAACGCAAATAATAAGAAACAAGAAAAGAAAGTAATACAATATTGAGAAATGATATGACCAAAACATTTTCTTAGATCTCTCACATTTCAAAATTTCCCACTACACCACTGGTACATGAGAGCTCAAGAGTGAGGGCGAAGAATGAAGGTGAGAGTAAGAGAGAGTGTATACAAGAGTGGGGGGAAGTGTATGCAAAGGGTGGACGGAAAGGGAAGTGTGTAAGAGGTGAGCGGAGGGAGCTTGTGCGACAGGTGGAGATGAGGAGAGAGCATGTACTGAGAGGTGGGGGAAATATGTGGGGAGATTGGGAGAGTATGTGAGGAAGGGGATGTGCGTGCACTGTGAGGGATGGGGGTAGAGTGTGTACTGTGAAGGGTGGCAGGAAGCATGTGGGGGAGTGGGAGAGTATATGGGGAAGAGGGATGTGTGCTGCAAGGGGTGTAGGTGAGTATGTTCTGTGAAGAGTGGGAGAGCATTTACTGTGAGGGATGGCGAATGAGTGCGTGCTGTGAGGGGTGGGGAAAGTGTGTACTATGAGGGGTGGAGGGGGAGTATGTACTGAGGGGTGGAGGAGAGTATGTACTGTGAGGGGTGGGGGAAGAATGTGAACTGTGAGGGATGGGAGAAGAGTGTGTGTTGTGAGGGGTGGGGGAAGAGTATGTATTGTGAGAGGTGGCAGGACAGTGTGTTTTGACGGTGAGGAGAGCATGTGGGGGATAGGGAGAGTATGTGGGGAAAAGGGATGTGTGCTATGAGAGGTGGGGGAGAATATGTACTGTGAGGAAGAGTGGGGTGAGCTTCGGCCTTTAGATCCCGGTGGTGAAGGAAAATGAAACTGAACTCATGCCCCATTAAGGGTAAATCCGCCTGTGGTCTGAATATGGATTTAAATTCATCACGCAGGGGGCGGAGCCTACAGCAGGGGGCGTGGCCTGGAACAGAGGGTGGGGGGGGCCGTCGTTTGGGTCGTGGGCGAGGCCCTGGATAAGGAGGCGGGGCCTGGCTGGGTCGGGGGCGTGGTTCTACCATGATCCCGCCCACTCCGATGACGGCAGGCACCGGTTCTATAAGGCGCGCCTCTATTGGATAGAAATGGAGGCGGACGGCGCGCCGTCAGTGCTGTAGCCGCTGATTGGGTAAGAACAGCAATAAGCGGCTCTCCTTGAAGGCTACCGAGAAAATGGCGGCGCTGAGGAATCTGCTTCGTGGCGGGAAGGTGGGAGGACAATCTCCGTATCTGAGGGATTCATGGTGTTGCTGCAGGGCGGTGCGGGCCGACGGTTTGTCCGCGCAGTAACTCCGAGTTGTTTTTGTTCCTACAGGTTGCCTTTGGCCTGTTGTCACGGAGACAGTTCCACGGATCAGCTCCTGCTGCTGTCCAGGTAAAACAGGGTCACCTTCGCTCATTGTAGTCCTGGGGATAGTGATTTCCCCCCCCCCCCCCCCCACCCCCACCCCCTGCTCATCCAGCTCCTGATCAGAGCTTTAGTCACTAGTTCATAGACACTGCCGTCACTTTCAGAACTCTTGCCCGGTAAATTGGAGTTGAAAACAATGTGTTGTAGTTTCGTGGCTGCTCTTTTCCCCTGTGCACCCCAGTTCTGTCCTAATGGAAAAGTGGTATCATGTAATTGGAACAAGAACTCTCAGGGTTTTGTTACTCTTTAGTTTTATTAATTATAATGTAGGTCTCTACAAAAGCGACGACTGAAACGACATCAGCGCAAATCTGCATACATTGCCCAAGGACATCCTTTTGACAAGGAATCCGAAAGCATTTGTCCTCTGTAGGAATTGGTGTGGATAAGTTTCCCTGATTCCCATTTGAGGGCAACTTAAATAATTCCCCGTCTGAAGTAGCCTTGTGGTGAATGTGAGGCTAGTCCATTATTAAAAACTGCCAGTTGTAATGAAGCAGAAGTTGATCCCTTCTGAGAGCTAACATTTATCCACGCAGAGTGCCATACCTCATCTGTTAAATGTGTGGTTAGTGGTGTGAACTGCTCTTCACCAACTTTGTGGTTAAATTAAAATAACTATCTGAGACTTTATGTAAATTCAAAAAGTAACTATTTATTTACAGTGAACAAGTTAACTAAGCTATTAACAAACCAAATAAAACAGTATTCTAATGAAATGCTGTTTGGATAAATACAATTCCCACTTAACAAAAAAAATCAATTTTTAGTCACTCTAAATTGTAACTAGTTTGTCATCTTTCAGAGCTTTCTTTCTTCTGTCTTTAACTATCTTCACTATTGAAGCATTCTTTTAAGACATAAATGCAGCTATGCTGCTCTCTCTCCCAGAGCTGAATTAAACTGTCATGTGACAGGTGCTTTCCAATTTGCCTCACTGTCCCCTGTGTCTTTTATGCCTGATGACATCTCAATATTTCCTGCATTAGAATTGGTTCTTGGGTTACCAAAACATCAATTTCAAATCTGGTAGGTTGTTGGTATCTCAGTGCCTAATTTAAACTGGCTAAAATTCAAAACAGTCTGTTGTCTTGGCAACATGACTTTAGCTTTTGATACAACATTTTACTTTGGGCTCTGTAAGAAGAAAACCCCACTTGTTAACAGACAATTTTGTAACAATTATTACAATTTTTTTAAGGAAATTTGTGGGCAGGAATTCAGAAATGCAAAGGTTAATGGCAGTGTCTAGAAATGTGAATCTTTCTGTGCTATTTCTAGCTTGGTGAGATGGCCGTTTATCCAATGCTGCTGAACTGTATTTCAGTTTCCAAAGTTTCACGAAGCCGTTGTATTTTTCTTGAAGCTGACTTTCTACGTACTCCCCATAAAATACATGATTATTGGGGAATGGATAGAAGATATTTGAAATGGACGTGGAAGCTAGCTGAAAAGCATAATGATTCATTTTGAGTATTTGATGCAAAATTTGAACAAATGAGATGTATGAAGGAATGTATTTCCTAATCATTGACATAAGATAGATAAACAGCAGCTCTCTTTTCTGATTTTTGTGTTACTATGTTTTTTAGAATGGGTGCTCCATCTGTTGGTGATAAACATGTTCAAAATTCTAGCCTGTATAGCTAGAAAGAATAATTGATTTCGTGTATTCTAGCTAACCTATCGAGATGCTCTGACCCAGGCCATGGACGAGGAGATTGAAAGAGATGAAACTGTATTTCTGCTGGGAGAAGAAGTAGCACAATATGATGGTGCGTACAAGGTGAGTCACAAAGCACAAGACGTAGGAGCACAAGTAGGCCATTGTGTCTGCTCTGCCATTCAATTAAATCATGACTGATCTGGTATGACAATTCTCAATTCCACTCTCCCACTTTAACCCCATAATCCTTGATTTTCTGACTGATTAACAATCTATCTATTTCAGCCCCCAACATACTGATTTGATCCAGCCTCTACAGCCCTCTGCAATAAAGAATTCCACAAATTCAGTACCTTCTCAAAGAAACCCCTCTCTTTAAATGGGTGACTCCTTAGTCTAATGTTATGGCCTCTGGTCCTTGATTCTCTTTGAGAGAATCAATCTCAGCATCTGCCCAGTCGAACCCCATATATCTCAATAAGATTACCTCTTATTCTTCTCAACTCCAAAAAGTGTAGATAACCAAGGGTAAACAAGAAAATTCCTCCATATCTGGGAGCAAGCTAGTGAGCCTTATCTGGACTGCTTCCAACACCATTATGTCTTGGATAAGTTCCTAAATACTGTTCACAGTATCTCTGGTGTGGTCTAATTAGTGTCTTGTATAGTTTGAACAAGACTTCCCATTTTCATTCTCCATCATCTTTGAAATGAAGGTCTTCACAAAGACTCCCAAATTCCTCTGTGCTGCAGCCTTTTGCAATCTTTCTTCATTTAAATAAAAATCAGTTCCTTTATTCTTACTATCAAAGGTGCATATTTTCCTACTCTTTGCGTATTTTTGTCCACTCAGTTAAGTTGTCTATACCTTTCTGTAGATTCTTTGAGTCATCTTTGCCATTTACCCTAGCTGATGATTTGTAACTCTTTAAAGTTTTAGTATTGAAATTAATTGTATATATTCATGGTTTTATTTTTGTAGGTGAGCCGTGGATTGTGGAAGAAATGGGGAGACAAGAGAATCATAGATACTCCAATTTCAGAGGTGCGTTTCATTAAGAAGCTTCTGCATGTCTAATTTGTGTTTAATAACTTAATATTAAAATTTTTTCACGTTATTTTTCAGATGGGATTTGCAGGAATTGCAGTTGGTGCTGCTATGGTACGTACTTTGGATTATTTTGCATAACTTGCTGTGTCAAGTGCGTGGAACTTTGAATATTCTTCTGAAGTGGACTTGCATGTTTACCATTAAAATTGTCATACATACATTCATTCTCATAGCAGGAAAGCTAATAAAGCTTCATTGCGACAAATATTAATTACTCATGAATGAAATAGTTCTGTCGATTTTAGTATAGAAACATTACCAAGCGTGTTGGAGTATAAGAATAGAAATTCGAAACATTGCATGCTATTTAGTTGCCAAAACTAGTGTCTGTAAACATGTTTGTGTTGCAATGTCTTTGGGAAAATAAGGTCAGATTCTTACTAACTTTTCAGGCTGGCTTGAGGCCCATCTGTGAATTTATGACTTTCAATTTCTCACTGCAAGCCATTGATCAAGTTATAAATTCTGCTGCTAAGACGTACTACATGTCAGCAGGTGCAGTTTCTGTTCCTGTTGTCTTCAGAGGTCCAAATGGTTGTTCAGCTGGAGTAGCAGCTCAGCATTCCCAGTGCTTTGCAGCATGGTATAGCCACTGCCCTGGGCTAAAAGTAATTAGTCCTTGGAGTGCTGAAGATGCTAAAGGGTTGCTGAAATCTGCCATCCGAGATGATAACCCTGGTAAGTTTTTTTTTCTTTTTTAAAATAGATAACATTTAAAACATTGTAATTTCAAGAAGAAACTTGATGTAGAGCTCTTGGGGCTAAAGAGATCAATATGGGAGGAATGCAACATCAAGATATTGAATTTGATGATGATTAAAATGAATGACAGAGCAAACTTGAAGGCTGAATGGCCTGATCCTGCATCTGTTTTCTATATTTCAGATATATTTTGTTGGCATGGATTAAAATACCTGCAATTGCCATTCATTTGATAAATATATGCTTCTAATAAGGCACTTATTTAAACTGATTTTATTACCTTTTTTATTTTGTTATTAATGGAAATATTAGATGCAAACACTTTGAATGTTAAAAGTGAAATTAAAAATGGGGATAGAAACTTTTAGCTGATCTCCTCCACTAACTGACCTGTCAGGCCGCTGCAAATTTGTTACACTCGGAATGTTGATTAGTCCAAGGCTGCACATTTTCAGATCAATACTGACTTAGTTCCACAATGACCACTGTTTTGTATTAATTCATTTTTCTTTTTTACTCCATGGAAGCCTGCAAGTAGTTAATGAATATGTTTAATTTTCTTTTTAGCCAAGAGCTTTCTAATTTGATTTCTCAACACCTCCTCCCACTTTGGAATTTGATTGAAAATGGTTTTTAACCTGTAAACATATTGCAAGTCAGTTTAAGGCACGCCATTTTCTTTGTATGTTTAAAGAAACTCAACTCATAATATCCATTACTTCTGCAGTTGTTTTTATGGAAAATGAACTGATGTATGGCGTGCCTTTTGAAGTCTCTGAGGAAGTCCAGTCAAAGGACTTTGTTATTCCAATAGGAAAAGCCAAAGTAGAAAAAGAAGGTAAGAAATTACAAAAAGCTGCAGTTTGAATGTTAAAATAAATATAAACATTTTTGGGAGTGATTTTCCCCCCCCCCCCCCGTCACCACCACGTGCTGAATTGTTGGGAAAACTGGTCTAGATCACAACATTTTATTTTTCAGTGCAGCTTCAGACCTCAGACTCCCTACCCTGTGCAATGCAAAGATCACAATCATGAATCTCATTTTTAAAAATCTGGAGCGGGGGGTTGGGTGTGGCAGTGCCTATTCACGCCGGAGTCTGATCGCTCTGGAACTCTGTGCATGCACAGTGGTCCCAATCTGTCAGTCTCCCTGTTTGCTGGCCAGCTGGGTTTTTTCTCCCCAGAGCACTTCAGTGTCCAGCATGTAGGCTGTCAGGCCTGTCCTGCACTGTCAGAATGCCCAGGTGGCACCACCTGACTTCCTGGGGTATCCTGTTTGCACCCCCCATCATTCCAGTAGAATCTCCTAGTTCCTGAATGTGGGGAGCTACTCTAAACATCGGCAGAATGAAGTATAGTACTGGCAAGATGAGAAATGCTACTGCATATGTGAATAATCACATTTTAAACTACATTTAAAATGTGTTTAAAAACAGATTTAAATTTGTTTTGAGCGCAGTCTCAACTGTGCCTGTTCCCCAGCTCTGGGAGACGTGTACATCAGGAACATGTGCACAAATCCCACCAAATGGCTGACATGTAAGTCTCCTGACCTGGATTTGCCAGAAAATTTGTAGGTCGCAATGGAAGAATCACTCCTTTCATTCTAAATCATTTCAATAACTTTGTATTTCAGCAATTGAAAGTTTTCTTTTCCTGCAAGATAATCCTGCTCTTTCCTTCAGTGTTTAGACTCTTGATACTCATTCAAAATGCTTTTGGCTTAATATTTTTCTCTCTCTTTTCAAAATAATTTCCTAACCATGCTATCAGTCATCTGTGACAAATATCTACTGCATTGTTCATCTTAATGTTTAAGAGGTGATGTTTATTTCTGGGATGATTAATTTAGGATTGAGCAGAGTTGACTTGGATTGACAAGAGAAATCATGTTTAACAAACCTGTTTAGAATTTTTTTGAGAATGTAGTTAGCAGAATTGATAATGAAATCATTGAATATGGTATGTTTAGATTTTTTTGAAAGCTTTTGGTACGTTCCCACATGTGTTAGTAAGTAAAATTTGCATGGATTTGGAATTGGTTAACTGACAGAAAACAAAAATGAGTAGGATTAAATGCATTACTTGCAAACTGACTAGAAGGATCCTGCAAGCATCAGTGAGTGGTTGTGCATAGCTGGAGCCCCAATCTATATCAGTGATTTGGATGTAGGAGTTCAATGCAATATTTCTAAATTAAGTTTTTCATCTTGCATTCCATCAGGATAATCACAAGAATACTAATGTCAGGATGAAACAACAAACTTGTACTGTTTAAGTGTGTTGGTTGGCAAGTGAACTTTAGTGGAGGTGTTGCCATGGCGAAGGCACCAGTTAATGGAGACAGACATTTAAATGCCAACATTGTTTAAAAATTTAAATCAGGCAGCTTGATTTTGAGCAAGACATTGCTCTGAGGAATATACAGTAAATGGCCACCATTTATTTTGTTTGGCTGAAATTGGTGCAATTCTGCAAAGACCAGGGTGCTATTTATATATACTTCCAGTAGTTTCCAAAACTTGGTGCAAGTGTGAGAGAATGCAATGACACTTGACAAAATTTGGAGAGATGTAGTGAGTGGGCAAAAAAATCTGGCACATGGAATACAGTGTGGAGGTTATCTAATTCAGTAGGAAAATCAGAAATACAAAGTATTTAAGTCAGGATACCAACGTCGCTTTGAATTTCCAGTGTGAGTCACCTAAAAGCTAAAATGTGAGTACAACAAGCAATTAAGAAAGCAAATAGTCTACTAATCATTACCTCCAAGAAGATTTGCACACAGAAATAAAGATATTTTACTGCAATTTATATAGAGCCTTGATAACACACCTAGATTGTTGTGAGGATATTCTTTAATTTCCTTACCTAAAGAAAGATATATTTATCAAAGAGAGAATGCAACAAACGCTCACCAAATTAATTCCTGGTTTGGAGGGATTGCCCAATGTGGGAAATATTAAATAGACTGGTCCTTTTATTCTCTAGGCTCAAACATTTTTAGAGGGATTGACCGGGTAGACATAGGAAAGGTTTTGTACTGGCTGTGCAGCATCTAAAGAAGCAGTCTCAGAATAAGGGAAGGGCCATTTAAAGAACAAAACAGCATGGGAAACAGGCCCTTCGGCCCAACAAGCCCACGCTGCCACCTTGATGTTCCCACCTCTACCTGTGATCCCTGTCTATGTTTATAGATCTATGGATTAAAAAGCAAATTTGTGACAATTTAGGGAGAATTTCTTTTGTCAATTAGCCTAAGAGCACATCTTTGGGATGTGGGAGGAAACCGGAGCTCCTGGAGAAAACCCACGCAAGCACGGGGAGAATGCACAAACTCCCATAGACACAGGCCCAAATCCATGTATCCGCATAGTACAGCAATAGTCACTGAGCTGTCGTGTTGACCATCAAATGGTCCAGGTCAAGCATACAGTAACGACATGAAGCGCTAGGATAATCTCAAAAATCCAAGAGCAGACCTCACAACCCATTGCCTGTATGCCCCTTGTTAGACAACAAGGTGGACCAAAGCACCTGTCAGATAAAAACAAGTACATCAATATCATCATCTATTTATACACTTCCCAGGGACTCCCAAGGCTCATGATTCCTATTTTAAATCAGTTTTCTATACCCCTCCATTCCCATTCTGTTCATGTGCCCATCTAAGTATTTAAATAATTCCACAGTGCCTGCCTCCATGACTTTACTTGGCAGCACATTCCATACCCCCACACGTGTGTGTGTGTGGTGGGGGGACTCCCTCTAGCGTCCAAATTAACTTTACCCACTCACCCTAAGCTCGTGCCATTCGAGTCCATCCTAGGAAAAAGCTTCACCCGGTTTAATGTATCTATACCCCTCATAATCTTGTACACCTCTATTGGATCTCCTCTAAGTCTACGTCTTTCTAAGGAAAACAGTCCCCACTTGCCTAACCTCTCCTCATAGCTCAGACCTTCCATTACCAGGCAACATCCTGGTAAACCTCCTCTGCGCTCTCTCTCCAGACCACGTCCTTCCAGTAGTAAGGCGACCAGACTAAAATTAGGAGAAATTTCTTCAGGAGAAGAAATTCTCACTGTGGAATTATTTAAGAAATACTTAGTTGGGCACATGAACAGAATGGGAATGGAGAGGTATAGAAAACTGATATGAAATAGGAATCATGAGCCTTGGGAGTCCCTAGGAAGTGTGTAAATAGATGATGATATTGATTTCTTCAGGTGGGAGAAATATTTGTAATTCTCTACCTTAAGGGCAATGGAGGCTCAGTCATTGAAATTGATAGATTTCTGTATATTTAAAACACTTAAGGGATATAAGAATAGTACAAGAAAATGGCATTGAAGTAGAAGTGACGTAGAGATGTCGGTGTTGGACTGGGGTAAACTCAGTAAAGTTTCAC
The DNA here is from genome assembly GCA_024679065.1 of Sphyrna mokarran. Lineage (NCBI taxonomy): Eukaryota > Metazoa > Chordata > Chondrichthyes > Carcharhiniformes > Carcharhinidae > Sphyrna > Sphyrna mokarran. The sequence goes on from JAGIQG010000003.1 coordinate 109,237,247, forward strand.
AACACCAATTTTAAATCCAACCAATTTATTTGATAGTGTCAAAAGCTTGCGAATTTACTATGTGCCTTCGTCAGGCAAATGCAGTGTTCTGGCCTGCAGTAGCACTCATACCAACACAAACAGTCATAGATTGCTGATTAGAATGCGAATCCTTACATCTAACCTGCTATTCAAGTGTTAGTGGCTAACAATGTGTGTGAAGGGAATCCTGAGCATTGGTTAGAGAATTGTGTATTTTCTCCAGACAGCACAGTAAGTGAGGTTTTTTGCTAACCCAGGCAAGTTACGGGGGTTACAGATAGTGTGTCATGAAGCCAAGATCCCTACTAAGACCGTCTTCTTGAGTGCAGAACTGAAATCCTGAAACCCATTGTACAAAGAACCCCCAGCTTTTGTCTTAACACTACGGACTTCCCACAGAAACTCAGCACACGTGGAGCAGTTGAACCAGGGACACTCCTTGTCACAATGGATATCTCGGCGCTCTACACCAACATCCCCTACGACGATGGTATTGCTGCAACTGCCTCAGTACTCTATGCCAACAACTGCCAGTTTCCGGATGCAATTTTACAACTCATCCGCTTCATCTTGGACCACAATGTCTTCACCTTCAACAATCAGCTTTTCATCCAGACACATGGAACAGCCATGGGGACCAAATTTGCACCTCAGTATGCCAACATCTTCATGCACAGGTTCGAACAAGACTTCTTCACCACACGAGATCTCCAACCAAGGTTATATACTAGATACATTGATGACATCTTTTTCCTTTGGACTCATGGTGAACAATCATTGAAACAACTGTATGATGATATCAACAAGTTCCATCTAGACTCACCATGGACTATTCTCCAGAATCAGTTGCATTCTTGGACACACGCATCTCCATCAAGGACGAGCACCTCACTGTACCGCAAACCGACAGACAACCTCACAATGCTCCACTTCTCCAGCTTCCACCCTAGACACATTTAAAGAAGCCATTCCCTGTGGACAAGCCCTCCGTATACACAGAATTTGCTCAGATGAGGAGGATCGTGACAGACACCTCCAGACGCTGAAGGATGCCCTCGTGAGAACAGGATATGGCGCTCAACTCCTTGATCGACAATTCCGACGTGCCACAGCGATAAACCGCACTGACCTCCTCAGAAGACGGACAGAGTACCCTTTGTTGTCCAGTACTTCCCTGGAGCGGAGAAGCTACGACATCTTCTCCGGAGTCTTCAACATGTCATTGATGACGATGAACATCTCACTAGGGCCATCCTCACACCACCACCACCCCCCCCACTTCTTGCTTTCAGACAACTGCACAACCTCAAACAGATCATTGTTCGCAGCAAACTACCCAACCTTCAGGAGAACAGTGACCACAATACCCCACAACCCTGCCACAGCAACCTCTGCAAGACATGCCGGATCATAGACATGGACGACATCATCAAACGTGAGGATACCATTCACCAGGGGCACGGTACATACTCTTGCAACTCGGCCAACGTTGTCTACCTAATACGTTGCAAGAAAGGATGTCCCGAAGCATGGTACATTGGGGAGACCATGCAGACACTACGACAGCGGAGGAATGAGCATCGCTCAACAATCACCAGGCAAAACAGTTCCCTTCCTGTGGGCGAACACTTCAGCAGTCATGGGCATTTGGCCTCCGACCTGCAGGTAAATGTTCTTCAAGGGGGCCTTCGTGACACACGACAGCGCAGAGTTGCTGAGCAGAGACTGATAGCCAAGTTCCGCACACATGAGGACGGTCTTAACAGGGATCTTGGCTTCATGTCACACTATCTGTAACCCCAGTAACTTGCCTGGATTAGCAAAAAACCTCACTTACTGTGCTGTCTGGAGAAAATACACAATTCTCAAACCAATGCTCAGGATTCCCTTCACACACATTGTTAGCCACTTTAACACTTGAATAGCAGGTTAGATGTAAGGATTCGCATTCTAATCAGCAATCTATGACTGTCTGTGTTGGTATGAGTGCTATTGCAGACCAGAACACGGCATTTGCCTGACGAAGGCACATAGTGTCGAAAGCTTGCGAATTTACTATCAAATAAATTGGTTGGATTTAAAATTGGTGTTGTGAAACTTTACTGATTGAAGTAGAAGAGCAGCCATTATCTCACTAAATGGCAGAGCAGGCTTGAGGGACTGAATGGCATGCTTCTATTTCTTAATTCGCATGTTGAAATGGCACTTTTGGTGCTTGATTAAAGGATTATCCTTCATGTATGAGCTTGGCCTTTTTACTGGGGTATTATAGCTGTGTCTGATCTTGTTCCTGAATCTGCACATCTTGCTTCCCAGCAATGATCACAATTAGCATTTCCCCTTGTTGAAATCTGTTAGTGCTTTTACTGCCAGCCATACTAAATTAACTCAGCATAAACCAGAATTGTTGTATGGCATACTTATATGGGCATTTAACAGATAACCCATTTCAGAGCTGCTGTTTCGATGTCTGTAGTGCAACATGACATCAGCACAGTAAGGATACAGGAAGTTTAAAGAACATGAAGTAGGATGGATTTTGGGAAGTTTGGGAGAAGAAGGTGAAGAAAGTCCAACTGATAAATTATAAAAGAAATAGTATTTGAGCAGGAATACACCAGATGCCAGGTAGCATTAAGCAAGCACAACAGATAATGGGTGGAATTTTTCAGCCAGATAAATCTGAGTAATTTCAGTAAGAAGTCTCTGAAGACCAGGTTAAAGTCCAACAGGTTTATTTGGTAGTAAATGCCACTAGCTTGAGGAGCGCTGCTCCTTTATCAGGTGAGTGGGGGAGTTCTGATCGCAAACAGGACATATAAAGGTACACAGTTTACAGAATACTCATTTAGAATGCGAGTCTTTACACCTAATCAATTCTTAAAGGTGCAGACAATGAGAGTGGCGATAGCATTATGCATGAGTTAAGATAAGACAGTAAGTGAAATGTTGCAAGTCAGGGGGGTTACAGGTAGCGTGACGTGAACCCAAGATCCTGGTTGACACTGTCCTCGTGTGTGGAACACGGCTATCAGTTTCTGCTGTGTGACTCTGCACTGTCGTATGTCGTGAAGGCTGCCTTGGAGAATGTTTACCTGAAGATCAGAGGCCAAATGCCCATGACCACTGAAATATTCGCCAACAGGAAGGGAACAGTCTTGCCTGGTGATTGTCGAGTGGTGTCCACTTATCTGTTGTCGTAGTATCTGCAGCAGACATCTCCAGACATTGAAAGATGCCTTCGTAAGAACAGGATATGGCGCGCAACTCATTGACAGTTCTGACACACCACAGCAAAAAATCGCACTGACCTCCTCAGAAGACTAACATGGGACATGGTGGACAGAGTACCCTTCGTCATCCAGTACTTCCCAGGAGCAGAGAAGCTATGACATATTCTCTGGAGTCTTCAGCATGTCATTGAAGACTAACATCTTGCCAAGACCATCCCCACACTCCCATGTCTTGCCTTCAAACAACCGCACAACCTCAAACAGATCATTGTCCACAGCAAAACTACTCCTTCAGGAGAACAGTGACCATAACACCCCACAACCCTGCCACAGCAACCTCCTACAAGACGAATATTTCAGTGGTCATGGGCATTTGGCCTCTGATCTTCAGGTAAACATTCTCCAAGGCAGCCTTCATGACATACGACAGTGCAGAGTCACACAGCAGAAACTGATAGCCATGTTCCACACACGAGGACAGTGTCAACCAGGATTTTGGGTTCACGTCACGCTACCTGTAACCCCCTAGACCATTGACATGGGTGCTATCATCTTGCATGAGAACACTGTCCACCAGGTACACGGCATCTATTCTTGCAACTTGGCCAATGTTGTCTACTTGATACGTTGCAAGAAAGGACGTCCCGAGGCATGGTACATTTGGGAAGACCATAAAAACACTACGACAAGGATGTATGGACACCGCTCGACAATCACCAGGCAAGACTGTTCCCTTCCTGTTGGCGAACACTTCAGTGGTTGCGGGCATTTGGGTAAATGTTCTCCAAGGCAGCCTTCACGACACATGGTAGTACAGAGTTGCTGAGCAGAAACAGCCAAGTTCTGCACACATGAGGATAGACTCAACCAGGATCTTGGGTTCTTGTCACTATCCATAACCTCCATGATTTGCCTGGGCTTGCAACATCTCACTGATCTGGCGAAAATACACATCTCCTTTTAACTTATGCTTAATACTATCTCCACTCACGTTGTCTGCACCTTTTTGAGACTTTATTAGATGTAAAGACTCATTATTCTAAATGAATATTCTGTAAACTGGTGTCCCTTTTATATGCCCTGTTCGTGATCAGAGCTCCCCACTCATCTGACAAAGGAGCAGTGCTCCAAAAGCTAGTGGCATTTACTACTGAATAATCTGTTGGACTTCAACCTGGTGTTGCGAGACTTCTTACTGTGCTTACCCCAGTCCAACACAGACATTTCCATATAATAATTTCAGTGCCAGCTATCATATTTAAAATGGGAGCTAGATAAGAATTACTCTTATTTTGGCACTGTTTTCAAGCAGTAATGAGAAATGGTGATAGAATGGATAATCTGTGCATCTCTTTCTCTGTTCACTCCCCACCTCTACCCCGCTGCCTGTTACACACTCTCTAATTGCTCTTTTTAAAAAAAAACTTCCCATTCTACCAGGATGGATTCATTTGGACATGGAGTGACTCATGATCTCTTTCTAGAATTTTGTATGAATTCAAATAAACCAATTCATGTATTTAGTAATGTGCTACTAAATTTAATTGGAATATGCAAGTACACTGGAATAACTTTGATTAAAACTCAGTAGCTTGTTTATATCATCCCTTGCCGCTCATTTATGAGACTACCTGACTACAGAATCTTTTGTAATAATTTCAAAAGTGTTAATTTGCTTTCTTATTTAGCTTGTATGCTATTTATGAAGCCTGATTTTTGAAACTATCATCAGTGTTATTTTTTATAGACTAATCATAGTTTTAATTTTGTAGGAACTAATATCACTTTAGTTGCGCACTCCAAAAGTGTGGGACATTGCCTGGATGCAGCTGTTGCCCTTGCAAAGGAAGGCATTGACTGTGAGGTAAGTGATTGTAAGACTAGTCTAGAAAAACTGAAATGGAAGGAAGTATTTATAACAAGTAGAAATTATGAATGTAAATAAAACATTGAGTAATCAATCAAACATGTTTTAGCCTTTTCAGTAGTTAATATATAACTTGCACCAAGACTAGTTTGTACAGTCTTTTTTAAATTCCTCTGCCCAAGCAATCCTTGTATATTCCTTCTGTAACAATACTTGAGAGATTTTTGTCTCAAGTATTGGGCATTTTATTAAAACACACATCAATCTCTAGTTACAAATCTGGAAGAACAACAGTAGTGAAATATCTTTCAAGGAAAGCATTTGATTTTGTTTTCTTTTTAAATGTTGCTTCAAATAACCTAAACTGGATACTAATTACTTTTTGTGCAGACGGGTAAATTAACTTGGGAATCTTGGTGTGGCAATGTGAAGAGCTGAGATGCCTGGTAGCTGAGACATCCAAGTTAGCGATTGCCTATATTAATGATCAGCTCCCTCTAAGTGTTTACCTTGGTGCTACTAAAATGTGGGCTTACAAGTATTCAGCAATTCAAAATTAAGATAAGAGGAAGAGATCATCTTTGAAAGACGTTTTACAAATACTGAAGAATTTCACTAAGTTTTATCATTTGATTTTAAAAAATAAACCCAAGACTCTTGACTCGACAAGTTAACTCAACAGGAGCTGGTGTACTTCAAACAAATTTTAATCTGCAATTTCTAGAAGTGTGTACAGAAAACTGATTCCAATAATTTGAACTTGATCACTCATGCAGATTTATTAGCTCAGCTTCATGACTGGCAATAGCATTCTGCCAAACAACTGACCTATTCTTTGAGAGAATTGTATTTTACTAAATTTTGTTTATTCCTTGAAGTTTACACAGCTTTATTTTAAATTGAATTGCAATAATTCAATTTTTATAGCTTTGTCTTGACTTTTCACCCAGGAATGGTAGTAAGTTGTGCCTTGAATAATATCATTTGTATAATTTCAGGTCATTAATATGCGGACCATCCGACCCATGGATATTGAAACAATTGAAAATAGTGTGATGAAGACCAATCATCTGATAACAGTTGAGGGTGGTTGGCCGCAGTTTGGAGTGGGTGCTGAAATCTGTGCCAGAATTATGGAAGGTAAATTATTGGATAAGTAATAATCTGAGATATTAGTTTTCTAACTTTTGTTACTAATTTCATATGCATTAAAATTTATTTTGTAGATTTTTGAAATTGTGATGAACATTTTGAATTATGTAGTATTAAAATACTTGTTTGCAGTCTTGCTAAATTATTATTATTTCTTTGCAGGACCTGCATTTAACTACCTGGATGCCCCTGCTGTGCGTGTCACTGGTGCTGATGTTCCTATGCCTTATGCAAGGATCTTGGAAGACAACTCCACACCTCAGATTAAAGATGTAATGTTTTCAGTCAAGAAGGTGCTCAATGTGTAATTGCACTTGCTGTTGTTTTCCCACCACTCCAATCTCCAACTCCTTTCACTGATGTAAGCTCAATAATTGCTGCTGTATCCTACAGGAAGGATGGAAAATACAAAAGATTTTGTACCACATAGTTGTTGGGAAATTGTGCTACAGTCAAAATAATCTCATGGGGAAGCTTATTTTGATTGGAAATTCCTCACTCCCTAGTTAGTGTATTTTAATGCTCAATAGGAGACAGTGCTGCAAGATAAGAATCTCAAACGCCATGTTCACATAAAACATAATTCAGATGCCAGAGATGATCCTAAAAAAATTAGATCATGCTTTCATTCAAATCCCTGTTTTCTGTTGTTCCAAATCAGCTGCACTGTTTCCTGATGAGTAGATCTAGCTAGGAAAGCTTTTGCCCTTTTACTGACCATCAGTAAAGTGATAGTTTTAAAAAAAAGTTTGGGCAGCTCTATTTAAATTTAAACTTGTATATTACTTGATTGACAGGTCCTTTTTTTAAAATACTCAAATTTCTGTAACTGGTCACTTGGAGTTCTATGAAAATGTTGTGGCATTAATACTCAACTATTTATAAACTTATTTTGAAAACGCACACCTGGTTAGTTAACAAAGATTAATCTCTTGCTATGTTTTTTGTTCTGTATTCCAGTGTCAATGACAGATATTGTAAACATTCTTTGTGGCATTCTTATAAAGATTATGTGGGCTGATTAGTCATGTATATAACTCTAGTGAAACTAGTTAAATGGAATTAAAGTTTAAATAGACCAAGTCTACTTGGGAAAATGACTCTTCCTCTCAAAAATCCTTCTTAATAACTCCATGTCCAAATATTACTGAACACAGTTCCTCTTGCCAAGTAAAGCAGTATGTAAATGTAAAGGACAAGCAGTTTGACTTGAAACAAAGCTGGTTTAAGTTGCATAATTTTCAGAATAGGAGACCCTGTTGGTCCAATTGAGTCTGTACTGGCACTTTGATTTCCCCCTGCCATAGCCCTATAACCTTGTACACTTTTCAGATAGTTTTGATCAAGGGAATTGAATTTCTGTCTCCAGCACTCTCGGGAGATTTGGATGAGACACCAACCACCCTCTGGTGAAAGTATTTCCTTGCATCACTTTTCCTTTTGCCAATTATGTTAAATTATGCCCTCTACTTTTTGAAGGGAGTTGGTTTTTCACTATTTGCCTAGGCCATACCCCTAGGATCTTGAATGCTGTATCTTCTCAGGCCATCTTTTCTTCAGTCTCTCCTCATAGCTATAATTGTTTTTCCCTGAAATCATTTTTTTTTTTTTTTTGTGACTCTTCTCTGTACTTGCCAATGCCTTCACATCTTTCAAGCCTGGTGTTCAGAGCTGGATGCTGTACTCAAGATGAGGTCTTGCACAAGTTCAACATGATCTCCTTTTATACTTCAGTAAGTTATAACCAAGGAAATGGGTTTAAACAAGATTATTTTTGTTGCCTAGTTATTTGATTCAGGCACTGTTAGGTTAGTGATAAGTTTGCATTTTAATTAGAGGTGGCATAAGAACCCCAGTCACTGGGCAGAAATCAAACTATAGATTTAGGTATCAGAAATGGGTTGCAATAGTATTGGAGTGCCTGGATAACAAGATTTTAAGATACCAAGTCACATTAAGTATTTTCATGTTTAAAAAATTTAACTGTAGTGGTTGTGTTTAAAACTCACTCTTATAACAACACACTCCACAAAACTCATGGCAAAATTCAGTTTATCTGACAGTCCAATTTTGTCACTGAAGAAGGTTTGTAAACTTTAAGTGATAGAGGTTGGAGAACTCCTAAAGTTTCCCCATGCACCATACATTATAGTATCTATAATGAAACCAAAACTTATTTCTTGCTCTGCATCAAGGATTGTGATATTCTAAATAAATCTGAAAATTTGCTTTGAATTGGGAGGAGTAGGAACTTTTAGAATCATTGAAAATTGAAATGAGCATGTGCAACAATCAGATCTCATGCATTCACAGTAAAAATAGTCTATAGTCTAATGGATAAGTGAAACTTCTTGGGTCTTGTTCAATATTCATTAACGTCACATTTAGTAAAATGGCAGCTTGCCATTCAAAATCTAAGTCCTATATATTTCTGAAATAATAGATCAGTATCTTTGACAGGAATAGTTGAAGACTTCCACTCTCCTGTAAACTGTTCCTTATTTCTGTTTAGAAATGTAAAAAGCTGTACTTCAATTTGCATTTTCACAGCAGAGATGCCCAAAAATGGTGAACAGAACAATTATTTTAATAAAAATATTAAAACAATATCTAGTCATTGTTTACAAGAAAATTTATACAGATATTACACCATGAAATTTTTTTCTGCATAGAAACAGCCGTTTCTTTAAAAATACCATTGTTTTACCTTAAAGTGCACTTTCTTCAGAATTTCAAGATTATTAGGGGAGTATGGTCAAACTATAGCTAGTTCTTAAGATACATTATTGCAAAACAGACATTTGCTGTGTTTGCATTGCCTCAATATAAAATTATTGCAAACCATTGGCTCCACAGGTAAGTTTACAGACAAATGCTAAATGAAAACAAATCTACTTGCAAATCAGCCATGTCCTTAAGGAGGCACAGCAGGCCCATAAGTAAACCTATACACCATGACTGCAATAGAGTGGATCTATAAAAAGCAAATGCTTCAAAAAAGGAATGATTGTCCTGTACAAGAGCTCCACCAAAAAAATAAAGTCTTGCTTCACATACACAAGTGACATACAATTTTTTTTACACATCAGTATTTAATGTTTGGTATTCAAAACTGTCCAGTAAACATTTTTTCCATTATTTGATTGTAGGGGTGCTGCGGTCATTTGTAAGTGTAGGCTTCAAGTGTCCTTTTTTAAAGCTTTGAATTGAGCTGAGTAAGGCTCCTCTACCTGCCCCATTGGCCGTAGCGATGGATTCTGATGGAGCATCAATCTCAGGCTTTGGAGGTGGGGGCACAGCTAGTGAAGGAACTGGTGAAACTCCTGCAAGTAAGGAAAAAAAAATTAATGCAATGGTGAATTCTTCTTAAGCATCTGTAAAGAATTAACATGCTGGGTGTTACCCTTCAGAACTGTATGAAGTATAGCTGATTTTGTTTACAGTATTTTTGTTTCACAAAATATTTACCCATATATAATTTTCAAAACTTCAATTCTCATATTTTTACTCTCCAACATATTCAACTGATTAAAAAGCATTTTTACATACTAACCTAACATTAAATGGATTACTGCCTTCCCCCAACCTAATAGCATGTCTAATAAGTAACTATATTTCAAGTTTAATAACATTTTATAACTTCAGTTTTACAAGGCCAAGCTTGATGGGCATTTATAATCCATATTAAATCCCATACCACTCAGTGACAGAAGTTAGTGCTATTTGGTATTTTAATTTATAGTGGAGAATATGTAATTTGCTTTCTTGGTACTTTGGCTAAGATGCAAATGAGATCAAGCCTTGGAGGAGGTGCAATGCCTACTCCAATCAGCTTGAAGCATGTAAATCAAGCCCAAGATAGGTGAGAACCTTGTCTTGTCAGCTTGGATCCAGAATGCCTCATTTGAGACTCTCAATTGGACTTGATTTGATTGAATTAGATTTTTTTAAAAATGTAATTTGGTTTATAAGCCAGACAAGAGGAGCTAGACAAGCATTCCAATTACATTTTTTGTCTTGGAGAACTTTAATTCACTTAAAGGCATTGCTCTTTGAACTTCTATATAAAACCACACATATTTTTGCACTAACTACCAATTTCAGTCACAAGATGTGGATAGTGCAAGAAATGAAATAATGTAACAGGTCATTCTTCAGAGGTTTTGCTTAGGATAACTTATTGCATCAGTGCAATATGGAACCTCAAAATAATATACTGGTTGCAAAAGTGGGAAAATGTTCCATTCATATTAGTAGTATTGAACAATAATAAATTCATAAAACCAGTTCTCATAGCTGTTTTTTCCAATCGTGATTATAAATTTTAATTGGTCTATACAGAAAGTGAGGGTCAAATGCAACCAGAAGCAGTCTTGAAGAAAAAGTGTAATCTTTGATTGCAAAGGCTGGATTTTATATACCAATCATGGCTGTTCATGTATTTAACAACTATTGTCATAACCAATAAAAGAATGTTATGTTACAACTCAAAACTGGTTTCACATTAAAACACATGACTGTTCATTCATGCACAATTACCATATAGGAAAACAGATTGAAGGGTCACAGCCTGCACAAGGTAAATAAGAAACTCTCTCCCCACATACCAGGAAAATTTTAAAGATTGATATCAACATTTTATGAAGTGGCAAGAGAACCTGATAAGAATACTTAATGCTGGTATTTTAATATCAAGTTAAAATAATAATACAAATAGCCTCAAGTTTCACAATTCTAAAGGGTCTTTAAAATCACTGATTTTTATCTTATAGGACATAGAGATATTTCACTGTGTATTTACAATTTAATCTCAGTATTTAAAATAGTAATTTCAGAAAAACAGATTATCCTGATTACAGCAGTAGTGCTGAGACTTTTACACCTATTTTAAGTAGTATTACTGTTTGTTTGCACAATGGTCAACAAGAAAAACTCATACTTGCAAAGGTCAATGAAAGCAAGATGCAAATAGACCATAATTAAACATATGAGATGGAGTTTTCCAGCACTAGGATTGGACCTGGGTTGTCACATCCTCCATGGCAGGTCCAGAAAATCACAACTATAGCTTGTAGAGACAGACTTATCAACTCATCAACAAGGTACAGCTGCTAATAATACAACTGTATGAAAATCTGAGTTTGTGAACAACATGAAAGAGGCATTTCTAGTGTGAACTGAATTAGAAGGCCTTAATCTGGTTCTTGCTCTGAATGTATCACAGAAGTCCTGATCATGGTCAGGATAGCGAGGAGAAACAATCTTGAATTCATTCCAGTCTACCTCATGGAAATCTTAACAATTGACAATTCTTTCAGCAATCTAGAAGCTGTTTATTCAGTTACGAGACATGCAATTAGCAAAATGTAGATTTTCTTCAGACAATATGTGATCCATTGTGCAAACAATGTTTGAAGTATTCAAGGAAAAAACCATTGAACAGAAACTATACAGAAAAGCAGGATGTATATAATATTCCTCAGTTGAATGCTGTGACAGTGTCTTTCTGGACAAAGTCTCCTCATCTTCTAATGATGGACCAGCGAGCAAACATACTGTATTGTAGCATTCAGCCAAATAGGCAAAAGTCCCAAGTTTGAAGTAGGGTCTGTGCTGAATTAGTCATCATAGGGTGTTGCAATGATTCTGACTAAAGCCAGAAAAAAAATGCCACCAGTCAGTACTGCTAGATGTACCCAAGTGGATGTTAGCTGAAAATAAGATCAGGTTATGACCGAAGTTCATTCCTTTCTTTTCCACATTTTATCTTTCCTACCTCAACTGCCACCCAAACATATTTTTCATTGTTTCTCTGTGTTCCTTCTCTGCAGCAGCTTTCCCACATTGGTATGGAATAACCATGATTAATTCAAGAATTCTCATTTTGCCATTCCCCACCAAACCAAATTGCTGCAGTGGTGATGCAGCTCTTACCACTTAGCACCTTTCTTTGAATATTCACCCTATTCCATCATGCCTTTAATATTCTTATTATCTATTGCACCATTCCCAAATTTATTCAAGATATTCTTCCTCTCTTCCATCAACTGCAAAAACTCATCTTTAAGGATTTTAGTCTTCAACTCAGCTCTCCTTGCCCTCTCTCCAAGTCAGTGTCCTGTCCTCCCTAAAAACTCTCCTATCCATATTCACAGCTACCACTTTGAAGCTCAAATTAGTTATGTTCTTTCAACTCGGGTGATCCCAAAGAATAATAAGACTATAGCAGATGACTTCCTTATATTCTTCATATCTCTTACCTATCTCATACCTACTTTGCATCTGTCTATTGAGAAACATTTTATTACCGTTCACAACCATAAACTTCTTTTGGTCTTCTATTCAATACAATTTGGTTTTGCTTTTGGTTTTCTCAATTACTGCTGCATCTTCACCATCTAAATCCCCAGCAAAATTCTTACTTCGCATCCCAGTTATTTCCCTGGTATGATCCTGACCCTCAGTCTAAGGCACACAATTATAGAGTTTTACAGCAAGAAAGAGGCCCTTTGGCCCATCATGTTCACGCCATCAAGCACTTATCTATTCTAATCTCATTTTCCAACACTTGGCCTGTAGCTTTGAATGCTATACCCATTTAAATATTTGTTAAATGTTGGAGGGCTCCTGCCATTTCTTTCAGGCAGCGAGTTCCAGATTCCCATCATCCTCTGGATGTAAATAACTTTCCCTCATACTCCTATAAACCTTCTTCCCCTTAAATCGATGCCCTCTGATTACTGACTCCTCTTCTAAAGAGAAAAAGTTCCTTCCTGTCTACATTATGCCTCTTAATTTAAAAACCCCAATCAGCACCCTCTCAGCCTCTTTTGATCCAAGGAAAACAACCCCAACATATCCAGTTTCTTGATAACTGAAACACTCCAACACAGGTAATCTCCTCTTGAATCTCCTCTGCACCTTCTCTAGTGCAATCACATCCTCCTACAGTGTGCTGGCCAGAACTGTACACATTCCTCTAGTGTGGCCTAACCAATGTTTTATATTGCTTCATCATAACCTTCCTTGTCTTTTATTAAAGAGTTATTGAAGACAAGTATCCTACATGGCTTCTTAACCATCTAATCTAACTACCCTGCTGCCTTCAGAGATCTAGGAACATGCACACCAAGGTCCCTCTGATCCTCTCTACTTCTTAGGGTTTGACCATTCATTGTGTATTCCCTTGCCTTGTTAGCCCTCCAAAAATACCTTACCTCCTCACATTTTCAGAGATAAATGCCATTCGCCACTGTTTTGCCCATCTAACCAACCTGTCTATATTATTCTTTATTCTAGGCTTTACTCTTCACTATTTACCACACCACCAATTTTTGTGTCATCTGCAAACTTAATTATCATACCACCTATATTCATGTCAGATTATTAATATACACCATAAATACTACTGGACATAGGTTTCCAGTCACAAAAGCAAACTTTGACCATCACCCTCTGCCTTCTACCACCAATGATGTAGAGAATGCCAGCGTTGCACTGGGGTAAACACAGTAAGAAGTCTCACAACACCAGGTTAGAGTCCAACAGGTTTATTTGATAGTAATCTCACAAGCTTTCGGAAACAATGTTCCTTTGTCAGGTGTGTGGAAGGTTCTGATCAGAGAAGGGCATATAACATCACACAGTTTACAGAATACCGAAGACTTGCATTCTAATCAATATTCTGTAAACTGTGTGTGACTTTATATGCCCTTCTCTGATCAGAACCTTCCACACACCTGACAAAGAACATTGTTTCCGAAAGCTTGTGAGATTACTATCAAATAAACTGGTTGGACTCTAACCTGGTGTTGAGACTTCTTTCTGTGTCCTATCACCAAGCCAATTTTGCATTTTGTTTGCCAAACTGCCTTGGATCCCTTGGGCTCCCATGTGGGGACTTGTCAAAAACCTTACTGAAGTCCATGTAAAGTGCATCAACTGCACTATTGTCATCTACATACCTAGTTACTTCTTTGAAAAAAATCAAATTTGCAAGACATAATTTCCGTTTGACAAAACCATGCTGACTACGCTTGCCTCCCCAAGCGAAGAGGAATTTTGTCCCTCAGAAACATTTCCGATAGTCTCCCTATCACTAAAGTTAGGCTAATTGGCATTTGATTTCTTGGTTTTTCCCTACTTCCTTTCATGAGTAACAATACCATCCATCTTTAGATAGCTTGGACCACATCAATCCTTACCAAGCTAGATTTTTCCTGCCAAAAGATCACACATTACTTAAAAATTAATGGAATGTAAAATTAACCTCGGGTTCCACTTCTTGACTGCCAACGGCTTTTTAAAATCCCACTTCCCTGTTCCTCTGCCAACACACGAGTTCATAGATTTAATTGCTACCAAAACAGATCATCCATTCAATGTTTTTCATTAGTTTCTTCTTTCTCTTCCCAACCTGCTCCAATCCATCTTCCTAGTACTCTTTGCTCATGCTTTCTTGAAGCCCGTATTGTGCGTGGGACTAGCTCCTACTCCCTCAACCCCATTCCCAATAAACTCCAGTTTCCTCCCCAACATCCTGAAAGATATGCTGGTTAGGTGCATTGGCCCAAACAGGCGCCAGACTGTGACAACTAGGGAAATTTCACATAGGCTAATATTAACGTTGCAAAGAAGCCATACTTGTGACTAATAAATAAACTTTAACTTTAAAATTGAACTTCTCTTTCTGACCCCATACTAGCTGTACTATTGTTAATAGTTCTTTCACATGGTCAAAACTTGGTCAATCCTTTCAAAACTATTGTCATCGTCCATCCCCTTCAAACATAAACCCTCATCTCTCCATTGACGTAACTAACCATTTTCAGCCTTCCTCTGTTGCTGCCATCTAGGTTGTATTCATTCCTCCCTGCATCCCTCAGCACAGCACCAAACTAGTCCTAATGAAAATCATGAATGATATTGCTTAGTGGTCAACCTTGAAATGAGCTTCCAACCATATTCTCTCCATCAGCAATTTATACCTCTGTAATATCACCTACTTCTGCTTGCGCCTCAGCCATTTGCTGCTGAAATCTTCTTGCATGTCTTTGTTTTCTCAGTAATCCAATGTTCTGGTCATACTTTAGCCTCCACTCTGGAAACTTCCATCGAAAGCTCTATAGCACGCATCTTATTCCACACAAATCTGCTCTTCTCTGTTCCTGCTGATTTACATTGACTCCTGACCCAGAAGTTTTAATTTTATGTTTAAATCTTTCATGGCTTAACTCCTTCCTATCTCTATAATTGCCCCCAGCAGTACAAATCTCTTCAAATATTGAATCCTTTGAATCCAGCCTTCTGTGCAGCTATTTTTTCCTCCATCACAGCACTGTGACTATGTTTCAGACACCCATCACATTATGGAATTCCCTCTCTATACGCAACTCATTTGTCCTCATCACACACACTTCCTTTAACACGTTCCATAAACCCAGCTTCAGGTCACCACTCCGATCCTTTTTTGGCAACGCATCCATTTTTTCCTTATACATTTGAAGTACCCTGGGTCTTTTTCTGTTAACTGAAAGCTACCATATTATTGTAAGTTGTGTTGTTAGTATTCACTGTATAAGCTCAAACAAAAACTGCTACACAAGAGCCACAGAAAGGTTATGAGACCCCTGGAACTGTATTGGAGCACAAAATATTGCTTTCACAACAGTGGGTAAAGGCAAGAAAATCAATAGGAAAAACAGAACAGATATAAATCATCTACTTAGAAAAGTATCACCCCTGCTTCCCCAATCCCCCACTCACCCACTCACCCACACAACCCTTTTCCCCCAACCATAAAAGTGATTGGAATTATTAAGAGCAAACTGATTCACCTTGACGACTGTGACCTCTTTCTGCAACCTTAAGTTTTAGGGTGGTTTACATTACCCCAAAGTCAGGTTCAAAATGGTGTGTGCTCTACAGCAAAGACAGCATAGAAAGAAAGAAGCAATAAGTCAATACCAAAAAGCATTTTGGACAATATACAAAATACAAATAATGACTTTCAGATAACTGATAGATATATTAAAGATAAAAGATACACAACTACGTATTACATGAAATGTCACACAGTTCTGAAGTCTCTTCCTATCACATTTTACATTAAAAACGAAGTGTACTTAAAGGCAGACAACATAATTTAAAACAAAAGCAGAAAACTGTGGATGCTGGAAATCTGTAATAAAAACAGAATACTGGAACCACTCAGATTGTGGAATTAAGATTTAAGGTTGATAACATTTAATTCTGATTAAATGCTTTTTTTAACCTGAAACATTAATTCTATTTCTTTCTCCACAAATCTATTAGACCTGCTGAATATTACCAGTATTTTGTTTTTATCCCAGCCAGTAATGCCACTTGCAGGAAAGAAATGCAGAAATCCAAAAGAAAAAGGACATACAAAACATTTTCACATATACAAACAAACATAATGAAGCAATATGTTGTCAAAAACAATTCCTCACAATACTACCATAATCCCAACTCCACAGCGTCAAAACTAACAGCTGAAAATACACCTTCTTCCTAGTTAAACAAAATTGCTCTCCCCAACTCCAGTATTTCTGTGCTATGGTCCTTCATGTATAACTCTAGATACACAAAAGGTGAAACTGCCAATCCCCTGCAAAAATCCACTGGATAATAAAGAGTCACCAAGGTCTTCTGGGCATTTTAATCTCTTTACTCCCAAAAAAGTTGGCGACAATGGATATTGAGAATATTTTCCTCAAAATACAAAACACCTTTGCCCCACTATTCATTATGTTTGAGTTCAACAGTTACATAAAAATTGCATCAACTAGAACAGGAACCTAGGAGCAGGAGTAGGCCAGTCATGCTACTGAGCCTGCTCCACCATTCAGTATGAGTATGGCAGATTATCCACTTCAATGTTTTCTTTCCCACACTATCCACAAAATCTCTTTAGTCAATGGCATTTAGAAATTGGTCACTCATATCTTAAACATGCACAATGATTGAGCTTCCACAGCCCTCTAGATTAGAGAATTCCATAGCTTCACAACTCTCCGAGTAATAAAATGGCTCCAAAGTGGTTTCCCCTGACTCTAGATTTTCAGTCAAGGGAAACAACTTCCCTGCGACTACCCTGTCTGTCCTTTTAAGCATTTTATAGCTTTCAGTGAGATCACCTCTTATTCTTCAAAACTCTATGGAATGCCACACTCTCCCACACTCCAAAAATGCGCAGGTTAGGTGCAATTGCCATGTTCAGTTGCCATTTAGTATTAAAGGGATTAGTATGTTAAATATGCGGTGTTATGATGCTGGAGTCTGGGTAGCATTGTTGGTGTAGGCTCTATGGGCCAAATGGCCTCCTTCTGCACAATAGGATTCCATTATTATTCCAGTACTCAAATTGTCGTGATAAAGGCTAACATACCATTAACATTCTGAACAGCTTGCTACACCTGCATGTTAACTTTCAGTGACTTATTGACAAGGACACCTGGTCCTTTTGAAAATCTTTACTTTCTAATCTCCTATCACTTAAGAAATACTCTGCACATCTGGTCCTCCTACCGAAGTGGATAACCTTACTTTTCATATTATATTTTATCTGCCAGTTCTTGCCCATTCACTAAGTCTGTGCAATTCCTCTTGAAGTTGCTATACATCTTCCTCAGAACACACAATCCCACTTAGCATTGTGCCATCCACAAACTTGAAAAAATTACATTTGGTCCCCACATCCAAATCATTGATGTATATTAAAAGTTAATGGTAAGTTATCTGCGGCCCGAGTACTGCTCCCTGTAGTACTCTATTTGTCACAGCCTGTCAATAAGAGAACGACCCCTTCATGCCTATTCTGTTTTCTGCCTGCTAACCAATTCTTAATTCATGCTAGTGTATTACCTCCTATCCCATGTGCTTTCATGTTGAAAATCCAAGTATACGCCATCCACTGACTTCCTTTTATCAATTCTGTTAGTAACATCCTCAAGAAACCTCAACATGATTTCCCATTCATCAAACCATGTTGAATATGCCTGAAGAGACGATTATTATCAAGTGCCCATTTATTGCATCCTTTATTTTCCCTAATACTGATATAAGGCTAACAGGTCTGTAGTTTCATGTTGTCTCCCTCCCTTCTTAAATAATGGAGTGACATTTCCCAACTTCCAATCTGCAGCAACCATTCCAGAATCTATAGAATTTTGGAAAATGATCACTGATGCATCCACTATCTCCAAATCTATCTCTTTCAACACAAGAGATTTTGGCCATCAGGTCCAGGGGACTTAGGAACGTTTAGTTCCACTAATTTCTCCAGGACAGCCTGCTCCAATATAAAGCTCCTTAATTCCTCATTCACTATTCATATTCAATTCACACAATGCAGAATTAACCTGAAATATAATTAGATTGAAGAAACACACAGACTGATGGAATGGAACATGACCTATTACTAAACTGTCTAATAATGAAGAAAAATAAGTTACATGGTAGTCACCTGACATTAGATTATAGAACACTTTAGTTTTCCCATTTTTTCTCATCTCTGCATGCAGAGATTCCTGTAAAGCAAAGTGATCAAATAGCCACGAGAAAGGAAAAGCAATTATAAGAGGGGAAAAAGGAAGCAAATGCATTGTTTAAAATTTGCTAGTCAGATTTTAGGAAGTTACATGCTTGCTGGAAGATTTGTGCCATTAGCTTTACACAAAGCCAAATCTTATCTTCCACATTTAAGAATGAAGGACAGAAAATGCAACTGTAGTAATTACAATAATGGTGATTTCAACATGACTTTGAAAATTACCATAAACCTCCAAGGATTATATCAATGCTTTAACACTAATATAATGGAAGAGTGACTATTAAACATAACTGTTTGAACACCTAAAATTCATGCCACAACATTAAAATTGGCATTGTGTACCTCATACTTTGGTTTCAAGTAACCTATCAGCAATGAAAATAATTGATAAATTACATTTTCAGTGTGGCAATGTGCAGTAGATTTGTGCTGTAACATATTTTGTGAAATAGTGGTATAATGTATATGTTCACATTATATTCTGTACACAACATATTCCCTAATCAAGAGAGACAAGATTAGGCATCCTAGGCTATTCTCAACGGTTATACTCTTTATTATAGATAAACATCGCAAGATGTTTCAAGAAGTGTAGTCATAAAAACAGATAACAAACCAGAGGATTACCTGAAAAAAGCTTAGTCAAAAAGGCGGATTTTAAAAACAGCGGGAGTGGAGGTATTCAAAGTCAAATAGGAGTCAAGGTTGTGAAAAGCCATGTTCAAAGGTAAGTGGGGAGGGGATGAAATCAGTTTCAAGGATACGGTGTCCATGGCAACAGCTGAAGACTATGGCTTTGGTCTTCCCAATGTTTGGAAAAGTTGCAGTTCATCTAATATTGAACATTAAACAATCAATCTTACAGCGTAGAGGCATTGAAGGGGTAGAGTGACGTGGTGGGAAGGTAACCTGACTCAGGTTTCAGATGATGTCACCAGGGGTAGCATGCCAATTGGGAAATGAGTGATTCAAGGTTAAGAAAAGTTTAAAAGTAAAAGACATGGAAGTGAGATACGGAGCCATTAACAGTGGAACCAAGCAAAGATGGACGAAATGAGCTGGACTGTGGAGAACAACCATTGCAAGATCATGTTTAATCATATCTTAGGTTGCAGAGGTCAAGGATAATGTACTATTGTCAGACAGCATATAATTTGTGAATTTTGATAGGACCATTTCATGTAATAATAAGAGACAGAAACCAATTAGGAGATATTTGAACATAACTCAGGAAAAACAAAGACAGACTTGGAAAGTGCCACATGTTTAAGGACTTTGAAGGAAAGGGAGCTTGGAGAAACAGTTGCAGAGCTCCTTTAAAGATATTTTTATACTTAGCTTTGTCAATCCAAACAAAACAATGACAGTTACGTATCTGACTGCCACTCTAATGGCAGAAGGTTTGTTATCCATTAAGCAGTTATAGTTTATCTTAAAGTTGATGTTGCCAAAGTTGTATTGTTTTATATTTATAGTCTGGAGAGCCTCACAAGTAGATATGATTAGATGCAATTGTAACAAAACTGATCTCTAGTGACCACTGCAAATTCATAATGGCTTAGACAATTTGTATTAGGTTCCCAATAGGCATAGTGATTCTTTATGACAGAATGCATGTTGTAATAACTAATTCAGTGACTAGTTAATGCTGCATCACCTCTGTGTCTAAGGGGCTGAAGTTTTAGAGATGGAGAAGAAGTGCAAAATATTATTGTTGATCTCCTATCAGTGTTACTGACGTAAGTGTGTAGTTTTGCTCAATGGAATGAATATTGTAGTTAAGAAGCAATTATCTTGTATAATAGTCAAATTAGTAACATAAACTGAAATGGACCAGCCTTATAGCGATTACAAAATCAATTGAGAGGCTGGGAATTCTGTGGGAAGTAACTTTTCTCTCAACTTCCCAAAGCCTGAACCGTATTTAAAAGGCACAAGTCAGGCGTTAAAACTTTCAACTGTTAGGAGTGTGATGGAGCGCTCTTCATTTGCCTGGATGAGTGAATGTAGTTCCAACACACTTAAGAATCTTGATACCATCTACAATAAAACAGCCTCATCCACCACCTTAAACATTTAGTCCCTTCCCACTGATGTAAAGTGGCAGCAGTGTGTACTATCTACAAGATGCATTGCAGCAACTTGCCAAGGCCTGATAATGGCACTTGCCAAACCCACTTCTGCCATCTATTTGAAGAATGGCAGCAGGCAAATGGGAATATCACCATTTGCAAGTTGCCTTGCAAATCACACACTGTCCTGATGTGAAATAATATTGCCATTTTTTTCACTGTCAATACATCAAAACCCTGTAACACTAACAGCATTGTGGCTGTACAAACACTAAATGGATTAAGCAGTTCAAGATGGTTCATTGATAAATAGAAGCTTTTACCTCAGTTTGAAAAAAAAATCATAAGTTAATAAACTTGCATTAAATTTTCAAACCATAACATTGCTATCTTGTGTATTTATAATAGTTACTCATGAACATTTGTTTTTCCTTCAGCATTATCTTCATAATTTCTTTTACCTCATCTTTTCTAGTTTCAAACTGCTTCCACAGTCTGAACAGCTCCAATTTAGTAAAAAGCTTGTCAACAGAAAACCAATAACGTTGTTTTACTCAACTAAGCACTGAAAAATCACACCTGCAAAGTTGGTGTGTTTGAATTTGACAGAAGTGGTGCTCTTAAAATAATTCACTCATTGGTGAACTTGGGATATATCCACCAAAGAGAAAGTATAGGCCAGTCATAGACAGCAGTGGGAAGTTGTGCGTGGAGCCTGAAGAGATTGGTGAGGCACTGAATAAATATTTCTCTTCGGTATTCATGCAGAGTGCTGGAAATGTAGCTATGGAGAGCACTGAAGTACAGGGTTGCAAATTGGGGAGTATTGTAGTGGATAGGGAGGATGTGTTAGAAATTCTCGAGGGTTTGAAGTTGGATAAGTCCCCTGGGCCGGACGGGATTTACCCTAGGATTTTCTGGGAGGCAAGAGAGGAGATTGCAGAGCCTCTGGCTCTGATCTTCAGGTCCTAGTTGGTTACGGGTGTGGTTCCGGAGGACTGGAGGATGGCGAATGTGGTCCCATTGTTTAAGAAGGGGAAGAGAGACCTTCCTGGGAATTATAGGCCAGTGAGTCTTACTTCTGTGGTGGGCAAGGTATTGGAGAGAATTATTAGGGATAGGATTTATAGTTATTTAGAGAGAAATGAATTGAGTGGGGATAGTCAGCATGGTTTTGTGAAGGGTAGGTCGTGCCTTACTAACCTCATTGAGTTTTTTGAAAAAGTGACTAAGGAGGTGGAGGGGGGTAAGGCGGTTGATGTGGTATATATGGACTTTAGTAAGGCGTTTGATAAGGTGGCCATGGAAGACTTCTGCAGAAAATGCAGATGTATGGGATAGAGGGTGATTTAGCTAATTGGGTTAGGAATTGGCTAGCAGATAGAAGAAGAGGGTGGTGGTTGATGGGAGATATTCATCGTGGAGTTCGGTGACAAGTGGTGTACCTCAGGGGTCTGTTTTGGGGCCCCTGCTGTTTGTATTTTTTATAAATGATCTGGATGAGGGTATTGAAGGATGGATTAGTAAATTTGCAGATGACACTAAAGTCGGTGGAGTGGTAGATAGTGAAGAGGGGTGTTATACTTTGCAGAGAGACTTGGACAAAGTTGCAGAGCTGGGCCGAGAGGTGGCAAATGGAGTTTAATGTGGAAAAGTGTGAGGTAATGCACTTTGGCAGGAACACTAAATGTGTAGAGTATAGGGCTAATGGTAGGGCTCTTAATAGTGTTGAGGAACAGAAGGATCTTGGTGTATGTGTCAATAGATCCCTGAAAGTAGGCAGTCAAGTGGATAAAGTTGTTAAGAAGGCATATGGAGTCTTAGCTTTTATTGGTAGGGGATTGAATTTAGGAGCCGCAGCATCATGTTGCAACTGTACAAAACTCTAGTGCGGCCGCACTTGGAGTATTGTGTGCAGTTCTGGTCCCCACATTTATAAGAAAGATGTGGAGGCATTGGAGAGGGTACAGAGGAGGTTTACCAGGATGTTGCATGGTATGGAGGGCAGGTCCTATGAAGAGAGTTTGAAGGATTTGAGGTTGTTTTCGTTAGAAAGGAGGCGGCTAAGAGGGGATCTTATTGAAGCATATAAGATGATTCGAGGTTTAGATAGGGTGGACAGTGATAGCCTTTTTCCTAGGATGGAGAAAGCTAGCACGAGGGGACACAGCTTTAAAGTAAGGGGTATGAGTTATAGGACGGATATCAGAGGTAGGTTCTTTACTCAAAGAGTGATTAGGGAGTGGAATGCCCTGCATGCAGCTGTTGTAGATGCGCCAAGTTTGGTGGCGTTTAAGAGGTTAGTTGATAAGTATATGGATGAGAAGGGAAGGGTTTAGTTAGGAGGGGCATTGCTTTTTATTTTGGTCGGCACAACATCGAAGGCCGAAGGGCCTGTTCTGTGCTGTATTGTTCTATGTTCTATGTTCTATTGCTGAAAGGAAGCCTTTCAGAAAAAGCTGCCCTTTCCACCAAATATAGGGACAGAAGTAGGCTATTCAATTAGATCATGGCTGATTAATACTTTAACTGCATTTATCCATCTTTATCACATCTCTCTTAAGATACTTAGCAGACAAAAAAAAATCAATCTCAGTTCTGAAGCATTCAATTTACCGAGCCTCCATAGCCTTTTGGGGAAGGAGCTCAAGATTTTCATTCCCTTTGCGTGTGAGTAAATGCTTCATGACTTCACTCCTAAATTCACTCCTTTTGTTCCAGAATCCTCACCAGAATACCATTACCATTTTAAAAACTTTGATTAGATCATTTCTCAAACCTTCTAAATTAAATGGCATGCAAAGCAATTTTAAACATCTTGTTCCCATGATTTAATCCTTTAAGTCCTGGTTTCATCCTGGTGAATCTGAACTGTACCAGTTTCTATTCAATATTGAATAATCCTGAATAAAATCTTTTATACGCAAAAACAAGAAAGAGAGGAAGCAAAAAAAAAACAGAAGTAAGCACCAGAATCAATTCCAGTGGTTCACTTTCCAATAAACACTGCTTCGTAACCAGTGAGACAATCATTGCATTATAGATTGAGCTGCAACCTAAGTTCATGATTTAGAAGGGATGCATTCTATAAAGTGGTACGGTGAATTGGCAGATGCTTCCTACTTACCCCTGAAGGCAATGATGATTGAAAAACAAGTTCCTATCTTCTTTAGTGCAAAAGTATTTCAGATACTATACTGATTACTCACAAATAAAGTTAAGTAACCCATTAATGTTCTAGGTGGGGAAACTCTATTCTAACTTCTTTAATTACAAACACTGGAACAACACTTTAATGTTTGTTGAGCCATAATGCTCTCAGTTAAACTGATGATATTGACTTTCAATTTTGAATAAAAAAGTTTATATATTGCTAAAGATAAGATGCCAACATGCAGTAACTATTTAGTACAATGGTTATACTTATTATTTTCATGTTAAGAAACACTTTTACCTACCAGTTGATGGAGGAGTAGGTGAAGATGGTGATGTTAGAGGAGAGCTAGCACCAGAGCCTAGAGGGAAAATTAGAGTTGTATTGGGATGAATGAAACTGTTTATACAGCACATTGATAAAATGAATATTTTGGTGCATAACAGGTTTATAATATGCTGAAGGAACTACCAAAGGGGTCAGCAATCTAGCTTTTCCTTAATTTCCATAAACATTCCCCCCCACGCTTCACATTGTTACAAATCTGTACAATGGTTAATTCTATCTGAGAAAAAGAACAAGTTTTCATATTGTGCCCATTGCAGTTCGTCTGCGTCATGTTTATAGTGTGTACAGGTTGAATTCTGTACAAGTCATATAAATGAAATACATGCAAAATCCATTTGATCGGTAATAGAACATAGAACATAGAACAATACAGCACAGAACAGGCCCTTCGGCCTTCGATGTTGTGCCGACCAAAATAAAAAGCAATGCCCCTCCTAACTAAACCATTCCCTTCTCATCCATATACTTATCAACTAACCTCTTAAACGCCACCAAACTTGGCGCATCCACAACAGCTGCAGGCCGGGCATTCCACTCCCTAATCACTCTTTGAGTAAAGAACCTACCTCTGATATCCGTCCTATAACTCATAACCCTTAATTTAAAGCTGTGTCCCCTCGTGCTAGCTTTCTCCATCCTAGGAAAAAGGCTAACACTGTCCACCCTATCTAAACCTCTAATCATCTTATATGCTTCAATAAGATCCCCTCTTAGCCGCCTCCTTGCTAACGAAAACAACCTCAAATCCTTCAACCTCTCTTCATAGGACCTGCCCTCCATACCAGGCAACATCCTAGTAAACCTCCTCTGTACCCTCTCCAATGCCGCCACATCTTTCTTATAATGTGGCGACCAGAACTGCACACAATACTCCAAGTGCGGCCGCACTAGAGTTTTGTACAGCTGCAACATGATGCTGCGGCCCCTAAATTCAATCCCCCTCCCAATAAAAGCTAAGACTCCATAAGCCTTCTTAACAACTTTATCCACTTGACTGCCTACTTTCAGGGATCTATTGACACATACACCAAGATCCTTCTGTTCCTCAACACTATTAAGAGCCCTACCATTAGACCTATACTCTACACATTTATTGTTCCTGCCAAAGTGCATTACCTCACACTTTTCCACATTAAACTCCATTTGCCACCTCTCGGCCCAGCTCTGCAACTTGTCCAAGTCACTCTGTAAACTAAAACACCCCTCTTCACTATCTACCACACACCAACTTTAGTATCATCTGCAAATTTACTGATCCATCCCTCAATACCCTCATCCAGATCATTTATAAAAATTACAAACAGCAGGGGCCCCAAAACAGACCCCTGCGGCACACCACTCGTCACCGAACTCCACGATGAATATCTCCCATCAACCACCACCCTCTGTCTTCTATCTGCCAGCCAATTTCTAATACAATTAGCTAAATCACCCTCTATTCCACACATCTGCATTTTCTGTAGAAGTCTTCCATGGGCCACCTTATCAAACGCCTTACTAAAGTCCATATATACTACATCAACCGCCTTACCCCCATCCACCTCTCTGGTCACTTTCTAAAAAAACTCAATGAGGTTAGTAAGGCATGACCTACCCTTCACGAAACCATGCTGACTATCCCCAATCAATTCATTTCTCTCTAAATAACTATAAATCCTATCCCTAATAATTCTCGCCAATACCTTGCCCACCACAGAAGTAAGACTCACTGGCCTATAATTCCCAGGAAGGTCTCTCTTCCCCTTCTTAAACAATGGGACCACATTCGCCATCCTCCAGTCCTCCGAAACCACACCCGTAACCAACGAGGACCTGAAGATCAGAGCCAGAGGCTCTGCAATCTCCTCTCTTGCCTCCCAGAGAATCCTAGGGTAAATCCCGTCCGGCCAGGGGACTTATCCAACTTCAAACCCTCGAGAATTTCTAACACATCCTCCCTATCTACTACAATACTCCCCAATTTGCAACCCTGTACCTCAGTGCTCTCCACAGCTACATTTCCAGCACTCTGCGTGAATACCGAAGAGAAATATTTATTCAGTGCCTCACCAATCTCTTCAGGCTCAACGCACAACTTCCCACTGCTGTCTATGACTGGCCCTAATCTTGCCCTAACCAATCTTCTATTCTTAACATATCGAAAGAAAGCTTTAGGATTCTCCTTAATCCTATCAGCCAACATCTGCTCGTGTCCCCTGTTTAATGAAAAACATCTAATAAAAAGTTAAATTCATTATTGGCAATAAACAGAACAAAAACTTTATTCAATATTGTCATCAAATGACTTTCTTTGGATCAGCATCACGCGTGCTTCCTATGTCCATTAACCTCTGGGCAGTAATTCACAAAAATAAAGATGAACAGTAACTGTTTTCTCTTAATCTTTTCTCTTTGTCTTTCACAAATATATTTATAACTTAAACTCTTGGCTTGATAAGTAAAATTATAGAATTAGAATCTGAATTTGAACTAAAACAAACCGAGAGGTTTACTTTTATAGTCTTCTTGCTCCCCCTTAAAATAAATCATTTTTAAAGGTGTACTGAAGAAAAAAAGCATGAACAAGCTCTCAATGAATACCTTAAACGTCAATGCCTCAACAGCCAGCTGTGAGTCCTGTGATAACACACACAAAAATAGAGGCTGTACCGAGGCAGTACTGAACTGACAGAAATGCCGAATGAGATTCTCCAGCTTCTCAGCTGCGTTATTTTCTGCCAGTAGGAGGTGGTGCATTGTTTGCTAGCAATGGGATCTCTGGTCCTGCTGCAGTCAATGGGAATTCCCACTGACATCCGCCAGGCCAGCAGGGAGGGAGGAGTGCACTGCCTGCAGAACCAGAGAATCTCACCGGTGTGAATGGCTGGAAAATTCCAGATTAAATATTAACATAAAAGATCCCTCAGAGCTATCTTGATGGGCAAAATACATCCCCTTACCCAGGACACTACCTATCCCTCAATCAAAATCATTAACGTAAATTTATTTGCCCATAATCACATTTCTGTTCCGGGTGGGGGGTTGCGGTGTCTATAAATTGGCTGCTCCTACATTCACACCAATGACTACACTTCAAAAGTACTTCACTGACTGAAAAGCATCTGAACAGTCTAGAGTCACTAAAGGCAGTATAGAAATCCAAATCCTTCTTTAAGTTAATGAAGCCTTTGAAATACTTCCTTAAATATTACTGAACTAACCTTGGTACTATTCGTTCAAGTTGATTAATAAAGGAGTGTTAACAACTATTAGCATAAGAAATAAAGACAGAAGTGGACCACATGGCCCATCAAGTCTGCCATTCATGGCTAATCTTGGACTTCAACTCATTTTCCTGCCCATTCTCCAGATCCCTTAATTCCAAGACTGCTTTTAATGTATTAATTGATGGAGAATTCACAATAATCTTGAGGTAGACAATTCCTCAGATTCACATTGTCTTGAGCAAAATAATTTCTGTGCATCCAATTCCTAAATGTTCGGCCACTTAAGCTGAGACAGTGCCCCTGTGTTTTAGATGTTCTAACTAATAGAAATAATCTCTTACTGTCCACATTATCAAACCCCTTCAGGACTCTGCAGATTTCAGTGGGATTACCTCTCATTCTTCTAAACACCAGAGAAAATAAGCCCAATTCACGCAGCCTCTGATCATAGGACAATCCTTCAGGTACTAATTTAGTGAATCTTTGCTTTACAAAGTAGAACAAATTGGCTCATATCAGGTTTCACCTTTCCATTCATAAAATGGCTGACAATTGGTTCGGGCTGGCATGAACAATATTTTCTCTTACCTGGGATGGGACATTGTATCATCAAAAGCCATGACAAAAATATAAAAATCTACTCAGTCACGACAGATTAGTCCAAATCAGCAACGAGTGATGTGTCCACTACGTTGACCTATCATTCAAATCACTGCAACTCTATGATTCAGGTTGGAATCTAGTTCAGATTGATGACATGAAGACTTTCTTTAAGTTGATGCCGAAGAAAATTTTCTAATGACCTCACTACCTCACATAGAAGTAGACTGAAATCATCTGATGCTGCAATCACCCAAGTTCATCTTGACTTTGGGTTGCTTTGTGCATAACTTCATAGGATCACAGAATCCTTACAGTGCAGAAAAGGCCATCCAGCCCATCAAATCTGCACTAACTCTGTCACAGAATTTTACTCAGGCCCACTCCCTCTTCCCCCACCCCAACATTTTCCATGGCTAATTCATCTAACCTAAATACTAAGGTTACCTATACTGCCCACAGTACCAAAGGTACCATCTGACAATTGCCACATTACATTCAGTGAATATACTGGTGCTTCTCAAACAAACCCCAAATACTTTGGTCCATATAATTTGGCATCATACTCCTTAACTCTATTCAACAAATCCACCAATCTGGGAAAATTTCTTCTTTTGGTATATATAATTTCACCATTCAGTAGAATTCTGGCATGTTACTTCACTTCTAGATGTTACACTATATTGCCAATCTCTATCTTTTGAGAAAGGATTCTCATTTGGATAAGTAGACAATAGACATTGAGAATGAACTATTTTGTAAAATGTTTTTGCAGGCACAGTGGTTAGCACTGCTGCCTCACAGCACCAGAGACCTGGGTCTAATTCTGGCCTCGAGTCACTGTCTCTGTGGAGTTTGCATGTTCTCCCCGTGTCTGTGGAGGTTTCCTCTGGGTGTTCCGGTTTCCTCCCACAGTCCAAAGATTGCAGGATTAGGTAGATTGGCCATGCTAAATTGCCCCTTAGTGTCAGGGGGTTAGCAGGATAAATATGTGGGGTTACAGGATTGGGCTTGGGTGGGATTGTGGTTGGTGCAGACTCGATGGACCGTATGGCCCCCTTCTATACTGTAGTGATTCTATAATTAAATTAATGCCCTGATATCTGTAGCTCCATTTGAAAATTACCCTAAGAGGTTAATCAAAGAATTCTCCAGTGTTTTAACTGTTGAAGACAGGTCTTCATTTACTGAACTTGAACTGAATATCAGATGTAATTTCAATTTAAAAAATGCCTACCAGAGTTTACATTGTTTGAGTTGCTGCTTTTAGCTGAGACATCCACTTCATTTTCAGTTACAGACTGTTTTGACTTCTGCTTGTGAGAAAAAGCATGATTTAAAAAGAATACAAAACACTTGTGTAGTACAGCTATGCCATACTTCATTCATGCAACCAGAGAAACAGCAAAATTCAATGTATCGTGCAATGCTCATTAAAAATGAACATGCAGTAAAGCAGATGAAAATATAAAACACGAATAGCTGCAAATTAATTCAAAAAGCCTTTAAAGAACAAGTAAAACGATGTAACTAGACCTCTATTGAACCAATTTTTGTTACCTTGGCTTGCTACAATAAAAGAACAAAAAAGTTTCATTATTTAAGAAACAAAGCCACAGCTTTATAGACTTTTAGGACGAAAATTATAAAATATTTATATCAAAATATTAAATATAATCATAACCAAACAACATTGTTGCCTTATTTATAATTCTAGTAAACAGTGTAAGTTCTATAATTTCTCTTTACAAGGTGTTCAGTTCAAATTATATTTTTACCAAAACACTAATTTAAAATTCTGTAACTGGGATAATAGTCAAAATTTTTTAAAAATTAATTTACCTTCCGTGCTAAAATCTTCCTCCTCTTCTTCTCTTCCTCTGAGGCATGATGGGACTGTGCCCGTGCCAACCTTTTATGCCGGTGAATCTTTTGGAATAAAGACAAATAGAAAATTTAGTTCTTGGTGGCAAATAATATGTCAATAGTGTTTCAATCATCATACCAGTGTGTCTGACCTACTGGCAGATGCAAAACTAAGGTAAGTTTTTCTGCTATCAAGACTTCTTCTAATCAAATCAGATGGTAGGAAACATTTTAACAACTTTTGCCCTGCCGTACCGGATGGTAGTTGAAATGACATCTACCTTACATGCTGATGCACAGCCATACAATGGCTCTTCTGCTGGATGGTTGCATACACACATGCTAGCAAAATTCAGATCTCAGTTTACATCAGGCCTCTCGGCAAAAGTCTTGCTTGTCAGTCAGCTAGCTGATAAATGACTTCTTTCCTACTGTACACGGATAATTTAGTTATCCCTCAATACATGCATAGGCATTTGTAAAACCATTTATAATGCAGAAAAATGGCAGTCTAGCATTTTCCTTTTCATTTAGTTCTTTACATCTCCTTTTCTGAAGACAGTGACTCGTATCGATTCATGGTGCTACCAGTGCTGACTAGCTATTCATTTTGTATAAATTTAGATAAAGAAAGGTGGCAGGCTTTTCGATGACGATGAAGCAAGTCTAATCCTGATCACAATTTACCAACACGCACTTTCCAACAGTAACATTTAGGATGAGGAGCCCTAGCTGATTGTTCCCTTTCTGGTCCAAGGGCATAAAGGCCAGCTTAAGCACCTTTACATCTGGTTTTGCCAAGCTGGTTTATAAATATTCCTTATTTACTCAGCAATAATTGCATGTACAAAAATGGACATTTAAATCAAATTAGAAATTTCTGAGTAATAGTGAGTTTCTGAGCATTGCTGCAGTATTCCTACAGGAAAGTGAAGATCTGAAAGATACATCCGACTACTGATCAACAATCTTGAGCGTGAGTTCTACTATTTTATAATGTATTAACAAGTTTCAGAAATTTTCAAATGCTCATGCTGAAAGTGGTCTTTTATTAAATAGATTAAAACTATTAGAAACCGATCAATATATCAACATTAAAAATTAACCCACAGAAATCCTGTATGCTGCAATTGAAATTTACAACCAAAACATACTTCAAAGTACCTGGTATAATCAGCAATATTTTTTATTTCAATCCCACACCAGAGATGTTTGAAATCAAAGAATGCTTGTCTTGATACTTTATCACTTTAGATATGGATTGTAAAACATGAGGTTGTTATTAACAACGTCATGTAAATATCACATTAGCTACAATTCTGGAAAAGATAGTCTTGTAGATGTTACTCTTGGCACAGAGGCCAAATCATCCAGAAAAAAAGACTTGATGTCACTTGCAGGTTAACCATGCAATAAAATCTGACCGAGTCAGATAATACTCAGGCAAAGACCAAGCACATTACCACATTAGATGCCCTTTAACACTAATCCCCAAAACAAAATCTGAAAACAACAAAAGGAAGTGCAGATGCAATCAAAATTATATTTCTACATATTGGGAATAAATTTCGATAATACGTTCCAAGGGAGATACGCACTTTAGGTTTGAAATGACATATGTTCTTGCAATCATGGCATAATTTCTAAGCCAAATTCTCCCCAAAGAATTCTATGTGTCAAATTCATGTGAAAACTGGAGTAATTCATGCTATATTTTTAGTGGGAATTCAGAGAGGAATCTCCCACATTCTGTGCACTGCAGAGGTCACTAGTGTGGATATCATTAAATTTCAGGAAACAAGGCCTATTCCTACTGACAAGGCCAGCCACAAAGTAAAAGCACTTTGTTAATGCCTGATTGCTGGCCCCCCGACTACTCCTGGGCCCCATCAGGCTCACTCCATGCCTGATGGACAGTGCCAATGTGTCACCTGAGCTTTGGCACTTTGCTCCTTGGACAGTCCCAGGAGCACTAGACTCTCTTGGAGAGGGGGAAAGGGGGCCTGATTGTCACCCCTTCACTCCAACAGGGTCAGGATGCTAGTTCCTCGATAGTGGGTAGCTATTGTAATTCCTGCTGGAGTCCCAGAGATTTCAGTCCCAAATCCACTAATCACTTTAAATTATATTAAAATGACTGTTTAAATTGTCTTTGAGCCTCCCCACTGATTTCCAACGCAGAGCTGCTGCCAGCAGAGCAAGATGCATGTGTGAACCCCGCGAATCAGCTGACACAAAAATCTCCCTACCAGCTGTGCTAAAAATTTGCTCAAAAAATTTAGCGAAGCAGGATGAGAGAACCACCCCCCACCCCCCCAACCTCAGACATAATATTAACTTGTAATAGTATAGTCTTTGTTACTTTCTTCAAAGTTATCATCTAACTCACAGCTTTCTGTTCTTCATTTAGCCTTTTCTCCATGCACTCTTTTGCAGTTTTTAAAGCCTCCTTCAGCTTAGTAGGCATCTGTTACAAAAAAAAATTCATAAACTAAATACATCGTCAGTTTCCTTTTTCAGTTTTTACACAAATAAATGGCATTTATTTAAACTGCTTTCCTTGGAAAGAAATACCAATTTACTTAAAAATGAAAATTAAGTTCTACTTTGTGCCATTTTTGTAAATCATCAACAACTGAAACTGATTTTTTTTTTTACATCCACATTTCTATTTACATTTGATTGACATGCATTTTCAAAGTTAAAAACATAGGAACAGAAATATACCATTAATTCCCATGGGCTTTAAATAAGGAATGGTTATTCTGTACTTCAACTCCTTTCAACCTTTGTTCCATATCACCTGATACCCTCATCTTACAAAAATGTATCTGCCTTACTTATGAAAATTTCAATTGATTCTGCATTTAAAGCCTTTTGGGACTAAGTGAGTTTCAGATTTTCACCACCACATGTAAAGTAAAAGCAGACGGAAATGAACTTTCAGTATGTTATGTGGAGCATAGGAGGACCATCTTGGATTTGATGATATGATTCATTATAATGCAAACTGAATGCTTACTGGCAGCTTCATAAGATTTATACAGAACCCTGCAACCAACAAGAATAGAAACCCATGTGATAATTGAGATGGAATTATGTTTAAAAAAAAGATAATTATTCGACAGGTTTTACTGCATGCAAGGAAATATTATTGGAAAAAGTAATCATTGAATACAATATACTGTATGGATCATCATTCAAAAAGTGCTTCAATTTTACTGTAAAGTATTTTTCCTCATAATTAAAAGAACATAGTTTTTGCAAAATACGAGCAATAGCCAAGAAATTGCATTCCTAGAATATAGTGAGAGCTCAAACTGCCTTTAAATTATTTCACCAGAATGCACCAGAGACATTAAATCTCAGTAATGTTACAGCTTTGATGCATAAGAGAATTTAAAGCAACAAATTTAACAGTATAGAATGATTCAAACAAAACAATAGCTAACTGTTATTAAAAATAATGATGCCTGAAACTTACAGGCTCATCTTCAAGCACTTATACAGCTGACATTTGTACTTTCCACTTGGGAAATTGTTTCAGTAGTAGATAACACCACAATAAGAGTGGCAGAGAATCCACCACACATGCATTTACCTCCTTAATAAATTGTAACTTGTTTTTATTTCTATGGAGAGATGAAGGGAGTGAAATGCAAGAAATTAAAACAAAAATGCCAGAAGTACTCAGCAGGTCAGACAGCACCTGTGGTTAGAACAAGCGTTAACATTTCACCTCAAGCTGACCTTGCATTTCTATTTTTCTCCCATTCTAATATAAGAATTTTTAAGGCAGTGGAAGGGGAGTGAGAATGGAAAAAACAAAAGAGAATGTCTGTAATAGGCTGGAAGGCAAGAGATTAACAAAAGATTTCACGATAAAATAGCCAAAGGGAGTAGTAACAGATAAAGTGAAGAAACAAAGGTTGTATCCAAATGAGGCAAGAATGCTATATAACCATTGAATACCGTGGGAAGGGATAAAAGAAACAAGACCAAATCTGAGCAAAACAGAGAAATAGAAACATATAGAGCAAGATGGAGGCCAAGCTATATTATCTAGGGTTGTTGAATGTATTGAGTTCAAAGATTGTTGAATGCCAAGTCAAAAAAGATGGTATTCCTCAAGCTTGTGTTGGATTCATTGGAGTACCAAAGCAGGCCATAGACAGAAAAGTCACAGTAGAAGCTCGGTGGAGAATTAAAACTACGAGTAACCAGAGCTCAGAGTCAAGTTGTAGACTTAACAGAGATATGATGTAATCAGATATAATTAGCTCTGCACTCATTTCAATGCATTCTTTTTTCCTTTATTACCACACTCTTGGCTTTTTCACCTTGAAATCTCATGTTACATCATCTCCCCTGCCCTCCATCTTATCATAGACCTTCCAATTCATACTTTCTGCCACCTCATTCCTTCCACCAGGTAAAAAATTCTTACATCTCTGTCCTTCTGTCTGATGAAAGTTCATCTCAATCTAAAACATTAACTCTGTTTTTCTCCACAGATTTCCACCGACCACACCATTACATTTTTGAACTAAAATGCAAGTACTAGGAGGCACCATTGATTTTTTTAATTTCACACAGTTCACTTGTTACTTTCATAACAGCTTGGGTAAGGAAGGAAGTGATAAAGATTTCTAATGCCTTAACACTATATTTGTCATTGGTATTGTTGCAATTATATTAAAAAATATAGCTAGCATGCCTTTCCCATGTCCTAGCAGGTGATTTAAAACCTGTAAAGAACCTAGAATGTATAGAATACAGAAAGTGGAACAAACTACTACAAGAAGTAGCTGAGGCAAATAGTATAGATACATTTAAAGGAAAGGAGTTAAGCATGACGGGAAAGTTATGATAACAGGATTTGAAGAAGAAGGACCAGAGAAGCCTTGTGTGAACCATGAGAACTGGGATAGAACAGTTGAACTGAAAGGTCTATTTATGTAGTGCAGACTTAAATGTAACTTGTCAAAACTGATTAGAAAACGACCTATCATACTTTGAAGAAGGGACATTTAAATTTGATTCAATTCTATCTAAAAATGTTGACTCGGCAAATGCTGTCACATTATAGCATTTAACAACATTTGACAAAAAAGTTTCTTTTGACCTTGTACTGATTTTTCTTCTAAATTCTCAAACAGACACCTCTTCAGTAAAGTGCATAATAGCCTTACCTTAAATTGGGGCTTTTCAGTATTAAGCAGCAAAACGTCAACAAATAACCTAAAAGATTGGGAATAACATCAGTTATTAAACAACTAACAAATAGGTAATCAGCATCGCTATGGAGGATTTGCATCATTTCTGTATTAAGTAATTGCTGCTACTTGGCTCAAAAGACCAAACAAACTCAATGCATGCAAGTATTTAAAGAAAAAACATTGCAATGGTTTTCTTTAAAATGTAAATGAGTAAGCATAACGTTGCTTATTTCCAATTCATGTCTAACCCTAAACATCTAGTACTCTTATGATTTTCCTAATAGGAGGGGCAGTTACACACACTGGTTGGGTGCAGAGTTTACTGTAAACATACAAGGCTTTGACGCTTGTGGGCATGGAGGGCATTCAATATGATGCAGCAACATTGCCAGCTGCTGTGCCTTTGCTTCAACTGTCCAACACCCAAAGATTGATGCCGTGCAGGCGATACTGATGAGGAGAGCCTTAACCATGGCAAGCACATGCATAATTTAGTTGGGGAGCATCCCTTTCAATTGCACACTGAGAAAATTAAAGTGGACATTGATAAATCAGGAAATCCTTGTTCGAAGCTCTCCCCGAATATGCTGAAATTATATAAAAAGATAATTTGGAGATTGATGCTATAACTTCAAAGCATAGGTTCAGCATTCATGGCAGATGCTCCCACATAAATGTTAGACTTCAGCCAACAATCTTTCTTCTGTGGTTTCAACAATGGCAGTAGAACCACTGGCAAAACCTTAAATCTGTAGTGTGTTTTTGCAAACAGAAATCCTCCTCAGATGGCATTTGGTATGCTATGGACAGGATAGAGGCACACAGCACTTCTGTACCTGCTCACAAACTGCATGCAGACAGACATGCAGAAGCCTGCCCACCCACCCACACATTCACAAAAAAGGGAGATAGAATATAGGAAATCTTATACAACAGTAGAAAAGCCACACAAATTAATATTAATACATGTGATTTCCACAGTCCAAAAAGTCAAAGTCCAGACAGGGTTTCCTTCATGGCAGAGTTTAGTCCAGATGAGTTTCTCATTGGAGGCACCAACATGAAAATCTTTGATACGAATGCAATGCAGCATGACTGGATTTCTGTGTTTAGACCACTTGGCAGGCAATGGCCAACAACTTTTACAATCAAACAGGTTCTGAGGAATTGAAACAGAGGGCCTAATTTTACCATTGTGCTGCATCTGTTTTCAGGTGTGAAAACTTGGTAAAGTCTGTCGTGAGTCTGGTGCCTGTCTCCATGCTGGTTTCCCCTTTGTCAAGGCTGGAAAGTGGCCACGATCGGGACCGCATCCAATATGGATGCAGCCGCCATTTAAATGTATTTGCACGCGTTTAAATTGACTTAACGGACTGCATGCCCAACTTGATTAGCATTTCCCCCTTTACCACCATGTTCACCTGTACAGAATCAGCACAAAACAGACATGCTCAATAGAAGTCTGATCTGGGCGCTCCAGTTAGTGAGGAGGTAGGTGCAAGCGTCTGGCGGCTTTCTGTTTGAGATTGTTTTGGGTGGGGGGGTATAAGGGGCCAGCAATCAGTCTGAGTACCAGGAGGGTAGGGGTCAGTAATGTTATGGGGGTGGGGCAATGTTTTTGGGAGGTTCAGGAGGGACGTGGCAGAGGAGCAGCATTTTATCTTTTTTTTCTGTGCACGTGCAGTTCGAGGCTCTGATCAAAACTACAGGATTTTGGGCATGTTAAGCCCCAACCACAAGCTTTTGTAATGCAATTTGGAATCGCTGATTTTTCTTTTTAGGCAGAGTGCATATGGGGGTGCCTGAGAACAGGTCTAAAAATTGAATCTGAAACACTCCCAGTTTCAAGTCTGCCCAGCACATAGAATCAAAATAGTGAAATAGGAACTGATGTCCAGTTGCTTGATTAGCTGGGAGTCCTGCTAAAGGTCTATTTAATTAGTTATAAACACAGTAAGAAGTCTCACAACACCAGGTTCAAGTCCAACAGATTTATTTGGTAGCAGACGCTGCTAGCTTTTGGGGCTCTGTCCCTTCATCAGATGAGTGGGGAGCTCTGATCACAAACAGGGCATATAAAGACACACATTTAGTTTACAGAATATTGATTAGAATACAAGTCTTTACAGCTAATCAAATCTTAAAGGTACAGACAATGTGAGTGGAGATAGCATTAAGCATAGGTTAAAGGGATGTGTATTGTCTCCAGACAGGACAATAAGTGAGATGTTGCAAGCCCAGGCAAGTCATAGGGTTACAGATAGTGTGACATGAACCCAAGATCGCAGTTGAGGACGTCTTCACGTGTGCGGAATTTGGCTATCAGTCTTTGCTCAGCGACTCTGCTGAAGGCCACCTTGAGAACACTTACCCAAAGATCAGAGGCTGAATGCTTGTGACCCACGTACTCATCCAGAAATCTCTTAAAAGACCCCAACAAGTTTGCCTCTACCACCATCAACTGCAGTTAATTCCACTTAC
Organism: Sphyrna mokarran; assembly: GCA_024679065.1. NCBI lineage: Eukaryota > Metazoa > Chordata > Chondrichthyes > Carcharhiniformes > Carcharhinidae > Sphyrna > Sphyrna mokarran. The sequence goes on from JAGIQG010000003.1 coordinate 109,275,040, forward strand.
TCTCCACCCTCTGAGTGAAAAACTTACCCCTGACATCTTCTCTGTACCTACTCCCCAGCACCTTAAACCTGTGTCCTCTAGTAGTGACCATTTCAGCCCTGAGAAATAGCCTCTGAGAATCCACCAGATCTATACCTCTCAACATCTTATAAATCTCTATCAGGTCACTTCTCATTTTTCGTCTCTCCAGGGAGAACAGACCTAGCTCCCTCAACCTGTCCTCATAAGGCACGCCACCCAATCCAGGCAACATCCTTGTAAATCTCCTCTGCACTGTTTCAATAGCTTCCACATCTTTCTTGTAACGAGGCGGCCAAGACTAGGCTCTTACAAAGCTGCAGCATTATGCCCCAACTCAAACTCAATTCCTCGATTAACGAAGGCTAGTGCACCATACGCCTTCTTGACCACATCCTCCACCTGTGAGGCTGATTTAAGAATTCTATGGATCTGGACCCCAAGATCCTTCTGATCCTCTACACTGCCAAGAGTCTCACCCTTGACATTATACTTCTCCATCCCATTGGACCTGCCAAAATGGATCACTACGCATTTATTCAGTCTGAAGTCCATCTGCGACTTCTCCGCCCAGTCTTGGTCCTATTGCCCAATATGATGGGATAGCCAGGTATGTTTGCCTTGTGTACCTTTGGGAAGCAGTAGAGATCTCCAACAAGGGGAGTACGTGGGATGAGAGCTCTGAAGGTCCAGGTCAAAGGTCTTGATCAGAGTGAGTTGACAGGTGTGTTCTTTGATTGGATCTGCAGGTAACTGTCTGTAGTGTTCCTCGTTGCTCAGTACACTTCTTTGCAGTAATTCATTCTATTCAGTGTGACAATGGCCCCTCCTTTGCTGGTTTGATAATGTTACGGTTGGTCTTAAGAGCGCGGATGGCATTGCGTTGTGCTTGGGTGATGTTCGGGGCTGTCTTGTGAGTGCAGTTGATGAAACTGGTGTTGGTGTATCTCCTGGTGGTTTGGACATACATGTCAAGTCGAGGGCGGCAGACTTCCGGAGGAGTCCAAATGGACTCTTTCCACTTCGGTTACTGCACTGCAGATCTTTCTGTCGGCTGTTCTGGTTCATTGGCTGTCTCACTGTGTTCGCTGTTGGCCTCTTGGAATTTGTGGAAGAACTCCTACAGCCTCATTCACATGATGAATTTCTCTGTGTTCTCTGTGAGACTGATGGTGCTGGGCAGAAATTGAGCCCTCAGTGGAGAACTTTGACTTCATCTAATTGAAGAGTGTAGTCCAACAAGTTGACAATGGATTTCCCTGCGGTTATCTACTATGGGGCCGGGGGACGCTTGGTTGCTGCTGTGGCGATGCCGAGTTTCTCAAGTTTCCTGTTCCTGGTGTGCGTGTAGATGGTATAGTTCCTTTGTCTCATCTGCTTGGCAGAGTTTCACAGCTGGTCTGCGCCCTGAGTGCTAGTTGAAAATATGAATTCTATCCTAGTTTCCAGGAGATAGAGCTGCTGTATAAGGTGATTGAGGAGTGTGAGAGACGTGCAACAGCAAAGTCTCTCAACGTAGTCTGTGTTATAGGTTGACCTGAGTGGGTTCGTGATATGTAGTCCTTTCGGTATCTTGTCTGCCTTCTTGCATCTTTGTAGAAACTTGATGCCTTTGTCGACATGCACAATCTTCTTGGAGATCACTCCCACTTCTCACCTTCAAACAACTGCACAACATCAAACAGACCATTGTCTGCAGCAAACCACCCAGCCTTCAGGAGAACAGTGACCACAACACTACACAACCCTGCCACAGCAACCTCTGCAAGACATGCTGGATCATCGACGTGAATGCCATCATCTCACGAGAGAACACCATCCACCAGCTACGCGGTACATACTCTTGCAACCCAGTCAACGCTGTCTAATTGATACGCTGCAGGAAAGGATGTCCCGAAGCATGGTACACTGGGGAAAACGTGCAGACGCTACGACAACAGATGAACAAACACCAATCGACAATCACCAGGCAAGACTGTTCCCTTCCTGTTGGCGAACACTTCAGCGGTTATAGGCATTCGGTCTCTGATCTTTGGGTAAGTGTTCTCCAAAGCGATCTTCACGACACATGATAGCGGAGAGTCGCTGAGCAGAAACTGATAGCCAAATTCCACACACGAGGATGGGCTCAACTGGGATCTTGGGTTCATGTCTCACTATCTGTAACCCCCATGACTTACCTGGGCTTGCAACATCTCACTTACTGTCCTGCCTGGAGACAATGCACATCTCTTTAACTTACGCTTATTGCTCTTCCATTCATATTGTTTGATCCTTTAAGACTTGATTAGCTGTGAAGACTATTATTCTAATCAGTATTTTGTAAACTGAATATGTCTTTGTACACCCTGTTTGTGATCAGAACTCCCCACTCACCTGACAAAGGGCAGAGCCCCAAAATTTAGTGGTGTTTCCTACCAAATAAATCTGTTGGACTTTAACCTGGTGTTGTGAGACTCCTTACTATGTTTACCAACACTGGCATCTCCACATCATGATTAGTTGTAATTCAGCAGTTTCCCAAATCTTAAAAGAATATAAGATTTCACAATCGTCACTCATGTCACATGACCTTCTTTCTCCACAATAATTTTAAAGGAGCATCTATCTAGTCTGGCTTTGCTTTCAGGACCGAAAAGAGTTGAGGATCTTGTGTCAGGATGCCATTGATCCTGTGATTATGCTAGAAGGGTAAGCTTATGAAGATGCAAATGATATCCAATGCCCACACAACTGTCTTTTTTTGAAACGGAGCTGGAAGTTCCAAGTGCAAAATTGGTCTATTAACACGGTTACTTAAACAATGGGAATGAGTCTCCCATCCTGATGCGCACATTTTTTGGCCCATCGGGATGGGAGAATTGCGTGTTGACCATTTTGTGGGATTCATTCATGCGTTTCCAATACATGTACACCTACCAAAGCCAGAGAACAGGCGCAGTTGGGACCGCACTGGAAACCAGCAAGAAAAGATTGTGTTTGTAAGGGTAGGGGTTGGAGGGGGGACGGTTCCAGGAGGGGTAGGACAACAGTGGTCCTAGACTGATCAGTGATTGAGCTGGTCAGCAAACAGGGAGACTAACAGACTGGGGGCAGTGTGCACGTGCAAACACCCGGAACTATCAAACTCAGGCGTCAGTAGGCCCTGCCCCACCTACTGAGTGTTTAATAATATTTGCAATTGTGATTTCTGCGTTGCGCAGAGTGTGGAGATTCAGGTCTGAAGTTAAACTGAAAAATAAAAATCAAGAGTTAGACCAGTTTTATCGTCAATTTAGTACTTTTGGGAGAATCGCCCCTGACATGTGGTTTTGTGATTATAATATCCTTACAACTGAGTGCAAGATTCCATGATGATGAGAGGAGAATTCTTTTGTTCCTGTAATTTCTGTTGGTAGCTTCAGAACAAAGGACAAATTATGTTGTCATCTGACTTGTTGCAGCCATCCTGCTGGGTTCAGCAGAAAGTCCATTTTAATGATCATAAGAAAAGTCTTATGTACATAGCATGAATTTCTTTCATGTCTTATTGACATAACTTAAAAGAGAGATGCCTCAGGAGGCGACCTTACCATCATGGTCCACTGGCCAATGGTGTGGCGGGGGTATTTGGTATGGTGGGGGTATTTGGGAGGGGGGGGGGGGGGGGGGGATTTGTCATAGACTAACTATAATTGGGACAGACAGTAATAAGAGATCTGCACATGCGCAATGGCACTCTCTGTTGCAAGCTGTGGCCTTTAGCGAGCATAGCACAACTCTCTTCCCCCTGATGATCCTGCTTCATTTGTTTTTCAAAGAGAGGCAAAATTAGATTTTAACTTGCCTAAAAAAAGTGATTCACTCCTGTTTTCATGTTCATTCAGCAGTTAGAATTTTTTTGGTAAGATCACCCCCTCAGAGTCTGAATTCATAGGTCCTGTAAGAAGGTTTTTATACTGAAACTCTGCCTGGCATATATTACTTGCTTTTCTGTCCTTACGCATAGTATGTTTCTTCATCTAATTCATGATCTCTGCTATCTATATCTAGCTATCACTGTGTTGTTACTGGACTGTGGTAGTGCAGGAGGCAATGGCAAAGGCTTCATACTTGCTTTATTTGTGCAGGGAAGTATCAGTATATAAAATTATGGTAGCATACAGGAGTCATTGCACAGTATTTGTAGTCATATAACAGGTCACTGTGCTACATTACCTTACATAAGCAAAGGGCCCGATTTTACCAACAATTTGCGCCTGTTTTCAGGCACGAAATCATGGTAAAAATTGGACGCGAGGCCTTTTTTGCAATCTGCAACCGAGTCCGAGCAGATTGCGACTGTATCGAAACCCATGAATGGCCAAATCGGGCACAATGACAATACAAATGCACTTGAATGCATTTAAATTGAATTAACGAACTACCTGCCCAACTCCATCAGTATTTCCTCCTTTACTGCCATGTTTGCCGATCTGGGAACGCGCCGTTACGGAGCTGCTGAATAAAAGTCTGAGTCAGGTGCTCCAGCCTCGGAAGAGGGCCTTCATTGTTTCCAACAGCTCTCTGACTCAGATTAATGGTGGAAGTGGGGTCTAGGCAGGTCAGGTCATTCTCTGGTTGTTGGGGGGGATGGAGGAGGAGGAGAAGGAGGAGGAGAGGAGCAGCAGCACGAGCAGGAGGGGAATGAGGTCAGATCGCTGTCTGGTGGAGAGGGAGAAAAAGGGGAGTGGGATCAGATCGCTGTCAGGTTGGGGGAGATAAGAAGGCAGGCGGCTCAGATGAATCTCTGGTGGGGAGGGAAATGGGAGGAGTCTGCTGTCACTCTGCAGGTGATCGGTGGGGATGGGGGTGGCAGGGGTAGTGATCGATCTGGGTAGTGGGAGGTGGATAAGGGGGCAGTGACGTGTATGTGTCCCCCTTATCCTCCCCCCACCACTACCCAGACCAATCGCCACCCCTGCACCTTCCTCCCCATCGATTGCCCGCAGATTGGCAGCTTAGCCCCCTGCACCCCCACACCAGAGATCCATCTGACTCCTCCCCAGGATCCATCTACCCCACTCCTCCCCCGAGATATATCTTACCCATCTCCTCCCCCGAGATACATCTTATCCACCTCCTTCTTCCCTCCCCACCTCTGAGATACACCCTTGCTCCTGCTTTTCATTCCCAGGCTGCTTTGTCCGCTTTCTGCGGCTCGGGAGTATTCCGACACGGGCGTGCTTTTTCAATTTTTTTCTAACTACACTTGTGCAATTCAGAGCTCCAACCGTTCCAGCAGTGCCAAGCCCCGGCCACAGCGCAAAACAGACTGGAGATGGCTGAGAGTGTATGGGGACGCCCGAAAGCGGATTTCTAATTCGGATCTGTACTACACCCAGATATGGCAATTAGAATCAAAATGGTAAAATCGGGCCCAAAGTGTAATAGATCTAGCTCATCAACTCTTCAGCAGCCTCCAATTTCATCATTCCTTAGATATTCTCATTTACAATAAAATCCTTGAATGGATTAAGGGGTCTATTAGGCAGACCGTTGTGAAGGTATATTTCCTTCTTTCGGATGATTTTCTTATCTGCTTGATAAGTTAGCATTCAAGAGAGGGTTCAAAGAACATAAATAATTCACAATTTCATGGAGCTGCATTATTTTGTTTGGTGTTTCTTCATTTGGTTAGGGAAGCAGTTACAGTTCAAGTCAAGGTTAACATCCATTCAAAATTAACTGACGAAAGTATGAATGATTGCTGGTGGCAGAGCAACCAATCTCTCAGGGCAGAGTTCAGTATGTGAGTAATGGTTTGACTTGAACCACGGTCACTATTGGAGCGTTTGTATGGCCAATACAATGCTGAATAAAGTATCGAACAATACATTCAGACTGTTTCACACGTACATACAAATTGCTTGCTTTTTTCTGAAATTGTATTCTTTCAAGGAATTCTAGTAGCGTCCCAACATGTTGATATTAGCATTGCAATGGTCAATGCCAGTATAGTCTACTGCATGACACAGCAATAACAGGTTGGTCTGGCTCATTTTTACCATCTCATTTGTGACCAGAGCTGAGCATAGATAGCAATCTCTTAGGCAAGCCTTGGTTGATCTCTTCAAAGCTATCATTTTCCTTTTCACACCCAAAGAGCAAAGAAAATTACAGCACAGGAACAGGCCCTTCGGCCCTCCAAGCCTGCACCAATCATGCTACCTGACTGAACTAAAACTCCCTACAATTTCGAGGACCATACCCCTCTATTCCCATCTCGTTCATGTATTTGGTAAGTCACCCCTTAAAAGTCAATACCGTATCCGCTTTCACAACCTCCCCTGGTAACGACTTCCAGGCACCCCCCACTCGGTGTAAAAAATCTGCTTCATACATTTCTTTTAAAACCTGCCCCTTGCACTTTAAACCTATGCCCCATAGTAACTGACTCTTCCACCCCGGGAAGAAGCTTGTGACTATCTCATAATCTTGTAGACTTCTATCAGGTCTCCCCTCAACAACTCCATGAGAAAAAACCAACCTCTCCTCATAGCTAATGCCCTCCATACCAGGTAACATCCTGGTAAATCTTTTCTGTACCCTCGCCAAAGCCTCCACATCCTTCTGGTACTGTGGCGACCAGAATCGAACACTATATTCCAAGTGCAGCCTCACTAAGATACTATAAAACATCAACAAGACTTGCCAATTTTTGAACTCAATACCCTGGCCGATGAAGGCAAGCATGCCATATTCCTTCTTGACTATCTTCTGCACTGCACTGACACTTTCAGTGACCTGTTGGAATACACCTAAGAGTTCTGCCATTTACTGTATATTTCCTATCTGTAGTAGGCCTTCAAAAATGCATTACCTCACATTTGTCAGGAATATATCCGTTCATATACCACAATTTGTGGAAACTCACTTCATCACGAGAAATGTTTCCCCGTTCTCGGAAAACTATTCAATTCTGGGATCGGGATGGTACCTTCTCAGCTATATATGGTTTTGTTTTGTCTTCTCTCTTCCTCTCTGAATCAATGCCAAATCAGCTGCTCTACCACTGCTTTTTGTGCTCAGGATCCATTCTGAAAATACTGGCTCCAATCACTTGCTGCTTTTGTATGTGTTTTCAACTATGTCAAAGCTCAGCAAGACTCTTGAAATGATGATAAAGCACAGGCTGCACACGGCACTGAAATGCACTGACTATCAAGCACTGCTAAAATAGGAAGATCACGAGTTCAGACACATGCTCAGCATCACACAGAAGCCAGAATTATTGCACAGTTAAGTATCTGGGTAGCACACAAACAGGAATTCACATACTAATTTTTGTTTGAAATCAACTCCACCAACCCCATATTAAAATCAAAAGAAACAGAGTAAAATACAAAGAAGCCACATAATTAGCGCAGCTTTATAATTAAATAGAAGAGATAATTCCAAATTTGTTTCTTTTCTAATTACATTGTTTTAATGCTTTTCTTTAAACTTACGTTGAATAATATAAAATGTTAATTAAAATGAATTGTATCTTAAAGTTCAATACAACAGGTCTTCTGGAAAATACAATGCTGCTCAGAACTTCCTGAGTTTTGTAAAGTGCATGCACTATTACATTAATGATAGCAACAATTCTCCCACTAAATTATACAACAACACAACAACAAGCTACTTGCTACACAAAAAAAAATTATAGAGGCCACACACAAAGATATTTCCTGTGTACTTCTAAGAGAGGAAACACTGGAAGAAAACAGCACCCCTCAGACCTTGCGGAGACTAAATCCCATCTTCAAATTGAGCATATCTTCCATCGTGTTATGTGGCATTATCCCAATGTTAAATGAGATAACCTCAAGAAATTGCTGCAGCAGTTCCTCATGCTAGTATCCTAGACCCAACCATCTTCAATTGCTCATCAATGAAATTCCCTCCATCATACAGTCAGAAGTGGGGATATTTGCAGATGACTGCACAAAGTTTCAGCACATGCACAACTTCTCAGTTACTGAAGCAGTCCAAGTCCAAATGCAGCAAGACCTGGACAATATCCAGGCTTGAGCTGACAAGTGACAAGGAACATATGCACTAGACAATGACTATCCCCAACAAGAGAGAATCTAACCATCACCTCTTCACATTCAGTGGCATTAACATCGCTGAATTTCCTCACTAACAATGTCTGGGGGTTATCATTGACCAGGAAATGAACTGGACTAGCCATATAAATACTGTGATTGTATGAGCAGATCAGAGGCTGGGAATTCTGCAGAGACTAACTCATATTCTGATTCTCCAAAGTTTACTCACCATCAACGAGGCTCAAGTCTGGAGTGTGATCGAATACCCTCACTTGGCTCAATGAGTGCAGCTCCAGCCATACGCAAGAAGCTCAATACCATTAAGGACAAAGCAGACTGCTTGATTGATATTCCAGCCACAAATATTTCACACCTTCACACCCACCAAAGTACAGTAATAGCAGCATATACCATCTACAAGATGCACTGCAGTAACTCACCAAAGCTCCTTCATCACACCTTCCGAATCTGTGACCTCTTACCACTTAGAAGGACAAGGGCAACTTATGCGTGGGAACACCACCAACTGCAAGTTCCTTCCAAGCCAGGCACTATTTTGACATGGGACTATATTGCTGTTCCTTTGCAATCCTTGGGTCAAAATCCTGGAACTACCTTCCCAACAACACTGTGGGTGTGTTCCTTCATTACATGGACTGCAGAAATTCAAGAAGGCAGCTCTCCACCACCTTTTCAAAGGCAATTAGAGATGGGCAATCTCTGGCCAGCAAAATCCACATCCCATGGATGAATATGAAAACACTTGCAATTAATCCCAAGTAAAGTTTGACCCAGGGCCAACTTTCAAAATATTTAAACTTACAGCAGTACTAGATCCATGTCCATAATTTATCATATTGTGAGCTTCTCACTTTGATCATGTACTACCACTTCACTACAGCCCTCTGAATTTAGTTGGACAAATACTGGCTTTCAACTTGACAACAGGAAGGCTATGAATTGAGGTCAATAGACATATTGGTCAGTTTGTCAAAGATAATGGTGACCATATCATATTGATGCATTTTGTTAGATTGTGCATTTCAGTGTTAGCTTGAGGGTGCACATTTTGTTTTAAAAGCAACATCTCTTAGCAATTTGTGCTCAGATTATCAAACTGATCTACATGTGATTTATACTCGCTTCTTTCATAAATATATAGATAATTCTTAAGTAAATTTGCATAAATCTTATAATATTAGCCCACAAAACAAATCCTTGTCCAAATAACTCTCATTTTAGCATGCAAGTATATAAAGATAAAAATAATACTGCCTTACTATGCAAATTTCTTGAAGCAAGAAAACTAAATCCAATGGTTTTCCACTTACGGTGTTTCCAGCAGCTGGGCAATTGTTGGCATGCTTGTTTTCCAGGCATCTGCAGAAAGGATAGACTGCAACACAGGTACTGTAAAAAAAAAAAAGAAAATTCAGGTTCCATTCTTAAGAATCATCCTGCTTCTTGCACACTTTTTATTTAATCAAAGCAATCAACAAAACCTATATTTAAAAAAAAGTAATTGAAAAACTGTATTTCACACAAATCAATAGACATTGATAATGGAAATAATCAGCAAAACAGATAGTTCAGTAACTTGTATCTATATAGTACAGAAAAGTAGAAATAACAGTACAGAAAAAAAGCCAATTAGCCCACTACATCTGTGCTAATGCTTATTCTTCAAATGATATTTACTCATCTTGTCTTCAGAAAGATTGGAGAGACTTGCTAGAAAGACTTGAATATCCAGCTCAAGAAGCATAAGCAGATATTGGATAATAAAAGTCTACGCTGGCATGCATTAGAAGATCCATTAGCTAGAATGACACAACCGAGCACAACTTGGTATCTGCAGCTGATCCAAATTTATAACAGCCTTCCATAAACTGAACTAAATCAGGATATCACAGCAGAAAACAAATGTGAACTGTTCCAAAACTACACCTCATTTAATTTTATACTCAGACAATAACAAGTGAATAACATTTAGAAGTAGAAGTTGTCACAATTGCCATATCCACGCAAACAAAACTGTGGGCAGGAATCTGGTATCCTATGTAAATACAAAATGTACTCAGTTCTGAAACAATAAAATTTGATTTTGACCTAGCAACTATAAAGGAATAGCAAAAATGCTCAAGTTACGAAGGTCTATACTTAGAGGGAATCTCCCAAACATCTGCTGCCCTAGCCTTCCTAGGCGATGGAGGCCACAAGATTGGAAAAGTTGCCAAAGAAGGAACAAGTTACCAAAATGCATCCTACCAACATTACACACAGCAACCATGCTACACTAATGCTTAAAGATTGGAACTTACAACTGAATAGTTTACAACTGGATAGATGACCACTCTGAGGATTGTCTGATGGCAATAATCTCATAAGATATAAACACCACAAATCTTGAACTACTCATGTTACAACCTCAGTTTGTAAATTTTGCAAATTAAGAATTTAACTAAATTAATTCATCCTACTGTTATCAACATAAAACAATACTTCAAATTATTTTATTAATTAAAGCAAAAATGGTCAGCGTTCTATTATGGTGGTCAAAAGACCCCTCCTATGAGAATAATGGAAGCAAGACAAATGGATGCTGAACCTTGAGCAGGGTCTTCCTTCTTCAAGAGCACAGGTCTGGGAATATTGATACGGTCAAAGTATCACAAAAGCTCAGGATTTAATTGAACTTGGAAAGAATCAAAATTTAAGATTGTAAAGGAAAAATATGCACAGCCACATCAAATAAACCATGTAAACCATGGGTTGTAAAGTATGCCAGTAACAATAGTCAATAAAGATGAGATATTTTAAAATTCTAACCTATATCAGGTGAGGGAGCAGGTGGGAAGCTGTCCACTGGCACAGAATCTGGCGGCCTCCCATATGTAATTTCATAGAGTAAATGGCCAAAGGAATATACATCAATAGCTTCTGTGGTCTATAAAGTACACATATAAAAAACAAAATTATAGCACCATGATCACCCAGTATTGCAATATGAAAATAAAACATTTTTTACTTTGAAAGATTTTTAAGGACAAAACAAAGATACATTATGGGAAGTTGGCCAACCCCTTCTTTTCCCCCTTTTTCTTTATTACAAGGGTAGCATGTTCACCTCTCTATCCTGCCCAAAACCGCACCCATCACTGCTCCTCTGGACTGACAGCTTCACCAGAAAACAAGAGCTTCTGATGCAGGGAACTAAAACCTGAACATAAATCCCACAGCTTTATGGGAAGTCAGCTTCAGACCACCTGCACACAGGAATTTTTTAGATTAATTTGAGAAATATTTCCTCAAATATCAGCGTGAAAGATAAAGTGATTACTTTGTCGTTTCAAACATCAGCTGTGAAACTAACTAAATCATTCACAATTTTTATTCAATGTGATAAATTACAGGGTCAAAATTCCACCTTGATGAAAATGCAAAATGAATGGTAGCAAATCAGCCATCTATTGTACATGCACCCTGGTCTCCAATTCATTGATGAAATAATGGGATGTGTAACAGGCAACTGACTTGTTTATACCTCCTTATACAGTTCCTGAAATTGAATTTCACCTCCTATCCTACACAGGCAACAATTGTGAAACTATCAAAATAGTTAACTGATATTGCAGTTATTGAGGGCTTGGACAAGACTGTTGTGCGTGTGAAAATAAAAAAATCCAGTCTTTACAACAATAGTATTTTGAGGTGTAATCTATTATTATGAGCAACATTGAACTTTAATTTTATTCCAATTTCTAATCCACAACATTATAATTTATTTGTAGGCAGCCCAAAAGGTAAAAAAAATTTCAGCCTTAACTGGCATTCAATTCAGCCAGCCTGGCTGAACTGTACCAGTTCTAATTACAGATTGCTAGTTAAGGTACTTCCTTTCCTAAGAGAGATAAAGCTAAGGCTATAAAAGTGCCTTATTTAGATAATCTAAGCAGCATTAAGTGGATTATCACAGCACTTCAACTGTAAGCAAAAGCAATGCAATACAATACAAACCAATAGTAGGGAAGAATGACATGAAACAAAAACAATAAGATTACAACTTTGAAACAATGGAAACGTTACTTACATTGATTTTCCTGGACTGCGTATAGTATGGTCTATAATAGCTGGGCAATCCTAGCAATGAATTTTCTAAATCCAATAATTTACATGCATCTCCATCAAGCATCACATTTGAAGGGTGAAGATGACCGTATGGGATTTTTTTCTCGTGAAGAAACTTCAATGCCTGAATTTAAAATCAAACCAATCATTATAGAGTACACTTACCAAAATAGAATAAAATATCTGCACAAAAATAGAATTTTTTAAAAGGAATACTGAATAGAATTAATAACTAACAATTTTTAGAGAGAGAATAAGAGCAAAATCGATTTACCTCAAGTATTTGTCTTCCAAAAGTTTTAATCTGTTGAAGGTCAAGCCCTTGAACTTTCTTCGGGCTGCAGTATTTTTTCATAAAAGGATCTTTTGGTTTAGCCTTTATGCAAAATAAATCACTACTTTTAGCAAAATTATTACTACTTGGTGGTTAATTATCACATTTTGAAATGTTCTATAAGCGATCCAAAGAACGAACACATTATTGGCATGTATTTGACAGTAGTCTTAGCAAGATAGCAACTTAAGGATTGATCTGCCACAAGAGCCAGTTAATACTGGATATTCTTTGTAACCAATTAGAAATGGAATTAAGTTGCAGCTACTTGGTCTGGCAGGATTGAAAACGCAAAAAAAAAGCTTTATTCTATATTCATAATGCTCTAAAATCCAGATTAAATATTTTTGCACAAATATGCTTCCAAATAAATTCTTACAAGATTACTTGAGAACCTTCAGATACCTATAAATCAACCAGTCAGTTACATTTGAAAAATAGTAAGATTCATGGCTCTTAGCTTTCACTAATCTGACTGAATCGCCAATTCTCAGTTTCAACAGAAAATAACAAATGCAAAATAAATACTGCTCACAATCCCAATCAACATGGAAAAGTGTTCACTGAGGTTCTCAACTTTGACTACCTACTTATCTACACAACTGCTGTACACATTAAATTATTTTCACTATGCCATTTCTTTTTTCTGAAGCTGTCCTTATCAAACTTCCTGCAGTTGAGGCTACCTCGTTGAATGTTTTAATGCAAAATAGATAGATTTTTGAACAATAAAGAAATTAGGGTTATGGTGAGCAAGCAGATAAGTAAAGCTGAGTCCACGAAATGATCAGCCATGATGTTACTGAATGACGAAGCAGCTCAAGGGGCTAAATGATCTACTCCTGCTCCTAATTCTTACAACTTGAAGGTGGTTTCCCAGAGATTAATGGATTAGTATAGCTTCATTTTCAACTACATGTAGTGGATTAATATGAGAATTTCTGGTCAATACATTGGCTCTGCTATTGATTGTCTTGATAGCCGAGTAGAGTTTCAAATGTAAGCATGGTCATGGTTTTCTGAAGAAAAAAATAGCTGAAAGCAATTTCTATACCACTGCACTGCAATATTTGATATCTAATCAAATCTTGTTTGAAAGCTCTGCCAGAAAAGATTTTAGAAACTGTAAGATAGCTTAGTTTAATTTAATATTTGTATTTGATGGGGCTTACCTTGCAGATATAATCTCTTAGTGTTCCTTTTTCATTATACATTCGGATCACAAGTCCTGAAGATTCACTAGCTGTGGCAAAGGTGATAGGATAGATATACGGGTGCTAGGGATTAAAATAAAAGTTTTTTTTCACACAAGAATTCAACTCACACTTAAAGTTTATCAAAAGCTTTATAGCATAAAAATAGCCGTAATTGACTATTGCCCTTAATGGTTCAGGGATCAAAGCAGTGATTAACGAGACAAAATGGATGTTTCCAATCTGATCTTCCCTCATCTTACAATCTACCTTAGCAACTAAAGTGCCAGAAAAAGAATCAGGACGGGAGAGAATTATTACGGCAAGAGGCACAAAATTACTTTTTCATGGAAGCGTTGGAGTTAGTGGAATCCACCACTTTTCAAGCAACCCTGGGAAGCACAAACTCACAGATGCCTTCACTCTGAATTCGAGATTGAATATTCTACAAATGAATAGTCAACTAGATTCATTCCTGACCAGGAGAAAATGACATAGGAGAATTTAGAAATATTTAAATTAGAACTTCACTTTTTGGTTTTAAGAAAGTTAAACATTTTGGTCTCACAAATGGTTTATGCAAAAAATTTCAATAATGACAATCTGAAATGAGACACTAACCAAATCCAGTTCACGTATATACAAAGACAACAGAGGCTAAAAAAGTGTTGGCCAGAATCTTACCGGCCCGCCCGTCAAGAATTGGAGGGGGAGAGGGTGGAACATGCAGCGACCGTTTGGCCTCAGGCGGGATTTTACAGTTTTGGGATGAATGAGGCCGTAAAGTCAATCCGTGATGTGAGAATGAAGATGATGACCATTCACATCCAGGTTCTTTAGCATAGATGAAACAGCATTCCCTTATGATGTGGGGAAACATGACTCAGAATTGCATTATTTTAATTTGTTGATAACATGGACAGCCAAGATCAGGAGAGATAGATGACTACAGCTTTTAAAATGTAAAAATATAAGATGTAATAGCTTTAAGAATGCATCTTTCATTTTCAGAGAAGCAATTTTTCATCTAAATTATCAATTTGATATTGAAGGGCCACTGTGAACAGCATTAATTTTGTAAATGTGTATCTTTATCTATATCTCACTTGCCGAAAGGGACTTCACAATTTTAAACAATGCAACTTGTAGGTAGCGGTATTAATTGATCAAAGTAGTCAACAAAAAACATTAATAAAACAATGGAAAACTTTTCATAGAATTGCTACAATGCAGGAAGAGGCCATTCACCTCATCAAGCCTGCACTGACAACAATCCCACTCAGGCCATATCCCGATTGTTTATAAGATAAACAACAGGGGATTCTCTTCCGCTGAATAAATCTTCCTTAGTGGCAAATTTTGGTCTTCCTGCCATCTTTCTTTCACTTCTCCATCAATTTCTCTGAAGCAACAAGTGGATTTTGTTTGAATTAGCCAAATCTTCTAGTGACAATTTGTGCTCAAGCCTCTCATGGTTTTTTTTTGTGCCCATCTACCCAGTTTGGTAACAAGGAAGTATCCCACTTAAAATTCAGAAAGGAGTCCTCCATTTCGTACTGCTGAAATTTAACCACTGATGGCAGTAAACAAATTACCTCTTAACTGAGGACACACAAATATGACAGTTGGATTGTAATGTTTACTGGTTAAGTACAATATAGTTATATTTTTATAAATTAACTGCAAATGTCCAGAATATCTCAAGAACTTTGCGACTCCGTTTTGCATTGAATTCATTCTGAACGGTTACTTACAGACCAAGAAGGTAAAAGCTTCATTGCTGATTGAAGATCTTTATCAGATAGAAACATATCAGGGCCAAGGTCAGCCTGTAAAACATCATAAAACAAATAAAGGTGAAGACTATTGAGTCTACCCTAGCTCACATATCCAGAAAGACACAAAGGGGCCCTTGTGATTAGCCATAGTGTCCAACTAGTTCTCAAATGTTTCCATTATTCCTCCAATCATAACTAATAAATTCAAACTTGAATAAACTATATTAAAGTCAGAATTTTCACATAAAAATCATTTTATTAAAAAGACGAATAAGTTCGTCAATATATTCATATGTATTAGCATGGAAAACCATATTTCTGAGTGCATTTCAACTGTTAACATTTTCATCATAAATTCTCATGTACATATTTTCACTAGAAACTGACTATGCCAACATGTCATGCTGTACAAAAACTGTGGAAAATTAATTCCAGTTGTTGTTTAAGAATTTTTAAAAACCATGCAGAATTGTCAATAAAACAGTGTCATGTCTGAGCAATTTTTAATCATAAATCTTTACCATTACACATCAATTCTTGATGAGACACGGAAAGTTAAGCTCAGCAGTGCAATTTTCACACTATGCCCTTTTTATCTTGTATTTTAATCAGGTGAACTTGAATACAAGCAAGGAGCAGAAATAGACCATTCAGCCCTTCAAACCTGTTCCACCATTCAATAAAATCATGACTGATCTGATAGTAAGCTCAAATCTGCAATCCATTTACTCTCAATAACCTATCATCCCTTTGCTTACTAAGAATCTATCTGGCTCTGACTTAAAAATATTCAAAGACTTTGCTTCCATAACCTTTTCCAGAAGAGTTCCAAAGACTCTCAGCTCTCTGTGTGAAAACGTTCCACCTTATCTGAGTTTCAAATAGGTGACCCTTTATTTTTAAACAATGTTCTACAATCTAAATTCTCTCACAAGAGGAAACATTCCATTCATAACCATCAGTCAAAATCCCTGGGGATTTTATGAGTGTGATTCTCTCAAATATTGAATTCACGTAAAAATTGGACTAAATCATTGTTTTTTTTTCCTGGTACGATTTAAAAAAAAAAATCTCCCACACTCTCTGTGCTGCGTAATTCCTTGATGTAAATCCCATTGAAAAGTTGAGAGCGGGCCAATTCCTGCAGGACAGGCCGGCAGCATAGTGCTGAGGGGGCCACTGCGCATGCGCTGATACGTCAGTGCCAAGATTGGCATGTGTGCAGTGGCCCCTGTCTGCCGGCCTCCTGAATGTTGTCCAGCCCCGCAATCCCTACATTGTCAGCCCTCCACCCCCCACCACAGCCCAATCACTGGCTCCCCAAAGCCAGTCTCGATACCCCTCCCCCCACACAATTTCGATCAGCCTTCCACCACCTTCCTTCCCAGCAATCTAAACATTCCCCTCCCCAATAAACTGAAAGCTCATGCTGATGGCCAGCCCCAATCACTGGCCTCCCTCCCTCTGTTACTCAGCCCAATTACAGAATGGCAGTGAGACCCCTCCTACTCCCACTATCATCCCCACAAAGGCCATGCCTCCTATCAAGCCCTACTCCATTACAACTGTATCAAGATGTTGCTTAAACATGCCCGATGGACGCTGCCATGATGCCCCAGGCATTTGTGACTCTTGGGCAATGCCCAGGATGGCACTGCCAAAGTACCAATGCCCAAAGTCACTCCCTCCGGCATCCGACTCTCTGCGGGGCCCCGAATGCCTCTCCCTCCCTCTCACTCCAGCAGAGTTGGGCCTCTAACTTCCACAAGTGGAGAGCAACTGTAAACCCTGCTGGATTGAACACTCCTGGTGGGGTGGGATGGGCAAAGAGGCAAGTGTACAACTGAAGCACAATCTCTATACTTTTGTATTCAATTCCCCTCACAATAAATCATAACATGCTATTAGCTTTCCTAATTACTTACTGTACCTGATATTAGGCTTTTGTGATTTGTGTATTAGACACCCAAATCTCTCTGCACTTCAGAGCTCTGCAATCTCTCACCATTTAGATAATATGCTTTTTTTTTCATTCTTCCTGCCAAAATGGACAATTTCATATCTTCACACATTATACCCCATTTGTTGGGTCTTTGACAATTTATTTAGCTTAGCTACATATTTTTGTCCTCTTCACATTGTGTCATCAACAAGTTTGGCAACCATTCCTTCAACCAAATCAGTAATATAAATTGTAAATAATCAAAGTCCCAGCGCTGATCCCTGCGGCACATCACTTGTTACATTTTGCCAAACTATAAAACTTTGCCTATTCTTTGTTTCCTGTAAGCCATCTTCTATCCATGTTAATGTTACCCCTATAACATGAGTTTTTGTCTTCCGCAATAACCTTTGACGTGGCATTTTATCCAATGCCTTCTGGAAATCTGGAAGTACATCTATCAGTTACTTCCTCAAGAACTCCAAAGAGCTGGTTAACTACTATTTCTCTTTCAGAAAACTACATGGATTCAGCCTGCTGAGCTTATCCAAATGTCCTGCTACAACTTCTTTAATGATAACTTCTAACATTTTCCTTGCAAGATGTTAAACTAATTTTCAATCTTAACAGGATCTTCCCTTAATTCAGGGAGTTCTGGAAAATTAAAACCAATACATCAACTATCACACTAGAGATTTTTTTTTTAAAAGACCCTGGGATGACGTTCACCAGCACTCGGCTTCTTAACAGCTCGCAGCTCCAACAATTTACTCAGTACCACTTTTCTGATGACTGTAATGTTCCGGAGTTCTTTCCCCTTTTCCTTTTCCGAATTTGCAGCTGCTTCTGGGATGTTCCTTGTAGTCTCTATAATGTAGACTGTTACAAAATCCTTGTTCAATTCATATGTTATCTCCTTGTTTTCCATTATTTAACCTCTAGACTCACTTTATATAGGACAATGATCACTTTGTTAACTGCTCTCTTTTGAAAATATTTATAAAAACTCAATTTTTTATATTTCTGGCTAGCTTTCCTTTATGCTTTAATTTTTCCCTCCTTACTAATGCTTTAGTCCTCCTTTGTTGTTCCTTATATTCTGTCCAACTTAGCTGTCTTTGGACAATTTCATGCTGTTTCTTTAACTTTGCAAGTCTGCACCTGCGAATATTCTCTCCACTCCCCCACCCCCAAGCCAGGAGTGATTCATTCCAATAGGGTTTATGGCAACTCTCCACTAACGGGGAACAGGTGGCTCTACCCCATTGGAGGGAAGAGGTGCTATGGAGGCCTCTCCAAGAAGTTGGGGTAAGGGAGTACATCCTGTGTATTGCCAGTCTAGCAGTGACAGCTTGATCCCCTGACACTGCCCACGGGGCATCTTGGCACTGTCCATGTAGCATTCGGCAATGTCAAGGGGAGCCCATTGGGGATGGTACCTAAGGGGGGAGATGGTGTGATCCCACTGCCACTCTGCATACAGATCACTAGAAGAGAGACAGCAGAGAGTGATCAAGGCTGCTGGATGGAGAGGCCTCATTGGTGCTAGTCTGGTGAAGTCTGGGAGGTTAGCAATTGGGGAGTGGGAATCGTCGGGACAATAAAACGAAGTCATGAGGCTGGGCAACAATTGGGAGGCCGGCAGTCGGGGCTACTGCGCATGTGCCAATTTTCGCTCTTACAGATCGGCACATACACCTGTGGCCTGCAGGAATAGGATCTGCCTACTGATTTTCAACATGAATCTCGCTAAGGCACTCTGCAGCGCTTACAGCGTGGAAGATTCATTTTGAAAACGCTGCCAAAAATATCTGGAGTTACTCCAGTTTTTACACAAATTCAGCACTTCGAATTTTTTTGAGAGAATTACCTATTTTTAACCTTTCCAGCTAACTATGGATGGTGGGTTCATTGCTTGGACTTTTATCTTACTGGTTGGAATGTATCTATTCCATGCATTCTGAAATATCCCATTAAAAGTTTGCCATTGCATTCTTACTGACTCATCCCTTAACTTAATTTGCCAATTCACTTTAGCCAATTTGGTTTTCATACCCTCATAATTGCCCAATATAAGTTGAGAAACATAGTCCCAGACCCACACCTTTCTCCCTCAAACTGATTGTAAAATTCAATCATATTATGGTCACTGCTATGTAGGAGCGCCTTTATTATGAGATAATTAATTACTCCCATTTCGTTGCACAATATCAGATCTAATATAGCATGGAGACATTTTGAATTGTTGGCTAATTATTCAATTAAATGCTTTGAAAAGTGAAAAACACAAGGAATATCAATCCACAACTTGGAACACTCTAGATATTTCAAACAGAAGAGCTTTGCTAATGAACCCTATACGAACATTCAATTCAAACGTCAGTTCCTTTGCATACTATGTTTAAGACACGATTACACCAAATAGGCTACAATGGAGTGAAATTAATAAAATTATCTTGAGTTCAGTATCTCAGTCATTTGAAATCAGACTTACCCAACTTAGTACTTGCCGTTCTTTGGGCTGATCCTTACTTTTTATTAAAAAATGCCGTTTTCTTAATCTCCAACCTTGGGAAGGAAAACAATGATGCTTTAGATTTTCGCCTATTTGCTCTGATTGTTACCTGCAATAAATCATCTATAAATATTTCATTAATGTTCATGAAAACATTGGCATTATCTTGTCCACAGTACAATATATTTTAAAGTCAGCCATAATGCAAAAGTATCAAATTCCAAACCTTCCTTCAGAAATATAATATTTTCCAGAATTACATTCCATTAAAATTAATTCCATTCAATCTCATTGCAGACAAAAAAAAAACACAGTAAGCCTAAAAAAACATTCAGGTTCAAACCGAGAGTAGTTTATTAAAATTGATTTCTGGAGATCAATGAATGCTCTTTGATATCAGATGTTGGAGAGACAACCTACAAAAACTATTTTCAAAGCCGAGCATAAGTGCTTATGTATTCAGCCAAGAATTGGTCAATACCAGTAAAAAAAAGTTCATACTAGAAGTCATTTGTACGTTTGTCATAGAAAGGATTGCCATCTACTGAACCAGGAAAGATTTGCAATCTTGTTCAAAATTCTCTTAAGATATTTATAGCAACTGAAATGAAAGTTAATTATGAAATTGTAATAAAAACGAGAATTTCCTATTAATCTTATATAAATTCTTAAATTATACTCCTCATTATTCAGCTTTGGCAGGAATTCAAAAACCTTCTTAATATTAATATCGATGGTTCTCTTGCATTGCTCACAAGCTGAAAGTTAAGTTGCATATCTCATCTGGCTAGCAGAATGAAAGTAAGTTTGAAACTTAGGGCGAAAATGGATGATGCAGAGATTTGCAGCCTATGGTAATGGGGCCAGATATTATGGGCAAAGCTGTCACAAGAAAGGAAACTTGGTTAAATAACATTAAATTTGAGAGTGGTGCATAGGTGATCTTAGAAGCAGAGTGCAGCCAGAAATGGTAATGAATGTGGACTAGTCAATTCTAAGACTTGTAGAAGTCCAAGTATCTGTACATGGTGCGTTTGTAAAGAAGAGTTGCAAATCTTTTCAGGTCATCGCTATTCTATTTTATACCAAAGAGCGTCCATTCACCTCACAATGTACATTTCACAAAACACTGTTATTTTCACATTGGCTTTCTTTACCCTACAATGCATTGATTTTGAGGGAATCCAATTTGGAAATATTCAAGTTGGGCAGAAAGTTTTTGTATTGATAAATGACCAAAGCAGAAAATCATTTGAGAACAAAAGTTAGAGATTTTATCTAAAAACTGAAGTACAATTCACAATTAATATTAAATTGATGCATGGAGTATGATAAGCACAAAAAATAAGATTAAAAAATAATAAATGGTGATGATTACCATCATCAGGGCTCATCTGCCTGAATGATGAGATAAAAGTTTTCTTTTTGCAGCTGTTAAGGTCCTATATGAAACAAATTGGGGAAGTTCCAACCCACAGCTATAATCAAAAAACTTACAACTCATTACTAGTCAGAGAGACTACAAGTGAAAAAAAACGCTGTTGCAGCAGGGGAAATGAATATTGTCAGGAAAGAACAGATGCTGACACCAAATCTGTAAATCTATCTGGATATACTAGAAGCATCTATATTCCAAATCTTAACCTTATCTCTCAATAATCAGAACTATTCACAAAAAGAAAATGCACAGACTACACTATAGATTTACTCACCAATTTCCTTTAGTGGTTCTACCACCTCCCAGTTAGGTTCAGAACGGAAGAACATAGATACCTGCTGTAAGGCGATTTCTGTTTAGTAAGTTAAAGAGAGGGAAATACAGACTGTAAGCTTTTGCATGTACACGTTCAATTCTGAACACTGAAGAATAAGAAATTGATATAGATAAATTAGCAACAAAAAATAACTTTAAAAAAGTCTTCTAGTAATTACTCTGCATACCTGACAGGAATATGGGACATGCAGTAATGAACAATTTTGATGTAATAGTTACTATTTGTGGAAACTTGGCACATTTTTGTAAACCTCTTGCTTGGATCATTCTTTTAGCTGCAAGAACCTGAAATATTTTCCTCTATTCTGTTTATGCCATTTAACTGTAAATAGTGGTTGCCCAATAATGAAAGGATAATTTTGATTGGATTGATGAAAATAAATTACAGAATCTCGCTACTGCTCTAGATAGAATATGTTTTAATCATTTCAAATTTGATCGTTAATGCGTATTGAACTAGCCAATCTCAGCTAGGATAGCATTGGACTCAGGTTCCCAATCTAGTTAATAGCCAAAGTTCTTGAACTTCTGATTGCTATTGAGAAACCTATTGGTGGCAGATGTGAGCAAACGATATGTCAGCAAACGATATGTCAGCATTGCCCAAGGCTCAGACATAAAAGCTCTCAAGTTCAAACACAAAAAATTGTCACTTGTATGAGGTATTGGTGGTTGTTGCCATTTGCAAAAACCAAAGCCCAGAATAAATTATTGTCTTAACTATAGAAGTCCAAGAGGAGAAAACCTTAAATTGAAATAAGGAAAAACTAAAAAAGCTGAAACTATTTTTAGCTGAATTTTAAACAAGATGACCATTTATGAAGGTAATGTGCATGGGTTAATTAGTTGCTATTATTTTTTTAAATGGCATTTTGAGAGCTTTACTACAACAAGAAACTAAAGTACATATTATTTTGTAGAAGGTGCAATTTACAATAAACGAGTTCATCATTAAACCAAACATCTACAAAGCACAAAAGTCTGTTTCTGTGATACTAACCAGTGTAATTAGATGAGTAGTTGATGGGATCAAGAAATTTTTTAACCAATTCACAGTTAGATAGCATATGATGTGTTGTGATGAAATTCAGATAATTCTGAAGTCCTCGTTGTCTTTCTGCTATGAATTCACGATCCATATTTCCAATGAGTTTTTTGGGAGGTAGAGGTAGGATCAGACCTGAGATCTGTAATAAACTCAAATTTAGTGTAACTGTAAGCATATTGATTATTTAACACATTCACTTTATTCTAAGTTTATGATTTGTAAAACAAGTTTAAATTTAGTTTCACTTTGCTGTATGTTTTTCAACAGCTTATAACACAATAGTTTTTAAAAGCTCATAAATAAGATTTTCATAATAGCATTATATTTCATGGAGTTTTGCATAAGGTGGACTAATGTTTATGAACTTTTAGGTTAGCCACTTATAAAACAGGTCACTTTGAATTTCTGTTGGACAACCAACAATCAAGTTAATTGGGAAACAAGGCGGCAGATGCTTGTGAGAAACTATACTTAATGAATTTAAGACCTCAATGGTGTCACTAAATCTGGATTCAAAGGGTTTTCTGCTTTAGACGCACAGTTAACAACATTTGAGTTCACTGGTTGACCTTAGGATGACACCTGGGGTGGGAGGGAAATTTTCCCGTGGGAATTGTAGCATGTGGGGAAATTCCTCAAAGTGGGATTTTCTGGTTTTGAGGCGAGTGCAGCTAGAAAATCCCAAGCCTTATGTTTAAACAAACCATGTATTACCTTAACTGATCAGTACCACAAGGAAATCTTTATTTTTTGATATTATGAAAGGAAGTTTTTGTAACTTAGTGGCATGTGTATCTGTGGAACTTGGTTTAAAATATGTCAACAAGAGAATGTGACTTTATTTATGACTGTTGTGTTTCAGTTTATGATGCATAAAGCAGGTTTTGCAAAGATAGGATGCAAAGGTACAATAACTTGTACCCTGTAGCCAATAAAAGGGATGACTATTTCCAAAAATAGGATCCCAGAATAAGAAGTGTGGGGATAAAAGTTGGAGAATTACTTTTCGTGTTGGCACAGTTTGTACCATGGCTTCAATAGCATATTTATTCTGAGACATAGGTCATTGTTACCTCTGAGACAGAAGAAAACAGATTTTTGCTGGGCTGCCAGCATTCAAGCAATCCTAGCACCTTAAAGGCAAGGTAGTTACAGGCTGACTCACTGCTTCTTGTCAAGTATATTTACATTTTAATAAATTCTGTTTAATTCACAACACTAGTCATCTGTACTTTGCTAGGTCAAGCACAATTGAGGATCGAAGTGCTAGAAATTACAATTCGGATCTCAGAATTTTAATTAGAAGAATTTTATAAGTTGGAACGCTCAAATTGTCACATCATTTACATTTTAATTACATCTTGTCATTTCTAACCACTGTCTTTGCTGTAATTGATTAACATTCTCAACTTTATATTTTAGTAAGGGATTTTTTTAAAGTTTACCATCCTTGTGACTTTCAAAGTAAATTACATATGCTTGGTTAATGAAATGAACCAATTCTGAAAACAAAGCAATGTTAGAAAATTGCAGCATGTATGTCAAACATCAGAAAAACCGTGAGCTCTTAAAAATAGCTTCTAAATCCATTATAGCCAGCTAGTAATTTATTTATTTGAAAACTAAACACTTCAAATAAAGTTTGAACATCAAAAGGCTGATCTGACACAACAGTAATGGCACCTTCTGATGTTGTACAGAAATTAGTATTCAAAATATTCATAAGCAATTAAATGCTTAAGACAAAATAAGACTTCAAATGTTAGCTTTTGTAATAATATCCATTCTGCAGTTTCAAGATATGAAATTAATGTAAGCTTTATAACAATTTGGATTTTCATCCAATAAACTGTATTAATACCTTTTTGATGTCACATTCTAAATTTTACAAGTGTTTTATTTCCAAATTCTCACTAGTATTAAGATTTGTTTGCAAATATATTTTCTTAATAGGTCATCATTTTTTCAAATTCCACTAAACTGGTTTGCTTCTGCAGTACATTAAAAATAAAGGCAAAAACAATTGATGAGATACCTGTAAACTAGCATTCAGGACATCAAAGTCACTGTATCTTCTGATAATCTGCAAATAATCACAAAATATAAAATATATTTTTCACTACAAGTCAATATATTTTAGTGTCTAAAGTTTTACAACAATATTGTAGGGACATTTCATACTTAATTTAAAAACTGATAGGAAAAAACAGTAAACATTCCAGCACAAAACTGCCCTCAGTTTGGCACTATTTGGTATTCCGATATTACAGCACGTCGAGTGTGGGAAATGGAAAATGCCATACTGCCACAATGGGTGTTCAGGAGACAGAGGCATATTGTTATAGTAGAGCACTGTTTGATCCTGAAATTGATTGCCTTAAATGGAAAATTTTGCATTCCCAGCTTTAACATTCCTATCTTGATCATGATTTTTCTTAAAAAAAAATCAACCATGGTCAATTAACAGCACTAGTTTTATGATGCAAAATATTCTGGGCATATTTAAAAGGACATCCATGTATGTCAAAACAGTTACATGTCTCTGACTTTCTGAATAAGACTGGTGTGCAAACTTTGCATAGTGGGAATTCTAGTCCTCTGAATTTCTGTGGGTATTTCCATCATATACTATCAGAAATGTACTTTCTTACTTTGAAAATGGCCCAGTATAGTAAAGGTTTTCCTTAACTGAACTCCCCCCTTTTTATTCAAAAAAATATCGTGAAGAAATGTTGTGTAGTGCAGATGGTATTTCAAGTTCTACAAGATGCAGTATGTGTGAAATTCTCAAAACATTCCTGCATGTCAATATGATGGAAGCATGCAAAATTTCTTAACAGTTCAGAATTACAGTAAGGCAAGGAGTATAAAGGGTCACTGAGACGGCACTATTTTGGTTGCCACTTTCCACTCATAATATGTAAAGCTGATGGTTTAGTGTGTGAAAACCATCAGAGTTCTCTGGAAATTCTTCTTGCAGATGTACCTGCAGCAGGAGGTTGCTTTATTCATAGAAAGAAACTGAATAACTTCAATTAAAACACGTACCGATTTGTTATTAACCTCAGACTAAATAAGCCTAATTTCTTTCGCTGGGGTCTTTTAAAAGACTTCTGGATGAGTATATGGGATCTAATGGCATTGGGGGTTATAGATAGGTCTATGGCTTAGTAGGTATAGATGTGATCGGCGCAACTTGTGGGCCGAAGCGCCTGTTTGTGCTGTAGTGTTCTAGGTTCTGTATTCTTTATACATATTTTATATTAGGTGGGGAATGGTGGCATAGTGGGAATGTCACTGGAATGGCAATCCACTGTCCTTTGGGAACATGGTTCAAAGTGCACTATGGTAGCTGGTGGAATTTAAATACATTTTTTTAAAAAGCTGGAATTGAAAAGTCTCAATAATGTAATCATAAAGCTATCACTCACTGTCATTGAAAACGCATCCAGTTCATTAATGTCCTTTAGGGAAAGAAATCTGCCATACTTCCCTGGTTTGGCCTACATACAATTCCAGACCTACAGCAATGTGGTTGACTCTTAATTGCTCTCTGAAATGGCCTAGCAATCCACTCAGTTCAAGGACAATTAAGGAAGGCAACAAATGCTGATCTTGTCAATGATACTTATATCCCATGAACAAACATAAAAACTACTAGTAAAGGCAATCTAATTAATTGGATCTGGAATGAAACATTATTCTCATATGCAGAAATATCATCACTTGTTTATTGCAAACTCTGTGCATCTGCAAAACCTATTTGCACAAAACATAACATTTGGCAACCATGTAATTACTGGAGTGTCATAAAAAGCCATTTGGTTCATAAATATCATTGAGGGAAGGAAATCTGTCATTCTTACCCTGTTTGGCTTACATGTGGCTCCAAATCCACATATCTCTTAATTCTCAAATCTCTTTTGAAATTGCCCAGCAAGCCATTCAGCTGCACCATATTGCTACAATACAGCATAATCATCACAGAAACTGCAGTAACCCAAGATGGCAGCTCACAAACATCTCAGGGCCAATCAGAAATGTACAATAAGTGTTGGCCTTGCTAACAACACTTTGTGAATGAAAAAAAGTCCAATCTCTTTTACCCATTTCCCTTCTTTAAGGGATTGTTAAAAGCAGCAGGTAAAAAGGCAAGGATTAAAAAGGGAAAAGTGTTATTAGAGCAAGCTATGTCATTATTTAATTAATTAATTTAATTTCACAAAATGGTAACAGATGATTTTTAGCCTTTTAAGTCCTGCACAAAATTAACTGGTATAACATGATAAATTTAAAAAAATACTAAAATGATATACCTGCCAACTGTTTTCTGCTGAAACTCCACGTTGTACACGAATAATATATTCCTATAGAAATAAATGAGACACGTAAATAAGAGCAAAGTTAGAACAGAATACCTCAGTTTTAACCAATACAGCACAATGCCCTGAAATAATTTCAGTTGAGAATTATAGATTTTTTAAAAATCAGCTTAGTAATTAAAAGTACTCTGTGATGTAGTAATTAAGCAATAATAACAAGAGGTTACAAATAGGTTACAAGTTTAAATTCCAATCTTTTGAGTTAGTTTGTTGGCAGTTAGGACATTACAATTGGCTTTTAGATTTACGGAAAAGGAGACAGAGTTTTAGCTCCTCATCACTATCAAAAGAAAAGAATTTCTGCATTTATACTGCATCTTCCACAAGCTCAGGGCATCCCAAAGTGTTTAACAGCCAATTAAATACTTGGTAAAGCAATCATTGTTGTAACACAGAAAATGGGAAAGCCAAAACTGGGCACAGCAAGAGGAACATGATGGTGCCCAGATAATTTGTGTTTGTGGTGTGTTTATCGAGAGATAAATGTTGGTCAGATCACTGGCGATAACTCCTTTGCTCTTCTTCAAGATAGTACCATGCAATCTTCTCTAGCTACCAGATGAGGTCTTCCAGTTATCCAGAAGATTGCACACCATTCCCTCTGTACTATAGTGGAGAGTCAGTCTAATTTTTTATGTTCAAGTCTTTGCAGTGTTTCTTGAACCCACAATCTTTTGACTCAAGCCATTGCTGAAACAAAGCTGATAACACGAACACAGTTAGGCTGGGCTGTGTTATCCTTCACAATTAAATGACCCACCAACAATCAGTATCCAATTTCACTTGGGAGTACGGTCATTTAGGTTAAATGCCAAAGCATCCCTGGCACCATACCTCTGCAAATATTCACCTCTTCAGCAAAGAGGTAAAGAATGGGGTCTGAATTTTGCCTGCAAGACACTGGCCTGGTTTTTTGCTCAAGAATTGAGAACAAAGCTAACTGCATCACCAACATTATTGAAGCAAATCACCTTCTAACATCTACACCTACCCATTCAAACAAAGAAATTAAGAAGCTGCTGCAGAGTTTGCCCTGCTCAAGCTGCATCACACCAGTATCTTATCAATAGATTCAGGGTTAAAATCCATGAAGGATGCAACGTTGTGGCACTTACCTACTCAGCATGCCAGAAAAAGTTAAGGCTAATACATTCAGGGAAAATTCATTTTTATCAGCATGATGTGTCTTAATTACTTCCTTCTTTCTGGCCCTGAAAATATCATTTTATAAATGTGGTCTTATTCCTTCAGAATTATTACTGGACATTTAAAAATGGGTTTTTACTTTTTACTTGTCTCTTTTCTGTCTTGCTCAATCCTGGTTTTCTTTACTTGTCTGTTTTCTCTCTAAATTAAGTGTTCTAATCTATGCCTTCTCGTTTAGACCGAGGCTTCTTCAATCTGACTGGGTGAACAAGACACTGCTACTGCATGTCTTGTTGAAAGAAATGCTGGATTACCTGCAGCAACCATAAGGTGCCACTCAAAAACCCACAAAGATCTGTGTGAAGCTGTAAATGTAATAAAAGACAATCACTGCAAAATCAGGGAAAGATTGAATAATGTGCTATTTGTCAGCATTCAGCATCCTCAATATAGGGGCACCAACAGCAGATTTAAAATATAGTTGTGCCTCAACACTGATTTAACAAGAAGCTTTATAAATCACCCTTACCGTTGCATCACAATGATTTTTCCATATTAGCTACTATAGCTTCACTGTATAAAGAAATCCATACTGTGGGCATGCATCTATTAAGAAGCAGGTGGAGATTATCCTTGCAAGCCTAACGTGAGATTCTTATTCCATGACTCTGGCCTGCATCAAGTCCCAAAGCAAATGTAACTGATTTCCTACCTTGCTAAAGAACTCATTCTCCCAACTGTACAGTGAACAATTAAGCATAGAACAATGTTGTGTTGTAAGCCAACAAGGTCAGGGTTAACAAATTAAGATCATTTTATAAAAGACTGAGGCAGAATGGACTACAATGCATTCACAGAAAACCAAGTGAGTAAATTTAACTTAATGGACCAATATTCCTTATGAAAATATAGTCGAAAAGGAGTGCTAGTCGAAATGCAATGCTTCAATAATCAATTTATCTTAAATAAAAGAATAATGTTGTTTAAGTCTAAAAAGGCCTCCCTTGGCTCAAGGATGATAAAGTAAAGTAAATAACAAAAAGGTTGAACAGTACAGTGGAGGCACTGATATTAATATGAACATATCCAATAGGAAAGTTAGGTTATTTTGTGCGAGGGAGATACTTGTAAAAATAGAGGAAAGTTTTAGACTATCTCTGTCAATCAGCTGGCCTCAGACGTCTTTCCACATTCTATCTTTATAACTCCCAAAATAATAATTAGGCCCACAATGAAGCATATGGCTAGCAAAAATAGCTGCGATTACAAAACACACTGAAAATTGTAACATTTTAAAATTAGCCTCCTACTGTCTCCTACATTTCCGTTCCATACACCGTATGAAAGCAATCTGAATGAATATGCCACAATCATAATAACAGTATTCTTTTCATAGGACACTCCATCAGAGCAAATTCGTCCCTCCTCCCCACATAGTAGGTAAGAATATTCAACTTTAGTGTGGTTCATCTGTACACCACGATTTTCTTTTGTCTTTCTGCCAATATCTCTTGTCCTTACCTGATGTTCACAAGGGAGTTAAGAGTGAAATGAAGCAGAAAAAAAACAGAAGTCTGGTTGAAAACACAAATATTGAATACTCAAAGTTCAGAAGGAAAGTGAGAAAAAAAATCAGAGCCAAAAAGAGGTAACAAAGAGATTATATTCTTGATATCTTTTATATATAATATATATATTACATATATAAATGACTGAGCGTGTGTGTGTGTATATATAATATATAAGATTTGGGTAAGCAGCATACAATCTCAAAATTTGCAGATAACATAAAATTGGAAGTATTATGAACAGTGAGGAGGATAGTGATAGACTTCGAGGGTTGGTGGAAAGTACAGACACATGGCAGACGAAAAATTAATCGGAAAACTGTTAAGCAATCCATTCTAGCAGGAAAAGCGAAGATAAGAAATACAAAATAAAGGGTACAATTCTAAAATGAGAGCAGGAACAGAGAGATGTGGGGGTATATGTGCAAAACTCATTGAAAGCATCAGGGCATGTTCAGGATGTGGTTGAAAAAGCATAAAGGATCTGGTACAGGATACAAACACATGAATTAATTTTGAACCTTTATATAGCTTTGGTTTGGATTCACCTGGGGTACTGGATCCACTCCTGGGCTCTGCGCTTAAAAGGGGAAGTGAAGGAATAGAGAAGGTGCAGAAACGATATACAAGAATGGTTCCAGAGACAAAAACATAAAAAATAGCGGAGGAAGGAGGCCATTTGTCCCTTTGAGCCTGCTCCGCCATTCATTATGACCATAGCTGATCATCCAACTCAACAGTCTGATCCCACCTTCCCCCAATATGCTTTATTCCCCTTGGCCTCAAGTGCCTATATTTAACTACTCCTGTTTTGGTTTCAACTACTTTATGTGGTACTGAATTCCACAGGCTGATCACTCTCAGTGAAGAAAATCCCCTCATTTCTGTCCTAAACAGTCTTTCCTCTATCCTCAGACTGTGACCCCCTGGTTCTAGACAACCCCACCATTGGGAATATCCTTCTTGCATCTATTTTATAGGTCATAAATAAGAACCCCTTCATTCTTCTGAACTCTAGAGGAAACAATATTTACAATGTACATGATTTAAACTACAATCATTTTCATTTACATGTTTGTGCAATTTCTGAGCATTCAAATATTTTGGTTTAGTGAGGCAGTTTCATTAACTTTGCCTTGATAACTGGGTCAAAATCTTTGTTAAGTTTGATAAGTGAGATTCACTGAAGATAAAACAGGGCATGTGATGTTCTCTCTCACTCAGATCATTTTACATAACCCCCAAAAAACTTATTCTGCAAACATTTCAAAAGAAGGCTTTTTACTCTTATATGCAGCATTTTCACCCAATATTCTTTTTGATTTTAGCATAAACACAAGCAATTGAATGAGAATAAACAATCTAAGAGAAAAGGAAAAAAAACACACTGAATATAGAAACTGGGTAAACAGGAAACAAAATTTAACTGGCAGTTTGACAGATGATGATGCCCAGCAACAAAATCACATGGGACAACTCCCCTGATGACTTGGAGGTAAAATTATTCTACAATGAACAAATACTTTAAGCACCTTTAACATAACAAAAGCATCCCAGGGCGCATATTCAACAAAATATGACATCAAGCCACATAAGGAACAGGATTTAGTTGAAAAGTAGGTTTTAGAAAAGTTGCCTTCAAGGAGAAGAGGTTGAAAGGCAGAATGGTTAAGGGAGTGAATTCAGAACTTATAACCTAATACAAAATTTGAACACAAGCAAAGAAGACTAAGGAACACATGTAGTGAAAAGTACACCACTGAGAGACAGAACACAATTAAAAAAAGAGTGCAAGGCATTACAAGAACATAAATTTTCACTTGAAACTCAGGAGTGAAATACTCCTCAGCTCTCTTCAGGTTTTGAACACTACTTTCAAACAGGAACTTCTGAACCTTGCCCCGAGTTCCTAGGGATTCCTGTGGCAATGGCATGGTGACATAAAAGAACTCAATTGATTTTTATTAAAAATTTCAAACTTCATTTCCACAAAGGATATTTTTGTAATAATGCCAATTCATCAATAATCTTTGTTTTCGGAGACAATATTTCAGAAAACTCCCAGATAGTTCAAAATTGCAACTTGGCAGGTGGGGGTAAAGGACCATAAGAGATTATTAAATAAACTTAAAGACTGTGTACCCAATCAATTTCATTTCAGAGAACAACAGGTATATTTCATAGTCAGAAACCTCTAGTTCTACCTCATACCCAAAGATAGATAGGAAACTGAAAATGGTTGTGTCTGTGAAGAAAATGGCCTCTTTCTATGTTGTAACCATGCTGGAATTCTTTCTCTTCTCTAAGCTATAAATAACTTTTAAAAGGAGGAAGCTCATTTTTAACTTTTATTCATAGAATAATATCAAAACCAAAATAATGCATATAACGAATACTTTGATTAATTTACAGAAACGTTAAAAACATTTGGTGGCAATATAGCATGTTCTGCAGCAGCATAATTAAAGAGAGTCAGGAAGTTTCTCAATGGATGTGGCCATGAGGGTCTTGAAATGAAGAATGATTCACAACTTTTTGAATTCCAGTAATCCAGCCAACAAATACGGTAATAGAAAAATTTACAGTCTGGCCCAAAAAATAATTCAATTTGCTGTAATTCTTTGCCCTTACCATTCAAGTACAATTTCTGTAAAATAATGTCTTAAAAGCCTTACAACAACAACATACATAGGATTTGTAGAGCAGTGATAGAGTCCCTTTCTATGAGCTAGAAGCTCAGCTTTCAAGGCCCATTCTGGGACTTAATAGCCATCGAAAGTTCATAAAATGGGCAAACAGGTCAATTAGAAACCTGCAAAACCTTCTTATATGCTTCTGGCAGATAGTACAAGCTGGGGAGACTCCTGGTCAATCAAAACCTGCAAAAGGCAATGAAAAATCACTGCAGTACCTTGCCAGGCATAACCATGGACCAACACATGAAAGTCTGTGGTTTGCCAACATCCTCTTTTTAGGACATGCTATCTGAAGAGAGAGAGAGGAAGAACAACAAGATTCAAATGAATTGCTCAAGAACAGGTAAAAGGAAGATTCAAGTGGATCTCTGAAATAGGATAACAGCTGGGAGTCATGAATGCCTGTCTCTAACTACTTGTTAGGATAAACTCTCAATAGATTTGCAGTCAAAAACTTATTTGATGTCACTCAAACTCACTCAATTCTATTTGTTGACATCAAACCTCATCCCTCCTCAGATGGACTGTATTTCATAGAATCACAGTATGGTTACAATATAGGGTCAGTACATACATGGCCTCCTACGAGAGCAACTCAACTCATCCTAATACTCTGCCCGCCTTTTCATGTTGTCCTATAAATTCTTTTTCTTCGGATAATTATCCAATTCCCTTTTTAAAACTAAATTGAATTTGCCTCTATCATATTCTCAAGAAGTTCATTCTAGATCATAACCACTTGTTCCTCATTATTTCTCTGGTTCTTTTGTCAATCACTTTAGTGATATCCCCTGGTTCCTGAACATTTTTTTCGGAACGCTCGTTGCTCTTTCATCAGGTAAGTGACCACACATCTGACGACGAAGCAGCGAGTGCTCCGAAAGCTAGTGGCTTGTGCTACCAATCTGTTGGACTTTAACCTGGTTGTGAGACTTCTTACTTGTTTACCCCAGTCCAATGCTGGTTTCTTCACATCCTAAACTTTTACCAGTTGGAACAGCATCTGCTTAAACATTCTGTCAAAATCCTCATGATTTTGAGCTCCTCTATTTAATCGCTTCTCAAGCTTCTCTTCTGTAAGGAGAACAGTCCCAGCTTTGCCATATAACTGGTTCAAGGGATCAGAGATTTCATTCTTGTATTTGTCTTCTGTATCGTCTCCAATGCTTTCATAACCTTCCCAGAATTAGACACAATTCCAGCTGAAGCTGAACCAGTGACTTATTACGGTTTGCCATAACTTTTTCCTTGCTTTTGTTCTCTACATTTCTGTTTGTGAAGCCCAACATTCCAAATGCATCATAATCACTTCCTCAACCTGCCTACTACTGTCAATAATTTCTGTACGTATGCCCAAAAGTCACAATGCTCCTGCACCTCCCTTAGAATTGTATTCTTTATTTTATATTGCTTATCCTTCTTATTCTTACCGAAATGTACCACTTCACACTTTCCTGCATTAAATCTCATCTGCCACATGCCTGCCCAATTCATCAGCTTCTGTCCTCTATAAATCTATGACACGAGGAAAATAAAAATTGCAGGGCTATGTAGATAGATCAGAAAAAAATGGGACTGCCTGGAAAGCTCTGCAAAGAGCCAGTACGAACTTGATAGGCCGAATGACATGAGGATGTCATTATGTCTATTGTTATCCCCTTAAGTTTGCAATACTTCCCAGTTTTGTTATCTGCAAATTTTGAAATTGCACACTTTATACAGTTCAACTACTGGTCCTAATACCAACCCTTGAGTATCCCCACTATACACCACCTTCCAATATGTAAAAACATTCATCATTACTTTTTCCTGCCACTTAACCAACTTCATATCAGCGCCCAACACACTTAAGCGTAGACACAAGTTCATGTTTGCAATTTACTTCAGTGAGGTAACAGTCTCAGCGTTGGGGGCAGGTCATTGTCTACACAGTTATCAAGTCACCCAGGTCATTCTTACAAACTTCTTAGAGATCATTACAACAGCAACGCTGACAGAAGCATCTTAAAGCAGATCATTTGGCCATCCCAGCAGTGTGGTACATTGGAGCATGGATGAATCAAAGTTCAGAAAATCAGAGGGGATGGGGAGGAGGAGAAATCAAATATCTGAAACTGTATCATGGTTTTTTTTTCTTAAACAAGTGTACGGAACATAAATTTACTGATGAATAGAAACAGTTTTTTGAAAAACCAGTTTAGTATTCAGGTTAGTAAAGTTTAAATTTCAGAATAATTCTTCACACTTAAAACAGGAAAAAAGTCATCATGATCTTTATTTGATATTTTTCATTCAGTCTAATTGATCAATGCCTGTTTAACTTTCATTTCTGCATTAGAATTGCACATTGAAACAGAACAGAAAGGAAATGCATTGAGTAATATACCATGAATCATGTGATGCAGTGCTTAATGCTCCATTTTTGTGGTTTAAGAAAGGCATAAGAAACTGAATATTCACTGCAAAATAATGCAACACAGCAGAGACATTTAATTCTGTACATCAACCTTTTAGTGAATTTTTAAGGTATTTCAATACTCTTAGCACCCCGGATTGATTTTAGCTAAGTCTCCAAAACACACAAACCACTCCTACTGTTCTCAGCACATACATGAAACCTGATCCCATGTCATTGGAAGCGTCGTCAGGGGAAACGTAGATAAGAAGAAAGGGGCCGAGGAAAGATGTTTCCGGGCTCCAAAGGTAACGATTTCAGGGCAGGAAAAGCAAAACGATTGGAGCCAAAAGAGGTCAGGGCCCCAATGAGATGGACAACGAAGGAGGAATGTTTTAGGAATATAGTTGTGATTAACAGTATCAAAGACTGCCAGGCTGTCAAAGGGAATGAAGAGCAATAATGCAACACAGTCACAACATGTGTCATTTAACTTTGATTAGAGATGTGGCAGAAACCTGGAGGAGTCGAGATGTAAAACTCCCAAGCACCTCTATACTTCAGCAGTGGTGTTTTTAGTGTGTGCAATACACAGAAATGATATACTGTTTATACAAACTAAGTTAACTAGTTTTTACATCTGTTTTGGCCAACAAGAAACAGATCACAAAAGTACAAATGTATGAATAAACACATTTCTTTTGGCATAGATATACTAATGAAGAAAGTGAGTTAAACGGTATCAGTTTGTGGGGGGTGGGGAATGGTTGAATGTTGTCAGCCTTTGGCAGCAGCAGGGTGATCAGCACTGCTGCTTCATAGCGCCAGAGACCCAAGTTCGATTCCCGGCTTGGATCACCATCTGCGTTGAATTTGCACGTTCTCCCCGCGTCTGCGTGGGTTTCCACTGGGTGCTCCAGTTTCCTCCCACAGTCTGAAAGATGTGCTGGCCAGGTGCGTTGGCCATGCTAAATTCTCCCTCAGTGTACCCGAAGAGGCACCGGAGTGTAGCGACTAGGGGATTTTCACAGTAATTTCATTGCAGTGTTAATATAAGCCTACTTATGACACTAATAAATAAACTTTAACAATCCAGGGATTGTGTAACACGGCTATCAGCAGTTAGTGATCAGGGAGGCTGAAAGGATTTCACAATTCTCCAGTTGACTAAAAAGGCAGGCTCTGCCTCGGGCTGTTCCCTGACTGACTGCATTTCCAGCTAAGGGACTGAGACCAGCCAGCCCTGCCCTGCGCCACCGCACCTCCCCAACCGGCATCAGCCCAGGCTCCCAGAGCGGGCCAGGGGCCGCGGCCTAGCCGCCTCCTCCTCCTGATCCCCGGGGCCGGGGCGCCTCTCCGCACTCACCGTGTGAGACTGTAGGTTTTGGCTGGCTTCGATCACACACGAGAGCTGCACCGTGTCGTCCAGCAGCACTTTGCCCGGGCTCTTCTTCTCCATGAACGCCATTGCGAGGCCGGGACTGAGAGCCCGGCGGGCATGTGAGGGGCACAGCGACTGCCGCCTCGGAGCTGCTTCACCGGAGCCTCAAGCCGGCAGCCCGGCCGGCCGGCACGCACAGAGTCCGCGGGGTCCTACACTCCACCGCCTGCCACCTAGAGAGCCACTGCCACAGCGCTGCTGACTCCTTCCAGCTGCTGCCACAGCGCTGCTGACACCTTCCAGCTACTGTCAGGGCGCTGGAGCCTGGTGAAACTGACACATACACAGTGGCAAGTTGCCAAGTCACGATACTGAACTGCAGCACTGACCCGATGGTCAACTCGCTCTAGATAACTAAAAGTTACACCCGAAGTTACGCCCTCGGTCCAATCACGTGTCCATTTTGCTGGACTGTCAATATATTACTGTCAATAAATGCAAACGTCCGAAAGACGTGTTGGTTAGGTGCATTGGTCATGCTAAATTCCCCCTCAGTGTACCCCAACAGACAGTGGGAAATTTTCACAGTAACTTTATTGCAGTGTTGATGTATGCCTGCTTGTGACATTAATAAACTTTTTTTTAACAAGCATAAATCAGTTAAATAATCAGAACCAAACAAAGTATACCATACAATCTTACAATAAATTTGAAAATTGATCTTCCCATACACCAAACCATCATTCAAGCAGATTAAGTACGCACAGCATATTTAAGAATATGAGAATGGGTTTTTTAAAAATCTTTTCAATGCTTAAATTAACTCATCCTGATTATATAATATATATTCTAAAGTGACAACAAAATAAAACGACAAACACATTAGGGGGACTCCATGGATGAATTAAGACTGAAGAGAGCAACTAAAGATGAGGGAAAAGCATACATTTAGTACATACTCAACAGGAGAGGAGCATGATAGGAGAGAATACAAGCCAATCAGAGAGAAGTAAAAAAAATCAACCGGGAAAAACAGGAAATTAGATTATCAAGGAACATAAAACAATAAAGTTTATTTATTAGATATAAGTGGGCTTATATTAACACTACAATAAAATTAC
Organism: Sphyrna mokarran; assembly: GCA_024679065.1. NCBI lineage: Eukaryota > Metazoa > Chordata > Chondrichthyes > Carcharhiniformes > Carcharhinidae > Sphyrna > Sphyrna mokarran. The sequence goes on from JAGIQG010000003.1 coordinate 109,312,516, forward strand.
TGTGAAATTTACCTAGTCACCATACTTCAGCACCTGCTCAGGTCAACGCATCTAACCAGGGAGGAAACCCAAGCACCTGAATATACCCACACAGACACAAGGTGCAAACTCCTTACAGTCAGTGACCCAAAACTGGGAATTAAACCCAGGTCTTGGGCACTGTGAGGCAGCAGTGCTAACCACTGAACCACAATACATATAAAATATTTTGTAGGCACATTCTCCAATTCCCCACCACCTTACTCGGCAGTGCATTCCACACCCCCACTACCCTTTGTGTGAAAAACTGCCCTCTAATATTCGTCTTATACATAGCCCCCCTCACCCTAAGGCCATGACCCCTCGTCCTATCCCTTTCTGAAGGTGGAAAAAGTTTACCACCATTTACTCTATCTATACTCCTTATAATCTTATACACCTCTATTAGATCCCCTCTAAGCCGACGTCTTTCAAGGGAAAACAACCCCAGTCTATTTAATCGTTCCTCATAAGACAGTCCTTCCATACCAGGCAGCATCCTGTAAACCTCCTCTGCACTCTCTCCAAGGACTCCACATCCTTCCGATAGTACGGCGACCAGAACTGGACGTAGTATTCCAAGTGAGGCCTAACCAACGTTCTATACAACTGCAACATCAAACTCCTACTCTTGTATTCTATACCCTTTTCTATGAAAGCTAACATACTATACGCCTTCTTTATCACCTTCTCCACCTGTGAGGACACCTTCATAGACTTGTGAACCTGCACCCCCAAGTCTCTCTGCGTCTCTATGCTCTGTATAGTTTTACCTTTTATCCTATAACTCTCTTCTACATTTTTCCGGCCAAAATGCATCACCTCGCATTTATCCGGATTAAATTCCATTTTCCATCTATCTGCCCAGTCTACCAACCTATCTATGTCCTGTTGTATTGCCTGGCACTGCTCCTCTGTACCCGCCAGTCCAAGCATCTTAGTGTCATCAGCAAATTTGCTGATCTCACCACCTACCCCAACTTCCAAGTCATTTATGTAGACCACAAATAGAAGAGGACTTAGTACTGAGCCTTGTGGCACTCCACTAGTGACAGGCTTCCAGCTGGAAAAAGAGCCTTCCACTACTACCCTCTGTCTCCTCCTTCCGAGCCAGTTTTCGACCCATCTACATACTCGACCCTGTATCCCATGCGCCTTCACCTTCTCTATCAGTCTACCATGAGGAACCTTGTCAAACGCCTTACTGAAATCCATGTAGACGACATCAACAGCGTGTCCTTCATCAACTGTTTTTGTCACTTCCTCAAAAAATTCCACTAGATTTGTAAGACAAGACTTCCCCTTGACGAAGCCATGCTGCATATCCCTGATCAGATCGCAGTGCTCCAGATGCTCATACATCCTGTCCCTAAGGATCCTCTCCATTAGCTTACCTATAACTGAAGTCAAGCTCACCGGCCTATAGTTCCCTGGGTAATCCCTCTGACCTTTTTTAAACAACGGTACTACGTTGGCTATCCTCCAGTCCTCTGGGACCTCACCTGTGTCCAAGGAAGAGACAAAGATTTGCGTCAGAGGCCCAGCTAGGTCTTCCCTCAACTCCCTTAGCAGCCTGGGGTAAATGCCATCAGGCCCCGGAGCTTTATATGTCTTCAAGCTGCCTAACAGCCCCAACACCTCTTTCCTCGTAATCCTTATTTCCCTCAACCGATCCTCAACTTTGTCAATATCAGCAACAGACATCTGGCCAGTCTCCTGTGTGAATACCAACGCAAAGTATTCATTCAGGATCTCCCCCATTCCCTCAGGCTCTAAGCATAGATCCCCTCCTCTGTCCCTGAGAGGTCCAACCTTGCCTCTAACCATCCTTTTGCTCCTTACATAGGTGTAAAATGCCTTTGGATTTTCCTTAATCCTACCTGCCAGAGCCACCTCGTGGCCCCTTTTTGCCTTTCTAACACCCTTTTAAGATCCCGTCTACACTCTCTATAAGCTTCCAGCGCTGTCTCAGTCCCCAGTTGCCTAGATCTAATGTAAGCCTCTCGCTTCATCCTGATCAAGTCCTCAATATCCCTGGTAAGCCACAGTTCTCTAATCCTACCTTTCCCATCCTTCCTCCTTGCCGGCACGTATCTTTCCTGCAGAGAATTTAGTTTTCCCTTGAAAGACTCCCACATGTATCTCGTCGACCTGCCCTCGAAAAGCTTATCCCAGTCGGTATCTTTAAGATCTTTCCTAATCTGGCTGTATCTAGCCCTCCCCCAGTTAAATACCTTCCCTTTTGGGCAGGTCTCGTCCTTTTCCATTAATATCCTAAAGCAGACAGAGTTGTGATCACTATTTGACACATGCTCTCCTACCTCGACGTCACCCACCTGCCCTGGCTCATTCCCCAGAACCAAATCCAGTATAGCCCCCTCTCTAGTCGGGCCATCCACATACTGCTCCAAGGACCCTTCCAAAACACACTGTACAAATTCCTCCCCGTCCACTCCTACAGCTCTGGGCCCTCTCCAATCAACTCCAGGAAAATTGAAATCTCCCACTACTACTACCCTATTTTTCCTACACTTATCTAAAATGTCCCTGCATATCCCTTCTTCCACGACTCGCGGGCTGTTGGGTGGTCTGTAGTAAACACCCAACAGAGTAACCACTCCCTTCCTATTCCTCAACTCCACCCATAGAGACTCAATTCCTAAATCATCCATACCTCCCTCCGTCTGCACTGCTATGATGTTGTCCTTAACCAGTAAAGCCACTCCCCTGCCTCTCCTCACACCAACTCTGTCACGCCTAAAACACTTATACCCTGGAATATTCAATTGCCAGTCTTGCCCCTCCTTCAACCACGTCTCGGTCACCGCCACCACTTCTAAACTCCTCGTGAACATTATTGCCTTCAGTTCATCTGTTTTGCCAGTTACACTCCTCGCATTAAAACACATGCACTGAAGACCCTCAGCTCTCAGATATTCCTTTCTACCTTCTGGTGTTGCCCTATCATCCCTCTCTCTCCCACTCCCAGTTCCCTCTCTCTCCCCACCCTCCCTCCCTATTAGTTTAAACACTTCTGAAACACTCCAGCTAACCTCCCAGCTAAAATATGTGTTCCCCTCCCAGTCAACTGCTCCCTATCCCTCTTGAATAGATGACCCTCCCTCCTGAAGACCTCCCAATGATCAATGAATATGAAGCCTTCTGCCCTACACCAATCCCTCATCCATGCATTTAGTTGTAGTGTCTCATTTGTTTTTACCCAATCGGTCCCAGGCACAGGCAGCAGGCCAGAGAACGCCACCCTGGAGGCCCGACCTTTCAGTTGAGCCCCCAACTCCCTAAAATGCCTACGTATGTCCCCCCTGCGCTTTCTTCCTACATCTTGCTGTCCTACGTGAACTATTACATTTGCCTTAGATCCTTCTCCCTTCAAAATTCCCTCTACCCTCTCTGAAACATCCTGGACCCCTGCTCCAGGGAGGCAGACTACCATCCTGGAGTCTCTCTTTTGCCCACAGAAACGCCTATCGATCCCTTTAACCATCCCATCCCCCACCAATATCTCACTTCCTACTTTCCTGCTGGTCTCTGTGGCATTGTGTTTCCCCTCACCTGCCCTCTCCATCACAGCTTTTACCCCTCCCTTGGTTTTCTGGGAATCCTCCTTAGAGATGGCCTTTGTGCCTTGATTTTTATTCTTGTTCCTCGTAACTGTAACCAGCCCATCCCTACTACTAGATCCTGGGGTCCCCGCAGGACTACCTTCCCTATTCATTGTAACCTCATTTTCCCTCACTAGACACATGTCCTCCAAGCGTAGCTCCAGCTGTCTCAACCTAGCTCTTAAACGTTGCAATTCTAAACATTTTGCGCATATGTGGGCCTTCGGGAGACATGATGCCTCCAAGAAGGTCCACATATGGCAGCGTACGCAGTGGACGCGTTTGGCCAAGTATCGTGGCATTTTGTATACCCCCTTTAAAGGTGTTGGGAAAAGTGTTGATTAGGTAGGAATCAAGGTACTCACTGCGTCCAAGCCTGCGCTCGCCCAAGCCCAGTGAGCTTAAGCCCTTATTGCTCTCACTCTATTTTTTTTTATATATATAGTTGGACTTAATTCAAACTCTCTTTTTTAAGGCTATGTTTATGAGCAGAATAAAATAATCAGTCTAGTTTTATTTTATATATATAGAGAGAGATACAAATGTGTGTGTGTATTATATATATATATGTGTGTATATATATATATATATATTATATATATATATATATAAATGACAAGATATATATATATATATATATATATACATATAAATAGAGAGATATCCCAGTCATGTAATTGTTCATACTGTATCAAAAAGCTGGGAGTGCCTTGTGATCTATTTTACAGTGCCCAGTTAATGGCACTCTAACTTAATAGGCTGTTTATAGTGATTTAAACCCCATATTTAGGTCGATTCTTTATTTTTGCAATATTGAATTTGTGTGTGGAGGTGTTCCTCTTTTTGGAGGGGGGGTGTAAGTGGGGGGTTTTTTACCATTGAATTAAATTTGCCCCTTGATTTTCCAAAGTTGTCCCTCGATTTTGCAAAGTTTGGGTATTTCAAGGGGGGTTAGAAAGACAGAGAGAACCGTCGCAATTGTGCTCTTAGGCAGAGCGTTGGTGAGGGAGAGAGTTGGTGAAATCGGTCCGCCAGTTTTTTTTTTATATACATACATCACTCGTAAAGTTTTCCTTTTAAGAGTTGTTTTATATAAATATTTTTTTGGGGGGTGGGGGGTGGTGATGATGGGAGAGGGTGCGAGTGAAGTGACTCCAAAGTTCAGGGGAAAGCCTCCAAGTTGGGGAAATGAGTTTGGAGAAAGTGAGAATGTTCGCGCGTTCTCCCCGTGGTTGCGTGGGTTTTCTCCGGGCGCTCCAGTTTCCTCCCACAACCCAAAAATTCGCTCTTAGGCTGATTGGGAAACAAATTGTCCCTATAGTGAGAGTCTTCCACATTAGGAATAACCTAAATTTATAACAGGATAATGGAATTGCTACTATATAGTTATGATGGCGGCGCAGGCTCGTTGGGCCGAAGGGCCTGTTTCCCGTGCTGTGTTGCTCTTAACTCTTAACTCTTAACACATGGGTAAAAAAGGAAAGCAGTGCTGGGAGTAGGATCATTTGGGATAGACTGAATAATATCACAGTGAACAATATAGAGATGAGAGAATTATGAAATAATTACTTCATTTTGGTATTTACCAGGGAGATAGAACAGGTAGACATGATATTGACCAATAAGATGAACAATGCGATAAATGCATTTAAAATTTAAAAGAGGATATATCATAGACTAAACAAACTCAAAGAATGACATTTTTAAGTTTAAGTTTATTTATTAGTGTCACAAGTAGGCTTACATTAACATTGTAATGAAGTTACTGTGAAAAGCCACATCGGGCACCTGTTCGGATACGTTGACAGCAAGTTTAGCGTGGCCAATGAACCTAACGAGCATACCTCTCGGACGGTGGGAGGAAACCACAGCATCTGGAGGAAACACTTGCAGCCACTGGGAGAAGGTGTAGACTCCACGTAGACAGTAACAGGTAGGAAAAATAATTGAATCCTTACTGTAGGAGAGCATTTAAAAATGATGAGCAGAATAATGATTAGTCATTATGGATTTTGAATAGGAAAGTCTTGCTTGACCAACTTTATTGAATATTTTGAAGAGATAACAGAGAGCATAGATGGTGTTAGTGCTGTAGATGTGCTTTATCAAGATTTTCGAAAGGCCTTCGATAAAGTGCTCTATAATATACTAATGAATAAAGTTAGAGAATGTGGAATTCCAGACAAGTGGTAGAATGGATTGTTTTCTCACTTCAAGACAGAAAGCAGAAAGTGGAAGTAAAGGGTGATCATTCAGAGTGGTAGAAGATTGGAAATGGTATTCCACAGGGATCAGTATTGGGACCAGTGCTTTTCACAATTTACATTAACAATTTGGAATCAAAAATTCAACTTCTAAATTTGCAGATGGCATCAACTTGGAGGGCAGAATACTTAATATTTAGGAGAACTGTAGGAAGCTGGGGGAGACAGTGGTGTCATTGGTAAAGTCATTAGAATAATAACCCATTAACCTTGAGGGCATGGGTACAAGTTCTACTATGGCAGCTAGTGGAATTTCAATACAATCATTTTTTTTAAATCTGGAATTGAAATCTAGTTTAGTATTGGTGATCATGAAACTATCGTCCATTGTTATAATAACCTATCTAGTTCATTAATGTCTTTGAAATGAAATCTGCCATTCTTACCTTATGAAAGTTGTGACATAGGTTAGCAAGGCATAAAAAAGCAAACCAAGCATGAGGCTCTATTTCTAGGGGGGACAGAACTGAAACATGGAGAAATTTTGATAAACACGCTTAGAGTACTGCAGCATTTCTGCTCATCATTCCTATAAAAAAGAAGCAATGAAGAGGGTAGGGAGAAGATTGACATGGATTAAATGAGAAATGTGTGAATGTACATATCAGGATTCACAGGCTGGGTCTCATTTCTCTCAAAAAAATAAGACTGAGGGGGTAACCTAATAGAGGTCTTTAAAGTGATGAAAAGTTTTGATTGAGAGGATATAAAGAAAATATTTTCTCTTGATGGGGAAGTACCCAGCTAGGGGATATCAACAAAAGATAGTAACTAAGAAATTCAATATGGAATTCAGAAGAAATTTCTTTACCCAGAAACTGGGAGCAGTTGAAGTGAATAGTGTAAATGCTTTTAAGGGGAAGCTAGCAAGCACTTGAGGGAGAAGAGAATAGATGGTTACAGTGATAAATTTAGACAAGGGAAGATGGGAGGAGACAAGTAGAGGAAACGTACCAGAGTGGACTGCTCAGACCAATTGCCCTAATTCTATGCCATATATCCTAGGTAATATAATTCCATGCAACAATGCAGGTCTCAATGAGGAAAAATATAGTTAGCAGTTTAAAATTAACAATAAAACACGTGAAAATTATTTTGTTTCCTCCTGCATCAAAAACTCTGGATGTAATTTTACACTTGTTTTGAACTGCTTTCAGTTCTGTACAGAGTCACATAATTTGGTACATCAGATTTGCATGAGTTCTCTGTTTATCCAATGCTATTCCCTAGCCTGCTCCCTATAATCCTGTTCATTCTTCCTTTTCAGATAACATTGGATGCCTCGAGTGAACATGCCACCTGTAAGATTTTCATAATAGTATTATATTTCTAGAGGTTGAATTTAGATTTGACTAATGTTTATGAATGTTTAAGATAGCCACTATTAAAACAGTTTCGTTTGAATTTCTACAATCAAGGTTCTTGGGGCACAGGAAGGCGATTGCTTATGAGAAACTATACTTAATGAATTTATGCCCTCAATGGTGCCGCTAAGTCTGAATTCAAGGAGTTTTCTGCTTTGAAAGAATAGGTGAAGTATTGAGTTCAATGGATTGAATTTAGGATGACACCTAATGTTTAAACAAACCGTGTAAGCAATGGTACTTGCTTACAAGCAAGTACTTTTCTTGACCTGTTTCAGAAGAAAGTCTTTATTTTCTGATATTATGGTAGGAAGCGTTCTTAACTTTTGAACTTAATGGCTTTAGTTTCTGCAGGTCTTGGATTAAAATCTATTGTGATGTGGAGGTATGTTGACAAGAGAAAATGAACATGACTGCTCTGTGTCTGAAGGAAATGCATAATGTGATTGCAATTAAATGTAAAGTTCTGAGGCATAAGGAAGTAAGAGATCAGAGAGATGATTATTGCTAGACTATTAAATCAGAAACTCAGCTAATGTTCTAGGAACCTGGGTTCGAATCCAACCATGGCAGATGGTGGAATTTGAATTCAATAAAAAAAAATCGGGAATTAAGAATCCACTGATAACCATGAAATCATTGTCGATTGTTGGAAAAATCCATCTGGTTGACTAATGCCCTTTAGGGAAAGAAATCTGCTGTCCAAACCTGGTTTGGTCTAAATGTGGCTCCAGAGCCACAGCAATGTAGTTGATTCTTAAATGTCTTCTAAAATGGCCTAGCAAGCCATTCAGTTCAAGGGCAACTAGGGATGGGCAATAACTGCTGGTCAACTAGCAATGCCATGTCCCATGAATGGATAAAAAAAAGTTGCTTATGATCCTTAACTAAAGGGCCACAAAGGTGGGGTGACACAAGATGGCTTGCACTCTACAGGCAATGTAAGAGGTGAATTTGGATGATTTCCAAATGGGGTAGTCCAGAATAATAAAAGATGGGGATAAAACTTAGAGAATTACTTTCCTTATTGGCACAGTTTGTACCATTGCTTCAATGGTATACTTTTTTTGAGACATAGTTCATCATTATTCTGAGACAGAAGAAGGTATCTTAAACCCTTGAGGGTAAAGTATTTTCAAGCTGTCTTCATTGCTTCTTGTAAGTACGTTTACATTTTGTTTAATAAATTCTGTTTAATTCACAATGTTAGAAATTACAAATTTGCACCTTAGATTTTTTAATTAGAAGCTTTTATAGTTTGGAAGAAACTAAGGCTATGCATTCCAGTCCTTACCCATTTGCTGTGAGAAAGGTTTTTCCCTGTGTCACTTTTGCTTCTTTTGCCAATCTCTTGATTTGGATTATTGATTTGCAATTTTCTGCTATCCATTTAAAAAGCATCAGAAAAATCAATGATGAATCACTGGCCAGCAGAGAACCATCTATATAAAATTTGAGAACTGAAACAAGACTAGTAAGAAAACATAGAATACTAAACAGTACATAGATAGAGAGTAAGTACGATGTTACTGGAGTGAAATTCATGTGTTTAGTACTGTATAACTGGATCAAGAAAGCATAGAGTAAAATGGATAATTGGTCCTTGAACCCCAAAACAATGTTGAAATTAAAATAGAAATCGTTGGTTTGTCATTAAACTGTATACTATTCCCATAGTAAGGATCAACCAAAATGTTTAGCCTTGTTCAATTGGGAGTACAGAGTCATAACTGTTGCTGAACAAACTCCCAGGCCCCGAACATCTATTTTTACAAGTATCTAGCATTATAGAAATTTTGTTTTATATTTTTGAGTTTGTGCTCAGATATTTATATTTCTCATTTAACCTCATGCATATGTTCCAACTTGTATTTTGTTTTCACATCATACAAACAAATTTCACAGTAATTTAAATGGGATTTATATTCCTTATTTTTTACTTTTTGCATGCTATCTATAAGAATTCTTCAATCTGATTGGCTGATCAGCCTGCCTGCTGTCTGCCCTGTTGCTAGATGGCACAGATTCCCTGTAAAAAACATCAAATTCAAAACAACATTGCAGTAAAGAAAGGTTGTGCTCTCAATTCCACAAACTTTTTGTGGGCAGCTTCCTCAGGATCAGTGGCAAACACTATTCCTTCATCATTGACTAAACAAAACTGGCCATGTTCTGTTTGGTGCATTTTACATTAAGGTACAATTCACAATGAATAAATCCAATAGGCAGATGAGAAGAAACATCTTTACTCAAAGGATAGTTAGAATACAGAACTTGCAACTATAGAATATGGTTAAGGCAAATAGCCCGGATGCTTTCAGAAGAATATTAAATGACTGCACAAGAGAGAAAGGAATAGAAAGATTTGCTGAAAGGCTGAGATGAAGCAGGATAAATAGGAAACTTGGGTGGAGCATAAATACCAGCAGAGTGGTTGGCCTTTTATTTCTGTTTTGCCTATGCTATATAATGCTATGTGCACTTTTATTGTAATGCAAAAGTACTATGAAATTATGATACATAGATTTTTCAAGATTTAACACACCAACATTTTCTGACCTATTTGTGCCATTTTATTGAAACTCTTGTTGCAGAGGTACAAGTTAATTATAATGGGCTTTAACTTGTTGTCAATATAATAATGACACATCATTATTTATGCACAAATATACAGTGAGCAAGGGCAGGCTCATGACTAACCTCAAAAATCTGGTAGCTACAATCTTAGATGAGCCACTCTGCCATTAGCTTTACAAAGATGGTACTTTCTTTCCTGTCTCATTATTGAAACACAGTAAGAGGTGTGACAACAGCAGTTTTAAATCCAACTGATTATTTGATAGTAAACTTGCAAGCTTTCATCTTTATGGCCTTCATCAGGCGAATGAGGAGTTCTGGTCTGCAATAGCACATATATCAGCACAGACAGTTTACAGATTGCTGATTAGAATGCAAATCTTTACACCTAACCTGTTATTCAAGTCTTAAAGTGGCTAACAATGTGAGTGGAAGGAGCACTGAGCACAGGTTAGAGAGATGTGTATTGTCTCCAGACAGCACAGCAAATGAGGTTTTTTGCTAACCCAGGCAAGTCATGGGGGTTACAGATAGTGTGACATGAAGCCAAGATCCCTGTTAAGACAGTCCTCGTGTGTGCGGAACTTGGCTATCAGTCTCTGCTTAGCGGCTCTGCGCTGTCGTGTGTCGTGAAGGCCCCCTTGAAGAATGTTTACCCGAAGGTCAGAGGTCGAATACCCATGACCGCTGAAGTGTTTGCCAATAGGAAGGGAACAGTTTTGCCTGGTGATTGTCGAGCGACTGTTCCCTTCCTGTTGGCGAACACTTCAGCGGTCACGGGCATTCGGCCTCCGACCTTCGGGTAAATGTTCTTCAAGGGGGCCTTCACGACACACGACAGCGCAGAGCCGCTAAGCAGAGATTGATAGCCAAGTTCTGCACACACGAGGACGGTCTTAACAGGGATCTTGGCTTCATGTCACACTATCTGTAACCCCCATGACTTGCCTGGGTTAGCAAAAAGCCTCACTTGCTGTGCTGTCTGGAGACAATACACATCTCTCTAATCTGTGCTCAGTGCTCCTTCCACTCACATTGTTAACCACTTTAAGACTTGAATAGCAGATTAAGTGTAAAGATTTGCATTCTAATCAGCAATCTGTAAACTGTCTGTGCTGGTATGTGTGCTATTGCAGACCAGGACACCTCATTCGCTTGACGAAGGCCATAAAGCTGAAAGCTTGCAAGTTTACTATCAAATAAATCGGTTGGATTTAAAACTGCTGTTGTCAGACCTCTTACTGTGTTTACCCCAGTCCAACGCCAGCATCTCTACATCATCATTGAAATACATTGAATGATGTGAAGTTGCTGTATTTGCATTATAGATACAAACTAAACTTTCCACAGATTTTTATATCCATTTCAGCTAGTTTAATTTCTTAAACTGTGCAACTGATGCTAACTATTGCTGGCCAACAACAATAATGGCTTAATTATGTATATTTAACCATACATAATTAAGCCTGGATTAGAACATAGAACATAGAACATTACAGCACAGAACATGCCCTTCGGCCTTCGATGTTGCGCCGACCAATATAAAAAGCAATGCCCCTCCAAACTAAACCATTCCCTTCTCTTCCATATACTTATCAACTAACCTCTTAAACGCCACCAAACTTGGCGCATCTACAACTGCTGCAGGCAGGGCATTCCACTCCCGAACCACCCTTTGGGTAAAGAACCTACCTCTGATATCCGTCCTATAACTATCACCCCTTAATTTAAAGCTGTGTCCCCTCGTGCTAGCTTTCTCCATCCTAGGAAAAAGGCTATCACTGTCCACCCTATCTAAACCTCTAATCATCTTATATGTTTCGATTAGGTCTCCTCTTAGCTGCCTCCTTTCTAACGAAAACAACCTCAAATCCCTCAGCCTCTCTTCATAAGACCTGCCCTCCATACCAGGCAACATCCTGGTAAACCTCCTCTGTACCCTCTCCAATGCCTCCACATCTTTCTTATAATGTGGGGACCAGAACTGCACACAATACTCCAAGTGCGGCCGCACTAGAGTTTTGTACAGTTGCAACATGACGTTGCGGCTCCGAAATTCAATTAGTTAACAAAATTTGCAGATGACACAAAACTTCAAAATATTGAAACTGTGATCGACTTCAAGAGGTCATAGGTTAATGGAATAGGCAAATACATAGCAGGTGAGATTTAATGCAGAGAAATGTGAAATGATAAATTCTGGGAGGAAGAATGGGAGACCATTTAAACAAAAGGATACACTCAAAGAGTGCAGATGCAGATTGTCCAGGAGATAAATGTGCACAAAAGATTCTTTCAACACTGTGCTGAGTAGAAATTATCATAAATTTGATTTCATAGAATCATAGCATACCTACAGTGCAGAAGGAGGTCATTTGGCACATTGAGACGACACTGACAACAATCCCACCCAAGTCCTATCCCCATAACCCCACATATTTACCCTCCCAGGACCCTGACTTTAAGGTTCAATTTATCATGGCTAATGCACCTAACCCATACATATTTGGAGTGTGGGAAAATAAACCAGGGCACCCGGAACAAACCCATGCAGACATGGGGAGAACATGCAAACCCCATACAGATAGTAATCCGAGCCCAGAATCAAACTTGGGTCCCTGGTGCTGTGAGGTAGCAGTGCTAACCACTGTGCCGCCATGTCACATCAATACAGTGAAAAGTATTGTTTCTCCTGCGCTACACAAAGTATACCATTCACAGAGTAGGAAAGGAGAGGGTGAAAGATCAACTTATAGAACGAAGAACAAAGAACAACACAGCACGGGAAACAGGCCCTTCGGCCTAACAAGCCTGCGCTGCCATTTTAACGTTCCCACTTCCACCCATGACCCTTGTCTATGTTTACAGAAATCTGCATTGGAACCAAATTGGGGAGACAATTTAGGGGCAATTCGTTTCACCAATCAGCCTAACAGCACATCTTCGGGGTGTGGGAGGAAATCGGAGCATCTGCGGAAAATCCACGCAAGCACAGGGAGAATGCGCAAACTCCCACAGATACTGGCCCAAATCCCTCTATCTGCACAACAATAGTGATAGTCACTGAGTTGTTGTGTTGCCCATCAAGTGGTCCAGTTTAAGCGTATACTAATGACATGAAGCAATAGGCTACTCTCGAAAAATCCAAGAGCAGCCCTCTTACGACCCATCACGTGTATGCCCCTTGTTGGACAACAAGGCAGACCGAAGTATCTGTAGGATAAAAGAGAAATACATCAACAACGTACACAACTTATGCAATTCCCAGGAAAGTCCCAAGGCTCATGATCCCTACTTAAATCAGTCTACTATATCCTTCCATCCCTATTCTGCTCATGTTCTTATCTAAGTATCTCTTAAATAACCCCAGCATGCCTGCCTCCACCACCTTACTTGGCAGTGCGTTCCATTCCCCCACAACTCTCTGTGTGAAAAACCTCCCTCTATCATCCAAATTATACCTTGCCCCCTTCACCCTAAGCCTGTGGCCCCTCATGATATTTGATTCCAACCCAGGAAAAAGCTTACCACTGTTTACTCTATCTGCACCCTTCATAATCTTGTAACCTCTATTAAATCTCCTCTCAGTCTCCATCTTTCTAAAGAAAACAGCTCCAATTTACCTAACCTTTCCTCATAACTCAGACTTTCCACACCAGGCAGCATCCTGGTAAACCTCCTCTGCACTCTCTCCAGGCTCTCCACGTCCTTCCAGTATTAAGGCAACCAGAACTGGATGCAGTATTCCAAATCAGGTATAACCAATGTTTTATACACTGCAACATTAAAGGCCAGCTCTTGTACTCTATACTCCTTCCTATGAAGGCTAGCATGCCATAAGCTTCCTTCACAACCTTCTCCACCTGTTCTGCACCTGCACCCCCAGGTCCCTCTGCATTTCTATATTCTTAATAGGTCTACCCTTTATCATATAACTCCCCCTACATTCTTCCTCCCGAAATGAATCACCTCGCATTTATCAAGATTAAATTCCATCTACCATCTGTCTGCCCAATCTACCAGCCTATATATGTCCTGCTATATTGCCTGACAATGCTTCTCACTATCTGCAAGTCCAGCAATCTTTGTGTAGTCAGCAAACTTGCTGATCACATGACTTACTCCCTCTTCCAAGTCATTTATATATATTACAAATAGAAGAGGTCCCAGTACTGAGCCCTGCGGTACACCACTAGTGACTGACCTCCGGCTAGAAAAACACCCTTCCACTACTACTCTCTGTCTTCTATTACCAAGTAAAGTTTTACAACACCAATTTTAAATCCAACCAATTTATTTGATAGTAAATTCGCGAGCTTTTGACTTTATAGCCTTCGTCAGGCAAATGCCATTTGCCTGACGAAGGCTATAAAGTCGAAAGCTCACGAATTTACTATCAAATAAATTGGTTGGATTTAAAATTGGTGTTGTAAAACTTTACTGAGTTTACCCCAGTCCAACGCCGGCATCTCTACATCATTCCTATTACCAAGCCAGTTACTTATCCATCTAGCTACCTGTCCTTGTATTCCATTAGCCTTGACCTTTTCAACTAACCTCCCATGAGGGACTTTGTCAAACGCCTTACTGAAATCCATACAGATGGCATCAACGGCTCGTCCTTTGTTGACCATTTTTGTCACCTCCTCAAAAAATACTGCCAGATCCGTAAGGCACGATCTCCCCTTAACAAAGCCATGCTGCGTATCCCTAATCAGATCGCAACGCTCTAAGTGCATATACATCCTATCTCTAAGAATCCTGTCCAACAGCTTCTCTATCACTGACGTCAAACTCACTGGCCTATAATTTCCAGGGTTATCCCTACAACCCTTTTTAAACAACACACAACATTCACTATTCTCCAGTCCTCTGGGACCTCACCTGTGTCCAAAGAAGAGACAAAGATTTGCATCAGAGGTCCAGCAATTTCATCTTGCGTTTCCCTAAGTAGCCTGGGCTTAATACCATCAGGCCGTGGAGATTTATCAGTTTTAATGCTACCTAGAAGCTCTAACACTTCCTCCCTCGTAGTGGGTATTTCTCTCAACTGGACTATAGCTCATTCCAAAACAGTACCTGTCAATGAGCCCCTCCCCTTCGTGAATATTGAAGCAAAGTATTCATTCAGGAGCTCCTCCATTGCCTTGGCCTCTAAGCACAGATCCCCTCCTCTGTCCTTAAGAGGACCAATTTTTCCTCTAACCACCCCTTTACTCTTAACATAGGAGTAAAAATTTTCCTTAATCCTGTCTGCCAAAACCATTTCATGCCCCCTTTTTGCCCTTCTAACTCCCGGTTTGAGCTCCCTCCTACTCTCTTCATAATCCTCTAATGCTCTCTCCGTTCCCAGTTGCTCAAACCTCACATACACCTCTCTTTTCTTCTTACCAAGTCCTCAATTTCCCTAATAATCCACGGCTCTCTAATCCTGCCTTTCCCACCCTTCCTCTTAGCCAGCACATATCTTTCCTGCAACCTTTTCAGTTTTCCCTTGAAAGAATCCCACATGCTGAATGTGGACTTCCTATTCGAACAACCTTTCCCAATCAGTTTCCATAAGTTCCTGTCTAATCCGACTGTAGTTAGCCTTCCCCCCAATTTAGCACCCTCCCTTAGAGCAACAAGCATCTTTTTCCATTTGTATCCCAAAATAGACAGAATTGTGGTCACTGTTATTATGAGGTAGGTCCATTCAAAGGTCCAATGACAACAGGGAAGAAATTATTCTTGAGTCAGTTTGTATGTGACTTCAGCCTTATGTACCTTTTTCCCGACAGAAGGGAGTATGCCTAGGGTACGTGAGATCCTTGATTATGCTGGCTGCTTTTCCAAGGTAACAGATGTAGACATAGCCAATGGAATGGAGGCTGGTTTGTGTGATGGACTCAGCTTCATTCATGATCCTTTGTATTTTCTTGTAGTCTTGGACAGAGCAGGAATCAGAGTAGGAATACAACCAGAAAGGACACTTTCTATGATGCGCCTATAAAAGTTGGTGAGAGTTGTAGTGGACATGCCAAATTTCCTTAGCCTCCTCAGAAAATAGAGGTGTTAGTGAGCTTTTTAAACTGTAGCATCCGTTGGAGGACCAGGACAGGTTGTTAGTGATTTGGGCACCTAGAAACCTAAAGTTCTCGACCTTTTCTATTTCATCCCCAATAATCTAGACAGGGGCATATTCTCCACTTTGTTTCTTGAAGTCAATGACTATCTCCTTCATTTTACAGACATTGAGGGAGAGATTATTGTTGTTGCACCAATTCACCAGATTCTCTATCTCCTTCCTATACTCCATCTCATCATTGAAAGAACTGATATCGAAAATTAACTTATAAATATGGAGTCTCATTTCCTTAGGTTTTGATTTTAAAAATATTCTAAAATTTCTAAATGATGAACTTCCTCAATTTGGATTAGTTTTCTCAATGTATATAGGTTTACATGTCTCAATCATTGAAGCAGATTGTCAAGATTGGAACTGGCTTATCTATTAGGGAAATGCAATATTTTTATAGAGTCTTGAGCAAAGAATTAAATCCTATTTAGTCAGATGTTCATTGTAGAATTGTCAGTGAAATAATGTTCCACTAATACTAGTATTGAATGACAGCTGACTGTGCAATTTTGTACCTATAAATAATCTTTATCCTTCATTTATTCATTTGCAGGTTGAGGGTGTCACTTACAAGATCAGCGTACAATGCCCATCCCTAATTGTCCTTCAGATGTGAGCATTGAGGTGGAAATAATGCAAATCCTATGTTGAAGATTTTCCCTTCATGCTGTTCAATAGAGAGTTCCAGAGTTTGAACCAACACTAATGAAGGACCAATTCCTTGTTAGGATGGTGTGTGACTTAGATGGGACTTTAGAGATGGTGTATTCCCATATGTCTGTTGGTCTAGTTGATCTGGATGTTACGGTTCATGAGTTTGAGAGGTATTGTTGAAGGATTCTTGCTGAGCTGCACTTGTGCATCTTGTAGATGGTATATGCTGCAGCTACAAGGTGCTGGTGATGGATAGGTTGCCAATCAAGTGGATTGTTTTGTTGTAAATAATGCTGAGCTTTTTGAGTATTGTTATTTCTTGAGTGTTGATGGCCTGCATTCATCTAGGTGAATGAAGAGTATTAAATGAAATTGTAACTTGTGCCTTGTAGATAATGGAAAGGAGGTGACATTCACCATGGAACACTGAATCTCTGGCTTCTTCTTGTAGCAATAGTATCTGTATAACTGGCCCAGTTAAGTTTCTGGAATGTAAACCACTATCACCACCCCACAACACTGCATCAACCACACAACCCTTCCCTGCCACAGGATATTGATGTTGCAAACTCAGCATCAATAAAGCCTTTTAATATCAAAGGGAGATGGTTAGATTTTCTTTCGCTGGTGATGGTGAGTATCCGTATAAGATTTTGAGAATTTCATTAATTTTTGTAATTTGTAACATCTATGGATTTTATCCTGTAAGCAGTTTAACATTAAATGGTCAGGTCGGACCTGTTGTTTGCCAATTAACAATCAAGATGGTCGGGAAAACAGGAAAAGCAGATGTTTGTAACAAACAAGCTTGTTTTATGTTTTATGATGGAGCTCATTTGAGTTGAACTAAAACTATCTCAATGGCCAAAATATGTTTGGGTGTTTGTTTTTGTCAGCTTGAAGAAATGGCTAAAAACAATGTGAATGTAAGGGCACCCAGAGGAACATCATGCAGACATGGGACGAACATGCAAATCCTAGGATGGCACAGTGGTTAGCACTGCTACCTCATAGAGCCAGGGCCTGACTCATGTCTGAGTGAGGTTCACTGCCACATTTCTTTGTCCCTTGGCTCTAAAGGGGGATTAGGGGTGAAGGTCTGGAGTTCAGTGATTCATGCTGAGTCCTATCACTGTGAGTGAAACATTCACAGTAAAAAGTCTTACAACACCAGGTTAAAGTCCAACAGGTTTATTTGGTAGCACAGGCCAGAAGCTTTCGGAGTGCTAATCCTTCATCAGCTGAGTGGTAGTTGTGTTCTCAAACAGTGCATATGAAGATACAAACTCAATTTACAAGATAATGTTGGAATGCAAGTCTTTACAAGTCAGCAAGTCTTAAAGATACAGACAGTGTGAGTGGAGAGAGGGTTGAGCACAGGTTAGAGCTTGTATATTGTCCTGGCTGGAGACAATACACATCTCTTTAACCTATGCTTAACCCTCTCTCCACTCACATTGTCTGTACCTTTAAGACTTTATGATTTGTGAATACTCGCATTCCAACCATTATCTTGTAAATTGAGTTTGTATCTTCATATGCACTGTTTGAGAACACAACTACCACTCAGCTGATGAAGGAGCACGCTCCAAAAACTTGTGGTATGTGCTACCAAATAAACCTTTTGAACTCAACCTACTGTTGAGAGACTTCTCACTATGCTTACCCCAGTCCAACAACTTCTTACTGTGTTTACCCCAGTGGCATCTCCATACAATGAAACATTCAGAGAGGGCCTAACCATCTGGTGGGCATGGAGCCCACTGAAAAGAGCTATGTCCATGAAGAGAAGCATTGTGCCACTAGGAAATGAGTTAAAGATTCGGAAGTGTTAAGGAGATGAGCAACACTATTTAATTCAGTGACATTTCCAAATGTGACAAGTGACAATGTTTTCCCACTCCCCCCCCCAACCCATACAACTACTATTGCCTAACTTAATCCATGCTCACGCCGTGTCCCTACAATTCCTTAGGAAACCCTCCTCCTACATTTAAGTGTGTACCCAGAATGCAATCAAAACTGGAAGCAGCCTGCCTGGGTTGCCTTGGCAAGTATACTTTGCAGGGCTGAGTTCTAAAGAAGAGTCCCAGCCGACTTTTGGGTGGAGCTGGTGCTTTAGCATCACATTCTGCCCCGTGCTCGATCTGTCTCGTTTTCAGTTTGGCAGTTCCCACGTCTCCTGGATGAAAGGCCCTGGGGCTTGCTCTGGTACTCTTGGGCCCCACTTTACTCCTTGGGATGGAGAGGCAGCTGGTGAGAGTTGCACCCTTTTATATTGCACTGCCGGTCCTAGATGTCTCCCATTGTCTGAAAACTGCAGTTAAAGGCATCATGGACCGTGCCATGCATCAGGAGTTCTCCTACCATTTTGATTTCATTTATCACTGTCTCATGTATTAGCATATAGTGAAAAATATTATTTCTTGCGCACTGTATGTACGGACAGAGCATAACATTCATAGAGAAGGAAACGAGAGAGTGCAGAATGTAGTGATACAGTCATAGTTAGGGTGTAGAGATAGATCAAGTTACTACAAAGTGGGTCCATTCAAAAGTCTGATGGCAATAGGGAAGAAGCTGCTCCTGAGGCGGCTGGTATATGACCTTAGACTTTAGTATCTTTTTCCTGACAGAAAGCGGAAGAGAGAATGTCCGGGGTGCACAGGCTTGTTAGTTATACTGACTGCTTTGCCGAGGTAGTGGGAAGTATAGATAGAGTCAATGGATGGGAGGCTGGTTTGCATGATGGATTGGGCTACATCCACAGCTTTTGTAGTTCCTTACAGTCTTTGGCACAGCAGGAGCCATACCAAACTGTGATACAACCAGAAAGAATGCTTTTTATAGCGCATGAGTAAAAGTTGGTGAGAATTGTAATTGTCATGCTAAATTTTCCTAGTCTTCTAAGTAGAGACATTGGTGGGCCTTCTTAACTATGGTGTCGGCATGGGGGGAAATCAGGACAGGTTGTTGGTGATCTGGACACCTAGAAACTTGAAGCTCTCGACCTTTTCCACTTCATCCCCATTGATGTACACAGGAGCATGCTCTCGTCTACGCTTCCTGAAGTCAATGAAAATCTCCCTCGTTTTGTTGACATTAAGGGAGAGATTATTGATGCCACACCCATTTACCAGATTCTCTTTCTCATTCCTGTACTCTACCTCATCATTGTCTGAGATCTGACCCACTACCATGGATCTGACCTCAAGCCCCAGGCTTTGCAGTGCAGACACCACCCTTTCAGCATTGGACTGGGTGCCATATATCCCAGCAGAAGTTCAATGTCAGGTAAATGACAGGTTGCCATAGTCCCAGATGATATAGACTGCACTCTTTCCTTTGAGGGAGAATATTGACTGGTGGTGATTTAACCTGAGGAACATCTCTTCACAGTGCATGACCAAGCTCTTTACATCTCCATTCCTTGGTGACAGGCTGGAGGCTCTCTTCTTCTGAGATTCATAGAATCTTACAGTGCAGAAGGAGGCCATTCAGTCCATCAAGTCTGCTCCAACCACAATCCCACCCTATTCCTATAACTCCTTGCATTTACCCTGGCTAGTGCCCCTGATATTAAGGAGCAATTTAGCATGGCTAATCCATTGCTCTTGCACATTTTTGGACTGTGGGAATAAGCCAGATACCCATGAGAAACCCACGCAGACATAAAGAATTGAAAAGTCCACAAACAGTGATCCAAGCTAGGGATCAAGCCCAGGTCCCTGGTGCTATGAGGTAGCAGTGCCACTGTACCAGCCTTGAATAGAGATCCAATCTCCATTCACCACCATACTCTTTCACCTGGCTGGACTTGTTCTTGCATTGAATAACTACTCCTTCAAGCCTACTTACTTTCTTCAAATAAAAGATGTTGCAATAGACATTCACATGGGTCCCTAGCTATTCGTAAGATACACGGAACATTCCTAATCAAAAATTCAACTACTTTTAGCAACATGAATGCTTAGGTACTAGAGCAGGTCAAAGGCCTGTATTTTATCTTTGGTGAATGTTTAACTAGCTGATTCCTCAGTCATTTCATCACCTGGTCTGTAATGCATTACTTTTCACCTCGCTGAGCTGCAACAACAGTCAAAAAACTAAATGTCATTCAGGCCATAGCTCTCCAACTGCTGGGTATTTTATTAAACAGCCTAAACATTCACCCATTCAATACCAACATTAGAATAAAGGACTGAGGAGCAGAATATTCAGCCCTTCAAACTTGCTCTACCATTTGACAAGACTGTGCTTTCAACTCCACTTTCTGTATTCCCCTAAAAACAACTCGCTTATCAAAAGTCTAACTCAGACTTGAATAAATTCAATGAACCAGCCCGGTCTGCTTTCTGGGTAAGATAATTCCAGAGTCTAGTTACTCTCAAAGAAAAGATTTCTTCTCATCTCCAACTTAAGGGAAACCTCTTATTTTTAAACTGTGGGCCCTAGTTCTAGACCAACCCCACCTCAACCACCACCGCCGCCTCTCTCTCCCACCCACACACGAGAGATGTCCTCTCAACATCTATTCCATTAAGTCTCCTCAGGATGTTATGTTTCAATAAGATCATGTCTCATTTTTCTAAATTCCAATGGCTATAGGTCCAAACTGTTTGACCTTTCTCCACAAGACCTTCAATCCAGGAACGAGGCACATGAACCTTGACAAAACTGCTTCTAACAGTTATATCCTCTGTCAAATAAGGAGACCAAATGAGTACATAGTACTCCAGATGTAGTTTCACCAAGGCCCTGTGCAGCAGCAGCAGAACTTCCCTGTTATATTCCATTCCTCTTGTAATAAGTACCAAATCCATTTGCAATAACTGCAAATATGTGATTCACATACCAGATACTAACATCCCTTTGTACTTGCAGGTTTTGCAATTTCTCACCATTATAGTACATTGCTTTTCTATTCTTCCTGCCAAAAAGTGGACAAATTCATATTTTTCCCTATTGTACTACAATTTTTGACTCTTCACTATTGATATCCCTTTGTACTACCTATTTTGGTATCATTTGCAAACCAAGTACCTTATTTTTGGCCCCTTTATCCAAGTTACTGATATAGATTACAAATAGTTAAGGACCAAACACGGACCCTTCTGGCACTCTTCGTAGTTTTTGAAGGTTGTCACTTGCCCTATTGATTTTTCCCGCACTTCAATGTTTCATCTTTCCAATCAAGAAAGTTTCTTCTGTGCCACAGCACATCAAAATCAAACATTGTCTAATAGCTTGACAGCAATGTATTATCCCTTCTCTTTTCCTCTCTAGTCTTTGACACACAAGATTAGTCTCCAATGCATTTCCTTGGTTTACAGCTCAGTGGAATTGGCCTCATTTAGCTGTCTAATCTTAGTCAGAACATCTCAAGCATCTCCACCCCTTTTCCCTCCGACCATCAGTAGATATGGAATCAGCATCCAGGTGTACACGAACAATACACACTCTACCTTTGCAGTTAATTAGAATTTCTATTTTCAATTTCTGGTTGTGAACCTTCTTTGATATTGCTGATAATTGATTTGTGAAATGTTAAACAAATGAAATTTAGTGAGATAAATGTTCTTTGTCAAGCTAAACATTTTGAAGTGATGATCTAGTATTGAAAGCTTCTGTGAAGCCCAACCCCCGTCTTTCATATATACATCCCAAATTACAAGGGCAAAATAATTTGAATTCTTGCTATGCAGGCTACATTTCATTTGAAACTTGGCCAGCATTTTGTTCCATTTATAACATACGTAATCTGAAAGTGATCCTTAGTGCCATCATGTGTACTGTTGATGTATTACAATGACCAAATTGTACATTTTCTATTTAAAAGACATTGAAAATAATGCTATTATTGTGTACTAGCCCCTTCTGTACTTTTCCATTTCACATTATAGACTAAGAATACTGAAACCTAAAAAAGAGCAGAGTCAAATTTCACAGGAAGTCTTGATACGCTGTAAAAAGCATTTGGAACAAAATTACACTAAATTTCAACTCTGAAAAGCTGAAATTTAATGTGGAAATAATATAATGTATTTTGGATTTACAAATATTCTGAGAACTCAGTTCGAAATCACTTCCGATTTCTAGAAAGTATTTTTGAAAAGGAATTTTGTTAAATAAGTTGTGCCATCTCACTCAAATTTTTAGTATGCAAAAGAGAATACAAGAAATGCCTTCCTTTTAAGACAACCCGATATCAGTCACAAAATAGCTGATGTGGAAAATAGAAAAATGTCACAAGTGACATGGTAGCAAAGTAGTTAGCACTGCTGCCTCACAGCACCAGAAACCTGGGTTTGATTCCCAGCTTGGGTTACTGTTTGCGTGAAGTCTGCATGTTCTCCCCATGTCTGCATGTGTTTCCTCCAGGTATTCCAGTTTTGAGAGTCTGAGAGACCTGCTGGTTAGGTGCATTGGCCATGTTAAATTCTCCCTCAGTGTACTTGAACAGGTGCTGAAGTGTGACGACTAGGCGATTTTCATAGTAATTTCACACTGTGTTAACGTAAGCTTCTTTTGACACTAATAAACTTTAAACTTTATAGTTGGAGGGGCTTCCTTAAGGATGGCACAGAAGAACTTTCTTCAGCTAAAGTACATGAAATATCATTGTATTTCACAATGCTATACCTCATTTTTCTTGCCTCAGAGTCAAAGATTCAAGTACCATTCCAGAAATGAGATCACCGTGACGCAGCATTAGGGGTTCTGTCTTCTGGATAAGGTGTTAGAACTAAGGTTCTCTCCAATGACACAACAGACCCCATTGCATTGTTTAAGAATTGGCAGGCGCGTTCTCCTAATATTCTGGACTAATATATATATATCTCTCCCACAACCTGCAAAACCAAAAACAGATAATCTGATTACTAATGTTTGCAAGGAGCTTTAATTGGTGTGAATTGGCTACAATACATTTCTGTATTACAACAGTGACTGCATTTCTATTTCAGTATTTCATTGGCAGTGAAGAACTTTTGGACATCCTGAGGCTATGAAAGGTATGATACAAATGCAAGGTCCTTTCCAATACACTGGATGGTAAAAGTGGGAAATGTTTCATAACCCATCATTAATCTTAATGAACAACAAGAAAATGATTTTTGAATAAAAGCAGCAATCCTTTGCAACAAAAAGTTCATCAAATAAAATTCTGCACCATCATAGTTACAAGACAGACTTTATAATCATTGACATCTGTATTGCAAATATACGAGCCAAACAATATAGTTTGAAAATATAGTGTTCATTTTCAAATTGGGTTTTCAGTAGTTTCCATAAAATTCGCAGTTAGGAATATCAGTATCCAATGAAAATAGTTTCCAAATTATTTTCCAGTTTTAATGTTAAGAGTCATACATTTTGATCTCTATTGTCGGGCAGCATGACCTTCACTTCCCCTTTCATTATAACCTTGTTAGTTTCTTTGACAACACATGAAACAGCAATCCAAGCTATGGACTTCCTTATTTTAATAACATCTGCAATTGCCGAAACTTGTTCTCCAATATACAAGGGTGCTTGAAAATGGAGTTCCTGGGACAGAAGAGCGCATCCAGGCATTTTGGTTCCCAGAACAGCAGACATTAACCCACAAACCAGTACACCATGCACAATTGGCTTTCCAAACTTGCTGGCTTTGGCAAAATCTTCACTGAGATGTAGTGGATTAGTATCACCTGTCAACTCTGAAAAGGCAAATATATCACCTTGGGTAAAAGCTTTTGTAAGTTCAGTTCTCTCGCCAACCTGAAGATGGACAGACCGAAGAAAGGCATTTTGTAGAATTACGATGTTGCCTGTATGCTGCTGACTCATTTTTAATGGGTTTTGAAAGATACGAAGAATAACGCTTTGAGCACCAAAAGGCATTTCCTCAAATTTTACAGTCCAGTTTTCCAAGAGTAGACCGCGTCACTTTAAACATCTGAATTGTCAGAGGTGTCAGTTCAGTACA
Organism: Sphyrna mokarran; assembly: GCA_024679065.1. NCBI lineage: Eukaryota > Metazoa > Chordata > Chondrichthyes > Carcharhiniformes > Carcharhinidae > Sphyrna > Sphyrna mokarran. The sequence goes on from JAGIQG010000003.1 coordinate 109,337,103, forward strand.
AGTTCTCTACTGTTGCCCGATAGTGCAAGAAGAAATGGGGAGACCTGTACAATATAGATAAGTGTAATTAATTTTACTAACAAGCAAGCAAGCTGGCTGCTTCAGAAAGTTTGGTACATTTGAAGATCATAAATACAGCCAAAAATTAGTCTCCTTGTTCCCAAAGATTACAGTTTAATAGGTTGTGATCCAAATTGATAACTGGGAGGCACAAAGTTAAAATCAACATCTAAGGGCCTCACATATTAATACATCTTTCTGCCAGAACTGCACCAGTGATTGATCCAAATAATGTACCTCCCAACAAAAGCGTTCCCTTGATTTTCTCCTGTTCAGTTCACAGACATGGTGCTTGGTCCTGCTATCTGTGAATTACAGGATGCTGCTAGGTGGGCTGTCTTACCTCAGTCTTACCTCAAACTAGAAACTAGTTTATTCTCTACAGTAACAATATATTAAGAACAGCAATGGGGAAGTCTAGGTTATTGCGTTGAGAGCAATAAGATCGATTTGTCAAGGTAGGTTTGGTCAGAGAGACATAGAAATGAGAGAGTTAAAGCAAGTGATATCAAGTATCATCGAACGGGGGAAATTATAGTTAGATTAATTAAATTTCAAATGGAAGAATCTGAGGGCACAGAACAGCAGAAAACAAATAAAATGAATGATGAGTCAAAAGCCACAGAACAAGTGAAAAAAACCAATCCCAGGAACTCAGATATATTTCAGATATTGCACCTATTAAAAATTATTTCCCATGACAACTTTGAAATAAAAAATTAGAGACTTTAGATATTTAAATTCATAATTATTTGAAATATTGAAAAAATTGGATTCTTGGTTTGCTTAGTGAAATGGTTCTGTAGTACTCAATAAGGTTGTTTCAATAGCTACTAAAGACAAACTATCTTACAAATATGAACATATGAATTAGGAGTAGACCTCGTGCCCCTTCGAGCTTGCTTTATCTAGGGATATCTTCATTATGAGATCATCACTTAATCCAATCTCATTGCACAATACCAGGTCTAATACAGTCTGCTCTCTGCTTCGCTCCAAAATGTGTTGTTCTAAGAAACGATCCCAAAAACATTCTTCGAATTCTGATTTTTCCTGCCTACGTTTGATTAAATTCACTCATGATTATCGCCCTACCTTTCTGACAAGCTCCAATTATTCTTAATATTCTGTTCTACTGTGTAGTTACAATTAGGAGTCACATATACCACTCCCTCAAGTGACTTCTTGCCTTGAAGATTTCTCATCTCAACCCAAACTGCTTCCTGCATCTTGGTTTCTGAATTCCTCTCTAACGGGCTATTACTATCAATTAACAGAGCCACCATTCCACCTTTTCCAACTTCCAGTCCTTCCTAAATATAATACACACTTCAATTACTGTCATCATTTCTCTAATCGACGTCAGACCGTACTTATAAATTTCTATTTCGCAGTTAATTTCTTTTGTTTTGAATGCTATGTGCATTTAGATATAAAGTCTCAAATATTTTCCTTTTATTATTTTTATAGTATCTGGTCTTATCTGTTGATTTAAATCTTAGATTTGCACTCTGTCACTTCCTCTCATGGTCTATTAATCATTTCCCATATTAGTACCATTCTCTCTTATCTTGTCACTACACTTTGGTTTACCACATCTTTACAAATTTAATCCCTTTCTCCCACCATTTTGTTCAAACCCTCTCTACTTCCCTAGTTAAGCAACTCACTATAACCAGCCCCAACATGGCTCAACTGTAGACTGCCCCAATGGTACAGATCCTATTTTCCTCAATATTGCTGTCAGTATCCCATGAAACCGAATCTACTTCTCTAACACCAGTCTTTTCATGCCAATATCATGCAGATATACATGGACTGGATCGTCCCCCTCCAGCCCTCAGCTCCCAACAGATAACTTCTATCTCCCTGCTTGGGCCCCAGGATGAGACTAAATACTTGCAGTTAAATGTTAAGAACAGTTTAAGACTTTTAGAAAGATATCAGCTCACCAAATTCACACACTATTGAAGTTGCTCAACTATTAGATAAGAAATAGTGCAGTCTTCAACTTGTGATTAAAACAATAACTTGAAAAGATGAATTATTGTTTTATAGCAAACACATACAATACCTGTGTCACTCTGAAAGCACACTTCTGATTTTGATATGAGCCCCGCAGGGTCAATGCACTCCATAGCTTCACAAGGCCACTGTAAACAGAAATATTGTCAACGAACCTTTTAAGAGTTATGCTGTGACATTTATATTAATGTTGCTACTTTATAACATCTTGAATATACATAGCAACTTTAAAAACAGAACATTATTCCCAAGTACTTCAGAGGCAGAATCAAGCAAAGAAAAAAAATGCAAAACAGGGAGCTATTTTCAGCAATGATCTGAAATTTTGTGAAAGAGTTGAGTTTTAACAAAGGATTTAAAGAGAGGAAGGTGTAAAGTTGGAGATTTAGCAAGGGAATTCTAGAACATAGGCCAGAATTGGGGTAGGTGGGGAATGTACAAGAGGCAGGAGTCAAAGGATCAGACAGTTCATGCAGTCTGGGACAAAAAGCTAAAGAAAGTTACAGAGAGGGGAAGTCATAATGGAATTTAAACAGAAAGATAATAATTTTAAATCTTGGGACATTTGATGACCAAGAGTCTATTTAGGTTGTAGAAGACATGGAATATGTTTGAGTACTGCTGGATACCTGAAAGGATACTGGCGGCAGTTTTGGCTGAGCTGCTGATAGAGAATGGAGCTTTGGAAAAATTAAGGCTGCAGATGACAAAGAGATAGATCAAAGCTTTTGTCTTTTGGATTAGACATTAAACCAAGACCTCATCCGCCGCTTATGTGGATGCAAAAGATTCCATGATACTATGTTGAAGAGGAGGAAGGGAGCTATCCCTTGTCCTGGTCAACATTAATCACGTGGACTACAGCTGTATAAGATGACAGACCACTACCAAATTCTCAAGAGCAATTAGGGATGGACATTAAATGCTAGCCTTGCCAGCAACATCCACAACCCAAGGTTATATTTCAAAAAATCAGCAGATGAGTTAAGATAGGGACAAAAGTGGGAGACAGAAGAGTGAGATTAGTTGGTTTCTATGATGGAGACAGCATTTTTCTTTGCTCACGGGATGGGATTGTCACTGGCTAGGCCAGCATTTATACCAATACTTAATTGCCCTTGAGAAGGTGGTGATGAACTGCCTTCTTAAACTGCAGCAGTTAGAACCATGCTGTTAGGAAGGAAGTTCCAAGGTTTTGACACAACAACAGCGAAGGAGCATCAATACAGTTCCAAGTCAGGGTAGTGTGTGGTTTGGAGGGGATTTGAAAGTGATGGTGCTTGCATGCATCCACTGCCCTTATCCTTTTTGGTGGCAAATGTGGGTTTGGAAGATGCTGGTGAGGGGCCTTGGTAAGTTGCTGCAATATATCTTGTAGATAGTACACACTGTTACCATTGTACATCAATAGTGGAGGGGATAAATGTTTAAGGTGCAGGATAGGGTGCCAAAGAAGAGGGCCAGGCCACAGGGATATTGATGCAGTTTTGTTCCAGGAAGTAATTTACTGTATTATGGTCCTGTAGCATATACATGGCTTTTCTAAAACATATAGTTTATATTTCCAATAAATATATTATAAAAAATACTGCCACTGTTTTTTAATTATTGAAATGACCATATTGTATTATAAAGTGCTTTTAAATAGTTACGATGCACACTTACCTGCTTTGTATTCTCAGTATAGCTGTCAATGTTTCTTCTTCAAATTTCAATACATCAACAGGCAAGGCTGCTCCAATCTGCAAAATCAGCATTTTCAGAACGTTAACCTTTAGAATATGTCAGGTTGGAATTTCAAAGGTATATTCAAACACATTTTCCAAAGGTGAAGGAGTAAAAAATGGCTACTTGCCCTCAAAATGATTGATAAATTCCACATTAGACTTTTGTGCTAAATACTGAAAATGCAGTAAATAAGCATTGTACAGATGATACAGTACAAATGGAGGTTGATTGCTCGTCCTCCAGCCTCAAGACGTTTTAAAACATACAATTTGACTTTTGTTTGCATTCTTTGAAACAGCAAAGTACCAGTGCTTGCACGGTGGCACAGTGATTAACGCTGCTGTCGGACAGCTCCACAGACCAAGGCTGAATTCTTGTCTCGGGTGATTGTGAGGAGTTTGCATGTTCTCCTCGTGTCTGAATGTGTTTCCCCCCACACTCCAAAGATGTACAGGTTAGGCTGATTGACTATGCTAAATTGCTTTTTAATGCAACCACTAGGGGGAGTAGCAGAGTAAATATGGGGATACAGCCTGGGTGGGATTCTTGTTAGTGCAGGATTAATGGGCCGAATGGCCTTCTACACACAATAGAGATTCTGAGTAGTACACAGTAGTATGAATGGATAGATATAGAGGTGATTCCTATGACCTTATTTCCTCATCTTAGGCGAGGAAAGCCCCTCGATTGGGACTCAGTGTTGTGCTTTTCTTTGTTTTTTATTCCGGGTCTAAGAAATCCTGTGCTTACCCTATAGTGGTGCAGACAAACTAAACTTCTTTAACTTGCCATTGGCTCAATTAAATTTTTGTCTCTGATGGACTAAGACAGAGTTTCTAAGTTTTCTCCATGGCCTTAACTTTGAAAGTCTCTCTCTCTGCTTATAAAGCAACATTTGAAAGAAATGCCCATGTCTGTATGGTCTGTTCTTTCAACTATAGTTTTGATAGATCATCACAATTCCTTCACAAAGCCCACTGCTGAAAAGACTTTCACCTGTAGTATTTATGAACACAGCATTCATCTTTTCATATGGCTCTGAACTCAATATTAGCTAATTCCCTTCGATCATTAGTCAAACATTTGTTGGTGCCCCAAGCCCTTATACATTGCTCCAAGATTTGTCAATGATAAACCTTTTGTCCTTGCTGTGTATTACTGAGGAAAGGCTTTACCTGGCTGCCAAGTCTACAAAATATAGAATGGAAATAATTGTCATTGTCCCTTTAGACCCATGGCAACTATTTTCTTAAATCCACGTGTTAATGGAAGGTTTACTATCAAACCTGTCGCATTTTCCAATTAATTTTACACATTTTCACACTTCGCACTAATCTCTTCCATTCGGCATACACATTAATCATCAACCAGCTGTATCTTTTAGCAGGATTTTTAATCATCTGGCTCTCCTTCTCAGAGAACCAAATACCAGTTAAAACCAGGAACCTGACCAAAATGAAACATTGGCACAATGCAGCAATTTAAACATAAATCCAGAGGATTCCCAAATTAAATTGTCATCTTTTACTTAATCTGTTGAATTGTATGATATAACTCTCTAGAGAATGACCTTAAGTTTTTGACTTCAACAACTTCAGAGTATGAACTCCACCTTCGCCCCATTTTTATTTCATTTCTTCTCATCTTATGCTTCCATTTCTATTACTTTATATTCTTTTATTTCTTAATTCCTAAAATCTCTCTCTCTATCTTGCCTTACCAACTCCCCCACTGAGCCCACTGCCACATTCCTCAGGTTGCCCTCTGACAATCTCTACCACGTTCTACCATTCATACATTCTGGGCCCAGTTTTACCATCAAGTAGAACCCATTTTCAGCCACGAAAACTTGATAAAGTCAGATGCGAGGCAAGTAGCACAATCCACATTGCCTCTGCACTAGTTCCCCCTTTATCAAGGCCCGAAAGCAGAAAGGATAGGGACTGTGCCCGAAACAGGCAGGACGGCATTCATTTAAATTGACTTAGCGGCCTGTGCGCCCAACATTACTGCACTTCTCCCTTTCTGAGGGCACTGACACTCTGCTTGAGATTGGTGGTGGTGGGGGGTCTGCTGCCACTCTGCCTGTGATCAGTGGAGGGGAAGAGGGGAGTCCACTCTGCCCATGATTAGTGGAAAGGGGGGCTTGCTGCCACTCTACCTGTGATCAGTGGAGGAGGGTCTTGGAGTCATAGTGTTAGAGGTTTAGTGTTAGAATTTCAGCCCAATTTGTCCATGCCACCTTTTTTTAAACCCCCAAGCTAATCCCTGTTACCTGCATTTGGCACATATCCCTCTATATAAGCATGTAACTATCTAAATGCTTTTTAAAAGACAAAATTGTACCCACCTCTACTACTACCTCTGGCAGCTTGTTCTAGACACACCACCCTATGTGTGAAAAGATCGCCTCTCTGGACACTTTTCTATCTCTCCCCTTAAACTTATGCCCTCTAGTTTTAGACTCCCTGCCTTTGGGAAAAAATATTGACTGTCTACCTTGTCTATGCCCCTCCTTATTTTGTAGACCTCTATAAGATCACTCCTCAGCCTTCTGTGCTTCAGAGAAAAAAGTTCCAGCCTACCCCTATAACACAAACTGTCAAGTCCTGGTAGCATCCTAGTAAATCCTTTCTGCACTCTTTCTGTAATAGTGACCAGAACTGTACACAATATTCCAAATGTGGCCTTATCAATGTCTTGTGCAACTTCAACAAGACATCCCAACTCCTGTATTCAATGTTTTGACCATTGAAACCAAGCGTGCCAAACACCTTCTTCACTCTGTCCACCTGTGATTCCATTTTCAAGGAGCTATGAACCTGTACCCCTATTTGTCTTTATTCTGCAACTCTCCCCAATGCCCTAACATTAACTGAGTAAGTCCTGTCCTAGTTCAATCTACCAAAATGTATCACCTCGCATTTGTCTAAATTGAACTCCGTCTGCCATTCATCAACCCACTCACCCAAAGATCAAGATCTCCTGTTGCAATCAGAGATAAACTTTCTTCATTGTCCACTTATGGACAATGCAGGTCTTACGAAGAGAGGCTGAGGGATTTAAGGTTGTTTTCATTAGAAAGGAGGCGGCTAAGAGGGAACCTAATCGAAACATATAAGATGATTAGAGGTTTAGATAGGGTGGACAGTGATAGCCTTTTTCCTAGGATGGAGAAAGCTAGCACGAGGGGACACAGCTTTAAATTAAGGGGTGATAGTTATAGGACGGATATCAGAGGTAGGTTCTTTACCCAAAGGGTGGTTCGGGAGTGGAATGCCCTGCCTGCAGCAGTTGTAGATGCGCCAAGTTTGGTGGCGTTTAAGAGGTTAGTTGATAAGTATATGGAAGAGAAGGGAATGGTTTAGTTTGGAGGGGCATTGCTTTTTATATTGGTCGGCGCAACATCGAAGGCCGAAGGGCCTGTTCTGTGCTGTAATGTTCTATGTTCTACTATGCCACTAATCTTGGTGTCTCTTATATTCTCATCCAAAATCATTCATATAAATGACAAATAACAATGGACCCAGCACTGATCCCTGAGAAACACCACTAGTCACAGGCCTCCACAACCACCTTTTGTCGTCTGTCATCAAGCCAATTTTGTACCCATTTGGATACCTCATCCTGGATCCCATGAGATTTAATCTTATGCAGCAACCTACCATGCAGAAGGAAATGTCCGCTGCCACTCCACCTGTGGTCAGTGGAGGGGCAGGGAGGAGTCCAATCTGGGGAGGGGCCCATGATTGGTCTGGGTGGCAGGAATGTGGGGGTACAAAGAGGTCACTGATGTTGTGGAATGGAAAAATGTCAGTGGTGGCCATTGGGAGACATTATCCGGCCCGAAAGAGATGTGGCAGAGGAGCTGATAGCTATTCTATCATTTTTCTTCTGCGCATGCGCAGTTGGAGGCACTGATTGGGGCTGCAGGGTTTCAGGCACATTGAGCCCCGCTCAGACTTGTGCGGCATGATTCGGAATTGCTGATATTTTTGCGCATGGGGTATTTGAGAACAGGTCTAAAAGTCAGATCAGAAACACTCAGTTCCAAGGCTGCCCAGCATTTCGAATTAAAATGGTAAAATAAGGCCCTCTATCTCTTAATGGACACTCGTCGCATCTTTCTCAGCCTTCATCATCACTATTTACATCTTTTTGTCCCATTACAGACCCTCCTCGGACCTTCAAAATATAAATCATGTCCTATTTTATTAGTCTTTAGCTCTAACAAAGGATCATAGACTGGCTCTATTCTCTCATAACTAGGAGCAGGAGTAGGCCATCCAGCCCCTCGATTCAATAAGATCATGGCTGATCTGCAGTGGTTCAGTTCCACTTTCCCGCTTTCTCCCCATGACCCTTAATTTCCTTGTCAATCAAAAACCTATCCACCCTTGACTTAAATATATTCAGCGAGGAAGCCTCCATCACTTCAACAGGCACAGAATTCCGAAGATTCACCACCCTTTGAGTGAAGAAATTCCTCCTCAACTCTGATCTGAACTGCGCCCCCTCCTCCCCCCCTTATTTTGAGGCTGTGCACTCTCTCCACATATGCTGTCAGATCTGCTGAGTTTTTCCAGCACTTCCTGTTTTTATTTCAGATTCCAGCACCGTAGTGTTTTGCTTCCGGTTTCTGAAATTTGTTAAAGATTGGCCATGCCTTATGGGCATTCAATACACCATCTTTATTGTTACTTTCACTGAAGACCTCTAACACAGGGGTTACCAAGCAGTGGGTCACAACCCCTGGTGAGGTTATATGCTCTGAGGCCATAATGGCAGCAATGAAGCAGACTCAAAGTCCTGGGAGTGGCTTCGAGGCCACGCCTACAAATCAAAAACAGAAAACATTTCATTGTCACATTTACACAATTTCTTAACAGGCTTTTGATGCAGAATAACTCAAAGCCTCATAATTCTTAGTATTTTGATTAATTCTATCTCCCTCCTTTCACCAGTCACTTAAGTTCTCTTCATTATGTATCTCATGTATGAGAATACAGAGTGATATTAAAAATGAAAAAGCTTCTGCTACTACATTTTCTTCAACCGGTTGTGCCTAATTGTTCAAACTTTCACTCACTTTGTATGTATGGAAATTATGAACAGATCACAATATTCTCCTCTTGATTATTTATGCTGATTTGCACTCGTTTCCAATGGTTTTCACATCCTAGCATACAGAATCTAGTCATGGTACAGATCATTTGGCCCAAAATGCCCCCTTTCCAGTTCTCCGCAAGAGCAACTCAGTTAACCTTACTCCCCTGCTTTTTCCCCATCAAGCTGTATTTTTTCCCTACTGGGCCTTATACAATTTTCTTGTGAAAGCTGATTGAATCTGCATCTGATACAGGCACTGTATTCTAGATCCTACTATTTGCTGTGTAAAACAGATTCTCCATATGTCACGCAATATTGGTTCTTTTGCCAATCATTTTAAATTTGGATCCCCTGGTTGATTATTCTTTTATCAATGTAGTTTCTATTTATTTTGTCCAAATGTCTCAATTTTTAACACTTCAACTAACTCTTCTGGAAGAAAAAGTAATTCCTGGATCTCAAATACATTTGTATAAATGAAGTCGTTCACCACTACAGCCATTCTCAGTTATTGCCACAAAGCAACACCATCAGTGTTGGTTCAATTCCTGTACCAGCTGAGGTTTTCACAAAACCCCATTTTCTCAATCTTGCCTCTCACCTGAAGTGTGCTGATCCTCAGGTTAAATCACCACCATTCAGCTCTCCCCCTCAAAGGGGAGAACAACCATGGTCATCTGGAAGATCATAGCAACCTTTCCTCATAGATCTTTTCTGCACCATTTTTCAAGCTTTCACATTGCTCTTGAAGTCTGAAGTCCAAAGTCCAGAACTGGGCACAATAATCCAAATGAGGCTAATAATATTTTTGTAAGAAGTCTCACAACACCAAGTTAAAATCCAACAGGTTTATTTGGTAGCAAAAGCCACTAGCTTCCACAGCGCTGAGAGAGAGTTCTGTTCACAAACAGAGCATATAAAGGTACAAACTCAATTTAGAAAATAATGGCTGGAATGCAAGTCTTAAAGGTACAGATTTTATGAGCAGAGAGAGTGTTAAGCGCAGGTTAAAGGGATGTGTATTGTCTCCAGATAGGGCAGTTAGTGAGATTTTGCAAGCCCAGACAAGTTTTGGGGCTTACAGATGATGTGACATAAACCCAAGATCCTGGTTGAGGCTGTCTTCATGTGTGTGGAACTTGGCCAGTCTCTGCTCAGCAACTGTGCATTGTTGAAACCTGGTGGACTTTAACCTAGTGTTGTGAGACTTCTTACTGTGACTACCCCAGTCCAAGGCCAGCATCTCCACATCAGGGCTAATCATATTCCCATGGAGTATTGGTGTTAATTGCCAAATTGCACAATTTGGGAGATTATAGCATTTCACTAATTCCGAGTTAACTTATTGAAAACATTTGGGTGCCTGCCCCGTTTTACCATTAAGGAGAAATTCCTAAATAATCAACTAGAATGCCAGTGTTGTCACAAGTTTAGCAAATCAAGTCTTCAGAGAGTTCATTTTTTGTTTCATTTCAAAATCATCTTCTCCACCCGAACTTTAATGAAATAATTTATTCCTCTTGTTGTTAAACGGCTGCTGTACTCTGCGCGCTGTGAAAGCTCAGCTGCTGAGAGCACGGTGCTCGGATAGCGGGAACAATCTAGGAGGAAAGCGGCAGCATCTGTCAGTGCCATCCCGAGTTAGTGCACTCTTACCTCTCCGTGCAAATCCTTCAGTGCCGAAACGATCAATTGTTTAAACTGGGCGGCGGTCAGCCTGAAGCCAGGCCTCCTCTCCTCAAATTCACTGTTTAAAAAGAGAAAAGAGAGCCTGAAGTGAGCGAATGAGCGGAGCAGGAGGGACTCTGAAGAACCGCTCGGCACCGGGAACCTGTTCTTTTTTTCACTCACAGGCCGACCTTCAGGTAGTGATAATTGGAGGGGTTTCTGGAAACGAGCCGTTCATAGGCTGTGTCCTCGCCCGGGTAGATCATGCCGGTAAGCGGGCAACGCGCTGACAGGCAGTCCGAGGTCTCAACCAACGGCGAAGAGCTCACTTCCGGTCACCGGCACCTGGCAACTGCAGGTCACGTGATCATCACTTCCGGCCGGCGCATGCGCTGCCCCTCCATGCTATCCTCCTGGGAAACGCTGATGGGCATGCGCACGGGTAGGATTTATTTCGGGGGGCGGGGGGGGCGGTGTAAAGTGGTATCGACATCAATATTGTTAATGCTAGAAAGCTAGCACCAGAGGACATAGCTTTAAATTAAGGGGATGTTATATCCCCTTATAGGATTATAGGACGGATGTCAGAGGTAGGTTCTTTACCCAGAAGGTGATAAGGGTATGGAATGCCCTGCCTGCAGCAGTTGTAAATGCGCCAAATTTGGGGGCGTTTGAGAGGTCGGTGGATAGGTTTATGGATGAAAAGGGAATGGTTTAGGTTAGAGGGTCATTGCTTTTTCTTAATTGGTCGGCGCAACATCGAGGGCCGAAGGGCCTGTTCTGCGCTGTAATGTTCTATTGTTGGATTTAATCATCTTCACTTATTCGCCGAACCCTTTACCAGGGGGCAGGGGCAGCTGTGTGGGGAAACGGAGGGAGAAGAGGATAGCCAGTTGGGGAGTGCCAGGAGCAGGTTTCAGATGGCGATGGGGGAAGGTCACTGATTCCCACCGATTAATTCATGATGTGAAGATGCCAGCGTTGGACTGGGGTAAACACAGTCTTACAATGCCAGGTTAAAATCCAACAGGTTTATTTGATGCAAACGCCACCAGCTGCCCCTTCAGCCAGCGCTCTGAAAGCTAGTGGTGTTTGCTACCAAATAAACCTGTTGGAATTTAACCTGGCATTGGGAGACTTCTTACTGTGTCCAACCAATTAAACCAGCAAAAAAAAAAGCAAGCAATGAGCATGTGTGTTGAGAGTTACTTGGGTTAAGGTGCGACAAATGTGACCGCCAATGGGTAATGGCCAATCACCAGTTCCACATGGATGGCACAAGTGGGTAGCACTGCTGTGTCACAGTGCCAAGGACCTGGGTTTGATTCCTGGCTTGGGTCATTGTGTGGATTCTGTACATTGACCCTGTCTCTGTGTGGGTTTCCTCTGGGTGCTTTGGTTTCCTCCCGCGGTCGGAAAGATGCGCTGATTAGATGCATTGGCTATGCTAAATTCTCCCTCAGTGTATCCAAACAGACACCAGAGTGTGGTGACTAGAGGATCTTCACAGTAACTTAATTACATTGTTAATGTAAGCCCACTTATGACACTAATTAATAAACTAAATATAGAATCCCTACAGTGCAGAGGGAAGCCATTTGGCCCATGTAGGCTGCACTGATTCTTACCTAGGGTTACCTTGTATCTCCACAGATTTACCTTGCTAATCCCCTTAACCAGTATATCTTGGGATACTCATGGCCAATGGCCATTCAATCTAACCAGTTACAACTGGGGCAGCATGGTTGGAACAGTTGTTAACATTGTTGTCTCATAGCGCTAGGTACCCAGGTTCAATTCTGGTCGCAGGTGACGGTGTGGAGTTTGCACACTCGTCGTGTCTGTGTGGGTTTCCTCTCACAGTCCAAAGAAGTGCAGGTTAGGTTGATTGGCCTTGCTAAATTGACCCTTAGTTTTGGAGGATTATCAAGGTAAAAATGGAGGGGATGGGGGAGTTGCAACAAATATTAGTATCGGGGAAAATCCTCCATTGGTTGGAGTCATACCTGGCACAAAGGAAGATAGTTGTTTTGATTAGAGGTCAATCATCTCAGCTCCTGGACAGCACTGCAGAAGTTCCTCAGAGGAGTGAGCTAGGCCCGAGCAGCTGCTTTACCAATGACCTTCCTCCTATCACAGAGTCAGAAGGCAATGTTCGCTGATGACTGCACAATGGTCAGCACCATTTGCGACTTCTCAGATACTGAAGGGGTTCATGTCCAAATTAGCAAGACCTGGACAATATCTAGGCTTGGTCTGACAAGTGTCAAGTAACATGCAGGCTATACAAGGCAATGACCATTTCCAACAAGAGAGAATTGAACTGTTGCCTCTTGACATTCAATGGTATTACAATCGCTGAATCACTTACCACCAACATCCAACATACCATTGACCAGAAAATGAACTGGACTAGCCAAATAAATACTGTGACTACAAGAGCAGGTCAAAGGCAAGAATCCTGCAACAAGTAATTCACACACTGACCTTCCCCACCACCCCCCCCCCCCCCCCCCCCCCCAAAAAAAAAGCTTCTCCACTATCTATAAGGCACATATCAGAGTATAATGGAATACTTGCCTGGATGAGTGAGGCTCCAAGATCACTCCAGAAGCTCGCCACCGTCTAGGACAAAGAAGTCCACTTGATTGCGACCCTTCCACAAACAATTCAATTCCTCCACCACCGATGCACAGTGGCAGCCATGTGCATTGTTTACAAGATGCGCTGCAGGAGTTCACCAACGTTCTTTAAGCAGCACCTTTCAAATCCATGACCACAATCATCTCAAAGGACAAGAGCAGCAGATACCAGGCATCACACCACCAGAAGTTATCTTGACTTGGAAATATATCACTGATCTTTCACTATCGCTGAGTCAAAATTCTGGAACTGTCTCTAATAGCACTGTAGTGTACCTACATCACAGAGACTGCAACAGTTGAAGAAAGAAGCTAACCACCATTTTCAAAGACTGTTTCAAAGACTTTGCACTCAGCAAATTAAGTATATTTATATTTGCTAACTGCATTTAGAATGGTTTTTTGTGTATATGAATAATGTCGCTTATTTGGAACTGAAATCATGCTAAGTTAGAAATTGAAGTTGTTTTAATGTTTAAATATCATTCAAAGGGTTATGCTGCTTCATTTGTTAGTATTGTAGTTAAACTAGTATTAAGTAAAGTTTGATTTACCATAAAAGATCCCTAATTTTGTCTGTGTAATTACTGCAGAAGTGAAGCATCCTATCCTCAAATTTATACCATTGCTTTTAAATGTTGGGAATCTAGTCTACCTTCATAATGTAATTTGGGATTCTGGTCCAAGGCACTTACAACATCAAGATCTCACTACACTATTGGGGAAGATGTTGAGTGACAGTGGACAAGATGCTCCACATGGAAATGGGGAACACAGTAAGTAATTAAGTTACTCTGGGCACTCCCCAATGTTTAAAACAGTAATACTACTGTTGTGTGGAAAGATCAAAAAAGGAGAAATATACATGTGAAAGAAAAAGCAAACACTTTCATCTCCTATTTCCTGAGTGCCTTTTGTTTGTGGTCTTTAAAACAAAAAGACCTGAGCAAATCAAGTTTAGCTATCTACAATAAAGAGGATAAAAACAAGCTGAGAAAAGGCCAAAGCTTGTATTTATTTTTATTCAGAAACATAGTGGCCTGGACTTGGTGGATATAATTCAGTCAAAACTCCAAGCTCACATAATTATCTTTTACAACTTTTTTAAAAAGCTACCACTAAAGGCACTACCCTTAACTGGTTGAAACCGTCACACCCAACCTATGAATCTTGGTTATCAAAAGTCAAGAGAGCTATTTGAGATGGAAAGAATCATGCTAGCATTACACTTGCAGAACAAAAAATCTTTCAAAGGTGGATCCCATTAATGGGAATACTGTTCACATGAACTAAACCAAAGACAGTGCCCCAACCCAACACCACTCATTTTATGTGTTCTTTCTTTTTATTCTCTTACTATGCTTGCTTACAGTTTCTTTCATTTGCATTTATTTATTCTATATAAATTTTTTTTACCATATCTTTCCCATATATTTTCTATATTTTTTCACTGGTACTCTATGGAAGGAAAAAACTTAGACCAGTTATCACAATCAAATTCTTGTTTATCTATTATGTCAATGCTTGTCTGCACATGTAATTTGATTGTCTAAAATTGCCTTTGTCACATTGTCTTATATTGCTGTCAACAACACTGACAATTAATGTGATGTCCAATTCTAACTCATTTATATCTGTATGTAGAGAAATTAAAAAATAAAAACGAATTTCAAAAAACTCCATGTTCAGTATCATTACATCATGAAACTTAACAAATTCTGACATCTGCATATGTATAGTTAAACACAGAATCCAGGCATTTCTATTATCACCTTCTTTTGGTTCTTGCACAGTGTACAGTTCAAGTCTTCACAGATGGAAATCACTTAAATTGTCATTAACCTACCCTCTGTATATGCTACAGGTCTCTGTAAAAACCATTGAAAAGGTTATGCAGTATTGTATGAGGTTGAACTGGGTCATAAGCAATGTACTAAGGTAATTATCTTTGCACAACTTCTCTGGCCCTGAAAAATTAATTTTATGTGGTGGAATATCAAATTTCTCCATGATTAAAATTCCAGATATTTTAAAAATAATTAAAACATTTAATAGTTTATATATCAATGACCTTAACTCATTGTCATGCTAATATACAAAACTTGAACGTTGCTGGAAAAAGTTATATGCTGTCAAAGCTTTCCATCTTGCACTCATCAGGACATATTCATAAGAATACCAGTTCTAATGGGAACAACAATTTATACTATATGAGAAGAAAGTGCTGATTGGTTGACAAGTGGGCAATCAGCCCTCTCTTCTCATGAAACACATATTGTTGTTCCCTTTAAAATTGGGATTCTTGCAAATCTGTCCTGATGACTGCATGATTAAAAAAACTTTGATAACACCATGTATCCTTTCTCAGCAACACTCAAACAGGTTACTAAGGTCGAAAAATATTTGAAACGGAATGAAAATGAAGTGCAAGAAGTGATTGAGAGCAACAACATTGTTCAGAAGGTTTATTTTATTTTTATCCTACAACATGCATACTTAAGATTCTTACTGTACATTAATCTTTATTAGATGTAGTCAAAGTGAAAGAGGTAAAAAGAAATTTGTTTTCATCCTTCTTTACAAGCAACTTCTTGTACCCTACGACTGCATTTATTTACTCATGTATCTGGATAGTTCAAATGTCTGTCAGAGGAACTAAAACATTTTGCTACCAATTACAACATATATTGAATTATTAGGTTGAACAATGACTTTTTTAAAGAAACCACATTTATCAAACCTGTTCTTGTGAAAAACCACTGATTATTCCAACAGGCAAATTGATTTTCTTGAATGAGTCTATTGGATTTTTTTATAG
This sequence comes from Sphyrna mokarran, assembly GCA_024679065.1. Lineage (NCBI taxonomy): Eukaryota > Metazoa > Chordata > Chondrichthyes > Carcharhiniformes > Carcharhinidae > Sphyrna > Sphyrna mokarran. The sequence goes on from JAGIQG010000003.1 coordinate 109,353,153, forward strand.
TTTTTTACCATTGCCCTATTCACAATCTACAATAAATAGAATATAGGAAAGTTAGATTTTTCCACTATATGGTCCATTATCATTTATTTATCTTTCTTTCAATATTTTAAGCCAGAAAAAGGCTTTAGGAATGAAGGATAATCATTTTATTACATTTTGCACTTATGTTGAGAAAGATGAACAATAAGCAAAACCAACAAATGAAACGTGCACTCAATTTATAGGTGGTAACACAACTTAGTATATCCAAGGTTAAACAGAACAAACTTTGAAAATGCAAAACTTCCCCGATTCATCCAAATTGATAAATTAGCTCCAGAAAATCATCCCCATTGGATGCATTTTTTTCCATGATATATATAGCCTCATGGATTGTAAGCAAGCCTGCCCATTGTGTTGCATTTGATAGCAGTTTGCTGCTGCAAAATCATAATATATATCAATTAACTAGGCCCATTTCAATTCATATAGTTAAATCCCTTATCAGTAAGAAAGAGAGAGATGAAAACAGTTTCCTTCTTATTCTCTTATCAGTTTTCCTGGCAGTTTTGTATTTAACCCCTAGTCATAGAGATGGAAGGATATTGTTAAATCCAATTTTGGAGCATAATGTCAATATTAACATATTTACAATGCTTTCAGTGAGAGATAATTTTCTTGGCAAAATATATCTCAGGCTGTGGATGGTTACCTTGGTTTTAAAATATCCACTAACAAGGACATTTCTGTCTCAGTCAAAAATAACATTATCCATGGTAAACCACACTACTTCCCATTAGACCCGTAAAGCTATCATATCTACTGCTTCATCCAACAGGGTTCTGTACCATGCAACTCCACAGCCAGCAACTGTTGAACAGAAGCATTCTCGATTGGAGCAGGATGGATGCCACCTTTTTTTTTAAACCTCTCTTTAGAGATGCATCATTTTATAGTCATAATCCAAGAGTTCAAGAGTTAGTGCAACTTGCTGAATGACTAGGCAAATTGAACTGACAGTTAGGAGTATGATTAAAATATGTATTCTTCTCTCAACCCAATGGAATTGCAGCACTTGACTGCTAAAATAATTTCAACTTGCACCCCGAATTTAAAAGAAAATAAAATAGTCTATCATCGGATTACTTATGCATTACTAATATTTCATTAAATATAATCATTACAATAGCAATAGAATTCACAGAATTCATTGATTGGAATAAAGAAATAACAGCCAGGACATCTTAGTCATTTCTGAAAACAGCTTTAGCCTATTTGTGTGGTGATCTACAGTCATCACAGTTCAGCTGGATGACAGAGGGACAGAAAAAAATCTAGACAATGAAATAAAGTTGGATGGATAAAGCCACATCTTATTTTTGATAGCATTCTTCACAAAGATTTATCTATAAGATTAAAACTTAGTATGAAAGTCTTACAGTTTTAAAGATGTCTTCAATGACTTTTTCATTGTTTAATCCACTTAATCTCTTTGCCCAACTCTAATTTATTTTTACAGTATTAAATTGTGTTTCACTTTGAATAAATGTTCCAAAGTTAATATAATTTATTTATTTCCCAACTTGTTAAAAGCAGATAGTATTGTGCAGAATTATGTTCACAATGTTTATTATCGTTGTGACTTTTAGCAATAGATTTATAGAGAACTTTCTATCAAGGTACATTGTTACAAACAAATAGCCACATAAATGCAATTCCCTACCAAAACTACAAGAGAATCTCCGCTAAACAGTACTGATAGCAACTGTATCTTCCCTACAACATTATCGTTGAAAGAGTTACTACTAACCACAAAAGCTTTGAAACCACCTTCTACAGATTTAAAATGTAGGAATCAAGCAATCAAAAAGAAAAAAACAATAATTTTAATTTCTAAAATATAAATTACATATTTAATAAATTATGGTAATAATTTGTGCATTTTAGGAATCTAGCCTTGAACTGAAAATGGGAAGGTATTGTATTGCTGATGCCATCAAATGATGAAACATAAATTGCCAAAATGAAGAAATCATTCTAGCGTGGGAAATCTGGTAAAGAATAGTGCTTTTTTGTCATTTATATTCCTTTTTACATATTGCATGCTTTTAATGTGCTGGCAATACTCTGTGTCTTTCAAAATTGTGTTTATGTAATTTGAAAGCACCATCAAAAACTTAATATAGGTAATTGGGGCATTAGTATTCAGTCAAGTCATATTGTTCCTGGGAAATTATCACAGCATCTCATTTTATTTGCAATCCAAACCAATACAGTTTTCATTTCTAAATGTTAGGCTAATTTCTTATTGCTTTCTGATCTTGTGTTTTGCAGAGAACCTGAAAACTCCAGGATAATTTTAGCGCTTTTGCGGGGCCGCTCCATTACCACAGAATGACCGCAGTTTTCCAAGAGGTCCACTCTACAGCCAGGAATACTATCAGCAAGGACTCCAGCTCCAGAGACATCCAGTACCTGGTCACAAGAAGAGAAAGGAACAGAAACGTTTAGATCACCATTGTTACGATTCCAGTGGAAGAAAGATATAATCAGAATAGTTAAATTTATTGAATGACATCCAGATGAAGAAATTACCAACAACATTCCAGTTTTACTTGAACATGAATCAAAACCAACACACACAAATTAAATACAGATCCATGAGCAAATGATACTTTAAAAGGCAAATTTCACTTCAAATTGTTGATACAACAAAGATATATCTTCTGCAACCATAATCATTCCCATCCTTTCCTGCGGAAAAGTGGCACTACATAGCTACATGGATCCACTGAGTGCTGTACTTTATTCCTGCAGGGTAGATCAGGAGCCCTATCTGACAATAGCTTTCACCTGAATTTTTCCATTATTATCAGCAAGGCACGTGTCTGATCCTGCTCTTCCACAGGTCGCAACAATCTTGATGGAGTGGAGTTCCAGAGTTTCTTTTCAATTAACCAACCAATAACAACTGGGTTCATTGTTTGGCCACTTTTGGGAAAATACCCTGATTTGCAGTGAGTCTAAGCTATTGTAGTCACATGCTTTCCAAGTTTTTGACCTTTTTAACTAATTTATGCAGTACCTCCAAGAGCTCCTTTCTCTTTCACTACCAGAAAATGAACCAACTTCTTCCTGAGAGCAGTTTGCTTCTTTTACTCACAAGAATTCTCCTTCTGTCTTTGTATGCTTTCTCTGTGTCTACCTCTGAGCCTTCACCCTGCAGCTCCTTTCCCTTGTATCTGTCAGTCTCACTTTTTTAGCTTGCTTGCCAGTACCGCTTCCAGATTAAGGGTTGCCAGCAATCATGTGGATCAGTACTTCTTCTTATCCCACAAAATTGATCCCTTCACAATTGATGCAAAATCTCAAAACACTCTTCTACATCCTTAAAAACAATTACACATTCCACAAACTATTTAAAGAAATTATAAATTTTCCTTCAGTACTTCTTCCAAGTTAAAGGTATATTAATCTAAATTATAAAAAAGTGATAAATCTGTTATTTACACAAAAATAATTCAACTCTTAAAAATGTACCTTTGATTTTACTTTCAAATTTACACTGTCACGCTCACTTTTAACTGATTCTGCTACAAGGTCCTACTCCACCTACACTGAGTAGGATCTTAATGATAGAATAAGTTTTTCGCTAACTAAGTATTTATAGAATTGTACCCCAACAGGATTCAATTTATTCAGGAGTGAAAAATCAAAGGAAAATAATTGATTTACCCATTAGTTATGTTCTGATTGGCTTTGGATAGTGTTTCTTATCATAATTTTGTTTGCATGTATAATCAGATAATTTCAGCTTTGGTTCAGTGGTAGCATTCTTTCCTCATGAATCATTAAAGTTATAGGTCAAGCCCTGCTCCAAGACTTGAACATACAGAGGATGATCTTCCCCCAAAGTCTGAAAACTGAAGTGTTTGCTTAGGGGGAGGGGGCAAAACTGTTCTGGCACGAGACCGGTTCATGCCCAGCATGAAAGCCTGGCACGCTATCTTGCTGGAAAGATTGCATCCCAATCTATGCCATTATTTCAATGCCATACTGAGGAAGTGCTCCCATCTGATCTTTAAGGTAGATGTAAAAGTTCTTTGGCATTATCTGGGGAAGTCTTGCAATGCTCTGACCAATATTTATCCCTCAATCAACATTTACTGAACAGACTGGCTGACTTACTATCTCGTTGCCATTTCTCAGACCTAGCTGTGCACAAATCGACTGTCATGATGTGGAGATGCCAGCATTGGATTGGGGTAAAACAGAAAGAAATTTCACAACACCCACCCGACAAAGAAACAACGTGTTTCGAAAGCTTGGGGCGTGTGCTACAAATAAATTTGTTGAACTTTAAGCTGGTGTTGTGAGAATTCTTTCACAAGTTGGCTGCCAGGCTTTTGTTTAAAACATATTAGGGTTATGAAAGCTACTGTATGAAAGCTAGTGTTTTCCTTTTAAGAAAAATAGTGCCAATAATTTCTGCATTAGAATTCAAATTGTAAGTAAGTAGCTGAAGAGTGAGTTTCAAGAAGAGATACTTTCTATGCTGGTATGTCATTAGGCCAGTGATATAACTGCAAAAGAATATAAGAATAATAGTTTTTACCTGATCCTGCTTTCCCCAAATGACCTGAGTCGGAGCTCTGATTAGTTTCATGTTTTCCTGCAATGTGTGCCTTGAGTTTTCTCCAACTATTTCCAGAAACACTATCCAAGTCATAGGGGAAAGAATTGAACAAGTCACAAAATTAAAAACTTAACTGAGAGATTTTTAACCCAAGAAAGAATAAGAACTTCTTTTAAAATCATAGATAAAACTACTTCTTGGTGGCAGCATTCAAAAGTGTTTGAACTTTATTTGACTAGCAGAAATTCTGGAGTCTGATATAAAAATCAATAGACCACAATGTGACAAAATAATAGCAAGACTAACAGAGTTCACAAATGATATAGCAACTTCAGCAAGTGCTTGACTAAAAGCAAAAAAACAAGAGTTATTCATCAAGATGCACTGCTGGAGTGTTAGCTTTGCGAAAATACCATCTTGCTGTTTGGCTCACAATTGAGATGATCAAAATAGTATGAAATTGCTGTATTGGTGCAACAGATTCAACTAAACTCACCGTAGAAAGTTTGAACAGGCTGTATAAAGTAATGCAAGGGTGCCATTTTTGGAGCCATTTAAAATCCTTGAATATATAATAAAGCTTGGATAATCAAAGATTTATTTAACAGTGTTCTCAGTGTTAAATACTGCTTGGGAACCTCAATGGCACTGAAAAATAACTATTAATAGTATTGCTTCTTATTTCTTCAGGTTTAATTGATGCTGAGATGATTTAAAATGTCATTATTTTTTATTTTCTCTTTGTCTCTTCTCTTGTTCTTATTCTCATTTCTTGTTCCCTCTTCTCTTTTTCACTGGATTTGATGTTGAATTCACTCACTCTAATTTACACTGGCTCCTCAATTCTTGCACTATTAATTTCTCAATCCCTCAAATCTTATTTTTTTATTACAGTTGCTTTTCCTGTTCACTCAGGTTCCAGAGAAAGAAATAGACATTTTAGTAGAATGGTCTGGTAGACCATAAGTATAATTAACATGGAGAAATATGAGGTACTGCACTTTAGGAGAAGTGAGGAATTAAAGTATATATTTAACGAAAAGATGCTACACAACATAGAGAAATAAAAAACACAGTGGGTCTAAGTAAGTAATTTTTTAAAAAGATGGATAAAATCATAAGAAAGGCCAAAAGAGCATTCAGGCAATTATAACTTTGTATGTTGTAAGTCAATAGTTTAAAACTTGTATATATTATTTAGTAGGGTGTTAGACTGGATAGAGGATTGGTTGTCTAATAGGAAGGTATTAATGGGTGCTATTCTGATTGGCAGCTGATAACTAGTGGAGTACCCCAAGGATCGGTGCTGGGGCCTCAACTATTTACCATTTACATAGATGATCTGGAGGAAGGGGGTGACTGCAGGGTGACAAAATTTGCTGATGACACGAAGATGAGTGGAAAAGCAAATTGTGTGGAAGGTGTGGAAAGCCTGCAGAGGGATCTGGATAGGTTGAGTGAGTGGGCGAGGACCTGGCAGATAAGAGTATAATGTTAGCAAGTGTAAGGTTATCCACTTTGGTAGGAATAACAGTAGGAAGGATTATTATTTAAATGGCAAAAAGCTGCAGCATGCAGAGGGACCTGGGGGTCCTTATGCACGAATCGCAAAAACATAGTCTACAGGTGCAGCAGGTGATCAAGAAGGTGAATGCAATGTTGGCCTTTATAGTTAAGGGAAATAGAGTATAAAAGTAGGGAGGTACTTTTGTAGCTGTGCAGGATACTGGTGAAGCCGAGTTGGAGTACTGTGTGTAGTTTTGGTTGCCGCATTTGAGGAAGGATACATTGGCCTCGGAGGGGGTGCAGAGAAGGTTTACTAGGCTGATACTGGAGATGAGGGTGTTGGATTATGAGGAGAGACTAAATAGGCTAGGTTTGTATTCATTGGAGTTTAGAAGGCTGAGAGGGGATCTTATAGAGACGTATAAGATAATGAAAGGAATGGATTGGGTAGAGGTTGAGAGATACTTTCCGCTTAGCCAAGATAGTAGGACTAGAGGGCACAGCCTCAAGTTTGGAGGCATGGTGGGGGGAGGGGTGTCAGATCAGAGTTCAGGAGGAATTTCTTCACTCACAATTCTCTGCCTGTTGAAGTGGTGGAGGCTTCCTTGCTGAATATATTTAAGTCAAAGGTGGATAGGCTTTTGATTGACAAGGGAATTAAGGGTTATGGGGAGAAAGCGGGCAAGTGGAACCGAACCACTGCAGATCAACCATGATCTTATTGAATGGCAGGGCAGGCTCGAGGGGCTGGATGGCCTACTCCTGCTGCTATTTCTTATGTTCTTATGTTCCTATTTGGGATGTGACTTTCACTTCATTTATTTTCATAGAATCCCTATAGTGCAGAAGAAGGTCTTTTGGCCCATTGAGTTGCACTAACTCTCCAACAGAGCATCTTACCCTGGCCCTATCTCTATAACCTCATGTACTTACCCCACTAATCTCCCTATTCCTTGCTGCACTTTGAAAATGTGGGGTTCATTCTTGAACTTTTGCAGTGCAGCTGGTGAAAGTGAATACATGTCCAAATGAGAATGGTGTGACCTAAAGGGGTACTTGGAAGTGATGGTGTTCCTGGAGATTTTTCTTTAAAAATATAATTGTTCAAAAAGATTTCTAGTCACCTCTTTTATCACACCCTCTGTACAATACTTCTTTCCCTTTTTGTTGGACTAGCTGTCAGAGGTTTTAGATTTGGGAGGTTAAAGGAAATCCTTCAGTAATAAGGAAAATGATCCAGAGTGTACACTGTGTGGCTAATCCAATACTACCCCTTTCTAATTCCCTGCCAAAACTGAAAGTTGCATTCAACAACTAAATGATGAGACTGAATGACATGAGAACAGAAGAGAGACAGTGAAAGAAATACATCATTAGAGTTCTCCATGCAACAGCCACCAGATGGAGTAAGTGTATCAACTACACATAAAAGCAAGATATTCTTCCCAGGTTTGACTTAGTGTTATGAAATAACATATGAATTAAGAGCAGGAATAGACCAGTCAAGCCCCTCAAGCCTGCTTTGCTATTCAACAAGATCGTGGCTGATGCGATTGTAACTTCAACCTCATATTCCTGCCTACCCCTAATAACCTTTCACTTCCTTGTCAATTAAGGATCAATGTAGCACTGTATTAAACATGTTCAGAGGCACTGTTTCCATTTCCTTTTGAGGAAGAGAGTTTGAACTCAATCCTTGAGAGAACATTTTTTCCTCATCTCCATCTCAAATGACTAACCCTTTATACTTAAACAGTGATTCCTCATTCTAGAGTCTCCAACAAGAGGAACCATTTTCCAAATTTACCCTGTCAATACCCCACAGGACCTTACAAGTTGTTCCTTACTTCTCTAAAGTCTAGTGGATATAAACCTAATCTCCAAAACTTTCCTCATATAATGACTGTTCATTCATGGTATTAGTCTAGTTTTAAATCTTTTTGCTGGAGATTTTTCTTTAAAAATATAATTGTTCAAAAAGATTTCTATTCACCTCTTTTATCACACCCTCTATACAATATTTCTTTCCCTTTTTGTTCCACTTTCACTAAATTAATAATCTCAGTTGGGGTAGAAATGGGGACATTATATTGATTTCAACAATCCCACCAGGTACTTTCTCCTGATTGCTGTCCAATGTTGTGTAGCCGATTTGGAAGTCTGGTGAGGACAGGATCCCATATAGTCAAATAACATACCATATTTACACACAAAGATTGGACATGAGTGAGGTACTTGTCACATACAATAGAGTCTTACAAACACAGAATCCCTACAGTGCAGAAATAGTCATTTGGCCAATTGAGTCTACATCGATTCACTGAATCCCATTCTGCATCCCCTTAAACATGTGCGTTTACCATGACTAATCCACCTAACCTACACGTCTTTGGACACTAAGGGACAGTTTAGTATGGCCAATCCACCTATCCTGCACATGTTTGGACAGTGGGAGGAAACCAAGTGTAATGACCTCAACGATGCCCATGAGGTTGGCTCCTTAGAGTATGAGCTCCCTGACTGAGATAAACAGGGAATTTCATCTTATGTATGTAGACTTTGTACATGAAACACTCTTAGGAGTGAAATAGTGTTTGTAAATAAAGGGAATCTGAAGGGACACCAGCCACTGAGGAGTTATTTCTGTCATTAGAATGGATTATCTTTCACTAAAAATACATGATTATTTATAGTTGAATTAAGTGCTATTGCCATCCTCTCTCTGTCCTATTCTTTACAGTTTTCATGTATAATAACGGGTAATGATAGTATGTGGAGAGAACAGTAGTTAGCACCGCTGCCTCACAGCGCCAGGGACCTGGGCTCAATTCTTCTGTGTAGAGTTTTGCACATTCTCCCCACATCTGCATAAGTTTCCTTCGGGTACTCCAGTGGTGATATTATTAATAAAAATGAAGAAATAACAGGCATGTTGATTAATTATTTTGCAGCAGTATTTACTGTGGAGGAAGACAGCATTTCAGACATCCCAAGGAAAATAATATTGAATCAGGGTCAGGGACTTGCCCAGATACACATGAGCAAAATTACAATCACAAGGAAATTAATGGCACTAAAAAGTGACAAACCTCAGGGCTTTAAAGTAAGTAGGTGAGATCATTGCAGATCAAATGTTAAATTTAAAACTGAGATTGACAGGCTTTTATTAACTAAAGATGTACTAAATGGTCCGCTCTTATACTTATGTTCCTAAGTTCTACTTTGGGATCCTAATGCATGGACTAATAACCTGATCTACACAATAGCACTTAAGAAGAGTTATGGGCCTGTCTTCGCCCAATGGTGTATTTTCCAGGCAACTCAACTATCCCTAATGTAATAAATATTTATACTTTTAAACTTAAGATTTAACTGATTTGATTTGGTTTGGGGGAGGGGATAGTTATCTTCACTAGCATTAATGGAATTTTTATGTAACTCTATTCAGCTTTCAATTATAAATTGTCACACAAAGATTACTTCATAAAGCTATTTGTATGTATAATGAAACCAAGAATTAGGAGAGAGATAAAGCCAGATTTGGGGGGAGGGGTGAGGATGGGGATAAGGCTAAAAAAGGGTGCAAAACAGAAACACTAGCATGGAGCATTTGGGCCAAATGCCTATTTCTGTGCTGCACATTCAATGTAATTCTTTGTAAGAACTCTGATTTTACTTTTTGTATATAGGCATAAATCATCTTGAATGATGTGGCAGTTCTTCCATTAGCTTTATTGAAGTGGATCACTTCTAAGTTATCTGTAGCAGATAATAATTTGAGTTCCTATTAATTAAATGCTAAAGCTCAATGTTACTGGACCTTTGGATAAGATAGTGAAGAGGGGTGTTTTAGTTTACAGAGTGACTTGGACAAGTTGCAGAGCTGGGCCGAGAGGTGGCAAATGGAGTTTAATGTGGAAAAGTGTGAGGTAATGCACTTTGGCAGGAACAATAAATGTGTAGAGTATAGGGCTAATGGTAGGGCTCTTAATAGTGTTGAGGAACAGAAGGATCTTGGTGTATGTGTCAATAGATCCCTGAAAGTAGGCAGTCAAGTGGATAAAGTTGTTAAGAAGGCTTATGGAGTCTTAGCTTTTATTGGTAGGGGGATTGAATTTAGGAGCCGCAGCATCATGTTGCAGCTGTACAAAACTCTAGTGCGGCCGCACTTGGAGTATTGTGTGCAGTTCTGGTCGCCACATTATAAGAAAGATGTGGAGGCATTGGAGAGGGTACAGAGGAGGTTTACCAGGATGTTGCCTGGTATGGAGGGCAGGTCCTATGAAGAGAGGTTGAAGGATTTGAGGTTGTTTTCGTTAGAAAGGAGGCGGCTAAGAGGGGATCTTATTGAAGCATATAAGATGATTAGAGGTTTAGATAGGGTGGACAGTGATAGCCTTTTTCCTAGGATGGAGAAAGCTAGCACGAGGGGACACAGCTTTAAATTAAGGGGTATGAGTTATAGGACGGATATCAGAGGTAGGTTCTTTACTCAAAGAGTGATTAGGGAGTGGAATGCCCTGCCTGCAGCTGTTGTAGATGCGCCAAGTTTGGTGGCGTTTAAGAGGTTAATTGATAAGTATATGGAAGAGAAGGGAATGGTTTAGTTAGGAGGGGCATTGCTTTTTATTTTGGTCGGCACAACATCGAAGGCCGAAGGGCCTGTTCTGTGCTGTATTGTTCTATGTTCTAAGATGTTATAATGAAGTCATGGATCACCAAGAATCAGAATCAGTGTCTAACTAGTATCCCCCAGAGCAAACTGCCACACCTTCTCCACTAATCGTAAGCAGTTATAGGTTTATGTCAACTAATTTATAGCAAAGAGTGAAACATCTATTAAAGAAAAATGTCTTACGTTCACGGTAAAAGTCATTGTGAGGCAGTCTAACGTCCACAAGACCCTGAAGAATCTAAAAGTCACAAGGTTAGTAGAGTTAATTACATTTGGCAGAATGTACATTCAACAGTTATGTTTGCATCCTGGTGGAGATTAAGTTATTAAACATATGTCTATCACAAATCTAAAGATTTCAGGAAGTGGCCAGTATTCACCTAGTTTCATAATTATCAATGAGTGGGTTTTTGGCATCATGTAAACCAATGGAAATACAGGTTAATAAATCTGAGATGGATAGAAGCAAAGGATATAAGTATGCTGGCATGTAGAATCTCACAATGACAGCCCGTAAGTTTCACTATCAATCCCCCATAAAGCAGAGTCGCCAGTTTCAGAGGAGAGAAAGAAAAAAATGCATTACTGTAGTGCTTTCAACACGTGAAAGAAATTTCTAAACGTTCATAGCCAAAGGTCATAAGAAACAAGAACAGAAGTAGATCATTTAGCCCACTGAGCTTGCTCCACCATTCAGTGAGATCTTGGCTGATTACATTGTGACCTTAATGCCACTTTTTTGCCTACCCCCAGTAATCTTTGACTTATAATTTTTATGATGTACTCAATATTCTATGGACAAGATTTTTTGGATGGCAACTGCAGAGGCAGTGAGGAATGCATCCCTGCCAATCACCGCCACACCATGGGCATTTGATGCTCCAAGGAACATTAGTTGGCTGGAGACAGGACTTTTGTGCACCTACGTAGGCAGAAGTCCAGCCTCAGAGAGCCACTGGCCAATCTGATTAGCCAAAAGCTCCTATAGTCCCAGTAGTGCCCAGTGCCCATGCTTGGAACAATAAACAATCTGCAGATTCTATGTCCTGGTTCCAGGATTGGTAGGTATGGAGATTTGCAGCAGAGGGGCAAGAGGCCTGGGATGAGGGTGTGTTGATTGTGAGGCCAGGGGAGAAGGGGGCACTTTGGGGAGTGACAACTGGGGGAGGTGGAAATGAGAGTCCTTGAGGCTCCCAACTTCCAACTCAAAACCCAGCTTTCCCCTGCCCCTGAACTCTTATCACCAGCCTAAAAATTGAGGCCAGGTGGGAAATGGCCTTTTAAGAAAGGAGCTCAACTGGGGTAAGGGTGGGAGGGTCACCCTAGGCCTTGCCCACCTCATGTTAAAATATGGATAGGTCAGGGTGGATGGGGAGGGTGGTGGGAAGGCCACTGAGGGAATTTTACAGGTCAGCCAATGTACAAATCTGCTGGCAGGGGACCTTAAAATTTTGCCCCGTACTCTTTGAGGTTTAGGAGACTGAGAGGTAATCTTACTGAAACATTCCAAATTCTGAAAGGGATCAACACGGTAAGTAGTGAGACATTAATTCCCCTGGCTGGGGAATCCAGAACATGGGGACATTTTCAGGGTAAAGGGGCCAAACAATTGACACTGAGATGAGGCAAAACTTCTTTACTCAAAGCGCTGCGAATCTTTGAAATTCTCCACCCCAAAGGATTGTGAATGCTCCATCATTCAGCATATTTAAAGCTGAGATAAATGAATTTTGGACTCATGGAATCAAATGATATGGAGAGCAGGTGGAAAGTGGAGTTGAAGCCATGATTATACTGAATGGTGGAGCAGATTAGACAGGCTGTCTAATTCCTATCCTATTCTTGTATTTGTCAAGACGCTCCTTAAAAGTCACTATTGTAGGGGAAGAAACTATATTTAAAGCTGAGATAAACAGAGTTTTGGTCTTATGGAATCAAATGATATGGAGAGCAGGTGGAAAGTGGAGTTGAAGCCATGATTATACTGAATGGTGGAGCAGATTAGACAGGCTGTCCACTCCTGCTCCTATTTCTTATATTCTTAGTTATTGTTGTTATGTTGGCAAAAAATCAAGTAAGTCCCAAAATAACAGCAATAACTAAATGATTGATTAATTGGTTTGTTGGAGGGAGAAATGTTGGTCAGGGTATATTGCAGTTTTTTGTTGAATGATGTTATGGGATACTTTACATCTATAATATATTCTGACAATGCAGCAGTCCCTCAGTCCTGCACTAAAGTCTTCGCTCAGATTATGTCGTTGGTCAGTCCTTTAGCGAGGCTAAAGTCCATCATCTTGCAAGTCTGAAACAAGAACCACTTAACCAAACTGACAACTGGAAAAAACAATTTTCTCCCTTTCAGGTGTTAAGAATTATGAGCTTCAATATCTCAGTGGTACAAACACTTCTCTGGCTCCTTAGAATCATAGAATCTCTGCAGAAGGAGGCCACTTGGCCCATCAAATTTGCACCGACTACAGTCCCACACATACATGGCCTATTCCCATAGCTCCACATATATACCTCACTAATCCCTCTAACCAAGCATTCCGGGACACTAAGGGGCAACTTAGCATGACCAATCAACACAGCCTGCACATCTTTGGACTGTGGGAGTAAACTGGAGCACCCAGAGGAAACTCACACCAATACAGGGAGAATGTGCAAACTCCACACAGATTTGGAAATCAAACCCAGATCCCTGGAGCTGTGATGCAGCAGTGCTAACCAATGTGCCACTGAGTTGAGAAGGCAGGACCTTCAAGAATAACGGTGCCAATGTGGGAATTGAACCTGCGCTGTTGCTGTCACTCTGAATCACAAACTAGCTGTCCAGCCAACTGAGCTGACCAACACTCCTTCTTCCTTTTCATTTCCATTTGAAACTGTCCTTTCTTCCAATAATCACCTTTTGTGGTATAGTCACAAAACCTTCTGACCTTCCCTTCTTTGATTTGTCCACAGCAAAGACCCATCTGAAATGGACTCAGCAAAATATTGAGCATTTATTCCACCATCTTCCCTCCACACTCACTTCTTTGGCAGACCCCTTACCCCACGGACTTTGTATTCAATTCTGATATTCATTTCCACCTGGACTGCATGATGCCAACACCTTGGGAATGGTTAAGAATGCACATCAATCTCCTTGCGGTCAAAAGCAGCAATCTGGGAGATTTTAAAACTATATTTTTAAGCAAAATTCAGATTTCTGGACCAACCTGTCATCAGTAGTAACCACCATGGACAAAGAACAAAGAAAATTACAGCATAAAAACAGGCCCTTCAGCCCTCCAAGCCTGCACTGACCAGGCTGCCGACTCAACTAAAATCCCCTGTGCTTCTGGGGACCGTATCTTTCCATTCCCATCCTCTTCTTGTATTTGTCAAGACGCTCCTTAAAAGTCACTATTGTAGGGTAAGAAACTATACTTCTCATCATGAAGCACTGCAATGTGGTAACATTACATTTGATGCAACACTACCTAATCAAATTCAAGTCTTAAATTGAGCCTCTTAAGAGTAAAGCATTTTTATCTCTAAACTTTCAACATTGTTCACCCTCATTGCCAATTTGACCCATTTCTCGAATTAAACTTGGTGTTTTTTTCCCTCTTTCATTGAGACTTGTTTGCGCCATGGCACCAGATTTCCATGACACTATTTCTGCCAACATCTCTCGGAACATGTCCACCTGTTGCCAACTCTACCTGGACCCCTCCCTCTGGTCTTGTACCCACTTCAGATTTTCTGGATCGTGAACTGTCAGCAGACCATCAGCTGCTTCAATTTCTCTGCCTATGTCACTAATTCTAATCAATCTCCCCTAAACATGCTGCACTCAGTTTTCTAAGATCCAACCCTGACATTGTCATCAAACCTGCTGACAAGACCAATACTGTTGCTGTCTGGCAAACAGACCTCTACTTATCAGAAGTTGAATGTCAGGTCTCTGACATATCCACCTACATTCCACTAGTACAAGAGTACTGAACGTGAAAGATTTGACCCCATGGACGGCACAGTGGTTAGCACTGCTGCCTCACAGCGCCAAGGACCTGGGTTTGATTCCTGGCTTGGGTCACTGGCTACGTGGAGTTTGCACGTTCTCTCTGTGTCTGTATGGATTTCTTCCGGTTACTCCAGTTTCTTCCCACATTCCAAAGATGTGCAGGTTTGGTGGATTAGCCATGCTAAATTGCCCCTTAGTGTCAGATGACTAGCCAGGGTTAATACATCGGGCAATGGGAATAGGGCCTGGGTGGGATAGTGGTTTGTCAGTACAAATTCAATGGGCCGAATAGCCTCATTCTGCACTGTAGAATTCTATAATCTTCCAAACAATGACTTCCACTCCTCGCTGCAACAATGAAGCCTCTGGCCAATGATCCAGGACATAATTGACAAAGAAAAGCAGCCCGGAAAAAATTCCCAATTTTTGTTGATCAACCTCAGGTGCCATATTCAACTAAGTTTATAAAGGTCTTGTGGGCGGGTGGGCAAGCGAGCGAATGGAGGCTGAGAGACTGGGAGCAAGGAATGGAGTCCTTACAGAAACCAGGCCATCAAAGTCCACAAGTACTTGGAAATTGTTTTTATGCGGCACCAGACCCATTCTAAAGCTAGCAGCTCGTGAAAGCGAAATTTAAACATTACCCGAAAGTAAACATTAATGTAAATTGCTCTCTACAGATGCTGCCTTACCTGTGAAATGTTTACTGGGAATGGATTTTCTGTTTTTATCCCCATTTCAAATGACCAGATTCATGAAGTTGGCTGCTGCCACATTTTATTATGTGATAGGTACTTTATAAACCAAAGATGGTGTTGTTTAGTCTATAGAATGGGGGCTACTAAAAGCAATTTGGAATAGTGAGCACTGAATGATTTTTGCTTCATTTTAAGCGTAATATGAAGCAATCTCATCAGCACACTCTATATTTTCTGCATAAAATGGTTATTTTCTCTTTAAGCCTTGAAAAAGAATCAATTTTTATTGAATGAATTATTGGGGCAACTGAACAAATCATTTTAAGAATTAATACAGTAGATTGGAGGTGTAGTCATGGTATTTACAGAGCAGATTCTATGGTTATGGATGAAGTTATATAGTGGCTTTGACAGTTACTTTGTTTTCATTCATTTTATGTCCTATTATTTTTAATGAAACCCTGGATAGAATGTGTGCGCCAATGAAATGTTTCTCTTTAACAAGTAGGTAAAAATGAATAAAAGTCTTATATCTACCATGCACCAGCGATACTGCGAATGGCAGACTTAATAGTCTTATCTGTAACTTTGTTTAAAAAATACTTCCTGCTGTCTTTCTGACCTTGCCTCTCCCCAAGTCTAGGTGCCAGCAAGAAATATATAATCAGTTCATAAGTACAGATACTTCCCCCCCAGTCAGCCTTGAGTTAATCACAGGATATGCTATTTACTGAGCACTTGAGGATTAGCTTTAAAAAAAGAACAGGCCTGATTAAATACAACAGCTTCTCAACCGCTAAACATCACTGCAATGCTCCAGATCCAAAGTGACCATCAACACCACTGAAAACTGTGGTAGTCGCAGCCTAAGTGAAAAGCAGGTAAAAACCACAGCAATGTCACTTCTAAGCCCCATTTTCTCTTTGAAAATGCTTAGTTGCAGGGTTACTTTGTGGAGTTCCAAATTGAGCTCTTGGGTGTCACTTGTAGTATGCTCAGCTGAATCATAAGTTTACAGGTTCAAGTCCTGCTCCAGGACTTCAGCTCAAGAATCATGGCTAATGTTCCAGTACAGTTCTGAGGGTGTGCTGTAGTGTTAGAGGTGATGGGCGGGATTTTGCTGGCAGTGTTTGCCCCAGCGCCAGGAAGTCCCACCCAAGGTCAACAGCCCTTTGCATTGTCCGTGTCCCGCCCACTACAATTCCCGTGGCGAGCAGGATGGGAAAATTCCACCTGACGTCTTTTGGCTGAGAAATTAAACTGAGGCCTTGCCTGCCTGCGCTGTTGGATTTAAAAGATGCTATAGTACTACTTCAGAGGAGCGCAGGGGCGTTATTGCGAGTGTCCAGATCGACATTGATCCCTGAAGTGATTATTTGGTCACATTGCTGTTTATGAGAGATTGCTGTGTGTAAAATTGACTACTGTGATCCCTGCTTTACAACAATGACTGCAATTCAAAAAGTATTTCACTGGCCCTTAGGCAATATAAGACATCTGGGGTCATGGAAAATATGCTATAAATGCGAGCGTTTCTTTTTCTCCTGTTTGCAGTGTAGCAGATGGGTCAGAATGATTCATGGGCACAGAGATACATCTGCAACGTGTCCAGTCACAATGAGTGATGCCAGCCTCTTCAAAAAAGGAAATCAGGTTAGCTATGTTCCTCCTGCTTTCTGTCAAGCAATTGCTTTCCTGCTGATTACATTAAAAAGTAAACCGCAGAAAGGACAAATATGCATGCAATTGCCAAGCATGAAGATGTGATGTACGAACAGTGCGTCAAATCTCCAAGGGTACAAACAATATTAAAACTTTAACTGGAGATGGTTAATTATACCCTTCGAGAACAACTTCAGGATGGTAAATATGTAAGGCTGAAAGCTGGAAGAGATTTGTACTCTGCTGGAATTGAGGAATATAAAGGATATCAAACTGTGTTGTCTCTGAAAACATTTGTTTGTAAAGAGACCATATGGTTGCTGTCAGCTGACTATATGTTGGAAGCTTCACTAACATGAAATGTCTATTCTCATCCCAAGTTCAGTGTAAATAAAACACTGATAAAAAAGTGTTTCTTAACACAGAGATTTCCATTGTTATACAACTGAGATATTGAAGCAGGGAGCATTTTGTACCAAACACACTTCCACAAGGACTCCCTTGTCTCCTCTGTCCAACCCCATCGCAAGCTGCCAATGTTGGAACAAGGTCACATACCTGCTGAGGTACTTTGAAGCGGACATAGGAACAAAGCTTCAGCATCTCTTCCATCTCCTCAGGGGTAGATGGAATGAGGGGAACTTTACTAACATCTCCTGTTTGCTCCAATGACTTCAGTTCTTTCACAAATTTGCTTTCATTGGGATACTGCAGACCTATACCAAGAATGAAAAATTTCACCAGATTAAAACTAAACAGAGACGTTCTAAATAAACATTCTGACGTTGTGATCTAGTCGGGCTTAGTATGTTCTGTCCCGAGTGAATCATGTTCTGTAAACGTGAATTCACCAAAGCTTTGGGCTCTTGTGGTGAAGAATACAATCCCAGTCAACAGAGGACATCAATATTTTAATGGCTGTTTCATTCAGCTTGATTGCTCCCATCTGTCGCAGTATTGGCCTGAGGCAAAGTCATATGAAATGAACCACGTGAACTGGATTCATGTGAACTACAATAACCTTCATTAAATCTCAGGTGTCAGATTAAATTTTAGATCAGTTTGCACTTTATCTGCCTGCTCTCTTACAACTCTGGTCAGAATTTCACACTCCCCCACATGGCCATCATTTGCACTGTAGAAACTCTATGATTCTAAGAGAGAGAGCAAGAGAGAATCCTTCCTCCAGATTGAGACCTTAAGTGACCAATAATTTGCCACTTAAAGGCTGTTTCTCACCCAGCCTCAATTTTTAGGCTAATGGGAAGATTGAATCTCTATGAAGGAAGCCAGAAATACTGCTAGGTGAGGAGTGAAGTCCCGCCTGCAGCCAATCAACACTCATTGGAGTGTAAATTGGACAATCAGGTTAACTCCTGGAATAGCAGGAATCAAGACCCCACCATCCAAAAAATTCAGGCCATTGTTTTCTTTTCACTAAAATGGAAGCAAAATACTGCATAATACTGCATATTGACCATCTGTAAACTCTCACTGCCTGGTGTTATGAAATTACAACAAAAGTATAAGAGAGATGTTCTCACCAGCAGCTTTCTGCTGGAATTAAGCATTTCATGTATAACCTTTGCCTTAAAATAATACTGTGAGAATTTGATCATGAAAATGACAAACTTCAAAGCTCAATGCTCTGATCAAAGGTCTCTGATCTGAAATGTTAACTTAATTTCTGTCTGCACAGTTGCTGCCTAACTTGCTGAGTTATCAGAAAATCCCTACAGTGCAGAAGGAGGCCATTCGGCCCATTGACTCCACACCGACAACAATCTCACCCAGGCCATATTCCTACAATCCCACACATTGACCCACCAATCCCTCTAATTAACACATCCCAGAACACTGACGTTCAATTTAGAATTGCACATCTTCAGACTGTGCAAGGAAAATGATGCAGACACGGGGAGAACATGCAAACTGCACACAGACAGCGACACAAGCCGGGAATCGAACCCAGGTTTCTGGAGCTGTGAGGCAGCAGTGCTAACCACTGTGCCAACATGCCACCCATATTTTTATTACTATCTCAGACTTACAGGCATCCAGAGCATTTTGCTTTTGTACAGGTTAGTGTTCCCTTGATTTGAACTTAAGTTCAGAATCAGTAATCGTTTACCTGCAGGGCAGATAAGAGTTAGGCCACATATGTCTGTTGGGTACCGAGCAGCGTAAACACCAGCAACATTACCGCCCATTGATGTACCAATTAGGTGAAATGGTTTCCTATTCAACCCAATGCATTCAACAAACTGGAAAGAGAAAAAAAGATATTCAAGATTTACGGATCAACTCAATTAAATTGACCTAGATACTTGAGCTCTGTCTTCAGAAACAAGAATGCTACTTAAATCATTGTTTCTAAGTAGACAAACATGCCTTTATTTCTACATCAATGCAATAAATAGTTTAAAGTTTGTTTATTTATTAGTGTCACAAGTAGGCTTACATAAATACTGCAATGAAGTTACTGTGAAAATCCCCTACATGCCACACTCCAGCATCCTTTCGGGTACACTGCGAGAGAATTTAGCATGGCTCATGCATCTAACCAGCATGTCTTTTGGATTGTGGGAGAGAATCAGAGCACCTGGAGGAAACCCTCGCAGACATAGGGAGAACATATAGACTCCACACAGGCATTGACCCAAGCTGAACTTGGGTCCCTGGCGCTGTGAGGCAGCAGTGCTAACTGCTGTGCCACCATACAGTACGATTTGGCTTTTGCAAAGAGGATAGATGAACAAACCCCTCTGGCAAAGTAAATTCACACAATTTCTAAGTCAAAATATTCCAGCAAAAGAATTTGAAAGATTGCGGAACACACCAAGTTGGAAATTCAATCCATTTCCTTTGTGATTTATCCTGAGCTTCCAAGACATTATCTGTTTTGGAAAATGAATCACATGACTATGAATAAGGGATTATCCCTTTGAAATCCTACTGAAAGGAGAGATCAGCGTCTCAATTTAATCAGCTTCAGGAGAAATCTGTTGTTGAGGATGATGTCCAATTATAAAACATTAAAGCATTGTTGAGACGTCACTATCACGATACTGTGTATGCTTTTTGGTTCACGTGGTAGTTTAATTAAAAAGTTCACTGGAAGAACTCCAACATCTGAACAGATGTTTGTCATAGTAATTAATTGTATTGATGAAACCAAAATATGCTCGATTCTGTCAGAGGGAAGATACAAGTTACCATGGAGATAAGCTCATTTACTATGAGAGATCATGTTCATTTATTCAGAATGTTAATTAAATTCCCATGACATCAGGCATGAAGTGGTTCAATCAAGGAATAAGCTTCTGTTGAGAAACATTACGGATATTAGGCAGCGCTGAAGCTCTTTTACCAGCTGAGATGGAGTTGGCTCAGCACTGCACACTGAACAAACTCAAAAGTGGGTCTTGTATTAACCCATTTCAAGAAGGTGCCCTCAGTAAAACTATTTAATTACTATTAAAAAGTCTGACAGGTTCAATCCAACTATTTGACTTCCACATCTATTTTCAGTTGGTAACCTACTTCATTTGCACTTAGGACTTCATTAATGTTTGACAAAGTGTATCTAATTCTCCCGCGACTGTGATTCTAATAGCAGCAGTACCATTATGACTTCCAATGGGGTTGTAGATTTAAAGTTTATCTATTAGTGTCACAAGTAGACTTACATTAACACTGCGATGAAGTTACTATGAAAATCCCCTTGTTACTACACTCCAGCACCTATTCGGATACACTGAGGGAGGATTCAGCATGGCCAAAGCACAGTCTTTTGGGCTGTGAGAGGAAACTGGAGCACCTGGAGGAAACCCATGCAGACATGGGGATTCTGTACAGACACTGATCCAAGCCGGGAATCAAACCCAGGTCCCTGACATTGTGAGGCAGCAGTGCTAACCACTGTGCCACCATGCAGTGAATAATTGTGCAGTACAAGTCAGGAGGGTTTGATCATCAGTCTGCACCAAGTTACCTGATCTTGCAACAAAACCTGTTAAACAGCAAATGTTAGTGAGCTGTTTGATCATGGCAATGTCACACCTGACCTAGATATTGTCCTCATTCGATATCCACACGGGGCACACAAATGAGTAAGAGATCCAGCATAATATTTAGGAACAGTAATCTTAGCTGGGTAATCTTTCCTTAAGCCATAAGCACTAAAACTTTAAAAAACTCTGTTCTTAAAGTTACAAAGTCAATGTGTGCAATAGGCAGGACAAGACCTTAATCCATTTCCTTGCTCCAAAAACAATACAAATACAAATTGAATCCAATTCATGGTCCCCATAAGAGTGACACACAATATCCAAGCTGATAAGGAAAGGCATTGCATCTGATCTCGGTCTTGACTGAACACTTGAACTTAATCAAAAGGCCAATGAATACTCAACCTCAACATTCGTGTGCTAGAGAAAAGAAGGGGAATGAACAATCAATTTTGCTTCTGATCGCTGTTCAGGGATCTCTCCTTTAAGTGTGCATGTGAGGATAGTATTGAGCTAAGCTGCATTTCTTCCATCAACCAATAATCTGCCAACATTAGCTATTGAAGCATATTAATGAGTAATGAATACTTGGCTTTTGAGGCAACTCAGTGAGATAAAGTTCCACAACCACTATGGAATTAACAATAGACAGGGAAGAGAGAAAATTAGAGAGATACATTTTTGAAAAGATTCAAGTTAAGTGGCATTTAAGTTACCAAAGCTTTCCTTTTGGAATGATAGCCTTGGGCTCTTGATACAGCAAATAACTGTTGACCTGGCTAATCATCCAGCTTTTCGGATCTGCATTTAACTTTGATCAACAGTGTAAGTGCAAACCTTGTTCCAGTTACCATTTGGAGGCACAATATAAAAGGGGCAAATTCAGTACCAAGGGAACAGGAGAAATACTCTATTACTACAAAAAAAAATCAATTTAGGATTGCAGGAAATAGCCCCCCAAACCTGTTCTGCACTCGTTTAGATCATGACTGATCTGCACTCCATTGATCCACCTTAGCTCTATATTCTT
Source organism: Sphyrna mokarran (assembly GCA_024679065.1). NCBI lineage: Eukaryota > Metazoa > Chordata > Chondrichthyes > Carcharhiniformes > Carcharhinidae > Sphyrna > Sphyrna mokarran. The sequence goes on from JAGIQG010000003.1 coordinate 109,375,364, forward strand.
TGATACCCTTTAGGACAGAAATCCATTGCTGTCTGTCTTGAAAGGTCAGCATCCGCTGCCTGTTGGTATGTTGCTTCATGTGAAAATGTGCTTCCTGATTTCCTTTCAAAATATCCTGGCTTTTTTTTTTGAAAATTATAGCCCGTTATTTTCAATTTCCCTACCAAAGGAAACAGCTTGTCTATATCTACCCTATTCAAACCTTTTCACATTTTAGACACCTCAACGCAGATTACCTCTCAAAGGAATAAAGGCCAAATTCATGGAAGCTGTTCTTGTAATTTAATCCTCAAAGTTCCAGTAATATTACGAATGTTTCTTTTAAACCTCAACGTTCGGCCTCCAGCGTCCTGTAAAGTGTTATCAGCCCTTCTTGTGAATGTGAAAGATCCTATGCCACTCTTCAAGAAAAAATGGGGAAGGTCTCCAGGCCTCTAACCAAATTAACCCATCACCAGTACAGATTATCTGGCTATTTATCTCATTTTTGTTCATGGGACTTTGCTGTGAGCAAATTAACTGCCCTTTCTTTTGATGCTAATCAAATAAACTTAATCAAACAAACTCAGGGATAAAACAAGAAGGACAGCTCCCAAAAAGAAGACAGTCATCCAAAACAAACGACAATGCGTAAAGGAAACTTAAAAATATCAAATATGATTAAAGGGGTCAGTAATATACCACAGTCCCTGCAGGATCCAACGGGCATGGAAAGCCTCAATAACGTCCCTGGACTCCACATACTCCCTCTCCAGGGACAATGACCATGAATGTAGCTGTGGTAGAGTGGCAGACTGTCAGGTCAGACATCCCGCTTTGTCACCCGCTGCCCGGACCTGTTCACAGCAAGCTTGATGGGAAGATGCCGGCATTGAACTGGGGTAAACACAGTCAGAAGTCTCACAACACCAGGTTAAAGTCCAAAAGGTTTATCTGATAGTAAATGCCACTAGCTTTTGGAACGCTGTTCCTTCATCAGGTGAATGGCAGCATTCCGAAAGCTAGTGGTGTTTACTATCAAATAAACCTGTTGGACTTTAACCTGGCGTTGTGAGACTTTTTACATGGCAAGTTTGGCCAGGGCAAATTGGCTGCCCTGTGAGTACATTCAAAAGTTTTTAATTGGCTGTTAAGTTCATTGAGGAATCTTAAAGCCATGAAAGGCATATCTAAATGCAAGTCCTTCCTGCCCTCTAGTCATATAAATGGTATGTGAATTCTGTCCTTGAATTAATTATATAATGAATATTTCTCATTGAACTTCAAGGAATCTCAGTCCAAATATATGAATATATTAATTTGCTACCTGTCTTATATAATACCAGCTTTTGGAAACAAATCTCTATTTAAAAAAACATTGATAACTGAGCTAACAGATATCACAGATAAGTAATGTTCATATGCAAATACTTCCCATATTGGGGAAATTCAATCAGACCTGTGCAATAAAGGCTTGCAACAAGAGGTAAATGATAATATTCTACGTCTATCGCAGAAAGTCAATGATTCTTCCAGGATTCAGGAATAAAGGATTCCTGGCAAAGCTGGCATTTCAATGAAGCCACACTGATTTGATGAAATTCTGATTTCAGTCTCATAAGTAATTACATATTCAAAGCAGCAGTGAATGAACAACTCACCTGGTGAATCCTGTTTACTTGTCCTTCTATGGAGTAATCGTCTATACAAGTGCGGGTTGTGCCCTCATGGCCTGGCATATCAACACAGATCAGGTGCAGGTTTTTAGGCAAAAACTGTGAAAGAACAATGTACAATCTAAGCTACTTTTGTTCACGAATTGGAATGCTATATACTATTCAATCACTTCTGGTAGTACTAAATATGTTGTTTATTGGTTAGTACAATAACTATGGCTCAAATTTTCCAATCAGCTTTGGGAACCCTTTGTCCAACATTGATGTAGTCGGGCTCCCAAGGAACTTTGGCTGCAGCAAGATACGAAAGAACAGGAAGTGTTAATCAGGCAGCCTAGCTGTAAGATCCAAACTCACTGCAGGTAGACACATGACAAATTACTACCAATTACTACCTCTCAGACAGCAATAGACAGTACCCCAAGTCATACTCTTCGGAGATTACAGTAACAATAAAGAATCATTACCATTTATCAGAACACCACAATGTCTAGAGAAGGCGCATAAGATCCGTTGTGCAATCGGAAAATCAATTGGGGAAGTATCGAGGAAATGGTGACAATTGACATACACAGTTGAAATTTGCATATTAGAAGGTAACTGCAGAGCATTGATATTACAACAAGGTCATGATGTAAAGATGCCGGCGTTGGATTGGGGTGGTAAGAACTCAGTAAGAATTTAGCAACACCAATTATTAATCCAACCGATTTATTTGATAGTAAAAAAGCGAACTTTCAACACTCCCGTGTCTTCCTCAGGCAACACTGCACTTGCCTGAGGAAGACACGGGAGTGTTGAAAGCTCGCTTTTTTACTATCAAATAAATCGGTTGGATTAATAATTGGTGTTGCTAAATTCTTACGGAGTTATTACAACAAGGTAGACAGGATATGTGCAATAGGACAATTAAAGATATAAGCACACAAAACAATGGAGTAGCCATAAAATCAGAACTTTAACAAGTTTAAAGTAACAAGATGATGACCTAATCAAAATCTTGCATTATAACTCAAAAAAGTATAAGAATGTGTAGCTCGGAAACAAGCTGGAATTACAGCTCAGAGTGCTGCTCTCCTTTATGCACACTGAATAAAGCTGTTTTGGTTGAAGCTCTACATGGTCTTGTTCAATTCCTCCAACAGTTGAGCAGGAAACCACTCACTTACCCGGACATTATTTTCCAGGCCAATGCCCCATCCTCCACCCCTTTTTTTTTTACAGGACCAGCTGCTGTATTCTAGTAAGTGTTTAAAGGTCTCAGAGCTTTGCAGTGAGTTTGTGAATGAGTGCACGTGTGATTGGGTAAATGTGGAAGCAGATATAGTGGCAGGTGGGCATGATGGCGGTTGGGCAGGGTGGCAGATTGGTAGGGTGGTGGGTGATTAGAGAGACAGATGTGTAAACTGACAGATGGGTGGGGTGGCAGGTGGGTAGGGTGCTGGGTGAATATGTAGCTTGTGAACTTCCATACCAATTTCAAGAATACTTTCCACCGCATGACCTTGCACAGGCAGGAGAAGAAGGGACAATGGCATTGTATTGAGGAACAAAGAGAAAAGTGATGGTAGGGGTCTTCAAAAGCACTATCAAAGGGCACTTGCTCAGCAATAATCTGCTCACTGGCACTCACTTTGGATTTCACCAGGGCCCTCAGCTCCTGACTTCATTCCAGCCTTAGTCCAAACATAGACAGAAGAGCTGAACTCCAGAGGTGAGGTGAGAGCAACTGCTCCTAATATCATGGCAGCATTTGATCGAATACGGCATCAAAGAGCCCTGGCAAAACTTGAGTCCATGGGAATCAGGGGGAAACTATCCACTGGTTAGAGTTATATCTAGTACAAAGGAAGATGCTTATTTGTTGGAGGTCAATGGTCTCAGCTCCAGGACATCACTGTAGGAGTTCCTAGGATAGTGTCCTGGGCCCAACCATCTTCAGCAGCTACATCAACAACCTTCCTTACATCATAAGGTCAGAAGTGGGGATGTTCGCTGATAATTGTACAATATTCAACACCAATAGCAACTCCTCAGATATGGAAGCAGTCTGTGCCATTATAGATAGATAAATGTTTGAACAGTAAAGGAATTAAGGGTTATGGTGAGTGGGTGGGTAAGTGGAGCTGAATCCACGCAAAGATCAGCCATGATCTTATTGAATGGCGGAGCAGGCTCGAGGGGCCTCATGGTGTACTCTTGCTCCTAGTTCTTATGTTCTTTATAACTCAGCAAGACCTGGACAACATTCAGGCTTGAGCAAGTGGCAAGTAACATTCCCACCACACAAGTGCCAGACAATAACAACTTCAAGTAGGACAGATCTCCCCCTTGACATTCAGTGGCATCACCATCACTGAATCTAGCACTACCAACATCCTGGGAGTTATCACTGACCAGGAACTGCACAAGCATATCAATGTCGGGGCTGCAAGAGCAAGTCAGAGGCTAGGAATCTTGTAACTCACCTCCTGACTTTCCCAAAGCCTGTCCACATCATAAGACACACATCAGGAATGTGATGCAATATATTCCACTTGCTTGGATGAGTACAGCTCTAACAAGACTTAAAAAGCTCAATACCATCTAGAACAAAGCAACCCACTTGACTGGCACCCCAACCACTATTTTCAAAGCATCCACTCCCTCCACACCGATGCTGAGGCAGCACTGTGTATCATTTACAGGTTGCATTTCTGCTGCGCATCAGGTTGCACTACAGAAATTCATCAAGGCTCCTTTGACACTACCGTCCAAGCCCACAACCTCAACCATCTAAAAGGGAAAGGGCAACTGATGCATCAGAACATCACAATCTGCAATTCTAATCCGAGCCACACATTATCTTGACTTTCCATTCCTTCACTATCATTGGGTCAAAATCCAGGAACTCCCACCTTACCAGCACTGTGGGTGTACCTACAGCATATGCACTGCAGCCGTTCAAGAAGGCAGCTCACAATCATCTTACGAAGCACAACAAGGGATTGGTAATAAAAACGCTGGCCTAGGGATATCCTATTAAAAGAATTAGTGGAAGCAGCTGGCAAATTTGAGAACTGCTTTATTTTCCTTTATTCTGTGGTAATCACACACAGAAGGTTACACATGGGGAATGATAAATCTGCATCTGAGAAGATGGAACTTTACCTTTTTGTTGCAGAGTGCGGTAGAGCTTTCCCTGCCATATTGGTAGGAACATGGTACAAACAACTTCCAAGCACGGGCCCCATGATTCACACAGGTTAAAGATCAAGAAACCAGTTTTAAAGGCTGCCCCAGTGCATAACATTTAAAATGGAAACCCAGCACCCCCCTTCCTCCTTCCCAGACACTGCATGAGCACTGTCCCTAGCACCACTCCTTGGCACTTACCCAACATTGCTCTTTTGGGAAGTCTGCCCACCAGGTGTAAGCAGTGGGGGACTAGTCGTAATTCATGCTGGTGTGAATAGAGTATCTAATGGGGTGTTGGGGGTGATCAGGCATAGAGACCTAACAACGAGATTGAAATTTCTTATTATAGAGATCCTGATATTGAACATCAGGATTCCCAGAGGGATGGCAATGATTGTCATAATCCTTCATGATTTTGAATATCTCTATCAAATCCCCTCTCAATCTTCTCTCTTCTAAGGAGAGCAAAGTTACTTTTACATACCCACATAATTGAAGTTCCTCATTTGTGCACGCTATTCTTGTGAATCCTTTTGTGAATCTTGCCTTCACATCCTTTCTTAAAGCATGATGTCTGATCCTGACATTGACACAGGACTACAACATAGCATGTAAACTCTATCATGGCGCATGTAGCAGTGCAGCACATTATAATTTCCACAGGATAAAGCCATTATTTATGTGCAAATTAATTTGATGATTAGTTTTAATTTGAACTATGTGGTGTGATAGCTTAATATTTACACCCTTTAGATGTGATGGTCACCCCAAGTAACTCTTGATTGTAAATCATGTATAAGCCTGAAATACTTACCATCTTTGTACATTCATATATCAAATGGGTCGAACTTAACAATGCACTATCAAAACATAATGTGATGCTAATTCTTATAGTTGCAAAGCATGGAGAAATATTCAGACTTGCTATAGTAAGCACTTAGTTAAGAAGATCAACCTAAAAGCTCTCTTAAGCTGCTTTTGCATTTATACCAGTGGAGTACTTGCACTGCTGGTTCCGGTAGCATTGGTCTTGTGTAGCTAACAGTAATACCCAACCTCCTTAACCCACCAATCTATGTAAACCTGCCAAATCCACAAATGTATTGCAGGCTTGCTATCGTAGGACACTTTAATTTTTCAGGAATCTGCATGGTAAGCATCCCTTAATATCAATAAAAAACAGCTTCATTTGTATTTGTGGCTCTCTGCAGGCATCAGGATTGTAGACAATGTTCTTAAAATCTCAGGTGGATCTCAATGTGTTGGGGATTGGCCAAATCCGGCAAATGATATTTGTTGTGATGGACTTTTTCCAGCGGATCACAGGAGACCCAGGGACAGGTTACAATTATTTATTCAGATTTCAAGCCTGGAGGGAACTACCCCATAAAAACCTCTGGAACTGCAGACTTCTCTAACATAGCTCTCATCTCTAATACAGCTCTCACAGGGACAGAGCTGTATTATAATACAACTCTCTCTGCTAAGTCACAGACACAGATTACTTATGCAGTTGGTCAGTACACAGAACATTGTTGAATTTCCAATCTTATATTAAACCTTACACCCAAAAACCTGGCTGCTATCTGCTAGAGACTGTTCTTCTAACAAGTAAATAACCTTGTTGGTGAGTTCTACTTATCTTAGTACCAAGAGGTAGAACATTTGACTAGCATGTGCTCTACTAAAGCAGGGATATTAGATCTATCCATCTTTTACTAAATGTATTCATTCACCCATTCAATTTGGAAAAGTGCAGCATTATGCAAATTGATAGGGCAAATGTTCTACGTACATCCATCCTTCTGGATAAAGCATTAAAGAAGGTGGAGAAAGGTGGAGAAGGGGTGGTGTGATGGCACAGTGGTTAGCACTACTGTCTTACAACATCAGGGACCCAGGTTTGATTCCAGCCTTGTGTGATGGTCTATGTAGAGTTTGCATGTTCTCCCTGTATCTGTGTAGATTCCCTAAGGGTGTTCCAGTTTCCTCCCACAGTCCAAAGATGTGCAGTTTAGGTGAATTGACCATGCTAAATTGCCCTTACTGTCCCAAAATGTGTGTTAGGTTGTTTACTGAAGTAACCATGTGGAGTTACGAGGACTGGGGCTGTGTGGGATTCTCTGTAGGAGAATTACTACAGACTTGCAGGCTGAATGACTTCCTTCTGCGCTGTAGGGATTCTATGATTCTATGAGTGAAAAAGATTTAGGCATTCTCATGCACATATTTCTCAAACTTCACGAGGCAATAGCTAAGGTATTGAATGCATTCATAGAATAATTGACCCTAAGACAAGGCATGCTATTTTGAGCTTGTACGAAACCTTGTGTGATATTGAGGTTTTGGGAGACATGTAAAGGAGGGCCGCGTGCCAAAATCCCAGCTTAAAGCATTGTAGTTATCAAGAGTGGGATTCCATACTTCAGAAAAAGGTAACTTCAGGGATGATCTGATTGAGGGTTAAATCAGAATATGTTGAGCTCCAGTGAATAGTTTGTTCAAATTAACTACCTTAGGGAGGACCAAGAGTAACCATTTTCAGTTGCATAAACTTAGATCTATGTTAGTTAGTTAGAGGTAGGTAATACAGAGAATTCTGTGATCTCTGGAATAATTTCAATCAATCTAGGTGGGTTGGAAAGGAATTCCCTGGAACTTTTATCCACAGATTGGCTTGGAGTTTTAATAATGTATTGCCTCTTGCGTACCACTTGGCTTTTGGGTAGGGTGGAGACCATATTTATTGTGATGCGTAAGGTGTTGATGGATTGAAGGGGTTTTCTTTGAGAAAATGAGGATAAAATGAAATGAGGAAAGCTTCTGCATATATAAACACAGCAGTTTCTGGTATTAATTAAAAAACCTTTTCATAATCTTTTAGATATCTTGTATAATTGCAAGAAAGGAATTTATGTTTGGAGCAGGAACTAACCTTCACCACAGATAGCCACATGTCCTTGTGAGCTGAAAATCCATGTAACATCAAAATGGAAGGTTTACTGCCAGGTTTCCCACGGCATGAATAGCAGAATCGATAATTGCCATAGTCAGCATTTTTAATTTGCATGCCTAATGTTGTTCGCCAGTACCTGTGGGAAAAAAACACAACAGAACAGTATATCTACAAGTCTAGTACACACAACTAACCTGGCAGCTTTTTTGTTACTTTTTGCAAGTTTCTTGATATGATCTTGCCACAAATGAAAAAGAGGGTAAGTCCTCTTGGGATTTGTTTCATTAGCCACAAGGCTTCAAGTAAGAAAATTGCTTCCTCCAGCTAGCTGGAAATTGTGACAATTGCTCTGTGGTCTAAAGATGGTTGATTTATAGGAATTGTCATGGAGGAAGACATATTCTCACATGCAACATTATCACGCTGCAATGACAAGTCATATTGAACCAGACTATTTATCGAGCAGAGTTGAATGAAGAAGTTCCTCTACACAAGCAACATTTTAATTTGAGATTACCTTACATCAGAATGAAAGATTATCTCAACCTGAGGTATTGGCCAAAATTTTCTGGCCATTCCCCGGTGGCAGAGGTTGCAAGCAATGGGAAAACCTATGGACAGTGGCGGGACAGGAAGATTCTTTCACTGGCCAGTGGCAGGTTGCTTCTGCTGCTGCCAAACAAGACGCAGGGAGGGGAGCAGGAAATCCCACCCATTCACTTTGTTTTTCCCCCACAGATGCTGCCTGACCTGTTGAGAATTTTCAGTTAATTTTTGCTCTTTATTTCTCATTTCTAGCATCCAGGATGTTTTGGTTTTTGTATTTTGATTTATGGTCAATGGGTGGAAATAAAACCACATCAATCATTTTTAATTTCAAAGATGAAAATAGATTGCTAAGGAAAGCTGACTGTCAGTATCCGGAACACAAAATGCATTGGCAACAGTGAATTAAAAAGTTTTAAATCAAAATCTCTCTTAGCAGACTGGTGACCGGCCTTTGCTTCACTTGTTTAAATATTAGTTGCTGTAAAGTTCTTTCTTGTATTCTGGTTTGGCATCCTACTTACTGGACGTACTGGAGAACCAATTCAGTGATTCTGCACTCTCAGCACAGGCTCATGCTTTACTGAGCAAGATAGTTGGAGATGGCGTTCAAACCTGCACTCCCTTTGAGTGCATCTTCCCACTCGGAGTGCAGGAGACTGAGCAAAGTAACCTCACTGCCTGTTGTACACTTACTAAATTCGGCATGATTTTATTCCTGGTGCTCAGTCTCATCCAGCAAGAGTGCAAATCAGAGAACTCGACATGCCCAAAATGCAGCACTTCCAATTTTCTGGATCAGTAGTCCAACAATATGGCTTAAAAAAATACGATCAAAATGTCACCAGTTTGCTAACCATAGTAAGAAAGAACAAACAGCACAGGAATCAGCCCTATGGCCCACAAAGCCTGCGCCAATTTCTAATCCTATTTAGATCCACTATTTATTATTGCTCATACACAGTTACTATCCCTCTGTTCCCCTCCCATTAATGTATCTTTCAAGATACGTCTCAAAGGTTGTTAATATGTGTATTTACCATCTCCACTGGAAGTGCATTCCAGGCACCCATCACCCTTTGTATGAAAAACTTTTCCCGCATGTCACCCATAAACCTTTACCCTCTCATCTTGAACCTGTGCCTTCTTGTAAGTTGACCTTTCCACCTTGGGAAAAAACCTCTGACTATCCACCCTATCTATGCCTCTCATACTTTTGTTGATCTTTATCAGGTTGCCCCTCAGTCTCGATCTTTCCAGTGAAAACAATCCCAGTTTCTCTAACCTCTCCTCATACCTAAACCCCACCAGACCAGGTAGCATCCTGGTAAACCTTCTTTGCACTCTCTCCAAAGTTTCCACACCCTTCTGGTAGTGTGGTGACTAGAACTGCATGCAATATTCCAAATGTTGCCTAACCAAAGTCCTATACAGCTGTAATATTACTTGTCAACTTTTATACTCCCTGTCCCAGCTGATAAATGCAAACATGCTCTGTGCCATCCTGACTACTTTATCCACCTGTGTTGCCACTTAATACTTGCAGTATAACTAAAATAAATCCTCAATAAATTGTTCCAAATAACAGATATGACCAAACGACACAGGAGCAGAATTAGGCCACTCAGCCCATTGAGTCTGCTCTGCCATTCAATCATAGCTGATAATTTTCTCATTCCCTTTCTCCTGCCTTTTCCCCATAACCCTTGATCCCCTTATTAATCAAGATAAAGTTTTAAATGCTATTTCTATTCACTTAGTCTTCCCTATCTCCAATATCTCCTCTTCCATTTTATTTCTAATTATTCAGTCTCTTCTACGGCTTTTAATTTTTTTTAAGGTTTAAACCATTTTGTCTGTTCTCCTTTCTCTCCATTGTTTTATCCTCCTCTTGAGAATATTTGCTTGGCTGAAGATCGCTTGTAAATAACTGTCAATTGAAAACTGATATGCCTATTGATGTGACCCAACTTTAATGCCTGTTAACTGTATGATGCATGTGGCTGTTCTCTTTCTCCCCTCCCATATTATATAGGAAGACATTGACTTTCTGCTGGCACAGGTGCTGGATACTTTCTGATGCTTCCCTCAAACAGTTATAATGTGCGAGGTTATGAGAGAGTGAGCTCCAATAAGAATTCAATCTCACATGAATGGAGGAGAAAAACTGCCAAGATTTATCCTGTCGTTTCTCAGTGTTAGAATCATACAATCTCTACAGTGCAGAAAGAGGCCATTCTGCCCAATTAGTCTGCATTGATTCTCCGACAGAGCATCTTATTCAAGCCTTATTTCCGTAACCGCACACATTTACCCCATTCGTCCCCCTGGGACACTAAGTGCAATTTGGCATGCTCAATCCACCTATCTGCATATCTTTGGACTATGGGCGGAAACCAGAACACCCAGGAGAAACCCGTACAGACATGAGGAAAGAATGTGCAAACTGCACAAAGACAGTCACACAAGGCCAGAATCAAACCTAGGTCCTGGGTACTGGGAGGCAGCAATGCTAACCACTATAACATCCTTGCTCATTGCCCCGAGATCACCAAACTCAGTACAGCCAGAGACTGAAGTCAGGACCCTTCAAGACTGATGTAGCATCCCCTCCTCATCCCCACATCCCAATCCACCACTCACTAATACATAACAGAAGAAAGGTATGTCTTTGCCAAAATGTACTGTACATAACTCCTTAAAAGGAGAGTATACCACCAGCTCTGACCAACACGTCGTAATACATTTACAGTTTTTGAATTACCAGGTGTGCTGAAGTATGTAGCCTCTCCTCACTATTTCCCTCTGTTGATATAGCCAAGTTCAGAGAAGGAATTACTGTGAGTAGAATTACTGCTATAAAAATTCATATCCTGCAGCTTGGGATGCCCTAATATGAGGCTTACAGGATCCAAAACATCAAGTGGATCCTGGGTCAAATTGGGATAGGTCACCCTCACAAAGGTTCACGAATTAGCCTCTCCAATGAATTACCACCTTCCCTTCTCTCCCCTTCAAGTGTAACAAAACTCCAATGGACTGGTGACAAGCTGGCAAGTTATACATCCTGTCTTAGTCTTAAATGTGGGTCTTCTGCATAGCCTTACAGGGTTGGACATAGGAGCAGAACAAAGACTGCACTTTAGTTGGGGTCTAGATCACCAGTGTAGGTCAGCTTGGTCTTATCAGGCATTGCTGGTTAGTAACAGTCGATGTTAAACCAATTAAGGATTGAGGCCAGAATCAAAGCCTGGACTCTTGAAAATTGGGATGAGATGGGGAAACAGAGCTTTGTTTTACATCTTAAAGAGGCTCCATAAATTAGGAGGCCCTGAGGTAACCAAATTCCTCATGCACAGAAGAAAACTTGGCTTCGATTAATCAGCTAATGTTGGCATTTCTATTCTTCGAAGTGTAGAGATTCCACCAACCATCTGGACTTCCAAGCCATTGGATATTTTACAGGAATGATAACCAAATAGCTGTCTGCCTGTTCTGTGTGAACAAATAAATATTGATACATTCACAAAATAATCATCACTAAAGCTGAACAAATGTATGCTTACCAGTAATAGAATCGGATGAGTGCTGCAGGGCACAGTAGAAATGAAGCTACAAAAGCTAGAATGGGTATGGCAAGTGTACCTCCTGCTAGGACACACATGTTCATCAAATCCAAATCCATTTTCCCACTGTCACACCTGAAAGAGTGAAGAAAAAAGGAAGAAAAGCAAGAGTGAAATGTACAGAAAGGAATTCTGCTCAGGTTGTTTGCTTTGCGTGTATTTTGATATCTACTTCATCTCGATTATAATCAGCCACCTGGGGAGGCAGTAGTATGGTGGTATTGTTACTGGACTACTAATTCAAAGACCCCGGGTAACGCTTCTAGGGACTTTGGTTCAAATCCTATCAAAGCAGATAGCGGAATTTGAATTTAATGAAAAAATCTGGAATTAAAAATCTACTGATGACCACAAGACAATTGTTGTAAAAACCCATCTGGCTCACTATTGTTCTTATGGAAGAAAATTTGTCACCCTTACATGGTCTGGTTTGGCCTACATGTGACACTAGATCGATGTGGTTGACTGGTAAATGCCCTCCAGGATGGGCAATAAATGCTGGCCCAGCCAGTGATGCCCACACAAATTAAAAGAAAACATGTTGGTGAAAACATGATCAGGCAGGGGACCTGCCTGGCTATTGCACTTGGGATGAGCTGATGCTTGCAATCATGGTTTGCCTGTGCTAGGGTAGAGTAATGATCAGGGTAGCCAATGAAGTTAATCTGAGACTTTGCCTGATGCAATTTTTCAAAGCCATCTCAGCCTTTTGGCTAAGATGAAGCTCAGATCAAGCCCAAGAGGGGATGTAAATTCCTCATCCTGCCAACCTGGATCAAATTTTGAGCAAGCCCAAGATGGAATATATATCTAGTCCTGTGAACTTGGAGCTGATTTGTCCCTTGTGTGAGGACTCTGATTGGACTTAATTGTCTTTTTTGATTCAGAATAAAGAAACTTGTCTCAGAACAGAGTGCAATATGGGTACAAAAACAAAACAACTTTTGGAACTGATTGTATCTACTCTTCTTAAAAATCACCAATGGGGATCACCAAAGGGTACACGTGTGGTGGCATGATGGCACAGTAATTAATTATTGTGAACAGCCTCACAGCACCAGGGTTCGATTCCCAGTTTGGGTCACTATTGTGTGGATATTCTCTCTGTGTCTATGTGTGTTTCCTCTGGGTGTTCTGGTTTCCTCCCACAGTCCAAAGATGTTCAGATTAGGTGGATTGGCTGTGCTGAATTGTCCCTTTGTGATTAGCTATGGTAAATGCATGGAGTTATGGGGATAGGGTCTGGGTGGGATTGTGGTTGCAGAATTCTATGAAATGTGGAACAAAATTAACACTTCTTGTACAACAGTTTGTGACAGATATTAACAGCAGGATGATAATATCCAGCTTAGGTTTAATGTTACATACTATTCATTGTGCTGATAATTTCACCCGTACAAAAGGTGGGCTCAGAGTGATAACTCTATCCAACAAACTAAGCACTTTTAAGAATACCAAACCTATTTAAGGATTTTTCACAACTTAAGCATTCTTACTTTTTAGGAAACCAAACAGACAGGTACATAGAAGCTTATCATTATTTTATTGACAAATTTGGCCTCACAAGGACTCAGCTGAAAATAATTTGAAAGAAGAAGTCAATAAAAGAGGAAGAACTTACCTGACAGCAGTCCCAGCCAGTTTAGTAAAATCAAACACACACATTAAATGTCATGAAAAATGCAGTCTGTCATAGGATTCCTCAGTGGAGTCCTGTGGTCAACTTTCACCATTGAAACACTTATGCAGCAATCCTGGGACCATCTAACCCAAGGAAATACCCTGCGAACCCCAGGTTCACTCATCACCAGTTCTATTCCAGCGCTTTATCATGGATTGCTTTTAAATATAGATGCTTAAAGAGAAAACAAATTGCTGTAGTGCTGCATCTTTAACAGTATTATGTTTTGTTCTAGAACCTTCTGAATTTAAAACATAATAATAATTATTACATCACAATTAAGGAAGCTTTAACAACTGCCCAGAACGTTAGAAATACAGCATGTGATAGGAGTGATAAATCACTATGAGTATTTGCCATTTGGATAGGACCACCAGATATGTTGAGATTGTTAGGGACCAGTTCAGAAACTCCAAGGTATATTATGAAGGTAGAATCATGGAAATAAAAATCATTGAAACCCTACAGTGCAGAAGGAGGTCATTCGACCCATCGAGTCTGCACCGACCACAATCCCACAGCCCGTTCAGAAGAAACATGACACAAATACATTTCTTAAGGGCACAGTATTGTAACGAAATACATTCATTGTTTATGAAACTGACTGGCCTTTCAATACTACAGAAAGTCCTTTTCCAGTGCTTGATGTGATATTCTTTGCACAGAGTATATTCTTCTCTGTTTGCAAAACTGTCGTGCTGAATTCTGACTGATTACCAAGAATAAGTTGATTTTTTAAAAAAGCCTTTATATACCGAGCAAAATATCCGTCAAAATTATTTCTGTCACCAGATTTACAAGCAACAAAGAAGATGACTAGAACTCAAGTGCGATCTAATACCAAGTGCAGACAAATCAGCATGGGAATTCACCTACTTTCTGTCGTTCATTGAGTTGTTATAAATTGGGTTATAAAATCAGGAACTGTGATTTTCCATCACATGTGTTTCATGAAGTGAATGTCAGATTGGTAAAGAAGTATTTTTACTCTGCAATTGTGAGCCTCCAGGCCATTATCACTTCTTCAAAAAAGAATAAGAATTGCATTTTTACAGTGTCTTCCGGAACCTCAGAATGTCCCAAAGCTATTCATGGCCAATGAAAGTGTAGTCATTATTGTAAATGGAAATGTAGGAAATATGGCAATATAACACAACAATATTCTACAAACACAATGTAATGATGACCAAACAGTGTGTTAACTGAGGAATAACTTTGACATAATGTCTAGGAATGTTTTATGCCCACCAAAAAGGACAGTCAAGGGAAATGGAGTTGAAGCCACAACCTCATCAACATAATCTTATCACATGGCAGAATATACTCAAAGGGCTGAATGGCCTACATTTGCTCCTCAGTCTTACATTCCTATCTCATCCAAACTATCTGGAAGTGTGGAACTCTCTCAATACTGCACTAAAGTATTAGCGTGGATTATGCACATAAGTTTCCTGAATGGGACTTTTTAACCCATAATCTTCTAATTCAAAGGTGATGGTTAGATTTCTGGATTACTGCAAAGCAGTTTTGTGTGATCGGTAATAGTAAAATGCTCATATACCTTGGAGTTAAGGTAATGATTTGGAGCCTCTAAGCATCTCCCCTGTCATTCCGAAACAAAAGAAGTGGTTTCACATGAGTCAGCTTTGGAACAGGAGACGCTTCAACTAGATTCAAAGTCAGGTTTTCAAAAATGTTTACATGATCCATGGAACCCTTCAGAACTCTTAAATTTGTATGTGAGACATTCCAACATTATAAAAAGCATTGCTTTGACCTCCTCTTTTAACATTAAAAGTCAATCTCCCACAGAGCTGCACATGTCAAAATACAAAAGAGGCAAAGATTCATCCAGGGTCATTGGCCTTCATGCAAATTGCTGCCAGCAATCAAATCTGCTAGCAAACTATGGTGATAAAACTGGTATTTGCAGCAAAACTGCAACTTCAGTTCATTCTTGCAAAGACTCTTCATCAATGCCAATTATTAACCACAACATCACAGATGTAAACTACGAGACGGAATTTTACTGCTTTGCCTCGTCCATCAACGGGCAGTGTGAGCCGGTAAAATCACACGAGAGCCGAGAAATCAGGATCAGACCCGATTTCCTGGCTCTCGTGATCTGACAATCTCGTCGGAAATGGGCGAGAGACTGAATAAATTATTCAAATGTATTTCAATACTAATTGAAATGGCATTAGCGAGCGCGGTGCTGAATCGTCTGGGTTTGCTTGCCATTATAGCCTCGCTAAGAGAGGTTCTCTCCAGTGACGAAAATACCTGCTCCCTATCAACAAGAAACCATTATATCAGCCTCGTTGGTAGAACTGGAGGCCATTAAGGATTCCCAGGAAAGGCTGAGGGCAAGGAAGGGTTCCCCCTGGACAGTGCCACCCTGGCATCTTGGCACTGCCAGCCCAGTACCTTGGCAATGCCAGCCTGGCACCTTGGCAACACCCACTAGGTATTTTGGCATTGCCCATTGGAGAGGTTGAGGGCAAGTGGGATTCCCCCATTGGGCAGTGCCAGGATGCAGGGCCTATGTGTGTGAGTCATGAAGGAGCAGCTGGGTTGGGGATTGAGGGGGAGGGGGCCTGCCTCCATCCTGCAGGGGATCGATGGAGGGGAAGGGGGGCTCGCTGCCAGTCTGCATCACTGATATGTGGGATGAGGAAGGGAGCCCGCTGCTGCTCTGCATTAGAATGATGGGGGAGGGGGCATGATCAGCCTGGCCAGTGGTGGGGAGCTGGGGGTGGGCAGCCCAAGTAGTCTGGGACTCGTGATCAACTTTCAGCCCTTGTGATTGCAGGGTGCGGTTATGTCCAGACTGGCTAAAACAGCAAAGAACTGACAGATCTCTCTCTCTGTGTCATATCTCTGCTGTTGCTATTGCACAAGTGTAGAATCAGAGATCCACACATGTGCAATTGCTCCTCTGATGTTACTATTGCACATGTGCAGGCACAGAGGTTTGCACATGTGTAATAGCTTCCTTTGCAGGATGGCTGGCGATTTAAGCCCCACCCACTGTCTGTAGCAGCTAAAAACAGTCTAGCCAATTTTTTCATGCATGATGTGCACAAGATTAGGTATTAAAACTCGCCTAAACAATACATCTACAACTCTCCCATTTTCATGTTAGCTGGACACTTAGAACCATTTTCACAAAATTCCATTCTATATTTTGTTTGCACATCTATGAAATATTAGTCACAAAACTAACTAAACTCTGCTGTAAGTTGCAACAACCAGTCAAAAGTAAATAATTCCACTTCAAATTTATCCAGATTGGCAACAACAGGGATCAAACACATTAATAGTAAAATTCTGATGAGTCAAATCCCGGGAAATCTGTAAAGAGTTAACATCAGAAGCACGTGATGCCAATGTAATGATGATGTAGCATCACTTGATTGAGTAACATGAGACCAGGAGAGAGGGAGAAGTTCTAACCTTGTGCACAGGTCCCAACATCTATCTACTAGCTGTAAATAATCAGATTGGCTGGCAGATCTCTGAGATGGTTCTTCCTCCCAAGTGAGTGGGGATCTCAAACAATGACGAGATGGAATACAGGAAAGAGAGAGAGGATTTGGTGAACTGGTGATATGATAATAATCTCTCCCAAATGTCAACAAAATGAAGAAGACTGGCATTGACTTCAGAAAGCATAGTGGAGGACAAAGAACAATACAGCACAGGAAACAGGCCCTTCAGCTCTCCAAGCCTGCGCCACTCATTGGTCCAACTAGAACATTTGTTGGTATCCCTCCGTTCCAAGTCTGCTCATGCGACTATCCACGTAAGTCTTAAACAATCCCAGTGTGTCCACCTCCACCACCCTACTTGGCAGTGCATTCCAGGCCCCCACCACCCTCTGCGTAAAAAACGTCCCTCTGATATTTGAGTTAAACCTCGTCCCTCTCACCTTGAACCTATGACCCCTCGTGATCGTCAACTCCGACCTGGGAAAAAGCTTCCCACTGTTCACCTATTTATACTTTTCATAATTTTATACACTTCTATTAGGTCTCCCCTCATTCTCCATCCTTCCAGGGAGAACAACGCCAATTTACCCAATCTCTCCTCATAGCTAAAGCCAAAGACATACCCCAGTCTAAATCAATGGGGATGAAGTAGAAATGGCCGAGAGCTTCAAGTTTTTAGGTGTCCAGGTCATCAATCTGTCCTAGTCCCTCCATGCTGACACTATAGTTAAGAAAGCTCACTAACACCTCTACTTTCTCAGAAGACTAAGGAAATTTGGCACGTCTGCTACAACTTCCACTACCCCTTACAGAGGCACCATAGAAAGCATTCTTGGAACGGCTCCTGCTCTGTCCAAGACTGCAAGAAACTACAAAGGGTCGTGAATGAAGCCCAGTCCATCACGCAAACCAGCCTCCCATCCATTGACACTGTCTACACTTTCTGCTGCCTCGGAAAAGCAGCCAACATAATTAAGGACACCACACATGCTGGACAAACTCTCTTCCATCTTTTTCTGTCGCAAAAAAGTTACAACAGTCTGAGAACATGGACCAACCAACTTAAAAACAGCTTCTTCCCTGCTGCCATCAGACATTTGAATGGAGCTACCTTGTATTAAGTTGACCTTTTCTACCCTAGCTGACTGTAATAATACATTCGGCACTCTCTCCTTTCCTTCTCTATGTATGGTATGCCTTGACTATATAGCAAGAAACAATACTTTTTACTGTATGCTAATACATGTGACAATAATAAATCAAATCAAGTCAAATCCCACCTCCAGACAATTAATGTTCCATGGAGAGTGCAGAAGCAGCCAATATTTCTGGTGGCAGTGATAGGAAACTCGGCTATCTGATAAATGTAGAATCATGGCCTGATTCTCAAGCAATCCTTGTTAAGCACCTCTTTCTGCTCTGCCTTTAAGAACCCTCTTAAAATTTATCTTTAAGACCAAGTTTTCAGTCACCTCTCTCAATTCTCCCACTTATCACAATCCAATGTTTAATTTTCCTCTGGAAGGAACGCTGGGGGATGTTAGAGGCACAATATAAATGCAAGTTATTGTCCTGACAAAAAAAATTCTACATAATTTGGTCCATTATGAATGACATCGGTCCATGGACAGTAAACTGTAATTTTGCAAATGGATAGCAATACATTTATCATTTAAAAAATAAGGCTTCCTGAGCCTCTGCTTATACTTGTTAAATGGCTTATGAGCTGCTAGTAAGTGTTAAAAGGATTATTATCACAGCTTCACTTTAATTGGGATCATATCTTCGGTCTGTTCACCGCATGATTCTAACTGTGGATCATAAATTTTGATGGAAAATGTACATTCTTTCCATTTTCCTTCAATTGAGAAATATATAGTCCTCGGGACTTTGAATAACGGAAAGTGAGCAATAAAATTTAAACAATGGATGTTGGAAGGCGGAATAAACATTCTGGAGATTTGCACGGTTAATCTCTGCAGGATTGAGAATCTTTTCCCCAGGAGATGGAATATATTGGGCAGAGTCCATGAAGCCAAATTGTACACATGACAGCCTTTTTGATATTCCAGACTTGATGTGCTAAACAATGTCACAAACTTTATTGTTCTGTTTCGTCCTCCTGAAAAAGTATGGAAATTGTTGACAGTTACGTCTTATTCGATTTGTAGGAGTAAGTTCTGAAAGTGAGTGTTAACATCTATTTAAATGGAGAATCATCACAGTCAACTACCATCCTTTCCTCTCCCGAGGCATATATATTTATTCCTGCTACTGTGCTACTATAGTGACCAGGCACACAAACACAGACTGGAAATTTCCTTTCCTAACTTTTTCCTTAAACTTCCAGACCAAGGTTGCTGAAGTTAATTGCTTTGCTCCCAATTCCACTCAGATCAACTTGGGAAATTTCACCTCAGAGCCATTAGGAACGCCATCCTCCCACCACCCACCCACATCTCCCCCCCCTCATCACCCACACCTCCCCCCACCATGCCACAACATCCCCCCCTCCCCCACATTCCAAATCACCTTTTTCAAGCAATGGGACTGGAGCAACCAAATTGATAATCTACTCCAAACCTTCTTTGCTTAATATCTGATGAAATGTATTTAAAAGCCTCACACAAACCTGACTTTCAATTTTAGATTGTACTTTAATCTTATTAGTAACATATTTCACAAATTCCACAATAACACCCTGCAAGAAAGCATTAACGTGCGTCATGAAGATCTCTGTAAGTGTGCTACTGATAAAACATCCAGCAATTTAAGTACAACCTGTTTTTAGCCAAAAATAATTAAGCAAATGAATTATACCCGAAAGCAAGATTCAGGCTAAAGATTTATTTGTTTAGTTTCCATAACGGTCTTTTAGTTTCCTGCATTGCCTCTTTGAGTGGTTTCAGAAACATTTCTCTCTGGTAAGTATCAAGCAGCTAAAATACAACTTTTATGTTGAGGACTATTTTTTTCAGCTGTGGGAGAATCCACGATAATAGTAGTGTGCAAGTCTTTCCCCTCCCCCACCTTCATGAGCTTCTTTGCTCCCAACCATCCCTCTTGTGCCACGATAACAGAACACGCCCTGACCCCTAATCTAGAGTCTGCATGCATCCTCTCTAATTAATGAAGTTTGATTCCTATCCACTCTCTTCTGTATCTGCGTTCTAGTTTTCCATGGTGGGACTAACAAGTCCAGAGAGTCCTAGACATCAAGGGATATGCAGTATTGGACAAAGAAACAAACAAAGGCTTATGATAGAGTCAGGATGCTCAAAACAGTGGATATCCTAGAGGTGTACAGGATGGAGGCTAATTAAAAAGGAATTAGGAGAGTGTAGAGAGGGCATGAAAAACCACTGGTGGGCAAAATGAAGCAAAATCCCATAGTGTTTTATAGAATATTAAGGGCCATTGGATAACCAGGGAAAAAGTAGGGCTCATTGGGGACCAAAGTGACAATCTCTGTGTGGAGCTGAAAGACATTAGTGAAGTATTTAATGAATATTTTGCATGTGTTCACTATGGAGAAAGACAATGTACATACAGAAAGCAGGAGGTGGAATTGTGATATAATTGAACGCATTAGCATTGAGAGAGAGGAGGTGTTAGCGGTTTTAGCAGACTTAAAATGGATAAATCCCCAGGCCCAGATGAGGTGTGCTTGAGATTGCTCTGTAAGGGAAGGGAGAGATTGCAGGGGTTATGACGCTAATTTTCAAATTTTCTCTGGCCATAGGGGAGGTGATGTGGAAATGCTGGCATTAGACTGCGATAAGCACAGTAAGAAGTCTCACAACATCAGGTTAAAGTCCAACAGGTTTATTTGGTAGCCCAAGCCCAAGAGCGTTACTTCTTCTTTCTCCTTAGCTTGTTCTACCAAATAAACCTGTTGGACTTTAACCTGGTGTTATGAAACATCTTACTGCACAGGACAGGTGCCAGAGGACCGGAAGATAACTAATGTGGTACCATTATTCTGGGAGGGAAATAGGGCAAAATCCTATGACAAGCCAGTCAATCTAACATCAGTGACAGGGAAATTACTGGAAAAAATTCAGAGGGACAGAATTAATCCGAACTTGGAAAGGCAAGGATTAATCAAAGATAGTCAGCAAGGCTTTGTCAGGGGCAGATCATGTCTAACGAATTTGATTTAGTTTTTCAAAGAGCTGGCCAATTGTATAGATGAGGGCAATGCAATGATGTAATCGACATGGACTTCAGTAAGGCTTTTGACAAGTTCCACATTGGAGGCTGAATCAGAAGGCAAGAGCCCATGGGATCCAGGGCAAATTGGCAAATTGGATCTAAAATTAACTTAGTGGTGGAAGTAGAGGGTAATAGTCAAAGGTTGTTTTTGTGACTGAAGGTCTTGTCCGATAGTGTACCAGAGGGATAGGTGCCAGGTCCCCTCCTTTTGTAGTGTACATGAATGATCTAGATGTAAACATGGGAAGTATGTACAGTAAACTTGCAGATGACATGAACATCGGTGGTGTGGTAAACAACAGTAAGTTTACAGGTTGACATGGATGGGCTGAACACTGGCAAATGGAATTTTATCCTGAAACATGTGAGATGATCCATTTTGGGAGGACTAACAAGAACACAATGAACGGTAGGTTGCTAGAAAGAGGACCGGAAGAACCTTGCGATGCATGTCCAAGATTCCCTGAAGACAGCAGGATAGGTAAATGTGGTTAAGAAGGCGTGTGGGATACTTTCCTTTATTAGTCGAGGCACGGAATACAAGAAGAAGGAGGTAATAGTGGAGCTGTGTAAAATGC
Source organism: Sphyrna mokarran (assembly GCA_024679065.1). Classification (NCBI taxonomy): domain Eukaryota; kingdom Metazoa; phylum Chordata; class Chondrichthyes; order Carcharhiniformes; family Carcharhinidae; genus Sphyrna; species Sphyrna mokarran. The sequence goes on from JAGIQG010000003.1 coordinate 109,397,289, forward strand.
CTGTTGCGACACAGCTAGAGTACTGTGTGCAGTTCTGATTCCACACTATAGAAGTAATGTGATTGCACTAGAAAAGGTATGGAGGAAATTCACCAGGATGTTACCTGGGCTGGAGCATTTCAGCTCTGAAGAGAAGCTGGACTGGCTGGGCTCGTTTTCCTTAAAGCACAGAAGGCTGAAGGGGGATCTCATCCAGATGTACAAAATTATAAGGGATATAGGAAGGGGGAATAGGAAAAAGCTATTCGCCTTAATAGAGGAGTCAATAAGCAGGGAGCACAGATTTCAGGTAAAAAGCAGGAGATTTAGAGGGAATTTAAGGAAAAATGTTTTCACTTGGAGGGTGGTGAAATCTGGAATTTAATATATGGTAGAGGCAGCGACTTGCATGACATTAAAGAAATATTTAGAAGAGCACTTGAAACACCATACCATAAAAAGCTACAAAGTGTGGAAAAATGGAATGAGAATAGGTAAGTGCTTGATGACCAGCACAGACACAATGAGCTGAAGGGCCTCTTTTTGTACTGCGTGCCTCTATCACCCAGTTGCTCTTTAAAAATTCTAGCAACCAGCCTCAATTAGAAGTCCCATCCACAAGGACCTTTTCAGTAAAAAGTGAGCTACATGACAAATCTGTTTGATCTTTACCTGGCATCTTAGAATAAGCTCCAACTATCTAACTGTTCTTATTATACCTCTTTTAATTACTCTCAAGTTTGTTGGAAGCCAAACCTCACAATCATGAGAATTTCTACTTCTAGCAACTTGTCTGTTCTACGGTCTTTATTTCCTTGTCTAACATATTCAAAAAAAGGTTCAGCAAATGAAGGGATTAGATGACTGCGGGATGCGCAGAAAGGACTGCTGGATTTTTGAAATATTGGTTAAGTGTTCAGGATGATGGAGAAGGGGGAAGTCTACAGACTGGCAAAGTGGGATGAAAGAGTCGAAAGTAAGACAGAAGTGCAAGTATGAGAAGTGAGTTCTGAAATTATTCTGAAATTTTTTGCACCAGTTTCCAGCTTTGCCTTTAGACAGGCAACCCTTTTCTGGCAATAGATTCTCTTCCAGAAAGCCAGGTGGTAAAGGAGTAGAACTGGAACCACTCTTTAAATATTTTGGTAAGCTTTATTGTTTGTTCAACATGTACAGTAGTCAGCAAGTCAGGAAATGGCTTTCATAGTGGCTAAGTGGACCTGAATCAGCATTCACACCATGTCACCCGTCAGTATCCAGTAACACCCAGAAAAGCCAATGATGCTACAGGCTATCTGAATTCGGCAAGCTCAGACTTAAAGAACCCCAGCATCACGGCATCTAAAACCGCCATAAGTGAAACTTATACAGACACACATTACAAACATGCATCTCCTAACCAACCTGCATGCCTTCAGACTGTTCCTATTTATAAGAACAGGGAAATTAATCCCCTGTTAATATCCATCATCTGCATACAGTTAAACACAATTAATATGCAATTAGCAATCATTATGAACCAATGTCACCTGCTGTAATTCATGGTGTCTTACTTCATTGTCATTGGAGGTTCATAATAATCAGATTGAAAATTGCTTTTAACAGTATCCTTTTGTCTTGCCAAAAAATATTTTAAATATGTGATCTGTTCATCTGTTTGTAGGGAGTCTTGCCAGCAACCCCTCCAGTGTAATCACATCCTTCCTATGATGCGGTGACCAGGGGAGTATACAGAACAACAGTGGCCTCACCAGTTCTATATAACTCCAACATGACCTCTCAGCTTTTGTAATCTATTCTTCGATTGTTAAGAATTGTTAAGTTCCTCATCCTAACGTGCCCTTCCGCTTTCAGAGAATTATGGATAAACACAGCCAGGTTCCTTTGTTCCTCAGAATTTCCTGCTGTACATTGAATACTTGTCCCTTGAGGAGCTCTAGCCTGCCCATGTAAGCGAAGACCTAGTTCTCTCTTGTCTTGCTGCTGTCTCTCTGTAGGAGGGAAGATACAGAAATTTTTCCTTGGGTCTGGGGTTTCAGTGATGTCTCTAATTTCTTGGTGTCCTGTGAGCCAGGAAGCGCTACACCAGGAAAGGAGCCTGTGGTATAAAAATTGACCTTGAGAGCTACAGGCAGTACCATCTATAACCAGAGCACGGCTCAATCTGTGGCTGCAGCAGGGAACATAACCCAGCAACAACCTTCTTGAGGCATTAAAGAGTCCTCAGACATTGCTACTAAATAAATTTAATATGGGGGGAGTGCTTCCTGAAGCTGCTCTGAATATGGGCCACCGTTTCCTTCCTGCTCCTCCAGGTCCTCCAGCACCGAGGGTAGCCCTGCATGCAGCCAAACCATTTAAGAAACAAGGACACTGTGCAGCTGAATATTTTAAAGTTTTAAGTTTTTAAAAAAGTTTTTTTTATAAGTTTATTGATTAGTGTCACATTTAGGTTTACATTAACACTGCAATGAAGTTACTGTGAAAATCTAAGTCAGAGCGTTAGCAATAGTTAAACCACAAACAAGGATATGCATTTATGTCTCCTTTAAGGCTAGCCTTGTTTACATTGAACTGAAGACCTACTTCGTTGCAGTAATTTGCTGCCATGCTATTGTCACACAATCAAAAATTAAATGCAAGAGACAGTTTGTATTTTATTATTGAGCTCCAGTAAAATATCTATCACCTTGCACTAACCTGACACAGATTGATCACACTAACTTCGGTAAACCTTAGACAATCAGTTTTTAATGCAATAAGAGGGAATGCCATCTATCTTAACAAAGCTAATGTCTAAAATGTTAGCAAGGTTCCACTTTAGGTATCCTAGTTTAGGAGATGCCTTTTTAGACAGGTCAGCAATTCAATAAGGGGCAGCTCTTTACACTGCGGCACTATTCTCAAGTCCCGCATTGCCAAGCTCCTTAGCAACCTTGATCCTAGCAACACAGAAACAAAATAGGAAAAGGCGCACTGTAATACCTATCAGCAGACAGGTTCCTTAGACCCAGTCAGAATCTTTCTAACCATATGGAAAAAAGTAAACTGGACACAACCAATAAAAAAAAACCCGCTTTGAAAGAATGTGCATATGAAGTAAACATAACAGTAACAGTTTAAAGGTCATCTTATATTTTATTGTCTTCGACCCTGACGAAGAGTCATAAAATCCCTACAGTGCAGAAGGAGGCCATTTGGCCCATTGAGTCTGCACCAACAATCGCACCCAGGCTTGTAACATTAAGTAATGCTGTTAATTTTTCTTCCAAATGAATAATTCAAGCTCAAAACGTTAGCTTTATTCTTTCTCCCCACAGATGAAATCATACCTGCTGAGATTTTCCAGAATTTTCAGTTTTCATTTCAGATTCCAGCTCTGAATTCCAGCTGCTTTCACAAAAAGCAATTTGCTTTTATATATCAGTAATCTTAATGTGATCGCTACAGCCATTCACAAAGTCAGATGTAAGCGTCTGTCTGAGCATCATGGTAATTCTCCCCTAACCCCACTGTACAATACTTAAAAGTCTGTATTTTGCCTGGAAATGTAATTCTTTCTTTTATTCCCTTCCAGTTTGGCTGCCCAAATTGTGACAATTTCAAGATTTCACTCTCACAGGCATAACTTGCCTAGCAACACACTGTTTGATAAGAGTCAGCATTAAGATGGTCTCAGCAGTACTAAGTGCTGAAATTTTCACTTCTAACCCTGACTCGCCATTAAAAATGTGCAGTAAATGCCTCTAATGAAATGGAACAATAAGTGACGCAAAGGTGCATAAAACCACAAGGATGATATTAGCAGGTAAAGGTTATAATATCCTCACAGCAGTGGAACTGACTAGTGTGGAACTGAGCCATATACAGCAAAAAGCTCAAGTTCAAATTCAAGTCTTGTAGATCTCAAAGAAGCCAAACTTAGGCAATGATTAAGTGTCACTATACAATAGATGAGGTAGAGGAAAAGGCACCAGCATTCCTTCTTCCCCTGTAGGTTGCTGGGACTATTTCTTCACTCATGGGCAAGATATTGGAAGGCAATGAGCAACCGACAAACCATTTCCTCAGCAGCAATCAATGCCTTCAAGAAAGAAGCAAAGAAAATCAGAAATTCTTTCTTAAGTACTATTATCATAGAATTGGGGCCGTCAGAAAAGTGGCCATGTCGAGCAAATAACTGAACAGAAGAAGATAACAAATACATTCTGTATATTTAGTGCATTTTCTAAAGTCCCTAGCACTAATGTTTCACAGCAATGGAAGTATCACACAAACAAAAATGCCATTCACTGCCCCAACGCACAGTATTGGGGACAAAGGTTTAAGGTGCATGGGGAAAATAGAGATGTGTGAGGCAAGTTTTTTACACAAAGGATGGTGAATGTCTGGAACCCACTGCTGGAGAGGTTGTGGGAGCAGTTATGATGAGCGGCACTTAAGGAGCAATTAGACAAATACAAGGATAGGATGGGAATGGAAAGATACGGAATATGTACGTGCATACAGTTTTAGTTTAGGCACGTATTATGATCGGCGCAGGTTTGGAAGGCCGAAGTTCCAGACACCACCGTCTGTGGAAAAAAGCTTGCCTTGCACATCTCCAAACTTTTTCCCATGCACCTTAAACTTATACCCGCTGTTCCTATGCTGTACTGTGTTTTATTGCAGTTGTTAAGATGACAATACTCAATCCGCTGTTTCAGTTATTTCAAAACATAATAATATGCCTTCCTCTCCTCAAAACGTCTCTTTGTCAAAAAGAATTGAACCTGGCAATGCTAGAGAAGGCAAAAACAAACAAATAAAATTATACATGCTGACAACTTTCTTTACTGAATTTACAATTTCAATTGGCAGTTGAAGTTCAGGCTGAGATTGAAAATGAATTTTATATATTCCCAATGTGGAGCTTCAGAAATTTAAGGACAGCCTTTTCAGAGGGCTTTTCTCTGCCTGAATTCCTGGTATTTCTAAGTGACCGTTCCTCCACTCCAGGAGCACTCATAAATAATATTTACCCTCTGGTTTTTGATCAGAATTGTCAGTGTTTAAAACCAATTCAGTTACTCTATTGGTGTTACACAATTAATAACTCCAGAGATCAGGCACTGTGAAATTATAATTTTCGTAAAGCAGGGTACATTCAACAACTAAAGATGACAGATTTGAGATACTGGATTTAGAACACATTTTATTTCAAAGTAATCTTTATAGATTTGATTTTCAGCAATGGTCCAGAATGATTTGGCTAAATGCATGAATTGTATAAAAGTGGAAACTGTATCTCAATCTTATGTCCTTTGTGGAATTCCATCAAATTTCTTTTATCAGATTAAACAGAAAACTTTCTGAAATTCGTTCTATCAACATATAGCTGTTGTTAGCATCAGGGTGACATTCAAAAAGTGGATTAAATTTGAAGACAAGGAAAGGGAACTGTTAATAAAATAATCTAACTCAGAGGTCATGAAGGGAAGTAGGGCGTTTAATACCTGGTGGTATAGGGATGAAAGATAGAAGGGCCTAATAGACAAGATGACCTCAGGTAGCCATACATAGAATGTAGTTCAGCAACATGGACAACCAATCTATATTGCCATAGGGTACTGATGTGATAGTGCTTAGGGACTCCTGGGAACTCAGTTGTCAATCTGTAAATTACTGCAAAACATTATGAACACACAAGTTAGAAGCAGAAGTAGACCTCTTGGTCCCTTGATTCAATACGATCATGGCTGATCTGATTACCCATTGGCCCACAATAATCTTTCACCTCTTGTTTATCAAGAGTATATCTACCTCGATGTCCAGTAGTTATGCAATGATGGGCAAGCCCAGAACATATGTAAGAGGGAGCTTGCTGGCACTATTCACGAATGGGTCTTGTGCCTGGGTACATTCTAAAGAGTCTAATCCTAATTGGATCTGCTCTGTGAAGGAGTTTACACTGTATCACACAGCCTGGCACGATTTGAGGAGGAGTGTAATCAATGTAGCCCAATGTCCCAAACCTCCTCCAAGAACTCCTCACCCAGATCTTGTTCCCATAAAGGTTTAATTCTTGATAAAGAGTTTTGTTGGGACAGAATTTGAGAAGAACAGAAATGATACCACGCTTAGTAATAAAAGGCACTAAGAAGATGTCAGTGGAAACACAAAGTGGGAGTGTCAGAAATTGAAAGTCGGCCCTACGCAAAAATATCTGAAAAGGTGCCTTGCAGGTAAAGCAAACTTATCCACCATCTGCTGGAATGACGCAAACACAACATCCACATACAAGTCCCGGAATGTTCTGATCCTGCGCTTGATCCATATATTGAAGGCACCATCCAAAACAGACAGAGGAAAAAATGGTTAGCCGATGCTGGGGGAGGTTAGAGACCAGCCTGAAACCCAAAGTGGCATCTAAATTGCATTCAAATTCTAAGAGTTGACTTAACAAGTACGCTTCTAGTATACTGGGAGGAGGGAAAATTTATAGGGGAACATATTGAAGCAGCCAAGGAAGACGGATCACAGGAGGAGGATTCTAACTACAGCCAACAAGGAACTTCCTGTTGCTTCTCCTTTCATACCATAATAGGGAAGCAAGCGCATTACACAGGACAGAGGTGGATCTGCTTAATGACCTGAGCACAAATTTCCTGAGAGGGATTAGCTCCCACTGAATTTGGCAAGGTCTTCTGGTTCTTAGAAGAGGTGTTTGATTTGGAAGAACCTGAATGAATTGTTTATTAATTGCTGAAAGGATATAGCTCCAGCCAGAATTCTCTGACCTTGCTGATGGCTGGATTCTCCAGTCCCGTTGCAGTGAATTTTCCATTCTCGCTGGCAGTCATGGCGGGGCATACAACACTGGAGAATTCCAAACTATATCTTTACAAAGAAATTGACCAATATTTCTCTTCCAGGTTTGGAATTCGCTTACGACCAGTGCATCTGGAAAGTTTCTGTTGTGCCAGATTAGGGAACTAGTGAACGGACCCAATGGATTTGACAGCTGTGCACATGCTTCTTTTCAATTAGAGGTGTAATCTCAGAATGATTCTTTAGCTGGTGGTCAGAATGTATGAAGAATATGTGAGACTTGAGGGCAGTTTGGGAGATCTCAAACTCTGTACTGCATTATAGATGCTGCATGGAAGTCATAAGATGCAAGTTGGGCTGCCCTCTAAGCTCATTTAAGGTTTGAGAAACTTAGCTCTCCCACTGGAGTTCAGACAGTTGCAGATTTCTGAACATAATAATAATCATACAGTTCAATGTTATATAAGAGCAATTAACTTGTGGACTAGACAGGGTAGATACAGGGAGGATATTCCCAATGGTCCAGAACCAGGGGTCACAGCCTAAAGATTCAGTTAAACCATTTAGGATGGAGCTGAGGAGACAATTCTTTACCCAAAGAGTGGTGAGCCTGTGGAATTCATTATCACAGGAAGTAATTGATGCCAAAATATTGAATGTATTCAACAGCCAGCTGGATATAACACTTGGAGCGAATGGGATCAAAAGTTATGAAGAAAAAGCAGGTTTAGGCTATTGAGTTGGATGATCATAATGAATGGCAGAGCGGGCTTGAAGGGCCAAATGGCTTCCTCCCACTCTTATCTTCTATGCTTCTATGTTAACTCACATGCAGAACAAGGATATACATCAAACTAGACATGTGGGCTTGTCATTTACAAACCCAAAAGAAATAGGTTATAAAACTGTCCAAATAATAGGACAGTCTGGCCAGGATTACAATTAGTAATACAAGATACAGGATGACAGCTATAGCAGCACCTTGCCTGCAGTTCATTTAACAGAATTTGATTTGTCACCTGGAAGTTGAGCAAACTCATCAATTCCTTGTAAGATGACAGCAAATTATACATTGAAATTGGTCACATGGTGTTTTGCAAGGTTGCGGCAACAAATGGATTGCTTCTCACACATTGAGACCTGATGGGCAACCTATTAAGTTCTACTCTTGCAGTTATGCCAAAGTTGCTGAACCCGTTCCAACACACTAAAACCACAAATGCTTTTCAGCAATGCTCTGGACATCCAGAGACAGACTGAAACACCAAAGAGTGCATCTCATGTGCAGTCTGCAGATCCAAGAGTCAGTCTGCCTCTGACTGATTCTGAGGCAGAAGGTTACAGATTCAAGCTCCAGCAAAGAACTCTTGTACACACTGTAAGCTGACCCATCAATGAAGGTCCTGAGGAAGTATTTTGCCAAATAGACTTGAGATATAAAAAGTGCCACAGCACTGATTGCTGTGAACTGAAGCCTCATGAAATTACACAGAAGTAATGTCTTCAAATCAAAATTCAACAAATCTAGGTAGCATCGGAAAATGATTATGAAAACTGTATTGCTGTAAGAATCCAACTGATTTCCTCAGTCCCTCGGAAGGGAACCTGCCTCTCTACTATATTCCAGTTCCACATTATGTAATTAACGCCTAACCCCTTCAAGGTATCCACTGATATTTGTATTGCCCAAATCTGAAGATCTAAAGCACAGAGGATCCTAGTTGTACATAGGAAAGATCAGATAACTGCGTGTGGAACTTGTCAATCTGTTTTTCTCACTCTGTCTGAACTCAGCTCTGAAGTATATAAAACTATTTTGCAAATAAGCACAACAATTGCAACCTTCTACCTGTGCTTTCAATGGGCAAGGCTTCCTAATCATATGCCAATTTAATACCAATACTCTGACTTATAACATGTTTATATGGAGCAATGTTGTTAGTTAAAGTCTCTCTCATTGAGTAGCATTCTAATCTCCTCCCCGCCACCCCGGCACACGTCCTGAGCCATATTTATGGCATGAAACTCACTCTTCCCCCACTTTGAGCATGGTCCATTCTTTCCCAACTCCCACCTCCCACCTATTGACAATGAAGCCCCCCATTCCATGAACAGCATCTCCACGTTGCATTTTGGTTACCTCCCCCCTTAGAAGTCTTTCAGCCATTGGCTCTAAGCTCTTTTACTCAATATAGGATTTGCATTTTGATTACTGTCCTCATTGTCAATGGCTTGACATGTCACCCTGACATGCAGGCAGATCAACTGTAATCCACAATAATTCCCTTCCCACTTATTAAGTTTGGAAATCACTCAGAACCCCCTTCCTGTTAATGGGCTACGGAATTATTTCTGGCCTATCAAATCCCTCTTTAGAAAACACAGTAAGAAATAAAGGAACTAGCTCTCCCTACCAAAAATCGTTCAAAAATCCTTTTCTCTCTTCTTCTGCCTCTCACCTTCACATCCTCTAATTTCCTATTCCTCTGCTTCTTTCACTCTCCCCACCACTTAACCCATTTATCTCAGTTTCCTCCTATTTCTTTTTTTGCAGAATATTGTCCCCCTCCTTATCCCCCTCCCCAGCCCTCCTCCCTTGTTCCCTTTGAGTAATTATGTTTTTAAACTTTCTTCCTCCCCATACCCTCCTCTCTCCCTATCTATATCTCCCCGTCTTTCTCCCCCCTTTCATTTCCTCTTCCCCTGTGAGTCTGTTTAAGCTTTAGTCTTTGTTGGCAAGAATGTTGGAGATTAACGAATGCTTCTTTTAGAAAATTACTATAAGAACCAAGAGGTGCTTAGGTCAGATTGGCACTTATAGTTTCCCCACAGGACAAGATAGAAAATTATGCCCAGAAGTTTCATTAAAGGGGCAGAGGTCACTCCAGAACACACTGAAGGCTTCTCATTAGCTAAAAGACAGCATTGAAGGAAGTCTGAATACAGAAAGTGACTCAGCAAAGGCAGATTTACAACTTGTGGGACCCTGTACTCAGCTTCATCTCTGGACCCCCTACCCAGGGATCTGAGGGCTTCCCTAACCAGGGAATGTTGAAGCCCACACCTCACATACATTCTATCTCTCCCCCCACACCCCTCACCACTTGCATACACCCTATCTCTTCCCTTCCATATCAATTGATATGAATTGAGGGATTGTTGGGACATGGAATGTTCCACCAGACACAGTAGCAGGAGTAGTCTGTGTCTGGTCATCACATGTTTCATATCCGAGTATTTTAAAAAGAGAAGTATGGTAAATAGGACAAGTGGCTAGAACTTTCTAAGGGCTGTGCAGTGACAATGATGGGCCGAGTGGCTTTCACTTGTGCTGTAAAATTCCACTGTTCCCACACAGAACTCAGATATCTTCTCAGGAATACTGCTACTGATGAAACCCATTACTTCCCAAAATGTTGTGTAAGGAAGGAAATTTCTGCTTGCACTCTTAACTATCTTTCCCTGCCATACTACCTGTTAAATAAGAAGACACACCCTAACATCCGACCAATTATCATTGTTTCAGAATATACGTCGCTAAATTTAGGGATTGTGGTTGTATTTCAAACAGGATGAATGAAGCAATTGGTAAAATTTCTGTGGTCTGAAGAAACTTCACAATTTTAGAGAATTTGGTTATACATATTCCACGTTTTGTTCCTTCTAAAATAATTTTTAAATTTGGGAAGCCCTAAGGAGGTTGCAGTCCTGGTGCTGAGATTTATAATAGAGGCCACCGCCTTGATTCACTCCTGCTTGTGATAACACAAAGGCAATGAGGACATTCATCGAAAAGCAGAATACGTTGTTCTTTCTGAGGGAATGCAGGCTTAAAGCAGGCTGGCTTGGCCTCGTCCCACTGCTGGCTTGAGGGATTTATCTGTAGCATGTGCTTATCTCTCATGGTGAGCTGGTGGCGCACTCCTGACGCCACATCCCACTGTGAAATTGGCTGCCCCTTGAACACTTTCAGTAAGGGCAATGTAGTTCTGATCAGCAACTGTTGTGTGGGGATGCACAATCCAGTTAGGTGTGGTGGTGGCCAGAAGCAGATGGAGGAGCAAGGGATGCTGACCATGGCTTTGGTTAGGAGGCAGTGGAGAGGGGGAAGGGAGAAGAGGGTTAGATATCATCTCAAACCAGAGGGGTGGGTGGAAAGGTGCCAATGATCACCGGGGCAGGGGAATAGAGAAGCACTGACTCCAATCAGTGGGTGGGGAGGGTGAATGACATTATCCCCTTGAGACCTCCATGGCGGGCAGTGGGGGGAGGAAGTTTATTCAGGTTCTGATCAGGGTGTCTTAATCTTTGAGCATCAGGATTTTGCTGGTGTATTGAGCCCCCAATCCTGTAAGATGGCATGAAACACAGTGCCTTGATTTTTCTTTTGGCAGAATGTCCTAAGATCTGGAGAGAAACACGCTGGTTTTCTCGCTAGAAACAACACTCTGCTGTTTTCTGGTAAGATTCCCCCGAACAAGTCACATTTCCCATTCATTGTCACAGGAGCAAAAGGCATTGCACTAACCAACTGCAATCAGTGCAAGTAAATTAAAAATAAGAATGCGATCCAAAAATATTTAATTGATTGCCAGTTTCGAGACATAAGATTTTGAAAGTAGTTAGTCTCACTTCCATCTGGAATTTTATTCACTATGTGGGAGTAATATGCAAAATGCTATCACTGGGTGGACTTACGTGGTTTTTAAATGTCGACTGAGCTCAAAGTGCTGCATAATTTCTTAACTTCACTCATACATAATTCTGTACATCATTATGAAGGGCAAAGTCAAACTAATGTTCACTTCCTGGATAATGTCATTCACCTTGCACAGTCATGGTTCAAATGTCTAGAAAACACTGCTGATCACTGTTAGACCCAAGCTTTTGTCCTAATGTTGTGCTTCCAGATTACACCTTATTCTGGCAGAAATCTGTTGTATGATGTCAGCCAATAGTTCCAGCAGTTTCAACTAGTGCCAATATATCTTTTAAAAGATTTAAATATATTGATAAGTGCACTTAAAAACACACTGTTCAGAATAGTCAATCCATGTGTCTAAAGATAGTTGAGTAATGTGTCACCAGTCTGTTGCTTTGCACTTGTCAATATGTATGGTGGTTTATACAGCAAAGCATTTTGCATCAAAGCAGCTTATAGCAATCTCATTATTCTAAGTTGAGAGGATGTTTACAAAGTAATCATTCAGTTCACCTTTTACTCTTTATAAAACCAGATTTGAAATCAGAAATCTACACTTCCCGCTGCCTCGGCAAAGCAGCCAACAATAATTAAGAACCCCAGCTCCCCAACTCTAAGCACTCTCTCTTCCACCTTCTTCTGTCAGGAAAATGATACAAAAGTCTGAGATCACATACCAACTGATTCAAGAACAGCTTCTTGCCTGCTGCTGTCAGATTTTTGAATGGACTTACCTTGCATTAAGTTGATCTTTTTCTACATCCTAGCTTTACTGTAACACTACATCCTGCACTCTCTTGTTTCCTTCTCTGTGAATGGTATGCTTTGTCTGTAGAGCGTGCAAGCAACAATATTTTTCACTGCATACTAATACATGTAACAATAGTAAATCAAATCAAAATGTATTTTCTGCATATACATTTGCCTCAGGCCCGTTCCCATTAGAGCTTTGTTCCAAATATAGGCAATCTTTTTCCCAGAGATGAAATGTCTAATACTAAAGGGCATACACTTAAGGTGAGAGGGGAAAAGTTCAAAGGAGATGTGAGGGATAAGTTTTGGTTACAGAGAATGGTAGGTGTCTGGAACGTGCTGCCAGGGTTGGTGATGGAGGCAGATACGAAGGGGGTGTTTAAAGGGCTTTTAGCTAAGCACATGAATAAGCAAGGAATAGAGGGACATGGACCAGAGGCAGGCAGAAGGAATTAGTTTAATTTGACATCATGCTCTGCACAACATCATGGGCCGAAGGGCCTGTTCCTGTGATACACTACTGTATGTTCTATGAGACCCAGATTATATATGTGAGCTGCCTGTGATTTCCCTCCATATCCTGGCAGCATTCCATTGAATGTGTCATCACGTAGCCCTGGTAAAATTAAAGTCAAATGGGACGAAATTCATCAATACCTGGGGTTAGGTACAAGTAAACTGACCTCCATTTAGCCGACAGTGCTGATGCACACACTCGGGACCAAGGCCCCTGCCCCAAGAAGCAAAGCGGTAGTTTGCATTATTCGAGCAAGCTCTTCCTCCCACTCCTGGGGACACCTGCACAGGATGTACAAGTTACACACGTCTTCTCTGTATATCTCTTTTATATTTGCCAATTTGTCTTTCACAGGGTGCACCTGAGGATCTGCTTTATATAAGTCATGCGGGTCCACCAAGGGATGGCCAAAAATAGGGCTTCGACAGGTAGGGCTAACGGGTAACATATAGCTCGATTTCTGTGTAAATGAATATGAGCCTTGTAGAATAGGTTATCCTCTAGCCCAGTCAAGTTTACAGTCGCGACAACACAAAATAATACAATTACATACACAACCTTATACATGTTCACAACAAGCAAGTATCAATCTTATCACTTTAAGTTAACAATTTTCCAAAAGTTATATTGCCAATCGAATGCTTTTACTCTTGCTTGTCATCATCACCTGTTTTGGGGAAAGAACTCTAGTCCCTTTAATTCATTCAATTCTTTGTGTAATTTCAGCTGGGTCCAATGTTTTTATATACTTTTCCCTATGTCTAGACAGGCACAGGTGTCTCCATTAATTATAAGTTCATATGGCCCATTTCATTTTGGTGCAAACCCTGGTTTTTCGAGTAATGTTTTACTAGGATGCAACTTCCCACTATTGAGATGTCAGGAAGCATTTCAAGTTCTCTCAGTGTATCTCTTTCTTCCTGATTATCTTTTACTAATTTACACCTTCCTTTTAGTTGGGTGCTTAGTTCCAAAACATATCTGTTGATTTTATCTTTCAGTGGACCTACATTGGTCCCACTTGTTATGATGTTTTCTTGTAATTGCATCGCCTGTCCTGTCACTAGTTCATCAGTGGTTAATCTGGTTGTCAGGTTTGTGGTAGCTCTTAGTTTCATTAATATAGTGGGTAATATTTTTGTCCACATTTGTATGGCTTTTTAAGGCATTCTTAAGGGTTCTGTTCATATGTTCCACCATTCCAAAACTCTGTGGGTGGTAAGGGATGTGGAATTTTTGTTTTATTCCCATCAATTGGCACACTGTTTTTGCCACCTTTCCAGTGAAGTGCGTCCCTTGGTCTGATTCTATTTGTAGCGGTACTCCCCATTTAGGGATTACCTCTGCTGCTGATATTCCAGCTACTATGGTAGCAGTACAACTTGTAGTAGGGAATGCTTCCACCCACCTGGTGAACTGGTCTATAATAACCAGACAATAGGTTTTGCCATGGATTGTGGCAGTGGCCCTGTGAAATTTATTTGCAGATGTTCCCAGGGGCCCCTGTGGTCAGGGCTGGTGTCCCATCTTAATTTTTATGCATCGGTGACAATTCCGGGCTATGTCCCTTCCCATTCCTTTCCACCACCAATCCTTTCCTATACTAGTTGCCATGGGCTCTCTTCCTGCACGTGAGAGTCAGTGGTGCAGTTCCAAAAGGGTGTTTTGTATGCACTCAAGTGCCATTATCTTATTTCATCTCCAAACATTATCAGTCCCTTTGCTCTCTTCCTGTGCTTCCCACTTCCTCTTTTCTTCTTTCGAGTATCCTCATGTAAGTCCTGAATATCTATTTTGTTTCCTGTCAACAGCCAACTGCCTCCTGCTCTAAGGTTAATTGTGCTGCTCTATCTGTGGCTTGGTTCCCTTTGAAACCTATCTGGACTATCTCTTCCTGGTTCTTTCATGCGCTTTAATTTTTATTACTGTGGTTTCTCAGAGTTTTTCACTAGCTTTTAGCAATACCTTGATCCTTTGTTGGTGTTTAATAGGACTTCATCCTACGGTTACGAACCTGCTTCTATCCCATATTGTCATAGAACATAGAACATTACAGAGCAGAACAGGCCCTTCGGCCCCCGATGTTGCGCCGACCAATTAAGAAAAAGCAATGACCCTCTAATCTAAACCATTCCCTTTTCATCCATAAACCTATCCACGGATCTCTTAAACACCCCCAAACTTGGCGCACCTACAACTGCAGCAGGCAGGGCATTCCATACCCTTACCACCCTCTGGGTAAAGAACCTACCTCTGACATCCATCCTATAACTACCACCCCTTAATTTATAGCTATGTCCCCTCGTGCTAGCTTTCTCATCCGAGGAAAAAGGCTGTCACTGTCCACCCTATCTAAACCTCTAATCATCTTATATGTTTCAATAAGATCTCCTCTTAGCCGCCTTCTTTCTAACGAAAACAACCTCAAATCCCTCAGCCTCTCCTCATAAGACCTGCCCTCCATACCAGCAACATCCTGGTAAACCTCCTCTGTACCCTCTCCAATGCCTCCACATCTTTCTTATAATGTGGGGACCAGAACTGCACACAATACTCCAAGTGCGGCCGCACTAGAGTTTTGTACAGTTGCAACATGACGTTGCGGCTCCGAAATTCAGTCCCCCTCCCAATAAAAGCTAAGACTCCGTATGCCTTCTTAACAACCTTATCGACTTGATTGCCAACTTTCAGGGATCTATGCACATATACACCAAGATCCCTCTGTTCATCAACACTATTAAGAGTCATTGTTACCCCGAATGTGTACCTACCGTCTGTATAAATGTACAGAATCATAGAAACGCTGCAGTGCAGGAAGAGGCCATTTGGCCCATCGAGTTTGCACATCTCAATACACTAAGGGTCAATTTTAGCATGGCCAATCAACCTAACTCGCACTTTTCTGGACGTGGGAGGAAACCCACGCAGACAGGAGGAGTGTGTGCAAACTTCACACAGACAGTGATCCAAGCTGGGAATCAAAACAAGGTCCCTGGAGCTGTGGAGTAGTAATATTAACCACTGTGCTACTATGCTGCCCCATCTTGCCTTCAGATAACTCTAGCGTCTTTGTGAGTGCCACTACTTCTGCCACTTGTGCAAATAGATCTCTGTCAATTCTTTCTGATCTTACTGTTTCTAATTTGTCATTTACTACTGCTCCCCCCCCCCCCCCCCCCCCCCAATCCCACCGTGTCTGGGGCGATCCTTCCACGTATTTGTGTGAACCATCTACAAAAAGGTCTCCTCGGCTGTTGTTAAAGGTACATCCTTTATCCTACCTTCTTCTATGTCCATATCTATATTCTCACAGTTATGTGGCTCTTCTGTGTCTAAAATTCTTTCTGCTGGGTTATCCCCTGTGTCCCTTATTATTATAACTGATTTGCTTGGAGGTAAGAGGACAGCTTCCCATTTAGCTCTTCTCATGTTTGAAACGGACCTTAGCTTTCCTAAGTTCAGCATTTCCACCAAGGTGTGTTTGGTGTGGAGGATTATATTCCTTGTCATTATTATTGGCTCGCTGACCTTTATAGCCCTGGTGGCCCAATCTAAGGTGGCTGCGCACCTTGGCAGTCCGGTGATTATCGGCACTCTTCTGCCGTTGAATAGTAACCTATGGGTCTCCTTTTATTGTCATGGTCCTATATTAGCACTATGGAAAGGAAACAAATTTGGAAGCAGTGGGAAATATCGTAATCATTGCGATAAAAATGGACACACAGAAGCAGTGTGTTGAGACAAACATGGGAGACCTCCGACCCGATCGAGGACCACAGCAGAATCGGAGGAACTAAGGAACCTGCGAGGTCAGCA
This sequence comes from Sphyrna mokarran, assembly GCA_024679065.1. Taxonomy (NCBI): domain Eukaryota; kingdom Metazoa; phylum Chordata; class Chondrichthyes; order Carcharhiniformes; family Carcharhinidae; genus Sphyrna; species Sphyrna mokarran. Next base: position 109,413,866 of record JAGIQG010000003.1, read on the forward strand.
AGATTGATGGTCTGCAGCCTCCATTCATAGGGTAAGAAAGAGGGGAGGATTTATGTGCCTTCACTAGTGAGATGCTGGTGGACAGAGGAGCATTCATATCTGTCACTGACCTCCTCTTACCCACTACAAGTAGGGTGACTACAGTATATGTAGTCCTTTGTGACTACAGTATATGTGGAAGTCTTTATTGGAATCTGGTAATCCTAGTCCAGGGGCTAATATTAGTTCTGTCTTTAATTTGTTGTAAGCCTCTTCCTGCTGGAATCCCCACTCTATGTGGTTTAAAGCTGCTTTTCTCCCTTTGACTAATTCTTGTACAGGTTCTGCCAATTTTGCGAATCCTGGGATAAAATTTCGGCTACAGTTAGAGTCCCAGCACATTCCTGACTCCTCTTATGGTGACGAGCCGTGGCATTTGTTGTACCACCTTCTTTCGGTCTGTTACCATTTCTTTAAGCCCTTGGGATATTAGGTGTCCTATGTACAGGACTTGTGTTTCCCGATTTGTGCCTTTTTGGGGATCACCATTAACCCTGTGGTTTTTAGTTTGTTTAATACTAGGTGTAGTGCTTCCTGATGTCCTGACTTAGATTCTGAAGCTATAAAGATATCATCTACATATTATAGGATCGTGCTACCCTCTGATAGTTCTACCTGTTCAGGATGTCACTCATTACTCAATGGAAGATAATGGGACTATTGTGGAATGCCTGCGGTAAACAAGTCCAAGTGTACTGTTTGTCTCCCACTGCAAAGACGAATTTGTCTTGAGATTCGGGATCCAAGGGTAGGGACCAGAATCCATTGGTTATATCCAATACCGTAAATATTTTACGCTCCGGTGACAGTCCATGGAGGATTGTCGAGGGACTTGCTACAATGGGTGCAACTTGGACGTGACTTTATGAAGCCCTGTGTAATCTATCATGAGCCTATAACTTCGTCGGGTTTGCTCACCAGCCAGGTTGGCGAATTAGTGGTACTTGTCATTTCCCTCAATTTCTTTTTCCACTAACCCTTTAACTATCGCCACTACAGCTGCCTTTGCTTCTGGTTTTATTGGGTATTATCGGTGGGGCTCATGCTCCAGTCCAGGTACCTTTATCGGATCCATTTAGTTAAGCCAGTATCTAATTTTGTCTCAGCCCTTACTCTGGGGACGGAGACACAGATGGTTCCGAACCCTCCTATCTCTAATTCCTAATCTCTGGTGGTGGCTATGGCCACCTTAATAGTTGCGAGGTGACTTGTGAATTTCCCTATTCTAGTTTTTTGACCGTCCCGTTTTGGCCAAATTAATTCTCCCTTTCCATAGTCTATCAAAATCTCATATTCTTTCATTAAATCATTTCCCATTATTGTACCCACATAGAATCTCATCAGCATATACAAATTATTTATTTCTACTAACATGGTCTCGCTCAGGTAGGCAGATGTTTTGTTCCCTCCCACTCCTGTAAATCACCCTACTTGTAGTGGGTAAGGGGAGGTCAGTGACAGATATGAATGCTCCTCTGTCCACCAGCATCTCACTAGTGAAGGCACATAAATCCTTCACTCGTTCTTACCCTATGAATGGAGGCTGCAGACCATCAATCTTGCTGGCCTCGCAGGTTCCTTAGTTCCTCCGATTCTGCTGTGGTCCTCGATCGGGTCGGAGGTCTCCCATGTTTGTCTCAACACACTGTTTCTGTGTGTCCATTTTTATCACAATGATTAAGATATTTCCCACTGCTTCCAAATTTGTTTCCTTTCCTTGGGAATGTGCAATCCTTGCAAAGTGCCCTTGTCGGCCACAATTATAACAGGTCAGTCTGGACTAGTTCCGCTCCCGCTACTGTAAGCAGCTACTCTTTCTTGTCTTACTTTTGTCTGGGATTTCTCCGCTCTGCCTCCCAATATCTCACTAGTCCATTCCACTGGTTCATCATAATCCTGGGACATAATCACTCCCATTTTTAGGATGGTTTGGTGAGCATCAGAGAGGCAATCCTTGAAAGCCTGGATGAACGCTCGATCCCCACAGCCTGGGTTCCCTTGTCCTGAGCATTCCTGGTATATTTGGAATGACCATTCCCCGTGCTCAGAAGCTCCTTTCCGCTTTAGCTTCTTGGTCATTGTAATTCTGCTCCAGTTAGTAGGAGCATTTCAAAACCTCTCTGGACTTCTGTTTTAACCTGGGTGAAGTGTGCCTGTTGGGCATCTATTTCTGCTGTTAGGGTGACTACATGTGTCCAACATCCCCCACTATACTCTTGTGCTAGGGGAGTGGCGGTTCCTCCTGCTACCTGCCTCCATTTATCTGCTGGACATGCTGCCCCGAACAGTTGGTATATGTCCCAAACTGTATCTAGTGCTTCCCAGAATTTAGTGTTTGCACTTCTAGGCTGTAGTTTACTCAGAGAAGCCATTATCTGCTGTCTTTCGCCTAGGGTGAATGGTTTATAATTTGCTGCTGGCTGCGCATCTGCGTTTTCATTTATGTTATTTAATCATAGAATTTGATTTCCTACAATGCAGAAAGGGGCCATTCAGCCCATCAAGTCTGCACCGATAACAAACTCCACATACTTAACTCACTAATCCCTGTATCCTGCACATCCCAGGACACTAAGCAGCAATTTAGCATGGCCAATGGACCTAACATGCATGTCTTTCAGACACTAGGAGGAAACCTGAGCACCGGATGAAACCCAAGCAGACACAGAGATTGCACGCAGTCTCTGCACAGACAATGACCCATGCCGGGAATCAAACCCAGATCTCTGGCGCTGTGAGGCAGCAGTGCTAACCACTGTGCCACCGTGCCCCCCCAAGTTGGCTTCTACTTGTTTTCAGGTCAGCATGTACGTAAATCAATGCCCCGGTCAAAGTGACAATATTAAATTGTTTGCTAAAACACATACACAAAGGAATTATTCTTGCATAATAAATAAGAAATAGTTAATTAGTAAATCTAATCTAAAGATTGGAAGTACAATGCAAGCATCAAAATGACCACTCCTTGCTGGCTTTAGGTGTGAACTGGGGACACTTTCATTTGACTTGCTTAAAGTCATATAACAGTTTCAGCAAATTAATTGTCCAAAGGCAATCATTTCTCAAACACTAAGGACAGAAGCAGATGAATCAAGCAAAGTATTTACATGATCTAACTTAGCCAGGAAATGCTTACTTTTGAACATTGCAGTAATCCAGACGAGGTACGTTTGATGTGAGAAGCTATACACATTTGTGGTGATATATAAGTAAAACTTTAACCCTATCTTTGTTTTGCCTTTTTTGGACAGTCACCAACAATATAGTTGGACTTTGATTTATCGTAATTACATGAGGGTGCTGTATTTTATTGCTGGAGAGAATGGCTGATTATTCCGCACTTCAGTCTGAATCAAACAGATGGACACTCATGAATCGTATTAGTGAGGTGTATATTAGATTTACGCAGTGTTTAAAAATCCACCAGCTCTCTTCCCAAAAACATTCTAAGTGCCAAGCTCATGTTAAAACTGGAGTAACTCCCACTGCTTTTCTTAGAGGGATTTTCCAACTGGATCTCCCACACACTGAGCAATGCAGAGTGTCCCAATGAGTTACGCATTGAAAATCGGGGGCAGGGTCTATTCCTGCTGGAGAGGCTGGCAGCATAGCACTGAGCAGGCCACTGCACATGCAATGATCTATCATAGCCAAGATTGGCACACGTGCAGTAATCCCGCACTGCCAGCCTCCCAATCATTGACTCGCTCAATCGCTGGCCAGCCATGCAACCTTCCCCAATCGTTAGCCTCCCAGACATTTGCAGGCAAGCCCTGACCGCTCCCCTCCCCCACATCGATCTCTCCTCCCTCCCCAACGCTGAGCAATCCCGATCTCCCAATCCCACTGTTCCATCAGCGTTGACCCTTCCCTGGCAGCATTCCCCCCACCCAACCCAATGGTTAGCTCTGATCAGCCCCTTTCCTCCTTTCTGTCACCAATGCCTATGCAGACTAACAGCAGGATTCCCTCCACCAATCACCCCCCCCAACAGGCCCCACCCCACCAAATGACATGCCCCACCCCCCTTACCCCGACCTCTTTGGGGGCCCCCATGGACCCTCTTTACTCCAGCGGGGAAGGGCTGCCAGCTCCCCGTTAGTGGAGAGCAGCTGAAAACCCTGCTGGAGTGAACCACTCCTGGTGGAAGGGGATGGAGTCGCTAGCGGGCCCAGAAACTTCAGTCCTAATAATGACATTCAGATCAGAATTTTGATGTGGAGAATAGCAATCAGTTCCACACTGATTTCCGGCACAGAGCTGATGATGCTGAAAATCCGGGGCCCAGAGATGCGCACAGACCGTAGTGTCCAGCGGGGAGCCCACTAAACGACCTCCGTGGTATCTCCCTGCTCGCTGCACTGCTCCAGCGGATATTTTGTCAACAGTAAACCTCCCCTACAACCAATACTTTTCAGTGAATATGCACCTCTGCATAATCCATTCATCGATAGTGTATTTGATAATGCCTCTATGCATTGCTTTTGTACCAGTCAATTCAAAAATATCAAATGAAAAGTTAATTTGAATGTATCAGAACTACAATCACGCAAAAAATAAATTCCAGCCAAGACCCATTTCAATCACCTTGTAACTGAAAGTAACAACATCCAATAAAATGAGTGAAAGATTTAACTGGTCAATCTTGGTTACTTTTGTCCTCATAATGAAAATAAATTTGCTTCAAGACAAATGGTAGGAAACAAATGAATCTTGTCCTACATATCTACTAAGTTGCTTACCACATTTTTTGAAATTTTTTGAAGCATTTTCTTTTAGTATAGCATACTGGATAAAATCTGGACATGTGATTTTTATTTTGTAAAGTGATTCTGGGCAGGATTTTATGGCCTCGCTTGTCCCAAGACCGTAAAATTCCACCAAGGTCAAATGGACCTTTCCATGGTCTGTGCTATGCCCGCTCCGATTCCTGTGCCAGGCGGGATGGTAAAATTCCGGCTCTCTCTCTATATCCTCTCATTTAATGCTGATATCTTTTATTCCCATGAAATCCCAAAAATTATTCCAAGGATATTTAAGAGGTAGGAAAATGTCAAGATCCAAGGAAAGATCCGAAAAGGATAGATCAGAGTACTTTCTAGATATCCAAAGAGACTTGGGGGTGGGGGGGAGTTGGGGGTGGGGGGGGTGGAGGGGGGCGGGTTCAAGTGCATAAGATCTTTGAAATGTCACAAAAAGAAGCACTACTACACACAAAAGATGATAGAGGCTCGGAATTCTCTTTCACAAACAGCAGTCAATACTAGATCAGTTACTATATTTATATCTGACATAGATAATGTTTTGCCAAGCAAGGGTACAGAGGGATATGGAAGGTATGTGGAGCTAGGACATAGATCAGTTATGATCTCATTAATAGTGGGATAAGCTTGATGAGTTGAATGGCCTACTCCTGTTCCCATGTTCCTAAAGATACTTGAGGGTGCAGTTTCAAGGCCAGGTTTGGATAAATACAGGTTGATTCTGGGTATGCATCAAGATGATAAGCAATAGCATAATCACAATATAATTCCTTAGCCTAGTAAAGCCAGATGTGACATCCTTTCTTCGAGGTTTTCTCAAACTGGAGTTAGTTCACTCCAGCTGCAGAACAAGCTGCAACATAGAAACCCTACAGTGTAGACGGAGGCTATTCAGCCTATCGAATCTGCACCAACAACAATCCTATCTAGAACCAATCCCCATAATCCCACATATTTATCCTGCAGAAAATAATCAAGAAGGCTCATAGAAGCTGGCCTTAAAAATGCAGAAGTTATACTGCAGCTATACAAAAGCCTGGTTATGGGCAGCATGGTGGCACAGTGGTTAGCACTGCTGCCTCACAGTGCCAGGGACCCCGGGGTTCAATTCCAATTTCGGGTGACTATCTGTGTGGAGTTTACACATTCTCCCTGTATCTATGTGGGTTCCCTCCAGATGGTCTGGTTTCCTCCCACAATTCAAAGATGCACGGGTTAGGTTGATCAGCCATGCTAAATTGCCCCTTTGTGTCAGGAGGATTAGCAGGATAAATACAAGGGAGTACAGAGATAGGGTGAAATTGTCAGCGCAGGCTCAAAGAGCTGAAGGGACTCCATCTGCATTCTAGGGATTCTATGATTCTATGAGTACTGTGAACAGTTTGGACATCACACCTTAGGGAGGACGTATTTGCCTTAGAGGGAGTGCAGCACAGCTTTACAAGAATGATACCTGGACTTCAAGGGGCTTAATTATATGGAAAGATTACACAAAATAGACCATTTTCTCTAGAATTTAGAAGGTTAAGGGGGTGATCAAAATCTTTGAGATACTAACAGGAAAAGGCAGTGTAGATAAAGATAAATTATTTCCACTGCTTGGAGATTCTAGAACTTGGGACAAAGTCTAAAAATTACAATGTCACCATTCAGAAGAGATGTTAAGAAGCCCTACTACACACAAAAGATGATAGAGGTTTGAAATTCTCTTTCACAATCAGCAGTCAATACTACATCAGTTACTATATTTAAAACTGACATAGATAATGTTTTGTCAAGCAAAGGAACAGAGGGATATGGGCCATTGGAAGGTATATGGAACTAGGCCACAGGTCAGCTATGGTCTCATTAATGGCGAGACAAGTTTGATGAGTTGAATAGCCTACTCTGGTTCCTATGTTCTTAAAGATACTTTACGCTGCAGTTTCAAGGCCAGGTTTGGATAAATACGAGTTGATTTGATGTGACATCCTTTCTAAGAGGCTTTCTCACACTGGAGTTATTTCACTCTAGCTGCAGAACAAGCTGCAACATTGAAACCCTACAGTGTAGAAGGAGGCTATCCAGTCCATCGAATCTGCACCAACAACAATCTCACCTAGAATCAATCCCCATAACCATGTTTACCATACTAATCCCTCTTACCTACATATCCCAGGACATTGAGGGGCAATTGATGCATGGCAATGCACCTAATCAGCACGTCTTTCGACTGTGGTAGGAAACTGGAGCACACGGAGAAAACCCACACAGACACAGGGAGAAGGTACAGATTCCACAAAGTCACCCAAGCCGAGAATTGAACTCAGGTCTCTGGTGCAGCAATGCTAACCACTGTGCCATTCTTAACAACCCTTCCTCCCCCAGGATCTTCAAAAACTTATTGTTGAATTACACGCCTTGTTTTATTATCACCTAATTGTTAAAGATTAAAGATTGAAAACATGCAGCAAATTACTAAGTACATGTGCCCAAAGCACTCAGATTGTTGCAACTTTAACAGATGCCAGAGTGTGGTGGCTAGGGCATTTTCATAGTAACTTTATTGCAGTGTTAACGTAAAGCCTACTTGTGGCTACTAAATAAATAAATTAGCGCAGTTAAACTGAGTCCAGTGTGCAGCATAACAAGGAATCACTCATACTCATTGAAACCAACAGAACAGCATTCATATTTAGTCTACAACATCTGTTAAAAAATCCAAAAGCACAATATAGCATTATCAAATAAAACTGACACTGAAACTCATAAGCGATATTAGGTTAGACTTGGGTAAAGAACACAGTTTTAAGAAGCATCTTAGAGAAAGAGGGGTATGAAGTTGAGTGCAAAGGAATGATTTCCAGGAAGGACCTTAACAGCATGGCTGCCAACTTTGGCATGATTTAAACTTGGAGATAATCAAGAGGAAAGAATTGGAGGAACGCAGATATCTCAAGAGTGTTACAGGATCAGAGAAATTATAGAAGTATGCAGGGAGGGACCTGGTCATAGAGAGATTTGAAAACAAAGTTGAGAAATTGAATACGGAGGTGTTGCTCAACTGCAGACAATGTAGGTCAGAGAGCAGAAGTGAAAGGGAAATGGTGAGAGTGAGAGCACAGGCAGCAAAGTTTTGGATGAGCTCCAGTTTATGCCAAATGAAAGATGGGAGTCCAGCCAGAAGAGGACGGGTCACATCCAATGGTGACAAAGGCTTGGGTTAAGGTTTCAGCAGAAGATGAACAGAGGTAGGGGACAGGGAAAGGGCAGGATTTTTCTCCCTCTCTGTGTTGTGTTCCTCTGCTGCAGGAGATGGCGCACTATTAAACTATAAGACGATAAGACACAGGAGCAGAATTAGGCCACTCAGCCCATCAAATCTGCTCCGCCATTCAATCGTGGCTAATTTTTTTCTCATTCCCATTCTCCTGTCTTTTCCTCATAATTCCTGATCATCTTATTAATCAGGAATGTATCTATCTCTACCTTAAAGAGGCTCAGTGACCTGGCCCCCACAGCCTTCTGCGACAATGTGTTCCACAGATTCACCACTTTCTGGCTGAAGAAATTCCTCCTCTTCTCAGTTTTAAAGAATTGCTCCTTCAGCCTGAGGTTGTGACCTCTGATTTTAGTTTTTCCTACTAGTGGAAATATCCTCTCCATATCCACGCTATCCAGGGCTTGCAGTATCCTGGAAGTTTCAATAAGATCCCCCTCATCCTTCTAAACTCCAATGAATACAGACACAGAGTTTTCAACCGTTTCTCATACGACATTCCAGGGATCATTCTCTGGGACTCTTTCCAAATCAAGCACATCCTTTCTTAGATATGGGGCCTAAAACTGCTCACAATATTCGAAATGGGGTCTCACATGAGCCTTAAAGTGTTGACTGGTGACAGAATCTTATGGTCCCACCGTTATCAATGGGGTTTTCCACACACTCCTCGCTGCTGGGAAGCCTGTGGCTGTGGAGTCTGAATGGTGACGTTGTAATTTTTAGACTTTGTCCCTAGTTCTAGACCATAAGATCCCACCAGTGTGAAAGGCACTAAGGTTTCAGTGAATGTAATGTAAGTGGATATAAGTGGATGATATATACTCATAAGTTCAGATCCAGGTCAACCAAGACTACAAACAATCTGGTTCAGCCTCACACAGTTGTCATGGAGTGTGATAGAGCTGGTAGTTTGGAAAAGAAGCTTGCTGTGGGGAACAAAGACCATGGGGTGAGATTTACAACACATGCATGTTTTGCAATGGTAGGAGTTAGGCCTCCATTGGCCACAGTGGGATCTTGTGGTCTCTCCACTGTCAACAGGGTTTTCAATTAAATGCACTCCTTGCCACCATGAAACCCTGCCCAAGCACCTCTCTTGCAGCATTGTCTCAAGCAATTGTCCTCCACCCTTATGCTAATAGATTATTTCCAGCTCCATTAGCCCTTATGATGTATCATAGCAAATTGACCTAATCAAATGTCATAGAATCATAAAGGTTGACAGCATGGAAACAGGCCTTTTGGCCCAAACTATCCATGTCACCCTTTTTTAAGGAATTTGTCTCAAGGAAATGCAAGTACAGTTCATAATGGGCTCCCCCTTATCTATCCTATCAATTATGTCACCAAAAAGGTCAGATAGACCTCTTCATTTTGGCAATTAAATTAACAAACTGAAGGACAAAGTAAAAGGGACATCCCGTGAAGGGAGAAGGGGGAAACTGCCTGGAACAAAAAACAAAGCGTAAAGGAAAACTTAAAACATTAAACCAAAATGTGATTAAAGGAGTCAATAATACACCTCAGACCCCTGCAGTGCCCAGCCAGAGCAGGCGGTCTCAACAGTGCCCTGAGAGGGGTCTCCAAGGAGGAAAGAAAAAGTAAAAAAGTAGCAAGGAAAGTAGGTACTGGAGCCCCAGTGAACCCGGGTGTAATAAAAACTCAGAAGTCTGACAACAGGAGCTAGAGGATAAGTGCAGACTTTGGTTACAAATTCTAGATAAAGCCCCACATTCTGCATTCGCGTTGCAGGCCAGGGTTACTAAGATGCAGAAATAACTGCGATCTCAGCGATGCAGTTAATTACAGGGAGCAGCAGTGGGGACTTGGTCACAATTCGCAACAAAAACAGGCTCTTCTAAATCAAGTGGATCTGAGCAAACTCCCTTATCGATTTTGCACTTGGCTGCACTGCATTGACAACCTTACCCCGCCGGAATAATCTGCACAAAATGTAAATATCACCGACCGCGGACAGGAGACACAAGGTAATGAGGAAACTGACACATTGTGAGTGCACACAGGGAAATGAGCATCAGTGGAGTAGGAGGTTACACAGCTAGAGGACACATATACCCTGCCCTAAGAGATTCCAGTGGGAGGAATTAACCCTCCTGTTCAAATCGTGCGGTGGAACCATTAGAATCAAAATGCAGAGAGAATTGTGGTGTGCACTAAGTGCTGGATTTGCCCCCAGTTATGTAAGCTTGGTGCGGTGCTCTGTAACACTCCGGTGTCGGCAGTAATGGTAAAAAGACACTAACCGCTCTGCTGTCAGATCACTGCGGCGAAACCAGCTCCAGACTCCGAGAGAGACTCGGTTAAAAATCCTCCCGATGATAATGTCTTGCAACAATTTCCAAACACTTCCGGGGCACAGCTAATGTTTGTCTGGATTGAACGCTGCAGCACGGGGCAGTGTTTCTCATCAGGCACCCTGCTCCATCCCTGGACACACACGGTCTGGGTACCACTCCTGTTCCAACTCACTGCCCCCAGCTCCCAGTCTCCCAGCTCCCAGCCTCACTGATCCCAGTCTCTCTGCTTCCAGCTCCCAGCCTCACTGATCCTAGCTCCCAGCCTCACTGATCCTAGCTCCCAGCCTCACTGATCCCAGTCTCTCTGCTTCCAGCTCCCAGCCTCACTGATCCTAGCTCCCAGCCTCACTGATCCCAGCTCCCAGCCTCACTGATCCCAGCTCCCAGCCTCACTGCTCCCAACCTCACTGATCCCAGTCTCACTGCTTCCAGCTTCACTGCTCCCAGCCTTTGATTCCAGTCTCGCTGCTCCCAGCTCCCAGCCTCACTGATCCCAGTCTCGCTGCTTCCAGCTCCCAGCCTCACTGATCCCAGCTCCCAGCCTCACTGATCCCAGTCTCGCTGATCCCAGTCTCGCTGCTTCCAGCTCCCAGCCTCACTGATCCCAGCTCCCAGCCTCACTGATCCCAGCTCCCAGCCTCGCTGATCCCAGTCTCACTGCTCCCAGCCTCTTCCAGCCTCATTGATCCCAGCTTCCAGCCTCAGGCATCCCTCCCTCACTGATCCCACTCTGGCTGCTTCCAACTCCCAGCCTCACTGATCCCAGTCTCGCTGCTTCCAACTCCCAGCCTCACTGATCCCAGCTCCCAGCTTCACTGCTCCCTGCCTCACAGATCCCAGTCTCACTGCTCCCAGCCTCTTCCAGCCTCACTGATCCCAGCTCACAGCCTCAGGCATCCCTGCCTCACTGATCCCAGTCTGGCTGCTTCCAGCTCCTAGCTTCACTGATCCCAGCTCCCAGCCTCCCAGCCTCACTGCTCCTTGCCTCATGGATCCCAGTCTGGCTGCTTCCAGCTCCCTGCCTCACTGATCCCAGCTCCCAGCCTCCCAGCTCCCTGCCTCACTGATCCCAGTTCCTAGCCTCCCAGCTCCCAGCCTCACTGATCCCAGTTCCCAGCCTCACTGCCTCACTGATCTCAGTCTCCCAGCTCCTAGCCTCACTCCTCTCTGCCTCACTGATCGCAGCCTCCCAACTCCTAGCCTCCTATCCCCTAGCCTTCCTGCTTCCAACCTCACTGCTCTCTCTACTCCATATGTGTATGCCATTCAATTCCCATTGATTCCTCATTCCAGGACTGATCCACTAATCAGAGTCATCAATCAAACCTGGCCTTTGGGGGAATGACACACATTGCAAACCCTCTAACTTCCATTTGCTTTTCATTTGACATGCATCCAAATGTGCATATGTCTTTAGCCATGCATCTTTAACCATACTGAGTGGATTATCCTGGACAAGCAACAGTGTTCAGCAAGTTTCCCAACCTCCCACCCCATAGGAACATGAATGGGGCGGCACAGTGGCTCAGTGGTTAGCACTGCTGCTTCATAGTGTTAGGGACTCAGGTTCAAGTCCCAGCTTCGGTCATTGTCTAGTGTGGAGTTTGCACATTCTCCCCATGTCTGCGTGGGTTTCCTTCGGATGCTCCGGTTTCCTTCCACAGTCTGAAAGATATGCTGATTAGGTGCATTGACCTGAACAGGTGCAGGACTGTTGCGACTAGGGGAATTTCACAGTAAATTCATTGCATTAATGTAAGCCTTACTTGTGACTAATAAATAAAGTTTACTGAAAGTGTTAGAACATAGAACATTACAGCACAGAACAGGCCCTTCGGCCTTCGATGTTGCGCTGACCAATATAAAAAGCAATGCCCCTCCAAACTAAACAATTCCCTTCTCTTCCATATACTTATCAACTAACCTCTTAAACGCCACCAAACTTGGCGCATCTACAACTGCTGCAGGCAGGGCATTCCACTCCCGACCCACCCTTTGGGTAAAGAACCTACCTCTGATATCCGTCCTATAACTATCACCCCTTAATTTAAAGCTGTGTCCCCTGTGCTAGCTTTTTCCATCCTAGGAAAAAGGCTATCACTGTCCACCCTATCTAAACCTCTAATCATCTTATATGTTTCGATTAGGTCCCCTCTTAGCCTCCTCCTTTCTAACGAAAACAACTCAAATCCCTCAGCCTCTCTTCATAAGACCTGCCCTCCATACCAGGCAACATCCTGGTAAACCTCCACTGTACCCTCTCCAATGCCTCCACATCTTTCTTATAATGTGGGGACCAGAACTGCACACAATACTCCAAGTGCGGCCGCACTAGAGATTTGTACAGTTGCAACATGACGTTGCAGCTCCAAAATTCAATCCCTCTACCAATAAAAGCCAAAAGTGTTGTCAGTTTTAGACAGCAATGATAATGAACACTGACAATTTTGCCATCTTTCTGGGCCATTGGATTTAGGATGCTGTGTCCTTATTGGGGAAATTCCAGCTAATACTGCATAGAAAGAAAAGAGTAGGTCATTCAACCCCTCAAGCCTGTTCAACCATTTACTTAGATCTTGGTTTATGTTGGAAACCTAGCTTTAATCAATTACTAATAGTTTCAGAAATCCACTGACGGTACTTTCTGACAGTGCATGTGGGCAAGTGTTCCCTTTATATAGGGAGATGGATCTCATCTACAAACTTGCTTTGAGATACAGGGTGGGTGGAATTCAACTTTATTTGGGACACACAACAAGCAGTGATGGGGTAAGGGACCTACTAACTTCATCCATCCAATTTTCTTTTCATTGTAAGTCAATGGAAATGCAAGTGTGATAGACAACTGGCAGCTGAACTGCTGCCATCTACTCTCTGCCAACATGAAACTTTACCCCTAATCAATCCATAACCAGAATCCAGGTTAAAAATAATGGCCAAAATGCCCAAAATTACCAATTATAATGTTGAAAATAGAGATATGCAGTCAAAGCTTTTCATCTCGCACTCATCAGGTCAGATGGAAGGTTACTTTACCAATTTCAAAGAAAGCAACAATTTATATTGCTTGAGAAAAGGTAGCCTAGGAGTCCAGCAATGGGAGCATTGTACCACACTCATGGATTGGGAGCAGGAAGTGCTTTAATGACTGAAGCAGTTCAGGAAAGGTAAATACACTTACACATTGAATTACATCCTACTGTGTGAATCATCCCTCCTTGCACTTGGCAAGTTCCTATGTTCACATTGCTTCTCACACCCACCTACATTGCAAATGCACCCACAGTTCCCCACATCCTAATCTATCCATCACTGTCACTCACTTTCATTCTCATGCTCATCTTGCCAGTACCAATTCACTTCTTTTATCTCAGACAGGGTCTTCACACTGCAGTGGGAGCCCACAGACCTCGATGACACCCCAGAAAAGCTGATTTGTTCTGAGGGTACACAATCAGCAAACTCATGTTTAGTATGAAAGAGCTCAGATATTCACATTTTATTACCAACTGGTTCACTAATATCCTTTAGGGAAGGAAATCTGCCGTCCTTACTTGTTCTGGCCGGAGCCACAGCAATGTGGTTGACTCTCAACTGTCCCTCAAGGGCCACTAGGGATGGGTATAACTGCTGGCTAACCAGTGATGCCCAAATCCCACGGATGAATTTAAAAAATATATTAGGACCAGACAGAGTCTAATCACCTCTTCCTGACATTCAATGGTCTTACTTTCATCAAATCTCTCTGTCAACATCCTAGAGGTCACCATTGACCAGAAACTTAACTGGACCAGCCATATAAATACTGTGGTGACAAGGACAGGTCTGGTTGGGAATTCTGCAGAGGGTGACTCATTTCCGGATGCCCTAAGGCATATCCTACATTTACAAGGAACAAGTCAGGAGTGTGATGGAATACTCTCCACTTGCCTGGATGAATGTGGCCTGGACATCACTCATGAAGCTTGACACCTTGCAGTACAAAGCAGTTAGTCTGATTCGCATCACATGTACCATCTCAAACATTCCCACTGTCATTACTGGCACACTGTGGCTGAAGTTTGTACCCACCACACGATTGCAATTTGGCAAGACCTCTTTGACAACAACATGACCTCTACTAAGTTGGAGACAAGGGCAGGAGGAACATCAGGGGAACATCACTATGCCTAAGTTTTCAACAATGGCAATGAAAAATTGGTATTGAATACTGGCCTTGCCAATGATTTCCACATCCCGTGAATGAATGAAAACAAAATATTTGAGTTGTAACTGGTGATTCTCACTCGCAATTGAGGAAAATCAGATGCTGGTTGTAGGGACAATAAAGTGGCATATTTCCAATCAAAGACAATGCGCTTTCCATGTTCTGGCCAGCTGGACACAGATATTATATACCAAAAACCAACGATGAATAGGATAACAATTGAGGAGTAACAGAGAATGTGTGATTTACTAACAGACCTTGAAACACACTAATAAAGATTACAGAGAGAATGATGCAGTCCATGCACATAACCAATGTACACTCTGATATCGATATGTTTGATGGCCTAAACAGAATGCCAGATACCTTAGCTTTGTTCTTATCTGGTTGTGCTGATCTCCAACGAAGTGTTCTCTAACAGAGTGCTAGCAATGAAGTGCAGTTAGACCGTGAGAGTGATAACACAAAAAGAGAAATGGAAGTGGAAACTCCACTCAAAGCATTTGCATTTCTCACCCATTGCCCTCCTGCATGCCCTTCTCTAATCAGTAATCCTACATGCTCCTACATGCTCCTGTACTGCAGCTGGTGGGCATGGGGGCTCCAAAACACAGAGGTTAATGGATAAGGGCATCTCAACAGTCACAGCAGAGAACTGAGCAGACTGTCCTTATCTCTACTTTCACAAGAGCTGCACCCTGTAGGAGGGGCAGATAAAGGAATAGAAAAGCCCAGTGGTTGCACAAGGTTGGATGTGAAAGTGTGCAATAGTAAAGTTTCTGTTCTTTAGTCGAATCACAAACATTGTTAATTGAAACCAATTTCTGTCTTTCCCACTGTTCGTTGCCAGCTGTTAAACTGCCTTTCTATTTACCTTAGTGATGAATGGAAAGCTATGAATAATTGGGGATCAATGGAAGGATCTGCAAGATGGAGGTGCCCGATTAGTTGTTTATGGGACCTCTCTGTGGTATTGGTATCGGTATTGGCCCAGCCAATTACTGCTGGTGAAAGCCAAGTTATTAAGGACATTGCATTATTAAGGACATTTCCAGCATCCTGGGCAATAATATGAGCTTCTGCTTCTGCATTGCCGTCATCATTTCTCTGTTCCATAAAATTATCTGCAGATCATCTATGCCTTGCACTTTCATGCTTATGCAAGTTCAGATCTTGTTGCTGCACTATGTTGTTCAGAGTGCAGCAAACAAAAACGTCACATCTCACTATGTTAATTTTCACACGTCTGTCCATTCCACCAAGCTATGTTCCTTTGAAATCTCTCAGGATCAGATAATGTGGAGGATGGAATGATAATGCATGTAACAATATTATAAATTTTGTCAAAGTGAAGAATCATTAATAACACAGTGTGAGGCTTGCTGATTAAAATAATCAAATTGGAGCTAATAATTCTTTTTCTCACACTGTTAGGCTTTAACTCTTCAAGTTTTCAGGTGATATGAGAAGACAAGAGAGATGTGAGCAATGAGATTGCTGTCACACTCATATTAAAAATTAAAATATTTGTAGTTAATCAATATTTTTCCAACTCTTAAAGCATCCAAAAACACTGCCAATTAATTCATTTGAAGTCTGTTTATTATTGATGTAGACCAGATGGAGGAGCCAGTGTGATGGTTCTGTAAGATCAGCAATCATGGCTAAAAGACATCTAGCTATGGACAAACGCACCGCTCTATGGTCTCAGAGAAATCTGACTCCCAGTCATAGGCATGATTCACAAACTGCTCCAATATGGCAACAAACAGATATTGAAAATTCTGGATGTCATCCACACTAAACACTTTTCTCTCTGAGTAGGGATAGGTAGATAGGAAGAAACTTTTCCCCTTACTGGAAGAATCAATAACCAGGAAGTGTAGATTTAAGGTAAGGAGCAGGAAATTTACCTGCGGATTTGAGGAAAGACATTTTTCACCCAGGGAATGGTGACAATCTGGAACTCACTGCCTGAAAGGGTGCTGAGACAGGAACCCTCACAACATTTAAGAAGCATTTAGATGAGCAGTTGAAATGCCATAGCATCCAGGGCATTTGCTGGAAGTGCTGGAAAATGGGATCAGATTAGATAAGTGCTTCATGACCAGTAAAGAAACAATAAGCCAAAGGTTCTTTTTTTATGCTGTAAATCTCTATGAATCTCTGACTATTGCTGTGTTGCTCTCAGCTTTCTCAAACCAGCAGAAGGTATCAAAACCCACAAGAGATGCATTAGTGCTGATTACAACTGGCACTTGAGTCCAGAATTGTCCTCATTCAGCACAGAGACAGGCCCAGATTCCAGCTCCTTTCAGACAGCAGAAAATAACCTTATTCTTTTAGACCAGCCAAACTTCCAGATAGGCACCAACATGCTTTATAAACAGACACCGTGGAGAAGGAGCAGCAGCAGAGGGTTAAGCCTAAATTCAGGGAAAAACATTTGTTGCAGAATCAGGAAAATGCTACAGTAGCAAAGCTGGAGCAGAAGCTCTCACACACAACTTTGGGGAGGCACAAGTACACATGATGAATCAGAGCGCAACATTAGAAGCCAAGCTGCAGGTTAAGCTGAAAGAGGAGGAATGTACAGACAGAAGTGTGGTAAACTTCAGCTTCCAGGAAGAATGTGGCAGAATCCACCAAAAATCTGACTCCACTCGATGAGTGATACTCGGAAGTCAACATCTGGTTCAATTCTTGTCCTCCTTAGCATTGTATTTTTCTTTATTGACATTCTCCTTCCAAAGGGAATGTTTGCTCCATCTAAAACATCAAGTACTACAACCTCAAGTCCAGACTAATAAAGTCAGCTCAAAGCAGTTGACACTACTAATCCTGCAAACTTGAAAGGATGAGATCTGGGAGGGTTGTAGTGTTTCCAGACCATCTAAACTTGTAAATTGAGATACTTGGGTAGTGGGGTGAGGGGATGCAGAAAGAAGGAGTAATGTGTAAATGTTATTATAAGTACATTTTGGTAAAGACTTTGGGGAGGTATGATGTAGTATCGGTGTTCAGGACTGTAAGGGTTTATATGGGAGTCAGGAAACAATATCATCCACATTATTATACATATGTTACATGTAGTGCATCACGGTAACTTTAGTAGAAGTCAGTATAAAGATCGCATCTGTATCGTGTATATAGTTTTGTGTTATTAATAAAGAACAAAGAACAAAACAGCACGGGAAACAGGCCCTTCGGCCCAACAAGCCTGCGTCGCCACCTCAATGTTCCCACTTCTATTCATGATCTCTGTCTATGTTTATAGATCTATGCAATGGAACCAAATTTGAGACAATTTAGGGAGAATTTATTCTGCCAATCAGCCTAAGAGCACATCTTTGGGATATGGGAGGAAACCAGAGCACTGGAGAAAACCCACTCAAGCACAGGGAGAATGCGCAAACTCCCACAGACACAGGCCCAAATCCATCTATCTGCACAGCACAGCAATAGCCACTGAGTTGTCGTGTTGCCCATCAAATAGTCCAAGTTGAGCATACACTAACGATGTGAAGTGCTAGGCTACTCTCGAAAAATCCAAGAGCAGCCCTCTCACGACTCATCGCGTGTATGCCCCTTGTTAGACAACAAAGCAGACCGAAGTACCTCTAGGATAAAACAAATACATCAATATCATCGATGGTGATAAACAGTGATTGTTCATGCATACACGCCTCTAGATCTCTTTGTGATACAACATACAACTTTATAACAATAATGATCAAATAATCTGTTTGTGATGTTGCTTGAGAGATAAATATTGATTAGGACACCAGAGATAAGTTTTCCAAAATGCTGCCATCAAATCTCTTACATTCAGTTGTGAAAGCAGGCAGAGCCTGTGTTTAAAATTACATTTGAAAGACCACATTACTAATAATAAGCAGCACTCTTTCAGTATTGTAGTAGAATGCTAGAATAGATTTTAGTTGTCAAGATTCTGTCGTGCAATTTTCTGACTCAGAGGCAAGTGTGCCACCACCTGAGTCACAACTGACCCATATCTCTAGGGACTTCCTCTAGTCTTCACAGAACAGTGTTATGAGATCATTTATCAACATACAAATATTTCATGCCTCAATTGAAAGACAGCACCTCAGCAATGCCAGTTCTTCACTACTGTGATGTTGCGTTCACCTAGATTATCTGCTTAAAGCCCAAGGGCAGAGTTTAAATTTCTAACCTTCTAACACAAAAGTCAGAGCCATGTTGACATTTAATAATGAGCTTCAGATCACTCAATTTCCTTTTCTGTGTAAGGGAGTTAGACTGTCTCAGCAAATAACATGGTCAGACAGTAGACAATTCCCGAAAATTTACTATTGCCACAGTAATACTAATTATAATAATAAGTAACTACGTGATAAATGGAGGCAATCAGAAAGTTACAGCAGAGAGGAAGCAAAGATGACAGGAATCTGCAACAATACAACGGGAAGCCGTGACACAGGAATACTGGTAATAAGTAACTCTTGCAATTCAGTTGGCAAACAAGTCACCAGATCTTTACATCTTCATCTAAATGTTTTGTTGGGTAGCACAATAGCATAATGGTTAGCAACACTGCCTCACAGCACCAGACACCTGGGTTCAATTTCCGGCACTGTCTATCCAGAGTCTGTATGTTCTCCCTGTGCCTGCATGGGTTTCCTTCAGTTGCCTCCCACAGTCCAAAGATGTGCTGGTTAGGTGAATTGGCCATGCTAAATTTTCCCTCAGTGTACCTGCCGGAATGTGGCAACTAGAGGATTTTCATAGTATCTTCATTGCAGCCTACTTGTGACTAATAAACTTTAACTTTGTTATCATCTCACTTGCACCCTTGCCCATCTGTCTTCTTCCGAGTCAATCTTTGTTTTTTTCTGATTATCTTAAAGCTGAGAAAGTCAATGTTAACAAAATGATGAGTCAATGACTACAAAGGCCACAGTGCTAATTATATGTAATCATAGCACAAACAAATGATGCAACTCCTTTTCAAGTTATTTTGTGGAAAAACAAAACACCATTAACATTTCACAATAATGGTTCTTTTCATAATATCATTTTTTACAGCACTCAGTAAGTGGGAGATATTTTCAAAAGTCCCTTCTGAAATATTGGTGCTAATATGAGTCAGATAAATGGGTGTAAGGAAGTCACAGTTAACTTCTTGTTTCTCATAACTGATAGTTTCACTGAGCTATTTGGTGCCGAATGAATGGGGTGAAACCAAGAAAGAACAAATAATGTGCAGAATTACCCTGAAGAGTTTGTTCTCATTTTCAACCTACATGTAAATTTTCTTCTATTTCGGTTAATAGGCGATTATTCAATTTGGAAACTTACAGTAATTGCACTGATTAGGCTATACCCTATTTTGTGGGGTGGGGAGGTTGAAGCTTGTATTTCCTCTAGGTTATGCCATTTTGCAAGAAAAGCACTTATATCTCTCTCACAACTTCTGGAAGGCTGTATTTACACTGAGAAGCAGTTCCACCACAGTAAAGCAGGAACATTCTCTCACAGGAGCACGGGTGATAAATTCATCTTGGAGTCAGTTGACAAACAAGTCACCTGAGCGTTTTATCTTCATTCCCGGCTTTCAATTATAGCCTCATTGTACACACGTAGGCCGTGTACCATCTGGCTTGTGTTGGTCAATGTAGAATCTTTATTCTTATTATCTTCAGCTGGTAAGTCAATAATAATGTAATGAATAACTCAATACCATAACGATACTGAAAATTATATCTCACCTTCTACAAAAAAAAAATGACATAACTGTTTTTCAATTATTTTGTTGCAGAGGCATTTATTTGGTTCCAAGGATTTGGGATTAAAAGAATCAGTGAAGTACAGAATTAATCTAAACAAGTTTCCTTTCTCAATTTCAACCAATGCATAAATTATATTCCATCCTGCATTTGATATCTGAGGTGGAAAATTTGTAAGGAGCTGTTTTTGGGCACATGGATTGCAATTTATGTCCTGTATGTGCCTATTACCATTGCTCCTTCCTCTTTATTGAATATAAAAACTGAAACTGTGGGAAAAATGCAGCAGGACTGGCAGCATCTGTGGAGAGGAAAACAGTTGACATCTCAAGTGCAAAAATATCTTCTGCACAATCTTCCTCCTCATTTATCTGATGTCAGTATTGGTTTAAGCAGAGCTTGAGCTGCTGGCTGCCTGAGCACTCGGCAGAGGAGTCAATCTCATGTAGCGCAGTTCAGCCTGTTCCTCTTAAAGAGAAGTTGCATTCACTGGAAGGGTGGCACTCATGGTTACCTGCGCTAACACTGGCTGCACATCAGAGCTGTACAAATGGAGTAATAGGGGAGAGAATGTGACCCTAGGTGCCTGAGTGCAGCACTGGTGGCCTTAGTCATGGAGGTAGAGAGAGATGAAGACCTCCTCTTTCAGTTAGAGTTTTAGGCAGCACCCTGTGAGGAAAATGGGAACAGGCAACCATGCAGGTCAATCTGTCCCAGAGGAGCTGGCAGCAGCTCCACAAAATGTTTAATGATCTCGTGGATGGTTACATTCAGTGAATGCATATTAAAGGATTTCATATTCACCTCAGCACCAACCTGTTAATGTCCTACCACCCTATCACTCATCCAGTAATAGTCCATAGTACACCAGATACTTTCCTTCAACCTCACGCACATTCTAATGATGCCAACCTCACTCAGCTCCCAACAGCTTTGAGATATCTCCTGTTATTCAACTGTAGCAGGTACATTGCCCACACACAGTGGAACATAACCACTGACTTTTTTCGCTCTGTTTCTTGCTGTAACCATTTGGAACAAAATGAAACGGATGTGAGGCACAGACACTTACATCATCTGAGCCTTGTGAAGGAGATGGGAAATGGTTCTCTGCATCACGGCGCCATCCATTGATGGTGGGTTCTACCCTTAGGCCCTTCTCAACTCCCGGCTCAGCTTTATCCCCCGATCTGGAGTGAAGAATAAGCTGCTAATGGTGTGACCCTACATGTCTGGTTTTCGATTCCTCCCCACTTTCCTCATCCTAACCTTCCATTTTTGATTTTCTGCTTTCAAACACCTTAAATGCTATATAACCAGCCAGGAGGAAGAGAGCAAGAGCAACAACACAGTACTGATGAAGAGGCACCATCATTTCACCTGACATATGCAATTGAGATACCTCTCTTTATTTTTTCACACAATGTCAGCATCGCTGGCTAGGGCAACATTTGTTACCCTTCTTGAACCATTGATTAGATCAAGAAGGGTAACGCCTTCTTGTGACAGCCAGGAACCTGACCCAGCAACATTGAAGGAATGGACGATACAGTTCCAAGTCAGTATGGTATGTGGCTTGGAGAGGAACTTGCACATGGTGGTGTTACAATGCATCTTTTGCTCTTATTGTTCTAGATGGTAGAATTTGCAGGTGCTGTTTGCAGTGTATCTTACAGGCTATACACACTGTTGCCAGCGTGCATCAGTGCTGAAGGGGATGAGTGTCTAACTTTTTGGACGGTGGATGATCAAGCAGGCTGCTTTGTCTTGGATTAGTGTTAAGCTTCTTCATGTTGTTAGAACCACATCCAGGCAAGCGGAGAGTACATCACACTCCTGATTTGTGCCTTATAGATGGTGGACAGACTTTCAGAAGGTGAGTTAATTACTACTGAATTCCCAACCTCTGACCTACTCTCGTAATCACAGTTTTCAATGGCTGGTCCAATTCAGTTTCTGGTCAATGGTAATTCTACGTCCAAAGTTGCAGAATTGGTTCCCAGCCAATTCATGTTTCTGACAACATTTTCGGCCTCTTTGGGTGGGGTAATTAAACAAAGATTAAGCGGTTTACATCTTCTAACTGAACCATGGTAAATGTAACTGAATGTTTATTGGATTGCTGCCTGCCATGCTGGGATTTTGATATTGTTGGGGCCAGCCGGTTTTATGTAGCAATTTGAAACTGAAAAATCCTCTGATATTCCAGAAATAATACCACCTGGCTGCCAGCAACAGTTGTATCACTGAGGTCTTAACGCAACACATTGCCAGAGTAAATACAGACTTCAACAAATATTAAGTTCTTATAGCCTCTGAGAATAAAATTGGATAATGCCCAAAAATGGGCGCAGGATCATGATGTGTGATTAACCCACACCCATAGATTGAAATGTAGGCAGCTGCCAATTCTCTGCTGTCTGCACATTACCATGAGTTCTGTATGCAGACAGCACTCCACATGCCAGTCATTAGCCACATGCACCCACTGGGTCAGCAATATAATGAATGGCCAGCATTACTTTAAGCTTCTGAGCTACTCCAAGCTGGCATAAACTTTCTAAAAGGAAATTGTATTGTGGCTGTTGGAGTTCTTTGGAAACAGTGTGCTGTGCAATAGTCATCAATGACTAATGATGGGAGAGTGTGGTGAGCAAGATTTTTGGATGCTGCAGTTCTGTTTTGTTGGCCTCATGCCCTGGTCCACCCTCTCTCTGATTTTCAGTGCTTTAATATTTTTAATTCCCTAGGTTTTGTGTTTTACTTTATCTTGAGCTATTCTATCTTTAATTTCAAAAGAATCACACAGCAATATGCCACAGAAGGAGTCCATTCAGCCATCCTGCCTGTACTGCTTCTTTAACATTAGTTCTTCCCCACAACATTTTCCTTTTCGGACACTATAACCACATTTCCACATTGGTCCCTGTCAACTCCAGCAGAATGCAGCTGGTTGCCACTGAGACCCACCAAGATCACCAAACAACCCTGGCATCACATTAGAGGGCAATTGAGTGTTTGCATGTAACCAGTGTTTGCATCCTGACCTCGCAATGCATCCTGTCATGACCTTAACTTGGGTATGTGATGATAGGCATCACCCTCACACCTTGCATCATTGTAATCTGTGCGATGTTGCAGCCTTTCTGGGATTGTCAGCTCAATACCTGGGACATTGAATTGCGGAGGGTTAACTGTCGGTCTCCAATAAATGGCAGTGCTTTTTGTCTGCACACTGTTTAATGGCAAGGGGACACTGGGGTAACTGCTCAGCCAAGTGTCTGCCTCTTGTAACAGCTGAATCATGAGGCCAGAGATTAGCATATCCGGCACATTCCTGGAGGACATCCTGTTCGCCCTGGGTCACACAAGGTTAGAGCTGAGCAGCCTTCCCTGACCTCTACCTGAGATCTACCTCTACACACAAACACCCCTGACAATCAGTGTGTGATTGCTGGGTGGATATTCTCCCCTCTGTCCTCACACTGCTGCCTGAGTGTGGGTTTGAGTCACACTGCAGTCACCCTCCCCCCAGAGCAAGACCCTTCAGGCTGCATGAGGGGAGACGCAAACCATTCCTGAATCTCCCATTCTCCCCTGACCTCTCGTGGGACCCTACCCACATAACTCACAGTCACCCCCAGTGCTGAGCCTCTTGTTTTCAAGCCTTCTGGCTGGTCCATACCCAGGAAGGGCACTCCCTAAGCTGCGACATGGAAGGAGGGCAGAGGAAGGAGCTCCTAGGAAGTGCTGCCTACATACCAGCTTTCACAACCCCCTTAAAGCAGGGGGCACCCCACAACGAAGGAAAGATAAAGCCTGCAAGTGATTTCTGTGGACCCTCTGCATCCCTGATGTGACAATTATGGTGCCCCAAGTTTCACTTATCTTCTCCAGTGTCCACAGAGCAATGCAACATGCAGAGAGTGTTGGCTGCCTGAACGCTCACTAAACTCCACCCTCAGAGACAAAGGTGCCAGTTCACACTTACGAAGAGCTGTTGTAAATGACGCTGACGTGACGTCACCCAGTGTCCACTGAATATCAGGTGTGGGGGGGGTAGTCACGAAGAGATTGCTTGTTTATGATGGGTTAATGTATTAAAATGAGCTTCCTGGGGTCCAGCAGCATGTTTCACGCTACTCCGTCAGCGAGGGGCCGGGGAAATTAAAACCCAAAAAACCCGCTGGCCCCAATTGCATTCTCCAGATTTTGAGCACATGCCACCATTCCCCCATATTTCAACCGAGCCTAATGGTGTTCTATAAATCACAGTGTTGCTCCTACATAAAACCTCTTCTGCTGATGTAGGACGTGGCCATCACAATTCCAGCTCCAATCTTAGATTTGATTCAACTGGCTAAAAATTGTCTAAAAAAACTGATATTTTGTTTTGAAAACTAATAATCTGAACAGGGACTACAAGTTAGGGAGCATTTTCAGTCCCATGTCTGTGGGTTTTTAAGCAGAATGCCAGAACTGGTCACAATCTAGTCCATGAGAGATGCCTATTTTGAAGTAAACATACTTCAGTGATGAATGCCAAAACATTATAAATAAAATAGACAACAACTGTAGCCACCTTTCATACATTAATAGGATAAAGGGAAGCAGCTTGCCACTGTGTTTGAACTCAAACTTCCTCTTTATTGTGTTATTGGAAAGATCTCCAGCTTCACACCATTGCCATGTAACAGAGTCTATTTACAGTAGCAGATCAGAGACAGAGGTTTATGCTGGGTTAATATATTGATGCTGTCGAAATGGTCCAGCAGCAGTGTGGAAACGACGGGTGGAATTTTCCAAGGCAGTTGGAGGCAGAACTTTTGGTGAGTGTGGAATTACATTTCACTCCTTACTCTACATCTAGAACCCACAGTCTCATTTCACCCCTACTGTCAACGTGGAAATAAAGAACATCATTCAACTTCCCTGGGATCAACAAGATCTGGCTCTTTACCGTCTCTCAATAACACTGACAGCTGCATCTATGTATATTCCTTTTTGCTGCGAAGACTCCTTCAGCTTCACCTTTCTCTGACTCCTGCATTGAGCTACTCCTCTGAGCTGAAGGCAGCCTGCTCTTCTCCAAGCACTGACACTTTACATGCCTGGAGAGGTTGCCCCCTGGCTACTGGAGCTCCTGAGGGAGCTCCTCTTTCATCTGTGTGGAGGCAACATTCGTCTTGGGGCTAGGCATCAGCCTTTCTCAGGGAACTCACTGGAAAGAGCAATAGCTGCCTTGAGGAAAGCCCAGAAAGCTATCGTCACTACCCAGCTATTCCCTCGCAGGGCTGACCTGTGCTTCCTTGCTACCCAAAGTCTGGAGTTGAGTAGCCCTGGCGGAATCCAAATAATAGTAATCAATAAGCAGGTTATTGCTGTGTAAATGCTGCATAATAGAATGTGTGGTGGTACCTTCATCACTTTTCTGATGTTTGAGAGTAGACTGATGGAGTGATAATTAGTTGGATTGGATTTTGTGGGCAGGCCAGACCTGGGCTACTTTAGACTTTGTAAAGTTTGACAACACCAATTTTAAATCCAACCGATTTATTTGACAGTAAATCAGCGAGCTTTCGACTTTTTGTCTTTGTCAGGCAAATGCAGTGTTCTGGTCTGCAATAGCACACATATCAGCACAGACAGTCACAGATTGCTGATTAGAATGTGAATCCTTACACCTAACCTGCTATTCAAGTGTTAAAGTGGCTAACAATGTGAGTGAAGCATTGGCTAGAGAAATGTGTATTTTCTCCAGACAGCACAGTAAGTGAGGTTTTTTGCTAACCCAGGCAAGTCATGGGGGTTACAGATAGTGTGACATGAAGCCAAGATCCCCGTTACTATCAAATAAATCGGTTGGATTTAAAATTGGTGTTGTCAAACTTTACTGAGTATTGTAACTGTATTGGGACAGGTTGGCTGGAGGTGTGAATAGTCCTGGAACACAAGTCCACAATACTATAGCCTGGATGTTTTCAGGGTCCATAGCCTTTGTTTTATCCAGTGATTTCAGCTGTTCCTTAATATCCTGTGGGGTGAATTTAAGATCTGATGGATCAATAGCATTGGGGACCTTATAAGGAGACCAAGATAGGGTCTTTCATTCGGCACTTCTGTCTGAAGATGGTTGCAAGTGCTATTGCCTTGTCTTTTGCACTGATGTGTGGGGAACACCCTCCAAGTCCCTCTCCAACCCACACACCATCCTGACTTGGAATGGCATAATCATGCCTTCAGTCTCACTGGATTGAAATCCTGGAACTGCCTCCCTAACAGCACTGTTTGACATCGACACCACAGTGATTCAAAAAGGCTGCTCACTACTATCAGCTTGAGGGGCAATTATGGAGGGGCATTAAATACCGACTTCGCAGACAATATTCTCATTCCAAGAATGAATAGAAAAAGTTCCACAACAGCAGCATACATCAGATTCCACTTGATGCTGGATCTGATCACATGATATTTGCTTCAATGGAAACATCCGTGTTAAAAATAGAAATATAAAAAAAGTGCAAAAATTGTTCTACTTAATGAAGATCCTGAATTGACTCATTATTATGCTGCCGCAAAAACCATAGAATCCCTATGGTGCAGAAAGAGGCCATTTGGCCCATCAAACCTGCACCGACCACAATCTCACCCTGACCCTTTTCCCATAACCCCACATATTTACCCTACTAATCCCCTGACACTAGGGGGAATTTAGCACGGTCAATCAACCTAACCCGCACATCTTTGGCAGTGGGAGGAAACAGAGCATTTGGAAGAAACCCACACAGACATGAGGAGAATGTACAAACTTCACACAGACAGTGACCGAAGGCCAGAATTGAACCTGGGTCCCTGGCGCTGTGAAGCAGTACTGCCAACCACTGTAAAGCTGGTGTAGTCTTTTGAGGTTCAATTATTTTCACCTGATGTAAGTAAAATAGACTTGGGGTGATTCCACTGTTTTCATCTTGTCTACCTCCATCTCTGTCGCTAAGGAAACTGACAGAAAAGGGAATGTGTTAGGGATTTTTTTTAGCTTCTATGATGGAAGTTTCTGTACTCCCCCTGGAAGGTAATCATTCATTCCTGAGCCAATTGGATAGCAATGACATTGCCGACAATAAGAACAGCCAATATTTCAGTATCATGCCACCTCTGAAAAACTTGCAAATACAGCTTCAAATTATATTTTGACAAATAGTGACATGCTTTTTTGATGGCTTAATACAAAATTTGTGATGAAATATTTGAAGCAATCTCTGTCAATTATGTGTACCAATCTGCAATTCAGTAAAGTGACACAAATGCCTTTTTTTTTGCAAAAACATCACATAACTGAATTTTTCACTCTGGATTTTTCACTCTGATACTTCCCACATTGGCTGCACAGAGGAAGGTTTGTGAATCCATCCTCACAGGACAACAAGTCCATCTTGATCTCCCAGAGATAAGTTGTTTCTTCTAAAAACAATTGCAAATCACAAAGATTAATAATCATATACAACTCATTTTGCAGCTTTCACATACAGCTGGTTGCTTGGATTATTCCATAGATAATCTTATCAATCATTTCTCCTTAGTCCTCAGTTGTCCCATTTTCATTGTTCATAAGTTCATAAGATATAGGAGCAGAATTAGGCCAAATGGTGCATCGAGTCTGTTTCGCCATTTGGTCATGGCTGATATGCTCCGCGCCCACATTTTCCTACCTTCTCCCCATAATCCTTCAACCCATTACCAATTAAAAATCTAACTAACTCCTCCTTAAGTTTACTCATTATCCCAACACCCACTGCACTTTGGGGTAGCGAATTCCACAGATTCACAATGCTTTGGGAGAAATAGTTATTTCAATCCAATTCTTTTCACAGTAACTTCACTGCAGTGTTAATGTAAGCATACTTGTGACACTTAATAAATTAAAAAACTTTAAAACTTTGAACTAAATTTTAAACTGAATCAGAAGATAGGAATTGGTTCCTCTTCTTCAGGTAGGGTGAGGTGAGCACATTGGCATGTTGAGCAATCACATTTCCAGACTAACCACAATGCCTCCCTTAGTGTTCATTTTGCCAGCTGAGGGTAAATGATAGTGAGAGGAAATTAATTTTGCCCAATTACCTACTATTGCTAAATATTTATGATAGATGGTTGGCTCCTTATTCTGTGTTATGCAACTTAGGGCAGTGTGGTGGCACAGTGGTTATCACTGCTTCCTCACAGCGTCAGGGACCAGGTTCACTTCTGGTCCTGCCCTTCTGCCTGTGTAGAGTTTACACATTCTCCCCATGTCTACAGGGGTTTCCTCCAGGTGCTCCGATTTCTTCCCACAGTCCAAAACTGTGCAGGTTAGGTAGGTTGGCAATGCTAAATTGCCCCTTGATGTCCAACAATAAGTAGGTTCGCTGTATTAGCTGTGTTGAATGTGCGGTGTTATGGGCATAGGGTGGGAGAGGCCTGGGTAGACACACTGTCAGAGCGTTGGTGCAGACCTGGTAGGGCAAATGGCTTCTTTCTACACTGTAGGGATTCTATAAACTTTTTTAAAGGTTAGGGCTGCTGGTTTTGTAGCTTTTCTGTCCAATCAGAAACCTCTGTTTTGTCATGTTTCTCTCTGCTCAACAATTTGCCTCTCAAAGCTGCTTCACGTTCACTGTAGTTTCTTCTACAGTGAAACTACAGTGTAGAAGTACTGTACACTGTGAAACTGTTTCTCTAGCAAGCTGCATTGTCTCTCCAGCTGCTATTTATGCAGCCACTCTGACCACGCAGTCTGCATGTTTCTTGTTTTGAACAAGAAATTAACTTTCTCCTTTCAGCCTTCTCTCAAGTATATCTTTTCTCACATATACACATCTAACTCCAAGACAATTGTTTGGCATGTATTCAGGAATTAACTAAGTAAATAAAGCAAATGATCACGAAAGCAACAATTATTTATGGCCTGTAATCAGGGATTGTTTGTGTTTTCTCATTTTGTCCGTATGAGTTGTTTTGAACTTTTTGTGGCAATTACTGCACAGACTGTCTTTAAGTTTGCAATATCCCGGAAATGGAAATGTACAATGTTCCCAGGAATCACTGTTAACCTTATTGAGCCCTTCCCTGAAGTGAATCTGCCGGATTGTCAAACTGATTCATTTTATATACTTTGACAGTGCAGGCATGATGGGCTAAAGAGCTTTTTCTGCACAGTATGCCCCTATGACTCAATTAAGCATTGATTTTCCTTGTGTTTAATTTTCAGGCAGACATTGATCCCACTCTGGACAGTGAGAGGACTTTGGGATGGCATTTTACTAATGGCAGCCATTTAAAAAATCATGACCAAGGCTGCTGTCCAATTGAGAAGGCCCAGTGTTAAGAGCTGCCAACCCAAACAGAGGTACCTGTCAAAGGATTGAAACTGCAACAAGATTTGAGCTTACAATATTCAATGTTGGATTTCTTACAATGAACGATGAAATTAGTTCAATCAAGAGCTTGGAAGAAATAATATTTCATGATGGATGAGAATGAAGAGGAAGTTGATTTTAAGTCCACAATTTCTTGCTAATTTGATATATTTTAGTTTTCTGAGTGATCTGTTCTGATTTTCTTTGTCTGAACTATACATAGTAGAAAATGATTTATGATATTCAACAACTGTACATTAGACTAATTAGTATGAGACAGTGTCCTAAGGCTGGAATCAAACCCAGGTCCCTGGAGCTACAAAGCAGCAGCACTAACCACAATGCCACCATGCCACCCCCATCTTCACATTGACTTTATATTTTCCTTCAAACAAACAATAATATTATTAGAAATGGATTGGGCGATGCTCACTACTATTCCGTGTTAACCTATATCTGATGTTTTTGTGCTATCATTAATTTATCTGACCGTTTGATGCCCTTCTATGTTCTATGTTCTATGTTCTTGTAAAGCAGATTACAGATAGCCTGTCACTGAATTTGGCATGGTGACACAGTGGTTAGTACTGCTGCCTCACAGCATCAGGGACCCAGGTTTAATTCCTGGCTTCCAGGTTTAATTCACTGTCTGTGAGGAGTTTGCACATTCTCCCTGTGTTAAATCTCCCTCAGCTTACCCGAATAGGTGACGGAATGTGGTGATTAGGAGCTTTTCACAGTAACTTCAGTGTTAATGTAAGCCTACTTGTGACTAATAAATAAACTTGTTTTCTGAATTTACCAAAAGGTAAGTACATAGCTCAGTGCAACTTCTCAATTTATCCAGATGAGACACAATAGTGTGACAAGGGAGGGTGGAGTACAGGTTCATTTCCAAGGACCTTGCTGCAAAAATGACAGAACAAATTCCGTAATATACCAGCATAACATAATAACTCTGATTTTTGCATGCATCTGGCACAGGTTAATGTTACTTTGATGCTCAGGCAGAAGCTTTTTTCACTTATGATGTGGGATGCTCTTAACTACATCAGTAATGGCACCAGCTCTAATACTGTAGATACAATATCAGATCATGTGGGCACATGTTCTGCATTATAGAAACCCGTCACGCCCTGTTTTATTTGCATTAAATTATTTCCAACTAAATATCTGTTGAATTAAAGTTTACAGCTACGCACTCATTTCAGAACACGATATAACTTGTTTCTTTCCTGTTTTACAAGCCATTGAGAATCTGCTGCCTCAAAACATGATTTAGTCATGATCTGGGATCTCAGTATATATACAAAGTACTTCTCCAATCAACTTTACAACCAATGGCTGTGGGTCATTCCACCCATTGGTTAACAAAGCAAAGAGAGGAAGGAACAGGGTCATACTATCAGTGCTATTAAAGTCAAACTGTGCTAAAAGAGTTCTCATCGTCCCAATGCGCTGCATTCTGACACTAGTTGGTGTCACTCTCTAATAGTAGAAGATGGTAAAGATGCTGTTTCTCCATGGTGTTCTCTTTCTTGCCAGTTTTCATGGCATTCAGACTCTTAAAGTCTGTTCCTTTAATGTGAGGTCTTTTGGAAAGTCAAAAATAGCCAAGGAAGGAATCATGGATATACTCGTGAAAGTGAGTTTAAGATATTTCATTTCAGAGATTTTTTTACTTTGAACTTTTATACTGTGAATTTCAATATGATTTAAAACTGATTCAAGCTGTAACAGATAATACTAACCCTAACTGGGTCAGGTTAAGTCAGTCTTGTATCCTTTTTTGATTTTTATCTTTGATTTGATTATTGTCACATGTATTAGTTTAAAGTGAAAAGTATTGTTCCTTGCACGCTATATAGAAAAAAACATACTGGTCAGAGAGAAGGAGAGAATGTTGAATATAGTGTTACAGTCATAGCTAGGGTATAGAGAAAGATCAACTTAATGCGAGGTGAGTCCATTCAAAAGTCTGATGGCAGCAGGGAATAAGCTGTTCTTGAGTCGGATGGTATGTGATCTCAGACTTCTGTAGTTGTTTTCCCGATGGAAAAGGGTGGAAGACCATATGTCTGGGGTGCATGTTGATACATATACAGTGCCTCTAAGTGTAATTTACCAAATAGAAAGAATATTTTAAAAATGATTAAATTTCAATGCATAGGTTAAATTGTGAACCACTTTAAATCCTCTCTAATTACTTGTGTATAAGAAGCCTCTCAGTTACATGAAAAGCAAGTTATTTCTGTACATTGGTTTCTCAAGAGTAATGATGGAATCTCAAACTGGAATTAATATCATGCTCTGAAGTAAAAATGTTTCCATACTAAATGTTTAGTGACTGCTAAAGTCTCAATACTGGCAACTGATTAAAATAATCTCTAATTTCACATTGACTTTCAACTCGTAATGATAAGGATAATTTATAAAAATAAAATATTGCGGATGCTGGAAATCTGAAATAAAACAGAAAATGCTGGATAAGTCGGGAAGCAGAGAAGAAAATTCAGGGAAAATGAAAACAACTATCTAAAAATGATGGATAAACTCAGCAGGTCTGGCAGCCTCTGTGGAGAGAAACATAGTTAACATTTTGAGACTAGGATGACTTTTCTTTAGGAATTCATGGAAATCATAGAAACCCTACAGTACAGAAAGAGGCCATTCAGCCCATCGAGTGTGCACCAACCACAATCCCACCCCTATATACCTACACATATTTTATCCACTAATCCCTCTAGCCTACCCATCTCAGTAAACTAAGGACAATTTTAGCATAGCCAATCAACCTAACCCATATATTTTTGGACTGTGGGAGGAAACCAGAGCATCCTAAGGAAACCCACACAGACACAAGGAGGATGTGCAAACTCCACACAGACAGTGAGCCAGGCTGGGAATTGAATCCAGGTCTCTGGAGCTGTGAAGCAGCAGTGATAACCACTGTGCCACCGAATAAGGATCAAGATTTATGAGGAAAAGGCAGGAGAATGGGGATGAAAAAAATATCAGCCACGATTGAAAGACGGAGCAGACTAGATGGGCTGAGTGGCCTAATTTCTGATCCTATGTTTTTACTCATATGGTCTTATGATTCCGGGGGGGGGGGGGGGGGGGGGGGGGGTGCGGTGAGGGGTGGCAGACAAGGCTTGGAAAATGGCCTTCTCTGTTGTCCTTGGGTTGGATTGTACAAACCTCGGGCATACGTGCAGGTAAAATTCCACCCATTAACTCTGTTTCTCTCTCCACAGAGGCTGCCAGACCTGCTGAGTTTATCCATCATTTTTCAATAGTTGTTTCTTTTTTCCCTGAATTTTCTTCTCTGCTTCCCAACTTTTTATTCTGGTGCATTTTCTTTGCTACAGGAGTCATCCTGCATGCAAGCTAAATAGTGAATTTCAGAAAGTTGTTTTATTGCTGAGAAGGTTGCAGAGTCAATCCTGTACTCACTCACCACCCCAATATTTGTATCTTTTAGTCACGAGCTAGCCATCAGGAATCCCACATGACTTTATTTTTTGCCAGCTTGAGAATTCTGAGAGTAACTATAACATTTGCATTCTGCAGCTAACAATAAATGGGGAGGGGTAAAGTTTCTGTTCAGAGCGCAACAACTTTGTAACCCAAAGTGGCCGCAATCGCACGTCTGCTTATGTTTGCAGAAAAATTGATGACACTTATGGTAACACTGAGGTCATCGTTTCATTTTAAACTTGAAGAAAAATGCCTGAGTGTCGGGAGCAGTTGTACATTTTGTTTGTCCACTTCTGTAGTTAGCGAAATGCTTCTCGTGGGTCATCCGGTGAACAGAATTTCTGTGGAAGGCTTCAACAGGGAGTTCGGGAAATCCACACGGAATGATCAAAGCTCCCAGCATTTAAAAATAACCTCCAAAATAATAACAGCTTAAGTGGCATGTTGGCAGATTTTATCGCTAGATTCAAGTTTCAAAGCTGCTTGAATTCATGTCTGCTCATACTGTTCTTGGGTTAAAAATTGCAGAGCTGTAATTCTGAAGATTACATGGCCAGGATTGATAAGACTGTCTGAACGGAGAGTAATGGAGCATCATTTGCTGTGGGACTGACTTTAGTTCCTTTGAGACCTGCACTCCCATGTTCATGTTTTTAAAATGATTGTGTGGCGAATTACTGACTGTGTAGTGAGGGAAAGCAGACAGCTAGAGTGTGAACGAACAGGACATGAAAATATCTAGCACCTTAACCAATGGGGTTGAAGAACTGTTGAAGTAACAGTGCATGGATGGAAGGAAGTTTTTAAAGTTTATTTATATAGTGTCACTAGTAGGCTTACATTAACACTGCAATTAAGTTACTGCGAAGATCCCCTAGTCACCACACTCCAGCGCCTGTTCAGCTACACTGAGGGAGAATTTAGCACAGCCAGCACGTCTTTTGGATTGTGGGAGGAAACCAGAGCACCCGGAGGAAACCCACGCAGATACAAGGAGAAAGTGCAAACTCCACACAGACAGTGACCCGAGCCGGGTATTGAACCAGGGTTCCGAGCACTGCAAGGCAGCAATGCTAATTACTGTGCCGCCCATTTAAGTGGACAAATTCAATGTCAAAACAAGTATAGAAAGAGAAATAAAGATTGACTTGAGAGAGAAAAATGCAGACCAGGAAATCTCAATTATAGGCCAATTAATCTTTTCATCAATAGTTTCCAATCAGTTAGTTTAGTTACAATGAATTATTGCAAAGAGGTTAATGCATTTCAAAAAAATTCAACATTTTATGGAAGATTTCTATATATTTTACTAAAATAAGATTGCCTCAGTTGTAACACTCATATCACTGGGTCAATAAGCTATGAGTAAGAGACTTTTAAGGGGATATAAAATTCCTTCAGCACCATTCAAAGAAGAATGATGAGTTGTTTGCAGTGCCCCGGACAATATTTCTCCCTCAGACAGCTTTACTGAACAGATTTTTTGGCCATGTGTCTTGCTGCTGTGTGTGAGACCTGCCTGTGCACAAATTGGCTGCTTTTCCCTGTGACTATGTTTCAAAATGTACTTAAGTACTTTAGGATGTCCCAAGGTCATATATTTATATTAAATAAAGAAAAGAATTTGCATTTATAAACTGTCATTCATATTCTTTCTTGCTTGATGTGTAACTTTGAATATGATTGGTTTGGTGATGGAAGAAACTTGTAAACTATCATTAGCTTGCAATGACACAACCAACAGAGACAATGGCTGGAGTTTTACCATCCAGCCCATCAGGGGAAACATAGCAGGTGGGGGAGGGATGCTGACCATAGAAAGATCCATTAAACTCAAGCAGGATTTTACAGTTTCAAATAGAGCAAGGCCGTAAAATCCCAACCTACAAATCGCTTCCCAAAACTTCATTCTACTTTTCAACCTTAATGGAGCATATTTGCTTCCTTCTGCTAGCACTGCTGCCCTTGTCCTTGTTAGCCTAAGTAAGTGCTCATGATATACTGGCCACAGGGCTAAGTTGTCATAAGCAGGAAGCCAGTAATCATTGGTAAACTTTTTGCATTTATTACCATTCCACATTTTTGACAGAGTGTCCTCTGGGACATCTTCAGCAAGCGTCATGCTGAAAATATCAAGACAATTTTCCCATTATTTTGCCACATCCGATACTTTCCCCAAGGAGCATCCACAAAGTTGAATCAATAAATCTCCCAGAGAACAACGTAGCATGGACTATTTTTCCAAATACTTATGCAGAAACCACTTAGCATCCCTCTTGTTTTTTTGCAGATAATCTCTCGCTGTGATCTACTGCTGATGATGGAAATCAAAGACTCGAGAAACCAAGCCTTTCCGATATTAATGAAAAGACTAAACAAGTAAGGTCATCTTATTGTCTCTAAATAGTATACGCATGCACTGTGAGAATGGGCTGCTCTTTTATCTTTCAATTCTCTTAGCTCCTGTAGCAATTCAGAGATTCATAGGCCAGAATTTTACAGGCTCATTTGCCACGGGAATCGGAGCGGACAAGGGGCAGAGCATGGGGAGATCTGTTGACCCCAGATGGAATTTTACAGTTCTGGGATGAGAGAGGCCATAAAATCCTGCCCATAGAATCATACAGCACAGAAAACAGGCCCTTCAGCCCAACCAGTCCATGCTGATCATGGTGCCTTCCCAACTGCCCGCATTTGGCCCATATCTCTCTAATCCTTTTCCATCCACGTAATATCCAAATGTTTTTAAAATATTGTAATTGTACCGGCCTCAATCACCTTCTCTGGCACCTCATTCCATATACACACCAGCCTCTGCCTGAAGGAGTTGCCCCTCAGGTCCCTTTTAAATGTTTCCCTCTCACCTCCAACCTATGCCCTTCACTGGCTGTGATTTTACCAGCTCATCCCACAAATGGAGCCAGTAAAACCCCACAAGAGCTGGGAAATCAGGACCCCACCCGATTACTCAGCACTTGGCGATTTTACAAAGAGCCGGATTTCCAGTGAGATCAGCCGGGGTGGGGGAGGTGGGGGGGGAGGGGGGATTGCCTTTGGGAGCAGGGTCTGAATGGGCCGGGCCATGAGGGGTGAGGCCATGAGACATGTGGCCTACATACGGCAGAGATGGAGGGGGACACGTTTTAGAGGGAACAGGGCCAGTTAAGGGCAGCCGGATCAGGGAGGGAGCGAGGGAGCTGCTGTTCATTCTGCAGCAGATCAGTATGGGGAGGAGGAAGGGGGGCCTGCTGCAGTCTGCATTGTGATGGGTGAGGGAGGGAGGGGGGCTGTTTCACTCTATCAGATCAGTATGGGGGATGGGGGGGCTGCAGTCTGCATTGTGATGGGTGGGGGAGAGAGGAAGGGAGGGCTGTTCCTATTCTTTCATATTGGTATGGGAGAAGGGGGTACTGCTGCAGTTTGCATTGTGATGAGTGGGGGAGGGAAGAGGGCTGTTCCCACTCTGTATCAGATTGATATGGGAGAAGGGGGGGGCTGCAGTCTGCATTGTGATCGATGGGGAGAGGGAGGGAGGCTTGCTGCTGCTCTGCCAAAATTGATGAGTGGAGGTGCATTCGATCAGGGTGGCAGGAGTGTGGCGGGGTCTACATTTAAGGATTATGGGGGGTTAGCGATTGGCCGAAGGGCCTTGCTATTGTGGACAGAATGGGCTGCGTAAAGGTTGCCCGCAATGGCAGAGGCCTGACAGATTTTTCTCACTCTCTCTCTTTCTGTCAGACACCGGCTGTTGCTATTGTGCATGTGCTGCCACAGAGGTCTGCACGTGCGGAATAACTCCCTCTGCTGCCTGATCAGGCTTGCTGGCAAATTGATGCCGGTAATGGTTATAAACGGTCTAGCTCATTTTTTCAAGCACCATGTACATAAGATTGGGAGTAAAAACTCGCCCAAAAAAAAACAGATCTGCTCCTATTTTCATGTTAGCTGGACATTTGAATTTTTTCATAAAATTCCACCCTCTCTGCAATCATCCTATCCATGCCCCTCATGATTTCATACACCACAATAAGGTCTCTCTCATTCTCTTATGTTCCAAGGGATAAAGTCCCATCCTTGCTAACCTCTCCCGATAACTCAGGCCCACTAGTTCTGGACTTATCTTCCTTAAACTGGGAAAACAACAAGTCCAAGGTAGCACAATCATCCCTGAGTTTTATAGAAAACAGGCTTGATGGATTGAGGTGTGTTATCATTCAGAATTTAACACGTTTTATACAAAGCTTCCTTTCTGTCTTTTTAAATGGAATCATGGTTGGAGGTGTCAAGATTATGTTTGATATTTCTTATTGGAAATAATATATGGAACCAACCATTCAGAGCAGTCAATGGAAAACAAGTACCATCTGAAAATAGAAGGTATGGACCCTGAGAATAGTTTAGTATTCAGATTGGATTGGAGATTGTAAAATAAAGTCAGGTAATGTATGCTGAACCTGAACAATAATGACTTTAATTTTTTTTCAGTCAAAGCAACAAAAATGAATATGAATCCATCATCAGTGGACGTTTGGGACGACTGGCCTATAAAGAACAGTATGCTTTCATTTACAGGTACTTTCTGGCTCATTTTTATATTTAACGGGATATGAATAATGTATAATATTA
The DNA here is from genome assembly GCA_024679065.1 of Sphyrna mokarran. Taxonomy (NCBI): domain Eukaryota; kingdom Metazoa; phylum Chordata; class Chondrichthyes; order Carcharhiniformes; family Carcharhinidae; genus Sphyrna; species Sphyrna mokarran. The sequence goes on from JAGIQG010000003.1 coordinate 109,451,724, forward strand.
GGATTCTAAAGGTGCAAACATCAAAAACTCCAGTACATCAAGCACACTCCTAATATTCAGCCTGACTTTTTAAACATTTCATCTGTCCATTTAAAGCAAATTTCAAACTTGGATTTATTTTCTGAATTTTTCTGCTGAGTGAATGTGGCAGACAACGTCAAGTGTAAAGATAGTCTGCTGATAGTTTCAGTAAATAATATTCTGCCTGCTGCAACATTTAAAATATTTAAGTTCATTGCAATTGTCCTTTTTTCTCTTCAGAAAATGTTACAAGTCTACACTCAATCATAAATGCTAATAATAACCTCGATTAGTAAATCTTTCCACCATTCCAATTGTCTTTATTTTGTTTATGTCCCTAGAAATGGGACAGAGACCTTGTGGCACAGTGGTAGAATCCCTGCCTCTGGGTCAGAAGCTCTAGGTTCCAGTCCCACTTCAGACCTTGATAACCACAGAAGATGTGTTCATAATGTGGCTAAATAAGTTGAGTAAATCCTTCCAATGCACCGGATAGTAGGTGGTAAGAGCAGGAGAGTTTCCTGTCAGTAATCGCAAACCACCGCAATATTTTGCCAAGCACAATCATGGACTAATCCAATGGTAGCCTGTGATTGCAACCACCCTCCAGGGCATGATACCTGAAGGAAGAAGCAATGATTAAAACTGTCTGTAATGGTTTAATGATAATCACAGAAAATAAACTGAGCCATTTCTTTCTTTCAAATATTCTCTGAACAAAGTTAAGAATGTCATAAAATTTTAAAATGCCTACAATTTGAATTTACAAACACGATTTACAAGGGCAAGCTTTTACAGCCCCTCTTGCCACATTTTACCCTTCCTGAAATGGGGACATAAATTTCCACACATAATCTTCAAAGAATTAAGGATGTGCAGACGGGCAACACATACGGAGTTTTGTTCTGATTTCCATATATTAATCTCCTGAGAGAGTGGCCAGCGTAAAGCATTTCTACATTGGGCCAGGAAGGAAATGAAAGGCAGCACATCCTTGCTGACTCCTGTGACCTTCCTTCCGGGTTATTAGGGAGCAGTAGCATCTTGAAAGAGGAGCTGCATTCTCAACCAGAGAGATATGAGTGACATGGAAATATCACTAAAACAGCCAGAGAGAAAGATTCATTGCACAATAATGAACTTAATCAATATTCTCACTCATGACAGTTGACATGTATGATTTCAGTTAACTAGTCCAGCATCAATATACTTACCGGTTTGGGTGGATTGGTCATGCTAAATTGGCCGTAAGTGTTAGGGGGACTAGTTAGGGTAAATACATTGGGTTATGCAGGTAGGGCCTGGGTAGGATTGTGATTGGTGCAGATTTGATGGACTGAATGACCTCCTAATTCTAATGCGTAGGATTCTAATTACAATATCCAAATATTGATAAGACATGTCTACATAATATATTAGCTATTTGTTAATGAAGCATTATTCAAAGTCCTTGACTTTCTGCAACTGTTATCTGGAGCAGTCGCTTGAGACTCCCTTGCTGTTGCCAAAGTTACTCCCTTTGTCTATGATTCTACAGAAATTCTTGCAGCTTGGTTCTGATTTTTAACCCTTTCAGTGAGGAATTAGCATCACTTCCTACAGCTACTTAATCCATCAGCACCTTGAGTAAATTCCTCAAGATAATTGTGAATTTCATTTCAACTAGTGTTGAACACTGCTGTGTTGAAATGATCACATTTATTGTATATTACAGCAGACAAAGAGATTGCATCCTTTGTTTTAGTATAGATTGAGCATTGAAAGGACAGTGCATTAATCCAATCCAACTTCATCTCCCAAGACTCTTCATTATTAAGATATTTTCTCCCATTCCTTATCTTCTGTCCTCTCAGCTCAAATCCCCTCTTTCCTCAAATGAATTGTATCTAAGCTTTCATGAATGTCATTTTGAAGCTGGTGCCTAAAAATGTACATGTACCCCAGGGTAATTTATCACTAATTTGCTTTCTCTTCCAATTATTCTCTCCTTCCTCTGCTCAACAAGGACACAGCCGGAGGTTTGAGACACAGGACTAAGCATCAGATCACTTTGATGATGCTTATCAAAGTGATCTGATAACTTTGATATATCAGAGTTATATCAAAGATAACTCTAACATTACCAATAATGTGAAGTGTAGTGATTAATTAATTTTAATCACACATCAGATATTCACTCGCGAGACCATTCGCTTTAAGAAAGCACCAAGAATGTAATATTTTTCCAACATAACATTTTTCAAAAATACACAGGATCAGCTTTCTGTAGTTCAGGAGGTGATATCTTTTGCAAAGTAAACTTTCAATAGAGGATAGATAGGTTCATTAGGCACCAAACAGGTTGGCTAGCACTGCTGCCTCACAGCGCCAAGGACCTGTGTTCAATTCCCAGTTTAGGCCACTGAGTGTGTGTTGAGTTAACATATTCTCCCCATATCTGGGTGGGTTTCCTTCAGGTGCTCTGGTTTCCTCACACACTCGAAAGATGTTAGGTCAATTGGCCATGCTAAATTGACCCTTAGTAATGGGTGAATAGCAAGGTAAATACATGGGGTTATAGGGACAAGGCTTGGACAGGATTGTTGTTGGATGGGCTGAATGGCTTACTTCTGCACTGTAGGGATTCTCCAGTTATCAATCTGCAAATCCTTCCAATGTGCCTAATGGCAGGTGATAAGTATGGGCGAGTTTCCAGGTCTGTCATACTGAGGAAGGCAGTGTCAAAACCCTGCAGTGCTTTGCCAAGTACAACCACAGGTCAATCCAATGGAAGCCCAAGGTTACAAACATCTTCCACATGCACTGAACCTGGAGGAGGAGGAAACGTGTCAAACGATAAGGCAATCTCACTCTTTAGTCAAGCTTTAAAAGTCAAGCTTTAAAAGTTTTGTCTCAGCTTGTGTTTAAAATGAAATATTAAACTGTGGAGCAAAACAGAAACTGCTGGAAAATCTCAGCAGGTCTGACAGCATCCGTAGAGAGAGAATAGAGCCAATGTTTCGAGTCTGGATGACCCAAACTAGCTCTGTTTCTCTGTCCACAGATACTGTCAGACATGCTGAGATTTTCCAATATTCTTCATTTTTTTGTCATTGACTCAGAGCTGCTTGACTTTATAGTTCAAATTTATACCCATAAAGCATGTCTTTGGAAAATGAACTGTGAATAATCATCAGTGATAACACCTCAAAGAACAGAGTGCACCCACTTCAGTTTAAAATGTCAAGCTTGCTTTGTATTTTATGACAAGCCAATAACTAGTTGTTTTGTTCTGTCTCAAAACAGAAGTGCAGTAGAATCATATGATTAGCAAAAGAGCCAGTGGGGAGATGAGGGAGGTTTTCTTTTGTGGAGTGAGCAGTTATGCACTGCCTTATTGTGCATGTCTATTTCAGGTCAAAACTATTATCAGTGAAAAGAAGTTATCAGTATCCTGATCATCACACAGATGTTTTTGCAAGAGAACCATTTGTGGTATGGTTTTCATCTCGTTTCACCAGTAAGTTGCTCTTTTTCTCTCATATACAAAGTGGTCACATTCTTACAGAAGTAAAAAGATAAGGAATGGCTGAGGGTGAGAAAGGCACTCCCTGTCAGATCCTTTAGCAACACTCGAGATCTCAACATCACCGAAGCAGCTGCAGGAGTAATGAGATGGTTGCACACCTCCTTGTGGAATGTGCCTTTGCAAAGAAGGTCTGGAGTGAGATGCAGTGGTATCTGTCCAGGTTCGTTCCGAGCAGCTTGGTGACACAGGACTCTGTGCTCTATGGGCTGTTTCCGGGGATGCACACCGAGACAAATATCAACTGCTGCTGGAGGATCATCAACTTGGTGAAGGACGCACTTTGGTCTGCCTGAAACTTGCTGACCTTCCAGTTGAAAGATTTGTTGCAGACTGGCACATTCCAAGGTCCAGGACTAAGTGCTGAGGGATGTGCTCAAGCTTGGAAAAGGTTTTCAACCGAGGCAGATCAAGAGCCGAATAACTGTAGAACACCTTCGGCCTGCATAACTGTGTGCTAAACTGAAAAATAGCAGCACATAGTAAAATCTGAGGCATGTATATAGTTTGAAGTAATGAAATGTAATGAATATAATGTTGTGTAAATAAGCATAGTATTGTACTGGAAAAATGATTTTTTTTGCACTGTTAGCAATTTTTGGATCTTTTGTTTTGCAATAGTTTATTTGAGAGTTTTTTTTGTGAATAAAGTATATTTTTGAAATAAAAAAAGATAAGGAATATCCCTAGGCAGACCAGGATGATCGCTGACTGGCACCCACAGTAACTTTGTCCTTGATTGCAGGGGAACAAATAACCGTACTTTGCTATTTCCCAGCAGTGTTGCCTCAGTGTCATTTATTAACTGAGCAGAAAGGGGGAATTCTGATGTCACATCCAAATCTGATCTGATCTGAATCCAAGTTCTCTAGATTCGGAGAAAACTTCAAATCTAAAAGTTTTGCATGGGCGTAGGGCATTATTATCAAATTGAATTCTATCTTCACCCAGTGCACTTGCTTTTCAGTAGATGTGATCAGTTTCTAGATAAGAACAGATTGTTCCCCACAGTCCACCTTAAAAAAGCTGATTCCTTTCATTGGATGTTGAGAACCATCCTGCCCAACATCAGTTGGCTCAGCACAGACCTGCACCTTATAGCTGGGCCTTTCTGGGCCTAGTTGCACCGTGCAGTAAAGTTGGCTAATATAATCACATGGTTATTAAACCAGTCAGAATTTTACAATTTTGTTAATTATGAATTACAGTATTAGCACCAAATTTTTAAAATTCATTTGTGGGATATGGGCATTGCTGGCTGGCCAGCATTTATCGTCCATCCCTGGTTGCCTGACATCAGTTGAGAGTCAACCACATTGCTGTGGCTCTGGAGTCACATGTTGGCCAGATCAGATAAGGACAGCAGATTTTCTTCCCTGAAGGACCAGATGAGTTTTTACAACAATCGACGAAGGTTTTATGGTCATCTGGAATCTGAATTCCAAATATTTTTTATTGAATTCAAATGCCACCTGCAGCTGTGCCAGGATTCAAACCCGGGTTCTAATTAGCTGAGTTTCTGATTAATAGCCTAACGATAATACCATTCAGCCATCACTCCTTATATCTGAGGTGTTAAATTCAAAAATGCTAATGTGTTGATTTATTACCCAAACAGAGAGAAATGGTATTATTTGTTATTGGTTTGTACTCATAATTACACAATGTGCTAATTAAATGGATTAATTAAATGAAACAGAATAAATTTTGCAATAATGTGAGAAGCTGGATAGAAAGGAAAGATAAGGTTGAATACCAAGCACCATGACAACAACCAGTCATAGCATCAGCACATGCTGTATTTGACACTTTGAAAGGTTACATTTGGTTTTGTTCTGATCCTCACAGAGACAGGGAATTTTAAGAAGAGGTTAGAATTCACAAGAACTGACTTGAAGGAACGTCACAACAGGATTCCAAGTTTTAACTCACAAACTAAAAGGATCAACAAACAAAATAATAGGCAACTAAAAGACAAAACGACTTTAACTTGACTGAAAATGCCATTTCACATTTGTCCTGCTCTCCACAGAATAACTGTTTTCACAGGAATCAGTCCAAAATCATTCCCAGCTTCCATTAGGTTTTTCTTCTCCCTGTTTTGTCAGGATGTAACATCTGATGACCGTCAAAAGTCTCTTCTCGGTTTTTAGAGAATTTCCAAACCGATTGCCTGTAGTAAAGCCTATTTCCAGTGATTTCTTTCCCCAGCCTTGCCAGGATACCAGCTGCAGTTTTTTGTCTCTCTGAGAGGCCACTCATGCTCTCTCTTTCTATCCCAAGGCAACTCTGAAAGTTTGCCCACAGTTAACTTGGTTGCTCTTGTCTTTGTTTCAGGTGTGTACATTTCATCCCTTGCTTGCAGGAAGTCTCAACCTCACTTCTGTTCATGATAACCAATCCCCCCAGATTCATTGTCAGGCATAATTTGAAGCAGATCACATGACCCTCTTCAGTCCTCCATTTTACCTTGAATTAAAGAGACAGTCATAGAAACATAGAAACTAGAAGCAGGAGCCCTTTGAGCCTGCGTTCATTTTGATTACGGCTGATTATTGAATTCAATATCTTGATCCCCCCCTCCCCCAATATCCCTTGATCCCTTTAATCCCAAGATCTATATCTAATTTCTTCTTGAAATCACACAACGTTTTGGGCTCAACTACTGATCTCCACACATTCACCACTCTGTGGGTGATGAAATTTTTCCTCACCTTAGTTCTAAAAGATTTACCCCTTATCCTCAAATTACAATCCCTAGTTCTGGACTCCCTCATTATTGGGAACATTCTTTCTGAATCTACTCCCTGTCTAACTGTTAGAATTTTATAAGTTTTTACGAGATTCCCTCTCACACTTCTAATCTCCGATGAATATAATCCTAACCAATTTAGATTCTCTTCACTTAACAGACCTGCCATCCCAGGAGTCAGCCTGGTAAACCTTCGTGTACTCTCTCTACAGCAAGAACATCCTTCCTCAGATAAAGACACTAAAATTGCATACAATATCCAGGTGTGGCCTCACCAATGCGCTATACAATTACAGCAAAGTATCCCTATCCCTATACTAAAATCTTCTTGTTATGTAGGCCCACATACCATTTGCCTTCTTTACTGCCTGCTGTACTTGCGTGCTTATTTTCAGCAACTGATGCACAGGGACTCCAAGGTCTTGTTGAGTCACTTAATAGAACCTTGCATTCTTAACTATTTTAATTTTTCTTCTGAAGCTCTGTTGCATTTCAAAAGAGAATCGAATAAGCACCTGGAGTGAAAATAGTTACAGGATATTGGGAAAAGGGCAAAGGAGTGAGACCAGCTGAGCTGCTCTCACAGAGAGAGCTAGCACGGAATGACCTCCTCTGTGCTTTTACGATTTGACATTAATAAGTTAAATCATTCCTTTTTACTTCAACAAAGGACGCATTTTAAAATGTGTAATTAACAGAGACAACAAATTCTTGTAATAATTCCATTCTTTTGACACTCCTCAAGCTGTAAAAGATTTTGTCGTTATTCCTCAACACACGAAACCGGATTCATCAGTCAGTGAAATGAATGCATTATACGATGTTTGTAAGGATATGAAGAAGCGCTGGAGAGCAAAGGTAATTGTAGATGGTTTCTAAAGTGGATTAGTAATAATGATTACTGCACTTTGATCAAATTACTTGTACAAACAAGAGAACTATGAGATGGAATAGGTCTCTGGTTCAACCTATGGCCAAACCTTTACATCAACACCATCTTCTTGCACTATCTCCATATTGCTCGACTGCCTGAGATGACCTCAGCCTTGAAGATATTCATTGACTGAGCACCCACTATCCTCTGCAGTAGAAAACTCCAAAGATTAACAATCCTCTGAGAGAAGAAATTCTTCCTCATTAGCATCACCCTTCTTCTCAGTCTGCGACCCTTAATTCAAGGCTTTCCATCCATTGTAAACAGCCTCTCAGGATCTACCCTGTGAAACACAATGTTGATTTTATATACTTTAACAAATCATTTCTCATTTCTCTAAGCTCTAGAAATTGCCTGTCCAATTTTCCACGTTATTCTTATAGCCGTGCTGGTATGCTTGGTTAGAGATACTCAAGTTCTGGAGCACAAGTCTTCAGTACTATTTTCCCCAAAATATCATCAGGGCCCAAAACTTTTGCAGTATCCAGTGCCTTTAGTCTTTTTTTGATATCACATGGAATGAATCGAATTGGCTGATGACTGGCATCTGTGATACTGCGGACTGTAGGAGGAGGCCGAGATGGATCATTCACTTTGCACGTCTGGCTGAAGATTGCTGCAAATACTTGTCTTTTGCACTGATCTGCTGGGCTCCTCCATCCTTGAGAATGGGGATATTTGTGGAGTCTCTTTCTTCAGTGAGTTGTTTAATTGTCCATCATATTCATGGCAGGACTACAGATCTTAAATCTGATATGTTGGTTGTGGAATTTCAGAGAACTAAGAAAGAAATTAAAAAACAGGACATCAAAGATAGTGATCATAGGGTGAATTCTAGTGCTGGGCCCTAGTGAGTAGAGATATTGAAGGATAGAACAAATGAATGCATGGCTGGTGAGATAGTGCAGGTGGAAAGCTTTAGATTTCTGAGCTTTGGGACTGGTTTGGGGGCAGGTGGGACCTGTACACAGAAGATGGGTTAATAGCACCAGGCTTTAACATATTAAAGATTAATGAGATATCTGAGCTCAGACCTCTTCAAAAGGGTAAATTGGTCAATCAGACTTTGAATTCTGACCTCCTGTTACAGCCTCCCACATCATTCAGATACATTTCCAATTAAGGATCAGGGTCATCAGATTGGATCCTCAGCCCAGATAATGACACAATGGTATCCCTGATACTCACAAGGACTCTCCAAGTTATGAAAGTAAGTTGGTTGTTACTAAAGAGGAATGCTATGAAAGCATGTAGAGGGGATTGTGATGAATATGTTTGGTGCATTTTCTGGAATTTTTTTCTGTTTTTTTTAAATTACTGTGGCCACAGATAATTTGCAAATTCTACGTACTCATCCAGTACCAAATGATCAGAATATTTTATCAACGCAAGCATTTATAATTTACTTCACCATTAGAACCTAGATTGTCCTCAAAGCTTTCAATATGGAGACGTTACTGAGTGGTGTGCGTTACCAGGAAAGATTGTGCAACATGATTGTCCTGTCATTTATATTCAGGCAGAGATGATTCTCTGTTTGTAATACCATTTCCTTTTGCCTCCAACAGTACTTTATACTCATGGGGGACTTCAATGCAGATTGTGACTACGTTCGTAAGAAGGAATGGCCAAATATCAAATTGCGAAATGATACTAGCTTTGTCTGGCTCATCGGAGATAATAATGATACAACAGTAAAAGAGAGCACACATTGTGCATATGACAGGTAAGAAGACAGGTGAATTTGGAAAGGAATAAGAGCTTTTCCACCTTGTCTGAGAATGTTGAAGTCTGGCTAATAAGCAAGTTGGTGTGCGGGAAGTATATAAAACTCAGTAATGGAATATAAAACTCGACAACGGATAGGCTTTTGAGATTTTTCTTCTCTCTCTTTACTTTTAGTCAGAGCAATGTGAACAATTACTCATGCTATTTAGTGAAAAATCTTAACAATAACCTTATCCCTTACTCCCCTAAAATTAGGAACAATGGTCCTCAAACTAAACAAATAGCAAGTACATAGAATGAATTAAACGAACACCTAATCTAGCATCTTGCATCAAGATTGACAGAGACAATTATGGCATTGATGAAGTCATTCAGTCTGTGCAGGCTTGAAAATGTCTATCCAGCCTAAACCCACTTTGTAGCTTTTGATCCATAGTCCCAATAGGAAAAAACAGTTCAGACCAATATTCTTATCTCCCAGATTTTACTATTTTTTTTTCCTTCTGGAGTCTTCAAATGCATATCCAGTAAGGTTTAAATGTGATGAGGTTTTTGCTTCTACCGTCCTTTTAGACAGTGAGCACCATCACCCTTTGAATTAAGAAGTACCTTCAATTCCTCTCCAGTCTTTTAGCAAGAATCTATGATCTCAAGTTATCTACACTATAGCTGAGGCAAACAAACCCTTCCTATACATTCTATCCAGGTCCCTCATAATTTCAAACACAATTATCAAATCTTCCCTTAACTGGTTGTACCACAGCTTGGTCTGGTTCCTGCTCTGCCCAAGACCGCAAGGAACGACAGATGGTTGTGAAAATAGCTCAATCCATCATGCAAATCAGCCTCCCGTCCATTGCACTGTCTACACTTCCTGCTGCCTCAACAAAGTGGCCAGTATAATTAAGGACACCATGCACCCCAGAAATTCTCTCTTCCACCTTTGTCCGCTGGGAAAAAGATACAAAAATCTGGGGTCATGTACCAACCGACACAAGGACAGCTTCTTCCCTGCTGCAGTCAGCTTCTTCCCTGCTGATCTGTTGATCTTTCTCTACACCCTAGCCATGATTGTAACACTACATTCTGCTCTCTCTCATTTCCTTCTCTATGAATGGTATGCCTTGTCTGTATAGCACACAAGAAACAATACTTTTCACTCTATACTAATACATGTGACAATAATAAATCAAATCAAAATCCACCCAACCTACACATCTTTGTGACTGTGGGAGGAAACCAACACAAACACAGGGAGAACATGCTACGCAGAGAGTGACCCAAAGCCAGAATTGAACCTGGATCCCTGGCGCTTTGAGGCAGCAGTACTAACCACTGTGCCATCCCTATCAGCCACATTAGAATCTCAAAAGTGGAAGGGAAGAAACTATGACAGCAACAACAAAGGGGGAGAAACCATCCCATTGCAACAAAAAGCAGAGAAGTAGGATGGAATTTTCCCAAAAAATTCTAAGGGCCGAGTTCACGTAAAAAATGGAGTAAATCCCGCTGCTTTCTTCAGCAGGTTTTTCAAAATGAATCTCCCACACTCTGTACATCACAAAGCACTCTAGTGTGAATCGCGATGAAAATCAGGGAGCGAGGCCTATTCTCGCTGCAGTGACCAGCAGCATAGCGCTGAGTGGGCCACTGCGCATGCGCTGATCGGTGCATGTGCAGTTGCCCCGCTCTGCCAAACTTCCAATCACTGGCCAGCTCGAACATGGCCCTCTGGCCCTCTCTCCTCTATGCCCCAATCACTGGCCTCCAAGGCGTGTCTGGACCAGACCCCCTCCCAACATCTGACCCACCTCAGTCTCCCCTCCTCCCCCCCCATAGTCTCAACCCCACTCTCTGCAGTTTCATGGGCAGCCCCAATCATGTCCATCCTCCCTCTGTCACTGATCCCAAGTGCAAAGTGGCAGTGGGATTGTTCCTGCAAGCTCCATCCCTGGCCCTGTCACTTTAGCACTGCCCTATGCCTGATGGGCAGTGCCAGGGGTTTAGGTTGGCACTATCAGCCTGGCAATGCCCAGGAGGCACTCCCTCTTATCCCCAACCTCCTGGGGGGCTCCATGGCCTCCCATCAATTGAGTGGGGTCGGGCCACCATCTCCCCACTGGCGGGGAAGTGTTGTAAACCTGCTGGAGTGAAACATTCCTGGCAGAGGTGGGAGAGCTTGCTGGCCCAGACACATCAGTCCTGGACCCGCTAATAATATTGAAATACTCATTTAAATAATTTATTCAGTTCCACACTAATTTTTGGCATGGAGCTGACACCCCAGTCGGAAACACGTGGAAGCCACGGTGCCCAGCGGGAAGCCCGTGATACAAGCCTCCACTTATGTCTTCCAGAAAATCGCCCCTGTAGACATTCATACATTAAATAAAATAATCCAACTGAAATAAAGATAGCCCAGCACATCAAAACAAAAGCAGGCTGATTCATTCATCATCAGCGACTAATATACAAGTAAATAAGGGAATGGAAGGACAAAATAAACTGACCCTCTAATATAATTTTACATAACTCTGTCTGCACAGAATGATTAGATATGGTAAGTTTTAAAATCAGCAAAAGCCTCTTGATTGAACTTTATATTTATTGTTATGGCACAGTGACACAATGGTTAGTACTGCTTCAATTCCTGGCTTGAGTTATTGTCTGTGTGGAGTTTGCATGTTCTCCCTGTTTCTGTGTGGGTTTCCACTGGGTGATCTGGTTTCCTCCCACACTCCAAAATTGTGCAGGTTAGGTGGATTGGTCATGCTAAATTGACTTTAGTGTCAGGAGACTATGACTGTAAATATGCGGGGTTATGGGAATAGGGCCTGGGTGGGATTGTGGTCACTGCAGACTTGATGGGTCAACTGGCCTCCTTCTGCACTGTAGAGATTCTGTGAACATGCACAAGTGCGTGTATCTTTTATGTGATACATGTCTAAGATCAGACTTCTTTCATAGTCATCAATGTCTGATTTGACAGTTTGGTGTTTTATTTACACGTTTAGATTGATTTTGATGTGCAGAATGTATGTTTTAAATGTCCAGACTGTTCCTGTTTTTTCAGCAGTCATGAAATGGTTAATTCTCCAGTAAGAAGTCGTAGTGCATTGATGAGGTGTATCTAGTAATGTACATTAGAGCTTTTCTAACCACTTTTTTTTTATTCCATTTTAAAAAAAAAACAGGATTGTACTTCATGGAGAAAAGTTAGTACAGGCAGTGGTTCCAAATTCAGTCAGTATATTCAATTTCAAAGAAGCTTATGACCTGACAGAAGAAGAGGTAATTACGTGGTTTCTTATCTGTATGAGAATTCTGTACATTTTCAGGGAAATACAGCATAGCTGCCAATATTTGAAAACAGTGTACACAAAGCGTATCCAATTCATAATAATTAATATTAATTATCTCCATGTTGTAAACCTCAATGATGCTATAACTGGCTGAAGGTAACATTTTCAAATGAATCTGAGGATTTACTAGATTTACTAGAAATATTCCAATATGCAGCAATGTGTCAACCTGCAATAGTAATAGCCATAAGAGTTTGAAAATTTATAATAACTCCAATACAATAAAATATCCCAACACAATAAAAAAAACTCAAGCTCTTAAGAGGTAAAAATCAGATTGCTGAATGGTAGTGAGAGAAGGGGGAGTGGAGAAAAATCAAAGCAAGCTTTGAAGTTAGGGACAAATGTCGCAAAGTGGAATGTTTTAGAGGAAACATTCCAGAATGCAGGTAAGATACTCTTTTGGGCATTTGGTGCAGACTCAAAGGGCTGAATGGCCTCCTTCTGCACTATAGGGATTCTACGGGTCTATGGAACCGAGGACTGACACAAATGTGGAATCAGGGAGGAGGATGCAGAGTAGGCCCGAGAGGAAGGAATACACTGGAACATCACAGTGAAGGAATGGTAGAAGTTGGGAGACTGAGGCAGGAACTTATAGATAAGGACAAGGCTTTTAAACTTAATGGGCAGAATTTTCCTGTCCCTCCTACCACGGGAATCGTACTGGATGGAGGGGCGAACCATGTGAAGGTCTATTGACCTCAGGTGGGAGTTTCAGTCTTGGGGAGAGTGTGGCCAGCAAATCCCACCCAATGAGTTACAGAAGGTTAGTGAGGACTAGGATTGTAGTTCAGTGGAAGTTCAATAAAATGTGGGTGGTTAAGTTTTGATTAAGGGTTAGGTGATAAAGACATGAATAAAAACGTCACTGACAGTGGGGATGACATGGGGTAGAGATGGGCTTTGTTGCAGAGATGGAAGTACGTAGTTCTAGATAAGGAGTTAAGATAAGGATGACACCGTGGTTAAGTATCAATAAGCAGTGCCTTGGCGGGCAGCCAAGGAAATGGGTGAAGTTTGGAGTCAAAGTGAAAATTTTTTAGCAGAAGCAGAAGAAGCTGGATTTCTAGTTTTGAGCAGAAGAACATTCTACATCATCCTGACCTTTGTATTGATGAAGCAATAAGACAGGAGAAAGGTAGATCTAGTTATGATGAATAATCATGTTTGAGTATCTTCAAGGTAAATACAAAAGCTTCTCTAAATAAATGTTTAAAAGTGTCACCAAGAAGTAGCATGTCTGCAAGGACCAGGAGAAGGAAGAGGATGAAGATTTGGATATACTTGAAGCAACAGTCAGTAGAGCAGATGTGTTACTTTGGGGGTGGGGTGGAAGGAGTACAATGAAATCTAATCATGGTATAGCAGCACCATGGTAGAGAATGAAGTGATCAAACATACAAGAAGAGAAGATGAGCTCATGAAGAGATGAGCAAAGCCTGCAGAGGCCATTGTCACAATATTCATGAGTGACTTTTTGACCAGGCTAGTCTAGGTGATATAAGATGGTTGGACACCAGATTCACTGAATTGGTGAAAGTGAGAAAAGGAAAGGGGGATCTCAGCTTTCATGGGAACTTGGGAGGGTGGTGACTGAAAAATGAAGAATTATGGTATCAAGTTTTCAGGATGTCCTAAAACCATCTTACAACCAATGATTAATTGTGAAGTTCAGTGATCGTTGTTTTGTAGGTAAATGTAGGAGTCAATTTAAGTACAACAAGTTTCCATACAAACAGCAAACAGGTGAATCTATTTTTGGTGTTGGAGACACTTTGAAGAAGAAGGAAGTAGTGTGGTGGAGGGTGAGATGTTCAAAGAGTCATGGTGGGATCTGGCAATGATTCACGGAAGAGACATGTTCAATGTATAAACTGGGTGGGATGGCTTCAAGAAGGGACTCATCAAAACATTTTTTGCTCCTATTTATGATTTTGGAAACTGTCTAAAGAGGACAAAATAAAACATAAAATTGTGATTTAAATCACAAATATGTCAAAATAGTGGATGTAGCAACTCAGACTTGTGGATTAATTTTCTTTCTGAGCAATTCCATTTTGAGTGTGTGAATAATTGGCATTTTCGAGTTTACTCCTTGTCAGATTAGCTAACATGTACACAGTAGATATTACTTTCTAACAGATGTCTTCAGTTACGTTTACTCTTTTATGAGGAAAATTTTGTTCTTTTTCCCACGGACCAGAAAGAACACATTGATTCAGTGATGAATAGTTTTGAACAAGAGTGGCAATGGACCACATCTGACCACATTGACTATTATTCTAGGCTTGGGTGCAAAGGGGGACAAAATCAGCTACTGTGATAACCATTGAGCATCTTTATACAAGAGTATGGCTCAGATGAGAAAATCGTTGAGAAGGGATTGTGGGCAAAACCATATTGTATTAATTTACCCTGTCATTCATCGATGTCTTAACATGCTAAACCACCATGCTACCCTTTTTCACAAGTTTTTAAGCAAAATTAAAGTTATTTATTAGTCACAAGTAGGCTTATATTAACACTACAATGAAGTTACTGTAAAATTCCCCTAGTTGCCACACTCTGGCACCTATTCGTGTACATTGAGGGAGAATTTAACATGGCCAAAACACTTAACAGTACATCTTTCAGACTCACTGGGCAAACTCACTGGGTTGGTGACTGAGGATAAAACACTATTCTAGAATGTTATTTGGGTTTATGTTTCTCCATCATGGTTAAACCAAAACTGACAGTCTTCTCATTTTCTAATTTCACAGGCCCTGACAGTGAGCGACCACTTTCCAGTGGAAGTAGACCTGCAGGAATCCTACGGCTTTTTTTACTTTTTAAGATCTTCCAAAGGCCAAAGAGGGTAGAAGAACATTAACCACTGGTTCCATTAGTCCTAAATGGAATGACAACACGTGATTTTTGTTATCCTTTTAAATTGTTCAATTTATGATTTGATTCACCATTACGTTGAATTATGACATTCAAACTTTCGTATAAATATTATAGGAAAACTCAAAGGGACCATTTAATCTATACTTTGGTCATCTCAAAGATAGATTGTTTTATTTGCCGACATTCCCTCATCCAGCTTTAATAAATTTCAATCCAAGAGTCAGAGGGTCAAATCCTAGATCCTGCAATCTCCTACATGACCACCTTGCATTCTAGAAACTCCATTGATACTCTATTCCCCAGCATTGAATTTGCTTTCTACTGCTTGAATGCCTTTACGTTTTCATTCCACATTACCTAACTAATCCTCTCCAACTATACACGCCATGCCACCCTTCCTCTGATTCTGGATTGCTGCGTGACCCTCATCAACCCCTACTCGCCAACCCAACCAAAAGAAGCCAATCTTTTGGCTGCAGTTACATGTGGAGGTGATGGCCTGGAGCTGTTATTACTAAGCTATTAATCCAAAAATTCAGTTAAAATGGTCTGGGGACCCAGGTTTGAATCCTGCTATTGACAAATTTAATTTGAATTAAATTTTTAAAAATCTGGAATTAAGAATCTACTGATGACCACGAAACCATTGCTGATTGTCAGGAAAAACTCATCTGGTTTACTCGGAAAGGAAATCTTCCTTCTTTACTTGGGTTGCCATACACATGACTCCAGAGCCGTAGCAATGTGGTTGACTCTCAATTGCCCTCCAGCAACTAGGGCAATAAATGCTGGCCAGCCAGCGACATCCATGTCCCACAAATTAATTTTAAAAAAGTTGCTCCAGTATGACTATAGAGATATTCAGGCATCAATGTACTAATTCCCCTCCCTGCCCCTACCCCTCATCCCAGTTGGCAACAGTAAGAATAGCTGGTGACTTTAACTTCAGTATTTTATCTGCATCACTATTTGTCCATCTGTAATGGGTGGGGAGCTATAGGCAGCCAGCAGATCCTTGAACAACATGAGTACATTCCTGAGGCCAACTGGTGAATTTACAGTGTAGGATGTCAGTCTTGATCAATACTGACCAGGATATTATGTGGACAACTGATCACACCAGGTGCCAGGTGCGATGCTAAGGGGAGAAGTATGTATTGGACATAACATCAAAAATCTTTAACATGCTTTAACGTGTTGCATCTAAGTCAAAACAATTCCTGGTATTCTAGGGAAGGAAATGGCTGATATAACTCACAACAAGATAACTTGGTGGCACAGTGGTTAGCATTGCTGCCTTACAGTGCCAGGGATCCATGTTCAATTCCTGGCTCAGGTCACTGTGTGGAGTTTGCACGTTCTCCCTATGTCTGTGTGGGTTTCCTTCAGGTGCTCCGGTTTCCTTGCACAGTCCAAAAATGTGCAGGTTAGGTTGATTGACTGTGTTAAATTGCCCCTTAATGTCAGGGGGATTAGCAGGGTAAAGGCATGAGGTTACAGGGCCAGGATCTGGGTGGGATTGTGGTTGGTGCAGACTTGATAGGCTGAATGGCCTCCTTCTGCACCGGTGGGATTCTATGACTCCATGAAATGACTTCAAGTGGCTTGATAAATTGAACAATACCATTGATAGTTTTTGTCAAGTCATAAAATGCTGAAATGTCTCAAACTATCACAGCAATGCTTCCATACTGTATATATGATGCGCTCTCTGTGAAATCAGACTATAACAAATTACATTGAATAAAATAGATCATTTGCTGCTGTCAAGAGAGGAATATTTTATCAATAGCAAATACACCTTTAAATCAATGACCAGTCATTCGAAAAACAGCCGGAAGACTAGGAAATTTGGCATGTCAGCTACAACTCTCACCACCTTTTACAGATACATCATAGAAAGCATTCTTTCTGGTTGTATCATAGCTTGGTATATCTCCTGCTCTGCCTAAGACCACAAGAAACTACAAAAGGTCATGAATGTAGCCCAATCCATCACTCAAACCAGCCTCCCATCCATTGACTCTGTCTACACTTCCTGCTACCTTGGCAAAATAGCCAACATAATTCAGAGTAATTAAGCACCCCAGACATTCTCTCTTCCACCTTTTTCCATCGGGAAAAAGATACGAAAGTCGGAGGTCACGTACCAACTGACTCAAAAACAGCTTCTTCCCTGCTGTTGTCAGACTTTTGAATGGACTTACCTTAAGTTGATCTTTCACTACATCCTCGCTATGACTGTTATGCTACATTCTACACACTTTCTTTTCCTTCTCAATGAACTCCATGTTTTGTCTGTATAATGTGCAAGGAACAATACTTTTCACTATATGTTAATACATGTGACAATAATAAATCAAACCTAATCAAATCAGAATCAGAAGGAGGCATTATAACGAAAGATGTACCATAGTGCACTGAGAATCTGCTGCTCTAACCTCAGTGGCCTATACATCCTGTTTAAATAGTAGAAAGGTAGAACTCCCATTCATCTGATGAAGGGGCAGCAAGCACTCAGAAAGCTACTGGCTTTTGCTATCAAATAAACTTGTTTGACTTTAACCTTGGTGTTATGAGACTTCTTACTGTAAACAGGAGAAAGCACAGCTTACGTCACATGATTTTTACAAATCTCATTTTGAGTATGTGTGTGCACGGAGTAAAATCTGTTTATAAGTCAGCAACATATAGGCTGGGATTTTACTGTCTCGCCCCACCCATCCTGCAAGAGCCAGAAAATCAGGATCACGCCCGATTTCTCAACTCTCGTGACTTTAAAATCGAGGTCGGCCTTTCACTGAGAATGGGTGAGAGGCTGAATAAATTACGTAAATTCATTTAAGTATTAGTTAGCTTGTTTTTAGTGACCCAGCACTGAATCATCTCTGCAGCGAGGAAAACACTTGCTCCCCAAGAACTGGGAACAGCCGCGTTGGCCTCACCAGGAGAACCAGAGATTATTGAGGCCCCCAGGGGAGGTGGAGGGTAAAGGGGGGAATGTCCCCTGATACTGCCAGCTTGGCACCTTGATAATTTCTACCCATCACCTTAGCACTGCCCAACTGGAGTCATGGAGGTGGGGCCTGAAGAGACGAGGCTTAAAGGGACAGTGCCTTAAGAAGTCAATGCCTGAAAGTGTGATTGGATTTCAGAAGGAGGGAGGAGGGCCTGCTGCCACCCTGCATTGTGATCGGATTGCAGAGGAAAATGGGGGCCCGCTGCACACTCTGCAACATGATTGGACCAGTGGAAGGAGTGGGGGGAACTGCCCCTCTTCAAACAATTGGATCTTGGAGGGGGCATGATCAGTCTGGGTGGTGGGGGGAGTAGTGCAGCTTACATGTTCATGTAGTGTGGGGCTCACGATTGGCCTCAGGCCTCCACAATTGGGACCAAACACTGTTCTATCTGTTAGACCCCTGCTGTTGAAACTGAGCATGTGTAAAATCAGAGGTCTGCGCATGTGCAATAGCTCCCTCTACAGTTGCTGTTGTGCATGTGCAGACATAGAGATCTGCAAATGGGCAGTAGCTCCCTCTGCTGGCTAGCTGGCGAATGAAGCCCAGCCCACTGCCTGCAGCAGCTAGAAATGGCCTAGCCCATTAGATTTCCACATCTAAGTTCTAATGTCTAAGATTGGGCATGAAAACTCACACCAAAAATGGATCTAGAACTCTCCCATTTTCACACCAGCTGGACACTTAGGGTGGGATTTTATAGCCTCGCTTGTGTGAGATCGGAAAATCCTGACCAAGGTCAATGAACATTTCCGTTGTCCGCCCCTTGTCCACTCTGATCCTGTGGTGGGTGGGGCAATAGAATTCTGGCGTTAAAATCATTCTTGTAAAATTCCTTCCATAATGTCAGATGACAATCTATCAACACAGATGATGAAGATCTGGGCACAAAATACTGCTGCTGCGGTAAATGATATAAAAAATGTATTGACTACAGGACATAGAAGGGAAAGAGTATTAAGAAACCCAAAGTCATGAACAACATTTTGTTGTGATTGTGATAATAATGCATTGACTGTCTTAGTACAGATTTTGATGCCACTGTTCTTCACAAATGCCCCTCGTCCATTGCTCAGCCTGGTAGGACTTCCTTACACACCTGTCTATAGCATTGTAAGAAATGGCTACTTTTCAAGATAGTTACCTCAACATCCCTCCAATAATCTAATCTTGACCTCACTCTCATGTACATTCTGGCCTTGAGAACATCATTTACGAAGATTTGCTTCCACGTGTATGCTGGTAACTCTCCACTCTTTTATGTGATCAAACTATTTATTCAATCTTCATTCATGGTTGAGCTGTAATTACCTTCAGTTAGGCATTGGAAAATTGACCCCATCACAAATTTCTTATCTTTGCCTCATTTCCAGAGGTTGTCTTCTGCTGACTGAGACTTCGCAGTTTTGCATGCCACTCAATCCCAATGTGAGTTTCAAACCCCAATTCTTTCCAGCAGCGAAGCTATCTTTTAGCCTTCTATTTTCTCATAATCTAACCTTTGGAACTGTGATAGCATTCCACTTAAACTCACCAAACCATCAGATAGAAACTAGAAGCAGGCGTAGGTCATTCAGCCCTTTGAGCCTGCTCCGCTATCCATTTTGATCATGGCTGATCATCAAATTCAAAATGCTAATTCCCCCCGCCCCCCTGCCCCCATACTCCTTGATCCCTTTAGTCCTTAGAGATATATCTAATTTCTTCTTGAAATCAAACAATGTTTTGGCCTCACATTTCACAGGGGCGGCCTGAGTTGGAGTGGTGAAGAGAAGGTGAACTCCTTGTTTGGAAGTTTGAGGGGCAGAGTGAAGTTTACTGTCAGCCCAACCAACAGTACACCTGAGTTAGGAATCCTCAATATGAAATAAAACGAAATTACTGTGGATGCTGGAATCTGAACCCAAAAGAGAAAATCTCAGCAGGTCAGATGGCATCTATAAGGATAGAAAAGGGGTGACGTTTCGAATCCAAATGACTCTTTGTCAAAGCTTTGACAAAGGGTCATCTGGACTCAAAACGTCTGCTCTTTTCTCTCCTTACAGATGCTGCCAGATCCTGCTGAGCTCCTCAATATTAACATTGGTGTAAAAGTGCTTTCGTGTCTGTAAGACAACATGAATCAAAAAAGGTTAGTATGCAGGTATAGCAAGTAATGAAGTAAACTAATAGAATGTTATAGTTTGTTGCAAGAGCAATTGAATACAACAGTAGGGAGGTTATGTTTCAAATACACTAGGCTTTAGTGAGACCATATCTGGATTACAGTGTAGTGTATGGTTTCCTTATTTAAGGAAGTATGTAAATACATTGGAAGTAGTTCAGAGAAGGTATACCCGCCTCCTCAAGCTAGAAAAACCACATGGTTAACTCAGTTAGCTGGATGGCTGGTTAGCAATGCAGAGCTATGCCAATAGCATGGGTTCAATTCCTGTGCTGAAGTTATTCTTGAAGGCGTGTCTTCTTAACCTTGTTCCCCTCGCCTGAGGTGTGGTGAGCTCAGATTAAATCACCACCAGTTAGCTCACCCCTTTAAAAGGGAGAGCAGCCGATGGTCATTTGGGACAATGTCTACTTCACTTCACTAGACTGGAATGGGTAGGTTGTCTTATGAAGAAAGGTTGGGCAGGCTACGCTTGCATCTACCCCAGTTTAAAAGAGTAAGAAGTGACTTAGTTGAAACATAAAGTATCCTTAAAGGCCTTGACAGGGCAGAAGTTTCCTTTTGTGGAAGAATCTAGAACAAGGGGGTCACAGTTTAAAAATAAGAAGTTGCTCATTTGAGACGGAGATGAGAAGAATTGCTTTCTCAGAGAAGGCTGAGTCTTTGGAACTCTCATGCTCAAAAGATGGCAGAAGATCAAAATCTTCCATTCTCCTTCAGAGCTGCGATTTTCTGCTGTTGCTGAAAGTGAATGGAGTTTTGGCTGGAGTGCCAAATTTCCCACTTCTTGCTTGCATGGACACAACAGAAAATCCTGTCCAGAGTCTTTGAATACAGGCAGAGCTGGATGAGTCCTTGATAAGCAAGGGGGTGAGAAGTTGCTGAGATATGCAAGGATATGGAGCTGAGGTTACAATCAGATCAAAAATGATCTTACCGATTGGCAGAACAAGCTCAAGTTTAAAGTTTATTTATTAGTATCACAGTAGGCTTACATTAACACGACAGTGAAGTCACTGTGAACATCCCGTAGTTGCCACATTCCAGTGCCTGTTCGGATACACTGAAGGAGAATTTAACATGGCTAATGCACCTGACAAGCACGTCTTTCGGATTGTGGGGAGAAACCAGAGCATCTGGAGGAAACTCATGCAGACACCGCACAAAAAGTGACCCAAACTGGGATTGAACTGGGTCCCTGGCACTGTGAGGCAGCGGTGCTGATCACTATACCATTGTGCAACTCCGACCTACTCCTGCTCCTAAATCATATTTTTGCAAAAATCACACAAAATTTAAAAATCACTTTTTCTGTTTTCATTTATCACTTTTTATACAAGGCTATAAATATATTTCTATCCCAAATATAAAATATTACTGAAATGAGACAAGGATCCACACTGTTTTCTTACATACTTTATTCTAAAGAATCATTTATAACAGCACCAGATTCAACAATATGTGCATTCCTTTCAAACAACACGCCCTTTTGGCAGCAAAGGTGTAATTTCAATGAATTCGTTGCATGGTAATTTGATAAATATAGCCTTCTAGCAGGTTACTTTCCCTTGGGATAATGCAGGGCCAGCAATGTTGGTTCTATGCTGCACAGGCATGAGGCATTGAAAAGAATTCTCACTGCCCCATTTTCCCTCCTCGTGATTGTGTGTTCCACCTACAACATTACTAAAAATCAGCAGAGTGGACCATGGCCTTAAACTCATGCCTCAGGATATATGGCGATCCGCATTGCATCTCTAACACGTCACTGAAAAGTTTAGGAATTTTAATTTGATCGATTATTGTCACGTATTATCATACAGTGAAAAGTATCATTTCTTGCACGCTATACAGATAAAACAACATTGATAGAGAAGGAAATGAGAGAATGAAATATGTAGTCTTAAGTCATAGCTAAGGTGTAGAGAAAGATCAATGTAATACCAGGTAAGTCTATTCAGAAGTCTGACAGCAGCAGGGAAAAAGCTATTCTTGAGTCGATTGGTACATGACCTCAGACTTTTGTATCTTTTACCTGATGGACGAAGGTAGAAGTCCGGTATGTGTGAGGTCTTTAATTATGCTGGCTGCTTTGCCAAGGCAGGGGGAAGTGTAGATAGAGTCAATGGATGAGAGGCTGGTTTGCATGATGGATTGGGCTACATTCATGACCTTTTACAGTTTCTTGTCGTCTTGGCAGAGCAGAAGCCATTCCAAGCTGTGATACAACCAGAAGGAATGCTTTTTATGGTGCATCTGTAGAAGTTGGTGAGAGGCGTAGCTGACATGCCAAATTTCTGAGAAAATAGAGACATTGGTGGGCTTTCTTAACTATAGTGTCGGCGTGGGGGACAAGGACAGTTTGTTGGTGATCTGGATACCTAAAAACTCGAAACTCTCAACCCTTTTCACTTCGCCCCCGTTGATGTAGACAGGGGTATGTTCTCCTTTGTGCTTTCTGAAATCAATGATAATCTCCTTCGTTTTGTTGACATTGAGGAAGAGATTATTGTTGCTGCACCAGTTCATCAGATTCTTTACCTCATTTTATCAGGATTTTATCAGACCCCAGGAAATGCCACAGTCACACCCTAAAACTCCAGAGTAAAGATAACAAATAAAGCTCTTATATACTAACAGATATTCAATCAAAGTACATTCTGAGTATTGTGATTAATTTTGAGACATTTTGTAACTGTGAAAAGAACAGAGACTCCTCAGGTTGCAAACGAGATAGTGGCATCAGCAAAAGTTGTAGACATTTAAGTTTTATAATGTAAAAGACCAAAAGAAAATCTGAATGAAAAATTACAATTGGATGTTATGATTGGAAGGATAAGAACTGAAAGGGAAGCAGGGTGGGATGGAGTGAGCTCATTGAATTTCTATATCCCAGCTACAAGGAAGCAGGTAACTCATTTACTCCCCATATTAACTCTCACTAATTAACTGTCTGGGCTTTAAGGGTTACCCTTGTGAGAATTCCAAGTGATTCACTGAACCATCCTACACTAACCAGCTTGACTTCTCACTCTTTCTTTCGCCAACCCTCTGTTTGCTAACTACTAAGTGAATGAATTAACTTTTTCTTCATGAATCAAGGGAGAAGTTAGATGATAAATCATGCACTAACAATGATGAGCTGATCAGAAAATGACAACTTAAAGCTAAACATCAAGCTGACAAGCAACAAACAGATATGACAGATTTAGTCAGGGTCATCTAGCAGTTTGAATAGCAAATTATTAATAGGAAGAGTTATTCAACAACATCGTGTTATAAAGGCAGTTCAATGCATCACTGCAATTCACCATTAAGTTAAATTAAACTGTAAATTAGATCATTATCTAGGGGCAAAACTATGATTAAAGGTAACTGACAAGATAACAACATTAAATTACCAAAATATAGGATAAATCGAAGTCTAGTATTGATTACCACTTTTACCAGAGCTTATATGATCTTATCTTTTATGAGCAGAACGAGTAATTCATTCTCTTTCCTCCTCTGGGACACTGGTGTTAACTTCTGCAGCATTGAGTTGATGAGTGTCTTTGATGAAGGGATAATCTTTTCCTTTCCTTTCCAGCGACAGTGATATCTGCTAGGTGATTTGAAACCTGTCTTTCTCATCTCAGACATTTATTTAATTAAGTGCACACGTATCTGTGTTTGTAATTGGTCGGTCTTCCCAAATTTCAAATTCTTCCTCTGATACTCTGTCCTGCAATACTTTGTGTTTGTACAAGTGCCATTTTGCATCTGCTAACGAGAGATCACAGAAAATAAAAGAAAATCTTTTTTAACTACAAATACCTTAAGATAAAGGCTCTGCTTCTATTAAGTTCTTTTTATTTATTAGTGTCACAAGTCAGCTTACATTAACATTGCAATAAAATTACTGTGAAAATCCCTGAGTCGCCACACTCAGACACCTGTTCAGGTACACTGTGGGAGAATTTAGCGTGGCCAATACACTTAACTGGCACGTCTTTCAGGCTGTGGGAGGAAATTGGAGCACCTGGAGGAAACCCACGCAGACATGGGGAGAACTTGCAGTCTCCGCACAGACAATGACCTAAGCTGGGAATTGAACCCCAGTCCCTGGTGCTGTGAGGCAGCAGTGCTAACCATTGTGTCACCATGCCACCCCCTACAGACTTTAAAGAGAACTACCTTTTCTGTACCTAAGTAAAAAAGTTTTCCATATTCCATTGGCTAACTTGAGTGATGATGTAGAGATGCTGGCATTGGACTGGGCTAAGCATAGTAAGAAGTCTCACAATACCAGGTTAAACCGGGATCTTGGATTCATTTCACACTATCTGTAACCCCCAAAACTTGTCTGGATCTATAAAATCTCACGAATTGTCCTGGATGGAGACAAAACACATCTCTTTAACCTGCGCTTAACCCTTTCTCCACTCACATTTTCTGTACCTTTAAGACTTGGTTACCTGTAAAGACTGGCATTCCAACCATTATTTTGTAAATTGAGTTTGTGTTTTTGTATGCCCTGTTTGTGAACAGAACTTCCAGTCACCTGATGAAGGAGCAGCGTTCCAAAAGCTTGGAACCTTTGGAATGCTGTGCTACCAAATAAACCTATTGGACTTTAACCTGGTGTTGTGAGGCTTCTTACTAACTTGAGTGACACATACATCAAAAGATTTCATCCCTATTACTGCCAATCAATTCCAACAAATGTGAAAGTTCAAGGGCATCTGCACGAGGCATGGCTTATGTGTTAGTGAAATCTAAATACCTTGGACAGAGATGCAGGTCTTTTTTTTCTCTCAGAGGGTTGAGTCATTGGAATTCTTCTCTTCACAAAGTGATAGAAGCAGAATCTTTGAATATTTTTAAGATGTAGATAGATTCTTGATTAGCATGGGGATGTAAGATCATGTGGAGTTGAGGTTACATTCAGCCCTGCCATTGTCTTAATGAATGACAGAGCAGGCTCAAGGTCTACCCCTGCTCCAAATTCTATGATGTAGAGATGCCAGCGTTGGACTGGGGAAAACTCAGTAAGAGGTCTGACAACACCAATTTTAAATCCAACCGATTGATAGTAAACTTGCAAGCTTTCGGCCTTTATAGCCTTCCTCAGGCGAATGAGGTATTCTAATCTGGAATATCACACATATCAAGGCTGATATGTGTGCTATTGCAGACCAGAACACCTCATTCACCTGAGGAAGGCTATAAAGGCCGAAAGCTTGCAAGTTTACTATCAAATAAATCGGTTGGATTTAAAATTGATGTTGTCAGACTTCTTACCAAATTCTATGCTCATGTGTTAAACTCTGTGCTTTAATTTCATAGCCCACCTTGCCTCTTGATCAATATTCCCCAAATGTGAAGCTATTTGATATCTTTATATTCAACTAGATGCCATTCTGTGGGTTTATCTATAGTTTTGCAGTTTCCTACATTCTAGATGAGGTGTTAAATGTTTGAATCATAGAATCCCTATTCTATCCAGAAGGAGGCCATTTGGCCCATCAAGTTTGTACCGACCACAATCCTACCCTTGCCCTATTCCTGTAACTCTACATATTTACCCTGTTAATCCCCTGGCAATCGGATCAATTTAGCTTGTCCAATCAACCTACTTCCGCACATCTTTGAAAGGAAATCAGAGCACCAGGAGGAAAACCACTCAGACATGGGAAGAACGTGCAAACTCCGCACAGGCAGTGATCCAAGCCAGGAATTGAACCCAGGTCCCTAGTGCTGTCAGACAGCAGTGGTAACTATTTTTCCACTGTGCCGTTTGTGTCCCAAATGATTTTCCCACATACGCAATATACATCTGCCTTATGTATACAAACTTTATGGCTTTCAGCTTAGAAGTTTTATTAATTTATTAGCTTAAAAGTGCCCAGTTCAATGAGTTTGCAGAACTGCCTCCGACTACCAAAAAATGTTTCATTCCAGTCATTTCCCAGCATGCAGTGCAACCACTGCCTCCATTTTGTAGGCAGCTTACAAGCCAACGGTCCCATAATTAACACAGCTTTGGCAATTTATAAGATATTTTCCTGAAAATTTGTGAAGGCAAACTGATTTATGGCATATGTTTTCTACAAAAATGGGAGCTTTTAATTGGCTGAATGGTCTCTCATTCTGCCTCATGTAAAAGTCTATTACAATCGCTATTTGTGATACAAAGTAAGTTTTTTTCTGACACTTTTTATTCTGAAATAAACTGCTTTTAAGAGCAGTAAATCATGTGCAATACACAAGATAGTTTGAAACAAGTCTCTTTGATCTACATATTCAGTCGATAATAAAATGTATGCTGGATTACACAACACCACGAGATTGCAGCGTGTCAAATGCACTAAGAACATTACAGTAACAGACCTATTAAGAATGCTGCAGTTTTGAAATGAATTATTTCAGCAATAGCTGGTAAGTGAGAAATGTTGCAGAAAATGCCACAGATCAGAAGCTCTATGGGATTACTTCAACACTAGAGAGAGAAAGCTGAGCACTAACATCATTGCAGGAATGCTGCCGACATCCTCAGTTTAATGTAGCAAGTGTGTCAGTCGCAGACAGCTTGTGGAAGACACCATTTCTCGAGTAGAAAGTATCATTTACGGTCCTCAATCGACCATGAGCTGGTAACTGCAGCTCCTGTATGACATCACCTGGCCAAATAAGTTTGAAAATAAACATTCTGTGAAAATTGAATGCAATGGTTTACAATATTAATTCGTGGTAAATCTGAAAGTAACATTTTCTGCTACAGATTAGTCAGCTATGTATTCCACCAAAAGTAAGTAGGGTTTAAGGTTGGAGTTGCTCTTCTATAAAGATACAACTTGCTGTAAACATGACTCCTTGTTGAAAATTGGTGTAATAACATAGAAGACCCACAGTGCCATTCAGCCCATCAAGTCTGCACTGATAACAACCCAACCTATCCCCTTAACCCCATGTATTTACCCTGCTAGTCCACCCTATATTAAAGGGCTTTTTAGCATGGCCAAACAGCTTCATCCACATATCTTTCAGACTGTGGAAGGAAACCGGAGCACACAGAGGAAATCCACGCAGACACTGGGAGAACGTGCAAACTCCACAGAGACAGTCACCCAAGGCCCAAATTAAACCCAGGTCCCTGGCATTGAGGCAACAACACTGACCATTGTGCCACCATGCCGGTCATAATACCTTACATTTGTAAAAAACAACCCAAAGCATTTCAAACTGAGAAAAAAAATGGATGTTCAGCCAAAGAAGAAAAAGTGCATTGTAATGGTTCTGTGCATTCCTTTTGTATCAATGCTTTCTGTCCTTCTGTCAGTTCTCATAATGCAAGATTTGTCCTGTACGTACAGGGAAGAGGGGAGAACCAAGGTCTGCAATCAGAAAGATTGCGCCTGCATACATATTCCACATGTAAGCAACACTCCAAAGTCATCCTAAATACTCAGGGTTGTCATTCTGGGCGCAATCAGTCTGTCTGTGGTTCTGGGTGGTTTGACATCTAAAGCCCATTGAGCCACGTGCCAGATCCAGTCAGAGTGACAGAGTTGGCAGCTATATAATCCTGTCAACCAGCTGTTCCTGACCATTTAAGTCACCCTTTGCAGCTGCAACAATTAGAACTGCTGTAGGTAATTCTGTAAGTACAGCACTGTCTGTGCTGTAAGTGATGGGGTAAAGTGGTATTGGAAGCTACATGGTTCTCATTTGCAAACTGGTAGTATTATGCTGCAATGGACCTGCCATGATTTGGCTACGTGCCAGCAATTCAAAATGGCAAAGCCAAGGAAGATTTTCACAATGGAATGACCATGGGGAGAAAAACAAAACACTTGGCTAAAGTTCACTGAATAAATGCAAAATAACTTCACTAGAGAGGGAATGGGGGAGCAAGCCCAATGGATCATGTGGCCTACTCTATTTCTTATTACAAAGAGTGCCCAAGGGGGTGAGTTTTAAGAAGAGGCTTTGGAACGAGGAGTGAAAGGTGGAAAGGTAGACCGTTTTAGGGAAATAATTTCTCAGAGCAGGGCCCAAGACTGGACCAAAACAAATGGGTAGAGGAAAGAAGAGCAAGGCTATTAGTTTCACCACAGCTGTACAGGTTATTGCTGGGAGCACATCTGGAGTACTGTGTACAGTTTTGATTTTCTTATTTGAGAAAGGCTATCATTACATAGGAAGCTGTACAAAGAAGATTCACTAGGTTGGGATGAAGGGGTTGTCTTATGAGGAACATTTGGACAGGTTGGATCTGTATCCATTGGAGCTTAGAAGAACGAGAAGTGATCTTATTAAAACATACAAAAACCCGAGGGCATGTGTCAGGGTGGAGGCTGAAAGGATGTTTCCTGTTTTGGAAGAGACTAGATCTTGGGAATATGGTTTAAAAGTAAGAAGTTAACCACTTAAACCGGGAATTAGGCAAATTTTTCTCTCAATCAGAGTTAATCTGTGGAATTTGCTTCCCCAGAGAGCTGTGGAGGTGGGGTCACTGAATATTTTTAATGGTTGACAAAGAATCAAAGGTTATAAAAGGTAAAAGGAAGAGTGGAGCCCACAATCAGATCAGCAATGATTTTAGCAAATGTGGAGCTGGTCAGTTGACTGAGTACCTACTCCTGCTCCTAATGTGTGTGAACGTATTGAGGAATGTAAACACCAAGAATATTCAATTTTAACTATTAAAAACCAGGAGTGAGATTAGCAAAAATGGGTAATATGTGCAAATGAGACAGTGTGGGTTATTTTGTAGATACAGGAAACATTGGTGAGGTAAGGTGGCAAATTGGGCAATTAGCAAATGAGATTCAGATGAATTGATTCTGGAAGTGACAAAGGCATTATTGAGGGTTTCATCAGCAGGTTGAAACAAGAAGCAGTCATGGCAGTGGAATCAGTCAACCTTTTGTGGGAGTTCTGATGAAGGACCATCTCGACTTGAAATATTGGTTCCATTCTCTCCACACAGATGCTGTCAAACCTGCTGAGGTTTTCCAGCATTTTCTATTTTTGTTTTGTGGGAGAACATGGAAATGGAAGGATAACTCCTGTTTGAATAGCACAGTCTAGTTCAGTCACAAGCAGTGGTCAGGAAGGGATCATGTAACAAGGGGATATAATTTAACAGCAGTGCTGGAGAGTTTGACTTCTGTCAGAAGCAAGTTACAACTCATAAAAAACTAAATGTTGGCCAAGTAGTCTGACAGTGCAAGCCAAGTGGAGTGGCCAAGAGGGAGTAAATTTGAGCTGGATGTCATTGTGCATGAGGAAGTTGACTCCACACTTACAAATCATGTTCCGAGCATAAGCATGCAGATGAGAACATATAGGATGGAACCCCGAAGGCTGGAAGTATCAGTTCCCTGAGTAACAGTGAATTATAGGGATCCACGTCACTGATCTTCATTCATGGCTGCTGAAGATGATAACTCACTTATGAAAAGTGGGGAAACATGCGCTTATAGGGTAGCAATGGCCGAATGGTATTATCGCTAGACTATTAATCAGCTAATTCTTGGGACCTGGTTCAAATCCCACTACGGCCAATAGTGGAATTTGAATTCAATATAAAAATAAATCTGGAATTAAGAATCTAGTGATGGCCATGAAGCTATTGTCAATTTTTGGAAAAATCCATCTGGTTCACTAATGCCCTTAAGGGAAGGAAATCCATTGCCTTTACCTGGCCTAGCCTACATGTGATTCCAGAGCCACAGCAATGTGGTTGACTCAAGCTGCTCTTGGGCAAATAGTGACGGGCAGTAAATGTTGGCCAGCCAGTGACGCTCATGTCCCACAAATGAATAAAAAAAAGCTTTTTAAATAGTTCACATACCAAATCCAGAGAAATCGCATCAATATCTCAACTGAAAATGGACAGAACATCCAACTTTATGAAAAGATGTGATTGGAATAGATTAATAGTTCAATGTATCCGTAATATACATCTTCACGAAGATGCTTAACTTTTTTATCTATTTTCTTTCAGGGGATGTGACTATCATTGGCAAGGCCAGCATTTGTTGCCCATCCCAATTGAACTAAGTGGTTTGTTCAGCTGTTTCAGGGGACAGTTAAGAGTTAACTGTTTCCTATGGACCTGGAATTAAATGTAAGCCAGGCCAGCAAAGGAGTGTTGATTTTCTTCCTTAAAGAACGTCAAGTGAACCTACTGGATTTTTACGACAATATACAATAGCTCCGTGGTCAGTATTAGATTTGATTTATTAAATTCCACCAGCTACCATGTTGAGATTTGAACCTATTTGTCCAGAGCATTAGCCTGGGCCTCTGGATTCCTGATTCAGTAACTAGACAACCATTTCCTTCTACTAGCACCTGTAGTTAGCCACTACCCTACCTCTTTATAAAGTTTATTTATTAGTCACAAGTAGGCTTACATTCATATTATAATGAAATTTCTGTGAAAATCACCACACTACGGTGCCTGTTCTGGTACACTGAGGGAGAATTTAGCGTGGCCAATGCACCAACCCAGCACGTCTTTGGAACTGTGGGAGGAAACCAGAGCACCTGGAGGAAACCCAAGCTAGCACAGGGAGAATGTGCAAACTCCACATAGAGAGTGATCCAAGCCAGGAATTGAACTTGGTTCCATTGAGCTGTGAGGCAGTAGTGCTGACCACTGTGCCACTGTTATCTAATTTATCACTAGGGACTATTTAAAGAGTTTCTAAATTTGGCACGACAGCACATCATGTATCAATCTTAGTTTATAACATTGACTAACACAATGACAGCAGGCAGTGCTTCCCTTAAATTTGATGACAATGAAAGCAGTTATGCTCAGAAATAACAAATCTGTTATAAATTACTGTTACAATGGAGGGAAGGGTAATCTCTAACAGGAACTGATCAGGAATAGCTCTAATGTTGAATATGTAAAAAGCAGCAGCAAAAACAAATACTAATTAAACAAAACTAATCTGTTAATAACATTCTTGAATCACATCAAATATCTCATAATTAAAAGGGAGATTTAAGAATTTTTTTAAACACCCTATGTGATCAATTCAGTCATTAAAGGGTGTCTGTTTCAGAAGAGCTGGTTGGCCGAGTCCTGGATGCATTTCACTCACCCTGTCTCCAGCCATATTCCCAGGAGGATAGGATAGGATATTGGAATTTTTCCTCCGGGTGCTTTGCCTTCCTCTTTTCCAGGTACAGGTACCTGCCTTTTCGCTCTTTGGAGAAACCATCATATAGCAAAGATCGGACCTGAGGGGTTACTGGCCGCATATCCTGGAACACCTCAGGTTTGGAAGGTAATTCCTGAACTGTTTTCTTTGCTTCTTCCCGCTGTTCTGATTCCTGAACTGCTTTCTTTGCTTCTTCCTGCTGTCTGGGAACATGAATTGCTGGAAGGGTGTAATTCCTAGCAGGAAGTTTGGGAATTTCACTCTGCTTCTTGAGAATAGTGGGAGGAATCCTGGAATATTTGGGCCCGTATTTGTCTCTCCAGGCTATACGAGTGTAGGCTTCTTTCTCAATAAGTTCTGTCCAACACTTCTGAGTGCGAGCATCAAACAAATGTTTCATCTTTCCTAATCCCTCTGACAAAAGGAAAGATTAAAATCTGTGAAAAAGAAGACTTTGTTTTTAAATGCTGGCACACACAGCAATTGGCACGGCAATTTTTATAGCCAAGGCTTCTGTCTATCACCATGGTTACAATCAACATGTTCAGTGTCCAGGCACTTGTAAATACTTGGGGACCTCTGCTGGATGGATGACTTTTTCGATGTGAGTCGTTCAAGCGATTCGGAATTGAAAGTTTTCAAACAGTCCAAAGGAGCAGAGAACTCCATTCTGCAGCAATGCCAAGAATTGCTTCCTCAACTACAGCCTGCAACTAGTAAAGTGACCTTTGTAATTTCAATTCCAAATTATTTATTTTTAACCAGCAAATTTGCAGTGGCACTGTTACTCAATTCAACAATCATATTCTCAAGCTTTATCACTTACAAATCCATTGGAAGACCATTTACCATTTCAGAATGTCTTTTTTAATATCAAACTCTGAGAACCTGCCAAGGAAGATAAGACAAAATATTATGGATGCTGGAATCTGAAACAAAACAAAAAATACTGGAAAGTTTCAGCAGGTTTGACAGCTCTGCAGAGAGAGAATAGAACTAATATTTCAAAGGGTCATCCAGGCTCAAAATGTTGACTCTATTCTTCTTCCACATATGCTGTCAGACCTGCTGAGATTGTCCATCATTTTCTCTTTTTTAGGGATCAAAAAGATATGGGTTCCACAAATAACAAATTTCACCATCGTCCTTCCCATGAGAGATGTTTAAATTGATAATCTTACTGCTCAGGTTCAAGCACTGTGAATAATTAATGTTAAAATGGATTTGAACCATTTCATGAATTGCATTTTTTTTCACAATAATAATACAAGCCATCATTTCCATTCAGAGTGAAGGTGGCAAACTCAAGAGCGTTCAGTAATATAGAAACAAATAATACTATATTTCTTCATGTTTAGGAAGGTCTTGCATTGCTCGTTCACTCTTATTGGGACCAGTCCTCCAAAAGCCAGTTCTTGAAGTAGCATGATTTAAATAGAAACACAAAGGTAAGGCATAAAAATTTATCTCAGTAGTTCTGAAAAAAAGAGACATGCTGTCAAAGCTTTTTGTCTTACACTCAACAGGATAGACGAAAGAATGCCAAATTTCATAGAAAGGAAAAATTTATACTTCATGGGAAAAGGGTTGTCCAAACAGCTCAGAATCTTCTGAGCCCCTATTTATTGAATTTATGAACTTAACAACTCACACAGTTGAGTTCAGTTCTAATGACACCTTGTATGCCCAAATCAACTGCTTTCCCACAGATCCTTCTCTAGGCCCAGCTCTCACTAACATTTTTGTTGATTTCCCCAAGAATCACATTTTTAATAGTTAAGCCTCAAACTTCCTACCGCTTGTATATTTCTGAAACATAGATGATGGCTGGAATTTTCTGGCCGTTCATGCTCGACTGCCACTACAAGCATGGATGGAGAACTTGGCACTAAGCCAAAATTCCATTCCCTGCAGTGCAAAGCCTGCTGCTGTGAATGACCTGAAAATTCCAGTCAATTTGCTCCATTGCAATCTGTAGCTGCACAGAAGAACTTTCTTACGTACCTCAATGCAATTCATCTCATGCTCAGATTCACTTTTGAAATGAAGCAGTCTAACCAGCTCCCTTTCCTTGACATGCTAGTTGAGAAATCCACTGTCTACTGCAAGCTAGTCAATAAATACATTGAGATTCCTGTAGTCTCGCTATGCAAAATTGGCCTTGTCAACATTCTCTTAAATAGAACAACAACCATTTGTTCACCAGGCACGCTGAAATAGGACAAAGTGAATCTGCCCTGTGGGATAGTGACCACCTTGATCAGATCATTGTGCACTGTGTGTCACACAGACTTACACATGAACATTGAGCTGCCACTTTCCAACCCAGAACGTACCCAGTCTGGTTCAAATTACCCTGGAAGGGCAAGGTATCTCAAAAATTTAAGCAACAGGTGAAGCTCCTGTTTCTTGCTGCTGTAGCAACATAAGTCACATTTTCCACTGACAGGATCAAGCCAAAAGAATATTCTGCCAACCATATAAATGAGTAATGTGGTATATGAATTTTAGTGCCATTGCAATACCTGGAGTTTGAGTTGTACTTCCTGACAACTGGCATGTCCCTTTGGCTGTTACAATAATCCTGTCTGCAAAACTCACAATTATAATATCTAACATTAGGTGTGATTCTGCAATTTGTCAGCACTTGCTGAAGAATCCATGAATGGTGCTGAACATTGTGCAGTTATCTGCAAACATCATCACTTCTGACTTTACAATGAAAGGAAGGCCATTGAAGAAGCAGCTGAAGATGGTTGGGCCTAGGACACTACCCTGAGGAACTCCTGCAGTGATATCCTGGAGCTGAAATGATTGAACTCCAGTCACCATAACCATCTTTCTTTATACCAGGTCTGATTATAAAGAGCGGGGAGTTTTCCCTGATTCTCAATGACTCCAGTTTTGCTAGGCCCCGTGATGCCACGTTCAAGCAAGGGCCGTCACTCTCACCTCAACTCTGGAATTCAGCTCTTTTGTCCATGTTTGAACCAAGACTGTAATGAGATCAGGAGCTGAGTGACTCTGGCAAAACTCAAGTTGAGCATGAGTGAGAAGGTTGCTGCTAAACAAGTGCTGGTTGATTATCCCTTCCATCACCTACCTGATGATTGAGAGTAGACAGCAATTGCTACGTTAGATTTGTTCTGCTTTTTGTGTACCGGAGACTCCTGGGCAATTTTCCACATTGCCAGATAGATGCCAGTAACAGCTTGGCTATAGAGACACAGCATATTCTGGAATACTATTGCTGGAAAATTGTCAGAGTCCACAGGTTTTGCAGTATCCAATGCCATCAGCATTTCTTGATATCACAAATTGAATTGGCTGAAGACTAGGTTCTGTGATGCTGGGGACATCCAAGGGAGACTAAGATGAATCATTCACTTGGTATTTCTGGCTAAAGGTTGTTGCAAATGCTTCAGCCTTATCTTTCACACTGATGTGCTGGGATCCTCCGTCATTGTGGAGCCTCCTACTCTGGTTATTTAATTGTCCAACACATTCATGGCTGGATGTTCCATTGATCTGATCCCTTGGTTGTGGAATCACATAGTTCTGAGTATCACTTGCTGCTTTTGCTGATTGGTTGCAGACCCAGTCTAGCAGCTTGGTCAGTAATGGTGCTACTGAGTCACTGTTGGTGATGGACATTGTTCCCCACCCAGAGTACATTCTGCACCCTTGTCACCATCAGTGCTTCCTCCAAGTAGTATTCAACATGGAGAAATACTGATTCATCAGCTGAGAAGGGAACAATACATGGTAATGAACAGGAGGTTTCTTTGCCCATGTTTAACCTGACATGAGACTTCAAAGGGCCTGGTGCTGATATTGAGAACTCCCAGGGCAACTGCTTCCCAATTGTATACCACTCTGCCTCCACCTCTGTGCTCAGGTCAGGTATGATTCCGTGAGTATATCTAAAGAATTCAATTGGGTCATTGAGGCTGGCCTATTGGAATATGAATTCCCTGATTAAGGGGTCAATTGATGGGCCTTTTATTTACCCAGGAGTGTCAGTTCCTCTGGAACTCCTGAAAGTAGACCGCTGACTGATAGCACTCTGTGTACTGCTGTTGGAATTGTAAATAAAGGGATTGTGATGAAGGGACTTCTGCCTCTGAAGACTTATTACAATGCAACTATGTCAGACTGTTGCTTGACTGGTCTGTGAGACAGTTCTCCCAATTTTGGCAAAAGCACCGAGACATTAGTAAGGAGAGCTTTTCAGGGCTGACAAGCTTGGATTTGTGTTATTTCCAGTGCCCAGATTGATGCCAAGTATCTGTCTGGTTTCTTTGACAAATCAGAACTGATTGGCTAACCAACCAATATATTTCTCTCTTGTAGTATAAATTGTTGTATCCTTTGAAATTTGACATCTTTGCGTCTAAATGAATGCAAGTTTTCATTAGTCTCTCTTCTCAGCAAAATGTTACTGCAGTTTGGCAGCATTAAAGGTTCATGGAAATGAAGGAAAGTAGAGTAACTATTAACACTGCAAGCTGTAGGATTTGATTTGATTTCTTATTGTCACGTGTATTAGTATACATTGAAAAGTGTTGTTTCTTGCACGCCATACAAAGTGTACTGTTAATATAGTATGTAGGGGAGAAGGAAAGCAGGAGTGCAGAATGTAATGTTACAGTCATAGCTAAGGTGTAGAGAAAAATCAGCTTAACATATTGTGGAGATGTTGGTGTTGGACTGGGACAGGCAGAGTACCAAATCTCACAACACCAGGTTAAAGTCTAACAGGTGCTGCCCCAAAAGCTCATGATTCCAAATAAATTGTTGTGAGACTTCATACTGAGTTTAATATAAGATAGGTCCATTCAAAAGTCTGATGGCAGCAGAGAAGAAGCTGCTTTTGAGTCAGTTGGTACGTGATCTCAGACTTTTGTATTTTTTTCCCAATGGAAGAAGGTGGAAGAGAGTATGTCCATAGTGTGTGGGATCCTTGATTATGCTGATTGCTTTTCCGAGGCAGCAGGAAGTGTAGATAGAGTCAATGGGTGGGAGGCTGGTTTGTGTGATGGACTGGGCTTCATTCACAACTCTTTGTAATTTCTTGTGGTGTTGGAGCTAAATGAAGCTGTGATGTATCTGGAAAGGGTACTTTCAATGGTATGTCTGTAAAAATTGATGAGAGTCATAGCAGACATGTGGAATTTCCTTAGCCTCCTGAGAAAGTAGAGGTCTTGGTATAATAATCTGGGATCTTCAATGCAGTTTATAATGAATGAAATTGGGAGAATCATTGTACCATCAATAACAGCTATATTAGGGCCATAAACACCTATCACAAACCCTCCACTATAACATCCAAACTGGCTGGCTGGGGCTTCACCTTACTTAGAGAAGAGTATGGATCTTGACAGAGAACTAATATTCTAATCACACATCAGCCAGTTGCACTTGTGGAATTGTATCCAGCCAACGTTCATATCAGCCTCAATTCTCAGCCATCATACACAATGACAGAGATCATCCCTCAAGGCAATACACTCTCAGTGAATATTGGAACAAAAATCTATGGAATTGATGTAGCTCTAACAAGGGGAATTAGAGATACATTCTGTATCCTTTGCAACTCACTGGTTCGCTAGATAGACATATATTAGTACTATCTTTAATAACGGACATTCATAGTTAAGACAGATGTTAAAAGTCTAATGCAAGCACAAAGTATACTAAGTGCGTTGGCAATCAAAAACAAATTTCAAATAGGTATATGTAGATAATATTGCACTGAATAGTTCTTGAAAAATGCAATAACAAATATAGAGTAATAAGTATCAATGGTGGCACCATGGCACAGCGGGGTTTGCACTGCTGCTTTGCAGTGCCAGGAAACTGAGTTTGATTCCCGGATTAAGACATTGTCTGTACAGAGTCTGCACAGTCTCCCCATGTCTACGTGGGTTTCCTCCAGGTGCTCCAGTTTTCTCTCACAGTCCAAAAGACGTGCTGATTAGGAGCATTGGCCATGCTAAATTCTCCCTCAGTGTGCCTGAACAGGTACTGGAATATGGCGACTAGATAATTTTCACAATAGCTTCATTGCAGTATTAATGTAAGCCTACTTGTGGCATTAAATAAATAAATTTTAAAACTCCAAACAAGTAATTTACTAATTAGCAGCTTAAACAAATTAAGTCAATGCAAATTCCTTCTAGAATCAGTATTGTAAATATGCACAGTGCTGATGCAGATTATTATTGCAGTGAGTACTTACGTTGAACTAACCATCTATGTTGAACTAACCACAATGCTTGTAAAAGGCGAGTTTTCATTTGGCCAATGAATGGAGCACTTATTAGAGCACACACATCCACAAAAATGATGTGAAAATGCTGGTGTTGGACCAGAGTGGACGCAGTAAGAAGTCTCACAACAGCAGGCTAAAATCCAACAGATTTATTTGGAATCATGAGCTTTCGAAACTCTGCTTCTTCCCGAGGTAACTCACCTGACGAAGGAGCAGCACTCTGAAAGCTTGTGATTCCAAATAAGCCTGTTGGACTTTAGCCTGGTGTTGTGAGACTTCTTACTGTGTCCATAAAAATGGCAACTGGTAAGTGGCTAAAGTATAAATTGTTGCAATGTCTTTATGCCTAATAACCATGAACTCAGGTTTGTTCAATAGCCCTACCATTTAATTCACTTTCTCTCTGCTAAACATAACCATTGAACTTATTTTTTTATAAATACCTCAGGATCCCTTGATTGTGGTTAGTGTTGATTTTGCCCCAGAACATAGAAAGGGTAAAATTCATAATGTGATAGTCATTTGTGGTGCCTTATTCCATCGCTTAAATCACAGATAGCTGGGGTTTGGTATTGATACTGCAGCAAGGTAAGATACCCCTGAGAAAATGATAATGGCCAGAATTGTTGGAGACTGGATGTATGTTGGAAGATGTGTGTCAGAACCATGTGATTTCTGATGTTCGGGCCTAACTGAAATTTGCATGGGAGGTTTAAACTTTTACTAGATAATTTCCGGCTGTCATGATGTGGAGATGCCAGCGTTGGACTGGGGTAAACACAATAAGAAGTCCCACAACACCAGGTTAAAGTTCAACAGAAGTCCCTATTCACTTGACAAAAGGGAAAAGCCCCAAAAATTAGTTGTGTTTGCTACCAGATAAACCTGTTGGACTTTAATCTGGTGTTGTGACATTTCTTACTAATTTCTGGCTGCCCAGGCCTCTGGGCAAGTGCCACCAACCCTCAGTTAGAGTTGGAGATATGGAACGTTTCACTTTATCTATCTGGATAGTTACCCAGGAATTGTAATTAATGTGTAGCATTGCCGCTAACTGGAAGATTTAGGTTATTGTTTCTAATCCCAATGGAGATTACATTTAAGAGACATATCAGATTGCAAGGTGGAGCAAGAGAAAGCCTTGGAAGGTCTGCATCCTTTATGTGTTCCTTTCAGTAACAAAACCTATCAAGAGGTGATTTCAGAGTAATTTTGAATGATTTTATTTGCTTTGTTTTCTCTCCTCTCCTGAAGATAGTGATTTCTGGGACATAGTTTTATACCAGACAACATTTTTCTGATACGTTTACAAGTGTTTATGATGACCACAAGTGGGGAACCTTCTCTTGTGGTCACCCAATGTCCATTTCCAGACTCAACTTTCTAACAGATAAATAGATAAAGAAGCATCATAGCTTAGGCTGAAATTACTCAGAGCAATTCTATCTGAGATTGGATAAGGCAGTCATTTTTGAGTTGAACCTAGGATCTCACTAGCTTATGACTCAGTATCACAGTAGTGCACTAACACACAGCTTTGGCCTATATATTGAAGCTATTACACGGTGGCACAGTGATTAGCACAGCTGCCTCACAGCACCAGGGATTCGGTGTTCAATTCCCAGCTTGAGTCATTGTTTGTGTGGTGTCTGTGTGGGTTTCCTCTGTGTGCTCCCGTTTCCTCCCACAGTCTGAAAGGTGTGCTGGTTCAGTGCATTGGCCATGCTAAATTCTCCCTCACTGTACCCAAACAAGTGCTGGAGTGTGGTAACTAGGGGGTTTTCACAGTAACTCCATTGCAGTGTTAATGTAAATCTACTTGTAACACTAATAAATAAACTAAACCTTTTATTAATGGAGCATTATGAGTATAAACAGATTGTCAATTTGTGCATTTGTACCAATATATGCTTGGAAATCAAATTTCTTTTAGTAGTGACCAAGGGGATAGGGAGCATTAGTGGGTGGTAAAATTAGTCTTCTGAAATAATGAAACTCTATAAGATGACCGGTGGATTTGTATTGTTGTGTTAAGTGCTATTTCATTTATTCTATTGTAATTACACATATGATAACCATCACTGGGTGGCACTGCTGCCTCACAGCATTAGGGACCTGGGCTCAATTCCTGGCTTGGGCCACTGTCTGTGTGGAGTCTGCATATTCTCCCCATGTCTCCATGGGTTTCCTCCGGGTGCTCCGGTTTCTTCCCATAGTTCAAAGATCTGCAGGTTAGGTAGGTTGGTCATGCTAAATTGTCCCTTAGTGTCAAAGGGATCAGCTGGCTTAATATATAGGGCTAAAGGGATAAGTGGGATCATTGCTGGCACAGGATCGATGGTCCGAATGGTCTCCTTGTGTACTGTAGGGATTCTATCATTCTATGATCATTGATTCTGGATATGAAAGTGGACACCACTTCACTCTAATACAATATTTAAAGATGCAAAGCGTGTTGGTGCTGTGAATATCCTGATTTTGCCTCTCACTCTCTTGGTTCAAACATAAAGGTGACATCTACAATCTAAAAATAGTCAGCCCCTCCAATCGCTGCCTAACATAGTGATAGCAAAAAGGTTGAATTGAGGTTGTAAGGGACTAGGAACGAATGTAACTTGGTAGTAGGATGTAAAGTTCTGGATGAACTGAAATTTAAAGAGGGTGCATGATGGGAAGCTTTCAAACACATCAGAACAAAGGTGATGTTCTAGCAGCAGATGTGCCAAGTATTGTTACAAATGTGGAGGCAAACAGTGTGTTTTGGAAAGGTATATGATTGGAAGGTCAAATAGGATATCAAGGTTGCAAACTGTCTGATTCAATCTTTGAGAATGGCAGAGTTGGTGGTGAGATGACTGAGTTTTAATATCTAATATCTCTTCCTAATATTTAGCTGATGAATAGTGTAGCACATCCAATACTGAATTTTGGACAAGTGACCTGACAGCTCGGGGATGTTAAAGGGGAAGAGAGAGCAAGTGAAATAGAAGCTTTTCTTCAATTGCTTTCATGTGGAAACTGATTCCTTATTTCTGTATGATATTGAAATGAGGTAATATACAATATGCAACCCGCCAAAGTAGATCCTTGGGGATCTCCAAGCAATTGTGAAGGGGAAGGGAATTGAACTCTTAGTGGATGTGATTTGGAAGACAAAAATGACACAAAGGAAGGACAGTCCCACAAGCTGGATAATGGAGGAGCAACACTGAGGAAGGTGAACTAACCAAACATATCAGAGACTGACTGCAGGTAAGTCAAGGGGGGTTAATGTGCAGCTGGCAGTTGGAAAATGGTGTTTATCATTTAGATTTTGGCCCATTTTGTTGCTGCAGGGGTATTGGAAACATCATTTGTTGGCCACAAAAGGCTACGGGAAAGTTGGTCTCTGATCAGCGAGTCCAGAATATATTCACAAAATGTGGCAAGGGAAGGCAGGTGGGAAATGGGGCAGTGGTTTTCAATGATAGAGCAGATGTTTGAGGAAGCAAATGATAATGGCAGCTTTGAAAGAGAAGAAAAGTGCAAAAAGAGAGGGAATTTTTTAAAATGACACTACCAGTACAGCAAATTATATTGTCATAGAATCATAGAATTCCTCCTGCACAGAATAGGCCATTCAGCACATCCAGTCTGCACCGACTCTCTGACGAAGTATCTTACTCAGGTCCTATCCATGTAACCCCACACATTTACCATGTCTAATCCATCTAACCCACACATCATGGGATTCTAAGGGACAATTTAGCATATCCAATCTACCTAACCTGCACATCTTTGCATTGTGAGAGGAAACTGGAGCACCCAAAGGAAACCCACATGGACATGGGACAAATGTGCAAACTCCTCACAAACTCCAGTCTCCAAGGCCAGATTTGAACCCAGATTCCAAAGCTGTGAGGCAGCAGATTCTTTCTTTATTGAGATCTAAATAACTCGAGAGGAGACTCACAAACTGATGCCTATGGTGAACGGAATGAGTGCCAAAATTCCTGGCACTAACACTGAACCTAATTAAATATCAACCAATGTATACCATACCAGTGTTGTAGTAATTTGTGAAATCTTACAGACATCCTCCGGGTTTGGGTGGAGATGAATTGCATTACTATGGGTGTTGGCCATGGGAAGATGCAAAGATAGTCTAATGAGCCTGTGGAGAAAGGTGCTGTCCTTAACTGTGCCAATATACTGCCTTTCCATTAGACAGGAGTTGGAAGAATGGAAATTATGAGAAGGGCGACAGAGCCAGGAGTTGTCTTTATAAGGTGGAGTAGAACTAAGATATTTGTAAATATCTATTTATAATTTTATACAGCTCATGAAAATATTAAATTTGCATGTGCTTCCTACTTACAAAGTTTAAGGTTTATTGATTAGTATCAAAAGTAGGCTTACATTAACACTGCACAGAAGTTACTGTGAAAATCCCCTGGTCACCACCTTTCAGGTACACTGAGGGAGAATTTAGCACGGCCAATGCACCTAACCAGCATGCCTTTCAGACAGTAGGAGGAAACCAGAGTACCCAGAGGAGACACCCACAGACTCTGGGAGAATGTATAGTCTCCACACAGATAGTCACCCAAGGCCAGAATTGAACCCAGGTCCCTGGCACTGTGAGATAGCAGTGCTAATCACTGTGCCTCGGTGCCGCATGTTTTGCCAAATCCTTACATTAACTCTTTTATTATATATTTGAGTCTATAGTTGTAATGGAAACTGCTTTTTCAAACACTACAGGT
Organism: Sphyrna mokarran; assembly: GCA_024679065.1. Classification (NCBI taxonomy): domain Eukaryota; kingdom Metazoa; phylum Chordata; class Chondrichthyes; order Carcharhiniformes; family Carcharhinidae; genus Sphyrna; species Sphyrna mokarran. The sequence continues at coordinate 109,494,346 of JAGIQG010000003.1, forward strand.
TCCCACTACGTTGGTGCTACCTCAATCCAGTTTTGCACCTACAGCCAGGACTGCAATGCAACTGGTATGCAGTCACCAACTCTGCTTCTTAAACTCCGCAAGTTTTGCTGTTTAACTGTACAATGATAAAATCAATTTATATAAATGACAGCATTTATGCGTGAAATGTGTAAACTGCAAGCCCCGTTTCAGGTTGGCATTGCTTCCAAAAGCAACCAAACTTACCTTTATCGTTCATCATTGGCCATCTGTTATTTTGTTCAGTTTTCCTTTTGTTCCTATTTGAGAGACGGGCTGTCATCACAACAATAAATAGACTACACAAGTGAAGCAGCTGTCTCTGCTGTGAGATCTTCCAGGTGCAGCAGCACAATGGGTAGCTGATATCAAAGGTGCCATGTTTACAGAAAATTCTCTGTTAATCTTTAAGGAATCCGGCTATCCTTCACAGGGGAAACAAAAGGTACCTCATTATTTTAGTGCAGTAGACTGCCTCATTGTGGTTGTAATGGTACAAAGTGTCCAAATTATTCTGAAATACAATGCAGCGGATTCTTTTTTGGGATCTAAATAACTCGAGGCGAGACTCACAGACAAACTGATGCATATGGTGAACGGAATGAGTGCCAAGTGAAAACTCCTGGCGCTGAAACTGACTCAGTACCAACCAATGTATTTCACACCAGTGTTGTGGTAATTTGTGAAATCTTACAGATATCCTCTGGGTTTGGGTGGAGATGAATTGCATCACTATCGTTGTGGGCCATGGGAAGATGCAAAGATAGTCAAACGAGCCTGTGGAGAACTTGTCTTTGTTTCGTTAAATGGCTGATGTCATGGGACTGGAATGCCGCTGATGAAAGGTGGTTTACTCAATGAAACTCTTGTTTTCCCAATGTGTGGCATGCTGCAGGTTGCTGTGCACTGACTCACACACAAGCAAACATCCCTGCTGCTGAAAACCTGCTGTCAATAGTGTTCTTTCAAAAAAATAATCCGCACAAAGGAAGTTCCAATTGACAACTCCTCCCTCGATAAAGAAGAAATTGAATTCTGACAAGCATTAAACATTACATCAACAAGCACTCCCATGTTCTTGTTAAAATGCCTTCGTGGAATGTATCATAGTGCTTGTTAAAAAAAGCATATTGCCACCAATAGAGTGCAGTATTGTCACACTCAGTTCAATGAGTAAGCAGTAAGAGTACCTATTCAGACATTTTGCTATCCCTATATTGAGAAATTTCCCAACAGCTCTGAGCGTGAATTAGGTACATTCATTTTTGAAATGCAAAATGAAAGATTTATTTGCCCCCATGACCTGTAATAAGCAATTAAAATTTTCACGCAATATGGACTCTGCTTTTAATAATTTCTATGATGTGGAGTTACTAGTATGGGACTGAGGTAGAAGTAGAGTCGCAACACCAGGTTAAAGTCCAACAGGTTTATTTGGTAACACGAGCTTTCGGAATGTTGCCTTTCCATCAGATGAGCGAAGAGTTGGGTTCACAAACAGGGCATATATAGACACAAACTCAACTACAAGATAATGGTTGGAATGCGAGTCTTAACAAGTAATCAAGTTTTTTCAGGTGTAGACAATGTGAGTGTAGAGAGGGTTAAGCACAGGTTAAAGAGTTGTGAATTGTCTCCAGCTAGGACAGTTAGTGAGATTTTGCAAGCCCAGGCTAGTTGTGGGAGCTACAGATAGTGTGGCATGAACACAATAACGTGGTTGAGGCCATCCTTGTGTGTGAAACTTGGCTATCAGTTTTTGCTCAGCAATACTGCGTTGTCGTGTGTCACGAAGGCTTCTGAAGTCAAATCTGAAGGACAATTTAGCATAGTTAGTACACCTAACCAGCACATCTTTCAGACTGTGGGAAGAAACCAGAACACCTGGAGGCAACCCACAAAGACATGGGGAAAACATGCAAACTCCACACAGTGACTCAAGCCAGGAATCAAACCCAAGTCTCTGGCACTGTGAGACAACAATGCTAACCACTGTGCCACTTAATTTCTTATTGTTTACACCAATTGGTAATGGAGTGTGTGGTGCAGTACAACATCTATCTCTGGAACACCAGATATCTTGGAATAAATGTGAAAATTTTGACAGGACTCTGGAACTAGTTATTAATTATAAATAATACATATGAATTAATGCAATATTTTTAAAAAAGGGCTTTTCTGACAATCAGAAGGTATAAAATGAAAAGCCCGGTGTTAATATTTTTTAATTTGCCTGGTCTTTTTTTTAACTCTTATTAACCTTACTGACATCTTTAACTAGAACTCTTAACTTTCTCAAAAACATTTTTGTTATTTTGATATTTTTTCAATAGTAGTTTGACAAGTTAACAGCAGTTCCTGAAACAAAAATGTCCATTTGTTTCTGAGTGCTTTTTAATGGTGCATTATTAAGGAGACTAGCGGACAATTTATCAAACACAGAAAGTCTTGTTCAGCATAACCCTAATTCCCAATAGAGTAGAAGCCACGGTTTTAGGTGGAATCATTATTTTCTACAAAAGCACAAAACTCTGGAGGTTATAGCCACATCTTCTAAGTACTCTAAATTGACCACTGCACATAGATACATTGTCCAGAAGGCAATCTGAAGAGTATTTTGTCAGCTTTTAACAGCAGGCAAAAGAAAACAATAGAGTTTTCTATCAAAATATGCAAATTCCATAAACCAGGAGTCGAGTGAAAAACGAGCAATTTTCCTCAAATAAGAGGCTGGCATTAACAAGGGGAGAAGTACTATGGGCTAAAACTCAAGTGCAGTTTCCCAAATCCTCTGATTCCAAGTTGTGTGGTGTTCTATAGGTAGACCCTATACATCACCACACTACACACCACTCCCACCTGGTTTATATGATGGGGAATGAATTCATCGACACACGTTTTTATCAGCTCCAATCTTTGTTATAGAAGTGTGTAAATATTTGACTTATATAAAAATAAAATTCTTATCTTCACCTCTAATGGCCCCAAGTCCTCAACCCCCGGGTATCCCAGGCACCTCTTCCACTCTTATCTTCCTTGAACCAGTCCACTGCTTGTTCCATTCTCTTCAATCCAGTTGGTTGCCTGTACAGGATGTCCTGAAGCACTGCTCCCAACATCCACCTCACCTCCTGCTTTCCCTTTCAAAAATATTCCAAAAACATTTCCCCGCTCACTCTCATTCGACGTGATCTTCTCCACCTCCTCCCTCACCCTTTCATTGGGAAAGGAAGTTACTTTAAGTATGTACTGAGGGAACTGTTATAAACTAGGCTGGCGGATAGTGAAATTAAATACCTGAAATTCCTCAATCATTTTTGGAGCCTGTTCTCCCATAATGTTCTCCTTACTCCAAAATCTATTTCTGATGCACTCATTCTCCCTGACCTTTTTTTTATCCTTGTCCTCACCTCAGAATCTTCAAACCCCCTCCATCTAATCCATTCATTTATACAATAACCCCCAGATGTCAGTATCAGCTGATCCTTGCGATAAAGTTCAATTGACATTATACATCAGCTCAGGTGTTATATTCTACTTCTTCAGAGTTCAACAAGCAGATTTGATTAAGTGTTTCCATTCTAGGTAGAAAATAAAAAATTAACTGCTTTCCAATGTCGTGAACTGTAGTTAATAATTTTCGAAATTGCAAATTTGTCCCCTTTTAATGAAGCACGATCCTTGATGGCAATGTTAACTTTAGCAGTGTGGTTATATATTAAAAGTCAGAGCTACTACATCTTGAACAGAGAACTGAAGATGTTTGCCCACAACCTGTAGCTTAGGCAGCACAGCAACAAGTAGTGATAACGTGCACAGGAAGAAAGTCACTAAATAATGTTTCTTCTCAGAGCCTTTTAACCAAGGGGATGGATGGAGCTTAGAGGACATAGTGCCAAAAGCTATATCACTGAACAATAAGCTAACAGTATGACTATAACTTGTCTCCTTATTTTGCATATTTATAAGATTGCTATTTTTAGGAACTATCTCTAACTTAAGGTAAAATGAAAGGAGTTAAATATAACTGGCCTTTCATGAACCTATGCTGTGACTTCCCAATGGGACAATTTCTATCCAGATGTCTCTCTATTTCTTCCTTGCTGATAGATTCAAGCATTTTCCCCACTGCAGAAGTTAAGCTAACCTGCCTGTATTTACTGTGTTTTCCATTGTGAAGACCATGACAAAATACCTGTTCAAAGCCTCAGGCATTTCCTCATTTCCCATTATTAAATTCCTTTTCTCATCCTCCAAAGGGCCAACATATTCCTTAGTCTCTCTTTTTCATTTTATATATTTGTGGTAACAGCTGTTCTCTTTACTCTGTCTTTTAATACATGGACCACACTAGTCATGGTGTTGTCATCAGGGATTTATGTATCAGCTGTTTCAGCATGAGTTGTTGCAAATGGTGCTGAACATTGTGCAATCATCAGCAAACATCCCCATTCTGACCTTATGAATGTCATTGATGAAGCAGCTGAAGATGATTGGGCCTAGGACATTACCCTGAGGGACTCTTGCAGTGATGCCCTTGCATTAAGGTGATTGACCTCCAAAAACCACAATCATCTTTCTTTGCACTAAGCACGACTCCAACCAGTGGAGAGTTTCCCTCAGATCCCCATTGACCTCAGTTTTCTTAGGGCTCCAGGATGGCACATTTGGTCAAATATTCGTTGACGTTGGGGACAATCACTCTCACTTCAGCTTTTGAATTTTGCCCATATGTGAACTAAAGCTGTAATGAAGTCAGGAGCTGAGTGGTCCAGATGGAATCCAAACTGAATGTCACTCAGCAGGTTATTGCTGAATAAGTGCTACTTGAAAACACAGTTGATGATCCCTTCCCTCACTTTACTGATGATTGAGAGGAGACCGATAGGTGGTGATTGGCCATGTTTAATTTGTCCTGCATTTAGTTGGCAGGACATATCTGGGCAATTTTCCACACTGCCCTGTAGATGCTAGTACTGTAGTTGTACTGGAACAGCTTGGCTAGGGCAGCAGCACATTCTGGAGCACAAATCTTCAGTACGATTACCAGAATGTTGTCAGCACCTATTGCCTTTGAGGTTCCTCCAACCATTTCTCGGCATCACATGGAGTGAATAGAATTGACTGAAGACTGACATCTGAGATACTGGGGAATTCCGGAGGAGGCCGAGATGAATCATCCACTTGGCATTTCTGGTTAAAGTTTGTTGTAAATGCTTCAGCTTTGTTTTTTGCATTGATATGCTGGGCTCCTCCATCATTGAGGATGGGGATATCCATGGAATGTAATTAAATAACTAACTTTTGAAAAACATTTTGCTTTGCTATTCTCATAACCAAAATGGAAAACTTCACATTCCACCATGCCCCACATTATACTCAATCTGTCACTTTGTAAACTACTCGCTTAATCTGCCTATTTTATTTTCTCCACTAGGCTTGCATTCCCACCTAGATTTGTAGCATAAGCAAACTTAGATACATTACTTTTCATTTATGTCTACATCATTGCATGGATTGTAAATAGCTTAGGCCTTAGAGTTAATCCTTGCTGTATTCCATTAGTCTTTCCTTCTTTTCTATCAACAAACCTACCACTCATGCTAACATATTACCCGCAACTTCATGTGCCCTTATCTTATACATTAACCTTTTGTGTGGCACCATATCAAATGCTGTTTGGGATCTGAATATATTACATATCCAGTAGTTCCCCTTTATCTATCCTCAAAATATTTTAATAAATTTGTCAAACATGCTTTCCCTTTTCAGAAAATTCTGGAAAATCTCAGCGGGTCTGACAGCATCTGTGGGGAGAAAATAAAGCCAATGTTTCAAGTTTGGATAACCCTTCATCAGAGCCACAGCAAGGATCATCCAGACTGGAAACATTGGCTGTATTCTCTCTCCACAGATGCCGTCAGACTGCTGAGTTTCTCCAGCATTTCTTATTTTTGTTTCAGATTCCAGCATCCGCAGTATTTTGCCTTTATGCATTCCTTTTTTTTCTGTCTGATCAGTCTATGATTTTCTAAATACATTGTTAATATTTCTTTAGTAATAAATTTAACTTTTCCCCATGATCGATTTTTATTTTGCCTTTTGTTCAAAGTTTAGCTCTCTTTCTGTTATATTTGTTAATTTCTGCTAACTATCTACTCCAACTGTTATCAAATTTAGGGATTTTAACCATCACATCCACTATTCTTTGCAGCTACCTCTATGTAGGCCAGCAAGTCCTTGGGATTGTTTTTCAAGGAATTTTACTTCCTTACATTTCTCCAATGCTTTCTGATGTTAATTACCAAAAGTTCCTCACATTCATTTGTCACTTGCATACATTTATATTTCTGGTGTGTAATTTGTTTCTGCTATTGTGAAGACAAGACTAAACCACTTGCTCAAAGTGTCTGCCAGTTCCTCATTCTCCATGATAATTGCTCCCGTCTCTGCATCTAAGTGACCATCATTTAGAAATATAGAAAGTAGAAGTAGCAGTAGGCCATTCAGCCCTTCAAACTTGTTCTGCCATTGATCTTCATCATGAATTCAATACCATGATCTCCCTTCCTCCCATAGTCCTTGAAATCTTTAGCCCTAAGAGCTATATCTAATTTCTTCTTTAAATCAGACAACGTTTTGGCCTCAACTATTTTCTGTGGTAATGAATTCCACTCACGCACCACCATTTGGGTGAAGACGTTTCTCCTCACCTCAGTCCTAAAAGATTTATCCTGTATCCTCAGACTATGACCCCTAGTTTTGGATTCCCCCACCACTGGGAATGTTTTTACTGAATCTACCCTGTCTAACCCTGTTAGAACTTTATAAGGTTCTGAGATCCTCTCTCACTTTTCTAAATTCCAGTGAATATAATCCTAACTGATTTAGTCTTTCCTCATATGAAAAACTTGCCATCCCAGGAATCAGCCTGGTAAACCTTCACTGTGCTCCCTTCTTCCTCAGGACCTCCTTCCTCAGAAAAGGACACCAAAACTGCATTCTCCTGGCTGGTACGCTCAAAGTTTTTTTTTGATGGCACTTTGCTGGTTTCCAAAATCCTCCCAGTATTCAGGCTAATAATTATTAACATTATTCTTTGCAACAAAAAAAAATTTCTTTCAATTTGATACCATCCTTAATTTCCCTATTAATCCAAAAATGAATCTGTCTTGCTGATTTTTTTAAAAAATGGAATGCATTTTTGTTGAACATTTTGAATTTTTTTTAAAATAGCGAAGGAGATATTTTAACACCATACTTTCAGCCAATGTAATGAAATAGCCATGGCCAGTCTTTTGTCCTCATACCTTTGTAATTGGCTTTGTTTACATTTAAAGATCTTTGGGATGAGAATATGCCACTCTCAAACTTAATATGGAATTTATGATCACTTTTCCCTCAATGAATATTTTACTATGAACTTACTAATTCACCCTGCCTCTTGTACACGACTAGATTTAAAATTACTTTTATCCAGAGTTGGTTTCATAAAATGTTTGTTCCAGGAACATGTGAAATTATTCTGCAATCTTATTTTCCAATTTGATGGGTTCTGATTTTGCCAATTTGATCCGTTCTGTCTAAATGAAGATTGAAAGTTAGGAGCCCATAAACCCTCCCATCAGCATTTTCTAATTCATAAGCTCTATCCACTTTGATTCTATTTCCTGACCTGCTGAGCCAAGATCCTTTCTCATTTTTTTTAAACCAAGGAAACATCTCCTCCTTTTCCATTTTGCTTATCTTTTTGGAGTGTTATGTACTCTGGAATATTTATTTTCTTACCCTGGTTATCTTGTAACCATGCTGCTGTAATGATGATGATTAGATTTAGAAAATGTATCTTATTTATGCTACTACTTCCTCTCTTTTAAAGTATTGTTTTTAAAGTTAAATTAGTCACAAGTAGACTTACAATGAAAAATTGCAATGAAATTACTGTGAAAATCTGCTCATGCTTATTCATACAAGTTATCCTCATACAGAGAAAAAGCTCTTAATTTTATTTTTAACTATTATTTTCGTGGGCATTATTTACTGATGCACTATTAGCATTAAACTTCTTTATCTGCCTTATCCAACTTCTCTTTACTCAAATTGCTACACTCCTCTTTTGCCTTGATCATTCTCTTCCACTTTCTATACTATCCTTAATCTGACCTCTCGCTCCCCCCATTTTTGTTGCGTTGGCCTATCCAAAGTCCTGGTTAAATGGTTCACCAGGATGCCAAATGCAGCCCAACCCATTCAACTTTACTCAAAGATACGTTGATTCTGCAGAAGCTCAATCATGTCAAATTAAACACTGGCGGAGTCAACAACATTTTTTAAAAGATCAATATTTTATTAAGCCATATGAGCACCAAAAGGTTATTGTCCCTGATTAGTACAAACAGTACATTTCCTTGTGTCTTCAGATGTGAGCAGACCATCTACCTTGAGCATATTTTGTTTCAACCTGAATATAGGAACTGCAAAATAGCCAATTGAAACTAACCAGCCTGTGGAACCAGATGATTTATTGTAGACTATTTCAACCCACATTGTACTTTGGGTCATTGAGTCAGAGTCAGAAACTACCTGGAATCAGTCACTCCACCTTACTAGAATAGATTCGGTAGAACCACAATGGAAAGAGAAGTCAGTGGCACTTTGCGACAACTTGGCACAATGACAAGCACTGCTGCTTCCCAATGTCAAAGACCCAGGTTCAATTTCTGACGTGGCTCACTGTCTACGTGGAGTTTGCACATTCTCCCCATATCTGTGTGGATTTTCTCCAGGTGCTCCAGTTTCCTCCCACATTCCAAAAATGTGTTGGTTCGGTGGATTGGCTATGCTTAATTGTCCCTTAATGTCACGGTGACTAGCTAGGGTAAATAGGGTCTCAGTGGGACTGAGGTTGGTGTAGACTCAATGGGCTGAATGGCCTCTTTTTGCAATGTAGGCATTCTGATTCTAACTTAAAAATGGTGAAAATCCAACAAAAACTGATAGAGTGGCATGTGATTTTAATAAGATATGGATAATTGAATTGAATATTTAATATTCAAACATTAAAATTAAATGCAAAATTAGTGTAATGTTTTAAAATAAATCATGCAGTTTAGGTTTGGGAAGTTGTAGGGAATTTTCCAGTGTCATATTTGAAATCTGAGCAATAAGACGCTTATTTTAAGTGTTCAACTTCCTTTCCCAGCATCTGTATCAGTGATCTCCATCTGGTAGCCAAGACAATTACAGTATTAAACAATACTTTGGAAAGTACCTGGCAAGCGATTATCTGATTAGAAAAAGAAACTTCTAGAAACACTCAGCAAACCTTTCAGCACCAATGGAGAGAAAACCAGGAGATCATGTCTCAGGTCAGGGACCTGAAAGTAGGGACCCAGGTTCGATTCCCAGCTTGGGTCCTATTTGTGTGGAGTTTGCATGTTCTCCCTACATCTGTGCGGGTTTCCTCCAGGGGCTCCGGTTTCCTCCCACATTCTGAAACCAGCCTGTGGAATCAGATGATTTATTGTAGACTATTCCAATCCACATTGTACTTTGGGTCATTGACTCAGAGCCAGAAACTACGTGGAATCAGTCACTCCACCTGCCAGGATAGGTTCAGTAGAGTTTAAGCCATAATGGAAAGAGAAGTCAGTGGTACTATTCAACAACTTGGCACAATGACAAGCACTGTTGCTTCCCAAAGTCAAGGACCCAGGTTCAATTCCCAGCTTGGGTCACTGTCTGCATGGAGTTTGCACATTCTCCGTGTCTGTGTGGGGTTTCTCCTGGGACTCCAGTTTACCCTCACACTCCAAAAATGTTCCTAACCACATGCTAGTTAGGGGAAATGACCTCAACAGGTGCTGGACTGACAACTAGAGGAATTTCACAGTAACTTCATTGCAGTATTAATGTAAGCCTCACTTGTGACTAATAAACTTCAGTTTCATCAGATAACCTAACATCTGTAGTATTACGTCCTGATCATCTGCTGACATTCAATCAGAATTCCACAACAAAAGAAAGTTGACTGTTGGAGCTCAGTTAAGTATCATGAATTCTCCCACGACCATAGGGCGGATAATGACTTCAGAACAAGCTGCAACAGTAATCATGCTGACACAAACGATCCCAGACAGACAGCAATTGATTGGACACATTTCAAGCACTTCACTAAAATACCTTTGAGCCCTACACTGAGCTCCACGAATCAAACAGCTGAAGAAATTCAAGAAAATGCTGCATCAACAATGCGGAGAGTAACTTGCTGCAGAAAGATACAGACAAGTGAAATAGGCTAGTGTGCACCCAACAAGGTCAACTCCATCACCATTGTCAAGATGACAGATGAAAGTTGAGTTCTGCTAATTGTAAGTCTATGCTAGATCAGATTTGACAATGTTCATTTCCTTCCAGTTCCTATATATTTAGTGTCTCCCAGTCTAGAGAGATGTGGCAAAGAGCTTCATTTCCAACACTCTGGATTTATCAGCAGATTACTAATGAACAAAACATCTATATAGCGATATTTAGACTCCTAGAATGCAAGTAATCTCTCAAAGCAGGATAATTTAGACGAGTTTTCAAAAATAAGACAATGAAACGTTAAATGGCTGTTCAATTGAGCCTTAAAACTGAAAGCTGGAAAACCATTTGACTACAGGAATGCATCAATGGAAGATGACAAGAAATCTCGACCAAGCAGAGTTTCATTTTCCAATAGGTGGTCACTATAGAGAAATCAGAAGTGCCCAGTTAGCACTGCTACCTCACAGCACCAACAACCCAGGTTCAATTCCTAGCTTGGGTCACTGTCTGTACAGAAATCTGTACATTCTCCTCATGCCTGCATTGGGTTTTCTCCCACATGGTTAGGTGCATTGGCTATGCTAAATTCATCCTCTGTGTATTCAAACAGATGCTGGAGTGCATCAACTGGGAGATTTTCAAGTAACTTCATTGCAATGTTAATGCAAGCCTACTTGCGACAATGATAAACTTAAAAAAAAACAATCAGAAACCCTAATTCATTTCCCATCTCAGCCAGAAACAAAGCTAATGATCAAATCTCACCTTCGTTTACACAGCACAGACCAGAACTAGATTTCATATCTTCCAATCAATTTAACTCACTAACACCATGCAGTAAACTTAACTCAGTCTCCAGCACATAACAACTTAGACAATGAATGTAATGTGCTGGAGACATTGCAATGAAGTTACTTGAAGATCTCCCAGTTAAAACATAAAGACAGTTTTGCTGTAGAAATGTTGCTGTAGTGTTCAGAACACGTTGCTAGAACATTATGGCAAGACAAATTATTTACATTTGCGAAGCAATTCTGATGTGAAACTGCCTGGACAATTGCCAGTTCCCTTTCCATGCTGGTATTCATAGTCTGCCAAAAACACAAAATATATTTATTGTAATGCCATTATTTATATTACATCACTTGTGGCATTTGGAGCATTTTTTTGCAAGTTGCATGCTTTGAAAAAGATAATTTCATTTGTATAACGTGGAATAGTGTGTGGTCTAAACTCAATGCAGCTGTTGCACTACATTTCCTGTACAAGACTTCTTCAGTATTTTCAGTGATTATAGCAATGTGAAAATTAATCCTAATGTGGTTCCTGTTTGATACTTTAATGGACAAGTATAACAGCTGTGGCAATGCAGACTATCGATACTTTCCAGTCATACTTATTGCAAAACAACTTTTACGGGCAAGCTTAGTATGAACCAAAGTTTGATCCTATATATCAGATGTCTAGGATAACACTGCCACACCACAAACTCTTCTGTTGAGAAATCCATGTGGTTCAACCAAGTAGACGAAGATGAGAGTTGAGGTTTAAAAGCCGATAAACATTCAAAGCAAAAAAAATGGTAACTGTAGTTAGAATAATCAGATTAAAACACTTTTGCACTGTTTAGAAACCAGTTTCTCAAACCACTAAATATCTGAGCTACACACCATTGTGCTAATGTTTTATTACAGATGGACTTACGTGAACTGAATTGACGCTGATCGAGTCTCGATTCAGCAACTCCTTTCCTACACTACAGCACTGTCTCAATACTGAGATGTGGAGATGCCAGCATTGGACGGGGGTAAGCATAATAAGTCTCACAACAACAGATTCAAGTCCAACAGGTTTATTTGGTAGCTTTCAGGGCACTGCTCCTTCATCAAGTGATTAAGAGTCATGTTCACAAAACAGCATATAAAGACAAACTCAGTTTACAAAATAATGATTGGAATGCAAGTCTTTACAGGTAATCAAGTTTTAAAGGCACAGACAACGTGAATGGAGAGAGAGGGTTAAGCACAAATTAAAGATGTGTATTGTCTCCAGCTGGGACAGTTAGTGAGACTTTGCAAGTCCAGATAAGTCATGGGGGTCATAAATAGTGTGATAGGAACCCAAAATTCCAGTTGAGGCCTTCATGTGTGCGGAACTTAGCTATCAGTGATTCTGCGTTGTCATGAAGGCTACCTTCGAGAACACTTACCTGAAGATTAGACGCTGAATGCCCGTAACTGAAGTGTTCCCCAAAAGGAAGAGAACACTCCTGCGTGGTGATTGTCGAGCAGTGTTCATTCATCCATTGTTGTAATGTCTGCATGGTCTCCTCAATGTACCGTGCCTCAGGACATCCTTTCCTGCAATGTATCAGGTAGATAACACTTACCTGAAGATCAGAGCCAAGTGTTCTCCAAGGAGGCCTTCACAACACAATGCAAAAATCACCGATCAGAAACTGATGGCCAAGTTTTGCACATGACAGCCTCAACCTGGATCTTAAACTCATGTCACACTATCTATAACCCCTATGACTTGCCTGGGCTTGCAAAGTCTCATTTCTCCTGGCTGGAGGCAATACACATCTCTTTAACCTGTGCTTAACACTCACTCCATTCACATTATCTGTACCTTCAAGATTTGTATTCCAACCATTATCTTGCAAGTTGAGTTTGTGTCATTATATATGCTGTTTGTAAATAGAACTCTCACTTGATGAAGCAGAGCTCCAAAAGCTTGTGGCTTGTACTACCAAATAAGCCTGTTGGGTTTTAACCTGATGTTGAGATTTGTCAATATTGACAGCCATGCCCAAATCCTGGAATGGAGAGCTCAAGTGTGCAAACCTTGGACTCAAAATATTAGAACGCTACAGCACTAGTCACCACATTGTCATGAATGCTTCTACTTTCTAACAGGAAAGTAGCTGAGCATGTAGCCAATAATTAAGAAGACCATGTGGTTGGAGTTGTGGTTAGTGTCCTGTATTCAATTACTCAGAGACATTTCTCATGAACAAAATGCAAACAGGTCATTGCTTGACGGAGTTAATCACTGCTTTTAAGCTTGCAATCCAAAAACATGCTGATTTAGTGGCAGAATTGGCAACTTTGCACTGCATGTGGGGCTTCAAGGAGATACTAAACAAAGACCTTGTAGGTGCTGTTGAATAAGTGCAGATAGTAACAGGAGGAGTTAAGGGAAAAAAATCCTAGATCATGCACACTTCAGAATGGAAGCCTGGAACATGCACATGACTAATGTTCAAGTAACTGTGCAAATTAACCAGGGCAAAAAAGAACATGACAATGAAAATGAAGAGGAATGTTGTAGTGAAAGTATGTGTTTTCTGCAGCTGCAACAGATCTGAAGACAGCGTAGCCTCTCTAGTACCAGAGTTAAAAGATTGAGATTGGAAACAATGTTGAAGCAGGATTGTAAGGATCCAATTGCTGTGCTGTGGCCACTGATGTAGTAAGAAGTCTCAACACCAGGTTAAAGCCCAGTTTATTTGATCAAAATAAACTTGTTGGATTTTAACCTGGTGTTGTGAAACTTCTGTGTTTACCCCAGTCCAATGCCAGCATCTCCAAATAATGACCACTGACAGCCAGAACTAGGAATGATGATCTCTTGGAAGAGTTAAAGTTCAAATTAAAAATGCAAAAACTCAAAACACAAGTGTCTGCTTTGTTAATTGACCACCATCAATTAGTATACCATTAAGCAAATGAAACAGATCAAGAGTAGTATTGAACTGCAGAAAGAGGGAGCCATTTCATTCCAACAGGTTCCACTTAAACCAGGTTGATATTGCTGTCATGGTGAATCGCACAATTGGGGCATGGGGGGGTGGATTTGGGTGATGGGAGGTTTAGAAATCCAAGTTTGAGGCAGTAAAGCTGAATGGTGATCTAAGTAAAAGACAAGCAAGGTGGAACAGGAAGATATACTAGTAAAAATGCACTAAAAATCATGCAAAACTTTGAATAAAGCAAGCATTCAGAAATAGATGAACTAATGACAAAAGAAATGATTTGGATCTAATCCTCATCACAGATAGTTAAAAATGATCAATGGTTGGAAATATTCTAGGGTACATATTTTGAAACTACATGCAGAATGGAGGTGGTCAGCTTTGATAGTAAGAGTACATTCATGGGAGTAGTTTTCTGTCTCTAGCAATAGTTGTGCAAGAAATAATTGGAGCTTGTAGTAAAGGCAATCAAATCATTTGGGGGTAAGGTTCAATTCTTCAGACTGGACAAATTTAAGTTGGCAAAAGGTAATCTAGAAAGTGAATTTGTAGAATATTTTCCTGGAAGACACTATGGAATTAATTAACATCTAATATTGTGTAATGAAATATATGCAGAGGTAGGTTTAATTAGTATCATAGCAAAAAAAATCTAAGAGTCAAATTCAATTGTATTAAGTTTGAAAGTACTCCAATCCAAAACAAGAATCTTAAACTCAGGAAAAACCAGTTACACAGGTATAAGGGTAGAGCTGGCCAAGGTCAATGTGATGAATAGACAAAGTTTGAGACAACATTCAACAAAAATACATTCCATATAAAAAATTAAACAATCCATATGTGACTGACCCACAGAATTGAAGGGTTTATTAATGGGAAGAGCTGTAATAATGCTGCAAAAAGTAGCAAGCCTGAGGATTGAGAACATTTTATGGAATCTGTACAGTGCAGAACATTCAGCCCATCAAGTCTGCACTGATTCTGATGTACTCATCATACCCATGTCATTCCCCTCTATTCCTGTATCATATTTACCATGGCTAATCCACCTAACCTAGACATCTTTGAACTGTGGGAGGAAATCTTCACCGACAAGGAGATAACATGCAAACTCCACCCAAGATCAGCATCAACCCCAGGTTCCTGGAGCTGAGGCAGCAGTGCTAACTATTGTGCTACCCAAAAGGCCACCAAAAGTCCAAGGGAAAATGGAATGGGAATATACCAGTCAGGGATATAAAAAGATTGCAAGAGCTTTAACAAAATAAGCTGAGTAGCTAAAATAATAGTTGTCTCAGAATTCAAGGGAACAATTACAAATCAGTTAGCCAGATGTCAGCCATCAGGAAATCAAGGAAGTTTTAGCAATAAACTTCCAACACCACCAGATTGGACAAAGACAAAATTTTCTGCAAAGTAAATTTGGTTTGACAAATTTAGGATCCGAGGATGTAACTGGTTGGGTAGATAAAAGGGGAACTAGTAGTTTCAGTATATTTGGTTTTCCAAGTCATTAAAAGGTGCCACACAAAACCAATACACAAGGTGTTGGGTGATACATCAGCATAGAAAGTTGGTTAATGGACAAGAAACAAAAGTATCAAGATAAAAAGGGGTGTTTTCATACTCAGACTGTAGCTTGTAGAATGACAAGGATTAGTGGTAGCAGCTCAATATTCAATTTATATCAATGACTGAAAATGTATGCATGATTGCTGACATCAAAACTAGTGAGAATTGAGTTATAAAGATAAAGGCTGCAAAGAAATATAGCCAAGATAAGCAAGTGGGCAACAAGATTTCAGATGGAATGAGAAGCAAGTTTATTCAATTTGATCATATTAGACAATCAATAATGTTCAAAAAGTCTTGTAGTTATAGCAGAAAGAGTTTAGCATGCAGGTATAGCAAATGATTAGAAAGGCAAATGACATATGGTCTTTACTACAAAAGGGTTGGTTTACAGGAATAGGAATGTGATCTTATTGAAACAAATAGGATTGTGAAAAACTTGACAGGTTAGGTACTAGATTGATTCCCCTAACTGGGGAATCCAGAATATGGGGAAGGGTAACAATTTCCAGATAAGAGGCCAATCACGAGGGCAAAAAGAAACAAACTTGTGTTATAAAATCTTTGGAATTCTGTACCAGGGTTGTGGCTGCTCCATTATGTATATTCAAGAACAGATGTGTACAGTTTTTTGATCACTAAATTGGAGTGGTGTTAGATGATCAGTCATGATTGTATTGAATGGCATGCATGTTAAGGGTCATATGTTTTACTTTAATTTATTAATGTCACAAATAGGCTTACATTAACACTGCAATGAAATTACTTTGCTAATCCTCTAGTTGCCACACTCCAGTGCCTGTCCAGGCACAGAGGGAGGATCTAGCATGGCCAAACTGTGTGTTCCTATTGCATACATTCTTTTATTATGAGGCTGGCTGGCAAAACTCAGGTGAAGACAGATGAAAGGATTTGGTAGCTCAAACACTTGGTCAAGAAAATGCAAATAATACTGATGAATGAGTTTCAATTTTTTAAAGCAATTTGCTCTTTGGTTCTTTATTCAGCATGGCTAGAAAAACTGGAACAACTTGTTGGGGGGTGGGGTGGAAAACAGGGATATTTGAGTTCATTTGGTTGATTGCTATAGTCTCCACTACCTGTTTCCATCACTATAGTCAACTTTAAGCATAAACCATATTGACTGTGCCAATGTGCAAAACTTGGGATAGACAGGCAAAATAGAAAAGTTGATTTTTAGTGTCTTTATTAGTAAACAGCAGTAAATATCTCACCAAATAGGTGAAAATGAAGTTGCAGCTTTAGCAAGTTTCCCCACTTAACCTGATTTTTTCCAGAACTATAGATTTTACAAGTATTAAGCAGTTGCTTGGAAATCCACAATCACTTGTTTTAGCTTTGGTGACAGACTACGATGGTTTGCTTGCACACTTGTTTTAAAGCAGCATATTTCCAACAAATGGTGAATTACATTTCCAATGAGTGTTTAATACAATGCATTTCAAACATCTGAAAATGGTACATTTAACTTTATTGAGTCAATTTCTAGTTACATTAAGCTGTTCACAGTAAGGCACAAAGCATTGTAAAAATGACAATCCATTCTTCCCCTTGTTTTAAGCTCAACTACAATGTCCAATAACAAAAATCAGCTCCGAGAGAAAAATATTTTTTTAAGATGAAGGCCAGAGTATAAATAGATTTTAAAGTTTTTTTTTTAAAAAGTTGTGCAATTTAGTAGCTTTTAATTTCAGTTTAAAACAAAAATATTCAGCCATACAAACTGATCTATTAGTGTTTTACCAAATGTTATGCACTAGTCAGGTGAGCAACCTTTAACATTACTGCATGGGGCCAGTTCATTTTGATTGAAGCACCAAGGCCAAATATCCAAGTACATCTAAAAATTGCAGCACTACTGATCAGAGGAAAAAATATCCTAAAGCAGCCGAATATGTTCGGAGAAGGAAGTTGGCCTGATCTGCATTATCCCAGGTTTACCCAATTTGAACATATGAAGCAGCCCTGGCTTCAAGGGAGGTAGGATCAGAAGACATTTCCCAATTGGATGTTAACAAAATCTTATTTTGGCTACCATCTTATTCCAATCAGTCCTCTATTTAAATGACACTGCTTTTACAGAACATGCAGTAGACAATGAAACTTGTGAAAAAGACAACCACAGCAGCATGGTTTTTCCCTCAGCAGCATATAATTTAAGATCAGTGTTTATGCAATGGACAATTTCTGCAGAGATTGAGGCCAGAGTTCTTGAATCTCCACCAATTAGCCAATATTACTGCAAAAATCTTTTGATCTGCTCCCACATCCCTGGTGGAAAAACTGCAAAAGATAGTGCAAGTGTCTCCTAATCAAATGGCACCAAGAAGCATAGCTGACCCCATTATACTAAAGCATGAAATCCAAGTAGTAAACCATTTCTAATGGGATTTCCTCATTCCACATTTGAGTTAGAGTCCATCTGACACCTGGATAACTAACTGTGGTTCTGATCAAACTACAGGGCTAGCAAAAAGAAATCCCAATACTTTAATTCAGTTTTACAATTGACCCAGTTTAGTTCATATTTAAATATAATCCATACAATCTTCAGTTTCTACATACAGCTATGGCATTTCTACCCATTATCAAATCCATCCTGAAGTTGCTGATTCAACAGCATTTTTGAAAAATGACATCCATTTTGTAATTTTTAAGCTGTCATGCAATTGCAATGTTGTTTGAAACCTTGAGATACTGAACTGGAACATTGAATTCAAAGTAACCAGGTCAAGATGGAGATGGAGAGAGATGGCCTGTTTTAAGGAACTGTAATACGGAATGGACTTCCAGGAATGTGTTCATCACCCCACTTTACAACCAGCGTATAGTTTCCCCTCTCCTTCACAACGTACGAAACATTATATTGCTCATTTCCAACATGTTTCACAGATACCTCTTCACATGGAACTGTGGGTCCGTGAACACCAACCAGTAGTACATTAGAACCTGCAAGAGGAAGTAGTCATTTATTTATTGTACAAATGGTTAGCTTCACAAGTGGAACAGAGTTCAGATAAAAATCTATTTTAAGCACGATATTTAAAAATAGGTACAAATTAAACTACACAAAGGTTCAAACAGCATCCTACTCAGTACATAACAAGGAAGAAACTTCAGAACAGTTACAAATTGAATAAACCACACTCCCAATTTGAGTACTTTCAGCCCTTTGAAAATGTAACGAAACTTTGGACCCCAGTTAAAGGATTCCGAATGGTCCACAAATCACTAAAGTTTGCACTGCATATTGCTTTTGCCCCATCATGCAGAAACAAGTACGGTGAAAACAATGTTGTACAGTGGATGCAGCAAAGACCAACATTTATAGGGCATCAGCCTATAAAACTGAAAGCACTTTTACTTCCCCCAGAAATCACTATCTTCCTTATATTTTGACTGTTCTGTCTACTGCCCCTTCAGTCTAAATAAATCACTAAATTAGCAGATGACAAGAGGAGATCCTGAATAAATGCAATGGATGGTCAGAAAACTGCTTTCAACTAATTAGTGCATTAAATAGTCCTCAATGCAATAAAAGACAAAGCATTTAATTTTACGTTAAGATCACAGGTGTGCTGCACCATTCTTTTACTTGATTTCTCATGTCACTGGTTTGGATGAGTCCCCAAGGTATGAAACCAGACATGAAAATAGTCACTATGATTTGAAATTGGAGCTAAGGGCATTATATAAAATCAGCAAGTACAAGGGAATACCCATAGAAAATCTGACATTGCAGAATTGATTGGCCATGAAAATTAGATGTGCTGACACTATCACATTTTATAAATTATCTACCGAATTTACAACTCACTACCCCATGCCCTGGTATCAAATCAATTACAACTGCTATTTGTAGACAATTATTCAAATTCTCTTCCAGCTGACCTCCCCATTATGTACCCTATAAACTCCTTATTCAAAACTGTTAGCCACATGCTAATTCACCTGACTTGAAATTGAACACTTCAATTTTAGAATTCCCATCAGTTGTCTTGTTCTCTCCCTATCTCCAAATCTGCTCCAGCCTGACTGTTCTGGTTGTTCACAAATCCATGTTAATATTCAGTTTACTCAGTTCCAAGCTTCACAATACCAGCCTGAAATTTCAGCAAAGTTCTTCTTCAAAACCACTTTTTCTTTGCTTATTTTTAAACTTGTCAATAGCTCATGGGGTTCCATGAAATTTTGTTTGACAATGCTATTATAATGAAGCTTACGAAAGTACTTCATGTGTTAAATGTATTCCTAATCCATGTGGTCTTTCTTAAAACATTCTGCTTACAAAAAGTTGCCAGCATTGGCAATTTTTTTGGGAATTCATCCATCAGATATGACTTCCTAAATAGTCCAGCATTTGTCATCTTTAAGGTGGTGGTGAGCTGCCTCCATGAATTGCTGCAGTCCATATTGTGTAGGTACACTGTGCTTTTAGGGAAGGATTTTGATCCAGTGACAGTGAACAAATGGTGATATGGTAAAGTCAAGCCAGTGAATGACGGTTTGGAAGCTGCTATTGAAAGATTTGAACCATTGTAGATGGTACACAAATACTCAACAGTACTGCCCAATGACACCTGCCATCACTTTGATGATGGCAGTCATTGAAAACCACACAAAAAAACCACTTGTCTATGAAACTAAAATGAGCACCATTAAAAATACTTTTAGGCAACTGCAACATTGTACTAAGTCTGCCTGAAAAATTAGTCCAAGAGCTGGAATTCAACAAAACATGGTTGAAGACTGGATAAGAAGCTATGATGTAGAGCTAAGGATTTGCAACTTTAGCTTTTTTCCCCCACAGCTGTACCACTTGCACAAAAATGGCTTCGCTTAAGCAATGTGTAAACTGAGGTTCTGCACATAAATAAAACAAAAATATGCATAAAATTGGCATCAATGGTCAAAGCATTGAGTCAATAATTTCTAAAAAGATTAAAGCCAAATTGTTATACCAATTTTACATCAAGATGGCACTCAAAGGCTAATAAAGTTTATCATAATGAATAGGTATAAGAGAACCACATATTAGACATATTTGAAACTGCCTTAACTTGTAACCCTCAATAGAACTTTAAAAAAGTTCAAGCATCCACAACAGTCCCAGGTCAAATAAAAACACTCAAAGGATGAAGCGAATTGCTCGACAAGTTATTCAATACTTGTTAGCTGAAAAGCAGACCTCCAAATGCTCCAAGACATTCAAAGCATCTACATCTGAAAGTAATGCAAGTAGGCTCTACACATACCAAGTAGACAATAGGATCAATTACAAAATACAATTTACAGCAGTTTTAGGCTTCAATAGTTTGAGATGTCAGGCTCTACACTGAACTCCACTGTACAAACACATTCAGATTTGAGTTTTAATACTTTTACCTGCTCTGCTACAATCCACTGAGAAGCAGTTCTTCTGGTCCAGATTTGCAGCAGAAAGCCCTGCACCACTGGATACCACTTTGCTGCTATCAGATGAAAATTTGGGGACCGCACTGTAGGAGCTGACAGTAGTGGATTTGGTCACAGATTCTACCATAATAGTTGAGCTTTCATGTGTATTGCCACCACTGATCAGTCGAGCACCTGGGGTTGTTTGGGGAAGCAGGGGAGAATTGCAAAGAGAAAAATTAATCATTTATCTCTTGATCTTAAAGCAGCAGAGTCAGTCAATAAAACAGATGTCACATCTTCAGTCTGTTAAGTCTTGAAAGTTTCTACTGGCTTTGTGGACCAATAGATAAGTTAATGTACATGAAAACATGGGACAATTTTAAAATTAGCTCATCATTCCAGCAAGTTAATTTACAATTTCTTGTAGAATGAAGACTGAAAAATGATTAATTTCAAGTCAATTCCACCTTCCACTCTGAATACTATAGATGCAAAAACAACTTTTTTCTCAAATCAATTTTAATAATGCTTAGTGACCAATTTGTTTAAGTATAGTCAGCATATTTATCAACAGTTTCTGCTGCAGTGTCACTGAATAGGTACCAGATTATAACACTGAACTGCATTTATTGGACAGCCTGACAGATCATTTCAAGCAATGGAATATCAGCTGACTAACCATTTCAAGTAGCATTGGAATTTTTAATCTAAATTTTAACAATGTGACCAGTATTCATTTTTGTCAATTCCTAGAAGGAACACAATAAATTTCTCCTAAAATAAATAGGTAAATATTCTTAGGTTTCCATATTCTTGATTCCATGGCATCTGCCAAATAATTTGATGTGATTAGCAGCATTCTCAAACTAAAATGTTTAGATTTATTCTCTTCCAGACCAC
This sequence comes from Sphyrna mokarran, assembly GCA_024679065.1. Lineage (NCBI taxonomy): Eukaryota > Metazoa > Chordata > Chondrichthyes > Carcharhiniformes > Carcharhinidae > Sphyrna > Sphyrna mokarran. Next base: position 109,516,319 of record JAGIQG010000003.1, read on the forward strand.
TAAAGCTCTCCTTGTGCTCTTAAATATATGGGTTATAACTGACAAGCAAGTTATCACCAATATAACCTGATTAACCCAATCTGCATCAGGCTATTCCAAATCAATTTCAACCTGCCCACTTTTAATTTTAGTTTGGTCTACGCTGAAAATGGCAGCATATAGTGGTTAGCACTACTGCCTCAGCACCAGAGATCCTGGTTCAATTCTGGCCTCAGGTCACTGTCTGTGTGGAGTTTGCATCTTCTCCCCTTGTCTGTGAAGATTTCATCTGATGGCACGGGGTTTCCTCAAAGTCCAAAAGATATGCTGATTTAGGTGAATTGGCCATGCTAAAAATTGACCCTAGGTGTCAGGGGATTAGCAAGGTAGATATATGGAGTTACAGGAATAGAGCAGACTCAATGGACCAAATGGCCTTTTCTGCATTGTAGGAATTTTATCATTTTCTATAATTGTAGATGTTCCTTAATTCAAAATAAGAAAATGCCACATTTGTCACCTGGTTTCAAAATTTCTGCAGCAATAGCCTATAAATATTTGTGGGCATGTGGTTACTCAAGACATTTGATCAACAATGAGAGAAGCAGTTAATTACTTGTCTTTGACTAATGTACAGTTATCTGTAATGCTTCATTAATGTTTTTAGCAACATTTTTGCAATACTGTTGCCAATGCTTCTGAAGAACGTCATTCTGCAACACTATTCAATTTAGTGCTGATGAAAGGTATCAATAGAACACTGCTTACAGCCATCACTGCTACAATAGTATAAAAAATGCAAAGCAAAGCTCCTTCTACATAAATTAACTGCATAATTAGAGGATCCTACACGCCAGAATGCTCTGTTGGGAAAGATACAAAAGTCTGAAGATGTGTAACAGACTCAAGAACAGCTTCTCCCCTGAATGTACATGCCAGACTTTTGCATGTACCTATCTTGCATTAAGTTGATCTTATTCTACACATTAGCTGCGATTGTAACACTGCATTCTACACCCTCTCCTTTTCTCTATGAATGGTATGCTTTGTTTGTATAGCAAGAAATACTTTTCACTGTATACTAATACATGTGACAATAAATCAAATGCTAGGCTTTGAGAAATTTACATTACAGGTGATTCAAAATTAGCAGGTTGTACAATATCACGGATTATTACAGCTAAACAAAAATATTTGAATAACTTTAGCAGAGTACAACATTCACCTTAAATTCTAAAAATGCCATTTTAAAGTTTTAATTTGTCTCCTAAACCACAGAATGACAAGCATCATAGTAATCTATAATGTTCATAATGCAGCAAGCTATATCAGCAGGATATTCTATTTATCTAATTAGACCCATTTTAACAGGTGAAAAGATTTTAGTTTTTAGCCTGCAAACAAAAACTGTCTGATGTAGATTTGTGTCCAGCTGGTATACATTATATAGAAATAAAAATTACCTGTTACATTTGCCTTGAAAGGACTTCCCTGAATGTGATATGGTCCTCCATATTTAATTCCAATTTGGTACTCTCCTGGTGCCATAGGAGTGTACAAGACCTTGTATCCTTCAGGGCAGTCACGACAGTCCATTTTTACTTTAGATGGCCCATCAATTGCAACACTCAGAGAGCCTGGGCTGGCATTAGCCGTTTTAACAATAAATTCAGATTGGACACCTGCAAATGAAACAAATTATAAATTCACTATGTATTACATCACATTTCAGTTGTGGCTCAGTTGGTAGCACTCTTGTTGCTGTGTCAGAAGGCTCTGGGTTTTAAGTCCCACTCCTGGAAGTGTTGCACTCGCAGAGATTGTCTTTCATGTAAGATGTTAAACTCAAGTTAAAAGTTCACTAGTTACAAGTAAGGCTTACATTTACACTGCAATGATGTTACTGTGAAATTCCCTTAGTCACCACATTTAATACCTTTTCAAGTCAATGCACCTAACCAGTACATCTTTCAGACTGTGGGAGGAAACTAGAGTATCTGGAGAAAATCCATGCAGACATGGGGAGAATGTGCAAACTCCAGTGTGACCCAAGCTGGGAATCAAACTTGGGTCCCTGCACTGAAGTAGTAGTGCTAAACTGAGGCACCATCTGCCTGCTCTAGTGAATGTAAAGATAGCACTAACTCAAGGAGCAGGGGAGTTATCCTTAGTGTCCTGATCAATATTTAGTTCTCAATCAACATCACTACAGACTTGGTCTTTATTACATTGTAGAACACAATATTGGTTGCCAGGTTCCCTGCTTTACAAATGGTGACAATGCTTACATCATTAGCTGTACAGCACTTCTACATGTCCCGTGATGTGCAAAAAGCACTACACTTTTAAAAATGTGGAAGCCAATAATCAACTCTCCACAAGTACCACTGTCACCAAATGTGACACCCAAATGCAGTACAAGATAGTAAAGATGTCCAAATCACAAATATCTTCTTACCCCATTACAGCTACATTTAGAGAACCCTTGTGGGGAAAAAAATCACTGGCATGAATCTTTTGCTCAGGATAACGTGTTACAGCTTCAAACCCTCGAGTCACCTTTAGCCCTTGTCAGCCTTAAGTGCATACTGGCTTGACAATCTGTTCAAACTAATTAATGTAGTAACAGGAGACACTGATTGCAACAGGAAAAAACAGCCATCTGCTATTTTCCCAGAGGAGGGATATGAGCACAAACTTCTTATCTGAAAACCTAAGCTAACCACTGTGCAATTTAAACCAGTCACTAGACAAGTAATTCACAACAGAAAAATCTTTATTCTGAACTAAAGGCCACTCAAGTGTTCAGTTTGCATTATTTTGCCCAGAAAAGTTGATATAATCAAAATCTTACAACAATCTCAACTCACTTGCCCATTAAAATGATAAATTCACAAGCAGGAAACAGTTTAGTCTTTTTACAAACAACCAATTTTGTTGGTTTTTCCATGATGTTGTAGCCCTAGATTTATAATGAGTGATTCAACAATTAAGATCACTTTTTTAATAAGAAGCCATTCAAAAATGGTTATATGTCTGCTGTCAGAAAAGTAGCCTTTAAAATATACAAAGTGGCATTGTGTTGCTGTGAAGCTCTATTGTTCACTGCCATATCCATACTGTAACTCTTGTAAACAACCTACAATGCCTGCTGATTGAGCTGAACCACAATTCATTAGATAGGAAGTTTAACTGTCAATATAGTCATAGGAGTTGCAGCCTGTTTTAGAAGAGATAAGTCACAATGGGATAGAGCAAAGAAAGGTGTTGCATGCAATGTGCAAAATGCATTTGTTTTCACAGCAACAAATTGCTGGTTTGTTGGTTTTAAAAAAATATCACATTCAAAACACACTAACCAGCATTCAGATTTGCACACTCATTTACATGTACTTGGAGAGAAATTGATATTCTTAATTTTGAAATTAGGATTATAGCTAACAGATGACTTTAAAATGTATTTTTGACAATGGTTTCATGGTCATCAGCAGGTTCTTAATTCCAGATTTTTAGGCATTTCACAAGGCATGTGCCAAGGTAGGATTCAAACCCAAATCCTCAGAACATTAACTTCTGGATTAATAGTCTAGTGATAATATCAATAAACCATAACCTCCCTTTACTTAAGGCACAGACAGAAATGCAAGTAGAGTGAGTGGGATTTCCCCAGAATCTTAGATTATATTTAACTCAATACCATCAAATCATGTTTCCCTGCATGATTCCAAAATGTAAAGTGATTTCAAAGTTCTGCAAGTACACATCTGTCAAACAGAATTCAGGATAAAGAACTCTGAGGTGGCTTAATTTGAATAAGATACCCTTAAATCCTTGGAAGGCAAGGAATCAAAGCAGGATAGAAGAGCAATCAATCTGGGAATACAAAATTCCTAAATCAAAGTAATAAAGCCATAGTGCAAACCAAGTATGGTTAACACTGACTGGATCAGATCACAGCTCTGGAATGCATACTCAAAATATAAGTACAGAAAGAGACTGACAATCATGTTGCATCAAGATATAACTCAGGGAAGACAGGACAAATTGGGGCTCTGGCTTCAATAGAAGTCTTTAAAATTATGGAGCCTTGATAGTTTCCTTTGCCTTCACTAGGTGAAAAAAATCCAGAACAAGTTTAAGACAGCCATCAACAGATTGAAGAAAGAATTCTGAAGTTTGTTAATATGGAGAGAGCAAGAATATGGATTGCACTGCCTGTGATTAAGCAGACAGCATTGATGTACTTGAGATTTGAGGCAGTTGTGAATGTAAGGTAGAGAGATATAGGCTCAAGGCAGGCAGAGAATTTAGAAGTGGGCAGCAGGGACTTGAATGGAGTACAAATACTGGCATAGACCATTTGGGCTTCCTTAGCAATGTATTTGCATAAAAATGTATATTTCATATTAAGGCTTGGAAAATAAAATGTAACAAATGGTATTTAATAACACATGGTAGGAGTGCTTTTAATGTTTATGCACCTGTCATTCCATACACAAGGACCTTGAAAATTTGCAGGAAACAAAATACACTTCATGTCTAACAAACCAATGAAATCAAGAGATTGATGGAAGGGTACATTTGGAAGATACCCATCACAAAAAGCATTATTCTACTTTCACTCAAACATACAGGGGAATTCTTTAGAAGCTTAGAACTATGTTTCGTGAATGGCACAATCTGCAATTTATTGTCACCATAACAGGTTAGATTAGATTTACTTGGAGTTAAGTGATCTAACTGAATTCTAACTTGCTGAGGACCACTAGAAACAGTAGAACCACAGAATTCTACAGTGCAAGTGGTGGCCATTTGGCCATCAAATCTACACCAACTACAATCCTATCCCCATAACCCTGTGTATTTGACCCTTAGGCACACTAGCTAGGATAATTTAGCATGGCCAAACTAACTTACACATCTTTGAGGTGTGGGAGAAAACAAGAGGAAACGCACACACAAGCGTGAGTACATGCAGAGTCTGTACGGAGTCACCAGAGGCTGGAATGGAATTTGGCTCCCTGATGCTGAGGCAGCAATGCTAACCACTGTGCCACTCAGTATTTCAGTAATTGATCCAGTAAAGGAAGATGATGTGTTGTGAAAAGGAGAATGTAAATTTCAAACTCACTGGAGAGACTGAGAATTTTAGATAGGCAATACACAACCTGTTACTGTTCAGACTAGCACATGGCATGGAAAATATTCTCTTGACTAGCTGAAGCAGTTAACAATACTGCAAAGAAAAAGGTGCGGAATGCTACAGTACATACAAAGACTTTATACAAGTACTTTTTCTCTAAAGCAATGAGGGCACCCCTCTGATGGTGATCAAACAGGGAAGAATCAGTGTTAAGAACCTTTTCAGCTTTAGAAGGGAGCTACTTCTGAGAGAACTGAGCACATCATAAACATCGCAGAGGCAAGTAATAATTAATGTTTACAATATTACTGGGTCAACATCTTATAATTTTCCCAAGTCACATCATTTTGTAGGAGAAATTCATACTGAAAACTCTCAATTTACAGGAACTGGGGTAACAGCAGTTGGTTAAAGGATTCCATAAGGTTTGGAAACAGCCTGGTTAAAGGGAATTAAAGACCTGCATTTTTCAGGTTTAAAAGGAGTTTGAAATAAAAAAAGGCCAAAGATAATAAATGGCCATAAGCCAGAACTGAATTGACAGTGTCTGAACCAATATAAAATGGGTGGCTGGTGTGAGAGAAGAGAGTCATTATGAATTCAATTGGAAATCAAATAGATAGATTTACATTTGCTTTAATTCAAGAGATTGATCAACGTGAAGGGAACTTTACTGCTCACTGTATTAATTAGTTTGTACATCAACATGTACAGACAAGATGACCATTGGCAATACATCCTGAACACCTATTTTCTTTGCATCAAAATTTTATGGAACTGTGAAGGATAGGGAACACAGTTATCAGGTGCAAACATTCATAGTACTGCAGATAAGCAGTTTAATTTTAGAACTAAAAGGTTTGAGGGATATATTGAGAAATTATGGTTTGGATGGACATGTTCATTGCAAACAATAACATTTCTCTCCAAAAACAAATATTTACTGAATTTTATTGAGGGAATTAATTTTCAGTTTTGCTAAAATTAGATTAGAGGTTTAGATAGGGTGGACAGTGATAGCCTTTTTCCTAGGATGGAAAAAGCTAGCACGAGGGGACACAGCTTTAAATTAAGGGGTGATAGTTATAGGACGGATATCAGAGGCAGGTTCTTTACCCAAAGGGTGGTTCGGGAGTGGAATGCCCTGCCTGCAGCAGTTGTAGATGCGCCAAGTTTGGTGGCGTTTAAGAGGTTAGTTGATAAGTATATGGAAGAGAAGGGAATGGTTTAGTTTGGAGGGGCATTGCTTTTTATATTGGTCGGCGCAACATCGAAGGCCGAAGGGCCTGTTCTGTGCTGTAGTGTTTTATGTTCTAAAAGCAACTTTTATTTTAAGAGAAACAGCAAGCATTCAATATTTGCTTGAAACATGTATAGCAGCATTACAGTTTGATGCAAGAAATGTTAATAATTCTCAGTCAAGCCCTTAGGACAAGGACTAGTAAACTGCTACCAGAAAAGCTTGGGCATTCTCCTGACAGATGAGAGCTGGAGACAGAAATGCTGGAACATCTTCTAATACAAGAAATATATAGGGAAACCTGCATGGCATACAAGTAGAAAGAAACATACCAGCAACTTACCTGTAGTTCCTTTTTCAAGGCCTAATCCATAAGCAGAAACAAGACTCGTGTCACCTGTGTGGCCAGGTTCCCCAACTCGTATCTTGAATGGGCTGCCAGTGATATGACTGCCATTGAATTTGACATCAATAGAATGGACACCATTCTCGTGAGGAATGAAGCGAATGGCATATTTGCCTGTAACAATGACCATAAAGGTTACACTTTCAGCAATGCACGACACCATTTCCACTCATTAGGTTATTTCTATAAAAAGCATGCACATACCTATGGAAAAAATCCTTACCTGGCTCAATTTCAGATATATGGGTATCCTCCACTGCCCCTGATGGACTGTGAACTTTGGCATCAATTAAACCCTTAGCACCATTCAGTCTCACAGCAAAGGATACTGGCTGATTTACTTTTAATCCCGACTCCTGAAGATTGAATAGCAAACACTTGATTGCACATTTAGATTCCACTGAAGCACAAGAACAGGACTACACAAAGTTATGCCAGAAGGTATAAAGCTTGCTGTTGCTATAGAGTGCAGTCAATGTTTACCACACTGATCCTGAGATGCCAGGTTTGAGATGATTGAAACGGTTAGGATTGTATTCATTGGAGTTTGGAAAAGTGCAGGGGAAATCTCAAACTTAAAATTCTAAAACATTAGCATAGATTTAGTAAAAACATTCCTGATGGTGGGCAGTCCAGAACTAGGGATCATTGTTTGAGGATAATGGGTACATCTTTTGGGGCAGAAGTGAGGAGAAATTTCTTCACCCACAAGATGGTGAATCTGTGCAATTCACCACAGAAAAATAGTTGAAACCAAAACAAATGTCTGATTTGAAGAATTAGATACATGTCTTGAGAATAAAGGGATCAGCAAGATCAGAGTATTCATTATCATGGTTGATCATATTCAACTGTGGAGCAGGCTCAAAGGGCAGAATGGCCTGTTCCTAATTTTCTACATATTTCATTGATGGCTGATCTATATTGGAATAAGATCCTACGGCTGCAAGTTAAAGGTCTAAAGCAGTTGCATTTCTTGTGTATTACTGCAGAAATTAGAGATAAAACATAAGCATGTTAGGAGTGAAAAGGAAGGTGACCACCTAAAATAATCTAACATGTAAAAACATCTCTAGTTGTGCTTTTTATAACCAAAAGAAAAACCCTTAGTCTGCCCTGATAAAGATCATTTCCTCTAGGATCAAAGTTTAGCAGTTCAACTTGGCTGATAAAAAAATGAAGTCCAGACTTGAAATAAAAATGGAGCTTCTGTTTCCAAGCTTGCGTAGACTTGTGTTTAAAAAGAGGATGTCAATTTAGTCGATAAGCAAGCTGATTAAATCACATTCAGCACAAGGTCTTGTGCATGGATCATAGAATCATCAGTAAGCCCGTCAATTTTAAGCAGGTGAAGATGGAAGCAGCCCAACTATATTGGTGCAATTCAGGCATTCAAGTAGCCACCATTGGGCCTACCTCAGGAAAAAGGACCTAGGAAGCAAAGGACCCAGGTGGGCAGCAGCTCTCCATTGCATACAGCACCACCAGGAGCAGTGGCAGCTGCTGATAATGCACCCACCAGAGGCCTAGGATCACCACAGAACAATAAGCCAAAAAGGTGTGTGAAGTAGAGTTGGGGCAAGTGGAAATGGAATGACTAAGAGGGAATGGCTCTAATTGCAAACCACCCTTTTACACCCCTTCCCCCCCAAATCCCCCTCAGTGCTAGATTCCTTGAATAGATTTGAAGTTCCAAACATCCTGGGAGGATGAGGACTGATCAGGGGAAGTTTCGCCATCACTTGGAAACTAATTCAGGACCGTTCCAGTGATTAAATAGGCCCAGCCGCCGTGGTTCCTGCTGTGACAGCCCAGATTAAATTCTACCCACTTTAGTCTTTAACAGATTCGCTGCAGGTAGTATTGTGCTGCACAGAATCCACCAGTAATAAACTGCGATTTGAAAGAGCTCATGCAATGTCTGGGCATTTATAAGCTTAAAGAACAGCTACTGATTGCAAAATCTAGGCCAATCCACTTGCAACAAAATCTCAATACCAAAAACATCAGAATTCATATCCAACCTAGTCTGAGATTAAACCATGAATACAAAATTAAAAGATTTAATGAATTTCAACATTACCTGTTACCATTAATTTTTGCTAAAGACCTGAAGAGGGAGTTCCACCTTGTTTTCATCAAATACCAAACCATTACAAATACAACTTCGGCAACAAGCAGTTTAAGCCATTCACCAAACACTGCCATAATAGTAGTTCACTTTTAACCACCAATATCAACTGAAGATCAACATAAAGGCTGGACTCTTAAACCTCTTCAACCTTTAACTTGTGGAAACATGCATCTTGCAGGTATGCTGTCACAAACCTTTAAATGAGACACAAGAAAAACATCCCAAATTTTTCAAGTGGCAGATGGTGAACTCCTTACACATGCAAAGGCCACACTGATACTCATCTCCATTTTTTTTTTCATGCTGCAGAGCTTTGCAACTGATGTTCAATAGGTTAGAGCCAAGAAACCAAAGTTGGACCATGTAGCCCATGGAGAAAAAAGCACTATGGAGGAAGCATAAACTCAGACCATCTGTGTGACAAGTTGGAAACAGAGGTTCCACATGGTTTGCTGCCCTTCAGGCAAAGTTAAATGGAAGCAGACCATATCCTTCAATTGTGATTGCAAGTATAGCCAAGTTGCTAAACAAAGCTGATTAATTACGAAATTGCAGAATACTGGCACAATTAAGTTTGATTTTTTTTAAATGCCAATGGTACTTGGTTTAAATATCCAATTCCTGTCATTAACAACTTAATGACTTAGTTAGCTGTTTAATTCTTAAAGCATTACTTCCTTTAAATTTGCCCTCTTGGAACAGATTACAAATTTAATCTATTTTATCTTACAAAAGAATTCTCAACCTGTGGCATGTGAAATTTCAAGTGGTAAATTAAGATCAAATTGGATAATTTGATCAGAAAGGACACAAGTATCACATTAGCTTAAATTTATATTTTTAAAACTGGTTGTTTAAATGGGAAAGCCATTTAAGTTTTTAAAAAGCTCTTATTTTCATTTTGTTTTTCCTGCATGATCTAGGGAGCAGCAACTAGCCACTATTAGTACCATCTCTTTGAGAGAGTTTTTTTTTAAAAAGAGGAAATGCACTTGATGTAGAAACCTCTGCAAACTTCACTTCATCCAAACGCTGCAGCCAAAGTATAACTACAACCCCAACCCAGAACTGGGATCGTGTGTATTAGAGGAGAATGGTTTATTCTGTTATGGAATTAAAAGGCCAAGATACATAGCACAACTGGATAAATGCAAGCAGCTGCTGAGAACGAGGGGGGTAATTAATTCCTAACATTCACTTGCATCTGCATTCTTCTTCCTCTAAGATTTCCACATTCAAGTATCACATCTTTCTAGACAAAATATGGAACTATTTTAAATAGAGACATTTGCAAGTGTGGCCTTTGAGTGTGCAGCAGGAAACCCAACCAGTGAGCCGATATTTTCTTATGTCTCACCTGAAGACTAGCAACAGTAAGTCTGCTTGCATCCTCTGATGAAGCCAAGATGGGAACAACAAAGGGACTGCCAGGGATGTACTCATCGTTGAACTTGATCGACACCTCATAATCACCTGCAACAAAAACATATTTAGATCAATGCTCAGTTATAAACATGCAGAATCTACTAAACAACTAAATTTGAGATTTAGTGTTCAACATCAGTAAAACTGTTGCTGCCTTCCAGGCCACAAATGTATTGCAGATACATCAGTTTGAATAAACAAGATTTTCACATTAAATTATGGGGGGGTTTAACTAGATATTTTACAGATTCAAGTCTTGGGTGGATTTTAGCTGTCAGGTGTTAATGGAGAAGGGGTTTGTAGAGAGAATGAAATCTAGCTTTCTGAAGACTATTTTAGCAATTCAAGGTCTAGTGCTGGATTTTAGGCTATCAGAAATTCTTCTGGAAAACTTTGGCCTAAATTTCGTGCTCCTTGCTTGGTGATGGAGAAGGATTTACCCAAATTGGGGAAGCCAGGAAAAGAACAGACTTAGATCCCAGGTGGGAAGACAATACTTCCATCAGAAACTGCCTTCTGATTGCAGGTGTCCCCATACAACTTAAGGTTCAGTGGCTGCTGGACCTCCTTCCCCCACCCAGCTCTCCAGTGACATCCCAATTGCCCCTTAGACCTTCACTACCCTCCTCACCCTGGGACCTCTTAAAACTTCAGCACTTTGGCTCAAGGTGGTAGCTCACCACCACCTTGATAGCAACTGAGATGCTTGAGCCTTTGTAATGCTGTTCTCACCAAGACCACTATCAAATTGAGGGGAGCTGTCCTTTGTACTATACACTGTCAGGATGTCTATATACTCACCAGGTTCTTGTGCCACGTATGACACACCACAGGATCCATCCTTCCGATCTTCAAATGAAATCTCTGCCCTGCTGGGTCCTTCCACAGCAATAGAAAGGCCACCTGCACCAGCTTCCCGTGTCCAGATATTGAACTCAGCTAGAAGAGCAAACATAAATTATAACCAATACTTAAATCCTCAGACAGGTGCCAACATAACTAACCTCTTTTTTGAAAAGCAGAATATTGCAACGTGTGAAAAGACTGACATCATAACTTGAGGTCTTCATTTAACTTGTGAATACTTCACATCAAGTTTAGACAATTCCATTTTCCAATGCATCCTGAATATTTAGTTCAATGCCAACAATTCACTTATTCATAACACGCAGAGACCCTTGTAGTTGGACGTTTTAAAATGTACAAATAGACTGATCTAAATTATAAAAACCCAATTTTATCTCCAGCTGAGTAGCAAATTATAAACTATTGATTTTCTCCAGAAGTTGGATTGTTTCATTTCAGTCATGAATGTCATTGAAATCTTGGTCACCAACTTTCTAAAGGGAAGGTCTACACTAATGGGGATTGGAGCACTATCCTGACCCTGGCTTGATAGGTTGACTCCCCCCATCCCCAATTCCTTCACTGGGATATGCCACTAGGATAGCCACTGTGCCTTCCCTACTCAAGCCACCAGTTTAAAAAGTGCCAAACAGCAATAAAGATTTGATGTGCATTTGGGAAAAAGGACTCCTCACAGCTTTTGGACAGGTATCTGGACAGTGCAGTCAGGATACAAAGTTGGAAACACGTGTACCTAGCCGTTGCCTACCTTGGTTTTGGGCAAGGGTGACTTGCTTAAAAAACACCCTCCGTAGATGAGCAAGTAAACTGAATTTAATGTAATACCTAGGACTGTCAAGCATCAAATCTCACAGGAGAAGCAAATTGGCAAGATTACAAATTTACTTGCCCTGTTTCAAAAGTATTCCACATTAGGCATCTGTGGCATTGACATAATCTACACACACTGCAAAGTTAACTTGACCATAATCCTTCCCACAGAAATCAAGGAAACCCACAGGTGAAAAATGCATTTTCAATAACTTACCTGGGACTCCCACTTCGCCTCGCTCAAGGCCAGGGCCACCAGCTCGCACTTTGAGAGCTCCTCCTTCACCAAGAGGCCCCACAGTAAATTGGAAAGGACTGCCTGGTACATGCCGGTTCCGATACATTACGCTAACTGTATGCACACCCATCTCATCCGGCACAAATCTGACACAGTATGTATGATTGTCACTTTCAGTGATCTCAGCATCAGCCAGTTTTCCAGAGGGACTGGTCACTTGAGCAGACATGTCACGGACATCAATTTCTATAGGGGGACAGTCATTGTTAAGTTATATTCTATACTGGAGGCACCAAATTAACAAAAATAATAAAATCATGTTTAACTAAGTAGCCATATTTGCCTTGCACTGGAAAAGATTGGTTGTATTGGATTTCATGTTTACTAGCATTTAATGGTACGTTATACAGCTTAGTGTTTTTGGTACCAAGACAGACCCATCAGTTACAAGGTTGGAAAGCTTTTTTTTGCTATTCCTTCTGACAGGTCAGAAGGCAGAGCTTGAGTTTAACTATAAGTGCTTAAACAGGATTTCAGATGGAAACTGAAAAGAAACAGCCATGTTTATAACTAAATCTTGAACTATCAGCCAAACTAAAACAAATTTTGATCAAAGCCTTATGTTGCTTGCTTACCACAAGGATTTTTATACAACAGACCAAATCATAGAATGTTTAATTAAAACAACTTCATCTTCAAATTAAAATTATTTAACAGTAAATAGATGGTAAACAATAAGAGGAAGTCAAATTAGTAGACAGGAATTCTACATTTTGACCATACTGAAATGTGTTGGTTTCAGGACTTTGATGCATTCTTTTCAATTTTACACCCCCCACCCCCACAAATGATCCGACCCATACTTGGTTAGCAGGAAAAGGGTCATTGAAACCCAGTGCCATCTCAGGATCCTGACTGGCACTTTTCCTTGAAGTTAAAATGCATTATTTCCACTATTTACTTCAAAATTACTTTGCAAACTATTTGTCACCAAAAGGGCTTTATTTTTCTTCAAGTCTAACATTTATGTTTCTCTTGGGTACTCAACTCCTACCCCAGCTACTGCAATATCATAGTATAATGCAAAACGAGAAGGTGGCAGAATATTTTAGTACAGTACAATGTAGACACCCATTCCATTTCCAGTTTGTACTTTCATGCTTAAGCTACAGTGAGCAAATCTGCAACATAATAATACAATACATTTGACTACTTTGGTTCTCTGTAGGACAGTAAGTGATTTGCAAGTAGGACAGTCCTAACCAAATTTAAAAACTGTGCAAGGGAAGAAAATTCTTACTCATGCAACTACCATCGATAAAAGCATGCTGGCTAATTTAAAATAAGCACATTCTGCCGACCTCAGAGTCCACATGCCCAGTGCTGAAACGCACCATCCGGCCTTAATGGCCATGCACTGAACAATTTGTATTCCTCCTGGCCCAAGAGGCCAAACAGGGACGGGATAGGTCGACTTTGAACACTAGCAGGGTCCTTGGATTTTTCAAACCGATTCTGGCGGATCTCCATTTGTTCTGCACGCAAGAAAGTGCAACTTGTCTGAAAATCTGAATGTGTGCAACAGAGGCGTTCCCGAGCCACCGTTAGTTGGAACCAAGTCACTGAGTGGAATAGGAAAGAAAAAAAAAGGAAAGAGAGACAGGAAACAGTTGTATTCTAGAAGAAAAATTGAGGTAGACATCTGCACTTCAGTTTTCTACATCTTCATGCATTTCAACAAATTCACTGGTCTACATCTTATTACACATTTAAGAAAAATCAAAATAACACCCCCCCTCCCTTTTCTCACCCAAGACTTCACATGATTGGAATTTAGATTTGACTTTAGCCCAGAATAGTCCATGGTGCTATGGGAACTGAATTTACACAGCCCACATGGAATGCTATCTTCGAGGGGGTGGTGAAGTGGTACATCACTTTGCATGCAAATCTCTCAAAAGCAATGCCACATGAATGCAATGAAGATCAACAATCACATTGTTCACTGAATAAATTGCCAAATAGCTAACAAAACTAGTGGGGTCAGCAGCAACTTGATGTTTTCATGATAGGCATTTGCTCTCACCACCTTTGTCATTTGCTCAAATTTGGCAGCGTTTTAGTGACTGGAAAGATCCCAATTTTTTAAAAAGCAAAATAGTCTAATATTACAAATCACTAAATGTGATTTATGGTATCACAGCACACAAGCTATAAAAATTTTCAAATTTGACTAATTTTAGTGGTAGGTGACAACTAACTTCCCCATCTATTTTTAACAATGGCTGAAATCATTATGTAAACATCTGTAATCATGTCAAGTTTTTTTAAAAAACTGAAATGACAAATTGTTTTCCCAAGATTAGTGGAAAAGGAAAAATAGCCTGGATAGTATTCAGAGTCACAGAAAAAGAATGCTACAACAGCACATTCCTCAAAACTGTAAACATGAACTAATTCCTCACATCATTTGTGCTCGAGATTTCAATGAGCTGTATTCAGAAATAAACAACTTCTGTTTATTTCATTTAACCTATTAGCCATAGGCTGGACTGAGTTATTGGAACTAGCGTTGGAGGATTAAAATACCATTGCACTGCACTTTTTAAAGTTTCTCTTTGTGAAAAAATTCAGCTGCACAAATTGGGCGAGATGATTTGCCATCAGCCATCACTGCATTTACAATTCAGCCAACATTTAAAGTGAAGCAATGACTAACAGCCAACTCCGTTAAACATTCTTTACTTCTGACATTTTTCAAATGCCGAGCCGGCTCAATTACACAATCCAAATACTTTGAGAACAGACTCCAACAAATGTTTGGAATTCCTTTTTCAATCTTACCAGGAATCTTTAAGTTCAAATCACAGATGCTTCCAACGGTGGCTTCAGATGCAGCCTGTCTTCTGCGAGTGATGCTCTCTCTCATTCGTCCTTCACCTGTTACTTTCACAGTGAATGGGCTCCCTGAAAATGTTTACGCAGTTAAAGGATATAAGACTCTGCGGTATAATAAGTTCCAATTGCTCATACACAGAACTGTTTTGCTAAATTCTTGTAAATTAGCAGTGATTTTTAAAAGAATATTTTGCACAATGTTCATTTGGACCAAATGTCAGAATCTTTAACGAGAATATCTAGAGTGAAAGTGGCCATTCAGCCCATTGAATTGGCACCAATTCTGCCAAAAAGCATCTCAGCTAGCTACCCACCACCATTCCTACAACCCAAAAGATTTATCATGGTTAATCTCCTAATCTATGCATCTCATGACACTAAGCAGCAGTTTAACACAGCCAATCCACCTAATCTGCACATCTTTGGACTGTGGGAGGAAACCCAAGCAGACATGGGGAGAATGGTGTGGAGTTTGCACAAAGACTGGGATTGAACCCAGGTTCTTGGTGCTGTGAGGCCATCCATAAATAATGCATTAAATAATCTCAATTTACCAAAGGACAAATTGGCTTAATCAAAATTGGTTTCAAATACAAGTGCTCCAAATATTGTATACTTTGGTTCAATTGCTGAAATCAAGGAATATTTCAACCTTAGTTATAATAAATAGGATTCCTCAAGTATTTGATCAAAGAACTAAATTCAGATCATAACCACAAGGGACCCTTGCCCAATATGCTACATTCAAAAGGCACCAGAACAATGACAAACCAGGCCAATTTCTGCATTAATTCTCAGAGCATGAGAATGTAGGTGCTACAGGAAATGAGTGCCAGAGATAATACTTGTAAATAGAATATTTTACAAATAATAATAATGGTGGTTTTTCCTCTTTAAAAATTTAGAGGTAATAATGCAAAAGCAATTAGCTAGACATGATCTCAAAAGTTCGACAAGCTGCATACCATTATAGCAGGTTTACGTGACAAACGGCAAATAAATCACCAAAGCCAGCAGAATATGTCACAAACTTTATCTACTCATGTACTGTATCAATTCAGAACAAAAGCAGTGATATTGAAACACCATACTGGATCAAACAGAAAAGATATGCTTGGTGGTTAAAGTGTGAATAAGAATTCAAATAGAAAATGACAGTATTTGTCATTGACTATACAGACTTTTTAATGCAGCCAATGTCTATTACTACAAACTAAACAGTCAAGTCTGGTTCATCAACAGACCAAATTCAATTATTTCATTAGATACCTAGGAACCCAATTTGAACACAAGAACTGACTTTACTAGGGATTTTCAGCCCTGTTTATTAGCATGGATCCCTTTCTGCTGCAAAAGATGTAGCACTGTCAAATTATTGCATTACATTTTTGTTGCAATAAAGGAACTGTTTTCAGGAGTAAGGCTATACATCTATTACGTCTGGAAGTGATGGAGAAGATAAAAATGAAAGCATAATTTTGTGCAACTTTTCATACCTGGTACATGTTCATCAGCAAATTTGATATAAATAATGTAAGTGCCTGGCTCAGTTGGACAGTAGAAAACCTTGCAGGCACCATCCACAGTCTCTTCTGTATTAATATCCACCTTACTTGGACCTTCAATAGATAGTGCAAGACCACCATAACCTGAAACATTTAAAGGCAATTACAAATCACATTTTGTTTAAAAAATTTCAAGATGTGCATTTTACTAACATGTTGCAGCCAATAGAATAATGTAACAAACTGTTCAGAGTGGACGTAGACATTCCATTAAGCCTACAAATTTGTGGGTAAAATCACAATCTCTATAGGGTAGGAAGAGACAGGTTAGCCTATTGAGTCTGCACCAATGCTCCAACACAGCATCTGACTCCTCCTGTAACTCTATATTTACCCTGCTAATCCTCCCAACCTATACATTCTGCAATCTTAACATGGCCAAACTGCCTAACCTACAAATCTTTGGACTTGGAACACTGAACAAAACTCATGCAGACAATTTTTTCCCACCTCTATCTATCCATCTCTGCTCAGGAGAGACGGATTAAGTGTTGTTCTTATGGAAAGTAGCTACATGTTTAAGGCTACATATATTGTACCATCACTTACTAATTGGTGTATAAACACTTGCCAGTTCAAGACAGTTAGTTCACTCCATGGAACACAAATTATGACTTGCCTGCTCCACACCACAGTTGAGACAATGGCCATTGAAGGCAATGGGAGCAGACAGAAGAGCAATAGTTAGATTCTCCAGCCAATCACATCCTGCTGCCAGCAAGGACAGAATTTGGCAGTCAGCCAAACCTCTGTTGACTGCAGTGGGATGAGAAGCCTGGTAGCGTGAACAGCTGGAGTCTGTTTTCCTGACTTGAGTCAGCAGTTGGGCAAGATTTGAATGGCCTGTTTCATTACTGCAAGGTTGTACAATTTTTTCTCAATTGGAGAACTGCTTATCAGGTGTCCTCAGAAGCACTGGCTTGCAAATGCTTCTTACCTGCATCCCTTGTGTCCACAATGAAGTCAGACATTTCAAATGTACGTCCTGCTGTCAAACCTTCACCAGAGACCTTAACTCTGTTGGCATCTCCAATTTCAGACTGGCCAACCATAATGGCAATCGGGCTATTTGCCACATGTCTTCCATTTTTCTTTATGCTGACAAGATGTTCACCCACTTCCCGTGGGATAAAGGAGATACCTATTGATCAAAAGATATCACACCTTTCAGCAGATCATAATTCAGAAAACTCCCTCTCCATCACTCCAATCCTAAATAGTTTTGTGCATACATCTCATTTCCCTGTTAGATATACTTATGCAGCCAGCAGTCTCTACAATCTACAACTTCCTTCTTAAAATGCCTCTATTAGTTCCTTCTTTGCCTCAAAGCCTATTTTGAGCCTCTTACATTTGAAGAAAACATCCTTACAATACTGAAATAAAAGTAATTCACAAATGTTTCAAATACACAGCTCAAGTTTGAATTTTACATCACAATTGAGATATTAGATTCAGCATTCTTTTGCTAAAAACAAAGATTTGGCACAGAAATCAAAAGATTTTATTCCATCAGTCATGGTGTATTTCAATTTACAACTCAATTAAAAACAAAATTGACTACATTGCACAAGTATTTTTGAAATGTTTATCTTGAGGCACAGAATGTAATTTCAGGCACTTACCAATATGGTTGTTTGGCAGTCTCTTCAGCAGGCATGGCTCATCTTGGCCAGATGGAGATTTAATGCTGGCAGATAGCAAACTAAGGTCACTTTCATTGATGTCCAAAGAGATGTCAGCAGATGAACCAACCTTAACTTGTGATCTTCGTCTGCTATCATCTGAAAAACAGCCAAATGAACTTAGTTCAGAAATTTATAATTAAGAAAAAGATTTTTCTTATGTTAAGATTCTTTAGCTGAAAAGCTTTAGAACAAAAGTGCATCATAATGAAGCTGATATTCTGTAAAAATAAAATGCATTAGGTCCAGTGTTTATAAACAGATGAATTTACCATTTTGCCAAAAACCCTGTTCTGTCTCAATTTTAAGAATTTCTAAACAGAGACAGCAGTATAACAATTTTAATTGATTCAAAGGTTTTGCATTATTGTAGTTTTGCCCCAATAACACACCTTTTGAAGAACAGAATCAAGCAAAAACAACTTGGATTTCACATTAGTGAAGTCGTTACAGTGGATTGAATGCTGACAGTCTCACCCTTATTAGTCTGGATTTTGTAGTGCTATCACATAAGTGTGACTATATTAAAACATTACCACTTCCTTAGCGATACACCTCATGCACACCTCAAACTAAATATACTTCAGTTGCTTGACAATCACTTCCCAATACAATATAAACTAGTTTATTGCAGGACCAAAACTTGTTCCACTTTATGCTTTTGTTTAGAAAATAGCTATTACACCAATAAAGCAACAAAAATCAGTACAATTATGAACTTCAGCCTTAAACTTCCAAACTTGGTACAACTGTGCCAGGATAAAATGGAACACAAATCTGTTAAGTTATTTTTGAGGAGATGTAGATAACATGTTCAAGATAGCACATCTGATCTGGAGACAAATTAGACAAGAGGCTAAAAAAGGTGGGTAGGCATGGTGTCAATACTGCAGCTTCAACAGTGACCTGGGTTCAATTCCCAGCTTGGGTGACTGTACAGAGTTGCACATTGTGTCTGCATGGGTTTCACCCACAGTCCAAAAGATGTGCAGGTTAGGTGAATTGGCCAAGCTAAATTGCTCCCTGGGGAGACTAGATAGTAAATACATAGGATTATGGAGAAAAGGCCTGGGTAAGATTGCAGTCAGTTCAGCCTCAATGGGCTGAATGACCACCTCCCGTACTGTAGGATACTATGATGTGTTATTAATTAGTATTGTTACAGCAATTTTTTGAAGAGTGTAAATAAATATTTGCCCAGCTTGACAAACGTATTACAGGATTTCATGGTGAATGTGGTCCAACATTAACCCTCTAATATAGCAAGTTCACTATCCAGTACTTCACTCAGCAGCACGCACAAGCTGAGGACAGCACAGCAACATTGTCAGAATCCAAACAAAGGGATTCAGACACTTGTGGTGAGACAGAAGTAGTTGTCATAAAAAGAGGAAATTTACCAGCATTTGTAAGTCAGAGAAAGGTGGGGAGGGAAAAAAAAAATGACAGATGGATCACCAATTAAGGAAAGGTCAATAAGTTGCTAAAAAGTAAATAAACAAAGGATGTGGGAAAACTTGGAATTCCATGTCTGAAAAAGGTATAGAGACACCACACAAAAAGTATTTGTATGTTTGTTTATGTGGGGAACTATGGCCTGCATGACAGTATCAGAAGGTGGGATTAGAATGGAGTGTTTTTGGTCAACTGGCACAGACACAATGAGCCAAATGGCCTCATTAAATGAAGTCAGTTGACCTCATACTATAATTCCTACTCGTTTAAGTGACTAAATAAGGTGAACAAACAAGATAGCTACTTTGCAGTAGTCATTAAGTTAGGAATTGTCTGATTGTAACTAAGTTTCATAAACTCTAGCATTTGAACATGGAGAGTCTAAACAATTAGCTAGAACCAAAATTTGTTATCCCAATTAAATCATAACTGCAATTTTACTAGTTCAGAATTCCCAGCTACACTAATTTTCCCAATTTCAGTTCTCTTGTATAACTAAAGTTTCAAAGCATTTTTGTTATGCTACACAATTAGTGTTAGTACTAGACTAGGTTCATATTAAAGATCAAGTCCATTTCACAATTAGAAATCATATATAGGTTTAACCTACTGAAACTTAGAACAATACAGCACAGAACAGGCCCTTCGGCCTTCGATGTTGTGCCGACCAAAATAAAAAGCAATGCCCCTCCTAACTAAACCATTCCCTTCTCATCCATATACTTATCAACTAACCTCTTAAACGCCACCAAACTTGGCGCATCTACAACAGCTGCAGGCAGGGCATTCCACTCCCTAATCACTCTTTGAGTAAAGAACCTACCTCTGATATCCGTCCTATAACTCATACCCCTTAATTTAAAGTTGTGTCCCCTCGTGCTAGCTTTTTCCATCCTAGGAAAAAGGCTATCACTGTCCACCCTATCCAAACCTCTAATTATCTTATATGATAATTAATGATGATTATCTAATTATCTTATTCTCAATTTCATAGTAGATAATTTATTACCTGTAATTTTGGCAGTGAAAGGGCTTCCAGGAATATGTTTTTCATTGTATTTGACAACAATACTGTAATCACCTGGCAGGGTTGGCAGGTAAGAGACTGTACAAGTGCCATTCTTGTTATCTGTGCAATTGATTTCTGCCTTAGAAGGTCCCTCAATGGCTAAGTCCAGACCTCCTATGTAGTGAGGAAGGAGACAAGACAAAAATTTCACTTTAGAACATTTGGACCAATCTTATACAGTAATCGTGAAGGAAGAAAATCTTCCTTCATATTAGAGGACACATTACCAAAATGGATTATACTAGATAGAATTTGAAAAATCAGGTGATAGCTCATGTTACTTCCAAATTGCTGTTAGAACAATTATTGGAGCAAAATTGGTAACTTTTAACAACTGTTAAGGTTGCATGTTACAACCAGTTGAACACCAGTCAGCAAACTGTTCTTGGATCAAAGACCTATTAGTGGTTTCATAGCTGACTCAAAACAGCATGCACATGTATCCTATAATGTTCTGCAAAATAAAAAAAGGCACTACAGAGTATTCATAGTTTGACGCTTACCTTCTCCAGCATCTTCAGTTACAATTGTAAAAGTAGCTAGTTTGTTGACAACGCCATAGACAAGGCCTGGACCGTATGCTGACACATGTCCACTACTTCCATAATTCACAAAGAACTGTAGTGGACTCTCTGAAAGTAAATCAAATACATGGATTTAATTCTGCTCAAGGTAATTCCAAAGATGTTGAAGAATGACATCTAAAGGCAAGATATAGTATGGTTGAATGCAGTGAACTAAATAAGCATAGCTTAGAATCTCCTGCACCAGTCTGAATTCAAATGTATTTAGCTTGGTAGTTATTGGTTGATCTTAAATACAGTATTTTTACTCAGGTTTGACAACATTGGACAAATGGAAGTTAATCTATCAACTACATTGCCAAGTCCTCAATCTCTACTCTTATTTCAGGATAGATTAGATAAGGTCAAAACTCAAAACACCCAAAGTCATAGAGACAACTTCTGCCTCATCTGACCTTAAATTTGGAACTTTTATTCTTGGATGTGTTAAATATTACATTAGTTCAAGATTTCTATGCTATTGAGATTCGTATTACATGCAAAATGTATGCCAAAAAGTGTATGCCAGACAGGCCTAAAAAAAATGAATACCTGGAATATGTCTGCCATTGTACTTGATGTGCATCTCATGTAGCCCAACCTCAGTCGGCGCATATTTGACAGTCACGGTACCATCTTTATTATCAATAATTTCTGGCTTAGCAGTTTTTTTGGAAGGCATGTGAACTTCACCTACATTATATACAAGTCAAATACAAGATAGTTGCAAAATGCAGGTTAAATAATTCTGAATATTAAACTATTAACTTTTCAAAAATGCAACATGAAAAAAATCAACTTCCAAAATGCATCATTTGTGAAAACAATCTAGGTAACAAGGCAGCAATAAGTATAACCAGTTGTAAGCAAAAATTCAGAAGCTAATGAGCTTTACCCCCACCACGCCCCCCTCCCCATAACCATGTCACAAATACTGCAATCCTAGCTCCTCTTAATTACCAAAGTACTGTGTACAATGGTTATTGCATCCTCTACAACCTTAACATTTCATCCTGCATCATGGCCAACTATTGGATCATAGGGATCAAGCTGCCAAAATATTATTTCACATCAAGTTATTCAAAAAAGTTCTCAACTTGAACAATTAGGTGTCAGGTTTGCCTTTTCACATTACAGGAATAAACCTGGCAGTAAGCAGATGGCTTTCATTCTGGCTATTTTGGGTAGGTTTCAAACAAAGTAATTGAGAACATATTATAGTTGGGGCATCTGCAAAGTTCTCTCAATTGGAAAACTATATCATTGCTCTATTTAAAGGGGAACAATTAGTCTGAAATCTGACACTGACAGACTGGAGTCTGTAATTAAGGATACAGATGACCAAATATCTTAATTCCAACCATGAGAGCACTAGAATAGATTCTTAAAGCTTGGGTGGCACTAAACAAATGGGATTGAATGTCTGAAATGGCTACTAATTAGTGATGCAGAGATGCTAGCATTGGACTGGGATGAGTATCTTAAGAAATCTCAATACCAGGTTGAAGTCCAAATGGACTATCTTGGTTTTCATGTTGCTGCATTTGCTGTAGAGCTGGCCTATCAGGTGGTTGATGAGCATGAGGGGGTCTGATGGCAAAGTCTCAGCACAGTCTGTGTTATAGGTTGTCAGGTGTTGAGACTTACTGTACCAGTTAGCAAACAGGGGAATGTTGATGGATGCCACTGATATGGACATCCAGAATGCATATGACTGAAGTTCTCCATAAGAGGCTGTTGGCCAAAGATTAAGTTTGGAATTGGAGGCAAATTACTGACCCTGTTAGAAAATTGAGCCTAGTGGAAGGGGATAAGTGTAAAGAAAATGGGAAGAAAGCAAATGGTGATTCAAGTACTGGGGTATTAATTATTCACTAATTAATAATTTGGCTTAGTTGATGACAGATTGCATAAGTTTATTGTTTTCTATTATCTCTTCTAATGTTTCATTTAAGAAGTGGACAAAACTTTGGATTTCAATATTGCTAAAAAGACATTCTTGCACTTATAAAGACAATCCCTGCCAATGTCAGGGAAAACAACTTTACACTATGGGAAAGGTTCACTGATTGATTGGCAAATGGATGATTGGTAGAGGTGTCATTATGGGAGAATGCACCAGTTGACAGTAACTGAGTTAGGCTACAAGGCTTGGTTTGAAATTTGAACCAGGCAGCGAGACTCTGGTCAAGGCATGAACCAGTGAATGACTCAGCTAAAACTGATAGCGTGGGTATATTTTGTCAAAGACCAAAGTTCTGCACATTAATACACTTGGCATCCAGCATGTGCAAATCATTGAGTCCATCTATTGTAAATTTTTAAGCACACTTCAGGATTATCTTGCAAATGTTGTCTGGTGCACATTCATATCTAATGTTGGACATAGTTTTGCATTTTGTTTGCATATGGTCTGAACTTGGCCAGTTGCAAACAGGGACATGGGGCCCTGTTTTACCATTTTGACTCTAAGTGCTGGGTGCACTTGAAACAGTGTTTCAGATCCAATTTTTAGTTATGGGGGTT
The DNA here is from genome assembly GCA_024679065.1 of Sphyrna mokarran. Lineage (NCBI taxonomy): Eukaryota > Metazoa > Chordata > Chondrichthyes > Carcharhiniformes > Carcharhinidae > Sphyrna > Sphyrna mokarran. Next base: position 109,540,322 of record JAGIQG010000003.1, read on the forward strand.
CTCAGGCACCCCATTACACACTGCCTGTAAAAATATCAGCAATTCCGAATCATGCAACAAGCCTGTGGTCGGGACTTAACACACCCAAAATCAGATCAGCACTTCCAACTGCACTTATGCAGGGAAAAAAATGCTATAACGCAGCATCCTTCCCACATTGCTCCCAGGCTGGATATGCCTTCCTCTAGCACCCTTCCACAGCAGATTCCCTTCTCTCTCTACTCCACTTCACCTCCCAGACTGACCACAGACCCCTTTTGATATCTTGTCCTCCACTCAGCACTTACTCCTCACTAACAAGTATCTAAACTGGACGTGGAGCTGTTTGTTTCACATCAATTCTGGATAGGTGAGCAGTGATAAAGGGGGAAGTGTCAGTAAAGTTGGGCGTGCAGTTTATTAAGCCAATTTAAATGCATGCAAATGGTTGTCATGCCCAATCATGACCATTTTTGGGCCTTGATAAAGGAGGAACCAGCATGGAAGCAGGCATGGACTACATTAAGCACCTCACGCTTAACTACCAATTTTTCGTGCCCAACAGGCACAACTTAATGGTAAAATCAGGTCCATATAGTATTTGATAAGATCCAACAATCTTTGCAACGTGCAGCCAACATACCAAGCATTACATTAGCACTGATTTATGTACCATATTGCTTGAGCAATGAACAGAATTGCTGAAATTGTGGTGTTACAATGGCAGGATCTTGCATCCTGCCAACAGTACACCCCTGCCACAGGTTTCCCAATAGGAAACCTGACAATAGCAGGACTATAAGAACACTTGGCCAGAGAGCAGCACACTGTCTTCCACCACAGTGAAACACACTGGGGGGCACAGCTGAATTACAGGAGTTAGACAACCAAATTGGATTTCTGAATTACTTAAACTTGGCAAGCATAAAAAGCTATAACCAGCAGATGGAAAAAAGGTAAACAGTGCCTGAAGGATCAATGACAGGCACAGAATCAGATAGCACTCAAGTCAGTCTTTAAAAACCTAGCTCTGCTCAAATTTAAGTATTACTCCAATCTTAAGAGGCAAAATTGGTGCCCTAGTAAATACATTTTCAAAGAAACTTGTAGAGGGGGGGACAATTTGGGTGGTTGCAACAGTCCAAGAACAAATTTTTGAATACAGAATTTTGCACTACAAAGACCTCTAGCAACCTTATTTTCCATCCATGATGGCAAATTTTACCTGTGATTTCCCCTGTCCTGAGAGCAAAAGGAATGACGATATCAAAAGGTTTCAAACCCAAGCCATCTATTCCATCAACTGGTGTGTAGGCACCGTCAAGAACCTTAGAAACAGGATGAGAAATCATTTGAAACCTACATTGCTCTTGAGACTTTGACTTGGCAAAAAAATGCTAGTTTGCCATTGTTGCCCATGTGACATGGAACAAAAATTGGTTCACAAAAATTAAGAGTTTACTATGCAATCTTAAAGAAAAAAGCCATTTCATGTCAGTTTCTGAAATAGAAGGTAACATTGTGTTCAATGGAATGGATGGATTCCCAGGTATCAATGCGAGGTATTCATTCAATGCGAAAAATCTCCCACCAGTTGTTTGAATTGCAATTAAATCTGAAACACCAAGAGCTAGAAAAAGGCCTCCAAATGGCAGTACATGAGCAGGGCTATCTTCACTGCTCTAGAGGCTCAGCTCCAACTGGACTAAGTTAGCTGTAACCAAGAGGTTTTAAATAGTTAATCAGTTATTTACAGACAATATTAAATTTCAACTGCAGTGTGCAACAGAAGAGAAAAACAGGAACTTAAGATGTCAATCCATTTAGAGAAGGTGGTTCTCGGCTTGTGCCTGCAAAGAACAGTAGAGCAGCAAAATAGAAAGTAAAAGGATCAAAGTGCAATCTCAATTAACAAGCAGTGCTGCACCCATTTGTTGGGTTTGAGGGAGGTTATTAAATTTTGTAATTATTAACATTACAAACAATTCAGTTTTGCATCCTCAAAGTAACCAAATTCAGATTCACAGACACCATGGGGAGATAGGCATTCCCTCAATATTGAAAGGAAAGACAGCAATTAAAAATGAGCATTTCAAATTTATATTTTTTTCATGACAAATGATTAGATTCTGCATGAGTGTCAAAGCAGGCAGAGCAAGTGTAGCTGCAAGTTTAATTTTACATAAACGGGGAAAGTTAACCTTTATGGGCTCGTTTTGGTGATAACTGAATGACTATTTAAAGAAATTCAAATTAACACTGACATTATTGATTGGGTTACACTCTTCAGAAGTGGCAATAAAGCTCAGGTAGATAAAACAATAAAGGTGGTAATATGTATACCAACTTCATTTTCTGTAATCTCCACAACAAATCAAAAGCACAATGCTTGTAATGTTTCAGGTTACAAGCTTAATTAAGGATCATAGCTTCAAATGTCTGATCACAAGCTATTCATTTTATAGTTTTGCAGATAGCAGCATTAAAATTACTAGCACTAGGTTAAGGCAGCTGGCAAAAATCCCAAAAGCTGACATTTACAAAACCTTCAAGCAGCCTGGTGGTCAATCCTATCAACTGCTAAACTGTTAATGACAATATTGACATGTTACCTCACTCTTGGGGAATATTGTTTCCCAACATCAAGTCACCATAATCAGGCTGAATATTATATTTTCTACTGGTCAAAAAAGTGTTATGATTTATTTAATTCATGCAAGTAATGGAAATTTTACAAACTATTTCTTTCCTTCAATCAATATTTCAACTGAAGTATCTGAATTGCAAAGTAAACAACCCCTCAGCCCAGCATCCAAGGTGTTTGAAATCTGCTTTAAAAAATGCAAGCTATTTTCCAATAAGTCAAGTGATTTTTTTTTTTCACTATGTAAAAAGATGCAATCTCTTTTTAAAGTTAGTGACCTTTAACTGGCATTGTTACAGCTTTAAACTGCTTAACACAACAGGCAAACTTCATTTCAATAATCAGCCAGCTACTCATGGACAATGCGGTTAGAAAATAATGTTGGGTACCCCAAGTTAAAGTTGGAGTAGAAATAAACAGCAGACACTGCATTCACCTGTTTAAAATACAGAGCATTTAACATCCATCAGATAATGAAAGTACAATTCACAGTAGCTAAAATAGTTGGATAATTGAATAGAGGAAAAAGAAATCAAGCAGTCCAAATGGCAGATCCCAGCAAGCGTGAACACTAGCTTTGGAAGAAAACAGGAGAATAGAAAGTTTAACATATTAAAATCTGTACCCAGGGTTGGAAGCCAGGGGGATATGCATTTAGGGATTGCTGCTGCTGTTGTACCATCTGCTGTGGCACTACTGGAACTTCATCTGTGGCCTAGTGAATGGTAAACAGCAAGTTAGTCCTTTCTTACAAAGCACTTTTGAATAATGAGTTAATATTTAATCTAGCTGTTTAAACTGTACATTACATGCAGTAATACATTTAATTTGTTATTGAATAATTCAGATAGTTTTAAAAATGCATCAGCAGCCATAAGAGACTAACCATTATTCATGTTAAATTAATAAAAGTTTTCACAATTACATTCAAATATCATCGTAAAATGACATTTTCCAACTCGTACCATGGGATATGAGCATTAAATACTTTGGTATAAAAACTAGTACTTGCAATCAGTTTTGATTTTGCATCAGTTCATACTTATCAGAATGATTTTTGCTAGGTCAACTGTCATTTGATTTCAGGTTCTGATGGAGATTTCTGAAACCTCACTCCTTAGCAATTGCCTTTTTAAAAAACATTTATACTCATTACAGCACTTAAAGAGGCTGTCATTTGCCCTATTATGCCCATGCCAGCCAAAGAGCAGCATCAGGCATAGTTGCACATTCCAATTCTTGGTCAGTAGCCTACAACATTTCAAAATGAATATCCAAAGGTTTAAATGTGATAAGGTTTGCAGCAGCTACCACCCTTTCCTGCAGCAAGTTCCAGACCACCACTTGCTGTATGAGAAATAAATTCCCAATCTATCACCTATCAAGAGAAAATTCAGTCAAATGTAGTTACATTTAGCTGTTTGGAATTATATTCACATGTAGTAGGACACCACATTTGAAAATTTATGAAATAGAACAGCACTTATTTAGACTAGAGAACACCAACTGTTCTTTATACTCGAGAGCCATTGAGAGAATAAAATTACAAGAGAGCAATAAGTAGGTAGAATGAAGACATAGGTGTGTAATTAGTATGGAGTAGTAATTAGAAACACTGAACTCTAAACGCTGTTAATTGGTTAACAATGGAAACTAAACAATAGATCAATAGTGCTAAATATTTAACTACAAGCTTAATAAAGTACATCTATCCCAACCTGGGAGAATAAAGGCTGGGATTTTGATGGAACAAAGATAAATTAGCTCAATGATAAAGGCAGAAGAATCTAGAATAAGATATGCCAAGGCTGATAATAGCACAAAAAAGAGAGACTCCTGTGTAATGTCGTCAAAGAATGGTACACGTTATTTGGCTCCAGTTTAAGAAAGATAAAAGATTCAGGTAGATATAGATGCAGCACTGCTGGGGGATAAATGTTCAAAATGGAAGCTGCATTCAAGTCAACTGGAGGGAAGAAAAATGTCAAAAGCTCAGCTGGTATTTATTTCAGAATATTGGAAGATTGGACCAGTGATAGTGGATGCATTGACCACAGGTTTTCAACACTTATAGGCATTTACTTAATGCAAAGGTTGATGGTAGGATACGTGGGAACAAAAGATTAGGAGCAGAGTGTTCAGCATGGACAAAACTCAACTTCCAAAACTTTTATACAACGACCTCATGATCAGGGAGTGTTACACACAACATATTATTTCAGTGTTGTAGAATATGGACATTTCAATGCTAATAGACAAAATCTTAAACTTAAATTCAAAACACAGTCCAACATACTATAACTTCAGTTTGGGCTTAAATGGCAAACAAGTTTGACATGATACATTTCAAAATTGCTCCATTCGCCAATATTTTTTCTGCATATTTGGAAATTAGAAATTGGTGCACACCATATTTAAGATGCTGTGTGTTGGATCTATAATGTTCAATATTCATCCTGAACAAGAGGATGCACTATATTGCAGTGACAGGATAAGGATTATAGTTTTATTGAACAAGAGCATTTGGTTTAGAATTTGGCAATAATCAGATTTGGGATTAGTTTGGATCCATTGGATTGCAGACAGGCTAGGTATCAGATTAGAAGTCAGCAGAACTTTATGCTTTGAGAAAAGGAGCTGGAATAGGCTAAAATTTTTAATAGCCTTCCATTATTAAGATCATTTTGACCTAGCAAAATGAACTAAATTCAAGGAATTTTGATTTTTCAAACATTGCTCCATTTATACTCAGTTTGTAGCTGTACAGATTCAAGCCAATTTTAAATTACTTGGTCTACCACAGTTAAGATTCAATTGTGTTAGATTGACAAACAGAACAAATCTGCAGCTAGCAACCTTGACTGAATAAATTTTCACTTGTTTTAATTAAAAAAGTGCCATGTATGAAGGGCAATTGATTCTTTTGGACAATTTCAATTGCAAGCAGTAGATACTTCATCTCCCATAAAAGAACAAATAGGAAGAGGCTCACCACCACAGTGAATGGACTGTTGGCAACATCTACTCCTCCAAAGCGAACATAAACAATGTAGGTTCCTTTTTCAGGTGCTGTATAGTAGATGTTATAAGTTCCATCATTATTTTCAATAACATCAGCTTCTACCTCGGTCCCATCAGGAGTGCAGATTGTGCAGGTGACTTTGCCCTTGCCTGCAGCTTTTGCATCTACTTTCATTCCCAGTTCCTCTCCCAACTGAACAGTGGGTCCAAGACCAGAGCCTTAAAAAGAAAGTTAATATTTATGCAATTACAATTTATTTTAAATGAAATTAAGATCAAGCAATTAAAGTAAAAGAAGTTATCTGCACTGTAATTCAAATGGACAATCTTAATAGGAAATGAGTCCAGGTTTTTGATCCAGTGATGATGGAATTATGATAGTAGTACCATCTGGTAGGATGGCAAATTGGCTTGAAAGTTAACTTGCAGGTGGTGGTTCTGTTCAGAATTTTTCAGCAGGTCAGTCAAGTAATATTGCAAAATGCATTGGTCAGAAATACAAATGTGCTTTTTTCCTGGTTCTACTCCCACACTGCAGGCTTCTCCAGTGCAAAGCCAAGCATGGCAATTAGCCTATTTTGACAGTTTCATTGTACATAAAAAGTTGACAAGTAGACAGCTACCTGACATCGTACACTTGCTAGCATCACCAGTAGCTGCTGCACGGATTCGATAAGGAGATGCTGGGATCTCATCACCCCCATATTTGATCACAATGGTGTAACGTCCAGTCTTGTCTGGTATGTAGGAAACCCTGTAGGTGCCATCATTATTATTGTGGATATTAGCTTTCTTTGGCTTCCCTTCTTGATCCTGGAGGCAAAAAAAGCTTTAAAATGTATTATCAAGCTTTTTAAATAAGCCATTTCTGACAACTGTCACTAATAATTATGAATTATTTTAACATTGCCCAATGTGGAATTTTACAGCTCAGTTGTACAATTCATCCAGAAAAACCATGTTAATATACAGCCTTTTAAAGCAAATGCTCAAGTCTAGGAAAAATGGTTCTGATTTATTTACAACTAGTAGGATACTCTAGGGAGATGGTTGAGTGTTGGTGTTAATAATGGCAGAAAGCTTCTTCACCCTAGACGTGTTCAATTAATTGCCATGAACAACCTAGACCAAGATTACAATGGCAACTAGTCTTCTCCACATCCTTACAGCCAGAAATAGATACAAAGCAAGGAATGATAGTAAAATGGTCATTCAGCAAAAAAGTGTTTTTGCAGGTACTTTTAAGCATGGATTAAAAAGATCAAATGTGGGAGTTATTCAATCTAGTACTGCATGACACTTAAATCAATATTCAAAAAACATAGTTATGTCAGACGACCCTAGCTCTTGTGATTTTCTGCCAATGATCAGAAAGAAAACTATTGTGCAGCACCTACATTACAGAAAAGGACAATGATTAAACTGGGAACAGCAAAAGGTTCAGTAATTAAGCTATTGAACAGAATAAAGACTTATTTTAAAAGCTATTATTGCATAGTTGAGGAGCAATATGGCAAGAGTTGCAAATCTACTTGAACCAGTGTGCAACTGGGTTATTGTACGTAAAGGAACACTTATTTGGAAGCTAATTAGTTTAATATACCTTGGAAATTGTTCATCCTTTATTCTTAGTTAGATAGCAGTACTAAAAGGGCAAAATAAAATCAAAACAAATCCTACAATAATTTAAATCAAAGTCCAGCTGAATAAAGCAGGCAATCTTAGCTGTCATTGGCCAAATTGCAGATCAAGCTTTCCATTGTTTCACAATTATAGGCTGCCCCTATCAGAATGCAAAGATTCTGATGGAGTTTAATACTACTAAAGGGCTGGGATCTCAAATCAAAACACTGCTGCAGAAGTAACCAGGACAGCCGGCATACTTGTCCACTTTCCATTTAGAGTCAGGTTCACAGCAAGGAAACAGCTCAATTTATCCATGCTGTTCCCTTTTAAAAAAAAAAATCACTATTTGCAGGGAAAGATTTTAAAACATTCATGCTTTATTTGCTTGGAACAGAAACATTTGAAACTTACAGTCACATGTACTGAAAGGAGTCCTTCTCCAGCATCTTTGGCATCAATGGTAAATTCCACAGGTAGACTAGCTTGAACACCAGAAGAATTGAGGCCTGGCCCACTTGCTTTCACTTTGCTGGCATCATGAGTTGGCAGAACCTTAACCCTGAAAGGACTAAAACAACAGACGATAATTAATCTGACACATTTAAAGGACTGGAATCAATTATGAACATCACTATCAACTTGTGCGATATTTGCCATCAGTAAAAGATTAAGATGCCTGACTGCATGTTTTTTGGGAGAAAAGCTAATTGGAATGTTTAATTCCTTTTATACCAATGGATATATATTTTTACTCCAAAAACAAACTGCACATCTCAGGTGCAGTCAGAAGCATACTTGGCTAATACTCAGCTAGATCAGAATGCCTTTTGTGTAGTTTTGTTTGGCACTTGGAATATCCAATTAATTGAAAAATAAAACAATCCTCAAGTTGGACCAATTGAATTTACAAAAAGATGTCATTCATGGACATGTATGAACATAAAGTGTACGAATATAACAGGTTTAAAATTAGACAATAGGCACTTCAAAGTGAAAATTTAAACCAAACAATTATTGGCATGAATAAAGGGTCAAATAGATAATAAATAGAAGGACAAGGACTAATGAAACTTAATCAATTAAAATTTGAGATCATTGTTGATTTCCACCACCACAAGGTAGATTTCTGTCAAGTCCTGTTAACTCAGAGGAAAATATTGTTAGAATGCAATCCTGAATCAGGACAATTATTTCTCCTCCGAATCCTGGTCTGATGTTTTCAATCTGTTTATTTGTGTTTAAGATTACGGAACTGATGTTTTATCTGTAAAGAGGCAAAGTTGACAGCAACACTGTTTAGCCTTGGAGGGTTTAAGTTTCTGATGTTACCTGCGAGGAATCTCTTCATCTCCATACTGGACTGAAACAGAATATGGCCCTTCGACTGAAGGTGTGTAGCTGATGGTATGAGTGCCATCACCATTGTCAATAACCTCAGCAGGCTCAATTATGGCTGCAAGAAAAGAATGAAAATATCAAAACTCTTGCACGTCAGTCCAAAGCAAAAGGTTAAATAAAGTAACCCATGTTTTTCATTAATCCAGGTAGTCAGCTGTGCACAAAAAGCTGGTTAGTCTTTTAACTAAATGCACTGCCATCTAACAGTACCAAATGCTGCAAAACTATAAAGCAGAGTCAAGACAGACCATTTCACTAGCTTTAGTAGATTTTTAATATTAAGCCATTCCAGAAAATGAGTGCAGAGGGAAAAGAGACATCCATTTGGAGTCTTTTGCTCTTGGTATTCCATAGCAAAGAAAACATTGCTACTTCAGTTCATATTAATTTTGTAATTTACTCATTCAAAGTTTTAATGCATATTGAGGTTTGCTTTAAATCAGAACAGCACTGCAAGTAGATTTAGAGTGGCAATGTTGTGCACTTACTCTAAGCTGCCTGGCCATAAATCAAGCAATACCAAGTCACAAGTAGGCTTACATTAACATGGCAATAAAGTTAGAGAAGATGCCCTAGTTGCCACTGGCACCAGTTTGGGTACACAGAATTTAGCATGGCTGATGCACCCAACCAGCATGTTTTTTGGACTATGGTAAGAGACTGGAGCACCAAGGGAAATCCACACAAAAAAGGAAGTGTGTAGACTTTACACAGTGACAAGTCAGGAACTGAAATTGGTACCATCATTGAGGCAGCAGTGCTAACTATTGTGCTACCCAATAAGGCATAATCTTGTGGGATTAGTACAGCCCCAACGCAAAATACTACAGCTGAAAATCAAATCAAAATTGAGTAGATTCACTTAAACTAGCCTACGTTGAGCAGTCTACACTTCAAGACATTGAAGCAAACCTAAAAACTTTCAATGAGCAAAAGATTTAAAATAATTTACCAGTTTCGCAGTATCAAGACCATTATAAATTAGAGCCGTGAAGCATCAGGATTCTTCAAAATTTACATTTGTCCAGAATTGAAATAAATTCAATTAGGTCATGCAGAAATTTGTTATGAAATGCAACAGAAATGTGCAATTAAATACTGATTTTCATTTTAGAAAAAAGTCAACCAGATTGCTCAAATCAGAAAGGGATTACCAAATAAAAATGGAATTTGATTTAAAAAATCCTTTATACAAAATTGACAAGGTCTTGTTAAGAGTGACAAGATGGAAAGTAAAATTCTACTTGAAGCATTAGGCCTAGCTCTTTGGCTCTTAACATGAAAGCAAACAGGACCAGCTTAGTTGTTCCCGGCTATATACGCCCGCCACCTTTCTTGCCTTGTGGAGATTAAGCAGCTCAAATCCAAACCTGTCTCACTGTCATCGTTCTTGGTCTCTCCTTTAAAGAAGTCTGCAATCGTTTTCAAAGGACTGCGCCATGGTTGGGGCTGTGCCTCACCAACTAGAACAGAAAACCTTTAACTTGCAGCAAATCTGAACAGTCACTCAAAAGGTGACGTGATACCCTTAACCAAAAGGGCACAATGCTTCGTAGCCGTGCAACTGGGCAAAAACTTAAGACAACACAAAAAATTCCGCTCCTAACAGAGTCATACGAAGCATGTACCTAGCACACAAGCACTATCATATAACTGAATCAATCTTATACTCAGACTTCTCATCCTCACATCCAAACAGTAAGGGGTTGTATAGATCTGTATCATGAATTAGCATTTTTAATCAATGACTAATTAAAACTGCTCAAGTTACAATTGTACCTTTTGGTCCCAGCACAGTTACTTGGAGGGGAGCTTTTCCAGCCTTGCTACAGTCCACGGTGAACTGTTGTGGAACTTTGGCTCGTACTCCTGAACTCAGCCCAGGCCCAGTACACTTCACTTTGCTTGGGTCCACAACATCTTTGACTGGCACCTTAAATGGACTGCCTACAAAAAACCAAAGGCTACTTCAATGGTTTGTACTTTAGATTTTTTTTCCCCCCGACATTACTCATTTTAAATGAGTACAGAGCTTTCACTTTTCATTCAAAATGTCAGTGTTAAAACAGGCAATTAGCAATATTTAGATTTGTGGATACTGCATTTTCAATTACAAATTTGTCAAAGTTACTGTACAAATAGTTGAAATGAATTCCAACCAACCTTTCAGACAATCCATTCAAAAAGTTTAAAATATTTAATAAGTTCATCCCAACAGTAAAAAGAAAAAAATTAGGAAATTCTGCTTGCATCATAAATTATATGAAATACATTTAGTCAAGGTTTAGCCAAGTAGTCCATTATACAGGAAGGAGGCAAAATTTATTGCTATTCAAGGCACTGCCATTTGAAAATAGTGTAGAATGAAACATTGAATAAAGGGAGATAAACAAAGTTGAGCATCTTGGGAATATAGCTGAATGTTAATAGTTTTCTTATGACTAGACCTTTGAAATAAGCTCTAAAATTATTGAAAAACGATTTGTTCTAGGTAATAGCTATGTAATTCTTAACTTTGGTTTACAGTTGATTTAAAACAGTAGATTGAGCAAAACAAACTTAAGGCTTACCAGTTATGTGCTGTCCTCCATAAGTAATATTCAAGTCATAATCTCCAGGGGTGTAAGGAGTATATTCAACACTGCAGCTGCCATCTTTGTTATCCTTGCAAGAGATCTTTGCCTCTGAAGGTCCTTCAACAGTAATACCAAGGCCACCAGTACCTGCTCCTCTGCATCACAAGATTTTTAGTTACTAGCTTTGTTAGTGTATGAAAAATATTAAATTCACACAAGTTTAGCATTGTGCCACTATTCAATTCAAAAATGAATCATTCCAGGGCAGTGAACAATTAAAAGTGGTGCAGCCTAGAAACTCTTTCATGCTGATTGCCAATTCATTATCCTACAGCAGTCAGTAGTCAAACCCACATCTAGACACAAAAATGGGACAAAATGTCTCAAACGAAGGTTCAATAGACAAATAGTTGCAGTTTAGATGTCTGTGGATCTCACACATTGATCATCAATACTGGTAAATATTACAAACATGTAGATCACTATATGCATGCTGTTTTATTTCATGAGTCAATTTCTATTGATTCAACTATGTTTTTGATCAAGAATGAGGGTAACTTGTGTGTTCAGTATGAGAACGTAGTTGCTGTGAAATGAATCCCGTCTCAAAATCCCAGGTGGAATAAATTGAACTCTTCAGTCCAAAGCAAATTGAGAATACCTTGTTACCACAGAGAACTTGTTCACTTTGTTAGTCAAGCCCTCCTGAAGTCCAGGTCCACTTGCTGAGACACGCGAAGGGTCACAACCTTCAGTGACTCCTACCTTGAATGGACTCTTTGGAACTGGTGCATCATCATAGGTTACATCAATAGAGTGTATACCTGTACACAAAAAATATGACTGAAAGTTCATGTTAAACCCTTACCATTTTCTAGTATTGGGAATAGCAAGACATTGGTTTCATTTAACAAGAAACAGCATTTGTAGGAGTTTTGGCTGTGACAAATGTTAAGCAGGAACATAATAGCAGGAATAGGCTATTCAGCCATTCAATACAACCATAGTTGAACTTGTGCCAACTCCACTTTTTCCTTCCATCCCAAAATGCCCTGTCTCAGGCTCAAAATGTATTCAAAGATGGAGCACCCACAACTGAATAGGGAATTCTAAAGATTCCCAAACAATGAAAATTTGTGAAATAACCACCCCTTATTCAGAGAATGCATCTTCAATGTGTGAGATTAGCCTGTCAAACCCAATCAGAATCTTTCTGCTGTGGATGCTGCTTTGATCTTAACCATGCACTTGTGAACTGATCTGAAAACAAGTCAGGGTCAACAATAGTCAATCAATTTATAACAAAACAAAGTGGCAGTTATTATTACTACAATGGTGGTGTGGACTGTAGCCTCTTGTCTATCCAGAAATTGAAATACTTAAACTGATAAAGAATGTGCATACTGAAGAGCTGGAAAAGTTAGATAAAGCTCAAGTTAAAGGACATCCATGCAATCATGTCTTAAAGGGTTTGACTCAAATTAGTACAATTAAGCCTTCTGAAGAGTGAATTTCCATCATACCCTTTTCATATGGTGTGTACTCCACTGCATATGTCCCATTTCCATTATCCTTAATCAGGCAATCAGTGCGGGATCCTGAAGGATTTATGACACCTGCTCTGATATGGTTTCCTCCCACTTTGGTCAGTGAACTTGCATCAATAATAAAGTCAGTTGTAGCATCACAGAAAACACCTACAAAAAGCAATGCAGCTTTAAGTAAAATCCAACCAAGTTTAAAAAAGGACCATTACCATCCTGGCCACTTTTCAGCCTTAACTTTCAATGCATTGTGCTATGGACCAGAAAATCTCACTTCTGTGCATTCAACATCAGCTGATTTGGACATATTGGAATGTTAAAACTACACATTTTCTGGGGCTTAGCAAGTCTAAGGCTTTCATCTTTGTGCAGTATCCTTTTGCTCAAAGTCAAGACAAGGACCTCAGTTAACAAAAAGGTCAACTATAATGCTCTGCCTGAGCTAGCAGTTGTTTGGAGTAGGAGGACTGCCAGCAACCTCAGGCATGCTGTGCATGCCAATACAAAAAACTGGAAAGAATGTTTACAAATAATCATGGAACTGATTAAAACATCACGGAAATATTGAATGACACATCTAGGACAAGCTGATTCATGAAATTAATATATACCCAGATTTAACAGTTACTCAAAATTGATTTTTAACTGACATTTGAGTCCCATTAATAGAAGATTGAGACAAGAAAGGGAATTTTTATAAATCTATGATACATAAATCACTAAGTCTACTTGGTGCATACATGAAGTTTCAAGCACTTATGTAACCACCACAATTATAGTACTTGAGTATTGCGCTGGCAAAGCTTGCTAACAAACTCTGCTCGAGAAGATAGCAATGCCTCATACGATACATCTTGTCACGCTTTTTTGAATTTGCATATTGCTTGACTGTCCATTCATCATCCATCATGAAAACAAAGAACTTGTCTTATCAACCCCTTTTCAGAGCTGGATTCAGGGTCCCTTGGCTAGAATTGTGGTTATATCAATTTAAGATTTGATCTACATTCCTTGGCAAGGTTTGTTAAAGATCTTCTGCTCCAGATTTCTTAATCCACTGTGCAGATTATGTTTAGCCATCTCCAAAGCTTGTTGTATAGTCAGATTAGGACTATGCAGTGCTCTTGCTATCAAACCAGTGTACTCTAAGTTCAGCTATTATCCCTGTCAGCTGAATGTTCAGCCTCATACTCAAATTGTTAACCACTTTACTGCACAAGTGACTCAATCCATCAATAATTAGGGAAGGTCATTTAAACTTGCATGCCCCTGCCCCAGCATGAAACATCTGAGTGATTAGCATAACCAAAATAGTCATACATTTAGACAGACTAAGTGGCAATCAAGTCTATAATGTACATGAATTAGATCTTTGAGCACTTCCCTATTAAAGGAATCTACTTCATTTAAAGTAGGTTTGCTGCAAGAGTAAAAATGGCAAACATTTTCCCAAACTTTCTCTGCCATTCCTAAATATTAAAAATAAAAACATGAGAATGTGACAGGTTTACAGCTTTGTATACTGATTACAAAATGAAATGTTGGAACACTTAAATGTTATATTACAAGTTGTGCACAAAATGGAAATAAAGATTTCCTGCCTTGTGTAATAGTTCAGATTGAACTTTTTGTCAGTATTGTGTCAGCTGACTGCACAATGATCAAGTTATCTATAACAAGTTAAATTAACTTTATATAGGTGGTTTTAAAGACAGCTAATTTTATAGAGTTGAATAGGATTACACAAATATATTGCAAAGAATAGCAAATACATGTGATTGCCAATTTAATTCATCACTAACCATGCAACCTGCAAAATGTTAATAATGGCAGGAACTGCAGCTATTAGGCATTGGTCTAGGCTCAAAGGCTTGTTGACAATCCAAGATATGCTGCACTATTAGTCAACCTCATTCAAAACATGACCTCTAAATCTTCACCTGCCCTTAAAAAGGCAGATGTAAAAGATTTTGTATCACTCGAACAATAGTGAACCTTCCCTGACTGGCCCTCCACCACTCAACTATACAATGAAAACCTGGCTATTTTGTACCATTGCTATTGTCAGTGCACTCTGGAGCACAGATTTGTTGCTACATTTTCTGAAATAAAGCAGTGGTAAGCAAATTGCTTTGGGACATGCTAATATTCTGCAAATTAAAATTTTATGTAAATTGACTCCAGCTATAGTTCAATTTCATATCACAATATCATATGCTAATTTTATTAGCAGGCATACAATAAATATCAAAGTGGAAAAATGCTTGCTAAAAGACCACAAGAATAACCAAAAAAGATTAAATACAAACAGCTTACCACGTCCTTCAATTCCAGGTCCATATACTTTAACACTGCTTGTATCAACTGCTGGATCCACCTGGAGCCGTACTGGAAAATTGGGCACAGGCTGCCCTCCATATTTCAGTGCAATTGTGTGAGGACCATGCTGATGTGGAATACAGCTGACTGTGTGAGTGCCATCACCATTATCCTGAATGTGGGCTTCAGCCTGGACACCATCCTCTGATACTGGCTCTATGGTCAATTCACCAGGGCCAGCTTTAGAACAGTCAACAGTGAATAGTCCAGCTTCTCCAACTTTTCCACGTTCCAATCCAGGACCAGAGGCAATAACTTTGGAGGGGTCAAAGGGCAGTTTGACATCTGCCTTGAATGGAGAACCTGGAATGTGAACTTCTTCAAACAAAATATTAATAAGATATTCGCCAGCTTCATTTGGTAAATAGGAGACTGAGCAGGTTCCATCCCCATTATCTGAGCACTCAATCTTGGCTTCACATGGACCTTCCACAGTGAGACCCAGCCCACCCGTACCAGCTCCTTTGGTGTCTACAGTGAATTCAGCAGATTTGCCGACAACACCACTTTTGAGGCCTGGCCCATATGCTTTTACCTAAAAAAAACAAACAAGTTCATGGAATTTAGCACACTAGATGTAATCACAAGTGGAAAGCTAAAGATACTACGTACCCCAATTCAGATTCAAATCTTAATAGAACAACTAATTTAACAGCTGAATGGCTTATCCTAACTAGGATATCTCCAACACAAGAATAATCTTTGCCTTGTATGCTCCAAAAATGGGTGTGCTCAGGTTTCAACTTGCATTGGGAACTCAACTGCACTGTACCAGCAACTGCATTCTAGATTTGTTTGCTTTTCAGTGCAGAGGGAGAGAACCTCTACTTGCTCAATTCTTCAGTTTCTAAATTTGGTGGTTTTTATAATCAAAGAATCTAGAAGTTTAAAAAAGATACAAAACACCACAAAATCTAAACTTGTAGCCACTTACCTTGGAAGGATCTGGAGGTAGTGCAGCTTCCAGAGTGAACGGGCTGCCTACAATTGGATTCCTGTCATACATCACATCTACTGTGTATAGTCCTTCTTCCTTTGGGATGTACTTGGCAACACAAGCATCCTTGCCAGTAACTGGCTCTACTACGCAAGGCACAGCTTTCTGTGAAGGACTCGAGATGGTCACGTCCACTTTACCTTGTCCCCCTGCTCCTTTTGTGTTTATGCTGAACTGCTGATCTTTCCCAACCTCTACTCCTAATAATGGAAACAATCATGTATTTGTCATGCAAACAGACAACCATGAACACTGACAGTTACCTAGTGTATAATTCTTCAGACAAGAGAATTCAGGAGTAGGGACTTTTTTTTAAACATGCACCCAGAGATTGGCATTTTCTGGCCATTCACACTGGCAAGATATTCCAGTCCTACAAATGGCAAAACTTGAAGGTTTCCTGGCAGCAGAAGGTTTGTGTGCATGTTGAAACAAAGTGTCAGGGGGATGGAGGCACTGAATATTCTGCCCCATGTCTCCTCTCTTCTGCACCCAATACTACAAAATGAAATTTACATTTCATCTCAGAATTGACATTGGCAGTGTTTATGAATTAGGGGGACCAGAGGTGAACTAGGTTATCATTGGACAGAGCTAATTGTGTGCCAAAAAAGCATTCATTACAAACTTGACCTGTAGTCACTCAGTAACATCCTGTAAAGTCTTGTGCCTAATCAAGAACCTTCAGAGGTCAGCCTTGACCAGATCATCACAAACACAATTAGAATACCGTAAAGAATTGCAGAAATTCAAAAACAGATCAAAACTGATACTTAGCCATCACTGAAAAAGGTGGTCCAAAACAGAAAAATACAATGCAAACTGTTAAAATGTGACATGGGGAAATTGTATTTTTGTTGGGTTGCCAGTTGTAGTTCAAGGCATACTAAAAAGGCAGTCAAAAGGATCTGGAATAGTAGGAAATTATGAAACAAAATGTAGACAAAACAATCCAACAGCCATTCCAAATATAAGATGGTTAAAAGGGAATTTAAAGACAGCAACAACAGCTGAAAACATACTGAAGATAATTATACATAATATTATGCTGAAATAAATTTTATTCTGAATTGCAAAATTTGGCTTTAAATACATGTGAAATATCAAAATGATTATGTTGGGCAACTCTGCAAGATTAGACAGATTAGCCAATGTAAAACCTGAAGACTAATTCAGATGGAATGCATATTCCAGGTACTCAAATTTGCACTCAGTTTGACTTCAAGAAAAAAAGTGATGAATCAGTTCTATTAGACACTGAACTAGCAGTGCAATTGTAATGTTATGTGAAACATTTAGCACAGAAACAAGCTTAACACTATTCAAATCAAAACCAACTGATCTACAAGTACAAAAACATTTCTTGAAGCCATTCAAATTAAGAGATGTACGTACTGTTTTCAAGACCATTAACTGTGATCTTGCTCATGTCAAGTGGATATGCCACCTCTATGCCGAAGGGACTCTTGGGAATTGGATCGCCACCATAGGTCACAGCAATTCCCATCTTACCCTGAAAATACACATTAGAATAACACTTTGTATATTTTACAAAACATGCTAGAGCAGTTTCACCCAAATAAACAGATTTCACATGAATATAACAGGCAACTCTGCCATTGAGCTTGCTCCAACATCCAATAAGATCATGGTTGATCAGACTAAAATTTTTTGCCTATCCCAATGACCTCACATACCAAGGATATATTTATCTTTGCCTCAAAGGCAAAGTTTGCCTTTTGAGAAGTTCAAAAGGCCCCTGGCCCCTTCATTAGCCTCAAACTAAACTACTAATTTTTAAACTATAACCCCTAGGTTCTCCCACAAGAGATCTTTTCCACATCCACTGCCAAGCCCCCTCAGAACATTTAAAAGATTTCAATCAAGTCACCTCTTACTCATGTATCCACTGTTTACAAGCTGAACCTTCATGACAACCTGTTCATTCCAGATATTACAACCTTTTGTCAAACTGCTTCAAATGCACATACATTTCCTTTAAAGGGAATCAAATGGTACACACTATTTCAGATGTGTCACCAGTGTTGAAGTTATTCTACAACAGTAGAATAACTTCCCTTTGTTATCAGTTCCCCTCAATAAAATGGTAATATTCTATTAGTTTTCCTAATTACTTGACTTGCATACTAACATTTACAATTCATGTATCAGAACATCCATGTTCTTCCTAATCCAAGCTCTGCAATTTCTCACCATAATGTGCTTTTGTATACTCCCTGCCAAAATGGACAATTTCATATTTGTTCACATGATACTCCATTTGTCAGATCTTTGCCCACTCATTTAACTAATGTCACTTTGTGGCCTCCTTGCATCCTCTTCAAAACTTGCTTTCCTACCCATCTTGTCTCAATATCATCTGTGCATTCATCCATGTAATTTGCATAAATTAAGTTGAAGTCTGGCACTGACTGGCAGACCAATTCCATTCTGCTAGAAGAGACCCATTTATAGTTACCCCCCCACCCCCTCCCCCATTTCCTTTAGCAAGTCAATCTTCTATTCATACCAATGTTACCTTCCTACATGAGGTTTGTTTTCTGCAATCTGCAATAACCTTTGTAGCACATCATGTGTCTTCTATAAATCCAAGCACTGTACATCCAACAGTTGTCCTTTATGTACAGCATGTGACTCCTTCAAAGAGCTCCAGTAAATTGATTAATCCAGATTTCCCTTTCATCAAAACACGTTAACACTATCCAAACACCTGAAACATTTCCAAGCCTATTGCAAGGCATTTAGTAGCAGCTTCTTCCATGTTCCCTGTGGCACATTTTTTAATTTGTTTATGGGATGTGGGTGTTGCTGGCTATTGCCCATCACTGCAAGCAACTAAGTCAACCACATAACTGTGGATCTGGAGTCACATGTAGGGCTGATTTCCTTCCTGAAGGGATTAGTGAACCAAGGGATTATGACAATTGACAGTGGGTCCATGGTCATTAGACTTTGAATTCAAAATTTCACCATTAGCAGTGATAGGATTTGAACCCGTGTCCCCAGCACATTATGCTGGGTCATTGGATTCTTAATCCAACAATACAATTGTCTTCTCCTGCCTATGTTAAGATAGTTGGCCTGTAGTTTCTGGTCTCCCTTTGACTAAAAATAGGGATGTGCACTATTTTCCAATCTAATGGAACCATTCCCAAATTTAGTGAATGTTGGAAATTTAAAACCAAACAACTATTTTACTAACTACTTCTTTGAGGACTCAGGAAGTTTCAGGACTGAGGTCAGCCCATAGTTCCAACTACTTGCTCAATTTTATTTCTCTGGCAAGTCTAATTTTCTGGAGTTCCTTTTCCCATTTCCTGACTATTTCTGGAATGTTACTTATAGCTACATCCTCTACAAGAAAGGAGGGTTACAAAATGTCTATTCAATTTGTTAGCCATTTCCTTACTTTCCATTATTAATTCTCCATACTCACTTTCCACATGATCATTTAGAAACTTGTCTTAATACTCCCTCTTTAATCTTTGTTATTTATATTCTGTTCAATTTTCTTACCTGCCATTCACTTCATTGCAAAATTCTTTTTAATTGTGATTTCTCAAACTCACCATCTGTGGTTAACTAGTTAATGAAATTCTTTTCTGGATTGTACATAGATTGAGTATTCCAAAATATTTGTTACTGCATCTCAATTGATGTATCCCTTTACTCTACGTGCCAATTCACTTCTACTTTCATGCCCTCAACTGCCCTTAGAGTTTAAAATACTAGTTTTGCCTCCAATATCCTAACAAGCAAAATTCAATTATATTAATGATTACTGCTAGCTAGGGATACCTTCAGGGAGGTCATCAATTAATCCCACTCATTGCACAATACCAGGCTAGTATTGCCTGCTCTGTTGCTGTTAGAAGAAACTATCCCAAAGATCTTGATTCCAAGCAAGAAATAATGAAGTACAATAGGTGAATACCAATACCCACCTGCTGTAGTGGTGTATACTTGACTGTCTGAGAGTAGTCATAATTATCAATAATTTCAAAATCACCAACAGCATCTCCTTTTGCAGGCCCACTGAAGCGTGCTTGAAGTGGGGCCTTCCCAGCACCCTTTGTAAAGACGGTGAAATGGGTTGGCTTCCCAAGTTCCACTCCTGTACATTGAAAGAACATTACTCAGGTTGAGATTATGTAACAAATGCTATCAGGCTATAAGGAAACAAATGGGGAAGGGGCAGCATTCCCCCCAATGAGAAATTTGCCCTGCAGAATACAATTTCAAGATATACTACTGAATAAGCAAATAACCACTGATCCTTGCTCCCTCACAATGAGATTACTCCTTCAAAAGGTCTGTACTTCCATGGTAAAACATGGGAATGACTGCCAGTTAGAGTTAAGAGCACCTTATTCCAGGCCAAAATTATAACTTGAATTTGAAACCATTGAACAAGTTTGCAAAGAGATGGCCAGTTGAGTATAAGCATTGCATTGACCACAAACATCAATCCAGTATTGTTCCCTCAATCAAGTCACACTTACAAAAATGTGCATATCCAAAATCTTGGTTAGACCACTAGAGTGAAAGGAAGAAAGAATTCACTATTGGATAACCCTGATAACCAAGGCAAACATATTTACCATGGCTGATTATGTGCATTGATTATACTCTGAAGGCAAGCATGATTTTCTTCATTTTCTGGAGTCAAGAACAGTATAAATACTATGGAATGATAGAGTTGAATACCAATTTAACATCTGCTTAGAAGTACCTTGATTATTTACAGTTGCTCCCTGTAGAGATTTCCAGAATGAATTGAAGCTTGCTCAAGTAATAGGCATTATGTTAAAAATTATACTCCAAGAACATACCAGGCAAACCAAAAGCAGACAGTCTTTTGGCCCAGGTTAGCTTTCTTTGACAAAAGCTACATAGTGGTTGAAAAAGGAAAGATCGCCATGGGGGTTAGGGGCACAGAACTGCACTATTCTAAGTCATAAGGAAACCGCATGGTTTCCAGAGTCTTTTCCGATTTATCACATTACATTATTCAATGACAAAGACATATGGATCTGCCTATTTTGAACAATCAAGTCATGCACTGACAAATAGCCTTTTAACCATAATTATTTCATACTGCATTTCTGCAGTAGCAGAAATGCTCAATATTTCTTCACACCACAGAACCACACAGCCTCAATTACTTAAAATTTGCTTGCTGCTGGTTGCAGTTGTGTTACTGACATTCATTAAGGCACTCTGAAGTTGCTCAGACAGCTGTGGAACTAATACTTTCATCATAATACATCACTCTTAACTATGGACATGCATTAGATAGTGGATCAGAATTCTTTTCCAGGGCTACCATAAGGAGAAGCTTGTAATTGACAAGAAAGAGGCAAAAATATTCAATTACAATTCAGGGAATTGATTAAGATTGCTTGTAAAAGCAAATACTTACAGATTAAGAAATTTCAATTTGATCTAGTAAACCTGAGCAATGGTTCAAAACAAAACAGAATGTACCCTGCTTTATTTAGAGAGTCCCAAGATATTTTACCAAGTTCAACATACATGCTTTGGAACATTTGATACTGTTATAATCTGTGAATACTAGCAAAAAACTTTAATAGCACAGAACAAGGTACAAAATAGACAAGATCAGAAGGCTGAACTGACCTACAAATGCTCTCATGGGAGCAAGTGTTGACTCTTACCAGTTTTACTTAACCCTGGACCTTCAGCCTTAACTTTGCTGGCATCATGTGATGGATCCACTTTAACTCTGAAAGAACCCATGGGAATTTCCTATTGAAAAAAGGATGGAGGATTAGCCAATTGCACAAACTGCAAGAGCCAAGCTGTAATGCTGGGTAGCTTTAGTTACAGGATACAAACCTGACCAGCAAACAGTACTTTAATGGTGTACCGTCCAGCAGCAGGTGGTGTATATTTGACTGTAAAAGTATCGTTAGGATTTGTAATGATGTCAAACTCAATGTCCTCCTCAGATTCACTAATCACACGAGCATCACATTTTATGCCAACACTGACATCACCTAAAGGCAAGCATAGAACAGAAATTACAATTGATCTCAACTGGAAACATCTGTAAATCTGCTTAGCTAGTATCACAATTTCCTGATAACCAAATACAAATTTTCTTCCATACTGCACAGTTGCATTTCTGCTTGGCTTTCTGCATTCTGTGGTAATGGGGATGGATTGGTCTTGAATAGTAACAGGCTTTGACCACTGCTACCAAATAAACTTGTTGGACTTACTATGAACAGAATCAGTTCCTGTGACATACCCATGCACAAATCACAAGAGCAAAGTTCAGGAATCCTGCCAATTTTTTCCTCTTCAACATGAGAAACATTAAAACTAATTTTACTATTTCCTAGTCATAGGAGATCAACATGGACTTGGGATGAAACCAGAGATCATCCCAGTCTCAGTTTGGTGAGTACAGGATAAAGACAATGCTGAAAATTCATGAAGTCATTGACTCATGTGGACTGCTTCATCTGACATCCTGTTCAATAATTATTCTTTCAGGATTAGAATTTCAGAAAAGTCTTAAAGCCAAATGTTTGCTCACCACCATTGAACCAGAGCAACAATGCATGATCAAGAAAGGTTGGACAGACAAGTGGCAAGTCACATTCACATTCCACAAGAGGCAGACAACTCCAAAATAGAATCCAACCTTCCTCACATGACATGACTATCACCGAATCCCCTACTTTAGCAGTTTGCATTGACAATGGTGTAATTGGACTCAATGCAAATACTGTGTCTACAACAGCACAAGACAAAATTCTGCAGATGGTTGCTCACTGACTCCAAATCCCATCCACCATCTACAAGCCCAAGCCACAAGTGATGGAATATTCTCCACTTGCCTAGTTGAGTGCAGTTTCACATCATCCAGGCTAAAGCAGCCCACTTAACCAGCACCTCACCTAATTTAAATATTCATTCCTTCCAGCACTGCATACCATTTATAAGATTCACTGCAGCACTTTCCAAGCCCACAACCTATATCACTCAGAAGGACAAGAGCAGCAAATGCATAGGAACACCACTATCATTTGCAAACTCTCCTAGTGAGACCATCCTGACTTGGAAATATACTATTTCTCACCCTTGCTGGTTTAAAGTTGTGGCACTCTTATCCCAACTGCACTGTGGGGATATCTACATCACCTGGATTGCAACAGTTGGGAGCTGGCTCACCATTACCTTCAAGGATAATTAGGGACGGGTAATAAATGCTGAACTAGCCAGCAACACCCACATCCTGTAAATTAATAAATAGAGTGAGTCAGTCCTATATGACATGACCACAACTAGAACAGCAACTGTGCAGAAATGGGGGTGGGGGTGGGGGTGGGGGTGGGGGGAAAGAGAGAGAGAGGTGGGGGGGGGGGGGGGGGAGGAGAGAAAGAGAGAGAGAGAGAGAGAGAGAGAGAGAGACAAGAAATGAGTAGCATACATTTTCCAGGCTTTTTCCTTACCTTCCCCAGCTTCTGTGCAATCCACTATAAAATGAGTTGGTTCATTAGCTTTCAAACCAGTTCTTTCAATGCCAGGACCAAAAACCTTCACCTTTTGTGGATGGCTCCCTTGACCAATATTAATCTAAAGACACAAGTTAATTTAGAAAAATGAAACAGCTAAACAGTCATTTTAAATATGCCTGTGCTTCACAACTCTGTAGATAAATATACACTTGTGTGTGGTACTGAACTATGCAAGAGTCACAGATCATCCCAAAGGGGCCATAACTAATTTCCAAAAAAGTTTCTTGGCATAAAGAATGAGTTTCAAATGGATTTCAAATTTAAAATTTGCTACTTGGGAAATTCCCAAATAGCAAGTTCAGTACAACACTGGCTCCAGCTAAGAATTTTAGCTAAGATTAGTCATTATGGAGGAAAAAAGCAAAACCATTTGTCAGAAGTTAGTCTTGGCAAGTATCAACATCACTATCTGCATGAGGAAAAGGGCAAAATGATTACTTTTACATAGTTACAAACTTCAATTTTGCTTTCAGTAGCTATGTTCTTGCTTCACAAGACATTGACATTAGGATACAGGCCATTGATAGGAACACCATCTTCCTTCTACATGGTGTATCAAGGGAATGAGATAGAAGTGAATGCCAACTTACTCTGAATGGGCTGTTGGGGACATTGACTCCTCCCCATGCAACTACAACAGTGTGCTTGATTGGTTTGGTCGGAATATAGGAGCAGGCTGTTATTCCATCACCTTTATTCTTTACTTGAACATTGATAGGAATGCCCTCCGAGTCCTATAAATTGCAAATGCAAACAAACAGTCAGAATCCTGACAATGCAGAAGGCAGCCATTTGCTGCATCAACAATAATTTCACCCAGACCTTACCTGTATTCATTCTGCCAATTAACCTAACCTGCACATCTTTGAAGTGTGGGAGAAAACCCACACAGAACATGCAAACTCCACACAAGGCATTCACTCAAGACTGGAATTGAATTCAGGTCCTTGGCACTAAGAGGCAGCAGAGCTAATTACTGTGCTACCCAATTGAAAAGCTATTTACATTAACAACTGCCTTATGCAGCAGGATCTTTATCTAGCAGTGCTATTGTAACTTCAACAATTTCACTTTTAAAGTGATAAGAATTCAGCTGTAGGAGGAACTTAAAGTCTTTGAACACAATGTCACAAACCTAAATACACCAATTTTAAGCCAAAATGGGATCCTAGTTCTCAGACTGTTCAAGATGAAAGATTTCCATCCCCCTCTCCCATCCACTCCAAACTGCATACAGGATTACCATTCATGCAAGTGCATTGTGTCATGGGTGTACAGACAAACAGGTGTTACTAATTCATTGTACTAAGCAGTCCCTGAACTAAAGCATCTGGGGCCAATTTTCTATTGTTGCCAAAGAATGTCAACCTGTGTCTTTTTAATATCAATAAAGAGTTTTGTATTGCTTCATATAGATAGTTGGCAAGGGCATATTTTGAAAATTGCATTGAAAAGTTCATACAATGATAAGATTTGCATCAATAGTGGGGAACAAAATGTAGAATTGGTTCTTCTTACTTGTGCATAAATTTTTAGTGGTGCTTTCCCAGCATCTTTAGCATCCACTGTGAATTCAGCTGGTTTGTGAACAATACAGCCAGTTTTCTCCAAGCCAGGACCATAGGCTTTAACCTGCATGAGGAAAACACCACATCTTGTAACAAAACGTCAACTGTTCAATAGATTCCTCCATTGTTCAGAACATACAATATCACAGCTGCCATTTAAAATATAACGTATAGATATCCCTTTCAGGATTACCAAGTTAGCCTAAACCAGAAACATCAACTATAGGGCTAAGAGGTATTTTAAGCTTATATTTGCATGGACTTTGAGTTTTATTTGCTGATCTTGGCAACATAAAGCACCAAACATCTTCTACATTGAAACATACAGCTTAGAAAACCTACACATGCTTATTTAGCCACTTTCCACATTGATCTGGCTATCACAGCTGATGTGGAGATGCTGGCATTGGACTAGGGTAATCACAGTAAGTTGTCTCAATACCAGGTCGAAGTCCAACAGGAGTTTGCTGCTCCTTTGTCAGATGAGCAAAGGTGAGCAGAAGGTGCTCTGAAAGCTAGTGGATTTTGCTACCAAATAAACCTACTGGACTTCAACCTGGTGTTGAGACTTCTTACTGTATCATGGCTGAGCCAGACTGTTACTAACTAAGGGGAAAAGCCCTGGTCATCAAGCACATACAATTAGTTAGACAAAAATGAGAAAGCTACAAGTTATGAAATGGGTTCCACACAAAGAATCCATGTCAACATACATCCCAGCAGACCTGATAATCCATTTCTGATAAAAGCACTGCAACCAACTTGAAGATCATTCTTGAGCACTAGAATTTTGCTTTGCTAATAACTTGATTTCTCTTGTGTTCTTGCATCATATCCAGGACAAATCATTTTGATGCAATCTCCTTTGCACCTGCCTCAAATAATTAGCCAGTGTGTGAGGAAGATACAGGAGGCAGCCTTCTATAACTACTTTACAATATATGCCATGATCACATTCTGTAAAAGTGAATTTAAGACAAAATTGAATGCATCAGAAGTTGTGCATTTATTGAATTGCACTTTGTATGCTTCAAAAGTGGCGTTTACAACGACCTGGAGTTCAGTCTTAGCAAGCACAAGTGTCACCTGCGTACTGGAACTCAACGATTGAAGCAATGGGAGTGATATTTGGTTTGCTCCTATTTAAGATTTGGACAATTTACAGCAAACACTTCAAAATACTGAAGTATCACCAGCAGTGAGATTGTAAGATCCTGCAAATCTGTTGGCAAGCTAATGTTTCAACAACAGCCCTCCAGGCCAACAGGTCCAGCATCAATGCATTTAACAGTTGTGTTGAACATGACAGTCATACACTGAGGCCACATTCCCAAAGCAACTACTCCACTCAACCTGCAGCAAAAAATTTCCAGGAGAATAGTGGAGATGCTTTCAGAGATGTCCTCAGTGTCAGAGGTGGTTAAACATCCCCATGGACTCATGGCAATCTCTTGAAAAGATTCATTTGGGACATACAAAATGAGCCTATCAGGAACAGATGAAGTGAAGCTCCAGTGTGTACAAACTTCTGAACTCATCGACTCGACCATCGAAGCACAACTGCCCCAGAGGTGTACTATTAATTATCTCAGAATCCATCCAATGATGGGAACAAGTCATACTCAATTCCAAAAGGACTCTTGCCTTATCAGGATGGAAGGAACTTGATGCCGGTTGAATGGTAGCCATAAAAGGACTATCCACAATGTCGTCATCATCGCACAAAACATGCACTGCATATTCACCAGGTTCTGTTGGCCAGTAGCGTACATTACAGGAGCCATCACTCTGATCATCACATTCAATCTTGGCTTGAGAGGGACCCTCCACTGCAAAACCTGTGAAAAAGATTAATCTTTCAAGATTCATAGCTAAATTCAAAACAAAGTTATAATTCTCACTATCTCAAAGTGTTGAAGTTGCTTGCATGTTAAACAAAATTTGGTCCATCTATAACTGGATGAGCTTGTCATTGTAGTCACTTTTCCATTCAGTGAAATTCCATTTTAACAATCCAAATAAAATTTAACAATCTGAAGTTGTTCCACACAGCACAGGTGCCCTCTAAAGCAAATTCAATGTGAAATTTGTGAAGCCTGAAAGAGCATACAGTTGATGTAACATCTAGTGCATATCAACAAGAACATTCTGTAAAGAGTGTTCTTGGGAGCAGGTTAATCCTGCAACTCCAATATAGAAACATCAAATCATAATTGCTATAGTATTTAATGTAAAAACCATTTTGTGAAACTAACAACTTTACCTAGCACACCAACATCTGTCCCAATAGTTTCCACGACAAAGTCTGCCGACTGGCCAGCAACTCCTCCATCAAGGCCAGGTCCCCAGGCTCGTATCTTTTGAACGCCTGCTTCAGGTCCAATCTGAATTTCGAAAGGACTAATAGAAGGGAAAATATTTGTTCAGGTTGAAACCACTATCACGATATTCTAATCATTTGCACTAAATCAAAGGGTTTAAGCATTGAATTTTGTTACATTTAGTGCACTAACAGTTAAGAATGATCTTGTCAGCATTTAAAGTGTAATTCATGTAAACACAACAGGAAATAAAAATACAATGTTTCATACAAATTGTTTTACATTAGACTAACATATCCAAAAGCAGTTGAAGATTAAACATCCTGCAGCTGGTCACATTGAAGAGTGATAGTTACACCAACGGAAGCAAAGTCACATCATTTGATGATGAATCAGGAACATTTTTTCTTGCCAAACAGTACATCTGTTACCCACTAAGGGAGAAGTTTCATTCAAAAATATCCCACAGCTTTAGTTTGTGTTTGGGACAGGGAAAAGTCCCAATAGTTAGATGGTATGCACAGTAGTTTTAAAGCTACATACAAAAAGTTACAACAGTGGATGAATACAGGAGTTTGAGTTTTAAGCAGTTCACTTGCTTTTATAAAAATGGCTATTAGGGGGCTGGGGAAATTTTTAAAGAATTGATTTATTTTGAACTAGAAATAAACTTAAATTTGTTATCCTCATTTGAATCTATCAACTGAGCTTTACAAGATGGAGAAACTCACCTCCTGGGAATGTTATGGCCACCCCAGGTGATAGTGACAATGTGTTTTCCAGGTGTGACAGGGTAGTACTCATAGGAAAAGGCATCCCCACCATCCAAGAGATCTTTTTGTTTCACGGGCTGCTCCAACCCTTCTGCCAAGGAGAGATAAATCAAAAGACTGAGACGTGCAAACATAACTTTGATTAACCAAAGTTAATTGTATCAATGCAGTCTCCTCTACGTTAAACATAAATGCAATAGCTACTTAGTGGAAAACATTTGCACACAACCAACTTTCTTATTGCTTGCTATTTTAATGGAGCACTTTGCTCTCATGCCCATATGTCTTGTCCTTGACCTGCTGCAATGTTCTAGGTGAAGCCCAGTGCAAACTAGAGGAGCAGCATATCTTTTGACTGGGTACATCTTGGGATTTGAGCTCAACTTTAGATTCAGACTCATATCCATCTTAAAACCCCTTTAAGACCCAGCATGTGTTGCCACAATTCAAGCTATTCCCCCTCCCACAGCAGGAAACTTTTGTTCTTAAAGTTTCAATCTCTTATAGCAAGAACACATTCTCCCTCAAGTCAAAAAAACTTGAAACATTGACTCAGGTTTCTTTAATAGATACTGTCAGACCTGCAGAGATTTTTCCAGCATCTTCTGCTCTTGATAATTGTTTCAAGGCTGTTAGCAGATAACCATAAAAATGAAATCAAGAGCAATATACAATTTTATGTGCCACAGGGGAAATGGTAAGGTCACTGATGAAATCACATTTCAAAGGACTGGAAATTCAGTGTTAAGATAAAGTTGTCTAGCAGCAATTCACAAAATCCAATTTTAAAACTAACTTAACTACTACTTTATTACAAGCGAAAGCACATCTCACTTGATGCCCATGTATATTGTTGCTTTGGAGAAAGCAATACCAGAAACAATTAATACGAAGTACATTTACAGAATATTAACAAACTTCAAAAATGGTGGAAAACTGAATGGCAAGTTTTAGATTTAGCAAAATATTTAATTAGGGTCATTCACTAATTAACAAAAATTGAATTCAATGTCCCATTAATGACAGTCACATGGTCATGGACAAAGATCTCAACAAGAATGCTAATCATGATGGTGTTACTCTTTTTGGCCCTTTGACCCCTAAAGAGCAAGGTAAGCACAAAAATGAAACAGTCTGGGATGTGGGGCAGAATTATAGATTTGATCATTCAAGTGCTGGAAAATCAGATTAGAATTGTTGACTGGTTTATCTTTGAGCAGTACAGATACGATGAGCTGAAGGGCTTTTTTGTGCTGTATATCTGACTTTAGGACTCAACTTCAAACTGCTATTCCAAAGTTAAGAAAAGACAAGCAGTAGAGATCCTAGTCTGAGCACAAACCTGTCATTGGAATGCTAGTTAAGTTCCCCTTTATACAGTTCATGTCTTGCTAGGTTTTTAAACTTTGGGGAAAGAGGTTAAGAGGACAGTTAACCAGGTTATTTGTTCCAATAAAACCCACCCTTTCAGCAAAACTTACTTGGTCCTTTCACCGTCACTTTCAGGTCACCACTTCCAGCTCCTTTTGTATGAACTTTAAAGTCAGCAACTTGGCGAATTCTCAGTCCTTTAGGTTGTAGGCCACGTCCAGTAGCACGACAAGCATTGGGATTACAAGCTGGAACAGAAAGAAAAATTGAAGTTTCCACTGAGTCCTGTAAAGTTGTGTTTCAGGATAAGGGGAACAGGACAACAGAATAAAGGACAGTGAATAGATCCAATGGAGATAAAACAGTACGAATTCTAACTGGCAAGTTTAAAGTTCACAATTAACATTGACAGAGATAAAACCCTCAATTGCAAGTCACTGGAAGTACAAAAGGATGAGTACCAACCAAAATATACTTCTGATCAACTTAGCATTACAGGGAACGTAAGGCACTATTGGCATTTTATTCCCAATTTATTTTTTTGAGCAGGAACGAAAAGAGTTGGAAACTTGGATCTAATACAGACATGGACTCAGTTAATACCTTTGCGCTTATTCCAGTGCCAATCTGGAAACCAAAACTAAAAAATTTTGCTGTGCTACCAAATTAACTGGTTTGAAGTGTGCGACAACGGATTTTTTTTTAGATCACCTGCTCAGCAATTGTTTATGCACACTCCAGATTAACCAATGCCAACTTCCTTTTGCAATAAGGAAACACAAGTGTAAATGAAACAAACACTTCCTTTAGTTTCTAAGTACTTTTCTTTTGATGCCAATTCAAGGCATTTAAACATTGATCATGTTCAGAATAAATCTTGATCCAAAGATATTTTGTAGACAAAAGGAACTGCAGAGTAGATACCGAGCTGCATAAACAGATCACAAACTGCTAGAAACAGAAGTTTGATATTGTTAATAAACAAGGAAATCAAAACAAATCTTGAAACTAAAAAGGCTTCATAGGGATGCATCTTTTCCTACAGACTAGCAATGACATATTAAGCTATTTCAGAGCACAATTTAGAGTCAACTGCATCGCTGAGAGTCTGGAGTTGGCACAGGTAAGAATGGCAGATTGCTTCTTCTCCCCAAGGGACAATAGCGAACCAGATGGGCTTATAAACAAAAGTCCAATCATTTTCTGGTTGCCATTATTGATGATAGCTTTACAATTCTAGATTTTTAAATTAGCATTTAAGTTTATTGCTGTGCAACAGAGACTGCATTGTCTCTTCCCCTTTATCATTCTTTAGTGAATCTGTAAAAGATTTGTAGCAAGACTTCAAATGCTCACTGAAAGATTTATTTTCCCCAAAGAAAATATTAACCTTGAGCTTATGGGTTTTAAAACAAAGAATGTAATCAGCAATTGAGCAGATACATCACCCACCTTCACCTACAGTGACAGAGTATGGGCTCTTGGGTATTGGTGATTCAGCAAATGCAATTTGGATTGTGTGGTGCCCTGCTTGCAAGGGTCTGTAACTGCACCGATAATTATTGCTCCCCTTGTCTTCAATCGTTACTTCAGTATCAGTATTACCCTGAGGATCCACTATCACCACTTCAATATTGCCAACTCCAGCACCTTGAAGAAAAAAGTAGGACTTATTTATACCAAAGGAGTTTTCATTGATTGACACTTAATTCCTTCAATTATTATTTCAAAAACCTCAGTATTCAGATTAAATTGCTACAACAGTATTTTAACAAGCAGTGTTTAGCTATAAATCAAAGTTCAACTCAAGTTAAACATGCCAAATATGACTACCCAAATGCAATATTAGAAATATCATTTATAGCATGCTGCTATGTACAGTTGCCCCCTCATGTGTAGTGCTAGTCAGCCTTCTAAAGAAAGCTCGCCATAAAAATGCTAATGTGTGCACTGTGATTTTTAAATTCCAGCCATTTAATAGCTAGAATATATTCCAAACCTCTGGGTCACCTCAATTCAAATAATTTAGCCTTCCATAGTAATGCAATTTCTTCATTCTTAACTGTAATGTGCAATTTTACACCAATAACCAACACTAATATTTTGAAGAGCAATTTATATAAAAAGAGGAAACTATTTCTTCCTGCACCCACTCAGACTTCAAAAGTATACCTGCTGTATAAATATCAAAGTAGGTTGGCTTATTAGCAATGTTTCCAGCAGATTCCAAGCCAGGTCCTCGTGCTGTCACTTTACTGGCATCACCTTGGGCCTTGTCAATGTTGACTTCAAAAGGACTTTTGGATATATGTTGTCCAGCAAATAAAACAGTTACCTGGAGAGAGATTATACAGCAAGATCAACTATTATAGAAACAAATGTCCAATGGCGATACAAGGACTTGAACTATGAAATGCGACATCTTATTTGTTTTATTAAAATGTATTGTTTACTCCCACACCCTTCAGGGTTACAGACTCAGATTGAGCTTTTCTAAAGAGGATAAAAGTGTTACTGTATCAGATAGCACAGGAATTTCAGATCCCTGGGCCATTAACACGATCACAACATTTCCACAGGGAAAAAAAATCAAAGACATGCCCCAGCTCTTGAGGTAGAACAGGACAGAAGAGTAACCTGGTTATTAAAATATGATAATTTTAGATCACAAATAGAACAGCCTAGTAAAACCTCATAATAAGGATGATGAAAGTAACATTCCTGCAAAATATTCAAAGAGATGGAACAATTTGAGTTAAATATACTCACCTTATGACATCCTGCAACCTTTGGTATATAAACCACCGAGTACGTCTTGTTCTTGTCATGGTTATTGGTCACTTTTGCCTAGCAGGAATTTAAGAACATTAGAACATTTGCAATGTAGTCACTCAAAAAACTACTGATTATTTTACAAGAACACATTTCAGGCCAAGAACAATTCAACTTGTATGCAGCTGCAGAGCAATTATTTCCCTACATCAAGATCCTACACATAGTAACGACAAAAATGGCAAGATAGCCTGTCTTTTTTGGGAGGTGTTTACTGGTTAAATATAACTAGTGGCTGTCACTGAGAAAGCCCTAATTCAATTGCACTATTGCATCTTGTGCATCCATCTGAACAGGGAAATAGGACCATGGTTTAAACATTAAAAAGTACTTAGTATTGCACTGAAGACTCCACATTTGTCAAGTGGGGCTGGGACCTATTAGAGTTAGCATGGCAAAGTCAATTACAATGTTGTAACAAACTATTCAAACTTGTACAGTCATTGACATGCTATATATTGATGCCAACAGATCATAGCAACAATTAACTTAAATAAAAACAAAACTTTGGTACCAAAGTTAAAATTGTACCAGCAGTATCTAAAAGTAGGATCATATATGCAATTGTACCTTGGAACTTTAATTAAAGATCTAGTCAAAATTAAGTGGTCTAGAATATAAACAGAACCTGAGTTTGACTTCATTCTGAACCCAGAGCTTTTAACAAGAACAATCTTGGGCCAGTGGACTGACATGGCAGATGGAGTTTAAGTTACATAAACAAAGTGATGCATTTTGGTAGACTGAACCAGAACAGGACTTACTCAGCTAATGGTAGGGTACTGGGGAGAACTATAGAGCAAAGAGATCTAGGGGTACAGGTTCATAGACCTTGAAAATGGAATCACAGGTAGAGTGGTGAAGACATTCAAGCAAGCTTGGTTTCATTGGTCCAAACATTGAAAATAGGAGTTGGGACATCTTGAAGTTGTACAAGACATTGATAC
Organism: Sphyrna mokarran; assembly: GCA_024679065.1. Taxonomy (NCBI): domain Eukaryota; kingdom Metazoa; phylum Chordata; class Chondrichthyes; order Carcharhiniformes; family Carcharhinidae; genus Sphyrna; species Sphyrna mokarran. Next base: position 109,573,869 of record JAGIQG010000003.1, read on the forward strand.
GGCCACACCTGGAATGCTGTGTACAGTTTTAATCACCCTATTATAGAAATACTATTAAACTAGAAAGAGTGCAGAGAAGATTTACCAAGATGCTACTGGGATTTGGTTTGAGTCGAGTTACAAGGGGGTTGGACTTTTTTTTTCTCTGAAGCATAGAAGGCTGAGGAATAATCTTATAGGAGATCTATAAAATACTGAGGGGCATAGATCTGCTAGATAGTCAACATCTTTTCCCAAAAGTAGGGGGAATCTGAAACTAGAGGCATAAGTTTAAAAAGAGACAAGGGAGATGCACAGAAAGGGTCCAGAGGGGGCAATTTTTTTTTTTTTTAAAATGGAGAGTGGTGAGTGCCTGGAACAAGCTGCCAAAAAGATAGAGGTAGACAGTTTCATGAGTACAATAGGTATAAAATGGGATATGGGCCAAATGCAAGCAATTGGGAATAACGTAGGGTTTTAAAAAAAGCACAGCATATACAAATTGGTCGTCAAGAAGGCTGTTTCCATGCTGTAAACCTCTGATTAAGAATCTTCATTATCTACATTCATAACATTGAGACACACGTTCATTAGTCTGCTACTGAATTCATTTAAACCCAAGCATCCATTGATAAGAATGTTCAGTCCAGTCAGACAGCTAGCAGGGATTCAAGGAACATTTGCAACAATTTCTGGTCAAGATAAATAATTGGAAAGAAGCTTTAGAACACCTCCAGACTGGGAGCTGGCAAAACAAATCTGTCATTTTCTCTTTATGCCTTAGGTAGCTTGCTGCAAGTGAGGTGTGGTAATACAGTGAGGAAAAGCGAGATAATATTTGGTGCTGAGACAGACTTAGAACACAGAAAAACTACAGCACATGTTGTGCTAATCATATCTCTACCTACTAGGCCTACCTATAACTCAAAGTACAACACAGCACGGGAAACAGACCCTTCAGCCCAACGAGTCTGTGCCACCACCCCGATGTTCTCACCTCTACCCGTGATTCCTGTCTATGTTTATAGATCTATGGATTAAAACCAAATTGGAGACAATTTAGGGAGCATTTGTTTTGCCAATTAACCTAAGAGAGCATCTTTGGGATGTGGGAGGAAACTGGAGCACCTGGAGAAAACCCACAAGCACAGGGAGAATGCGCAAACTCCCACAGATACAGGCCCAAATCCATGTATCTGCACAGCACAGCGATAGTCACTGAGCTGTCATGTTGCCCATCAAATGGTCCAGGTCAAGCGTACACTAACGACATGAAGTAAGAGGATACTCAAAAAATCCAAGAGCAGCCCTCTCACGACCCATCGCTTGTATGCCCCTCATTAGACAGTGGACCAAAACACCTGTAGGATAAAAACAAGTACATCAATATCATCTATTAACACACTTCCCAGGAACTCCCAAGGCTCATAATCCCTATTTTAAATCAGTTTTCTATACCCCTCCATTCCCATTCTGTTCATGTGCCCATCTAAGTATTTCTTAAATAATTCCAGAGTGCCTGTCTCCACCACTTTACTTGGCAGCACATTCCATATCTCCACCACCCTCAAAAAACTCCTAGCATCCAAATTATACCTCACCCCCTCACCCTAAGCCTGTGACTCCTTGTGCTATTAGAGGCCATCCTAGGAAAAAGCTTAACCCTGCTTACTCTCTCAATACCCCTCAATCTTGTACACCTCTATTAGATCTCCTCTAAGTCTACGTCTCAAGGAAAAGAGTCCCAATTCACCTAACCTCTCCTATTAAAGCCTTGTGCAATAATTTTACTTTCTACCAAAATGTAATATTTGGAATACAAATATGGTGAGGTGTTAAGAAATTACCTCCTCTCGCTGATTTTCCGGGTCATCCACAAAGACCATCACCTCACCTTGCCCAGCACTGATTGTTTCAACAGTGAATTTAGCAGGATGCATCACAACATTACCCAAAGGCTCAATTCCTAAAAAATAAAAAATTTTTTTAAAAAAAGTGCTAGTGTAATAATTCAGTAATTGATGCAAGCTGGGAATTGGCCCAACTAACTTCCAAGCACAACTTGGAGGAAGGTTCTGGATGCTTAAAGATACAAGGTACACATGGCAAGATGCTTCAAATTCAGCTGGAGACTTACCTGGACCATAAGCCCTTGCTTTCTTAGGATTCAGCTTAGGTTTTAAGGGAGCTCCAGGTTTAAGTTTGGCTTTGGGGAACTGTGACAAATAAGTCATTACTGATTGCTCATCAACGTTTTGATCTATGATTTCCTCTGGGGCAATCACCTGGAAGAAAAATATATATTAAACAATTTTTAAAATCAAAAGTAGGTTGTGATTAGATTGAAAACTTTTGGATCAGGTTCTAAACCACTGTCAGTTGCAATATTTACAAGGAAAAAAATTACAAGGATTTCTTCCAAATAAACCTCTTGAAATAACCAGAGGCAGTCCCTACAGTGGAGGCAACCATTTGACCCATTAAGCCTACACCAATAACAATCCAAACCCAATCCAATCCCTGTAAACCCCCCCCCCCCTCCATGTATTTACTGCCTGTTCCCCAATACCATGGCCATGCTAAATTGCCTATCAACCTAATATGCACATTTGAGGTACTGGAGGAAATCCAAGTAGACACGGTGAGAACGTGCAAACTCCACACAATTACTCAAGGCCAGAATTGAACTCAGGTCCTTGGTGCTGAGAGGCAATAGTGCCAACTACTGTCACTTAGCACTGCTCCATTAATTCATTCAGCCACTACAATTTACCAATTTTGGACTGATGCCAGAGATTCATGGGCAAATCAGAGTAGAACATAATACTAAGCCAAAAAATACTGGGTTGGATTGATCCAGATCAGCTTCAACACTGTCAGAAGTTGCTGGCTCATTATAAATCGCAAACCAAATGACCTACTTCTATTCATGGTGATTTTTACTTGTGCTGCAGTTGTCAGGCCAAAGAGCAATAAATACAGAAGAGTGGACAGAATTTGTTGCAGTTTAGGAAAAGCAGTTTCAGATAAGCTTCAATAGAGTAGCACATGCCAGATTGGACTGGGCAGCATTGGCAGTCAAGTTTGGATACTTAAAGGATAAGGGTGTCAGCAGTACCTGGAAGGAAGACAGAGGCAGGAAGTCGGTAGCTTTAGTAACAGGAAAAGTTGTGTAGCTGCAAGCTTTAGAGATTAAATGGAGTGAAGTTGCAAAAAGAGCTTGGTTCATCTCAATGTAGTTACAGAGTTGGGAAGTGAATTCATGTTGAAGGTGCAGTGCAAGGTTGGGGCCAAGATGATTACCAATTTTGCTATCTCAACTTGGCCTGAGGGCATTACAAACAAGAGGGTATTTTGCCATTAAATAAGCTAGAATATACTTCATGTCATGTAGAATACATCTGGAAAGCAATCTGTAGACATTTGTCTTTTAGTACATGACCTGTTGGGCCATTTATTGTTAACTGGGTGCCCAATTATCTGCCAAGGATTTTTAAGCTTCACTTCTGCAGTAATTGAAGTGTTGTACATCAAATACTGTCTGTGGGTGTTAAGCTTGTTTTTGATTGATTTTTCACTTTCTTGAAGCAGTATTTCCATTATGCTCAATTTCAATTAGTCAAGATATTGTTAAAATATTTTCTCCTAATAGGCAGGAAATGAATGGGATGTTAATGAATAAGCAACTTAAGAATTGGTGCAAAACCATCATAGCAACAGACATTCAGAAAACGTTAGCAGCTTGCGGCTGAAAGACCAGCACTTCAGTCTGAAATCAGTGCCCATATTAGATATTGAAACAAAAAAGTTGTTAGACCACATGGAATATTTATACACAGCTCATTTGCAAGCAGCTCCTTTACAATGAAGCAACAGAACTGCTTACAACACAAACTAAGTTCTAATCTTGTCAAGGACCACAAAAACAAAGGGCTTGAGTTGAACCCAAGAGCAGTAACAAGCCTCAGTTTAATTGCTCAATGATAAATTGTACAGTGACATATGAATTACAAGATAAATTGCTTAACATAATACACAATGTTTTCAATTCTACTGAAAGTTATTGCAGTAAATGTGTAACAAAGGGCAAATTAAGTTTTAAAAGACAGTTTGCAAATTTAAACACAGGAACCATTCACTGCTGAAGTATCCCACTTTAGGTTTACATTAGAGAGCATTGTGAGAAAGTGATGTAAAGACCCATGCCTGTCTGCGCACACACAAATCCTGGAAGATAATCCCTGCTATCCCACCACTCCCAAGCTGTGGCTTAGCTATTGGGAAGTTGCACATGTATTACTCAATCCAAGCCTCAAATCATTATATTGGTTATATTTACAGGAGGACTTAAGATTTACTAGAAGAGTTATGGATTACTTTTTACCTGTGGAACTCCAAGCCAGTCATCTGCTTGTTGCATAGCTTCACGTGCATTATCCACTGGTTTGGCCGCATCCCAGATCTCCCAGTCAGGACACAAACCTAAATAAGAAAGTGCTCTTATTGTAAAATGCAACTTAAGAGCAATGATATTTGCCTCCCCACCCCCTCCCTGCAAAAACCAAACTTCAAATGAACAGGCAGCCAGAACTCAAGATTGTCCTCAAGTGTTTCCACAGGTGGATCAGGAATGGGCTGCACATGCACAATTCAGCAAGTTCTTTTCAGCAAAGATGGGCCCAGCACAAAAAAGTGCAAAAAACTGGGTCATGTGATTGAATTAGGGCACCATAAATCAAGAGTCCCAGGAGCAGACAGGGAGTGATCCCAATTAAGTCAAAGAGAAAGACATCCCAGCAGAACTGCTGTTGACAAACTTTCATGAAGAGTGCTCAGAATCCTGAAGATCCAAGCAGTACAGACATGGTGGTGGTGGTGAGAGAGGGGGAGAGAGTTAGGATAGAGAGATATCCCTTTGGGACAGCAATATCTGCTCCGTGCAGGAGAGCAGACATTGTACTCTAACCGATGTTTAAATCTGGGGAACAGAGTCTCAGGTGACAGGATTGAAACGTTAAGATAGGCTATCATTCATGCCACCCAAATTGAAGCAACTTTGAGAGCAAGGAGAGATTGTTGAAGGTGAAGCTCCAGAGAGAAGTTTCAATGTGACTGGTCAACTCCTACTGACATCTGACTTGGTTATGGAGAAATGTCTTGGTCACATCTGCCATTTAATGTGCTGTGATTATATTTGACCACAGTTTACCTATTTTCTCATTCTGGGTTATGAGGATAAATAGATATAAACAGTTTTATTTTTGACTTTGTCTAGTATTTACTTTTGTTTGCTCTAAACTAGTGAATCTTGTGGCTTTATCCTCTTGGGCATCCTGAATCTCAAAACTTTGCCCACTTTAACACAAAATACTTTTTTTCCCCCCAAGGCTGACACCCAAGTTTAGGCTCAAAAAGATGGCACAAGTATAAAACTTGGACAATTATCCCATTGAGAATGAATTTTGAAAATAACCCTGTAAATGAACTGTGTAGGTGCAAACCAGGAATGATGATAGCACATCCTCAGACAAACCAAAGACCATGAATTAATCTCCCCTTATGGGCTCACTTGCACACAATTTTAACTTCACAGGCAAGTTATCCAGAACCTTCTTGTTTAGACAAGCACGAGGAACATCAGTTCATTCAGCCCACTATTAGCCAATTGCATGAAAGAGAAAAAGGTGAATCTTGAAAAGCAGGTTGCAATATTCCAATCTGTACCACAGTTTGCATTCAACATGATTCCTACCTGGAGCACAGCTGTCAACCAGAGCACCCAAGGCTTTTCCATCTTTCCAGTCATTGCTGAAATTGGTGATTGGCAAATCTGGTAACTTATTCTGAATCCATCCCAACAGCCTCTGTTTAGGTGTCTGGTTTTTACTGTCATCAGCTCCTTCATCATCCCAAACTGGCATGGAAATAGAGTAGTGAAGAATCAAAGTCCATATGAGACCTAGAATGAGTTTCAGATTTCCATCCACAATGGCTTTGCTGTCTGAAAAATACAAGTGCAGGAGAACTGCATTAGCATTTTGTAAAAGTGACTTCAAAGATTTTGTGAAAGATTGGATCAAAATAAGATGCTTTCTCCCCTTGCTTGTTGGCCATTTACATGCCACGTAGGATTCACTGGTGCAACTGGGATTTATTGTCCATCCCTGTCACCAAGGTCAAGGATGTGATTTAATACAAATATGTAGCTTCACATGGTTTCATGCATCAATCCTGGCTGGATATGGAACTGGAGTCATACACAGGCTGGATCAAGAAAGCATGGCAGATTTTCTTTGAGCCAGTTTTTTCCCCCCAAAAACAAAAATCCAACAATTAGATCATCCAATAGACTAAAAATAAAAATCAGAATTTGAAGTGAATCACCAAGACTTCTCAATGAGCACTTCAGTACAGTCAACTCTAGTCGTGTGTAATCCCCTCCACTACACATTTAGTTGTGTAAATGTACGTACACCAAGTCAGTTTACAACCCCTAAATGTGAAAGAACAAATATAGCACAGGAACAGGCCCCTTGGCCCTCCAAACCTGCACTAATCATGTCTGCCTGCTTACCTATTTAAAATTGTATATATTTATGGAGTCCATATCCTTCCATTCCCTATGTGTATTCATCCAGTTGCCCCTTAAATGCCACTATCATACCTGATCCCACCACCACCTCAGGCAGGATATTCCAGATACCCTCCTAAAAAAACTTGCCTTGCACACTACCACTAAACTTTTCCCCATGCACGTTAAACCCATGTCCCCTAGTACTTGATTTTCCTACCCTAGGAAAGACCACGTGACTATCCATTCTGTTCATGCCACAATTTTTAAACAGGTCACTCCTCAACCTGTCCTGTGAGAACAAACCAAGTTTATCCAAAAAAGCCTGTGGGAGCAATTGGATTAAATGGGGCCATTTGTTCTCTGCCTAGAGTATGTTCCTATGACAAAATGTAATAAATGTTCTACTGTACTACATTAGAGCATGTACTATGTCATCATGAGTGTAAGCACTCAATGTCATTAACAGCAACAGTTTATGGTGTGCTTAAGAATAAATAGTGTGTTCGAACACTGTGCAGGAGAAGAGTACAGTAATATTGTATTGCTCAATATTCCCAATGATAGTGTGGTTTTATGGTAGTTACATTAGTCAATTCCCATCATACACAGGAGTTCTCTTCTTGCAAAGGACAAAATTGCTAAAAAGGTGAAGTGTGCACTTGATGGGGGCAGACATGGGTTTAAACAGTTAAACCAGACAGACAAAATTGCAAGAGAAATGAATTTAAATTTCCCTATATTAACTGGTACTCACTCACTGCTTTCAGCAGGGTGGTGGTGCTGGACAGGGCAGAATGGTTTACGAGGCTGATAAGGTTTACTAAGCCCTAAGGGATCTTAGGGACACAAGATAATGAAGGGGATGAATAGGTAGAAGTTGAGACTCTTCCCACTTAGCAAAGCTAGCAGGGCTAGAGGACACAGCCTCAAGGTTGGGGGGTGGGGTTCAGATCAGAGTTGCAGAGGGGTTTCTTCCCACAAAGGATGGTGAATCTTCAGAATTCTCTGCCTGGTGGAGGCTTCCTCACTGAATATGTTCAAGTCAAAAGTGGATAGGTTTTTAATTGACAAGGGAATTAAGGGTTACGGGAGAAAGCAGGAAAGTGGTACTGAACCACTACACATCAACCATGATCTTATTGAATGGCAGGGCAGGTTCGAGGGGCTGTATGGCCTACTCCTGCTCCTATTTCTTGTGTTCTTATGAATATTTGAAACAATATATAAATAGCTCAATTTGAAGAAGCCACGTTAGACCAGATATTGGGGAATGAACCCAGCCAGGTGATCAAAGATTCCATAGCAGAGTGTTTCAGAAACAGTGATCATAATTCTATAAGTTTTAAAGGTGTTTGTGGATAAGGACAGAAGTGGTTTTTGGGCAGAAGTGTTAAATTGGGGGAAGACTAACTACAACATTACACAGGATCTGGAGAAGACTGTAAATCAGAGGCTGTTTGAGAGCAAATTCTGACAGATGGGAGTCTTTTAAATGCCAATTGATTAGCATTCAGGACCAGCATATACCTGTGAGGATAAAGGATCAGTGTGGCCAGTATCAGGAACCCCGGATAATAAGGGTTTCCTCATTGAGCCTCAAAAAGAAAAAAGAGGAAGCATTAAGGTCTAAAAGGCTTAGGATAGATGAAGCCCTTGAAGGATATAAACATAGGAAAGAACTAGGAGGACTAAAAAGGGTCATGAAAAGTCCTTGGCAAACAGGATTATGGAAAATGTTAAGCATTTTACATGTAAAGAACAGGTTAGCTGGAAAAGGGTTGGTCACTCAAGGATAGTAAGGGAATCAATGCTTGGAAGCAGAGGAAACAGGTGAAATACTAAAATACTTCGCCTCAGTATTCAAAGAAATAGCTTTGATGGATGAGCCTAGGGTAGGGTGTGCAGATATTCTGGATCATTTTGAATCAAAGAAGAGGTACTGAGCACTTTAAAAAGCATTAAAGTAGGCAAGCCGCCCAAGGCCTGATGGAATCTAGCCCAAAATACTGAGGGAGGCAAGAGTGGAAACTGCCTTGACAAATCTTTGTACCCTCACTGGCTTCAGGTGACGTTCTAGAGGACTGGAGTATAGCCAATGATATTCCTTTGTTTAAGGAGAGTAGAAGGAATAATCCAGGGAAATTATAGACCAGTGGGTTTTACATCAGTGGTAGGAAATTGGAAAGGATTCTTAGGGACACGATTTACTCACATTTGGAAATAAATAGACATTGGTGGTTGACAGCATGTTTGTGAATGGGAACATTATGCCTCATTAACTTGGAGTTTTGAGGTAGTGAAAAAGATGAGGGAAAGGCAGTGTATGATGTATACATGGACTTTGATTTTGGTCATATTTGAAAAGTATTGTTTCTTGTGTGGCAAACCAAGCATACCATTCATAGAAAAGGGTAAAATGTAGTGTTATAGTCACAGTTAGGGTATAGAGAAAGATTAATTTAATGCAAGGTTATTCCATTCAAAAGTCTGACAGCAGCAAAGAAACTGTTCGAGTCAGTTGGTATGTGACCTCAGTTTTGTATCTTTTCCCAATGGAAGATAGTGGAAGAGAGAATGTTTGAGATGAGAGATCCTTAGTTATGCTGATTGCTTTGTTGAGGCAGCAGAAGTGTAGACAGAGTCAAACAGATGGGAGGCTGGTTTGTTTGATGAATTGGGCTGTATTCATAACCTTTAGTTCCTTGTAGTCTTGGACAGAGCAGGAGCTAAACCAAGCTATGATACAACCAGCTTTCTATGGTACATCTGTAAAAGTTGGTGCATAGTAGTGGACATGACAAATTTCCTTCATTTTTTGCAAAATTAGAAGTATTGGTGGGCTTTCTTAACTATAGTGTCAAAATGGATGGTGGTGTGCATTGAGTGGGGAGACACCAATTTGGTGATCTGGACATTTAAAACTTGAAAGTCTCAACCCTTTCTACTTTGTGCCTGTCTACATCAATGGGGACAGTTTCCTTTTATGCTTCCTGAAATCATTGTTCTGTTAACAAAGGAAATTGTCAATCTCAAAGACTTTGACAAAGGTACCTCATGGTTGAGTGGTATGAAAGGTAAAGTCACATGATCAGAGAACTGGTGAGATGGATACAGAACTGGTTTGGCCATACAAGACAGAGGGTAGCAATAGAAGTGTTTTCTGAAGGGAAAGATAAGGGTCACCCATTAAGAAAACAGAATATTTTTGTTGGTTGTCAAGAGGTTCTGGAACTCTACACTCTTGATCAATAAGGAGCCCCTTTATTGTTCTCACATGGGCATTAGAAGTGGGAAATTTTTAATCAGGTGTAACTGGGTTTTTAAAAATGCTGTGAACATAGCAAGAACTATTGATGAAAAGATCTGGTCTTGAAAAGTTGTAATTAATCATAATGGGTTTTTGACAAGATTTAAAATAACTTATTCTAAATGTTGCAACACTGAGTTCCTACTTCATGAGAATCTTCAATTGTTATTTTACTTTGTGCAAAATTACAATTTGGTTTAATTACTTTTACTGGTTGTCTGTTGTAGAATTGTGGCTGATTGGCCAGCTTGACAATATGTACTGGATTGAGAATTCTTAAAGAGGACACTACAACTAGTTATCAAATTTGTTCGAGATCAGCAAACTGTCACAGGCCATGAATAGAGTCATTTAAAATCAAATCTAAATTCTAGACAGTCAGAACATGCCAGTTTTCCAAGTTTTATCTGTCCATCACTCCTGGCTTGGTTTAGCATTCACATTTGCAAAATGTGGTCTTTAGGACCTTAATGTTGCATTGACATGGATTGTCCAAGGTTCAAATCAGGATCACAACTGCCTCTAAGTGAATCAAACTCTCTGCAATCCTCCAATTCTAGTCTCCTACACAGATTTCTTTTGCTTGACCATTGGTGGGCCTTTAGTCAAGGTTCCAAAATTTTCAATTCCATGTGTTTATTAAACCATGAGATTCAGTGCTGAATTGTTTGAAAATGATTTAATGAAGCACTTCAGTACTTTATTCTTAAAGGCTTCATACAAACTCAGCAACAGCTTAATTACCCCTATTTTACAAAATATATTGCAGTAACTTTTAAAGATTAAACCACCGTATATTAGCATTTAGTCTGTTTCCTACTAAAGGCAACAAGCTGTCAAATTAGGTAGCTTTTCTGAAACAGATTAATCACAAGATGTGACAAACCCAAATTTCATTGAGTTTAATATTTTATTTGTCTTTATTTGAAATAGCTAGAGTTGCATTTTATTTATTGCAAATGTATGAACATTCAAGTGAATAATTTAAAACAAGTTTGAAAAGCAATTCAGGTAAAGCCAGCTAACAGTTTAAGTAATGCCTATTTGGCACACAAGCATTACTAGCTCACATTGAAAACAGTACCTTTCATTTTAATTAGAGAGAGCATAATCTGGATGCACAGTAGGTTATACACATTGGGGACAACTGACAGTTGAAGGATCAACTGTAGTACATCACTTAAGAACATGAATGGTCTCCTAAGAGCAGTTGAATGAAATCAGATCAGTGCAACCTTCTGTGGCAGCACCAAACTTTATCACCCCACCCTTTAAATTTGTTAATGTGACTAATATTTGAAAATATAATTACTATGCTATTAGCTGGGCTGATTACCTTCAAAGACAACACAGCAGCAGAGTCACCTGGCTTGACAAATCAACTGGAATATAAAGAGGGGGATTAGGCAGAAGACATGCAAAAGAGACTGCGACAGCCAGTGAGCTATTGACCTCTGCACCCAGTTTTTCCCCTATAGGGAAAACATGCATCATTACATGGCTTTTCTCCTAAAATTATTGCATTTAGTGTAATAGCACTAAGTGGAGTACTACAAGTTTAAAAACATGTCAAGAGGAACAGCAGAGAAATTTGAAAGGGAATAAACAGGTTGTATTAATGTTCTAACTTTTTTTGAAGCTTCTATTGTAACCAATGTCTTTACTTTTCCAGTCCAATTAATCAGGGCTCCAGTGATAAAGCGATGAGGGAAGTTTATGCTGACAGCTCAAATGAAGTACCATCTCTCAAATTTTATCCTGGTTCTGCTAGGCTATTTTGAGCTGCTTTATTAGACAAAGATTATTGATAGAGCTGAAGTAAAGTCTCACTCTTGACTAACAAAGGGAAAAACCATTAAGCAACTAAAGGCATTTCCTTGACTTCTTGTTGCAATATCCTGCAAGTCATGACTTACACCTGACAATTGTGGCCATGATTGTAACAACCACTATTGACTTGTTATCTTGGGGCTCCTTATGTTCCCTACTTTCCTGATAAGAACCCACCCTTCAGCTCTTGCATTTGTTTAGATGCATAGGCCAACCTAATTTACAAGAACATGCAATCTACCAGATGACAAAATATTGACCTGCAAGAATGAAATTTCACTGATGTTAACATTCCAGCAATGTTTCCCACTGCTCTTTCAGCATTAATGGTGTGGTGCTGCAGCACTAAAATAAACTTATGAATCATTTGAAAAGCAACATTTAAATTCTCTGCTCAAGGCAAGAGCCAAGTCTGTTGAAATCTGATCTTTTTGGTGAATTTTTTTTTTTAAGACAGTACAAGAGTTATCTGGACTGATTCAGTTGATGAGCAGCAAGCTTTCCATACAAATATAGCTTGCGACAGGACAAGATTGTCAGACACTAAGAGATCAACAATTGTCTGGACTATAGAGAGCCCCAAACATATTCTAGCTTTACAATAAGCTACCAGACATCCAGTCAATTATTTTGGTTTTTATTCAATTAATTATTTTGTTGCACAGGAGCACTAATCTGGCTCAGTCCTTGAACTGGTGAACATGCAACTTGAAGTGTAAATGTTCTGATTTGGAGAGGACGTCAGGATAAAAAACACTTACTTTGGCAGATGTTAAGGTCATTTTGATGGTTTGGCATCCAGCCATAGGCTGCTTTCTGACACCCAGTTATTGCTACTACACTAGAACAGACCAAAGCCAAAATCAAAAACACCAATTACATTTGGCAGCAATTATGAGCATGGTTGTATTTTTAAATGCAATCATAACTAAGCTTTGGATATGCAACCCAGTCCAATAAGTGTCAAAACAAAAAGTTAGCATTCTTTTCATCTCTCTACCTATTGTTCCACAAGGCTTGGGGTTCATTGCATTAAACAAAATAGTTTGTGAATTCAGTTTGCTCATGCACCAACTAACATTTTAGCATAAAGTACTCATTTGTTTCTGCCACTAAAATCTTCACTTGTCTGGTAGTGGGAATGCAAACAGTAACACCAAATTCACAAGAACAGATCCAGAATCACTCCTATGGATCAAGATATTTAAGAACCTCAATACATGGTAATTGGAACAGAGGATAACATTTTACAAAGACAAAGTTACATGAAGGCCATTTTCCCAGAGATCAAGACATCACATGCATTTTTGTTGTTCAAACTCAGACAAATCTCAACACCAGGGTTAAAGTCCAATGGGTTTATTTGGTAGTAAATCCCACTAGCTTTTGGAGCACTGCTCCTTCATCAGGCAAGTAGGGAGTTCTGACCACAAACAGGGCATAAAAAGGTGCATAGTTTACAGAATACTGATTAGAATGCTCACCTGACAAAGGAGCAGCGCTCTGAAAGCTGGTGAGGTTTAACTATCAACTTTATTGGACTTTAACCTGGTATTGAGACACTTCTTACTATGTTTACCCCAGTCCAAAGCCAGCACCTCCACATGGCATTCTCAAATTCAGCCATGAAGCCCCATTATTTTTGGCTGAATTCAGTCAGGAGGCACTTAATATTTCAAATTGCCTAGATAAGCAAGCCTTTCAATAAAAAGTCTTCGACATGAGGTCACTGCTTCAACTAGTCAGTGCTGCCCAAAATCTTCACTTGTATTTCTTCAGTTCTAAAGTGGTTTCATAAACCTGGTACATAAAACAGAGCTGAAAGAAAGTTACTTTGCAATGCTGCTCTTGATATAATGTGATACTTATTGGGAACACAACTTACTTCAAGTAACTAAAAGTTTCCTCCAATATCCTTTCAAAAAGAAAATGTTGGGACAAAATCTTCATGACATCCAGAATCAAATACTTCTAATGAACAATTGATTTTGTAAACAAAAATGGTTAAAAATCACACTTGACAGTCAATGTGAAAGCTCCACTGGGTTAAGCATTTAGAAAAACAAGCATCACATCTAAAGAAAGCTATTTGAATTCTCAATATGGTCTGCAATGACAGTGCTTGCATGGCTCTTCATCCCTACAAAGAGGATGGACCTTGAGCTCCTGCACTCTGGAATATTTATAGGATCAAGAGAAACCACTCCCATGTACTGAAAACAGCTCCCATGATACAATTTTGACAATGACAAAGTGATAGATGTCCAAATCAAGATGAGGCTTGAGGCAATGGCAATACACCTGCTACCTTTGGTTCAAGATTTTGACTGGGAGGTGCCAGAAGATCCACGGTGATTATATTTTGATTACAGATTGAATAACAGTAAATTTAGAACACATGGGACTAAAACAGCAGCTGTATAAATTAATTAGGATTTGAAACTACAATTGCATACATAGATTTCTCTATTTTTCCATCACAACACCTACAAATGCAGATGACAGATTGGTTCAGTTTTAAGAAAACAGCTGTTCTCAAAATACATCACTGTACTTGGGCAAACTCCAAGAACTTTAACTACTCCCAAAATTGCTGCAAAATGTCTCCTGTACAAAAGGAGGGAGTCACAGTTTGTCATAATTGCACCAGGACAGAAAAGGGTCAAAGTTTATTTTAGATGCCTAGCTTGAAGTGTTACCACAGAGCAATTCAATGCATTTTAGGATACTTCAAGTAATAGCTCAGTACAGTATTGGCAGTTCAGTGGAATCAAGAGGTAAATACAACCTGTGGAGAAATGGGATGAGAAGCCAACATCAATTTCCACAAAAGTATATACACTGATTTAGACAAGGGAACTAAATGTTAAATCAGAATCCCAAAGTGTAGAAGGTGGCTGTTCTGCCCATCAAGTCTGCAATTTACTAAGAGCATCTTTCCCACGCCTACTCACTCCATCCTTTAACTTCACACATTTGCCTCACACCTAAACAACCTAGATACCAAGGGGCAATTTAGCATAGCCAATCTAATCTGCACATTTTGACCAGACAGGGGAAAGAAAGTTATAAACCCCATCTTTAACACTATTTCATGCTCTGCACAAAGACAAGAAAAATTTTGCTCAAATTACAGGACTTATTCTACATGATACTTCACCCACTACTGAAAATTGTCAGAGTTTGGCAAGATCATGATCATACTTCAGAAATGGTCACTGTATTTAATCTTAAATAGGAGCTTTTTGCTCAGTACATGGGAGATTTCATACAAGTGCAAAACTAAAACATTTAGCCATACAAGAGTTTGTCATTTCCAAGCTGTTGCACAGAATACATATCCTGCACACTAAACACATTGTTCCACCAGATTTTTAAAACTCAGCACTGTTACAAATGTGAAGTTCATGAAGAAAGGTAACATGTGGCTTGCTCCAACTATTCAGCAATCAAGCTGATCAGGCTGGAATTGGTGCAAGATGCTCACACCTGGGTGATGAGAAGCAATCTCCAGCATAATCCCAAAGTTAGCTCTGGCATTTGAAACAGTTACCTAAATCAGTGCTGCAATTGGAAAAAAGTTTCCTAGAAAAAAGCAGCAAGCCACTGAAAGAAAGTGTCCAATGTTCAATTATCTGGAAACAAAAATGGATGGTGTAAGTAATGCATGGAATTTTCATTAGGAATTCTTTTGTAGGCATTTACAATGTAGAAGGATGCTATTTGGTGAGTCTGCAGTGACTGACAAAGCATTCCACCTTGGTCCTATCCTCAACCCCATGTATTTATCCTACTAATCCCGTAACCTAAACATTTTGGTGCAATTTAGCATGATCAATCCACCTAACCTGCACATCTTTGGACTGTGGGATGGAAACTGAGCACCTGAAGGAAAACCCACAGACTCAGAATCCATTGCTGAAATCAAACTTGGGTCCATGGTGCTGAGAGGCAGTAGTGTTAATCATTGTGCCACATGGTCACAGGATGACTTTTTTGTAGTTGTGTACTGAATAATAATGTAGTGAGTCAGTGCTGTTTTCATTACAGTAAAAGTCTCATGCAATCCCACTAGATAGCCATTGAAAAAGCAAATCTGTGTGTGCAAATTACAAGCTCGAGAGATCACTGTTACAGAACCAGTTGGTGTTATAACTGAAGTTGGAAAATCCCAGAATGGAACTCTGGCTCAAAAGTCTGCAAGTGTAGAATAGTCACAGGACTAATTAGTTTTAAGCAATGAAAAACATTAATGTAAGAATTGGGTTGTAATACAGCTTGCCCCTCATCTTAAATGCACTGATTTTATGATTACCACAGATTACAAATGTACCCCTTCAATACAATGATTCAGTAACTAAGTCTCTTTAAACAAAGATTGGTTGTGGTCAAATAGACTCCCCTTTGAACTCTATGGATTTTTCCACAGAATTCCCCCAAATGATCTTCAATTTCCAAACTCCACTCCTAAAACACATTTTAAAACCTTCTCCACATTAGGTGGTTTGCATTTTAAAATCCAGTCCAGGTTTTCCTAATGAACTTAAAGCTTCTGCAGATTCAGGTTCTAAGCTGTTCCTTTATGATTTTTTCAGGACTGCTATACAAACTGTTTGCAACTGCTTTAACTCATTTAACTCCATTCTCAGATTAAAATTACACTTGATTTACCTGATTCTGTTCCCACTTTAAACTTACTGCAATTGTCAAACTCATTGGTTTACTCTTCCTTGAATTTTTCTGAATACCTTGGTTGCTTGACTTCAGTCTGAAGACATTGCCCCAATTCCCTGGTTACCTGGTTCTAATGGAAGCTTCTTTGCAGCTCCTGTCCAAATTTGACTGGCAGAGTTGAATGATGTTCACTCTGGTGTTTCTTCAACTACAATATACCTAGCCAAAAACCTAAAAAGCTTTTTACCTCCTAACCCCCAGTTGCTAAGCAATCACTGCCAGTTTACTCTTCACACCATAATGTCTCTAAACAAAGTCAGAATTGAACTAACCACCACAATAGATAAATCAGGGAAAAATTAAACTCAAAATTATACCACTTTTCTAGTATTAACCAATACAAATCACTTAAATTCTTTTTCACTAATACTAACTTTAAAATTTCAACAAATGCTATCCACCTTTTAGAATTATCCAGCTAAAGGGAGGCATGAATTTCAAAACAATTATCCCATTTGTAGATGTGCAACCTACTCCTTTCCCAAAAATCTGAATATTTCAAACACTCAGGAAAATTGGATACCAAGTTTTAACTTTAAACATGAACATTAGTAGGCTACAAAGCCCTGAAGCTGCTCTGCCATTCAACAAGAGCATGGATGATCTGATTAATTAGAACTCTATGTTCCCACTCTCACCCTACCCACCTTTATCTCTTTTCTACTCTCTTCCCCCCCCCACCCCCCGGTATTTCTATGTTTACTGATTTAAATAGGCAGGCATTTTCCACAAGCTTCAAGAATTTCAGAAATGCAGAATTGAATCACGTGAAAAAGTGTTGCTTATCTGTTCAATATCTTCCGGATACACAAAAGCAACATTTCTTTACAAACTAATTGGCTCAGCAATAGAGGTCTCTGGACTAAAAGAATGTAACTACATGGAGACAGGAAGTGTACTCAGTGTTAAATTATGTTTATCCTCCAGACTTTACACTGGCAACAAATTCTATAATGGGTTTATTTGCACATTCAAACTCAAATTTCAGACTGCAAGTCAGCTGGACAGAATGCATCACCAACTCCACACCTTTGTCATTGTTAATGAACAATGCTTATAGAACTCAAGTACTGTGCTCAATTTTAAGTGCTGACCCAACTGTTGGCCATTAGATTTACATTTCCTATATTAGATTAATATCCTATACTGGATGTTCACTGACCAGAAAGCACACTGGATTAGCCACAAATACCATAGCTATGAAGGCAGGCCAGAAATCCTGCCACAAGTAACTCACTTCCTGATTCCTCAAAGCTTAACTAACCATCTATAATGTAGAAGTTAGGAGAGCAATGCAATATTCATTTGCCTGGATGTCAGCAGCTCCAGCAACATTCAAGTTAATAATCTTCAGCAGTCACTCCCTCTACCACAGAGGTCTGCAGCATTACCAATAAGGTGCATTGTGATAACTCAAAAACTCTTACAACAGCACCTGCCAAACCCACAACCTCTTCTTACCCCCTAGAAAGACAGGGATAGCAGATACATGGAAACATCACTTGCAAAACTCCCCTCCAAACTGCACACTTGTTTTATAGAATGTAGTTGACAAGTTCTAAGTAGAAAACAATAGTCAATGGTTAAAATTCAAGTGCAAGTTCATTCCGTGGCACAGCTAAAACACATCACTACTTCTGGAAGAAAAAGCAAATGCTGGAAACACAAGTGGTTAGGCCATCTGTGGCATGAGCTTAGGCCCTTTTATCATGTAAAAGTTTGAAATTCCCTTGTTTGCTTACCATTTTTGACAGCATCTGCATCAGTACTGAAGTTACAACCAAGCCTGAAAAAAAAAATCACAAACAAGCCTAGGCAGGAGCAGCTAGTTTTGCATCTCCTCCAAACAGCTGAATTAAGTGACCACAGCCAACATGAAGCAGGAAGGATCATTTCAATAGTATTGGAAAAGGTTTCTATTTATGATTAACCATTTTACCAACATGTCTTTGTGCATTTGAAGGGCAGGGGTTCTGGTGTAGAACACAAGACTAGAACATTGCCAGGCACTACCACCCTGCATCATATTCACTCAATTTTTCTTGAAAAGCAGCAACTGCATGCCTCAAGTTGTTCCCCAGGTAAGCCATTCCATTCTCAATTAAATGAAGCAATTTCTACCATCCTCAGACTTAGATTCCAAAGCAAAGACAGCTTTTATAAAACGATCTCATCCTCTTTCCTTTTTCAATGGAAAGAAGTCAATCATCCCAAGTCCCCATCATGATTCAAGCTTCACACCTAGTCATCATCTTGAAACATTAGTTACCCAGAACTGCCATAACAAATGCCTCTGATTCAATGCTGTTTATTCTGACATTTAACACAGCAATTGGATTTATCCTGCAGCCGCAGACAGATGTCCCTCACTCTGGCAACAGGTCAGATTCTAATTTGCAGGGACATTTCTTCCCCCCCAATTCCTAGTCTACTTTCCCTCTCCTTGGAGAGACTTCTGAACTATAGTCTTGGTCTATATTGGAACCATTCACCATCCTTACAAGTACATAAGTTAATTGGACAGATTAGTGTCTGCAAGATCCATTTCTGAACCTCACCCATATCCCTCTACCTGGCTCCTCATCAGTTGCAACCAAGGCTGCAATTTGCTCCAGGGTGTGAATTCCTCCCCTTCCTTAGTGCAACAGTCACTCCACCCAACACTCCTGCAGTGACTGAGTGAGAAAGATTCTAGGTGGAGACATCTATTTGGTGCAGTCTTGCTTTCCCATTAATGAGTTCTACATCAGTATCAGGTGCAGATGAAAGATGCCATATCACAAGATCTAAACCTCTAGACATATCAGTTGCTTTATCATTTGAAATCAATTAAGTGGTCAAACATCCAGGAAAATAAAGTTGAAAACTAAATTGTGCAAGTTTCTAAAGGATAGAAAATAGTAAAAAAAAATGCTCCAAGTTGTCTTAAATTCTCTGAAAGGAATCAATCATTTGTGTTTCCTCAATTTATGATGGTATTAAAATCAATATTCTTGTGCACCAGTTGCAGTTTGAAGAGATTTCTCAAGAGCACACTGCAGGCAAAAGGGATGAGCTTTTAACTAGCTGTTTAAAATTCTAAACCATCTAGGTTGACATAGCAACATTATCCAGAAGTGTCGACAAGAATGAGTCATTTAAAGATTGGGCAAGTTTTTTTTAAAATGCTAGATTATACACTACCTAGTTTCCTTTAGGCTATTCATCTGCTCACTTAAATATTTAAAAGGTAATTGGAGTCACCTTTTAAGTGTTCCACTACCATTGTGGACTAACAGAAAAAACATTTAAATACATTTATTACAATGTCAAGCTGAAACTTATGTTTAGGGCACTGGATTTAAATGCACTAAAAAAGTGTGACTGCTGCAACAGCAAAGCACTTCAGAGTCATTGTTTTCCTGTTTCCATTCACCATATTTTTTAGAACTGCACTTGGTTTTAAACAAACTTCATGCACAGGTAGTATAACTATTCCAGTTACAATTTGCTCTATTCTTTAGTGGAAATAAAAACCAGAGAACACAGTATGGTGTGAAGGCACCACTGATGAGGCTCAAGGTTGCATAATAGATCTTGGCATGAAAAATGTCACAACTTTCTTACATCTTGCCAGTGTAATACTAAGTATAAAGTTTCAATACATGTCTTGGAAATAAGATAGCATTATAGTTTATCTAATGTCACAAGTAAGCTTACATTAACACTCCCATGAAGTGAAAATCCCATACTTGCCACATTCCAGCACCCTGTTTGGGTACACAGGAAGAATTTAGCATGGCCAATGCACCTAATCAGCATATTCTTTGGACTGCAGGAGGAAACCAGAGCATCTGAAGGAAACCCATAGGCATGGGGAGAATGTGCAGACTTTCTAGATGCAATCCACGTTGGGAATCAAACTCAGATCCCTGGCATAGACAACAGTGTGGCCCTACTTATACTAGAATCAGATTAGAGAACCAAAAGTAGTGCAAGTTAGAAACATTCAGTAGCTTTTAAAGGAAAGGCTTGGATTGTACAATGCAATACTGCAATTTAAAAATCACTCATTCCAAACAAAAACCCATCTTCAACCAATTATACACCATAATATGAACACTAACCACAAGGCAAAAATTTTGCCTTCAAATCCAGATGTTTGGCAGTGTTTGTGTTCAATATTTAAGCAAAATTGGTTTGAATGGATGAGCTAATGATTGACAGCATAGCCCTGACATTTCCAAATAATTCTTTAGCAGAAGCTGCAGTCATTAAACAAAATTTGTTTTGTGTATATATCTCCTGCTCAAATATACTTGAACAATGGCAGCTGTCTTTTTAGATAGATCATGGGCAGATTAAAAAAAACAATGACTGACAGCATCTGCTCAGAACAGAACTAACATTGAGTTTGGATGATTGAGCTGTGGCCCTCTCCCCACAGATGCTGTTAGACCTGATGAGGTGTTATTTCAGAGTCCTGCATCCATAAATATTTGCTTTAAGAATTTTTCATTGCTCCAGCAATGCCTTTTTATTTGCACAGTACAATTCCAGATTATAGACCTACAAAGAGACACCAATTACTGAGGAGCAACAGAAAAAAAGTTAGAAACTAAACCATTTAGACATTAAAAGTGAATTGCAGAAGGAAGCAACCAATTCCACAAACTATGTACAATTTCTTTTGGGCAGTTAATGGGTTTAGCTATGTTGAGTGAAAATTTCAGTCTTGGATCAAAAATACTTTAGTGCTGCATCAAACTGCAGCACACATTGCACTGAGTACAATTTATGCATCAAGTGCAAACTAAAGGGTGTTCGAGTTTCTTTAGGAATCATACTTTCCTTTTCATATGCCTTCATCTTAATGTTCTCTTCCCTAGTGCACATTTTATAAAACACCAGGATGCAAGCAAGCTGGAAATTCCAGATTTGTTAATGGTACATTCTAAAAAGGACTCAAACATGAATGGGAGTTCTCTTAACATGTGTTGAATTTGATGTTTTTCCCAAGTATCTTAATACAGAAACTTTATAGCTAAGAGGCAACAAGTGAAAAAGAGAATCTAGCCATTTTGCACAAATGGATTTAAAAATGCACTAGAATTAAAAATGAAAAACTAACCATTATACAGCTTCACCATGATTGATGTACAAGACTACACAGGAAAGACGGTTGTAAAAATATTTAAGCCAAAGTGTTTAAGACCATCTGTAACTTTTCAACAAATCAGGTGTCCAATTCAGATCTTGCACAATGTATTCTACATGCCAGCCAATCTACAATGAATCTTTTAGGACTCTTTTGGAATACCCATGATACTTACACTAGCTTGGCAGCTGGAAGAATTCAACACCATGTTATTAACCAAATCTTTTAGTACATTTATCCTTCCAATGCTCAAAACATGACTTTAGAACAGGTACACATTATACTGTTTGCAGAAATTCAGATTTAAGGGGGAGGTATAAATGCAAGGTTATTGCTGCTTGAATTGACAGCAGTTATTCCATTAAAGTAGTGCAAGACTACTTGATTTAAGTCATGTGCTGCCCTCAAACATGCAATTGCCAAGTATTAAAATTTGCAATTTTTACCCACAAGTATGCACATCTAAAACAAGTGGCATTATACAAGGCTTAATCCATTTAAACTCCAAAACATCTTAAATTGCAGATATTAAAAGTTCTGTCCATTGGGCATAACACATCTGGTCTTTATTAGGTCAGGTGCATGTAGTTGCAAAACGTAAAAACTCAATATAGCTTCTTAGAACTGTATGCCAAGATGGCAAAAGTCAGCACAGGACAAACTTGCAATTCACACAGATGTGTGATAAATAACTATAATAAAGCCGTCAATGTAGGTGTTAACTGCTATGCAAAGAAGAAAATAGTACACAAGTAGTGTGTCAATACTTTTTTCCCCCTCTTCAAGATGGAGTCACAGCTGAAGATCAACTGAATTTGAGATTAAAATCCTCAGGCAAATACAGTAGTAAGTTGGATTAAGCACTTTACTAAAACCCAGTGACCTAGATTGGGAGGGAAAATTTTTTTTTTTAAATACACAATACCTGGAGGCAAGCAAAATGCTGATATTGCCAAGCTGACTCCTGACATGTAACCAGTGATAGCAATGATTTCTGGACTTAATAGTAATGAAAGGAGCCTCCCTTTTAAACACACAGGAAGGTCATTAGTTACCAGAGACCACAGAAATCTGGACAATAAATGCCATTGTAGGAGTTCGTAGCATCCAAAAATAGTGTGATTTAGTCCTAAAGTCTTCAAGTATATTAATGAAAAAAACTATACAACTTTTACAAACTGAAAATTCTACAACCTGAATATTTTACTTAATATATTTCACTGTTCCTTCTCTGGAAGAAGTTTTTCTACAAAAACAAAAAACTGTGGGATCCACACTAAATTACACCAACTACAGTAATCCCTTTGATACAATCTTCCCTGGGCAAGACGAGTAGTTCATTTCCCAAAATAAACATACCTATTAATCATTCATTTAAAGGAGTTTTGTTCTAATAGGGAAATGAGAGAAATATTATACAAAGAATAATCAAGGAAAGTTTCAACAGCATCAACTGGTGTAACTTTTCCCTCTTATATGTATATTCAGATAGTGGAGTGGAAGAGGCAAGTTACTTCCTGAAATAGGAAACACTGGCAATGTTTTAAACAGCCACACCTTGACAAGCCTTGAATTTCAGCAGCAGTTTGTTTTTGACAGCAATGATGCAAGAAGGTCACAATGCAGAATCATCAATGCATACCAGATCTTGATGTATTAAGTCTCATGCAGAACCAATGTGGCTCAATAAAAAGTCTAAATTCATAGAGAGTAGCTGGTCACAACTACAGCACATTTAAAAAACAGCCTTTACCAGTAAGTGGAACTTCAGCAACTTAAGTGCAGTGCAGAAACTAATTTTCAATAGAATGCACTATGGTGACACATCAGAATGTTACAATAGTAAACCCACATTTTGCTACCAAGGAATGAACAGCATATCCTGCCAAGTATTTTATCATATTTAATTTTGAATATATAAATTAACAAAACACACATAGCCCTAATTCAACATTGCTTTAAAATGAACTTGAGTTAGAGAGAAAAAGAAATCCAGAAAAAAAGGTGCAAGTTGCTATGCAAGTTGCCAGGGCTTGATCTTAGCACATAACATTACTGCCAGCCATTCAACAAAAGCAGCTGTGAGTGAAGCTCTTTGTACCTAGCTAAATGCATTCCATGCTGATGAAATCACTTTTCCTGCAAGTGGGATGAAAGCTCAGGTCACCAAGAGCAGACGCTTAATCCAACTGCTTGCAATTTGTCCTCCGTCCATGGATTTCAGAATCCTTAGTTGCAAGAAGAGTTGAACTCTACTATGGATTCATTCACTGAAGATTATTGATAGGATAGCATCCAAAAGATTGGATCAAAAAACTTAGATATGCAGCCAAAGGAAGACCAAATTCAGATAAGCAGTTAGTTAGAAGAAGCAGGTGGTTTGTATTTTGCCTTAGGAGGTGCAAAGATACTCAAGGAGCATGGAAGTCTTGTATTATCAAAGATGGTCACCAATGAGGTTGTTTATGTGGGGAAGAAAGCACAGGAGGAAAGATTAATAATGCAAAACTGAGAATTTATTCAAGAATTTTAGCAGAAAATATTGGGCACGTTGGAGCCCCAGTAGGACAGAAATGACAGAAGTATAGGAACATATAGGATCAGGGTAAAGCCTCACTACCCATTGAAGTATCACATTTGGAGATTGCAAAGGATTATGTAGTAAAGAACAAAATAGATCATAGTTCAAAATCATGTTAATGCTCCATCCATCATCTCAGCCTCAGTACATCTTGTTATTCCCATTTCTCTTTTTGTTTACAATGTCCCTTCTAGTGGTAAAGTATTCTACATTCTATCCACTAATGCAAAGGCATTTCTACATGTCCTATTAAGGAAATAAAAGCCCCAAACTATTCACTCTTTTCCAATGGGTGTAATTTGAGTTTTGCATCAGTCCTTCCAATGTTGCACAGTTCTGGTGTCCATAATGTTAAAAAAGACATCAAAGCACCAAAAATAGAGTTAACTGAATCTGATCAGGCTGCACAAATCTATCAATACTTTTGAATTCTACATCCTTAGAAAATGAATTGTACTGTTGATAACCAACTTGCAATGTAGCTTTTAAGTTATTTGTTAATCAGTATTCAGATCCATTTGTTTTTATCCCAGTCTCCAGTTGGGAGGTGATGTTTCTATTTTTCCTTACCAACAGAATAACCTCAGTTCATGTGACACATCACTGCTCAGTATGGGTTTTTAGTTTCTGCCATTGTATTGTCTTTGCCCATGTTAACAGGAATATCTATGTCCCCAGATCCTAGCTGCAGCCTATGTGACAGCTGGGTTGAGAGTTTATGGAGAGGCTTGAAGTAGGCAGTCTACATGGCATGAATGGAAGCTCAATTAAAGTTCCAATAAAAATGCCAAGGTTATAAATAGTCTGCTTTATATTTCACATGAATATAGGGACCTAAAGTAATAGCTACAGTTCTCAATGTTTAACTGGAAGGAATTGTTGTTTAGTCATGATTAGATATTAGACAGAGGAGCAGTGGATGAGTTGGGAAAGTGAAAACTTGGAAAGATTATCTGATGCCCTGCAATAACATCCAGACATCATGAATCATAGAACCCCTTCAGTGAAGGAAAGGGCCATCAAATTTGCACCAACTCTGCAAACAAAATCCCACCCATTCCCTGCATGGTGGCACAATGGTTAGCACAAACCTAGGTTTGATTTCCAACTTGGGTCACTGCACATTCTCATGTCTGTGGGTTTCTTACGTTGCTCCAGTTTCCTCCCAGTCTGAAGAATGTGCAGGTCAGGTGCATCAATCATACTAAATTCTCACTTGTGTACCCAAACAGGCAAAGTGTGATGACTAGAGGGATTTTCACAGTAACTTCATTGCAGCATTAAGGCAAGCCAACTTGTGACTAGTTAACAATTTTAACCCTTGCACATTTATTATAGCTAATCCACACATCTTTGGACAAAGGGACAATTTTAGCTCCTTGAAGAGCATATTGATAATGGTGGAAGCAATCGCTACTGGAGTTGCTCAGACCACAATTGGATAGATAAGGGAACCAAAGACAACCCACAATTGGAAAACTGTAGCAGCATTGAAAGATGTGGTTGATCTGTTAAAGGCTGCAGACAAGGAAAGAAACAGCACTGTTACAGAAGATGCAATTTGTAACTGGTTAGGGTGGTTTCAATCAGTGGTAGAGACAGAGATTCAAACATAGCTGTAGGAAAGGTACGTGGTTTTAGAAGCTGACTACTTATTTCCCTATCCTCATCACCTACTGCTTCATCTAAAATAGCTTAGTATCTCAACACACCACAACAGCATCCTATTGAGTCTGTAGGGATACTCTTATGGCTTTTGAATCAGGCCCATCTATAAAGCGTAATATTCAACCTGCATTACTTTCTGGTTAATTCACTGAAATTTCTACATACTTCAGGATCATTGATTTACAATCAAGACAACTTGATATTTTTACCAAACAAAAGCAACTTGTAAACAGCCTATCCAGAAATTTTCATTCACACTGAAGTTGGAACTTGTTCTATGGCTAGTTAATTAATGTTAATAGTTTAACATTCACCAATATAATTATATGAATCAGTCTTGATTTAGTATTCAATGAAGGAAGCAAACAAGACAAGTGCAAGATCTTGAAAGATTGGTCAGGAGCATGAATTCAACCCAGGTAGATGTAATCCAGATAATTTAAAAATTTAGTTAGGGTATTTCAGATCTAGTATAAGAATTGATCAGAGAAAGGCAGAAGCTCAGATTATACTAGGAGATAATTTTTTACAGCTATTCATTATCAAGTGGGAATTCAGAAATTACTTTTACTGGTATATGCCACTGGTGAAGAATAGACAAAGTACTAATCAAGTTTAGGGTAATTACTCAGTGCCACTGGCAACCACATTTTTGTAGTTAGTAATTCCACACAAAAGGGTAGTACACTTAAACTTCTCTAGTCAAGAAGGCAGGTAGGGTATGTATTAACATTCCAAAGTTAAGAGTTACCTACCTCAGTGTTGGCCAATTCTCTGCACTACTCACCCACACTTCCATGTCTTAAAATGAAGTAATTTATGCTGGTGTTTTCCCAGTTGTAATTGGCCCAGAAATGATGATATGGTAATTGGCAAGTGTTTCATTTATTCATTTGCAGGATGAGTGTCACTGGCTAGGCCAGTATTTCTTGTCCATCCCTAGTTGCCTTTGAGATGGTAGTGAGCTGCCTTCTTGAACTTTTGCAGTCCAGTGTAGGTACAACCATAGTGCTGTTAAGAGGGAAGTCTAAGATTTTAACACTGATAGTGATGTTGGTTCCATCAGGATGGCATGTGGCTTGCAGTGGTGTGCCATGCATCTGCTTTTGTCCTCCTAGACAGTAGAGATTGTGACTTTGTGGTGTTGTTGGAATACCAACCACCAGACATCTTTAAAGATCAAATGTGAACACAACCCTAAATTACAATGCAAGTGCAGCAAGGCTGTAATATTGGGCTAGTTGGTATTTAAGAGTCTCACCAAAATTAGACAATAGCTAGAAACTAATCTCAATTTATGCAGAATGGAAATATTTACAAATTCTAGATCATACTAATAGAAGCAAGTTAGACAACTAAATTGTAGTTCTAAAAAATCACTTCCAAAGCACATTTTGCCCCAAGCAATGATTGGGGTCATTCTAGCATAATTATGAGCTTCTAATCTCAATTGCATTTAAACTTCCATCCTGGATAGTCCAGGGAGTGGAAAGATGGCATTTCTGCAATAAGTGACTGCAAATTCAGAATGTTTGCTTCATTAAGACTACTACATGTAGAGTGTCCTAAAAGAACTATTCTTGAATGAATGAACATGAAGTTGGATTCTTATCTTCTGTATTATACAAGGCTTGAAGTTGAGTATTGCAAGTCACCTATCTATACCCATTATTCAGTCTATCAAATTTCATTGCATTACTCATTTTCCCAATCCATCACAAAAGATTTCAAAATGCTCAAAAAGGCATGGTATGGAGGGCAGGTCTTGAGAGGCTGAGGGATTTGAGGTTGTTTTCGTTAGAAAGGAGGCGGCTAAGAGGGGACCTAATCGAAACATATGATTAGAGGTTTAGATAGGGTGGACAGTGATAGCCTTTTTCCTAGGATGGAAAAAGCTAGCACGAGAGGACACAGCTTTAAATTAAGGGGTGATAGTTATAGGACGGATATCAGAGGTAGGTTCTTTACCCAAAGGGTGGTTCGGGAGTGGAATGCCCTGCCTGCAGCAGTTGTAGATGCGCCAAGTTTGGTGGCGTTTAAGAGGTTAGTTGATAAGTATATGGAAGAGAAGGGAACGGTTTAGTTTGGAGGGGCATTGCTTTTTATATTGGTCAGCACATCAAAGGCCGAAGGGCCTGTTCTGTGCTGTAATGTTCTATGTTCTATTTAAAAGTTGAGCAATGAGAAGAAACACTGGCAGGAATGAGTCAGTCTCCCCCAACTGGAATGTCAGTGGTTGACTACTTGGGGACACTTCTCTACTAAGCAACATGCAAAGCAAGCACCAACAGGGGATAGGGCTGGATTTTCATCCAAAGCCACTCATTAGCCAACTTAATTCAAGTGTGATTTTCATATTGGAGGGGCTGGGGGTGGTGGTTGCTGCCACGTTTTTGAGGTGGGCTGTTTGAAAGGTCTATCACTTCAGTGACATCCCTCTAGCACCCTCTCCCCAAGCCAACTCAATCTTTTTCTCCACCCACCTCCTACCTAGCCCCATAATCTCATGCCATTTCACTGTTTAGAGCTCTATAGAGACAATGCTATATGCCAAGAGTTTACCTTCCAGGCCCTCTTAACAGAGCCCAGAAATCTATTAGTCAGAAATGTGCTTGATTGACAAATGTCACATGGCAACTTCATAATATTTATTTACCCAAG
This sequence comes from Sphyrna mokarran, assembly GCA_024679065.1. Taxonomy (NCBI): domain Eukaryota; kingdom Metazoa; phylum Chordata; class Chondrichthyes; order Carcharhiniformes; family Carcharhinidae; genus Sphyrna; species Sphyrna mokarran. Next base: position 109,602,340 of record JAGIQG010000003.1, read on the forward strand.
ATGAAGAGCTTTCAAATGCTTATGGTTTCAGCTATTGATAAAGGGCCTCTAAGAATGTGAAAATTGTTGTGACAATGTTTAATTTTCCAACATTTCATTATCACTATGCAATAGTGTGCTTTATTTAAATGCCCATTCACCCAATCTTTGAAGTTCAAGGTTCCCCTCAAGCAGATTGTAGCTTATAGTATGAGCCACAGCTTGAATTGTGGAGGACATCACTGCAATGGAGCCACACAGGTCAGATTGTAGGCTCAGTCAAACCAATCCTTGCCATTAGGAACACTGGAAAGGGGTAGAGTGTGCACACCAAGTTCCAGAATCTGGTTCTCACTGCCATTTTCACCCCTCCATGGATTCTCTGAAACCCAGCCCATAAGATAATGTCACCCTAAAGATTACTTGAGTTTAAAGCACATTCATCTAACTTAAAATTGAATAAGTTAGAACTGGACTAATTATAGATGAATGCAAGTTAACTCAAGGCAGCTAGAAACTGAACCATGGATGTTGTGACAAATATGCACATTGAAATCAGGTATGAAATGTCAGCCCCATCCAGCACACCTTTACCCCCAATATACTAGCAGTATTGACTTGTCCAGTTGCTCAATTTCACAATTTACAGCAATGTTGACTTAGCTGTTGGTCTTTATTTTTATTCCAATCCAATCAAATCAATTCCAATTCAGAGTCTTATATATTTTAGCTTAATTTGAAGTTATATTCTTTAAAAGTGGCATCTTGGTCTTTTGGCTAAGATGCAAATGAGATCAAGCCTTGGAGGGGGTGCAATGCCTATTCCAATCAGCTTCATCATGTAGATCAAAGCCCAAGACAGGCAGCGAGAGCCCTGTCTTGTCAGTTTGGATCAGAATGTCTCAATTTGTTGAAATTCTGGATTTTTGTTTTTATTCCAATTCAATCAAATCAAGTCCGGAGTCTCAAATGACTATCCTGAGCCAAGTTGATAAGACAGGGCTCTCTCAAAGAGAGAAGAACAACACAGCACCGGAAACAGGCCCTTCGGCCCAATGAGCCCACGCCACCATCCTAACGTCTTAATGACATATAGGGACCAATCTGTTACCCAATCAGCCTAAGAGCACATTTTTGAGATGTGGGAGGAAACCTGAGCACCTGGAGAAAACCCACGCAACCACAGGGAGAACGTGCAAACTCCCACAGACAGGCCCAAATCCATGTGTCTGCACAGCAACAGCGATAGTCCCTGAGCTGTCATGGTGCCCATCAGATGGTCCAGTTTAAGCATACACTAACGACGTGAAGCACTAGGCCACTCCTGAAGCAACATCCAAGAGCAGCTCTCGCACAACCTGCCGCATGCATGCCCTTGTTGGTCAACAAGGTGGACCGAACATCCTGTGGAAACAAATAGGATATTTAAACAGTCCTACTATATCCCTCTATCTGCAGACCGCTCATGTGGCTGTCCAAGAGACCCTTAAACAACCCTAGCGTGCCTGCTCCCACCACCTTACTCGGTAGTGCATTCCACACCCCCACTACCCTTTGTGTGAAAAACTGCCCTCTAATATTCGTCTTATACATAGCCCCCCTCACCCTATCCTTTTCTAATGGTGGAAAAAGCTTACCACCGTTTACTCTATCTATACCCCTCAATCTTATATACCTCTGTTAGATCCCCTCTCAGCCGACGTCTTTCAAGGGAAAACAACCCCAGTGCGTTCAATCTTTCCTCGTAAGACAGCCTTTCCATACCAGGCAGCATCCTGGTAAATCTCCTCTGCACGCTCTCCAGGGCCTCCACATCCTTCCGGTAGTACGGCGACCAGAACTGGACGCAGTACTCCAAGTGAGGCCTAACCAACATTCTATACACTTGCAACATTAGACTCCTACTCTTGTATTCTATACCTCTTCCTATGAAGGCTAACATACCATATGCTTTCTTTATCACATTCTCTACCTGTACTGACACCTTTAGAGACTTGTGAACCTGCACCCCCAGGTCTCTCTGCATCTCTTATACTCCGGATAGTTTTACCTTTTATCCTATAACTCCCTGCTAGATTTTTCCGGCCAAAATGCATCACCTTGCATTTATCCGGATTAAATTCCATTTGCCATCTATCTGCCCAATCTACCAGCCTATGTCCTGTTGTATTGCCTGGCACTGCTCCTCAGTTCCTGCCAATCCAAGCATCTTAGTGTCATCAGCAAATTTGCTGATCACACCACCTACCCCCCTCTTCCAAGTCATTTATATAAACCACAAATAGAAGAGGTTCTAGTACTGAGCCCTGTGGCACACCTCCAGTTGGAAAAAGAGCCTTCCACTACTACCTGCTGTCTCCTCCTCCCAAGCCAGTTCCCAACTCATCTACATACCTGGCCCTGTATCCCATGCGCCTTCACCTTTTCTATCAGCCTACCATGAGGAACCTTGTCAAACGCCTTACTGAAATCCAAGTAGACGACATCAACGGCTTGTCCTTCAACCATTTTTGTCACCTCTTCAAAAAATTCCACTAGATTCGTAAGGCACAACCTCCCCTTAACAAAGCCATGCTGCGTATCCCTGATCAGGTCACAGCACTCCAGATATTCATACATCCTGTCCCTGAGGATCCTCTCCATTAGCTTACCTATAACTGAAGTCAAACTCACCAGCCTATAGTTCCCTGGGTTATCCCTCTGACCCTTTTTAAACAATGGGACTACATTTGATATCCTCCAATCCTCTGGGACCACACCTGTGTCCAAAGAAGAGACAAATATTTGCATCAGAGGATCAGCAATGTCATCTCTCACTTCCCTTAGCAGTCTGGGGTAAATGCCATCAGGCCCCAGAGACTTACAAGGCATTATGCTGCTTAAAAGCCCCTACACCTCTTCCCTCGTAATGGTTATTTCCTTTAACGGGTCCTCAAATTCCTCAAAGCTGGCACCAGACATCAGGCCCCTCTCCCGCGTGAATACCGACGCAAAGTATTCATTCAAGATCTCCCCCATTCCCTCAGGCTCTAAGTATAGTTCCCCTCCTCTGTCCCTGAGGTCCAATCTTCCCTCTAACCATCCTTTTGCTCCTTACATAGGAGTAAAATGCCTTAGGATTTTTCCTTAATACTACCTGCCAAAGCCATCTCGTGGCCCTTTTTGCCTCTGACACCCCTTAAGATCCCGTCTACACTGTATTCTTCCAGCGCTGTCTGTCCCCAGTTGCCTAGATCTAACGTACGCCTCCCACTTCTTCCTGACCAAGTCCTTGATATCCCTAGTAACCCACGATTCTCTAATCCTACCTTTCCCATCCTTCCTCTTTACCAGCACATGCCTTTCCTGCAAATATTTTAGTTTTCTCTTGAATCCCACATGTACTGTGTTGACCTACCCTCGAACAGCTTATCCCAGTCGGTATTCTTAAGATCCTGCCTAATCCGGCTGTATCTAGCCCTCCCCCAGTTTAACACCCTCCCTTTAAGGGCAGGCTTCATCTTTTTCCATTAATATCCTAAAGCAGACAGAGTTGTGGTCACTAGTTGACACATGCTCTCCTACTACTACGTCAACCACCTGCCCTGGCTCATTCCCCAGAACTAAGTCCAGTATGGCCCCCTCTCTAGTCCAGCTATCCACATACTGCTCCAAGGACCCTTCCAAAACACACTGTACAAATTCCTCCTTGTCCTGCTCTGGGCACCTTCCAATCTACCCCAGGGAAATTGAAATCTCCCACTACAACCACCCTATTCTTCCTACACTTATCTAAAATGTCCCTGCATATCCCTTCTTCCACAGCCTGTGGGCTGTTGGGCAGTCTGTAGAACACCCAACATAGTAACTTCTCCCTCCCTATTCCTCAACTCCACCCATAGCAACTCAATTCCTAAATCATCCATACCACTCTCCCTCTGCACTGCTATGATGTGATCCTTAACTAATAACACCACTCCTCCTCCTCTCTTCAAACCACCTCTATCATGCCTAAAACACTTGTACCCTGGGAAATTCAATTGCCAGTCCTGCCCCTCCTTTAACCATGTCTCAGTCACCACCACCACTTCTAGCTTCCTCGTGAACATTCCTCTCCTCCTGTCTTGAGCTTGATCTGGTTGATTGGAGCAGGTATAGCTCCTCAAAACTGTTGGTCTCTGAAATGGATGAAATATGGAAGGATCCACTCTTGAAGCAGATTTAAATGAAAGGATTGATATAGTGTTACCTAATTGTTTGGATAAAGATACCTTTGGTTTGCCTCATTTAAGCACTGCAAGTGATTTATCTATACCAATCATTTAGCCCTTTGAGATATTCTACAATTAAGAATTGTAGATACTCAACAATTCAAGTAATTGGTTACAATTTGGAGGCCCCATTGGGTGTGCACTCATCTTTCCACTTCAATGCAAGGGTTGTGCAACATATACGATATTGTCAAGGAAGATCAGTAAGTCACAATGCCAGATTAAAAGCCAACTGGTTTCTTTGGCAACACAAATTTTGGAATCTCAGGGTTCAATCCAAAACCTTATGCTGCCAAATAAACCTGTTGGACTTTAACCTGGCATTAAGACATCTTACTGTATTTACCCTAGTCCAACACTGATATCCCCACAATGAAGATGGCAGCAAAGGATTGTACTTATCAGATAGAGTCCAAAAAGTAATGGAAAATATATGGTTCAAAGAATTGAGAATCTCAAATTTGTGAACTTCAGTTTTACATGGCCTGAAAGTTAAATGATAAAGAAAAAAAATCAGATAATGCTAAAAAGGTGTAAATGGGGACAGGAGATGGGGAAAGAAGAGATCTGATCAGATATGCTTTCAAAACTGAAGTTTAAAATAGCTAATGCATAAACAAATTTTTGCACAAGTGCTGTTGTGCATGTTTAATTCTCAAATTATACTTCATAAGTTGGAGTATCTACCTGTAAGGCTGTAAACCAAATACATATGTTTCTAGAAATTTTCCAGTAGACCTGGACAAATTCAAAGTTATATTTGGATAGATTGGAATTATTCATAAGTATGAAGAAATTCCAGTGCTTAATAAAACAAAATTCATCTAGGGAGATACAATTGTTGAATGGAACCCAATTAGTTGAACTGACTATGAAATTAAAGTGAAAATGCACTGGATATCCACAAATTACAGATGGAAATGGTCACTTGTTTCATTTTCTGCTGTATCAAAAAACATCTCTGGCAACTATTAAAACAAGACACTCCTTACAGTTCTTTATACCCTCAGGACATCACACTGCATTGGTGCCATAAGTGTAGTTATAAAATTAAACAGCCAAAATGCTGTTTGCTGCTCAAGATAGTTACCTGTTTATTATATTTGAGAAAGGACTAGTCAGTGATTTGAATTAAGCCAGGCTATTTTGAATAGTGTCATCTGATCTGCTGGAGATAGATGGGATCTCAGCTACAACCTGAACACCATCACTTCCCCTGCACGGAACATGCCTAGGCTGTCAAGACTAGTCCTTTCCAAAGGTACAAACTATTACAGATTAATTTTGCCTCTGAAGTATAGTTGCTTCCACATTGAAATACATTCTGAAGTGGAGACAAGTGAAAACTTTTCAAAAATGACCTTCTCTAAAAGCAGGGGTTAACTTAGTAGATCAAAATACAAGTCTTCATGATGCATCATATGGACCCACATGCACTGCTGGAATTGTATTCCAAGCATGTTTTACCAGATACTACACTACCCACACTGGTTGGGCTGAACACATCTCCAATTTTGACTTGAAGAATCAAAAACTATTACTTTTAGATTTGAGATTTACCCAAGTTAATAATTTCCTCTCCACCATGTTTCATAACCTTCATTTTCTATCAATTTCAAGCCTTCCATTTTTATCAGCATTATTGCTGTAACATCAGTAGCCACAAGAACAATAGTGTGCAAGAGATGGACAAGGAAAGTACAAATATCAAAAAAGGGGGAGGAAAATAATGACCTCAGTAATGTGTAGTGATAGAAGGAAAACCTGAACATTGTTTTAAAATTCATGTAGCAAGTATATACCTTGGATATTCTCTCAATAGAAAAATGTTACTGTAACCAAGCTTCATTATTAACATACTAAACAGCATAACTAAATTATCTGTATTAGAACTATGGCTACAACTGAACTATTCCCATATAGTATAACTAGTTTCAAATAAATTCTGGAAACAAATGTTAAGGTGGGGAAATTTTAAAGATCAAGTTACAGGAGATGTAGATAAAAGCTTTATTCACCATTTATTTGCAAACCAAAAACAAACTGAAAACTTTTAACAGAAGTGCTTATTTCACCGAGTGTAATAGTTGTGACAGGTCCAGATCATAAATCAAACTAGCAGAATGATGGGAATGAGCCAGCCAGTTGCAGACAATAGTTCTATTCAGTTTTACTCCCAACACTAACCAACTTCAAGGAAAGCTATTTGGTGTGTTGTGTGGACATAGTCCATTAAAACCTTTCAAATGGATACTCAGTCAAATAATTCTATTTTGTAGCATTTATATCCTACAATTGCAGAATGTCACCATCAAAATAACCATCAGTTGATGGAAATTCAAATTCTGCCAAGTACAATCTAGCAGCAAAATCAATAGTTTGAAGCCTATTGTACATTCAGTTCTTCATTATTCTGAAGGCTAGTTTGATGGAATGGGAAACAGGATTTATTGAAGCCATCATGAATTCTAGTGAATATGCACACTTCAGCAAGAAATTGCCATAGTATAATGCATTTGTTTTAAATATCATCCTTATAGGAGGCCTTGAGCAAGCAACCATACTTTCTGGCTTTTTGAACTGCTGCAAGAAACCATTAACTTCTAATACTTGAGGCAATTTTAAAATCAGCATACATTGTTACTAACAACTACCCAGACAGTTATTGATCTCCAACTGGGTTCTATCACTAACAGTATTGAATAAAATCATCAAGAAAGCCTCACTGAAAGATTATGCTCTAATGTCTAATTTATATTTTAATCTTTTAGGGCTCTAATTTGTCAGGGCAGTAAACCACACATTCAAAGGAAACTCTAATATTCCGCTTTTATTCTATGAACATAAGCATCATAGGCCAAGCAGAGGAAAGTATCACCATTAAGCCAACAAGTCAAGTAGTTTCATTACTCTTCACTTCTCCACTAAGCTGGAGAAATAAGTACAAATTGCTAAAGGAAAAAATAGAACTCACTGCAAATTCAACATTTGCCAAGCAGTTGCATAATGCAGGATAACAAGATACAACAGGTCTTGTGATACAAGCATGCACAAAAATAATGCAACTGTGGTGAAACAGAATTTTATATCTACTTCTTCCATGGCCATTCGTGCTTGGGAAGTGAGGACAAGAGAATGGCTTTGTCAATTTAATTTGAGCCAACATTTACAAGACTGTAGTTACAAAATAATCTATATAGTTACTCTAGTGTTTGAGAAATTTTGATAGCTGCTTTTGTGGATGCAGAGCATGCACTGCTCCTACAAGTCAATATAAAACAGATGCAACAGGCAATCAACTAGAACTTATGGCACTTTCACAAGGTGTGAAATTTACATTAACATAGCAGCCAGAGCAAACCGCAACACTGCAATTCTTATCAAGTATCTACATGTTGAAACCCCCATGAAAAATCATACCACCACCACTTTCTTTTAAGACTTTAAACAATGCAAATATCTTTAGCTTTTTCTTTAAAAATTGATTCACAACCAAAACCCCATAGAGATAATGGACCAACCTGCTCTGAAGTAGGAAATACCACAAGAACCCAAGTCAATAGTTTGAGATTTGTTGTACATATATTGTTCGTACATTCTAAAGACATGTGAAACAAGAGTGGTAATCTTGCCACTCAATGCTACTTTAACCTATATACAGTATCTCCTGTTCTCCTTGTTTACTAGAAAGTTGGACAATTTTGCAGATGGATTAATTAACCACACACACTGCACCAAGTTATGATTTCCAATAACTCAGCTACTTTAACATGTTCAATACTGGAGTGAAATTCTCCTAGTTGCCACAGTCTGACACCTGTCAATGCACCTAACCAACATGTCTTTTAGAATGTGGAAGGAAACCTATGCAGACTTGGGGAGAATGTGCAAACTCCAGTGACCTAAGTCAGGAATTGAACCCAGGTCCCTGTGAAGCAGCAGCTCTGACCACTGTTCCACCCATATGATTTTGGTGTTAGACGTTTATAAGATTAGATTGTTATACTAGGTTTAACCATGGAATTCAGATCTGGCAAAATGGGTGGATTGGCCCCTTGATGCCTAAAATGTGCAGGTTAGGGGATTAGCCATGGTAAACATGAGTACAGGAGTAGGGTCTGGGTAAAATGCTCTGTTAGAGAGTTGGTGTGGACTACATGGGCCAAATGGCCTCGTTATGCACTGTAGAGATTCTATTATAGCTGTTGTGGCATTGGTAAGCAGGAAGCTTGGGAATGATGTTTATCTGTAACATTACAATGAATTGGTATCGTAACTGATTTGTTTAATGTGGTTGTACTTAGATATGTAGAGACAGCTAAAACATTGACTAAACAGGTAGCAATGTCAGTTTTGAGGGAAATAACTGCTTAAGTCACTTTTCTCAGGGGCCTTCCCAAAACACTGATGTTTACTTTTCAATGATATATTGCATCATCACTCCTAACCCCAAGTGACAATTACAGGATAAGAATTGTCATATGAAACCTGTTAATGCATTAAACAGAGCATCTATCTTTTTGCTAAAGGAAACAACTGCACCCAGTGCTAAATAAAATTATTAATCATCAAGCCCCAAGGAAGCTCCTCCAGGAAAAACATAGTACAAACCAGTACAAAAAAGTTGAAACCTCATTACTCCATTTGAAGCCTAACAGTTAAAGAATCAGGCCAATGCATTCTATATGGTGGCTGGTTGGCAAGATGGCTAGTGTGTGGTTTAGAGCATTGCCAAAAGCATGGGCTCCATTCCCATTTGAGTGGAAGTGGAGTTGAGACATGCCTTGGAGCGCAAGAAAATGCTGAAAACACAGCCAAGAAAATGGTTCAGTCTAAAGCATCAGCAAAACAAGCCAATGACCTAGCTTGATCCTTGCTTACATTAATACAACAACAAAGTCCCTGTTGGAGCTGATTTGCCTTCTAAGGGTGTCAATAAATAGAATTGTGCATATAGAAGTTCATACTAAGCTACACCAACCAGCAAAATACAATATTTGGCTTGTCCCAAAATGCCAATCCACACAAAGGTAACAAATGATAACATCTTCCTCAAGCTTCCTATTTACCAATGCCTCAACAGCTATGATAGAATCCCTAGTGCATAGTGAGGCCATTTGGCCCATATAGTTGAGACCAACTCTCCAGCAGAGCATTTTACCCAGGCACCATCACCATAATCCCACACATCTAGCATGTCTAATCCTCTAACCTGCACATTTTATACACCAGGGGAAATTTAGTATGGCCAATCCACCCAATATGTACATCTTTGGACTAAGGAAACCCATGCAGACATGAGGAGTACATGTAGACACCAATGTCACTCAAGGCTAGAATTGAATCTGGTTCCCTAGTGCAATAAAGCAGCAATGCTAACCACTCTGCTATGATCCCAGATAATTGATAATTTTCACAATTCAGGTTAAAGAGGACTATTACCTGGATGACTGATTTGGCCATACTGCAACCAGCATTACCAGGGAACAAAGACAAGGAGTAATGTTTTAATATTTAACACTTCAATGGAAGACTATTATACACATACAATAAACTTCTGCATTAATCTTCTACTCAAGGGGTGCTCCAAGATTGATACAAGAGGCAAACCATTAACAAGAAAATAAGTTTACACTCAGTTCCAGGATAGGTTTGTACTCTGGACCAAATTGGAAACCTCAACCAAATGACAATGGCACCCCCAAAATGATGTACTTGTCAAAATATCCATTAGCTGCTAAATGGGGGAGGGGCCACCCACAAATAAGTAGCACAGCAATCCATAAAGGAAGTGTCTCCAAACGAGTCACCCAAAGAGGGTGCTAATTAATGAGTATAATTGGAACCAAGCACATAAAATATATCCCACCTTCATTAACCATGTTTGAAAGGAATGATGGCTTACAGCATTGCTCAATAGCCACCATCTACTTTCACTTAAGCAGAACTTCCATCATGGCATTAGACTTCTGAAGATAAAAAATTGCAACAAAAAAAGCACATTCTCTGGACAAGAGACCTCATTAATTTACCTTTCAAAAAATTTCATCCAGGGCAGCACAATGGTTAGTGCTGCTGCCTCATAACATCAGGGACCTGGGTTCAATTCCCAGCATGGGCCAGTGTAGAGTTTGCATGTTCTTCCCATGTCTGTGTAGGTTTCCTCTAGATGCTCCAGTTTTCTCTTGCAGTCTGAAAGATGTACTAGTTAGACGCACTGACCTAAACAAGAGTGTGGCAACTAAGGGAATTTCACAGTAACTTCACTGCAATGTTAATGCAACCCTTACCTGTGACTAAAATTCTTGAGTATTTAGTGACTGTCACATAAAATCAGTTTTCAATGTTTTCTTTTTATTCTATTAAGGGCAATTAACCAGCAGTTTAGATGCTTCTCAAACATTTCATCCCTCTGCTTAAAATCCCAAAAAGAACACTTTTCCAAGAAAGTTCAACTTCAACTTGTAGAAATCAAATCAGGAGAAGACTTCAACAGTTTTATTGGTCACAAAACTGGAGCCCAACAGAAGCAAACATTTCTGTTGATTGTTAAATGACAGTTGTTGAATACATAGACCGTTTCAATATATAAAAGTTAGCTAGAGGCAAGCAGCCAACTATTTCTCAAATGGCTGCTTGCAACAAGCACATTTACAGACTGGGCTCCCTTCCACTCTTACTCAAACCAAAAAGCCAAGAAAACCATTTACAGATATTCACCACAAGTCACACCGAGATTTCAATGCTACCACTAAAAGATCTTAACATTGGATCACTGAGCATTGTGGATTTTAGAATTTATACTGCTTTTTTGGAATCAAGGATGCAAATTCTCATCAGCCACTGTCCCTTTCTCCCAGCAACCCAAAAAACTAGTTTCCAGTTTAGTTGTTAAAACAGATTAGATAAATCCTCTGGGAGCAGATTAAAGGAGAAACCCAAAAGAACATCAATTCAACTTTACTGATTAGTCATTGTGTGAATATTAAAATATCAGGTCACAAAGTGGGGTTAAAAGAAACTGTCCCTTCTCCAAGAGAAGGGTTTAATCAGTTAGTGCTTCTAACATCTTCATCTTGGCAAAAGCATTCCAAATATTTGTTTCTTTAACCATATTATGTTGCATTTGCACCCAAATACAAAAACAGTAGCAGCACAAAACTGCAGTAATGCAGAGGAAGTGACTAGTAGCACTGCTGCCTCACAGCACTATGGACTCAGCTTCAATTCCTGGCTTGGGTCACAGACTGCACATTCTCCTGGTGTCTGTGTGGATTTCCTCAGGATTTCTCTGCATTCATCCAGAACTGAATTAACAAGGTTCTATTTTTGCTTATGGAACAGCAGGCACCTTACAGTGGAAGGAATGCTTGGACCTCAGGGCTTTATTTTCAATTAATCTGTTTGCCTATTGTCTCACTCTGACTATACAAATTAGCCAATGTGGCTTGAACAATCATGTTCTCTACAGCAACTGCTGAGGTCAGGCATGGAAATCTTGAAGCACTGATTATGGATTCATTGCCAAGTTGAGAACCAGTGTCTGGGTTCGACAGGGAAATCACATTGCAATTTAACCTGCATTGACTCAGAATCATGAGGTTTATAGTATGAAAATAGGCCTTTCAGCCCAACTTGTTCCTGCCACCCTCTTTAAAAACTCCTAAGTTAATCCCAATTGCCTGCACGTGGCCCATTTCTCTATATCCATTATACCCATGCAACTATTTAAATGCTTTTTAAAAGTTAAAATTGTACCCACCTCTACCACCACCTCTGGCAGCTTGTTCCAGATACTCCCCACTCAAAATTCCCCTCTGGACATTCTCTCCTCTTAAATCTATGCCCTCTAGTTTTAGACTCCCTTACCTTTGGGAAAAGATTATCTAGCTGATCTGTGCCTCTCCTTTTATATGAAATCACCCCTCAGCCTTCCAAGCTCCAAAAAGAGTCCCAGTCTATCCAGCCTCTCCTTATAACTCAATCTATGAAGTCCCATTAGCAGCCTAGTAAATCTTTTCTGCATTCTTTCTAGTTTAATAATATCCTTCCTGTAATAGGTGGCCAGAATTGCATAGTACTCCAAGACATTAGTAAGGCTGTACAACTTCAACAAGACATTCCACTTCATGAATTCAATGTCCTGACAAATGAAATCAAGCATACCAAATGCTGCCTACATCACTGTCCTCCAGTGATTCCACTTTCAAGTGATAAACATGTACTCAAATGTTCTGTAACTCTCCCAACACCTCACTATTAAAGTCAGTCCTGCCTTGGTTCAATCTATTAAAATGCATTACCTAACATTTATCTAAATTAAATCCATGTGCCATTCATTAGACCACTGGCCTAATTGATCAAGATCCCATTGTAATCCTAGATAACCTTCTTCACTGTCCATTAATTTTGGTGTCATCTGTAAATTTACTAACCATGCCTTCTATATTCTCATCCAAATCATTTATATTAATGACAAATAACAGTGCACCCAGCACTGCCTCCTGTGGCACGCCACTGTCACAGATCTTCAGTTTGAAAAACAACTCTAACCACCCTCTGGCTTCTATTAAGAAGCCAATTTTGTACCCATTTAGATACTTCACCCTGGATCCCATGAGATTTAACCTTACGCAACAACTGTCCATGCAGTTCCTTGTCAAAAGCCTTGCTAAAGTCCATGTAGCCAACATCAACTGTATTACCCTCATTTACCTTTCTGGTTACCTCTTCAAAAACTTGGGACAGATATTTCGATTGGGGAGGGGCTGGGAAGAGTAGGGCAAGAGAAAGCCCAGAAGAATGGGGGTTAGAGGTTACTGGAAATGAAGGCATGTGCAGCCTGATCATTGACTTGGAAATTAACTTATGGGTTTCATTGACTGTAAAAACATGATTGCATGTTGTAATATTGTAATATTCTATTCCCATGCAGTGATAGCAAACTGAACATAAAGTAGCACTGCAACAGCACAGTATTTTACCAGTAAAAAGTTTCCAAATGCTTCCAAGAACATCAAATTCAAAATGATTCTAACTCTGTTGCCCTATGCATAGATGCTGCCAGGCCTAATTTCTTTCTCCCCATAATCCTCACATCCATAATCCTGGCTGAATTCAGCAGAACTGATTAAAGGCCTGAGTTATCTGAACTTCATCGGAAGGATATTTAAGACATTCCCCACCTCTAACCAGAGGTAAGTGGAAAATTAAAGTTCCATTAGCAGACTTCACGCTTAAACATTTGCCAAATTTATTACCAAAATGTGCTTACTGAGCCAGTCAATAATGTAGTGCATGGAAAGTGTTCAAAAGGTTGTCTATTAGGATGTTTTGGTAGGAGACCTAGTGAAAAGGTGGAGTAGGAAAATTGGAAATTTATAAAATCAGCCAACTAAGTTACAAGCTCAAAAGGAATTCTTTTTCTGCAGGTATTTTGAGTACCAGTTTCCAAGACTGAACTTACAGCTGTGAATAAAATGGTTTGATAATTAGTCTAAAATTTAAAAACTGAACAGGAGGACAAATGCATTATGCTATACCACAGGGACGTGTTATTGCTCATGTTCAGTCACATCAGTACAAGATTTCATTTAGGCAAAGGTAAAGTTTCACCACTTGTGTACTTCTGAACCTCTGCAGCTAAATAGATTTGTAAAACAGCAGACATGTCAACCTGCTTTCTGATATCAGCTGGACAGCCCAGAAACATGAGGATTTTTTAGCACTTCCTGCCCTGCACTACCCCATGCAGACCACCACCAGTGTGCGCGCACAGTCAAATGATGCAGCAATACCTACACATTCATAAAAAGAAAGCTTGTCTGCTGGCTAAAAATTCAGGAAGTTAATTTATTCATCGAGTCAGTTTAAATATTTTAGATGCAATTGAACCCCAAAACAATCAACTGGAACATGAATCTTCTACATTGTCAGTATTTACTTACTTCTAGGACTTTGTCTTTACTGCGTAAATATTTTAGTGTCACAAGTAGGCTTACACTAACACTCCAATTAAGTTACTCTGAAAATTAGAGTCACCACACTGGCACCTGTTTAGGTACACCTTGGAAGAATTTAACATGGCCAATGTACCCAACCAGCATGTCTTTTGGATTATGGAGGAAGAGGCGATGGTTAAAAGTAGTAGGGTGGCACAGTGGTTATCCCTGCTGCCTCACTATGCAAGGGACCTGGGTTCAATTCCCAGCTTGGATCACTGTATGGAGTCTGCACATTTTCCCTGCATCTGTGTGTTTCCTCCCATACACCAAAGATGGGTAAGTTAGGTGGATTGGCCATGACAAATTGTCCCTCTGTCAAGGAGATTAGCAGGGTAAATGAGAGGTTACAGGGATAGAGCACAGGAGGGGGATTGTGGTTGATGCAGACTTGATGGGCTGAACAGCTCCTATGTACGATTCTAAGTTCAGTGATCACTTCTATCAAATAGCTATTGGAGTACTTTTAATAAAGAAATGGATTCATCAGGTTTCGACTTAAATTCTCATTTTCAAAAAAGTCCATAATTTTGATCAAATTGTTTACTTTGAATTCTGCAACTAGGCAATTGGATAGAGCAGTCGAGAAAAACAATTGATTCAGAAGTAGTTGCTATTAGTCTCCAGTAACCGTAACAAGGAATAATTCTGACAAGACCATGCAGGCGTCTTGGTAGTGATGGGGGTGTTGGAGGGAGGGGCAACTGTTTATATAACGCTACAAGAATAAGCTTCTGGGGAGGAGGTAATTACCATTTAATATCTGATAACAGTAAAAGATCCATAAATTAGCTGAATTTTATGTCATTTATAAACCTGCAAAGTGCCCTTAAAGAGTGGGCTACAAACTGCAAAGTTAGATATCTAGTACAATGAGGGAAATCCTAGAGCTCACAAGTTGCAGTATCTAACCAACGAGTGGCTGTTATAATCGCTCTTGGGAGTTGTCACTTGAGACCTACAGATAATATAAAATTAGAGCTTTACAAAATTCAGAAGAAAAATCTCTTTACAGCCAGTTAATTCTGAAAATACTGCAGCAATCTACAGTATAGTTTTCTACCAGAAAACAGATGCCTTGAGTAGGATTTTGGTATTCCCTTCCCATTAAGGTTCAGTTATTTTAGCTTTCAACAACATTCAGATGAGAAAGAGGCATCTCCTGTGCAAATGCTGGATTTACTAGTAGCTGGCAATGTTATTGGCAACTTCAGAAATAAGATTAAAAACCAAAAGAAAATGTGTCATTCAAAATCCAAACAAGTTAAGCTTGATCACTACAAGTCTAAATATTTACTTTATGGTTTGGAGTTCAATCATGAAAAGAAAAAACCTTCCCTAACCTATGAGGTCAGCAAGGTGGACTAGCATCGACGACTAATGCTTTGCACACTTGTCCTTCTAAAGATCATACTTATGCACAGAATCCACAGTGCAGAAGGGTCATTTGCCCATTGAGTCTGCACAGACCTGACAAAGCATCTTAAAACCATTCCTGTAAATCACTCATCTCCCATGGATAATCCTTCTAACTACACATCTTGGTATACTAAAGGGGCAATTTAACAGCCAATCCAGTTCAGTGTCACGTCTTTGGACTGGAGTTCAAAACAATTGATGAACAAGTTCAGCTGAGAGCAGAAAACACGAGACAAAGTAATTGACTAAACCAAATGACAAAACAGCAAGTCTAGTAGACAGCTGGTGTAACTTGCTACCTGGGACATCAGGTATGAATCCTCAAGAGGCCCGAGCTATGAATGAAGTCTAACATCTGGTAGAACGACAGATCAATTATGTCTGATGTAGTCTTATGGTAGCAGTGATGTCATGTCTTAGTGGCTTTGTGTTACTCATCATAATGATGAGCTGTTCACTGCATCTCTCCTAGATAAGCACTTGAATCAGTTATTTATAACCAAGTTAATTCTTTGGTAGGTGGTGAAAATGGGGGAAAAATTCATCAGGAAGTCTGTTGATCAAGATCACATGGCAAAGTCAAATCTTTCTGTAAATGCCATATTCACTACAGCAATCCATTTAATTGGACTTGATCACAGATTCAACAGGGTATAACGAGTCATTCCCTACACTGACATGGTCAGTTATACTTCTGACTTGTTCAGCCATCTTACAACTTCTTAAAAAATGTTAGATTGCAATTTATTGGAGTGTTTGCACATTTTTTTTCCAGGCTATCAAAACTCTGCAAAACCTAGTGTCGAGAAATCCTTGTGTAGTTTTTAAACAAGCTTCCACACAAGACAATTGGCTGATCCAAAGTAAGAATCACAAACCAGATTGGAGCATTAATATTTCATACACAAATTCCTTGTGTAATATCAGGGGTCAACCATGGCCAATGAGTTACAAAGCAAACAACTTGGGTCACTCAGGTTCAGTGTCACTAGCAGAAGGCTAGTTTTCCAGATCACACCCTCCAGCTAATTTTTAACCAAAAGCTTGGCTCATTGTTTAACAGCCGATAAAAGCAAGCTTAAAAAAGGTAGCAAATAAAACGACTAAAGTTCAACTGCTTACCAGTTGAAAAAATGCCCAAATGACATACATTTCCTACCTCAAATCTACACAGAGCCTAGTATGCCTCACAAATCCACACAATGAGATATCACTATTGACAGGAAAATTAAATGCGTAAACCACCCCCCCCCCACAAAAAGTTATTTCACATTAATCAGAACGCAAAACAGATTGAAAGATTATAGGAGAGGTGGGAGCAGTTCAGTCACTTATTAGGAGTGAGAATGAGAATCCAAGTCTGCACCTGAAGGTACCACGCCCTACTCAATAAATAGCTACAGGCCAGACGGAGAAAGAATTAAATTATTCCATATTTAGAACAGCCAAATTTAATATGTATTTTTAAAAGTGGGATACGATTGTTCAAACTTCCTATTCATACTTCAAAGCAAACCCTCTTAGAAACTATTCAGCTGGGTCAGTGGCTATGAATCCCACTCCCACACAAAAGAGAATATTTTCAATATCAGCGTGGGGATATGGAGAACTGAACTTGGCAATCGAGCATTTCAAACTTTTGCAAATTAATACAAGCAAACCGCTGAGCAATGTATTCACAGCAAAGCCAGAAATAAAATACAATGCAGCATGTGCCGAGAAAGCGAGGCAGTTTGAAATTCTCAAAAAATAAATCTTGTATGTTGGGGCGGGGAGAAAGATTTTAAAAAAACAAGTTGCCATGGTGACGATACAAGGCTCAGGTTTACCAAAGCTGAAGAGTCTGGTTGCCCCAGAATCGAATAAATAATTAAAAATAAAATCTCAGCCATAAATTGTGGAACAAGGGCAACTTTTGGTCTAAGTTTATTCATACGGCTAGAGACATTCCCTCTGAGGAGGGGAGCTTTTTTTTTAAAAAGCAGTTAGGGAGGGGAAAAAGGTACTCACCGATAGAGACCAGCTTGATGTTCTCCTTGTCGAGGAACTCGAGCGCCACGGACACATTCTCCAGCTGCATCTGCCTGAAGGTGGGTCTCTGGTGGTACTTGCGGTACATTCGCTTCTGGCTCAGCACCTCGAGCAGGGCAATGAGGCGCAGGCCGTCCGCCAGGTCACTCTGCAGGTTGTGGATGCGTTTGTTCACACACTTCAGGTGCTCGTTGCACCAGCGGGTGAAGGTATTCTGCTGAATCCGCTTCCATGGAGCGTCGTCCGCCAAGTCCTTCTCGGTGACCGGCATCTCTGCGTCTTTGTCCCCCTGCTGTTGCTGCCGCGACTGCAAACGCTGCTCTGGCTCCCTCCTCTGCACATGCGTGCTCATACTGCCACCGCCTCCTTTATAAAGCCTCTGTACACTTCCGGGAGTCTGTCTGCTCACAGCTAGAGAGGGAGGGACGAGGGACAGACAGGGTTACAAAAGATTTAAAAAAGTCTGAGGTCACGTACCGACACACTCAAGAGCAGCTTCTCCTCTGCTGCAATCAAAACATTTGAATGGACTTATCATGTTAAGTTGATCTTTCACTATACCCCAGCTGTGACCATAACACTAAATTCTGCATCTTCTTCCCTTCTCCCCTATGTACTCTATGAACGGTGTGCTTTGTCTGTAATAGCGCGTTGATCTTTCCCTGTACCCTAACTATTACTGTAACACTATATTCTACACTCTCTTTTCCTTCTCTATGTACAGTATGCTTTGTCTGTATAGCGCGTAAGAAACAATACTTTTCACTGTATACCAATGCATGTGACAATAATAAATCAAATGAAAAACAATACTTTTCACTGTATATTAATACACTTGACAATAATAAATCAGGTCAAATCACGGTTAGTCACAGAGAGAGTGAAGCCGCATGTCTGCACTATAAACACAATCATTGTTCAATTCTGCTCTCATTTTAAACTCTGGGTAAAATCAACCCACTTGTCGCCAGGACTACTGTCAGGCCAGCTTTGGCTGCCTTCATTAAGAGTTTTCCAAGAGTAATCCCACAGGAAGTTTTAACCATTTCGAATATACATAAGTGTCCCAGCATACTGGGATCACATTATAATCTGCTCTTCCAAACTTTGGTATGCTTTCCTTTATACATTAACATTTTTGAAATGCATGGTGACATGTGTATTTTAGTTTTAGAAACAAACACTTCTGTTAAAAAGTGTAAAATGGTTGGGTGGGGGGGGTTGATTTTTGATTTGATTTATTATTGTCACATGTATTGGGTACAGTGAAAAGTTTGGTGTGTATCCCAGTCTTGACTGCCAAACCCAGAGCTGTGATTCATCACTGAGGATCACATCACAATTCAAGAGGAAATGTCTTTCCGGTCTTGTTAAACGTGACATTCCAGAGAGAAATGTCATTGGTATTTACGGTGTGCACATAATCTAATTTCTTCCGCTCACACCACTAATTCATTCAACCCCATATGACAGACTTCACCAGATGGCAATCACAAATGCTGTTCGGGTACAAGG
This sequence comes from Sphyrna mokarran, assembly GCA_024679065.1. Lineage (NCBI taxonomy): Eukaryota > Metazoa > Chordata > Chondrichthyes > Carcharhiniformes > Carcharhinidae > Sphyrna > Sphyrna mokarran. Next base: position 109,621,535 of record JAGIQG010000003.1, read on the forward strand.
GTCATTACAACTAATTCTGTGATTAGATTATGGGGACAGGTCCAGCCTTGTCTTAGCTGTCCCTGGACAGTGAACAGGAGTGTGAAGGGGTGTGCTCTTAAAACCATATCCCACCTTCAATTCATTAGCGATACACCCACCGGGATGTCCTTTCCCTTCCTGAGCTGAAGATGTTAACTCAGAATCAAATCTGACAGCTGTGGCTCAGCACTGGAAACATTATCCCACAACCCAGCCTCCATCATAAATTTCAAGTTCATTCATTAAACCTACTCCTAGGTTTGTACAGGGAATTATGATGACAGAGGATTGGGCAGCAGAGTGAAATGTTTCAGAAAACTGATACATTCGTAGAATCCCTATAATGCAGAAAGAAGCCATTCAGCCCATTGAGTCTGCACCAACTCTGTCTGGCAGAAGTTCTTTACCAAGGCTTTTTTCCCCATTCTATCCCCAGATAACTTTACACATTTACCATGACTAATTCATCTAACCTACATATCTTTGGACACTAAGGGACAATTTAGCACAGCCAATCCACCTAACTTGCACATCTTTAGAGTGTGGGGAATAAACTGGAGCACCTGGAGGAAATCCATGCACATACAGGGAGAAGGTGCAAACTCCACACAAACAACCACCAAAGATTGAAATCGAACCTAGTTCCCTGGCACTGTGAGGCAGCAGTGCTAACCACTATGCCACCTAGTGCTCATTGGGCCAAGTAATCTCATTGGGCACTGTGACATATCCCACTTCTTTATCTAACTACTGATGTTTCTGGAACTGACACCAGTGGAGATTCAGTAACTACTTGGTACGGCCAGCATAAGAAATAGGAACAGGAACCGCATGAGCCATCTCTGCCATTTAATAAGATCATCATTACTTTGCTCTTGGCCTCAACTCTGCTTTCCTGCCCGTTACCCTAGTGTTCAAGAATCTGTCTATCTCAATCCTGAACATATTCATTGAGTCCGTCTCCACTGTCCTCCAGAGGAGAGAATTCCAAAGCTTCATGACCGTCTGAGAGAAGAAATGTAACAGAGCTGTGTGAAATCAGTGATGTGAAATCATGGCACATTCTTGGTCTGAAGGTTAGTGATCTATCTTTAATCTGGAAATAATGATGTGATCATTCATTCAAAAAGTTTAATTTGGCTTAGAATTGACATATCAAGCAAATATTTCCAGAACTTTTGCTTTGAATGGAAATGTTAAACATTTATAAAAGTGAATAATTAAGAACAATGGAAATATTAAGTTCAGTGTCAAAATGTTATCAGTGGTATGGAATGCCCTTCAAATATTTGTGCTCGGATAGTTCTGTAAAGTAATTATCTTTGATATCGTTCTTTTCCTCTCCCACTCCCCTTTTCCTTTACCCAAGTGAAAATTTCAGGACACTGAATTTACAAGATGCTTCCATAACTTTCATTTATCTATTCTGAAATTAATATAATATTTGAGAATACAATGGCTTAATCTTCTACGGAATGACATTTTTTACTGTCTAGAATCAGATTTGTCGCAGTGCAGAAGGCCATTCAGCCTATCATGTCTGAATGAGCAATTCATCCAGTATTATTCACCTGCCTTCTTCCTGCAACCTTGCACATTCTTCCTTTTCAGATAATAATCTTATTCGCTTTGTATGCCTCAATTAAACCTGTCTCCATCACACTCTCAGGCAGCACATTCCACATTTTAAGCAGTCGCTGAGTGAAAAAGGTTTTCCTCGTGTTGCCATTATTTCTTTCCCCTTCTAGGCCCTTCCACAAATGGGAATGGTTTCTCCCTATCCATTCTGTCTGGGCTTGTCATGATTTTAAATACCTCTAGCAAATCTCCTCTCACCCTTCACTTCTCCATGGAAAACAGGACCGACTTCTCAATCCATCTATGTAACTGTGTAAGTCTGAGTTGAAATACTGTTAAATGAGAAACATAGGCCCCTTATGAGTGGCACAATGGCACAGTGGTTAGCACTGCTGTCTCACAGTGTTGGGGATCAGCATTTGATCCCTGGCTTGGGTCACTGTCCGTGCAGAGTTTGCATGTTCTCCCCATGTCTGTATGCATTTCCTCCATGTGCTCTGGTTTCCTATCACAGTCCAAAAGATGTGCTGGTTAGGTGCATTGGCCATGCTAAATTCTTCTTCAGTGTGCCAGAACAGACGCCAGAGTGTGGTGACCAGGGGAGCTTCACTGTAACTTCATTGCAATGTTAATGTATACCTACCTGTGACACTATTACTTAAACTTCAACCAATTTTAACCCAACCAATCCAGCAGGAGTGGAGCAGATGGACAATTATTATCATACAAATTAATTTTGTCTTCTGATCCTGCTGGAAATGGCATTGGTGATAAACAAACCCAATGGAAAGAGACGACCGACTCATTACTGACAGAAAGTTGGAGTCCTGGGATGTTGTCATGAAGGGTCACTGACCTGCTACCAGAATAGTTGAGTATTCCCAGCATTTTCTGCTTTTATTTCAGATTTTCAGTAGCTGCAGTACTTTACTCTTGTCTTTTTGTATAAAAAGGCTGTGTAGTAAACCTGGTAGCTCAATAACAAATCCACAAATTTCCCACTTCAAATACAGTGGAGGTTGGATGGCAGGATTTTAATTCGAGTTGAAAGTTAAGATACCATAGCCTAATTTCTGGAACAGTGAATGAGGTCCTTATTATTCCTCACCTGTCCAAAATTAACCAGGAGTCAAAATCGGAACCCTCACCTCAGCTTTCTGGAATCCTTTTTATTATGCTTTTCACCTTATTGCTTTGAATCACCTCCTTCAAAATCCTGCATGAAACCCCAATCTCTAAATATTTGCTTTAGTCCCTCAACCTACCCCATCCTGAATCATCCAAGCTCTCACACGATGAACACTATTTCTATTGTAAAGCTGCTGGTGATTTTATGTACCATGTACAAGTTGCAGTCCTCTGTAGTTCACTTCTTCCAGTATCAAAATATAGTTCTGTATCCTTTTAAGATTTTTAACCCTTCAAGTTAGTTTTCAGGTTTCAAATGACAAAACCATTTCATATATGTGACATCTGGAAAGCATTATGCTTGCACAGTTCATTGTAGCTGGGTACAGAGGTATGAATTTGGTTTGTGCCTACAATTACTCAATCAGCAAACTCCCCAAAGGGTGAAGCTCAGACAGTAGGCAGCTTGCTTTCCATAGAAAGGAAAAGAAAATCAAAGGGAACAGTTGCCCCTGGCTGTTCTTGTGTACTTTCTTAAGCTGTACATTTTGCATTCATTTAGGTACAGGTCACTTGCTTGCTCTTCCTATTGGATTGGATTTTAGTAAGACATGCAAAAGGAATAACAAAGAAAAATAACAACTATCGAAAAAACTAACAATCAGACAAAAATCTGGAATAAGTGCTTTTGGATATATTTCTGAACACATTGAAAGTACAGAAATATCAAATTGTATCTTGTTGGGTAAAGAAAAACCAAACTTTTAAGTGTACTTTGTAACAAAATTATTGAATCTTGCAGCGCAGAATGAGGCCATTTGGCCCATCATATCTGTGCCAGGTTTTCGAAAGTCAGATCCAATGAGTCCCACTTCCTAATAGTCTTGCAACCATTTTCTTTCCAAGCACATATTCAATTTCCCCTTTACAAGTTATTTTTAAAAGTCACAATTGAATCTACTTCCACGATCGTAACTCAGTGCATTAAACAAAACATTCTCATCATCTTCCCTCTGCTTCTTTTTCCAATTATGTTAAATCTGTGCCTTTAGTTGCTGAACCACCCACCAGTAGAAACAGTAACATATTTATATTCTTTAGAAATGCCTTATTTTAAAGCTCCTTTTTCATGTTAGTTTTTTTTTTGTTGTTCATATGGCTTGAATAAAGAGTGAGTTAGAGAGTTCTGCACATGGAAAAGCATCCAAACCATGGGAGCAGCAGCAGGTACTGGTGGCAGGGACAATAGGGATGATTCACAGAAGACAAGATCCTTTACCACCTCTGCTGAAGAAAATGTAAGTGAGAAAGAACTCCAAGGGTTCCAGCAATGAGAAGAAAATACTATGTTTCTGTAATAACTCAAGACACCCAACAGGAGAGGAACAGTATTTATCATTAAACACAAAATAAAGCCAGTACTCCATGGCATATATACACAAGTCCCAACTTTCTATTTATTTAAACAATGCATCCAAAAACATTACAATTTATCCAAATACATAATCATTTAGTAGTCCATTTTATCAGCCTTTTCAGAATAGATGCTACTGAAACATGGTTTAGAATTAAGTATTAACAGGCTGGCAGAATTGGCCTGTTTCTTTATCAATGAGATTGAGAAGGTGGCCAATTCCCCACTAACTGTCCCTGCATTAAATGAATTGCTGCTGTCAAGAAAATCATTGCAACCACACTCATATGGTACATAGCCAGCACCAACCTCTTTTCTATCAAGATTAATAGCTTGAATGTTTTTACACAGTATTAGTTGTAACAGCAGGCTGATAATAATCACAATGTCAATAGCAAATGTGTGCCAATTACAATCATTATTATTATAAGTTACTATTTCTACTTCCTAATACAGCAGCAAACAAACTCAATTCCAATGAAAATGATGTTCTATTGGAAATTAGGGTATCTGTTGCCTTTTGGGGTTTTGCTGTCATTGCGCCTTCTGAAGATTAAACAGTCTGGGGATGTTCCCAACCAGGACACCAGTTTTCACACAAGGCCCACCCAGGACAGTAGTTCTGCAGATCCTTCCCAGTGTCTGCCTTATAAAGGGCTTAGATTATGAACTCCACCTGGGCAAGTCATTTCCTGTTACCAGGGCAACTTATATTCAATGAATCCCACAAGAGAGGTTAATCAGACTTTCCCCATGGAAAGTCATGAGGGTTATCAAGTTTCATATGCACAGGTATTGAAAGAAAACCCACAGAACTTCAACACTGTGGCTAAAAGTATGGAGATGTCTCAGTTTGAAAAATCTCTTTCTTATTTTCAGTCCCTCACTGGAATCGCTGCTCCATATCCCTGTAAACTTCCCAGGTCCTACAATATTCCAAGATCTCTGCATGCCTCTATTTCTGCCTTCTTGTGCATCCCTATTTAAATCGCTTCTCCATTGGCTACCTGGTTTTCAGCTGGCCATGCTGGAGTTCATTACTTACTCCTGTCCGCCTCACTTTCCTTTTTCCAGATACACTTTAAACTCCATCTCATTGATTCTCAGTTCTAATACCTCCAAGGCTCATTGTGTCAGATCTTGTTTGATAAACACTCCTTTGGGATGTTTTACTGCGTTAAAGGTGCCAGGTAAATGTAAGTTGTTGTTCTCCTCCAGCCAGTGTGGTATCAGCTCACATGGCTGTCTTTAACTGGAGAGTGTTAACACATCCAGGGACCCAGGCTCTGACCACAGGGACCAACATTCACTGTCTTTGCAGCTTAGACAGAAGCTCAGTTGGCTGCCTGTGCAGTGTGTGGGCTCCACCTTGGAGAGATAGATTTGTGCGCCGCACGGAAAGTTATTTTCAAAGATCACCCACTTTCCGAATTTTGCTCTCACCCGGATCAGTGGTAGTGCGGAACTGCAGCACCATGGGAGTGGCAGCAGTGCAATGAGAACGGCAGAGTTATCCTCGCTCAGGTTGTCAGCACATCTGCTCCCTTGTCACCCTTCAACCAATACCAACCATGGTGCCACCAAGCTAGCTGACGTTTGCTGGATCAGATGCCAGCCCAGGTACTGCAGTTGGAAGCCAGGTCCTCTTCAGAGGCTCAAGGATCCAGGCAGGAGTCACAAACATTCAAAGGTCATCACTTAAATATCAGTAGCTTTCTATTCATTAGCTCTGCTGCAGCCACTGGGCAGCATTTCATTGCAGTACATGAGTTTGTAGGTGAACCTGAAAAGCCCTATGAGTTGATCAGTTGACTCTAATGGTGCCATTTTCTACTTGAATGCTTCAATTACTATCCTCTTGTAACCTTGTACAGCTACACATGTTCAACAGCAGCAAAGACTGCCCTCGCTAAAAGGGATCATCTTTCAGGTTAGTTGCTGACTGATTTCTACTGACTATTGCTGAGTTAGTGGAACAGTTTAAACAGCTTGTACTGCTACTTTGTGTTGTTGAAATCTACAGGAAGGAAAAGCCTTTGTCCATACTTCAAGGATTCTACTCAAAACATTTGCTCCTAGCTCTGGATATTCCTAACATTTAGCTTTTAAACCCCCTCTCACTATGCAGCACAGCAAGGGGATTGGACATAGATGACAGAGGAAATACGAGGGAGGAGGAGAGAGTGAAAAGCTCTAAGCAGAGGATTGTATCGACCCAGGGTTTACAGGGAGCAGGTTTTCTATCTCAACCATAGTGAAGAATAATATGTCTGATGTCTCATGTTCCACTAAGGAGATGCTCACGGAAATCTGTACACTGTTGCAGGTCACAGCCTCAGAGCAGGGTGAAGGTGGCACTACCAGTTGTGATAAATGTGCCAAGAGCTTCTTTACTCTTTCAGACTGGAGCAAGAGAGATCTTCAATACCTTAAAGTTCACTATTCACTGCTGTGTACGGAATGTCGCAGAGCTCTGTACACAAGGAGAGGGAAATACATATTTTTCTTTCAGGGGGAAGCAAGTGGAGTAGGTTTGGCTAGAATTGCAGACTTTTCCATTGCTTAGAGTGCTGTGTCACTTGGCAGGAGCCACATGTAAATTCAGCGATGTACATCCATGTTCAGCAGGTGATTAACTATATTCAACGCATGGTGCAGGTCAAGCCTAGTACCCTAGCAGCATGATGTGGAGATGCTGGCTTTGGACTGGGTAAACACAGTAAGAAGTCTCACAACACCAATACAAAGCCACTAGCTTTCGGAGCACTGCTTCTTCGTCAGGTGAGTGGGGAGTTCTGTTCACAAATAAGGCATATAATAGCACAAACTCAACATACAGAATACTGATTAGAATGTGAGTCAAAATGCTGGAATTTGCTCACTAATCTACGCCATACAGCCTGTAGATATTAAAAAATGTGGCTTACCACCATGTTCTCAAGTTGCAATTAGAAATTGTCAACAAATGCTGGCCATCAAAGAAAAATAACGAGTGAACAGATGAGGGTGGAAATTTGAATTGTGTATGAGGCGAGTGGTTCACTTGTGAGGATGTGGCATCTGATGACGCATTCACTGACCTTTACCATTTGTGTAACATCATTGAACATCTTGCAGCACAACATCCAGGTATTGACCTACTGTACACTGTTTTCATTGAACAGAACAGCTATCAGCTCCTATTGCTTTCACAGTGTCTTTCTGGAGGTTTCCTTGGTCTATTATACATGGAAGACTTCTTTCCCCCATCATCTCCTCCTGTCCATCTTCGGCACCAAAGCTCCCAGTGGAGAATACTCTTTCCTGCTGTACCATTTTTCTGTCTTCTTTCCGCTCAGGCACTTTCTCAGCCACTTCCAGCACTTACTCCAGTTAAAATTTACCTCCCCTCTAAGAGTTCCATGCTGGTTTTAACTAGGACAAGCTGACATTAATCGTGCTGGCATCTCACAACTTTGCATTCCCTTCTCGAGTGTGCAGCCACCTAACAGCAGGCTTAGCCCTGAGTGCATAATATAATCATGGTAATGAGCAGGTGGCACAAAGTTTGCGTCTTATCAAATTTCATTGCCTTTGTTTTTAAAGTATTGAGAAAGCGCAAATTCCATAGATAACACTACTTGGATTGTAACTTTATCTTCTTTGAGTTGTGCCTAAACATAATAAATGGAAGCAATTGGTAGAGTACTGACTTAGTTTGATAAAAACTGGAAGGGGTATACATTACAAAGTCATAACCACAGGAACACATACTTAAACCTATGTATATCAGTAGGTAAAGTTTCAGCTCAATTAGAAATGCCTGGTTCCTACTTATTTTCTGTTTCTCTCCCTGCACTGACTATCTTGAAAAATAAACAATTCAGTACATATAAACCAGACCATTATAGCATAAAGGTATTTGACATAGTAAAGTTGAATGTGGGACTGGGAAATAGTACCACCCACAATATTGTGTAAAGGTTTACATAACCTGGGATTAAGGTCAGTTGTGGATTGGATAGAGATTTGGGTAAAAGCAAGATGGAATTATTTTAATTAACATATGTACAAAGTTTTCCGTAATCAATAAACACTGGTGGCAGGGGAGGCGATGGCCTAGTGGTATTATCACTAGACTATTAATCAGAAACTCAGCTAATATTCTGGAGATATGACCTGGGTTCAAATCCCGCCATGGCAGATGGTAGAGTTTGAATTCAATTAAAAAGAAATTCTGGAATTAACAATCTGCTGGTGACCAAGAAACCATTGTTAACTGTCGGAAAAACCCATCTGATTCACTAATGACAGAAATCTGCTGTCCTTACCTGGTCTGGCCTACATGTGACTCCAGAGCCATGTGGTTGACTCTAAACTGCCCTCTGAAATGGTTTGGCAAGCTAAGGACAAGGGTAACTGGGGATGGGCAATAAATGCTGACCAGCCAGCAATGCCCATGTCCCACAAATGAATAATAAAAAAAAATCTTCCTCTGCAGCTTGCAACAGGTTTCGTGGTGAGTTGGGTCTGGAAAATTTGTCAAGAAGTAAAAAATTGGAAACTCGCTGGCAGGAAACAGTTTGGTATTTTCTCCTCAGCATCTTGATGGTGGCTTCAGGTTTCTCGCTGATTCACGGCAGTAATCCCATATATATGAATTACCATCTCATGAATATTCATTAAAATGCTGCACACCAGAATTACACAGCCCCTCCCAATCAAGCTTTTGTGGGAGTGGTGTGGGGTGGAGGAAGGAATGGGGAGGAAGGAAGGAGACATGGGGGACAATGGGCATTGAAGAAGTGGTAGTGGGGGACCAATGGCAGGCAGAAGATTGTGGGGTGGGGTGTGGGGAATCTGCAGCACAACATGAATGATAGGAGTAAAGATATAGCTGGAGGTGACATGGGAATAAAACTATGCAGAATGGAAGGAAAGCTCACAGGAGAGGGGTGGTGTTTGACATAAGAAGTATATCAATAATCTAATTTGCATAAAGACTCATGGAGGTGGGATAGAGAAAGCATTGAACATAAGCGAGAGGTTGCAATCTTTGGGAGAGTTACTATCTTTCCCCATGATCCATCAATATTGTATATCGAACAGTCCACAGAGAGAAAGAGGAAACAATAATGGATTCTGGGCTGAAAGCTGCCTTTCTGATGGTGCTCATAGAATGGAGGATGGAAAGAAGGGCCTGGCATCACCGAGTGCAGCTTCACCTGAGATTCAGAGTTCATGACAACCCTGGCAGAAACCAGAGGATAGACCTGTACCAGGCAGAAGCTTCACTGAAACAAGAGTCCATCAAAGAAGACTCTTTCTTATTTGCAGATGAGAAAGGGACAATGCTGTGCGCAGGTCTGCGCACGTCCAGAGATCTGATGGATCACACCTGCCACATTCTGTGAGAGGATCTAATGTTTCTTGAGGTACCAGGTCATCTACTGCCTGTAGTCCTGAAGGTCACCACCCTGCTCAAATTCTTTGCCTGCAGATTGCCCTAGGAATCCACAGGAGACTCGTGCAGCATTTTGCAGGCTGCCACACATTAATACATCAAGGAGGTGGCAGATGCCTTTCACAGAAAGGCTCATCATTATTAACATAGCTAGACTGAATGGGTTTGCAGCTATCTCAGACTTCCCTAGCTGTAATAAGTCTTCAGAGATAGAAGTCCCTTCACCAAAATCCTTCATTTACAAACTCTAGCAGTAGTACACATTGTACTAGTAGTTAGCAGTCTGTCTCCAGGGAACTGACACTTCCAGTTAAATACAAGGCAGACTCCCTGATTGGCCCATCAATTGGATCCTTAATCAGGGAGTTCATAGCCCAATAGACCAACTTCAATGGCCTTATTGCAGTCATTATGCTGGAGTGCTGCATATATTTTATTTTATTTGTTTACTGGATGTAGGCATCGCTGGCTAAGTCATGACCCAATCCTAGCTGCCCCTCAGAAGGTGATGGTGAGCTGCCCTCTTGAACTGCTGCAGTCCCTGAGAAGTAAGTAGTGCTGTTAGAAACGTAGAAACATAGAAAATAGGTGCAGGAGTAGGTCATTCGGCCCTTCAAGTCTGCATCACCATTATGATCATGGTTGATCGTACACTTTCAGTTACTCACTCCCACTTTCTCACATATTCCTTGATCTCTTTAGCCACAAGGGCCACATCCAGCTCCCTCTTGAACATATCTAATGAACTGGCCTCAACAGCTTTCGGTGGTAGAGAATTCCACAGGTTCACAACTCTTGAGTGGAGAAGTTCTTCCTCATCCTCCTGAATGTCTTAACCTTTATTCTTAGATTGTGTCCTCTAGTTCTGCATTTCCCCAACATCAGAAACATTCTTCCCACATCTACCCTGTCCTGTCTCAACAGGATTTTATATGATCCCCTCTCATTCTTCTAAATTCCAGTCAGTACAAGCACAGTCGATCCAGTCTCTCTTCATTTGTTAATCCTGCCATTCAGGGAATCAATCAGGTGAACCTTCGCTGGACTTCCTCAATATAAGGAATGTTCTTCTTCAGACTAGGAGAGCAAAATTGAACACAAAACTCACCAAGGCCCTGTATAACTGAAGCAAGACACCCTTATTCTGATACTCAAATCCTCTTACTATGAAGACCTGCATATCATTAGCATTCCTCAGCACCTGCTACACCTGCATGTCAACCTTCAGCAACTGTTCCACCATGACATCCAGGTTACATTGTGCTTCCTCTTTTCCTAAACTGCCACCATTCTGATAATAATCTTCCTTCCTGTTTTTGCCACTAAAGTGGATAACTTCACATTTATCCACATTATATTTACCAAGTATTTGTCCACTTAGTCAGTCTGTCCAGGTCACCCCACAGCCTCTTAGCATCCTCCTCACAGCAAACACTACCATCCAGCTGTTGTCTGCAAATTTGGAGACACTGCGTTTAATTCTTCATCCAAATCATTAATGTATATTGTGAGTAGCTGGGGTTCCAGCATTGAACTCTGCAGTACTAGTCATTGCCTACCACTCTGAAAAGGACCCGTTTATTCCCACTCTCTGTGTCCTGTCTGCCAACTAGTTCTCTATCCATGCCAATACCATGAGCTCCAATTTTGCTCACTAATCTCTTGTGTAGGACCTTGTCGAAAGTCATCTGAGAGTGCAGATATACAACATCCATTGGTTCATCCTTGTCCACTCTACTGGTGACTTCTTCAAAAAAGTTCCAGAAGATTTGTCAAGCATGATTTTCTTTCAGTGAATCCATACAGACTTGGACTAATCCTGTCACCGCTTTCCAAATGCTCAGTTATTACATCCTTAATAATTGACTCCAGCATTTTCTCGACCATCGCTGTCAAGCTAACTGGTCTATAATTCACCATTTTCTCTCTTTTTAAAAATGTGGGGTTACATTAGTTACCCCTCAGACCCCTGTAACTCTTCCAGAGTCTATAGAATGCTGGAAAATGACAACCAAAGCATCCGCTATTTCTAAGGCCACTTCCTTGAGCATTCTGGGATGCAAAGCATCAAGACCTAGAGATTTATAGATTTTAATCCCAGCAATTTCCCCAATAGAATTTCCTGACTAATGAGGATTTCCTTCAATTCCTCCTTCATGTTAGATCCTCTGTCCCCTAACTAGGGAGGAAATTTCAGAATTTTGATCCAGGGACAGTGAAGGGCTAGCAGTATATTTACAAGTCAGGATAGTGAGTGACTTTGAAAGGAATCTCCAAGAGGTGATGTTCCCAGGTATCTGCTGCCCTTATCCTTCTAGATGATAACAGTTGTAAGTTTGGAAGGTGTTGCCTCAGGAACCTTGGTGATTTGCTGCATCTTATAAATGATACACATAGCTGCCACTGTTCGTTGGTAGTGGAGGGATTGCATGTTTGTGGAAGGGGTAGGAATCAAGCAGGTTGCTTTATCCTGGATGGTGTTGAGCTTTTTGAGGGTTGTTGGAGCTGCACTCATCAAGGCAAGTGGAGGGTATTCCATTACACTCCTGAATCGTGCCTTATAGACGGTGGACAAGTTTTGGGGCATCAGGAGATGAGTTACTCACCACAGGATTACTAGCCTTTGACCTATTCCAGAAACATAGAAGATAGGAGCAGGAAGAGGCCATTTAGCCCTTTGAGCCTGCTGTGCCATTCATTAAGATCATGGCTGATCATCCAACTCAATAGCCTAATCCTGCTTTTTCCCCATTATCTTTGATCCTATTTACCCCAAGTGCTATATCCAACTGTCTCTTGACTGCATTCAATATTTTAGCAGCAACTACATCCTGTGGTAATGAATTCCACAGCCTCACCATTCTTTGGATGAAGAAATGTCTCCTCACCTCTATCCTAAATGGTCTACCCTGAATCTTCAGACTATAACCCCTAGTTCTGGATTCCCCCACCATCAGGAACACCCTCCCTGCAGCTATCCTGTCTCGATCAGATAAAATTTTATAAGTCTCTCTGAGATCCCCCCCTTCATTCATCTGAACTCAGTTCTGAAACTGAACTGGCTAGTCCAGTTTCTGGTCAATTGTAACCCCCAGAATGTTGATAATGGAGGGGATTCAATGATGATAATATCATTAAATGTCAAAGAGGTAATGGTTAGATCCTCTCTTGTTGAAGATGGTCATTGCCTGACACTTGTGTGACACGAATTTTATTTGCCACTTGTCACCCCAAGCTTGGATGTTGTCCAGATCTTGCTGCATTTGGATATGAACTGCTTTAGTATCTGAGGAGTGGGAACTGGTGCTGAACGTTGTACAATCAGCGAACATCTCCACTTCTAACATTATGATAGGAAGAAGGTTATTGATGAAGCAGCTGAAGATGGTCAGACCTAGGACACTGCCCTGAGGGACTCCTGCAGTGATATCCTGCAGTTGAGATGATTAGTCTCCAACAACCACAACCAGCTTCCTTTGTGCCAGGGGTGATGAACTAGCAGAGGGTTTTTCCCCTGACTTCATTGATTCCAGTCTTGCTACAGCTACTTGATGGCACACTCAGTCACATGCTGCCTGGATGTCAAGGGTAGTCACTCTCAGCTCACCTCTGGCATTCAGCTTTGAGGGCTCTGGGCCATCAGCCTCTGGTGGTTCCTCAACCACCAGCAGTTCCACTCCATCAATGTTCAACTGTTGTGTGATCTTCTGAAGCACATAATACATGTTTGTGCCAGATAGAATCCCTATAGTGCAGAAGAAAGCCATTCAGCCCATCGAGTTGCTCCAACTCTTAGACCCCCCACCCCGTGCCACGACTTCCCACCACCCCAACAACAGGAAAAGTGCAATGGAACCCTGCCCGCCTTGGCATTCAGTTTCAAAAACGGAAAACTCGGAACTAAATGTTCACCAACACAAGACTCGGAACCTCTTTGTGAGACCCATTTAACATGTAACACACATCAATCCCTGTAGTAATGTTCACATTGGCCTAGAGGCAAAACTGAACAAGTTCCAGTGGTGGTTTTACCAGATTGGAAATAGTGATATATGAGCTGTATTTCTTTTCACCATACAGAACCTGAAGGCAGATGATGTCAACTATTCCCTTAAGACTTATATGAAGCATGAAGATCATACTATAGGAGTAAAGACCACACCCTGTTTTGCTTGATTGGAGTCCAGAAACTTCCGTCAGCGATAAGAGTATTCAACAATGTTTGGCTCAATAAAGTGATTCACATTACACACCCTTTACAAGCAAACTACAGACTGTGAGCCTTTGATGTTGCTTTTAAACTTTGTGTAGGAGACTGACTGCTTACAAGCAGCAGGGAGGAGTTTACAAATGTGCGCCCCTGCTGCAGAACTTTATGTATCAGCCATCTAGCAGGCCTCGCTGGATTTTCCATCCAATAAATTTAACAGGATGTGCTGACCTTTGACCTTTATGTTACTGTTTCCAACCTTTCTTCCTGGCTCAAGAACACACTCAGCAAAGCCCGATCAGCGTCAGTTTCCACGAGGAAAATATAGCTGGAATGTGGTATTTTACCAGTTACCACAGCACAACTAAGGGTTGAATTCCACTTCACATATGCTCTGTATTTCCCATTGCATCTCAACTTTGTCCCAGCCAGGTCTTTGCCTCACCCACTGCATCACTATCCCATACCCCCAGTCCAACCCCCACCCTACTCTTAAGCTAGACAGCAAGTCTGTCCACCAGAGCTGAAATAACCCATGGATTCAACTGAAGAGACTCAGATATAAGAATGGCCAAGAGACTGATAAGAACTGTAAAACCTGCCAGCCCTGGGGCTTCCTGCTCACTCTCTAAAAACAGCAGGCAGAAGATCTACTGCCCAGATATGTCATCTGGTGACTCTAGGAGTTTCTGCCCATCTCTTCTCACATCCTCCAGTTGGAAGAGGCTGGATACAGACACTGTGTGTAGAGCTGTGTGTAGCATTCTGATTTTGTCTCCATCAAATGGAGACTCAAAAAAATGAAGCCAGATGTGTGGTCCTGTTATTCAGTCTGATTATCATTGTGTTTATTTGTTATACCTGTGCAATGTCCTATTTTATGTCCATCAGAGAACTTTCCTGATGTGTGTATGCATTTGGATATGAGTGGGTATGTATGTGTGTTTGGGTATGTGTGTCTAAATGGGTGGGGGGGTGAATATGTGCGTGTGCGTGCGTGTGCGTGTATAGATGTGTCTGTATACATGTTTAAGTGGGTGTGGTTGTGTGGGAGAGCGTGGATGTGTGTGTGTGTGTGTGTGTGTGAGTGTGTGCATTTATGGGTGTGTGTATGTGTGTGTGTACATGTGGGTGTAAATGTGTGTGTTTATGTGGGCTTGTGGATATGTGGTTGTGTGTGTGTGCATGCATGTATGTGTATGGGTATGTGTGCATCTGTGTGTGTATGTATGTGTGCATGGGTATGTGTGTGTGTGGGTGTAATACAATAGAAATAAACACCCAACATTATGGTTTTCCAAACTTGTCTTCTACTTTTTCCCAGGATCTAGGCATATTCTGGGAGCAAAGCAGAGGAAATTTGTCCCAAATGGGAAGTATGAGAACATGTGAAGTGAATTTCAATCCTTAGCTCTGCTATGATAAAGCAGTAAAATACCATTTCTCCAGTGATAGCTGTACTTTCCTTTTGGAAACTGACTCTGATAGGGCTTCACTGCATGTGCTCATGTGCCAGGAAGAAAGATTGGAAATTTCACACAAAGATCAAATGTCAGTAGATCCTATTAATTTTATTGGATGCTAGATGACTGCCTGAATCTTTGCAACTGGGCATTTAGGAAACTGCCCACCGCACCATTACCTCATGGAGTCAAATATCCTGGCACTGCATTCAATCGGCACCCGGACACTTCCCTGGACAGTCTCTCAAACATGCCCCTGGACAGTCCTGCACCCTTCCCTTCCAAGGCCTTCTCCTCTCACCCGAGTCCTGCCTCTGTCTCACCCCTTCCTGTTGATAGCACCAGACAGCAGTTTGTCTTACCAGTACTTGACTTCTAGCAGTGATGGTTTAAAAGGGAGATGAAAGCAGCATTTATTGAACCTCAGAGTCCTGTATAGAGTAAAGCATCACCAGTTGCACGCCATTTATACACAGTTGTAAAACAGAACATACTAAGAGGGAGTTAATGGCCTAGTGGTACTATTGTGAGACTATTAATCCAAAAGCTCAGCTAACGTTCTGGGAACTTGGGTTCGAATCCCACCACGGCAGATGGTGGAATTTGAATTTTAAAAAAAATCTGGAATTAAGAACCATTGTTAATTAAGAAATACATAAACCGTTGTTGATCATCAGAAAAGTCCATCTGGTTCACTAATGTACTTTAGGGAAGGAAATCTGCTGTCTTTACCTAGTCTGGTCTACGTGTGACCCCAGCACCACAGCAATGTGCTTGATTCTAAACTGCCCTCTGAAATGGCCCAACAAGACAAGAGCAACTAGGCATGGGCAATAAGTGGCAAGGGGGCAGGGCCAGAATGGGTGGGTCCTACGGGGTGGCCAATCAGATGGAGAGGGGTATACACAGACCTGCTGCCACTCTGCAATGGGATCAGTGGGGGAGAAGAATGAGGGGGCAGTCAGGGCTGCCAGTGGGGATGGGGGAATGGAGAGAGAGTCGGGGCTGGGCTGGCCATGCTGGGGCATTGCAGCTAGCCATGGGGGGACTGGTGATTGAGAATGGCCTGGTGGGTTTGGATAGGCCAGTGATTGGAGGAGTTGGGGGGTGAGGTAGGGGTGGGCCTGCAAAAGGAATTCGGAAGCTGGCAAATGGGGCTGTGCAGGGGGATGCCATGTGCATGCACCTATGTCCCCACTAACAGATCAGTGCATGCCCACTCAGCACTCTAATTCTGGCCTCTCCAGCAGGATGAACCCCCACCCCACCCCCAATTTCTAAATTCCAGCATGAATCTCTCTGGACCACAGAGTATCAGAGATTCGTGAAACTAAGTATGCCAAAACAAAAGGCAGGAAAATCTGTCGTGTTCCCACCCGTTCGAAACTTAGTTTAATTGTCACAATTATTTACAGTATGTATTGATTTAATCAAAAGATGTGAGTGTGTTCTTGCCAAATTTGCAGATGACACAAAAATAGGTGTGAAGGCAAGTGGTGAAGATGTCACAATAATTCTATAAGCAGGTTAAGTGCCTGTCCTTATGAAAACTCACATACAGCTTGATATTTAGTTCCCAGCTTTGGTCTCCTTGTAACCATGTCTCTGTAATGGCGAGAAGATTGTGACCATTAACTGTGATTTGAGCTGATGGTTCAGTTATTGTGTGCCTAACATTACATGCAATTAAGAGCCATTAGTTGTGCCTTTTTACCATTTCTTCTCCCTTTGACCCAATTTGGTGCTTTTTTTAATATTTGTACGCTTTGTACTGTCTGCCACACTCTAGGTACCATCACCTAAATTGCTGCCTTATAATGCTGCTGTATCCTTTTGCTTTGTCAATCCAAGTATTCCTTCTCCAAAACCATCCTCCCTGCCTACCCCCGTCTTAATTTAAAGCCCTGACGAGGAGACCACTCTAAAAATGAATATAATTATTACAAAATTATCTGCAGGACAAGGTAGTGCATAGCTTGCTATCTGGCATCCTTTGGTGTAAGTCCAATACATACATATTCCTTCTGTCTTTCTGCACCTTAACTGTAAGGTAAACTGGCCTGTGCAAATTAAGATTTAAACCTGAGGCACTACTCTAAGTGTTTCTTCAAAGGCAAGTCCACACAATTACAAATAGGAAAATTAAATCTTAAATATACATAAATAAATAACATATCAAATGGCTCCAATCCAGCCTTGGAGGTCAAACAATGCGCATAAGCTAATGTTTTAATGTTGGTAATATTATGTTAAACTTTCGGCTAGATAGTCATAAATCTAGAACTCCAGAACAAGACTTTATTTGATTACACTGTTGTGAAATAACTAGGAATGTTTTTCCTTCATTAAAAAGCCACTTTCAAATAGAAGATGTTATAGAAAAATGATATTGGTTCTGAATTAAAATCAAATGACCAATTTACTTCACCAGTTTCCTCCTTGATCTTGAAATTAGTGATCTCTGTCAGAATTACTTCATCTCTGGCCAGTAATACATCCGAGCAATATACTTCTAAGGCTGCTACGCTTACATGTTAAAACTTCAAGGACTGCATAAGTATGGAAAAAAACATCTAAAAAAAAGGACTTCTAAAGAATACGAATACATTATGTTTCCACTCGCAGGTGGCTTGGTTACCAAAGACACAGATTTAGGAGGGACCATGAGTAGAATTTTGATTTCATGTAAAGAGTTATATATGGAATGCATTACCTGAAAGGTTGGTGGAAGCAAATGTAATAGTAATTTTCAAAAGCAAATTGGATACGTACTTGAAAGGAAAATGTTTGTAGTGCCATGGAGAAAGAGTTAAAGAGTGAAATTAATTGGATAGTTCTTTTTAAATCTAGTATGGACACAATGGGCCCAATGGGCTCTGTCAGTGTTACAAGATTCTATAGTGATTCAATGGGGTTCAATGTGCATTGCAGCACAAAGGATTTCTGTTCACCCCCAATGTCTAATTTATGAGTTCACTTGCTGCTTAGTTGAAGTAAGGAGTCTGGTGTGTGGTTACTTGGCACATATGGTGGGGGCACAAAATGTTAAATGATTCTTTTTGTGCATCTATATTGGTTGAAATGAAACTTAAAACAATCCATCTGATACTTTCAATCTTTCAACAATGTTTGCAACGAGGATTGGGTGGTATAGCAGGTCAGAACAATGTTGAATACATTAAGAGTAATGTAATTATACGTTAGGGACCTGTGTTTGAACTCCATCCAGACAGATGGTAAGATGATTGTTAAATGCTAAAATGAAACAAGTTGGGGCACGTTCCTGTCACAAGCCTGACCTAGTACACTGCTTCACTAATTGGACAACTTAACTCACAGGGTCTGTAAAAATGACTGTAAAAAGGATCTTGCATTAATGCAGATAAGATTGAGGAATAGAGTAGCAAGGGCTCCAACTGCATCAGAATAACCTAACAAATATTCTGAGTACTTGAAGCTGTCGTAGGTGCAAATGAGGCAGATATGTCATCTCCTTTCAAAGCGATATTTACTTTAATGAGCACATACGTCAGACATAAATGTATTCGTAATGGAAAAAAAATAGTAACACCGGAAAGGGACGGACAATACAATTGTTATTGTATTTATGGATTAACGGATTTGAGTCTGGAATCTAATTCAGATTTGGTACCCATACATGCAATGAGTAAACCTCTTGTGCTGTACATAACAATGAGAAGAGGTCACTCAGTACTTTCAGCAAGCCCGTTCCCCCATTCAGTGAGAGCAAGGCTGATCTGCATTTTAACTTGATTCACCTCCTTTGGCTCCATATCCTTTTGTACTGTATCTAACAAAAAGCTCACGATCTTGATTGAAAATAATAAAATAAGTTAGCATCCACTGCTTTTTGTCAGGAAGTTTCACACTCCTATGGCCCTTTATGTTAAGAAATGTTTCCTGATTGGCCAGGTTCTGACTTTAAGGTTAAATCCCATGTTCAATCGAAGCAATGCTTGACTGACTGGAGAGCAAAAATTTAGTAGAGACTTGTGAAGGTTGTCCAGGAGATGATATTAGACACATGGTGACCCAAAGGATATAAAGAGAAATCACTCTTTCACTCGTGAAAAAGTGAAAGTCCTTTGGTAGATATCCACATACATTTTATCTTGTATTTCAGAAACACCAACTCCTACTGCTCACCGGAAAGGCATTAGGATCAATTGTGCACGCGCCCGTGTCACAGCATGGTCCGACTGTGCACATACAACTGCTCCTGGTGTCTTTCCAATGGGGCTGAGTGTGCACACACAACTGCTCCTGGTGCCATACCAATGGGGCTGAGTGTGCACATGCAACTGCTCCTGGTGCCATACCAATGGGGCTGAGTGTGCACATGCAACTGCTCCTGGTGCCTTACCAATGGGACTGAGTGTGCACACACAACTGCTCCTGGTGTCTTTGATGGCAGGAGTTGCAATGTTGGTTTGGAAGCCTGAGGCCATTCAGCCAGGAGATTGTTACTGAACTATATCAGCTCCTTCAACACAACTTTGAGCCTCAGAGCAAGGAGAGGACAACATTGCCAGGCACTGTCACAGTGAAGTTAAACTCCTATGTGACTGAACCTTTCCATGCAGGGGTCCGTCCAAATCAGGCTGGACATATATTCTGGGAGGCATTGGCAGAAGTGGCATCAATGCGCAGTTTAGTTGAGCCGACTGGCTTCTTTCTGTGCTGTACATTTTATGAAGTTCAATGTGAAATTGGCAGCTCAGAGATCCAGTATTGGGTTCTGCCACATTGAGCTTTCTCCAGCAAGCTGGTCACCTCTCTGGAGTCACACCAGCTGTTTCCTGTGACACTGACACTGAGTGTGAACCCATCTCCACTAAATTCCACTACTGAGCCTGGACAATTCCTTCCCCTGCCAGTTGCTTTCAGGGAAAGGAAATCAGCAGCGCACCACAGTCCATTTGGTCACCACCATTAGGTTTGATATAACTAATTAATCACTATCGCAGTCCCAGCTAAGCCTAACTTCAGTTCATAATCAATATTCTTTCTTCCAACTCTACAGCCCAAGTAGGGATCTCATCAACTGATAGGAGCACTGATCACATGGTCTGTAGGTTATGCAGATATTTCCATCAAGTAACTTCTGCCAACATCGAGTCAAACTTTTCCATGGGTGAGGCATAGGTTCCTAATGTAGAGAAGATCCAGTGATCCCCAAGTCCAGGTTGTGATTGGCTGGTAGCTGGTCACTGATCCAGAAAACTTCAGGTGGTAGCCGAGCTTGGGTTGCGATTGGCTGGCAGTCAGACCTAGCGGCCGTTGTCAGGAGCTGCTGTGCTCCCAGAATGTTTTGTTTGCCCCCAGGAGACTCTGATTCTGGGGCATTTCCTGACCATTCCGAGAGGGTTAGCAACAACAAATCCAACATTCCCAACATGCTGTCCGTTGATGCATCCAGGTGGTGACACAGGCCTTATGTACCAAGAGACAGGTGATTGTATCTTATTCTCCTGAAGGAGGAAAAAGCAGTATAAGCATATACTTGGATTTGTCAGGATCATGGAATTTCTTACGGAATAGGAAACCATCGAGCACGAGCGCGTGGCCCTTCAGTTCCCCAGTGTCGGTGGGAAGAGAAGTAGGAAGTATAAGTGTGCAATATGTGTGTGACCACGCACACTACATCATGTTGATGAATACCTGCTATCTTGGTGCCAGATTCAATGCCTTCATTCTGAGGCCATCGGTCATTCCTCTGTTTTCATGCTTCCAGAAGCAAAGAGAGGGTTGTTTCCAGGGACAAAGGTCCTGGACAGGCTGCCGATGAATTCCCTCCACCACCAAACCGTATGAGGACAGTGGGCATATAATGAGAGCCATGGGATCAAGAAGTAGACCATTGCTAAACTCTGGACTGTTTGGAGAGGGAGCAGCCTTCAGTGCAGGGCACTGTTTCTCCAAATTCCTCATGGTCTGAGGTGTCCTTCCACTCTGAGGGCACACCCATTGCCAGGGAAATCTGGATACCGTCTCAGTAGGAGGAAGAGGTGGGGGAGGAGAAATCCATGACATCTTTGCTTAAGACAGATTGCCCACTTCTCTTCACCAGCATGAGTGCTGTATTCTCCACGTCATCACTCATCTGGGATACCCTGTCATTGTGAAACTGGTGCCATAAACAGAACAAAAAAAAAACCTTCCATAACATCTTAATCTAACAACACACCTAGTCATAAAAACAATAAACTATTCATTATTTTGCATTATGTCAGTGTCTGTCTTGTGTGTGCCTTTGCGTGGCCACGTATCCCCTTGCAATGCTTCCCCAGGGGCTGGAGGGTGGCTGCTGGTTTTCACTGGGGAGGCTACAGATATCCTTGCTGGACAGCCTTCTGCAGTGCTGGGCCTTGAAGACCTGGCTTCAGACCTTGTGCCACACTGACACGGCTGGCAGCAGTGTTGGCTGACTGACAGAGGCAGTAGCAAGGGCACTGATGGAATGGCAGTGCTGGAAAAGCAAACACTGTCATTGCCAGAGAAATCAGAAGGTTGGTGCCCCATGGAGCCCCTTCCATTCCCATTGGGCAGCTGCTCAGTGAACCTAGTGACAGGCTGGTGAAGAGACTGCCAAAATTCTTGCCACCAGAAACGTACACGTCTCTTTAAGCACTGAGATCTGAGCCATGATAACAGCAGTCTGAACCTATATGTCAGCAAGGAAGGATCTCATGATTTCCATTTGAGCTTCGACTGCAATACTTGGGTATTGGGCGGTTTCCGTCCACGCTGCAGTGGAAAGTGAAACAACAGCTGCCAGGCGCTGCATTGTTAGTTTTAGGAGCAGTGTCACGGAGCTGGCTATCACTTTCATGTCAGAAAGGATCATCTTCCAGCTCTGCGTGATGCCCCCAGCCAAGTTGGAACCAGACTCCTTCATGCTTAGTGACAGCAATACAGGTGGCCAATGTATCAAACATGTTCCTCAATGTTTTCCCATACTCTGCCTCATTGGATTTCTCCTGAGTCTGTTATAACCCAGTTCAACTGTGTCCTCTCGCTCTGAGTGAGCTGTGGGCTGGCCTCAGCACAATCTAACAGAATGATTCACCACAAGCAAATCCTGACATAATACTGGCCTCTACACTGCCGATGTCTGAGTGAGTGGCTGCATTTATCCGCTCAAGTGATGGGGGCTAACTCATCAGTGATATGGTGTTACCCTCCCTCTTCCTATGGCTGGACAGGCAGCACTTCTTGGGTATCAGAAAGCAGGAAATCAGAAGGGAGACTTGGGGTGAGGAAGGGGGATGCAATGCAAGAAATCCATGGCCGCACTATCAACAGCTTGCACGTCAGAGTAAAAGGATGAGAGTGAGCTGGGAGTTCAGAAGGGCCTTATGGAGTAACATAGGGCTCTATTTTGATTCTAAGTGCTGGGCAATCTTAAAACTGGGAGTGTTTCAGATCTGACTTTTAGACCTGTTCTCAGGCACCCCTACGTGGACTCTGCCTACAAGAATATAGGCAATTCCAAATCCTGCTGCAGAAGCCTGTGGGTAGGGCTTATCGTACCTGAAACCCTGCAGCTTCAATCGGCACCTCCAACTGCCCAAGGACAGAAAGAAAATGATATAATGCCCCTGTCACATCCCTCCCAGGCCCCCACAGAAATTGCCCCACCCCCTCACCCAGACCAATCGCGGCCCCTCCCTTCCCCTTACGGATCTCAGGCAGAGTGGCAGCAGACCCACCTTCTCCCACCCCCATTGATCTCAAGCCGAGAGCCATCCTCCTCACTAACTGGAGTGCCCGAATTGGACTTTTGTGAAGCGTGTCTGTTTAGCACCAATTCTGACTGGGCAAATTGGTGGTAAAGGGGGAAGTGCTGGTAAGGTTGGGCATGCAGCCCATTAAGTCAATTTAAATGCACGCAAATACATTTAAATGGCTATCACACCCATTTCAGGCACAGTCTCTATCGCGTCCATTTTTGGGCTTTGGTAAAAGGGGAACTGGCACGGAAGCAGGCGGAGATCACGCTACTCGCTTCTCGCCTGACTTTGCCAAGTTTTTGTGCCCAAAAATGGGCACAGTATGATGGTAAAATTGGGCCCATAGTATCATCCTCAATATTCTCAGCAACACCAGATGGTACAGATTCTGTCACAGCCAGTCCCGAAGATGTGCATCCTGAATCCCTCTATCAGCACCAATGCACAATGGCAGCAGTATCCACCATCTGCAAGATGCACAACAGCAGTTCATTGAGGCTTCTTTAACAGCACCTTCCAAATCCATGACATCTACCATCTAGAAGGTCAAAGACAGCAGATGCAAGGGAATGCCACCACATGCAAATTACCCTTCTACCATACACCATCCTGGAGTGGAAGGATATCTCTGTCCCTTCACTGTCACTCAGTCAAAATCCTGGAACTCCCTTCCCAATAGCACTGTGGATGTACCTATCAGACATGGGGCAGAATTTTCCTGTCCTGCCCGCCATGGGAATCAGAGCAGGCGGGACAGCGCCATGCAAATGGCTGTTGATCTCAGGCAACTTTTTCTGGTCTTGGGGTGAATGCAGCTGGAAAAATCCCACACTTGGATTTCAAAAGGACAACTCACAATCACCTTTTCAAGGGCAATTAGGGATGGGCAATAAATGCTGGTCTTGCCAACAACACCCAAGCCCTGTGAAATAATAAAAAACATTGTGTCTGCCCTGCTCCCCCAACACCTGAAAATGGGTGCAGACAGAATTTTAACTTATTTTTAATGAAACCACATATGAAAGGTGCAACATTATAGAAAAGGAATAATACATGTCCTCATCTGATATATTCCAGTTGTACTTTAACTATTTGTATAGGTGTGATCAGACAGAAATCAAATAATTTGGGAATTATACAGGCATGTTTGCACAGTGATAAATAGATGAAATGTATGGTGCAACCCAATTAAAGCATTGTCTTCCACTGCGTCAGCAGAACTGTATTTGGTAACACTGCAGAATGTTGTTTTGTAACGTTGACATAGAAAATTAGGAGTTTGTGCAGTCAACAGAAACTGGGGTGGGGGAGAAGTCATTTCTTTGAGTTTACTGCAATGCTACCCCCTACTGGCGTCGAAGTGTAACCTACTTTAAATGTAATAATCACACAGGACAGCTGTTAGCATCTAGAATTTCACAATGATACAAGAATGAAACTTTTGGAGAAGTGGTATTGGTTTTCCTTTGTGGTAAGCTGTCAGTAAATTTTTTTTTTAAATTACTCGTGTTTAAGCAATCCCAAAATAAGTTTTCATCAAATGTAATTGCACTTGTCACTATAATACAGTTTTAAAGTATTTGGTCCATATAATTCTGGTGTAGGAGCCAGTTTAACTGTGGTCTGCCCTCATGAAGATATGTAGCACGTACAATTTATGCATAATTAAGAAAGAAATATTTTAAAATCACTGTGAATGGCATTGTTGGATTCTAGTGCAACTTTTTTTATGATGTCAGGCTTTATTTTGCATTATAGTGAAAAATTTCATGTCGTAAAGAAAATGCATTTTAAAATGTATCACCATTTGTAGAAGTGAAACAGAACTTGCTTTTTAAACCAATGAACACCTTGACAATTTATCATCCATAGGCTGTTTGGTATTAAATGCAGAAATACTTGGCTTACTTCGTCACAATTTACTTCAGGCTGTATGTAATTATTTTCTTTTGACAAACATCTTTCTAAATGTAAACTAATGCTTCTCTTTTTTTCCTTGTTCTTATCTCTCTCAACAGATGTAATTTTTAATATGTACACTAAATCCTCTTAATATTCAGTTGGACATTTGATATGATATAGCTCTAAATAACAGGGTAGCACAGTGTTTAACACTGTTTCCTCACAGTACCAGGGACCCGGGTTCAATTACAGCTTTGGGAGAGTGTGTGGAGTTTGCACCTTCTCTTGGTGTCTGCATGGGTTTCCTCCAGGAGCTTTGGTTTCCTCCCACAGTCCAAAAAACATGAGGGTTAGGTTGGTTGGCCATGTTAAATTGCCCCTTTGTGTCAGTCAGATTAACAGGGTAAATATGTGAAGTTACGGGAATAGGGCCTGGGTAGGATTGTTGGTGCTGCAGGCTTGATGGGCCAAATGGCCTTCTTCTGCACTTTAGGAATTCTATGATTTTGAACTTCAGTCGGAAAGACTTTGTACAAGTACTGTCATATATTGACTATCATAGTGGAATGGTAACCCATTGTATTAATTTAAGTTCTTTCATTACCAAGTTGTGAAATTTAATTCATTAAATCTGGAGATTCATGTGCTGACAGCAAAAAGTATTTATCGTGAACATTGTAAAAGCCCCACCAGTTTAGGAATGTCAATTTGGGAAGGAAAGTCTGGCCTACCTGTGTCTCATGTGATACATTACATAGTGGATTCTCAAGTAGCCTAGGAAAGCCACTTAGTTGTAAAATCAGGGCAACCTGGAAGAAGTACAATACTTCTAGAGAACTTTGATAAGCATTCAAATAAAGACAAGAAATCCTATGATCATAATTTCCCAACACGAAGACAGAGCTAACGTTTTGAGTCTGGATGATTTTTTGTCCAGACTTAAAACATTGGCTTTATTCTCTCTCGATGTAGAAATTCTTTCCACACACCTGACGAAGGAACACCATTTCTGAAAGCTTGTGAGATTACTATCAAATAAACCGGTTGGACTCTAACCTCATGTTGTGAGACTTCTTACTGTGTTTATTCTTTCTCCATAGATACTATCAGACTTGCTGAGATTTTACAGCATTTTCGGTTTTTGTTTCAAATTGAAATATCTGCAGTAATTTGCTTCTGTCAGAATTTCCCAATATTTGCAATGCTCACAGTTCACATTTTTTAGTCAATACCTGTTGCACTGCTCTGTATATCTGAGTGCTGTTTACTATGTGCCCTGAGATCACTGAAATTTTGGGAATGTAAGAAAGAATTAAAAAGAACTAGGGAGATTTGAAAATATCTCCTTAGATATTTTCAAAGAGAATTAAAAGGAACAGCATAAATGGAAATAAAAGGTCAAAGTGGGTGGCACAGTGGTTAGCAGCTGCTTCACGCAGCCAGGGACCTGGGTTCAATTCTAGCCTTGGGTAATTGTGGAGTTTGCATATTCTCCCTGCGTCTGTGTGGGTTTCCTCTGGGTGCTCTGCTTTCCTCCCACAGTCCAAAGGTGTGCAGGTTAGGTGGATTGGCTTTGCTAAATTGCCCCTTAATGTCTCAAGATGTGTTGGTTAGGGGGGGTCAATGGAGTAAATAACTGGAGTTATGGGGATAAGGCTTGGGTAAAAGTCAGTGCAGACTCGATGGGCCAAATGGCTTCCTTCTGCACTGTAAGAATTCTATTCTGTGATTTTAAAAGATGAAAGAAATTAAGGTAATATGATAAAAATCAGAAAAGGCGAATGGAGAAATACACAATAAGATTGGGAAGTACTATAAGAATAAAAATGAATTATATGAAGTTGTAAACAGAGTTCTGAATACACATAAGTGAAACATAGTGGAGGGGGGCTAGAATGGAACAGTTTTATCATTTTGTTGCTTACCCTTAGTTTGCTTGCACTTGTGTACAAATAGAAAAGTCTTTAGGAAAAAGAGGAAAAAATCTTCAGAAGAATATTGGTTTGCACAAAAAGACTGATGTTAAATGGCTGCATTTGATTTCGATTGGTGAGAAAGTCGCGGACTGTATTCTGAAGAGTTCAGGTGTGGGTTCACCTGGATTTATTCAGAATGAGTAACAGGACTATTATGAGGATTTCACAAAGAGGGAGTGTCGTGGTATTTGTGAAGGAGGAGGTTGGGAAAGGAGGTGACTGGTAACTTTACCCTTGAGACAGTAGGGAGGATGATTCACCGTACACTGGAAAAAAGATGACGTCGAGGTAAAGGAATGGGTCCAGAACAACAAGCTGTCGGAAAGTGGCAGCTGCCTTGTTTTTCAGTGAATTTTGTGTATTCCACTGATCAATCAGAGAGTTGTCAACTTCTCTTGGTCTGCGCACACAGGCTGACACTGAACATCTAGTATTGAGGTGATTGATCTGATGTCTTTTGAAAAGTCTTTGATTTTACCAAACAAAATCTAATTCAAAGAAACAACACTCTCTCACACACCTTTGGGTTAGTTCAAGAAAATGAATGTTTATTAACCTCACGTTATAAAAACTCTTTTGATTGTGTGCCATACAATACCACAAAACCTTCTAGCACAGAAGGTGATCATTGGCCATTCATGTCTGTGCCAACATTTTGAAAAAGCTATCCAATTAGTTACACTCCCTGTTCTTCACTTCTTCCCACAACTCTGCATTTTGTTCATTTTTAAGTAAGTATTTTATTCCCTCTTCCCTATTAAATCTGCTTCCTCCATCTTTCCAGGCAACGCATTCCCCATCAAAATTAAAAATTGTTGTGTTAGAAACAAGTGATCAAACAAAAAGAAAAGTACAGCACAGGAACAGATCCTTTGGTCCTCCAAGCCTGCGCCAATGCCTGCCTAAGTTAAAACTGTATTCATGTTTTTGTCTAGTTGCCCCTTAAATGCCACTTTTGTACCTGCTCTCACCACCTCCCCAGTGGCGTGTTCCAGATATTCACCACTCGCTGTGTAAAAAAAACTTGCCTCATGTGTCTCCTCCCATGTATCATAAACCTACATCCCTAGTACTTGACTTTTCTACCCTAGGAAAGAATATCTGACTATCCACTCTGTCTATGCCATTCATATCCTCGTAAACCTCTATCAGGTCACCCCTCAACCTCAGTCATTCCAGATCTCTTATACACTTTTAACAGACTGTGACTATTACTCAGTTTTGCAGCAATTGAAAAGCAAAAGCCCTTCAAAGAAAGAGAAGGTGAGGTATGTTAGTATCTCAATAACGCGAAAGTGATGCTTGCCACCCCCTACCCCCTACCAAATGACATGTTGGAATTTTAGCCCTGCTCAAGATGTAAAAAGTATGATGCGTAGTTTGCTTTCTGCTAGTCAGGTGCAGAGTTAACTGCTGAATATTACACATGTCACATAGAAGGAAGTGGTGGAAGAAATGAGGAGTGGTGAACAAAGATTCGTTTTAAGTTACAGTCAGCATTGCCCTCTTTTAAACTACTATCATCTATTTGACACATAGGCGGCACGGTAGCACAGTGGTTAGCACTGCTGCTTCACAGCTCCAGGGACCTGGGTTCGAATCCTGACTCGGGTCACTGTCTGTGTGGAGTTTGCACATTTTCCCCATGTTTGCATGGGTTTCCTCTGGGTGCTCCGGTTTCCTCCCACAGTCCAAAGACATGTGGGTTAGGTTGATTGGTCATGCTAAATTGTCTCTTAATGTCCCAGGATGCATAGATTAGAGGGATTAATGGATAAATATGTAGGGATATGGGGATAAGGCTGGATAGGATTGTGGTTGGTATAGACTAGATAGGCTGAATGGCCTCTTTCTGCACTGTAGGATTCTATGGCACTGGACAAATATTTAATTTATAGCTTTTTTTTATGACTAAGTTTAATTTAAATATGCTTGTCCATCCTGTCAGTGAAAATTATCTCCAGGGTAAGCATGACTTAGAAGCTGGACATTGAAAGTAAGTCCAGTTCATAAGCAGAGAGGAGGAACTGGCTCACAATAATCTGCACTTTCCTCTCCCTTCCACTCTGTTGTAACTACAATAGGGCGGGTGCTGCAATTACATCAGCACAACAGTAATACAACCCAACCCATTGGCAGCGGAACATCAGTACTGTGGTTTGTACTCAGGGTTTTGTTGTGATGGTGACAACTCTGCTAAAACCTCAATCAGAGCCAACCTGAGCTCTTAGTCAAAGTGAGTCAAATAGTGGATTTCACATGCCAAAATCAGCCAGTTCAAACAAACTTAATCCAAGCCGAGAGATCAGACAAAGAGCAGTGGGTTCATTCCCCACAGAGCACATTGTCCTAAAAACAGTTCAGTACACACAAGTTCTGATAGAAATTACAACACAGGGCAAAGTCATTCACACTTCTTGCCTGTACCAATACTGTTATTCTTTTCTCTAATCCCATTCTCTCCCATCTTTTTTCAAATACTTAACCCATTTCCCTTTAAAGTTTCTAGGTCTGGGCTCAAAAGTCACTTGTGATGAAGCATCCCATGGTCTAATAGCCCTCAGTTCAAAAACTTTCCTTCTCCTTTGGTTTTTACCGAAGGACCCCTCAGTCACTGTGTCTTTGTTCCCCAATCACCCAAACTTATTTATCCACAGTAAGATCCCCAGGTCATACTCACCCATTTACTGACAGCTCTTCTCTTGGTGCTGTTCCCACTCGCGTTAATATTGCATCTGAGTTCTGCAGAAAATGTATTGCCCTCCATTCTCCCTCTCCATGTGACCCAAGCTCCAAACTCTTAAGCCTCAATTCCCTTCTCTGCTAACTGATATTTATGGCACCCAGTCTTCCTTACAACTGGAAATACCCACCTTGTCTTTGTCCCCCCTCAAAACCTTTCGTAACTCAGCCCTCACTCTTCCTTGTCTATGTGTTCAACTTTTTTAATGTACTCACTCCAGCTGTGCAGCAACCAATACCTGCTTTTTGATTTTATCCTCCAGAAATGAACTTGGCTGCTTTGTTCCATGGTTAATGCGCTTATCAACCTGTGTCATTACTTTTAGTTGTGTGTGTGTGTGTGTACCTCAAGATCCCTCTGCCCTACTGAGGCACTGACTTTCCAAGCATTTATTTTACATTTGGTTTCTTTACTATTCTTACCTGCATCATTCTCAAACTTATCTATCTTGAAGTTCATCTGCCAATTAAATGCCCTATTCTGCGGGTTTATTAAAGTCTTTCTATATCTCATTGCGATCCTGTATATAGTCTAGATCCCCAACTCCCATTTACCGAGACTGACAGATTTCAAAATTGTACCTCACATCCCATAGATATTCCGTCAACATTTGTATGAATATGTAAATATGTATTTCCATGTAGATAATCTGACAAAAAAATTAGAGACGGAACCTATGCCTGGTATGTGTGTATTTATGGATAAGGTTCTGATTTGCCTACATGGCAAGGGGAAAAGCAACATCTTAGATTTTGTGATCTGAACAGGGTGCAAACTGCACTGATTCTCTGGAGCATTGTTCAGCCTGTGCTTCTGCCTCTAACTGATAGCAAACGCAGCACCCAGCCCTGACAACAGAATGATAGCTTTGTTTATCGCTTTGAATGAATAACAAAATGATAGACAGAAATCAGAGCTGCTCCCCTCCCAAACCCCCTTTCCGACCTTTGATCAGAAAAAAGTTCCAAATCGGGCGGTGGCGCCGGAATGTGTTGCTGTTTATATCTGCTATTTATTAATAAAGTGAACAATGGATTCACAGTGGAACAATGGGTGGGCGCAGGACTTCAGAACATAGAGCCAGAGAAAGAAAGCGGCTGGCTTTAGACTTTCAGACAACGAGGGATCGAAAGATACAACATAGAGCCAGTGACTGAGACAGACAGGCAAGTAGTCAGAGAGAGAGAAAGACGTCAGTCGGAATAACAGACAGGGAAATCGCAATCAAAGAGAGAATAACAGACAGGCAACAGGCAGTTGGAGAAAGAATAACAGACATGCAATACGACAGGTAAAGAGAGAATAACAGGCTGCAGGCAGTTTAAAAGAGAATAGCAGACAGGCAACAGGCAGGTAAAGAAAGAATAACAGGCTGCAGGTAGTTAAAGAGAGAATAACAGACAGGCAATAGGCAGTTAACGAGAGAATAATATACAGGCAACAGGCAGTTAAGGACAGAATAACAAGGAACAGCGTGTTAAATACATAATAACACATAGGGGAGAGACCGGCGCCAGAGGAACAGTCAAACAGCAGAGAGAGATAATTTGCGACAGCAGCGAAATGGACACTGAGAGATAACGGAAACTAGTAGTTAGGGCAGCATTGCCGAATTCTAATGCAAGATTCAAGCAAATTCTTATTCTGAACAAGAGAAATGACTCATTAATTAAATGTAAGAATTGGTACAGCTGGCATTCAACATGCTCAGAAAGGAGGGGTTTATCTGTTCTGGTTGTGTTAAATTAATGAGTTAACTGTGTTCAAATCTAATCAAATTTTATAGACTAGAAATAGACAGAATACCCCTATCCGCTCGGTGATTACTAGTTTTGGAATATTTTGTAAGTTTTTTTCTATGAGAATAATTTTGTTAGAGGTGTTAAAATTTCAATACAGGATGTCTGGAGACGGGGCGATTAAAATGAGTATGTTTCACAGTAAACCATTGAGCCAAACGAGCAGAGGGCGCGTTCTGCAGGCTGGGATAGGCACCTTCCTTAGACTTTAACGTAGCAAACATTTCAAACATCCCTCCCATTAAAATAAACTACAGCAAACTTTATAATCTTATCTTCATGTTTAAGAAACACTGTTTATAAAGTTCAAGGTTTTGTTTAAAGTGTAAAGTGTATTAATTATTGTCACAAGTAGGCTTACACTGCAATGAGGTTACTGTGAAAATCGCCTGGTCGCCACACTCCGGCACCTGTTCAGGAGAAAGAATTTTGTATGGCCAATGCATCTAACCAGCACGTCTTTCAGACTGTGGGAGGAAATCAGAGCACCCAGAGGAACCCACATGGACACGGGGAGAATGTGCAGAGTCTGCACAGAGAGGGACCCAAACTGGGATTTTAATCTGGGTCCCTGGCGTTGTGAGGCAGCAGTGCTAACCACTGTGCCTATAGTAACCACTGTTACCCTATACCTCTGTGGCTTATTTTTAAATTCATCAGTTCATTTTGCATGAACCAGGATGAATTTTAGGTCTGAGGATAAACCATGTTTTTGATTTCTCATCAGAAACAAGCACCAGCAAGATGACCAGAAATCAAAGTCCAAGTAATGGGCTGGGTTACTGCTTTCCTCACTCCCAACACAGCTAAGACTCCCTTTATAACTTCCAGACAGGGGTTCTGAACAGCAGCCTCCCAAAAGGAGCACACACATCTCTCAATACCTGGAGCTCCTTTCCCTCAGCCATTCTTGGTAAGGTGAGGAGGGAAGAATATGTGTGTGTCTTTTTGAGAAGTGTTGATTAGGTCTCATTTCATTATTTATTTTTAAATTTATTGCACTCTTGAATCTTATCAGAACTTCTGCAAGAAAAAATTCATATTTGTTGGAGAGGAGTTCCTCACACTGGAATATAAAGGTTTTCTGATTATAGCCTGTTATCAGGATTATTCTGGGCAAGAGAGTGGGTTGGTGCTGGAGCATAGAGGAAGTTGTCTTGTCTCAGAGATGCCTGGGTTTTCTGCTGCTCTTGGTGTTCCCCTGATCTACACTGAGGGCAAGCTTCCTGCAGTTAACGGTAATGAGAAGATCACCTTACTTACAATTTAACACTATCAAGAAGTTTAACAAAAGAAGTTAATGTTGACAAAGGGTAGCATTGTGATACATTGGTTAGCACTGCTGCCTCACAACACCAGGGATCCTGGTTTGATTCTTGGCTTGGGTCCTGTCTATTCAGAGTTTGCATGGTCTCCCTGTATCTGCATGTCTCCTCCAGGTGCTATCCCACAGTCCGAAAGATGTGCTGTTCAGGATTCGCCATGCTAAGTTCTCCCTCAGTGTACCCGAACAGGTACTGCAGTGTGGCAACTAGGGAATTTTCACAGTAACTTCATTGCAGTGTTAATATAAGCCTACTTATGACACCAATTAAAAAACTTTAAATGATCCTCATCATTGTTGAATGGAAATCTTCTCCAATGTACATTGGTTTGGAGAGTCCTCTCTTGATAGCATAAGGAAATCCCTGACAAACTGTATCAATTTAGTGGGATTAATGGTTTCATGCTGGCAATTTTGTCTTCCGATTTTTGATGTCTCATGAACTGTATTGAAAATTATCATCTCACTTCCTTCAGGCCTCTAAGCATTCTGCTGAAGAAAGAACCTTTGCCCAAATCAAGTGAGCACCATTGAATTTCAGACACATTAAGCCAGGACACATAATCTTGTTCCACTTCAATGTCATTGCTCTATGTGTGAAGTATATATTTGTAGTGGTATTCCTTTAAACATGTAATTCCACTCTAATACACAGATCACAGTACATCATTTCAGATGATGATGATAGAAAATGTCTGTGGCCATTTTCTTTCATGAATTGTCCAAACACTGCTGACCAAGTAACATTTCATCACCTAAGTTTCCTTCTTCCATGACAGGTCTTTTTAAGTAACAATATTCTAATGCTTTATATCATGGCTTGCCTTGATGAATCAAACGTATGACAGACTCAGTTCAATCTCATCACAAACAAACAAACACTGCAATGTGGACAACTGCATGAAAGAATCACCCTTCTGGATCCAAACCCGTCCACCCAACAGCCTCAACACAATCCAAACCCGTCCACCCAACAGCCTCTGCAACACATGTTCAGTTTTCGTCCGGGTCACATGAGGCTACTTCCCCCCACCCCCCGACTTTATCACTCTCTTTGAAGCCAATTCACTTGATGCCGATGTCTTCTCCATTGGGGATAACGTCTGTTTACTCTCGCAGAAACAACGCAACAAAACTCCATTCTCCCACAAACTGCTAATGAGGACTCGCTGTTCTC
This sequence comes from Sphyrna mokarran, assembly GCA_024679065.1. Lineage (NCBI taxonomy): Eukaryota > Metazoa > Chordata > Chondrichthyes > Carcharhiniformes > Carcharhinidae > Sphyrna > Sphyrna mokarran. The sequence goes on from JAGIQG010000003.1 coordinate 109,655,467, forward strand.
CAATTCCCTGCTTTTATTGCCAGCTACAACTCTCTCACTGAATTGCCGCTTCTCTCTGAATAGAGGACATTTCCCACAACTTATTCCTACCTTGTTATAAATCATTGTGTCACCATTTGAAATGAACCAGAACTTCGCGAATTCTCTGGTGATTAAAGACACGGATTGTTCTCTAAGAAGACAGGAACATAACTCAGTCGGTAAAACTTACCCCAACGCTGGGGAGCAACTGATTTTGCCAAAACTGTTTCCCTTTTTGTTTGATGCTGGTTAACTGGGATCTTCCTGCGTTGAAAGCTGCTGTGAATTTCCTGGAAGGAGAGCGCACGGCTGTCTTTAAGCACGGTGCTGGAAAGCTCCAAGAAACTTGAGCTGGTTTCAACTCTGATTCCCCAAACACACCGCGACCTCCTCTTTCTCAAATATTACGTAATGCCATCGCTATGTTCATTCATTTAACAAGGCACCCCCCCAACCAAAAAAATTAACCCCTTCCTTCCACTGTCTGATACACACACCGATGGAAGCAAGGCTCTGTATGTACAGGTTTACAACAATTCAAAAAAAAACTCGAGGGGAGGGGTAGAAAGCAAATCCCATTCCCAGTATATTCGGAATACAAATCCCATTCTCAGTATATTCGGAATACAAATCCCATTCTCAGTATATTCGGAATACAAATCCCATTCTCAGTATATTCGGAATACAAATCCCATTCTCAGTATATTCGGAATACCATCAGCTGAATTTTAGTGCGCCTTTCATTGAAAACTTACACCTGCAATCAAAGCTTTAAACATTGTATTTAAATAATGTAATCTAGAAGTTATCAAGCGACATCATCCCCCGTGAGGATTTTGTCTGTAAAATGAGAACCTTATTGGCCGAATTTCAGTGGTTAATTTGGGTGTGTAAATTTCTGTTTGCAGTCGGTATGCGAGCTGACACTATTTGATTGATTGTGTCCGCACCCTCTCGCCCATCTCAATTTCTTGTTTGGTTTAGAAACTGTAGCGCAGGGCAAAAAAACTAATATTGATTAAACAGCAAACGAAACAGAAAGCGGCTTCTGGTCAGCGTTGATGTTGTGACTGAAACACGGAATGAAGTGGAGGGGATCTGAAGCAGCCCCTGCTTTTTGTTGGGATGGTGCTTCATTCATGTAAGGCTTGCCTGTAATGTTGCAAGCCCTTGGGCTGAGGGCCCCACTCCCAGCGTGTGCTCTGCTGCATTTGGCAGCTCCTGTACCGCGGGACGTGAGTGAGAGGCACTTCATATATAACAGGGGGAGAGAAGGCACTCATTGCATTTACTGCAACAGAAACAACGCGGAGTTGCTGACATATTGGATGTTACACGCGTGTCTGTTTGCATGGTTACAAAGTTCAGCTCAAGCCCGCAGGGCGAGGAACTATCTTTAACATTTAATTATATCAAACACCAGGGATATAAAATAAACATTGTCTTGTTTTAAGGTTCGCATTATACGTGATCTTCACACATGAGAATGTGGAAACACTTCCAATAACCCGGTTTGAACTTTTTGGTTCCGCTTTATAGGAACATAAGAGATAGGAGCCATTCGACCCTCGACCCTGCTCCCCCATTCCACCAGATCAGGGCTAACATTCCTCAAACCAAAAGAGAAAATGCTGGAAAATCTCAGCAGGTCTGGCAGCATCTGTAAGGAGAGAAAAAAGCTGACCTTTCGAGTCCAGATCACCCTTTGTCAAAGCTGGTTATTCCTCAACGCATTTCCCGCACTCACATCTTTAATATCCAGAAATCTATCCATCTCTCTAATTAATCCACTATACACGGCTCTTAATTAAAAAGCCGTTGCAGAATTCGATGCTTACAACTCTGAAAGTCTTCAACAATGTATCCATTTATTTAATTTTAAAAAACTGTAAAAGTTAAAACCAGGATTCCGGGGGAATTATTGTTGTGATGTTTATATGATTTTTAGATTAGTTTTTATGGTGTGGTATACTGGATCGTATTCTCGTTAATTAATAACACTGCATTAACTGCATACTTTAACTTTCTAATTGCCTTTAATAACTTGTTTCTCTGCTGAGAGACAATAACAAGACTCTCTGAGTGCAGAGATACAGGTCATACATATAATTACCATGTGTGATTGTCCCGGGAACATTATGTCATTGCCATGTCTGCTTTTACTTAAGAGAGTTTCCTTTCTGACGTCGGGCAAGTTGGCGAGGCTGCAGTAAAAGGATGTTTGATTTCTCCAAATCATTTCATTTCAGCTTCTTTTAAATGTCACGCTTTTTTTGACAGCGAAACAGCCACAAAGAATGTTCACTTTAATGAAATGAAAACCATTTGAAGACAAACACCTTGATAGAGCAGTTTGCATTGGCTTGTCTCTGTGCGATATGAATAAACTGGATTAAGGTAACGCTTGTATGCCCTCTGATTATTTTCGTGTGCCATAAAAAGTGCCATAACTGTGCCATAAAAAGAATCCGAGCAATGATAGATAATCTAACAGTGATCGTCCTTATGACTATGCAGTCATTCTACACTCTGGTAAAGATGTCCAGACTCTGCACATTCAGATGTCCATTCCTGTCCGCACACCCGTACCGTGCACTGGGTAGAGATTGAATAATGAGAAGAGGAGGGGACCTCTGGGGATGCTAAGTTTTGTTAAATAAGCGCTTTGTAAGTTGACTCTATCGCACAAGTACATCAGCAGAAATCAGAATTTACAGAGACTTCAGTACAACTTTCCAATTCCATGCATAGCCTGAGCAGCGAGTGCCAGTATTTATATTTCAAAAATAACTGATGTGAATATTACCTAATAATTCTTTTTTGCCTATCGTAGCGAAGATTGTTTCATTATTTAGCCGACACGCAATCATTCATTTTTACAAAATATGCCGGAAGAAATTTAACAGCTGATTAACCGGAGTAGTGAGCATCACAAACTGAAACAGGCTCAGACAACTGCCTGCTCAGGTAAGCATGTATCAGGTTTGAGACAACAGGGAGAAGTTTGGCCGTTGCATTTCTTCAGATTGGGAAAGAACGAGGATTATGTTTGTATATTGGAATTCTGTGTAATGAGGATGGATGGGAGTTGATCCGATTCAATGCAACTTTTTACATTGGGAGCAAATGGAAAAGTAGATTTGGTCATAAGAATTTGATGATTGCTGAAGATCTATCCTTGATTTTGATTTGATTTATTATTGCACATGTATTGGTATACAGTGAAAAGTATTGTTTCTTGCACGCTATACAGACAAAACATACCATTCATAGTGAAGAAAATGAAAGAGTGCAGAATATAGTGTTACAGTCACAGCTATGGTGTAGAGAAAGATCAACTTAGTGCAAGGTAATTCATTCAAAATTCTGACAGCAGCAGGGAAGAAGCTGTTCTTGAGTTGGGTGGTACAATCTCAGATTTTTGTATCTTTTTCCTGAGGAAGAAGGTGGAAGAGAGAATGTCCAGGATGCCTAGGGCCCTTAATTATGCTGGCTGCTTTGCAGAGACAGTGGGAAGTGTAGACAAAATCAGTGGATGGGAGGCTGGTTTGCATAATGAATTGCATGATTTTCATATGAAGGAACTGAAGAATCTAACTCTGATTGAGGAAGTTCCTGATATAAGCAAATTGTTACAAATTAAGTACTTTTAAAAAGATATGTTTTACATATTTCGTCAAAGAGTTTACTCTATTTTACTTATTCGTGTCATAAGTAAGCTTACATTAATACTGCAACGAAGTTACTGTGAAAATCCTGAGTCACCACACTGCAGCACCTGTTTGGGTACACTGAGGAAGAATTTGTCACATCAAATACACCCAACCAGCATGTCTTTCAGACTAGGGGAGGAAACCAAAGCAAACCCATGCAAACATGGGGAGAATGTCCAGATTGTGCACAGACAGTGACCCAAGACAGAAATTGAACCCAGTCCCTAGGGCTGTGAGGCAACAGTGCTAACCACTGTGCCACTGTGCTGCCCAAATCTACCTGAAATGTATATAACTGATTTTAGATATTTATCTTTAAAAAAATATAGAATGAGATGGTACCAACAGTATGATTGGATTCGACTCAATCCTTCTGTGAAACTTTCTAACTGCAATGTCTTATTTTGTCTGTAGTTTGATAACATTCCTGTGGCGAGATATTCAATGGAAATAAAATCACATTTACATGGATATATAACCACAAAACATTACAAATCAGTGTACATTCATTCATGTCTTGAGTTGAAAAGTACAAAACATTCACCAAGATATTTTTATTTGAAAATATACTAAAAATATTATGAATAAATTAGATTTGAGGAACAGGGTGGGCAGCAAGATTACAGTCCTTCAACAGGACATTGGTATGAAAAACTTCTGTCTTTGGCAGATTAGAAGTTCTGCATCAAGTGGGTGAGACAGTATTAATCTAATTTTCACTGAGGTTGTGTTCATTGCAGAAATTGTGCATTACCTGGCACAAATGTGAATCAAATTGACAGTTTTGTCCAAGGTTCATAATCTTGTTCATCGAGAGATGAACACATTCAGATTGGTGTGGTAAGAAGTTGACACAGTAGCCAGGAAGTTAGTTAGCAAAGCAAATGAACATCTTAACACTGAGCACTGAACACTGAAGTTAGTTAGCAGAGCAAATGAACATCTTAACACTGAGTTGTGAATCTCATGGTATGGTGGAAGATATACTGTTTTATAAGGCTTAAGACCTTATACCAAATTTATTAGTTTGCAATGTCTCTGTAAGGTCATCAGATGCAGATGCCTCTTTATGTTAATCTAATGCTGACTGCTCTTATCACATCCTTAGAATAATTTAATCATAGTCTAGTTTTCTTTCTCTGTTAGCATTTGACTCTTAAACTCAATTAGAATTCATCTCTGTTGCTGGTGATGTTTTTGCATACACAACAAAACAGGAAGTGCCGGAAAATCTCAGCAGGCCTGACAACATCTGTGAAGAGAGAATAGAGCCAACATTGAGTCTGGATGACTCTTCGTCAGAACTGATGAAGGGTCATCCAAACTCAGAGCTTTAGCTCTATTCTCTCTCCACAGATGCTGTCAGGCCTGATGAGATTTTCCAGCATTTTCAATTTTTGTTTCAGATTCCAGCATCCACAATAATTTGCTTTAATTTTAATGTTTCTCTATACAAAAAACAAACAAAGAACAAAACAGCATGGGAAACAGGCTCTTCGGCCCAACGAGCCTGCGCCACCACCTCAACGTTCCCACTCCCACCCATGATCCCTGTTTATGTTTATAGAAATCCGCATTGGTGTAGAAATCTGTATTGGAACCAAATTTGCCAGACAATTTACAGAGAATTTGTTTTGCCAATCAGCCTAAGAGCTCATCTTTGGATGTGGGAGGAAACTGGAGCACCTGGAGAAAACCCACGCAGGCACAGGAGAATGTGCAAACTCCCACAGACACAGGCCCAAATCCATGTATCTGCACAGCACAGCGATAGTCACTGAGCTGTCGTTTCGCCTGTCAAATGGTCCAGGTCAAGCGCACACTAACAACGTGAAGCATTAGGATACTCTCAAAAAATCCAAGAGCAGCCCTCTCACGACCCATCGCGTGTATGTCCGTTGTTGGACAACAAGGTGGACTGAAATACCTGTAGGATAAAACAAATACATCAATATCAATCACAATTTATGCAATTCCCAGGGAATTCCCAAGGCTTATGATCCCTATTTTAAATTAGTCTTCTATATCCCTCCATCCCCATTCTATTCATGTGCCCATCTAAGTACCTCTTAAATAACTCTAGCGTGCCTGCTTCCACCACCTTACTTGGTACTGTGTTTCATACCCCACCACCCTCTGTGTGAAAAAAACTCCCTCTAGCATCCAAATTATACCTTACCCCCTCTCACTCTAAGCCCGTGACACCTCGTTATATTTGATTCCAAGCTAGGAAAATCTATACCCCTCATAATCTTGTACACCTTCATTAGATCACCTCTCAGTCTACCTCGTTCTAAAGAAAACAGTCCCGATTTGCCTAACCTCTCCTCGTAACTCAGACCTTCCATACCAGGCAGCATCCTGGTAAACCTCCTCTGCACTCTTTCCAGAGTCTCCATATCCTTCCTGAACTGGACGCAGTATTTCAATTGAGATCTAACCAACGTTCTATACAACTGCAACATTAAAGGCCAGCTCTTGTACTCTATACCCCTTCCTATAAAGGCTAGCATACTATATGCTTTTTTCACAACCTTTTCTGCTTGTTCTGCCACCTTCAGAGACTTGTGCACCTGCACCCCCAGGTCCTTCTGTGTTTCTATACTCTTAATATGTCTACCCTTTATCATATACCTCCCCTCTACATTCTTTCTCCCAAAATGCATCACCTCGCATTTATCAGGATTGAATTCCATCTGCCATCTATCTGCCCAAGCTACCAGCCTATCTATGTCCTGCTGCATCGCCTGACAATGCTCCTCACTATCTGGAAGTCCAGCCATCTTTGTATCATCTGGAAACTTGCTGATCACTCCACTTACTCCCTCTTCCAAGTCATTTATATATATTACAAATAGAAGAGGTCCCAGTACCGAGCCCTGCGGCACACCACTAGTGACCGACCTCCAGCTAGAAAAACACCCTTCCACTATTACTCTCTGCCTCCTATTACCAAGCCAGTTACTTATCCATCTAGCTACCTGTCTTTGTATCCCATTAGCCTTGACCTTTTCAACTAATCTCCCATGAGAGACTTTGTCAATGTCCCTTTGACTTTGCTTCTTCTTACACTCAAATGTGACACAGAAAGTTGTATTAAAGACAATATGACACTGAAATGTGATAAAGATGTATTCAAATTATGCATAATGATTATGAACAACCTTTATTGATTTTTGTTTTATGTTACGAAGTTGGACTTTAGTTGCACCCAAATTTTTAAGGTTGCATTCAGTATTATTACAAATACTTACTATTTTGGAGGCTGTGGCAGAATAGAATATGTTACGAGTGAAACATTAAATGAATTCAACCGATATATATTTATTGCTCATCAAAGTGCAAGAGGATAAATTTATTTTCCTTTTCATATGTTCAGCATTAGAATTCGGCACCTCCAGGTACATAGAACATAGAACGTAGAACATTACAGCGCAGGACATGCCCTTCGGCCCTCGATGTTGCGCCAACCAATTAACAAAAAGCAATGACCCTCTAACCTAAACCATTCCCTTTCCATCCATAAACGTATCTCCTTATAGGTGTGTTATAGCACAGTATAATGAAGTTCCCTACACTTTGTCTGAGCATTATGTCCACCTCCAAATTCCAACTGTGGGTGGCACAGTGCTTGGCACTGTTGTCTCACAGCGCCAGGGACCCAGGTTTGATTTCTGGCTCGGATCATTGTCTATCTGGAATCTGCACATTTTCCCAGTGTCTCCAGGTTCTTCAGTTTCATCACACAGTCCAAAAGAGGTGATGGTTAGTTGCTAAATTCTCCCTCAGTGTACCTGAACAAGCACCACAGTGTGGTGACTACGGGATTTTCATGGTAACTTCATTGCAGTGTAAATGTAAGCTGACTTGTGACTCTAATAAATAAAATAAAAATAGTGTCAGTGTGATATTTTCTTCATTTCTGACACTCGCTATCCTGTGGTCACTTTAGGTGAAACTACCAGTTGTGTTCTCTATACCACAGGCCCTAAAAGAACTGAATTCACTGTCCCAAGTTCTTGTAAGCAGGAAGAACATGATATCTGAAGAAGCAACTTAACTTTTCTTCAGCACATTACACAGTGAAGGGTTTTTAAATTGTGGATTCATATTAAATAATTGCAAATGAGACAAATAAATGAATTTTCTTTTTAGTTCACTGTTTCATTGGGACTGTTTCCCACTTAAATCAACAACCACTTTTCTTAACACAGCTGCAACATCTGTTCTCCAGGAGTTTTCAGGCAGTGGGTGTGAGCACAGCAGCAGCTGAGAGTGATTACTGTCTTGAGGGCAGATCATCCTGAGAGGGTGACATCACTCAGTAACTGCCTACAAGGGTTTGTTCTCTGGCATTCCTCTTCGATTTGTTGTTTATTAAGAGGTGATATCATGATGGCCAATACCTTAAACTTTTCAAATACTGATATGCTTAAGATACACTGCAACTAGATATGCTATTGCTATGTTGTTACTCAGTATTCCATTCATTTTGTGTAGATAATCTCCTCTGACATTTTAGATAACATTAATGTTCATTTTTGTTGCAAATTAAATCTGTTATTTCATTCTGCTTGTTACACGGCATGAGCTCGGTGTAGTACCATCTCCACTTACTGGCACATACCATAGAAAAACAACCCCACACCTCCCTGTTTGTGTAGCAGTAAGTGTCTCCATATCTCTCGACAGGTTGTGGAGGAATGCAGAATCAGAACAAATTTGAGTCCTATTCGATTTGGACTGTGTTTTCAATCCATTCCAATATGTAACTTCACCTTGTAGGCTGCTAACACATGCTGGGGTATGTGGTACCCAGGTGTAACACACAAAGACACAGTATTTTGTACAGTGAGCAGCACAGTCCTTTTATTGTGGCCATAAAAATGTCATAGACATACATGTTACTGGGTATTGGGAGATCAACATATTTATCTTTACATTGTAGTTAAAACTCCACTTGAGCTGTTGCATCTTCCTCAGTGAAGAGCCAATCTCAGCAACAGGACTAACTGTGGAGAAAGGCATTGATCCCCTTCCATGATCCACACAGGACAGAAGAACACTAGAACGAGTGAATAATGACCTATCATTCTGTGGCCATTGTGATGGTCCCAAGGACTTGACACTAGCCTGCTGCAAAGTGTGGCAACAGAATCTGCACAGGGCCCCAATTGCCATGTTTTGCACTTAACATGGCATCCTGCATCTTCCAACTATTATCAATTGATGGCCCCCATATCTTTAAGAGAAGGTCCCTCTGTACTTCTGTGGGGTGGGAAGTGGCAGGAGTTATTGCCCATGCTCCATTAGATAACCAGGGCCTTTGCTATTCAAAATTTGGAACTGCTTTCTCACAACCCAGAGACCAATTGGGTTGCTCCCAGGCACTTGATTATCGGGTATCTGATTGTGAAACAGGCCTAGCCTAGACTAGGCCTCATGGATGTGGGCCAGCTTCCCAGAACCCATCCTACTGGTTAATTTATTCCCATGTCCCCCAAAGCAGTAGAGCAATTGCAATAAGCACTATTCATATAGCTTGTTTTTCAAAAATTCATTTATTAGGGCATTGTTGGCAAGGGCACCATTTATTGCACTTTGCTAACTGCCCTTGAGAAGAATGTGAGCCACCTACTTGAACCATTTAATGTAAGTACATCTATAGTGGCTATTTGGGAGGGAGTTCCAGGGAGTTAACTTAGCAACATTGAAGTAGTTCCAAGTCAAGATGGTGTATGACATAGAACAGAATTTGCAGGTTCCCAGGTGTTCCCATGTATCCCTTGTCCTTATCCTCCCAGGTAGAGATTGTGGATTTGGGAGATTCTGTCAAAGAAATTTTGGCAAGTTTCTGTACTGTATCATGTAGATGGCATACACTGGTGCATCGTGAGGCAGTAATAGATAGAGTGATGGTTTAAGATTGTGTATGAGATTCCAAGTGAGCAGGTTGGTTGCTTTGTTCTCCAATCATAATTGTGCCCCGGCACAATAACAAAACTGTTCTTATCAAAGTCACAAATTGAATGATTTGTGATGGTGACATTCTTCTTCAATTGTTCACAATCTTTGACCTGGTTGAGTAGACAATCTTCCAAAGTCTTTCCACTATCAACCAACTGGCTGGGACAGTACTCACTTTGTATCATTTTTACCTAACTAATATTAGCCAGAGAATAGTAGCTTGCAATGTATGTCCTTTTCATTCCTGCACTGTTACATTGGTTCCCCTCAAAGATCTTTCTTTGACTCCTTTCATTTCTCATCTACATGGTGCCCTTTAGCAACATCATCAAAAGACAATAGGCCAGAATTTTGTTGTCAAGAAGGCGAATGGAATGTTGGCCTTTATAGTGAGGGGAATAGAATAAAGAAGCAAAGAGGTCTTGCTGCAACCATACTGGGCACTAGTGAGGCCGCAACTGGAGTACTGTGTGCAGTTTTAGTCACTGCATTTGCGAAAGGATATATTAGCCTTGGAAGGAGTGCAGAGAAGGTTCACTAGGCTGATACCAGAGATGAGGGGGTTAGCCTATGAGGAGAGATTGAATAGACTGGGTCTGTAATCATTGGAGTTTAGAAGGCTGAGGGGGGACCTTATAGAGACATATAAGATAATGAAGGGCCTAGATAGGATAGAGGTAGAGAGATTCTTCTGGATAGCAGACCTAGTGGGCATAGCCTCAAAATAAGGGGGGTGGGCAGCTTAGATCAGAGTTGAGGAGGAACTTCTTCACTCAAAGGGTGGTGAGTCTCTGGAATTCTCTGCCCATTGAAATGGTGGAGGCTACTTAAATATATTTAAGTCACGGGTAGATAGGCAAGGGAATTAAGGGTTATGGGGAGAAAGCGGGAAAGTGGAACAGATTCACTTCAAATCAGCCATGATCTTATTGAATGGCGGGGCAGGCTTGAGGGACTGGATGTCCTACTCCTGCTGCTATTTCTTATGTTCTTATATTCCACCCATCATGGGAATCATAATGGGTGGAGGGTAGACCATTGACCTTGAGTGGGATTTTCCGATTTTGGGGTGAGTGCAGCTGGAAAATCTGGCCCATAGTGTCAGCTTTCACACATAAGGTGATGAAGACACCCAGCACCATCTCTCCAGAGTCTGCCACAGCCTCTTAATTATCAAACTGCCTGTCTGACATTCAGTATTGGATGAGAAGAGAGTTCCTCCAGTTAGTATTGGGAAAACTGAAGTCACTGTCTTTGGTCCTCACCACAAACTCCATTCTCTAGCCATTGATTTCATTCCCCTGGCAAGTCTGAAGCTGAATCAGACACTTCACCTGGAGGTGAACTTTCAAACACAGATCTGTGCCATCGTCCAGATCACCTATTTCCACTCTGGAACATAGCCCTGCTGCATCTCTGCCTCATTTGCAACTGAATCCGACTTCATCTATGCCATTGCTGCCTGCAGATTTGACTATTCCAATCTCTCCTGGCCAGTTTTCCATATCCTACCCTGACCTGAGGTTTTTCAAATCTCTACTGTCCATGTCCTTATTGCAGCAGGTCCCATTCACCCCTTGTATCTCTTCAGTTTGATTTACATTGGAACTCATTTAAGAAGCACCTCTGTTCTAAAATTCTCATCTCTGTTTCCAAATCCATCTGTGGCCTTGCCCTTTTCATGCTCTGCAATCATTTTCAGCCCCACCACTCTCTGAGGTATCTGCGCTCCTCTAATTCTGGACCCTTGAGCATTGCCAAATTTAATTGCTCCACTATTGGTGGCTGTGCCTTCAGCTGTTCTTCTTAAAAACAATTACTTACAGTGTCTCACTGCCACTGATCTGACATCAGTGCTGGAAGCAGAACTGCTGGACACCAAATGTTTCTTCTTGTTTTGCAAATACTTTGGTGAAACTATGGTGATTTTTTGACAGAAACTTCAACCTGAAACTGCATTACTATCTTCGCATGCAGTGGGATTATGAGTGATGATAGCTGTCACTAGCAGTCTACTTTGCCAGGAATGATGACCATAATACATATGAGGTGAATTTGCCATACGTACCTAAAAAATAATTATTTTAAAACACAATTGTAGTGAAATTATAATACCTGATGAAAACAAGAGCTTTATTCATTTAGTTTAGAAATTAATGATTGGATTTAAGTCTCACCATCACTCCGCTTACTATTGCCAGTTTTATAAACATGACGTTCTTAATTTGTTTGTTAAGCAGCAATGAACAAGGAATGAGTAAATTTGCATTATTTAATTCATTCCCATGTCATATGTTCATTCCTTCTATTTAAAGCTGACACCCTAGGTGGGACTTTCCGGCCACACTCTCCCCAAGACGGAAAATCCCGCCTGAGGTCAATGGACCTTTGCACAATCTGTCTCTGTCCCTCTACAATTTCTGTGACAGGTGGGACAAGAACATTCTGCTGCCTGGTGTCTGAGTAAGTTTTCTCCGGGTGCTCCGGTTTCCTCCCACATTCCAAAGACATTAGGTTGGGTTGACTGGCCATGCTAAATCGCCCCTTAGTGTCCCATGATGTGTGGGTTGGGGGATTAGTGGAGTAAATACATGGGATTATGGTGATAGGGTCTCAGTAGGATGGTCTGTAGCAGGGTTGGTGCAGAATCAATGGGCTGAATGGCCTCCTTCTGCACTGTAGAGATTCTATAATTCTGTGATCAAAGTACCAGAGGTAGCTAGTAGAGTCATGCCAATAAGAGCAGAATATATTGATTAAAGAAATCTCAGTGAGTTACACAGTGTAAAATTGTTGTTCCATAGGAACAGGCATCAGTTCCTCAAATCCATTCAGTTAGATCATGCCTGATCTGTATCATAACTCCATCTATCCACCTTGCTTCTGTAGCCGTAATACCCTGACCTAATAAAAATCTCTTCAATTTAGCCTTGAAATCTTTCAGCAACAGCTTTTTGGAGGAGAGAGTTTGAGATTTCCACTTACCTTGAAAAGTAATGATGACCATAATACATACGAGGTGAATTTGCCGTAGTTACCTAAAAAATAATGATTTTTTTATTTTTTGGAAATAAATCACTTTGGAAATCCTTTCCAAATATTAGGCCAGAATGGCCTAGCTCTAATTTTAAGATTATACCCTCTTATCAAAATCTGTCAAAGCTTTGTATTTCCGAAGAGCAGTACTAACAGATCTTGCCTGGGAGGTTTGCAACAAGGAAGGTGAACTTTTCAACAATACTATAATAAAAATAAAACACTGCAGATGCTAGAAATCTGAAATAAAATAAAAATGATGAATAAATTTTGGCAGCATCTGAGGCAAGAAATAGAGTTAACATTTTGAGTCCACACATATGGTCCTGCAGAGTTTATCCAGCATTTTCTATTTTTGTTTTACACAATACCAACTAATACAATGTGAAAGCTAGTAGCAAGTCACCTTCTGGATCTCAGCAAGGAAGAATATTAAAAGAAGGCTGTACCACAACAAGGAAATGATTTCAGACTATCGTAAGCTCCTAGAACCAGAACTTCAGTCATGGAAGGATGTCTATATGACGGTGAGAGTGACTGATGCATTCAGCTTCTATTCATTGAGTGCTAGGTATCAACAGATGGTGGAATTTGAATTCAATAAATAAAACCTGACATTAAGAATCTACTTATAATCATGAAACTATTGTTGGAAAAACCCATCTAGTTCACTAATGTCATTTAGGGAAGGAAATTTGCTGTCCTTAACTGGCCTTGCCTACTTGTGACTCCAGAATCATAGCAATGTGGCTGACTCTCAAATGCCATCCAAGGGCAATTAGGAATGGGCAATAAATGCTAGCCAGCCAGCAACGCCCATGTCCCATGAGTGAATAAAAAGAAACAGAAGATGTCATCAAAATCCATTTCACCAATATATCATTCAGACACCAGATAAAGGCTGCCAACTTTTGTTGGACACATTCCCATGGACACAATTTTCTGACAATTCAGGGGCTTAAATATTAAAGAATCTGTAGCTAATAATGGCTATAGATCCTCATGCTGTGCACAGCAGCACTCAGGGCTGCTCTACTACATTTTTTGGTGACACACTCCCTAACCCATCTCACTATTCAGAAGGGATATGTGGTGAGGTCTGTGCTCCTTCAAGCTATCTGACTTCCCTTGTCTCCATGTGAAAAATATGCATGCCCAAATTTTGGGAGGTTGATTTTCTTGTAGTAAGTTTGTACAAATCACTTTCAACTACTGCACTTGCCACAAGAATGTTACTTGCTCAATTCTACACTGAAATTACAGCAAAGATGGCATGGAGATTCTAGGCAAGAATAATGCTTGAGATGTAATTTAGCAGGGTGATGCAAAGTTTCCAAAGACAGAAGTATTGGTGAGAATAAGATTTTATAGATTGAAATATGAAATATCTCGGTGGAAAAGTTGAATGACAATTTTGTTCCGTGTTTGCAGTTAGTATAGAATCTTTTATAATTTTAAACTCAAATATTCATAGATACGGGGAGAATGTGCAAACTCCACACAGACAGTGACCCAAGCTGGGAATCGAACCCAAGCCCCTGGAGCTGTGAGGCACCAGTGCTAACCACTATGCCACTGTATTGCCCCAATGTTATTGTGATCTGAAACATTACACCATAGAGATGTCCGTCTCATTATCCTTCAGAAGTGTCATTGGGAAATCTTGACATTTGTTTTGCAGTGTGAAGTGCATCCAGACAGATTCCTGAATGAGAACCCCTCGACGTGGGGAAAGTGACTTTGGCTGGCAGCTATTATTAGCACCAACGAGATACAGGTGAAAATCTTGATTGGATTGTCGTCAATGACTGACAGTATTAGTAGCAGAGAATTCATCTCACTGACCTATAGTTCTTGTAGTTTTAGGGGATCGATTAGCTCAGTTGGCTGGACAGCTGGTTTGTGTGGAATGGTGCCAACAGCGCAGGTTCAATTCCCAAACGGGCTGAAGTTATGCTTGAAGGCCCCACCTTCTCAACCTTGTCCCTCATCTGAGGTGTGGTGACACACATGTTAACTCACCACCAGTCAGCTCTCTCTCTTGAGGGGGAGAGCAGCATATGGGATTTCTCTGGGAGATCTTTCAATTATAGTCATTAATAACAACCATGTACCTGATTTCACCAAATCACAATCAACATTAACAGGCTGCGATCACTTCAAAAATTGGCTGATTAGACTTAACGCTCTAATAATGCTGCTGCTTCAAATGACCCATTTTTAAAGATGCTTTCACATGAACAAACAGAGCATTTGTCTTGTTAATATGGAGGAACATGGAACTGCATCATAAAGCCCTAATTTGCATGGTAAGGAATCTAAATGCAATTTGAAGTGACATGCAGTTGGTGTGTGAGCTGCATGTGGTCTTCCCATGTGTTCTGGAAATAGAGCGGTCTATCCAACACATCTTCACGGGGCTGTTGCTGGCTGTTTGACAGCCCCAAAACCTTTTCCAGGTTTTCTAGGAATGCCCCTCACACGTTGTCCAAGTGTAAACTCTGCAGGAACAGAATCATTAATTGAATCCAGGAAGAATGAAGGCAGGGTGTTTTGTGCAGCCTGAACTCAGAAGCTGTAAGGTTTACTTGTTTTTTTAAAGTTTTTAAACATAGCTATCGAGTGCAGTCAGGTCTGTCTGATATTATATTCATTTAATGGGGAAGCGGACACTCTGAAAATCAAAAACAAAGCATTTCCTGAGATAGATCCATCAGGATCTCTTCAGCAAACATGCCAAGGTCAAGAGAAGCTTCTCTCATTAAGATGCAACTCACAGGTGCCTGGAAAACACAAAGAGCATCACAACACCAGCCCATCCCAGAAGTTGCAAAATCCATCAGGAAAGTGTTATGCTGGTGGGTATATGTCCAGGTTTTGTCTCCTGGAAAATTACCTACACTGATCCCTAGTGACACAGCTAAACATTAAATACCAAATTCTGTCATTTCCAAAGAGATATTGTTGTTTATCCATTGCCATCGATGAGGACCTTGACACCATTAGTCATTTAGAGATTAGTTGCGATGTGTGCGTAGATGACTGATCAGGTCAATTCGGGCACAGAATGTCCTGGCACATATTGGACAGGCTTGTGTAGACCCTGTAGAATGTGCACTGTAGCATTGTTGCTCTGATGGCTCTGAATTTGCGCAGCTCGCATTTAAGTTGTGCTTCAGCAATACACCCTGCTTCGTGACAGCCTTTGTGGATGAGGGAATGCCAGGTAGGGCGGTTTTGTACCAGCGTTTCCCAAGTGACCGTGTCAATGTCAAGTGACTTCAGGGAAGCTTTGAGTGTGTCTTTGAAATGTTTCTTCTGTCCTCCATGCGAGCGTCTTCCTGCAGAGAGTTCCCCAAAAAGGAGCTGCTTGGGTATGCGCTCGTCTGACATACGGATGACATGACCTGCCCACTGGGTCTGCGCTCACATCAGCAGTGTGTGGACTGATGGTAGACTTGCTCTAGAGAGAACTTCAGTGCCTGGTATTTTGTCTTGCTGTCAGATGCATAATATTCTGCAAAGACAAATTATGTGGAAATGATTGAGCTGTCTTGCATGCCTTCGATACACAGATCACATTTCACAGGCATACATGAAGGTAGTGAGTACCACGGTGCTGTAGACCTTCAGTTTTGTCAATGGGCTGATTCCTCGATGTTCTCATACAGTGGAATGCAGTCTACCAAAAGCAGAACTTGCTTTTGCTATTCTGCAGTTAACTTCTGCATCAATAGTCACTGCTGGGGAGAGGGTGCTGCCAAGATAAGTGAACTGGTCCACTGCCTGTAGAGACATACACAGTGAAGCCAGCCTGGATTGAGCCAATGTCAAATTCTGCTTGCGACAATTACTAGTGATGTCAAACATGAGAAAACACAGAGACTAAATGCCAAAATTGACCATCATTGTTATTTCATAGAATCCTAGAGCACAGAACATTCAGAGAGCTGGGCCATTCAGCCCATCATTTCTGTGCCAATTCCCTGAAAGAGCAATTATCTGAGTGTCATTCTCCTACCTGTTCCTCATACCCCCATACACATTCCTCCTTTTCAGAAAATAATCCAATTCCCTCTTCAATGCTTCCATCAACTCTGCTTTCACCATTCTCTCTGGGAGCACAATCCAGACATTAAAAACTTATATTTTGTGTTTTACTTACATCAATTCAAGTTTGAATTGGCTGAACTTAAGTCATTATCAGTCTCGTGTTCTCAGTACCTCCCTGTACCACATAATCTTGGCTGAGTTCCCAATCCTATTGCCAAAACCAACTATTTATATTTGCAGAGCCTTGATAATCTCTGCCACCCAGCCATCTCAACTCAGATATTGCTATACACCTCATACACTGTCCAAGTATAAACTCAGAGATTACTGTACCCTCACACACAATCCAAGTGTAAATTCAAAGATTACTGTATTCCTCACACACTGTCCAAGTGTAAACTCAGAGATTACTGTACCCCCCATACACTGTCCAAGTGTAAACTCAGATTACTGTACCGTCACACACTATCCAAATGTAAACTCAGAGATTACTGTATTCCTCACACACTGTCCAAGTGTAAACTCAGAGATAACTGAACCTCTCACACACTGTCCAAGTGTAAGCTCAGAGATTACTGTACCGTCACACACTGTCCAAGTGTAAACTCAGAGATTACTGTATTCCTCACACACTGTCCAAGTGTAAACTCAGAGATTACTGTATTCCTCACACACTGTCCAAGTGTAAACTCAGAGATTACTGAACCCCTCACACACTGTCCAAGTGTAAACTCAGAGATTACTGTACCGTCACACACTGTCCAAGTGTAAACTCAGAGATTACTGTATTCCTCACACACTGTCCAAGTGTAAACTCAGAGATTACTGTATTCCTCACATACTGTCCAAGTGTAAACTCAGATTACTGTACCGTCACACACTATCCAAATGTAAACTCAGAGATTACTGTACCATCACACACTGTCCAAGTGTAAACTCAGAGATTACTGTACCGTCACACACTGTCCAAGTGTAAACTCAGAGATTACTGTATTCCTCACACACTGTCTAAGTGTAAACTCAGAGATAACTGAACCCCTCACACACTGTCCAAGTGTAAACTCAGAGATTACTGTACCATCACACACTGTCCAAGTGTAAACTCAGAGATTACTGTATTCCTCACACACTGTCCAAGTGTAAACTCAGAGATAACTGAACCCCTCACACACTGTCCAAGTGTAAACTCAGAGATTACTGAACCCCTCACACACTGTCCAAGTGTAAACTCTGAGATTACTGTATTCCTCACACACTGTCCAAGTGTAAACTCAGAGATTAATGTACCCCTCACACACTGTCCAAGTGTAAACTCAGATTAGTGTATTCCTCACACACTGTCCAAGTGTAAACTCAGAGATTACTGTACCATCACACACTGTCCAAGTGTAAACTCAGAGATTACTGTATTCCTCACACACTGTCCAAGTGTAAACTCAGAGATTACTGTATTCCTCACACACTGTCCAAGTGTAAACTCAGAGATAATTGAACCCCTCACACACTGTCCAAGTGTAAGCTCAGAGATTACTGTACCGTCACACACTGTCCAAGTGTAAACTCAGAGATTACTGTATTCCTCACACACTGTCCAAGTGTAAACTCAGAGATAACTGAACCCCTCACACACTGTCCAAGTGTAAACTCAGAGATTACTGTATTCCTCACACACTGTCCAAGTGTAAACTCAGAGATTACTGTATTCCTCACACACTGTCCAAGTGTAAACTCAGAGATAACTGAACCCCTCACACACTGTCCAAGTGTAAACTCAGAGATTACTGTATTCCTCACACACTGTCCAAGTGTAAACTCAGATTACTGTACCATCACACACTGTCCAAGTGTAAACTCAGAGATTACTGTATTCCTCACACACTGTCCAAGTGTAAACTCAGAGGTTAATGTACCCCTCACACACTGTCAAAGTGTAAACTCAGATTACTGTACCATCACACACTGTCCAAGTGTAAACTCAGAGATTACTGTACCGTCACACACTGTCCAAGTGGAAACTCAGAGATAACTGAACCCCTCATGCACTGTCCAAATGTAAACTCAGAGATTACTGTACCCCTCATACACTGTCCAAGTGTAAACTCAGAGATTACTGTACCATCACACACTGTCCAAGTGTAAACTCAGAGATTACTGTATTCCTCACACACTGTCCAAGTGTAAACTCAGAGATTACTGCATTCCTCACACACTGTCCAAGTGTAAACTCAGAGATCACTGAACCCCTCACACACTGTCCAAGTGTAAACTCAGAGATTACTGTACCGTCACACACTGTCCAAGTGTAAACTCAGAGATTACTGTATTCCTCACACACTGTCCAAGTGTAAACTCAGAGATTACTGTATTCCTCACATACTGTCCAAGTGTAAACTCAGATTACTGTACCGTCACACACTATCCAAATGTAAACTCAGAGATTACTGTACCATCACACACTGTCCAAGTGTAAACTCAGAGATAACTGAACCCCTCATACACTGTCCAAATGTAAACTCAGAGATTACTGTACCCCTCACACACTGTCCAAGTGTAAACTCAGATTACTGTATTCCTCACACACTGTCCAAGTGTAAACTCAGAGATTACTGTACCATCACACACTGTCCAAGTGTAAACTCAGAGATTACTGTATTCCTCACACACTGTCCAAGTGTAAACTCAGAGATTACTGCATTCCTCACACACTGTCCAAGTGTAAACTCAGAGATTACTGTACCATCACACACTGTCCAAGTGTAAACTCAGAGATTACTGTATTCCTCACACACTGTCCAAGTGTAAACTCAGAGATTACTGCATTCCTCACACACTGTCCAAGTGTAAACTCAGAGATCACTGAACCCCTCACACACTGTCCAAGTGTAAACTCAGAGATTACTGTACCGTCACACACTGTCCAAGTGTAAACTCAGAGATTACTGTATTCCTCACACACTGTCCAAGTGTAAACTCAGAGATTACTGTACTCATACATATTGTTTTCTATTAACTCATCAGTGTTGGATATGTCTCAGTTTTTTACTATCCTTTGAATAGCTGCACCCATATCGATAAAGGCAAAATGAATGTTGAAGACACTGCTGTGTACACAGCGGAAAGACGGAAGCTCCTAACTGTACATTTACATTGGGCCAGTTTCCAATGGAGAGCGCAATGAATAGAGCTCGAATTATTCGTCCCTTTCGGAACTGCCTTAGTTGTGTTTGCCGTTAGAGAACCTCCCAGCCCCTGGAGACGGACAGTCAGCGGCGACTACTGTCCCTGTCCCCTGACCCGCCAGTCCCGTCCCAGCCCCAGCCTCAGTCAGTCCCAGTCCCAATCCCAGCCCCAGCCCCAGTCCCGTCCCAGCCCAGCCCCAGTCCCAGTCCCAGCCCCAGTCCCAGTCCCAGTCCCAGTCCCGTTCTAGCCCCAGTCTCAGTCAGTCCCAGCTCTAGTCCCGTCCCGGACCCAGTCCCAGCCCCAGTTAATCCCAGTTCCTGTCCCCAGCTCCGCCAGTCCCAGCCCCAGTTAGTGCCATCCCCTGTCCCAGCTCCAACTCCAGTCAATCTCAGCCCCAGCTGACTGGAAGTGACCAGATGCTGCAGGATCTCGGCTTCTCTTTCTCCTTTTACCCTCGGAAGATTAAGGACATCACCGCGGTTTGAAAGTTGCGGTGAGTTTTGCTGTCGAACTGTGCAGTTTAGCGAGTCTCTGGGATTATGGTTAACCCCTCTGGAGCCAAGAAACGCCAAACTATAGGAATTTCCACCCCAGGGCAATCCACAGGGATCGCAGATATTTGAGTGATTGTATGTATAAGATTGAAACATCTTTCACACTGTATTCCAGTCCAGGTAATAAGTAACACACATTAGTCAGAGTGAGAAATAATATCCTGTGCTGGCCACTGCCAACGGGTGATGTGAATAAATCTTCATCATTCTAGTCGCAAAATCTTTGTTGGGGGTGGGGGGGGGGGGGGGGGGGGGAGGGGGAAGTGGGGTAAGATTTGAAGAAATTTCCTATAAAAATAGATTATTAAATCAGTTTGTATGTTTCCATACTAAAGGGACATTGCCCACATTTCACTGCCGGAACCATAAGATCCAAATATTAAAACAATTGATTCCAAAATAAAGTACTTCCGCTAAAGCGGCACTATATTTCATGCAGATATTGTTAGCCCGATAGCTAGCATGGTAGATCAGTCAGTGCCTCCTTGAAGCAGATGTTTGCAATGTTGAGCTGCCAATTCCAGATGTGGGACTTCTTTTGCATGGGGATTGGGGCACGCTTTTCCAGGAAATGTAGATTGTTAACATTGGACTCGCCTTTTTGTGTATGGATTATCAGATTTTTTTTTTACCGCAAACGGGCGAATATTAAACTAGACTGAAAATTGTTACACCATGCTGATCCATTACTAAACAATATCATATACTGTTTCGTGATACTTGTTTCTTGTTTTGTCATTGCAATTTTTGGGGTCCTAGAAGTTAGTTTACATTATTGGTATAACTTTCCTAAGCACAGATTAACTCAATTTATATTAAACATGTAATTAAAACATCGGATGGATAATAAGTAAATATTGTGTTAAGCATCCATCCACTAATATTAACAAGATGTTAGTGGGTGAGTGCTTAGTATATATAATGTTTAACTATTACCATCTGATGATTTATTTACAATGTTATAATTTCTAAGCCTTAAATCAGACCACTGGAATAGCATAATATAATTGTCCCTCATTCAAATAACCTCAACAGAAAATATGGTCTCTATCAGAAGATGCTGCTAACATTGTCTTGATCATATGTACTTTATCATCCTGCGCTTTTTTTATTACTACGATGTTTAATTTTGAATATGTGTGCTCTCGGTTACATGCTCGCAAAAAATGACCATATATTTGCTTCCAACTATGCTTGATGTGGAGATGCCAGCATTGGACTGGGATAGGCATAGTAGGAAGTCTCACAACACTAAAGTCCGAAAGGTTTAGTTGCAATCATGAGCTTTTGGAGTGCTGCTTCTTCATCAAGTGAGTCCAATTCTCTGAAGGCTTGTGATTGCAAATAAACCTGTTGGATTTTAACCTGGTGTTGTGAGACTTCTTATTGTTCCAATCGCACCTTCTACTATATCCTGACTGATTGTATTGTAAAACTCATTTGCTTCATAAAATTGCAATGTACTAGGTATCATGGTCCTCAACTGTAAGTTATAGCAAGATAATTTGTTTGCTTTACAAAATTAATGTACAAGGAATTATAGTCATCAACTCCGTTGAAAAAGGTTCAATATTTGTGATCACATTTCTTCAAACCAGTTAACTCAACTGCACAGTGCAAGACTTAATTATGCTCTGTGTAGAGATTTAAGCCACGTGTATTCAGGAGAATAAGGGAAAAGGGTACACAGCAGGGGACAAAACCACCTGACAACTTGCATCTTTTCAGACCAAGTGGTGAATTGTGACAAGTCACTGAATAGTTGAAAGAGATTTGTGAAAATTACTTTTGTTGCAGTGTGCTAAATTGGAGCCAGAAGCAATATAGTTAAATTCAAAAAACTGACTGACTAGGGAGATTTAGGAATCTTTATGTTTATATGTTGCAAATAATCTGATTGCTTTGTTTATGCAAAACAGCAAAAGATTGCTTTGGACAGGAAACATTGCTTACCTGAAACACCCTAACCCAATATTAACATTGCTGTTGCAGTAGGAACTGCAGTGTGGAACAAATATCAGAAGTAGAATTGTTTCTACAAATACAAAACCAGAAAGTAAAGTGTTAGAAAAGACAATGTGTGCATTATAATAGCGAAACTGAGCAGGTTGGAAAAACTAGAAGAGTCTGTAGAAGGGTCATATGGATTCAAAATGTTAACTCTATTTCTCTCTCTACAGATGCTGCCAGACCTGCTGAGTCTTTCCAGCATTTTCTATTTTTATTTCAGATTTCTAGCATCCACTGTATTTTGCTTTGTCATATATGATTGAAAAAAACTGGTCTGGATAGACATAATTACCATGAAAAGAGAGAAACTAAGATTAGAGATGTACTCTAGCAACATGAAGAGATAAGGTTGTCATGTAAAACATGGGAAACTTCAGCCAGCTGAATAGAAACTTACAATGGGTGATACAGCCTTAAACTCCTAGCAAATATATATAAAGATGACTGCAAAAATAGCCCAAATATAGACTATTACTTTATGGTGATTGAATGTTTAGTTCCGTGTGTGTTACATGAGACTCAAAGAACTTTTCCCAGTTTGAACGCTTATACTCAATTTGATAATTTCTTAAGTGCAATCCAATCCCAAAAACTTTGTCCATGACATGAAAGGAAGCAGTTAAATTGATTGAGCAATAGGACAGAAGGTTGGTGCAGGGATATCAAATTATAAGCAGTCTTTGTAAGGTGGAAAACAGCTGAAACAAGCACAATTGTGTATTTTTGACTGGTGGACATAGAAATTCACAGTACATGGAGCTATTTGGAGAATGATAAAATATACAAATGAGCAAACCTCAGCACAATACTTACGGTGTAAGTTGGAGAACAAAATTGCAAAGTGCAGCTATGTTTATGTTAAACTGTTTTATGTATTCTGCAACGTTCCTAAAAGGGCTTTTGGCAAAGTCTCTCATAAAAGACACTATTTACATTTAAGGTGATAAAGGATACAAAAGAAAAGCAAGAAAAAAAGGCAAGAACTGTTGGGGGGAGTGATGGGAGAGGGTGGGGGAATTTAAGGGTAGAAAACATCAAGGATTGAGTTGTCACTGCTACTGTTTCTCAAGGACATAAATTGCTTTATTTCAGAAGATCAACATAAGCTTTTCAACCTCATGGCAGTACCAGTTTTGGAGAGAAGCAGTTGGACTGAGAAAAAAATGTAATAAGTCAGATAAAATAAGTAAGTGGATAGGTTCACAAAGATGTAGGGAATTGGCCAAACAAGCAAAGGATGACGTTGAATATGATGTGATAGATTTAATGACGAACATGCCTAAGCATTCTGGAGTGACATTCAGTAAAGAAAATATAATACCCAACACTAGGAGAGAGGCCTGAGAAAGTAAAGGCTAAAATCTATTACTGTTTGTTCATGAAGAACTTCACTGATAGAACTATCTATTTTAACTGTTAATTACTTAAATTCTCAATTGGTGTTATTTGCCCGCTTTGCATGACCTTGAGTTGCGACATTAGCCCAAGTCAAGGTGATTCCATAACCTAAAGCAAAATAGAATGGTTCATTGAGAGCAGTAGAACCTAAGAGCTATGTATGAGACTTAAAGCTCCAAAGTTACAATTTAATAAAGGATCAATATTTTGTGGCTAGCGATTTCAGAAGGGTTTTAGAGTTTGATAATTTCTCCCTTACTCCCCATCTCATCCCCAACCCTGAGATGGTGGGAACCACATGCTTCCACATTTGCCAACAATTCTCCAGTACAATGCTGAAGGAGATCTGGATTGTATTTTTGGTGGTCTATTTGAATTTGGATGTTGAAACCAATTCTGTCCCTTTCTACGTTAGCAATTTCCAGCTGGGGGTCACTGCCCAATGACCAGGAGGAATCATAATCAAGGAAAACTGATACTTATTGTAATGATTTAAGAAAAAAAAACTGAGTGACACAAATACTCCATGAATGGTGTTGGACATAATTATGGATGAAGCTGAAAGGTAGACTCTACACTCAACATCTCTAAACAACACAGAGCTGATATCAACAGCAAATCAATAGAATTCAACACAGAGAAATTAATACATCCAGTTTCAGTCACCAGATCACAAGGGAGATGCTCAGACTCAGAGAATAACAGCCAGACCAATGTGTCAAAGGTCTGCATTGGGAGGAACGTGAGCTCTTCAGTTGAAAGGAATCATCTGAGTGGTAATCCTGTCAAGGATTCTAAAACAGTTAAGATAACGGAAAAATAAACCAACAGTCAGTGATTCCAGAATTGTGGGTCACAAGCCTCATGAGGTCACAGAGGTCAACATTTAGGGTTTTACTTCTTCCCTCCTCCAAGGCAGCAGTGAGGACATTGGCGAGGAGATGGCTCAGTCTGGGAGCTGTGATGGGACAGCCCTGGATCCACTAGATCAATGCTGCCAAACAGCTGAATCCCAAGCACCCTTTTACATCACAAACCATTTTTAGTGGGGAGTTGGAGTGGAGGCAGAATGTTTGTGCACAGAATTAGTGCAGGTGGAAGTTGGCACATATCACGCAGTGAAAAACCATGAGGTCACACCACTGTGTTGGGAACATAAGTGGCAGCTTCAAATTTTACTGTGCTTGTGCTCCTGCCTGCCTGTTGTATGGGTTCTTTATTCCAGGATCGTAACTCTGTTTTGCAGGTATTATCAACTAAACCAAAATGGGGACAAGGGCGAGGGGCTGAGAGGAGGCCTGGAAAGATGTGCTGGGGTGGGAGAGTGTTTAGGAAATGATGTGTGGCTGTGTGTATGGTTTATGTCTCAAAGCAGCAGGGACCCAGGTTCAATTCTGGCCTCAGGTGACTGTGTGGAGTTTGCACACTCTCCCCGTGCCTGTGTGGGTTTCCTCCAGGTGCTCCAGTTTCCTCTCTCATTTCAAAGATGTGCAGGTTGGATGGATTGTCCATGATAAATTGCCCCTTAGTGTCCAAAGATGTGCTGGTTAGAAGGATTAACTATGGTAAGTGTGTGTGGTTATGGGGATAGGGAAGGCCTGGATAAAATGCTCTTTCAGAGATTCATCGAGGTTTACAGCATTGAAACACGCCCTTTCGCCCAACTTGTCCATGCTGCCCTTTTTTTAAACCCCTAGCTAGTCCCAATTGCCTGTACGGACTTGACAGCGTTGGTGGAGACTTGATGGGCTGACTGGCCTCTTTCAGCACTGTAGGAATTTTATGGTGTATGATGTGGGAGAGGGCCTGATTGCGATCTGCTTCTGGGTTGGGTGGAAGAGGAGGAAGGCTTCACTGAGTTTTTTGTGATGAAGGAAATAGAGAGAGCTTGGCTGAAACCTACTTGAGGACGTAAAATGACATAACTTTTACTAAGCACTTCAAAACCTTTTTATGCAGGGTATTATATTGTCCTATAATGCACAACCTTTAGTAAATATTGACTGAATGTTACTATGCTGCTTTATTTGCTGATTTGTTTTTGTGCGTATCTGGGGCCACGTTAACTGTCAAGTGTTAAAATAGGAGTCACATTGGAAAATAATTTGGAAATTCTGCTTTAAAATAGCAAGAATAGAGTCAGGGACGTGAACTGAAAACAGCAAAAAAGTAAATTTTGGATTGATCTCAGTAAAACCTTATTACACACAGAGTGGGTAACATGGTTAAAAAAAACTTCAAGGAAAATGTAATGCTGTAGGCTACAAACTTCATCAGGAACACAAAAAGTATTTATTAACAAGGAGGGCCTTGCTCAGAGGGCCTCTCCCAGATGCTGCAGTCCCTACATGCCTTCTGACTGTCTTCTACCTGAGAGAGAGCGCCACCTCCTGGGGTGATTATTGACTATCAGTCCCAATTGGACCCTCAGGTCTGGTGATCCTCTTCTGCTGTGTTGTCCTTAAAGGGACACTCATTACAAAGAAAAACAAAAGTTTCAGAATCTTTTAAGAGACAACAAGATTGATAGGCGGGGCAGCAGGATGAATTTGAGATTAACCCAACAGCCTTTTTCACCTGTAACAATGTTGTGAGTTACAACTGCCATCAGTTAATTCAGCACAGATCAGAGCAAAGACCTATTTCTTATCTCGTGATTCTGTATTGCACCATACAATGTTATGAGCCTTTGTGAAGCTTCGAGTTAATCCCGTGGGAAGGTCTACCGGAACAAATGATCCACAGTTCCTCAAATGATCAAACTTAGTTCAATGGTAGATCTTTCATCTCTCAGTAAGCTGGCAGTGCAGCCCATCCTGATAAAGCAGGGTGCCAATGAGGATCTTTAAGAGCCATGTTTGAGGTGGTGGACTGGGATTCTGCCGTCGGTCTCCAGTTCCTGATACAACAAGGGGAGTGTTTAATTGCCTGGCGGTGAGCTCCCAGCAGCAGGCTGGAGCACTAATGCCATTAGCAGCAGACTGGGGTGCCAATGCTCCCAGCAGCAGGCTGGGGTGCCAATGCTTGAGGCAAGACTACAGGGTCTCTCTGTTTGCCTGGTTGTCCTCTGGGAGGATTTGCTCCCATTCCCTCTCTTTTCTTCATTTATTCCTCAATGAAGTGATTGACAGTTCCACATTGAAACATCCTCACAGTTACTGCCTTTCACTGCCTTTCCTAATTGGGAAGCTGGAAAGCTGCTGGCTGTCTTTCCCCTTGGAGAACCTGCCTACCACTCCCAATTAGACAGGGAATCTGTCTCCATGCCAATTGAGGGGGGGAGGGGGGAAGGGGGGGGAGCTCCATGAAAACTCCCAAAGAATGACAGGTTTCCCCGTGGGGCAGAATTGGGAGTCTGGTGCTTCCCAGCCTCGAAATGAAAAGCAAACCTGGTGCTCTGGAGGAGGGGGTGATGGCTGATTGAGGGAGCTAGCATTAGGGAAGGGGGTGGTTGATCGAGGGAGCTGGCGTTGGGGAGGGGGCTTTGCTTCTCATTTATTCCAAAATCCCCTGCCCTCCCCGAGCCAATCATCTCCCCCTCATGATCCCCCAACCCACTCACCCTCACTCACCGAGGCCTTGGTCTCTCAATGATCCTGGGCCTCGGGTCACCTGGATTCAACTCCACTATTTTGTGGGAGACTGTAGTGATATCTACCCAAGTACAATCATTACAAATTATGTAGCTACTCATAAAATACTAAACTCTTTCCTTACTAACAGCATCATAGTGAAATATTAGTTTCATACATCCTTATTTATTTTCTGAATCATTTTATTTGTTCCTGCAAGCACATATTTATCTGATTTCCTGCCTAAGGATATGAATTCTAATCAATTGCAGCAATAAATAAGCCTTCAATTATTCTTGACAAAATAATAAATAAACATTAAGCTAGGGCACGATATCCGAGAATATCGGCTTTCAGTCTCATTTTGTTCCACATGTTTATCGGTTAGAAATAAAACAGTGGCTTACACCTAATTTTCTGTGGACTATTCAATGGCATAGTTTCAGGTGAAGAATCAGACGTCGGGAGACTATCGATGGTGGAATTGGACTTGTGAAATTTAAAAGGGAGGGTCACACTATACTGACAAAGGACTGAATTTTCCCAGTCCATTGGTGACTGGCTGGACGCAGAAGGCTGGCAAAATAGTGGGGAGGGGGGTAGGGGTGCTTGCTATCTTCCAGTTGCCATGCTGTCTTTTTCAGACGTAGGAAATAATGCAACTTGGCCACCCACCCACCCGGTGGCCAATTGAGCCACTGAAATGACCAAATAAAGGTCTCTGCCTGCCGCAGGTCGGATGAAGAGTGGCAGCCCCTCCCCTTCTTGAATGGTACTTCATGGTTGACAGTGGGGCACACAGAAAGGGGTCCAGGTTGGCAATGGTTACCCTTGTGGAAACAGCGCTGCCATTGCACAACCCCCACCATCCCAGTCAATTCTCCCAGCTTTCCTTACCTGCCTTCGAGGATGGCACACCACTAAGATGCATTCCCACCTGCTGCAGTCTCAGCAGTGATCACTGCTGTTATGGCGTTGTCGCAGCTTCAATAAGAAACACAAGGGAAGGTCTAACCGAATTGTTGGATTCTGCCTTAGAAATGTTCCAGTCACAGGATGTCAAACTTTCAGTTGTCTTGCATTGAAGGATGTGTGCCAGGATGTTCAGCAGTCTACTATACCCTCAAAGATGTCACCAACCTTACCAGCACCCAGTAATACTTGGGTACTGACTTGTTTGGGCAGCAGCCTCTTTATTGGTTGCTTCATTACTGGCAATGTGCCAGCCTCAATCCTGCCACCTGCCAAAACAATTGTAACCCCGGCACTGCGACGTGTCCGTAAATCTTACCCCAAAGTTTTGAAAAAGCTTGAAAATGAACTTCAACCCTTTCAGAGTGAAAGACAAAAATGACAAAGGCTGAGCAGAAGTGTAGGGACATGAACCCTCGAGGCCAGGCAGGCATTTTCAATTACAGGGTAAAACAGCTGGCACCAAACCTCAACTCAAGGCTGGAACTAGTGCTGGTAACCGGGGGAATGGTGCTCACTTGAGGCACTTAATAGAGTTATCAGCAGAGCAGTGTACTGGCAGAGAAATGGAGCCACGTTTTAGAGGCAATCGCCGGGGTTTACTGACAGTGTGTGTGTCTGCTCTACACTGCATAGCTGCAGAAGATCACCGCTTTCCATTGACATCTGCACTGATCCAAACACTGAGATCTCTACAAGTATCATTGTCAGGGCTTTATACTAAGGCCTGCAGGTAAGTTGATGACATCTTAATGAGTACAGCAAGCAGATTGTTGATCCCCAGCATACATTCTTTCACATAGTAATACTGAAAGCTTGACAGTCTGTGGTTAGAATGTTTTAAAGGAGAATCAAACATCTCAGTTAAGTTGGACATGGTGACACAGTGGTTAGCACTGCTGTCTCACAGTGCCAGGGACCGAATTCAATTCACAGCTTGCGTCACTGTCTGTGTGGATTTTGCACATCCTCCCTGTGTCTGCCTGGGGTTCCTCTGCGAGCTCCAGTTTCCTCCCACAGTCCAAAGATGTGTGGGTTAGGTTGATTGGCCAGAATAAATTGACCTGAATGAAGTGAATACGCAGGGGCTGGTGATATTGTTGTCAGTGCAGATTCAATGGGCCGAATGGCCTCCTCCTGTACTGTAGGAGTCTACACTTCTTCCCATACCTTAACTGCGTCTCCTATCCCAGTTTTCTTTTGGAAAGGAAAGCTGCACACGTTAAAATGAAGCAAATCCAGCTGTGGTACAAACACAGCAGCTTTGGGTGTGGAGAATTGTTTGTGAAGGTGACTAGGTGGGCATCCCTCTTCATACGAATACCTCAGAAAACAGATTCGCTTGGAGTCAGGAATTGTTCTAGGTGTCTTCTGAAAATGCAACACTGACGGGGTATCTCCAAATTGTTTTCCTTGCAAACCTGAGAAGTGGGCACAGATTCAGTGGGCAAGAACTCCGACCCAGCCTTCATCATCCAGCAACACAATGTTGATCCGCCGTGTTATTTATAAAAGAACGTTTGAATATGGGTTTTACTGGCATGACCAGCATTTGTTATTCACATTTAATCACCTCTATCTGAATGACTTACCAGGCTATTTCAGAGACAATCACATTGCAGCGGCTCTGGGGTCATGTATAGCCCAAACCGGGTAAGGATGGCAGGAATCTTCTCTAGAGGACATTATTGAACCAGATGGGTTTATAAAATCAGTAATAGTTTCATGGTCACCATTACTGAGACTAGGGGGTGATTTTACCTCACGTTGTGCCCGTTTTCAGGTCGTAAAGTGGGGCACAAGCCGAGTAGTGCGACTGATGCCAGTTTTTGCAACCGGTGCCATTTTACCAGCGCCAGATTTGCGGCGCAGTCAGCCTCTCACCGGAAATGGCCGAGAGGCAGGTTACTGTATTTAAATTTATTTAAAGAAGTATTTATATGTCATAAGTGAACCCGGTGCTCAATCATCCTGGCTCATGCCCCCTTTATGACCTTGCCATGATCGGGGAGTAGTCAACTTTGTCTCACTGGAGGAAACGGAGACCATTGAGGCCCCTCTGAGGGCAAGGGAGGGTGCTCCTTGGGTATGCCAGACTGGCAGTGCCACCCTGACATCAGGGCAATGTCAGGCTGGAACCTGAGCAATGCCCACCAGGCTGTGCCAGGGAGTAGGGCTAATCAAGAAGTGGCCAGTGGGAGATGGGCCAGTGGGGGGCAATGGGGCAGGGCCAGTGGGGAAGGAGCCAGTGGGAGGGGGCAGTGAGGCGGGGCCAGTGAGGGGGTGCAGTGTGGGCTGGACTAATGGTAGGAAGGGGCCACAATGCAGTGATCAGTGGGGAGAGGGAGGGAGAGTGGGCCTGCCGCCATTCTGCAGTGATCAATAGGGGGAGGTCATTTCAACTCATTTTAATATTTCCTTAGAGCTTTAGTTCTGTTGATTCCTCTTTATATTCAATATGTTCAATAGTTTGTTGTTTCTTTGGAAGTCTTTAATTTCTGTGTTTCTTCCAAGGTGAATCCATCATGTTCTTACTAGACACATACATTTCACAAATGGTATCTTCACTTCTAATTATCTTAACTTCAGCTAAACTGTTTTGGCTTCGCTGTTGGTTGGGTCAATTGTGAAAGGTGAATCTTCCTACTGCGCCTGGATTCTGAGAGAGAATATTACCCCAAAGTTAATTGATTAACATCACAGCACACAGACAGCATTTGAGTGGCAAGGTGGGGCACAGTGGTCAGCACTGCTGCCTCATAGT
Organism: Sphyrna mokarran; assembly: GCA_024679065.1. Taxonomy (NCBI): domain Eukaryota; kingdom Metazoa; phylum Chordata; class Chondrichthyes; order Carcharhiniformes; family Carcharhinidae; genus Sphyrna; species Sphyrna mokarran. Next base: position 109,686,707 of record JAGIQG010000003.1, read on the forward strand.
CCAGGGACCTGGGTTCAATTCCAGCCTTGGGTCACGTTCTCCCTGTGTCTGCGTGTGTTTCTACAGGTACTCTGGTTTCTTCCCACTGTTCAAAGATACATGGGTTAGGTTGATTGGCTATGCTAAATTGCCCCTCAGTGTCAGCGGATTAACAGGGTAAATATGTGAGGATGCGGGGATAGGATGCAGAATGATTGATCCTCATTCTGGGTGGGATTGATTGTCGGTGCAGACTCAATGGGCTGAATGGCCTCTTTCTGAACTGTAGGGATTCTTTGACAGACTACATTCTTAAGCTCCCTGGCACCAGATAGAATCGCTGAAGCAGATTATCACTGACAAATTCAAAAGGAGGGTTGAAGTATGTGGAAGGGAGAAGGAGGATATGGGGGCAGGGTAGGAAGAGGAAATTAGAGCAAGTGGAATCTCATGCAGTATGAACCTGTTGGGCAGAATGGTCTATTCCATACTGTGAACTGAAGGTAACCATTGAGAAAGAACAGCTGCAGCATTAAATATTTACCTTCATGCTGTACCTCATACACAGCAACTCTATTGAATGAAAGCACAAAAATGATATAAATAAACAGGAAATGAATCCAAACACCATTCTTAGTCAACATAACTGAGGGTTCCACAGTTTGCAATCAGATTTTTTTTTTCCAAAGATTGGAAATATTACAAACTTAAAAACCCGTTATTTAAAATTGGGGTAAAATAAATCATAAAACAATCCACATTTATGTAAGTTTGGTTTGGAAAAAAAATTCAGCATCATTATTCCACTTAACAGCTAGTCCATCTGTTAAACCAACAATTAGCTCAGTTGATTCACCTGTATTTGGCTGTTTTGTTCCATTTGGTATTGCGTTGAAAGAAAGTTCATTATGAGCTCTTAAAAGAAAACTTTCCATGCTGCAGGTAAATCTATTTTAATATTCTTTTGTGTAAAGTTCTTTATAGATGGAAACCTATTATTATAGTTACACAGAGGAGTCACTCGATAACCCAGGACAGATATCTGTGTTAACACTTGCTGTGCTGCAATAATAGGATTGTAACAGTGACTGTAATGGTGTCCGCCATTAGATCAATTTGCATATTTTGGTTTTAAAATGTTTGCATGGCAAGTTGGTGAGTGTGTGCTGGCAACATCATTGCGCGGCATCTGGAACCTGAGTGAACTGGACAAACAACTGTGTATTTCCAAAACCAATCAAATTTAAAAATTGTGGACTAGCTCAAGGAAGAGAAGGAAATATAGAATAAGTGAATTCAATGTTAAATCAGGTATAGAAAGAAAATAAAGAGAGGAAAAGAAAGATTGGATTTAAAAATAGGCAAAGAGAGACAGAAAGCAAATGTTAAAATTGAAAACTCTAAGGGCACAATCTTACCTGCTGTTCACTCCATTCTCCCACTCCAGTGAGATCAGAGAATTTGACGCCCAACCAAATCTATATTCACTGCAGCAGGATGGGAAAATCCTGCCAGCACAAACAGTGGTTACATTCTGGTCTATATCTTTCAAGCCACATTTCTAACTCCTGAGAGTGCATGGATGATATTTACTGGAGGTGATTTTGGTCTTGTTTGTTGGCTGGAGTGTTCTCTTTTAGAGATCGCTTAGCATGTTAAGTGCTACTTGAGGCATTTAACTAAAGGCAGCGGGTCGTCCCTGTAATGTAGGACACCAAGGGCAGGAGTTCTGCCCACTGAGCAGTACCAGTCCATCAGAACCTTCAAGCTCTATGGAATCAAAGTGGCATTGGGAACGCAGTGGCTGCAGTTGGTGACAGCCCCCTTCTGAGGCCTAGTATCATTGCTGGGTCCTAGGTTAGTGATGAGTGATGGCAGCAGGGGTTCGTGGGGAAGGTTATGGTGGGAGAAGAGGAGCTGGCAGCAAAGGGAGGGAGCTGCCTTTCCTGATGCTGTATCCCTCACTGAGTGCCTTTGAACAAGGAACACCCCTGAGATCCGCCAAGCAACTCCTACGGGAGCTTTATATGCTCTCCACATAGTAAGATTCCCCTAATACCCCTACTAATAGGTAAGATTACCCTAAAGGTTGGCCCTTAAATTGGCACTAATTGTCCACTTAAGAACTTCAATTGATTGCTGGGTGAGAAAACAGTCTACAGGAAAAGGGCAACAGACTGAAACAGGCAAGACATAACTGTAATGAGTTGAGTTTATATTTACAAGCAAAAACCAACAATCAAAGCATTTCACGGGTAAGTCAGTTAACAGTGGAGTGTTTAATGTCAAACAATAACTTTTAGATTTTCACGTTTAACCTCACACCTGCAATCATCTCATTTACTGACACATTTGGGAATTAATAATAGAGTACTTTTTGTCTTACCATCATTTGATAATTTGGCCTTATTCGCACATCCCTAGCAATCTTTAATTTAATTCTGCATTTTTCCTGCAGGTCTGTTTCAGTTGCTTGAAGTAATTTGAAGGTGCAGCCAACTTGATACAAGAAATCACGTCAATAAACTTCACAAGGCCAAAACATTAGCTGTTCACCAAGGAAAGTTTTTAAAAATTTATTTTAACCTTCCAGAACCCAACTTAAAGACTGTTTTTACAACTTCCAAGTAACTCTCACCATGTTTGTCACGAGCCTGCAGTTCCCCAGCACAGTTTGCCAGGGTAACAGTAATGGAGAAGAGGCAAAAATGTCACAGCAGCCCTCATCTGTTTATGGACGGTCCAGAACTGAGAAAGCAGCGAGGAGGGCAGAAAGGAGAAGCAACATGTCTGCTATGCATCTCAGACGGGAAGAGATAGCGGATAAACTGAAGTACCCACTAATACTACTGGCTCCTGTGATCCTCATTCTTGCTTTGCTTCTAATTCTGTTTGGTGCTTATGTATTGAAACCTTTTCACAAGGGTAAGACTATAGTAGATTACATACTTACTGATAGACAGTGCAGAAGGAGGCTATTCAGCCTATCAAACCTGCACTGACAACAGTCCCACCCAGGCCCTATCCCCATAACCCCATGTATTTATCCTGCTCATCCCCCTGATACTAAGGGGAAATTTAACATGGCCAATCGACCTAACCTGCAAATCTTTGGAGTGTGGGAGGAAACCAGAGTACCCGGAGGAAACCCACGCAAACATGGGGAGAACATGCAATCTCCACACAGTTAGCCTTGGCCCTGGCACTGTGTCACCGTGCACAGGGGTAGGTTCGGCAGGTTGGGAAATTTCCTGACTACAGCTATCCACCTTGGTAGTCAAAATCTGGCCCTTGGTCTTTGATCAGGTTGTTTGTATTGTCTCCCCTGTTGAATTTGGGTTTTCTGCCTGTGTGAATGATGTCCTTTGCCTATTGAAAAAAATTTAATTTGTCTGAAGTGCGGGTAAGAGAACCGCATCTGGATCCCACTCACCATCTTTAATAATCTGTGGAGTCTTCCTGATTTTGCAGAAATTCGATCTTAAGGCTTTCAGTGTCCAAAAAGAAGAAAAGAAATGGATAAGGAATTCCACAGCTTAGGGACAAAATAGCTTAAGGCATATATACTGATATGGGCAAAAATAAGGATGTGTAAGTGCCTAGAATTGGGGACTGTGTCTGAGGAGAGATGACCATTTCCAATGTCAGCTAGCACGGAGATTAGGAAGGGACTCTCAAAGGCTAATCGTTTACTGGGAATGTGACTAAAAGAGCAGGAAGTGGGCCTGATGGGTCAGATGCACTGAGGGAGGGCATGAGGGAAGACAGAAGAGACATTGGAGTTACAGATCCAAGGCTGGGACATTGGGAAGATGGTTGGAGGAAATTATGCTTGGTGGGAAAGGGAAAGGATTGGAATGGGACAGAGATAGCTGACTCTCAAGAAGTGACAAAAGAGTGTACAAATTCCTTATATGTTGGAGGTGAGAGTGGTTGGGTACAAAAGAAACATTCCAGAACTGGTTAGCAGAGAAGGAAAGAAACCAAGGCTATCTTCAGATTCACAGTGAAAAAACCCATTGATGCTCAATATGGTCCAATCAGATTGGTTCTCAGATGGCTAAACCAGATGTTCTCTGATTGCTTCAAGTTGATGCCTTTGGACTTGAGGGAGTGAAGAAGGGGGAGTTATAAAGCGAATGACAAGGGTGGGAGAGCAAGGAGGGTGAATAAAGAATATCAAAGACAGAGATGAGATGTAATTAAGAAGATCAATAGATACAAAATGACAGATGGAGAATTGAGGTGGAAGGCGAGATGAAGAGAGGGCAATGAAATGAGGCAGTGGAGATGGAGGTGGGTGAGGAGTTTCTTATAGCAGGGTCTGAATGAAGAAAGGAAGGAGAATATCTGTGAAAAGCTTGGACTTGGGAGGCAACAGAGAATGAGAATTCTAAAGGTAGATTGAGAGAAGGGAAACGAGATGAGGCTTTCAAAGGAGGAGAAGGGCAGGGAGAAGACAGAAAGGTGACACTTAGATAAGAGCCATACTTCATCACGACAGGCAGAGAGGCAGGAACAAGGTGTCAACATAATACATGATTCATTGATATAATGTGACATTAAGCTGCCTAGAAATTACTATACGATATGAAGATCTGTCACCAAGATTAGAGTTTCATTTAACAATCTTCCCATTTTTTCTGTTCTTAACAATAGTTTTAAGTTTCACTGGTGGCACCTGCACTGTGCTGGAAATCTGGCAGGAACCTCAAGGCAGTTGCAGCTCTGGGAGAGATATATTTTCTCCTTGTGTTCAGATCAAGGTAAGAATAACAAGATCAGATTTCAACTCACTTCAGCTTTATAAAGGTCCATTATTTGAATGCAGGTAACAAAACAGAGAAAAATACACTAATCTCTGTTAAGAACGTATATATTTAAAACCTGCTGAACAGGCATGATGCCAAAGGACAGGAAGGCTAATAACGTATCACTGTTTAAAGAGTACAAAGGATTAGAATGAGTAATTATAGGCCTTTGTGGTGAAAAAAACTATTGGAAAATATTCTGGCAGTCAAATAATCTTTTAAAGAGGCATTGATTAATCAAGGACAGACAATAAGGGTTTGTTAATAGAAGGTCTTATCTGACTAACTTGATTGAACATTTGAGGAGGTAACAAGAAGGATTGATGAGGGCAGCATGTTTGATCTAATCAATGCAGATCTTAGCAAGGGTCAAAAGGTGTTTCTGTGACTGGAAGGGTGTTCTGCAGGGATCACTTGCTGTTTAGACTTAAGTATAGGCAACATTTGAGAGTTTGCTGTTGATATAAAAATTGGCAGTATGGTAAATCATATGAAATGGAGTGAAGAGAAATGCAATTCAACCCAGTGAAATGTGAAGTTTGCACTTAGGAAAGGTGAATAAGGCAAGGGGATATACAATAGTGTCAGGAGGGCTTAGCAGGGCTAATGTGTGGGATTGCGGGAGTGGGCCTTGATGAGATTGTGGTCAATGCAGACTTGATAGGCCGAATGGCCTCCTTCTGTACAGTAGGGAGTCTATGATTCTAGAAAATAGTAGAATACTGAGAAGTGTAGAGCAAAAGAGGCACCTTGAAGAGCATATCCACAGATCCTGGAAAATAGCAGAGCTGGTAGATAAGGTGGTCACGAAAGCAAATGGGTCATTTTCCTTTATTGGCTGAGGCATTGAGAAAAGAGCAGGGAGACAATTCTAAAACTTTATTAAGTACTAGTTTGACTACAGCTAAAATACAGTGTACAGTTCTGGTCACTGTATTACAGGAGGATGTGATGGCAATAGAAAGGGGACTGAGGAGATTTACCAGGAAGTTGCCAGGAATGAAGAAAAATTGGACAGGTTAGATATATTTTCTTTTGAATTAGAAGTAATTGATGGAAGGATTAGAAATGGGTTATGGAAGATTGGAACTCTGAAACTATGGTTTAATTTGGAAAAAATATTGTGCTTCAAAAACCCTCATCACTTTTAACAGATACTTCCCACCGTGGACTTCATTGGGATGGTTTGGGGAGCAAAGAGCAGTTTGGACCAAGGCTGTGTCAAATTCACAAGCCCAGAGCCCTAATAGAACCCAAACTGAGAATCGGTGTGCAGGTTTTTGCAGTGTAAGCACCTCTTGATAACACTGTCAATAACACCTTCCATCACTTCACTGATGATTGGAATAGAACACTGTGGCAGTAATTGGCTGGAATAGTTTACCCTGTCTTTGTTTTGTGGATAGAATATCCTCCACAATTTTCCCCATTGTCAGATAAAAGATGCCTTCTGTTGAGCAAAGGATTTGATCCAATCAGGTAAAGATGTATACAATTTAAGATGTTTGTCATAGAGGGAGAGACAAATCAATGGCTAAATAAGTTAAATGGAACATTCCTTTCAAATCTGATCCACAAAAACGAACCTTTATACGATGGCACAGAGGTGAGCACTGCTGTCTTATAACGCTGGGATCCAGGTTCAATTCTAGCTTGGGTCACTATCTGTGCAGAGTCTGCACATTCTCCCCATGTCTGTGTGGGTTTCCTTGGGTATTCCGGTTTCTTCCCATAGTCTGAAAGACATGTTGGTTAGGTGAGTTGGCTGTGCTAAATTCTCCCTTAGTGAACTCGAACAGGTGACTAGGTGATTTTCACAGTGACTTCATCGCAGTGTTAATGTAAGCCTACTTGTGATACTAATAAATGAACTTTAAATTTATGAGGAAAAATCTCAAAATATCTAAGAACAAACAAGTTAACTCTGCAAGATTTATAGTTTGTGTCTAAATTAAAGTTTTTTTATCACCAGGTTGCTGTTCATCTTTCTGATGGTTCCAAACGAATGGCTGTAATAATGGAAAATGAACAAGCTTTAGTAAACTGTCAGCAGGTGAGATGAACAAATCAAGATCTTCACTCTCCTCCGCCTGGCTGGATTTGTTCTAACATTCTACAATTTCTCCTTTAACTTGTATCACTTCCTGCAATTATAAAATGTGGCTATGCGCATGGGCCTCAGTTATGCCTGTCCTTTTGTGCAATATGTGGAACACTCTTCTTCCTGTCCTACCCCAACTTGCTCCCACAACTATTTTTCTGTCACATCGATGACTGCATCGGTACAGCTTCATGCTCTTGACTGGACCTGGAAAATTTTATTGATCTTCCTTCCAATTTCCACCCGTCTCTCACCTTCACATGGTCCAGCTCTGACATTTCCCTTCCCTTTTTTAACCTTTTTGTCTCCATTTCTGGTGATAGACTGACCACTAATATTCACTAGAAACCCACCAATTCCCACAGCTACCTCAACTACATCTCCTCACACCCCAGTCCCTGGGAGGGCTCCATCTCATTCTCCCAGTTTCTCCATCTCTGTCACATCTGCTGTGATGATGTTGCTTTGATTTGAATTATCATTGTCACATGTATTAGCATACAGCGAAAAGCATTGTTTCTTGCGCGCTATACAGACAGCATATTGGTCAGAGAAGGAAAGGAGAGAGTGCATAATCTAGTCTTACAGTCATAGCTTGGATGCAGAGAAAGATCAACTTACTACAAGGTAGGTAGAAATGATGCCACCATCTGTCTCTGGAAGTTTTGTGCAGGCATTTAATGCATTGCAACTGGAAGGTATGTTCACTTTCATTGCTCATAAAGAATTCAATTGTGTGAGATTGGTTCAGGTCTGGTGAATGTAAAGGTTAGTCACTTAGCAAAATAGAACATATCCAGGTAGGGACAGAGTCATTGAATCTAAGTTTGCAAAATCATAGATCATGATGCGAGGGCTGATATATATTAATAATCTAGATCTTGGTGTGTAGGGGACAGCTCCAAAGTTAGCAGGTGATACAAAACTTAGAAGTATTGTAAACTATGAAAAGGACAGTGTAGAAGTTCAAAAGGACATAGGCAAATTGGTGGAGCAACAGGTAGATGACGGATTAAATTCAGTGTGGAGAAGTGTGACATGATGCATTTTGGTAGAAAGATCATGGAAAGACAATATAAAATAAAGGGTAAAATTCTAAAAAGAATATGTATAGGAGCAGAGGGATCTGGGTATATATGAATATACATCATTGCAAGTGGCATGATAGATGGAGAGGGCAGTTAATAAAGCATACAATAACCTGGGCTTTATTAACAGGGGCATACAAGGAAGTTATGCTGAACTTATATAAGACATTCATTAGATCTCGGCTGGAATGTTGCATTGATTCATTTCTGGACGCCACACTATAGGAAAGATGTGAATGCACTGGACGGTATGCAGAAGAGGTTTACAAGAATGCTTCAAAGGATGAGAAATTTCAATTATGAGGATGGATTGGAGAGGTTAGAACTGTTCTTCATTGAGAGAAGAAGGTTAAAAGGAGATGTGATAGAGGTGTTCCAGATCTTGAAGAAGCTGGACAGAATAGAAAGGAAGAAACTGGATCAAGAGTAAGAGAACACCAATTTAAAGTAATTTGCAACAGAAGCAAATATGATGTGAGAAAAAAACTTTTGTCACATAATGAATGATTCAGATCTGGAATGCACTGCCTGGTAGTGTGGTGGAGGCCAGTTCAATTGAGGCATTGAAGAGAGCATTGTAAGGTTACTTGAATAGAAACAACATGCAGGAGTACAGGGAGAAGGCAGGGCAATGGTACTAAGTCATGATGCTCATTTGGTGAGCTGGTGCAGACAATGATGGACCAAATGGCCTCATTCTGTGTCATAACAAATCTGGAATTGTGAAAGGCTTGAGGCCTAACATTTTTTAAGTGGATATGAAACTTACGGTTGGGAGAAAGGCATCTGGAATACGGTACCACTGGTCAATAATGGATGGAATGGAAATATCATGTCAACCCAGTTACTATTAAGGGAAGAATAATGGGATGTAGCTAAGTTGTGGTCCAATGTCTGAAATTGAACAGGTTTGGAATCAGTGATCTTGGGTGTCCTGAAAATTGTTTTAAAAAGTCATTGGTGTAAAAAATCTGAAAATTGGATGAACAATAAAATAGCAGATAGACCTGGTGGATTTGTAGCACTGCACCACCTAGTGGTGGGAGGCCAGCAATTATATTGTCAAAAGCAAATAGACACTTCCTGTTATGGAAGTTATGCTTTGTATGATAATTGTTGACATAAAAAGTGTGGCTTAAAAATTGTAATACTGGAAGTAAGTTTGATAGGAGCAGGAAATGAATGTCAAATTCAAGGCTGATGAGCGGTGGAGTTGTTGTAGGGTTTGTTGCAGTGAATGAGAGGATGTATTAGTTTACAATAGAAATATCTCAAAGCCAATAAATTTTTTCAGCAGGAAGAAAAGTGAGGACTAGAAATGCGGTTTTCAATAGCTTGAAGTAGGATTTTAAAAACATGACTGGAACACAATGCTGAGAGAAGAGGATTAGGACAAAGTTTAAATGTTCCTTTTTAACAGTTGGCAGCACAACTTGGAAAATGGGGCCATTGTTTTGAGCTGTGAAAAGTAAGAGAGATATTTCTCTGTTTCAGATAGAACCAGGAAACCTATTGTGAGGCCAAACCATGGATATCGTGTCAATGGTCTAGGTCTGACAGTGTGGAGACGGGTCAATGGTCTAGGAGATTGGCAGTGAGGATAGGGACCATTGCTATGAAGGTTGGTAGAGTGGAAGTTGTCTTCTGGTCTGAATGTGGCAGCGGGGAGAGGAACTGCCACATTCAGTCTAGGCATTGGCTGTGGGGAGGTAGTGGCTGCTCTATGGATAGACAGTGGGGAGAGGGTCTGTTGCTCTGGGGGTTTGCAGTGGGGAAAGGGTCCTCTGCTATGGGGTTGGCAGTGGGGAGGTGGGATTGTTGCTTTGCGGGTTGGCTGTGGGGAGAGGATCCTCTGCTCCGGGGTTGGCAATGGGGAGATGGTTGCTGTTCTGTGGGTTGGCAATGAGGAGAGGGTTGGTGGTCTGGGTGTTGGCATTGGGGAGATGGTTGGTGCTCTGGGTATTGGCAGTGGGGAGAGAGTTGGTGTTCTGCGAGTTGGCAGTGGAGAGAGGATTGGTGCTCTGGGACTTGGCAGTGGGGAGAGGGTCTGCTGGTTAATGATTTATTTCTCTCAGTCACTCAACCAGTCAGCCAGAAGTGAGAACTCAGCAGCAAGCTGTGTGGGTGATGTGTCCAAAGCATCATTTTTACTTCTGCAGATTAATTGGGAATGATTTTCTGTGGAGGTGGAAAAGAGAGAGAATTAGTACAACTGTGGCTGAGAAAAGGTGGAGAAAAAAGTTCAAATATGAAAATACTAATTAAAGAAACAGATTTACTCCTACAATTCATAACTATGTGTTTATCTTGTCTGTCTTCAACACATTTTTACTTAAAGAGCTTTGTGCTGAGGGTAGTTACTGCTGGAAATGAAACACTTTTTCACATTTTGCAGCTGGTAATTTTAAGCATAGATCATCTGAAGAGTAAAGTTGTTTGCTTGTTTCTTTCAACATGGTAGCATGTTGGCACAGTCATTAGCACTGCTGCATCACAGTGCCAGGGACCTGGGTTCAATTCCTGGCTTGGGTCACTGTCTGTGTGGGGTTTGCACATTCTCTCTGTGTCTGCGTGGGTTTTCTCTGTGTGTTCCAGTTTCCTCCCACATTCTGAAAGGCATGCTGGTTAGGTACATTGACCTGAACAGGCATCAGATTGTGGCGAATAGAGGAATTTCTCAGTAACTTGATTGAAGTGTTAATGTAAGCCTCGCTTGTTTCTAATAAATAAACTTTATTTTTTCTCCAATCTAACAAAATCTACAACACTAGTCTGAATGATTTGCTTTCAGCCAGTCTAATTTTAGTGAATCTACATGTTGGTACAGTTGAGTATGAGGGCCTAGAGTATGTCCAAACCACTACATGCGAGATTTTTACAACCAATATGAGGGCAGATCTTCATCACAACTGCTTGGCAGGAGAGTAATCTTGGCTTCAGGACATGCAGCCAATCACTTTACAGTTGTGTCCTTAGAGTTTGCTTGTTAATGCGCTGTTTATTGATAACTTGGAGAATGGGTTGGCATGAGATGGCGTGGAGGTCTGAAGGTGGCATAAGTAGGTCGTTGGAGTTGTGAAGAAGAGTGAGGGAGGAAAGATAGAAGGCCTAACATTTGAGGAAACAACTGGGACAAAGTCTGAGAGAATCCGGATAAGACCCATTAAACAGCCTGGCTTGGCACTCAGCCCCTCTGGCTGCTCTGATTTGTGTCTGGAGGCTACAAGCCTGACTCTATCCTGCATCCACAGCCGCACTCTGCTGGAAATAAATTGGGGCATTTTCTCCAGAAGTGAGTGAGTAAGCTGCAAAATTCCCCAGTCTGTGCTACCCATCTCAGTCCAGTAAATCTGCACGTGGCAAAGCAAGCTCCACTTTTCTTTGTGTCCAGGTGTGAAAGCTGGCTCTTAGGTTTCAATAGGACTTGGCCCCATGACAACTAGGTTTAATAATCTTATCATTGAGTAGAACTAGTAGGAGGTAACAAGCTCCTCTCTGTTGTCTATTTTACCTTGAATTAAAAGGAGACAATTTAAAATATAACCATCTTATGAAACCGCACTTGGTAACAACAACTACTATTCCTATATAAATAATTGGTAAGTTGGACATGATATTTACTACTTTGGATAAACAATGGCCAATTCTTAGTGATGATCTAATTCCTTTAGTGCTCTTTTACCTTTGGTCGCCATGGAGTTTTTGCTGATCGCTTAGTGGATTGTCAAGGTTGGCGAGAAGACTACAACAAACCTGCTTGTGTAATGAAATACCTTGATCGTTTTGGACAGGTAAAATCTTTTGAACAAATCCTGGTTGAAATAAGTTGTTAATGTGCTTGAACCTAATCATTTTTCCTGACTGAAATTTTTTAGCTATATTTAAATTTTGCATGATACTGTCAACTTTTAGCTGTGTTGTACATACAGCCACAAATAATATGTTTCCTTTTTTTTCCACAATTGAGTCCAGTCCCCACCTTTTTGCCTGAGGACATTAATTATTTGGTCTTTTATGATGCCTCCATACTAGGCTCAGGTCGTCATTCTTCCTATGTGGATCTAGACCATGAAGTGATGGTAAGTTATTGACTTTAGGGCCTTCATAGCCAATCCTGCTGTCCTGATCAATATCTACACGATCTCATGCCCATCAGGAGTTTTGAGCTACTGATGTTGGCGAGCTCTACTCAGGTTTTTTTCCCTCTTAAACCCAAGGCTCTGAAATCAATTGTGAAAGCCCTTTCTTCTTGTTGAGTATACAGAACTGGAAAGGTTACTGCTTGGTATGAATCTGCTATCAACCTAAGCAGCTGAGCCGTTGCAGGAGTTTTAATTATTGCTGTTGCGGACATTTCATAAAGGTTCTACATTGAAGCAGGGTTTTGATCGGTTTAAGGTTGTAACTTGGCTTCTAGTTATTAATATTTATTGCTGATTAACTGAAAGTGCAATTAGATAATACTGGGGTTCCAAATGCTTGAAAAATGTTAGCCTGTGTGAAGTTAAGGTGTACTACTACTAACTTAATTTGAGTGAAGCTGATTGGTGATCCTCCATCACCTACTGGATGATTATCCAACAGAATTTCCTGGGGTGAAAACCTTGCATGAGTTGCTTTCTCACTGCATTGTTCTCAACACCAATTTCTTCCTTTCCCACATTATTCAACCCCATGGATCAATAAAGATGAAGTTTGTTGATGTTATTTGCATTGTAGGTGTCTTCATTCTTGAGGTTAGAGTTTTGCTGTACTATCCATGTGGGATCATAATCTGCAGACTCTCCCTTTCATGTAATTTCCATTACCCACTGGGAAATCCTCTTAACTCTGTCAAGCAATGAGAGATTCTCTGTATCATCACATAGAACCCAACAGTGCAGAAGGAGACCATCGATATTGCATCAACCACAATCACACCCAGCCCTATCCCCATAATGCCACGCACTTACTCTAACTAATCCTTCTGACACTAAGAGGCAATTTAACATGGCCAATCCACCTAACCCGTTCATCTCTAGACTGTGGGAGGAAACCAGAAAACCCGGAAGAAACCCATGCAGACATGGGGAGAATGTACAAACTCCTCACAGTCATCCGAGCTGGAATTGAACCCGGGTCCCTGATATTGTGAGGCAACAGTGCTAACCACTATGTCACTGTGCCATCCCAATTTACTGACCTCTAAAGCTGGATCATGGTTTGCAATCTCAGACCTTTTGCCAGGTCTTGCTGATGCTATATTAGATCATTAAGGGATGAATATAAGTTTTCTTTTTCTTAAGTGGAAAAGATGTGCCAGAATTAGTTTAACATGAGAATATTTGTTAATCAGTGTTGGAATGACATTAATGGCCACACTCATTTCCCTAGCTGAAGAAGGAAATTTGTTAATGGAGTGACAGTAATTTAAATTTCATTTGATTAAGAAGCAAAATTGAAGATAACTTTCAATGTAGCCAAAAGTTGCTGCTTTTAATAATTTTTTTCAGTTTTCAAATTCACTCTTTTCAAATTTTCCTAATAATAGAATTACGAACACAAGTTTATAGCACCATAATGTAAGTGTGATATATGTCCTATAGTCCACACTGATACTGAACTTGAAATTAAGAATCTAATTTTATATTCTTATTCTCTTCCTGCACTTAGTGGTGCACTGAGGCAGACTTTCATCTATTTCCATAGGTAGTAAATCCTGGAACAAGTCACTAGTCTGTCACCAGTAATAGAGCCTGTGCTGCGTTGTTCTACAGTCTCTCCCACTTTTACCGCCAGCCTTTAGTGTGTTTGGAAGGTTTTTGCAGGTTGATTCTCAACCTGTTTGGCCATATTATGAAGGTCACCAAGTCCTCAGATGGGGTTCAAACCCAGAGCTTCTGGCTCAGATGCAGGGTGCTACGCACTGTGCCAAGAGGCTCCTTAGTTTTGCATTTGATACACTGTGATCTCATACATCTTTTGATTTGATTTGATTTGTGTTGCCTGCTTTATTCCATTTTAGGTAAACACCACTTTCCCATGCTTCTACAATCCAACAAAGCCTCAAGAAGTGATCAGGGAAAAGCAGGTAGGCTGGCTAGAGAGCCCTAGACAAATGTATTGACTCTACAAACTCAACTTTGGCATAAAAATCCTAACTTATTTTCAGCAATACAGTCCAACAACATCCATTGGAATTTCAGAGATAATTCTTTCCCTTATAACAGATGTTGGGGAAGTTTAACCTCTCTGGTATGAGAAATCAAAGGCACAAATATTTTTATTGCTATGCAAGCAGAGAGTCCAGCCAAGGAAACAGTAAAACAATGGAGGGAAAACAAGAGAGGAAATGATGTCAGAAGGAAAGGAAATTTCTGTTGACAACTGCCTCGACAGAGCAACGTGCAAGCTTTCAAAATAAACTCTTAACGACAATCAAACATTACACATAATGGTGATGGGCATTAATCAGTTAGCAAAATGCCTTTGGTCTGATAAATGTTTGTGTTTTTTCTAACTGTGCTATTGTATGGTCAGTTCACAGAAACACATGGTACATATTTCACAGGTTCGTGTGAACAAATATCTGTAAATTGCAGGCCACAATAGACGTAAAAATACTGCTTGCACAAATAAAAATAAAATCTTAACTGGTGGAACCTTAAATCATTGTGTGTGTCTATTACTAATTCAATTTCCTTACTGTTTCCCTTTCTTTGATGTTATCAATAATGCCAACCTGAACCTGACAGCTGACATGGGGAATGGCGGTGAACTCGCTATTGTGGCCATTACTGAGCTTACTCGGCTATGGGGTTGCAGGTGGATTCGTTCTGTTTGACTGCAGTGAGAGAAGGTAAAAAAAAAAATGACATTGATCTTTGCTTATAATGTAATTTCCAGAATACAGGATTAGGCACACAATTATTGGTTTATACATGGCCTTAAAGAAAATTAGTGAATTTGATCTGTTTTGATACCCTGAAGATAAAACAGTACCTAAAGCATGAGCACTCAGTTTGACAGTCATTTTTAATACAAGATTTTTCATCAGTAGCCATGATTAATAATGACTCGTATTGTTCTGCTGACAGCAGTCCAGCAATGTTCCCCACACCGTTTACTCTTCCTGTTCTTAACATGGAAACTTTGATTCTGTCCCTCTCCAGTCTGATGATAACTTCTTCAATGAGTTTAACATCCAGTTCATTGAAGATTTGTGGATTGCTGTCTCTCCTCACTCCAGCCCTCCCTTTAAAAATTCTAGCGTTTTCTACTGACCCACTGATCACTCTGTGTGTGAGTTACATAGGACATAGAGCATTACAGCACAACAACAGGCTCTTCGACCCACAATGTTGTGCCGAACATTTCACTAAATTAAACTAATCCCTTCTTCCTGCTCCTTGGCCCATAGCCCTCTATTCTCTGCATATTCATGTGCTTATCTAGAAGCCCCTCAAATGCCCTTATCATATCTGGTAAGGGCATTTACCAGATGGTAAATCTGGTAAATTTACCACCATCTTGGCAGCATCTATCACTCTCTGTGTAAAAAACTTATCTCTCACATCTCCTTTGAACATTTCCCCTCTCACTTTAAGTGTATGTCCCCTAGTATTAGGCATTTTAACTCTGGGAAAAAGATTTTGACTGTTAACCTTATCTGTGCCTCTCATAAGTTTATAGATTGATAACTTCCAAAATATCTTCTGCCGTGTGAGTGAATTCTGATGAATTTCTGAACTAGTTCTCTCTGTATGGATGACACCGGCTTGTTCCCATTATAGTCCATCATTACTTGAACCATTACAGTCCTTGTGGTGCTCCCACAGGGATAAACCTGAGGAGCAGCATGGTGGCAGAGTGATTTTCTATTGCATTGAGGACTGTCAGCCCTGCTCTTACACTGATTCTGAGAATTTCATTATCTAAGCTTAAATTTCCACCCATCCCCTTGCTCTTAATTGTCCATCTGGGATTATTCTCTTTTGCTCTTGGGCTTATCTCTTTCAATCTCAGCAGATGGGTTTTCCACCGTCAGCTACTCCAAATCTACTGATCCCCAGAACTCTTGAGTTTTCTTCCCTCTCCCATCCTGCATTCCTCCCACTGTCATTTCCTAAAAGGTCTCCATTCCTTTCTCCCAGTTTCCTTGTCTCTGCTTTGCTGCTGTCACCCTCAACAGCAGAGTTTCTGAAACATCTTTTATTCCTTAGTGGCAGATTACCCTTCAGTTTGGTATTTGAGTTCCTTAATCAAGTTTGTTCTACGTCCTGTGCTTCGACCCTTCTCCTCCATTCTCTTCCTTTCTCTATAACTAAGTTCCTTTTGGCCATATTAACCTACCAACCAACATAGACTTTTTCCAGATGATTTTCTACCATTTTTATCTCTATGTTTTAAAGGCTCATAGATTGCCTAGTCCTATACAATTATGTAACAGTAACTAAGCAGGAACATGTATTGTAAATAGTTATACTTCTTCAGAAGGGGGAAATATTTTTTAAAAAGGATACTGCTGTAATCTGCCTTTACAGGATAGCAGCAAATATCACCAGAAGAGGAGTGTCATGTGTCCAGTCTCAGTTTCACTTTGCCTTGTCAGCAGAGCATACATATGCATACCTCTGCTGCTGATGTTTTCAAGCCTTCCTTTGTGTAAGTGTTCCCATGTGCCTGGTCTCAATAAATGAACCCACAGTGTGTTCACTGAATCCCTTACGAGTGATTGGTTTATATCATTATAACAGGCTAGATGGTGTTCAGCAGAGGTCAAACAGACTCAGTACAGGACCATCATAGTGAACTGCCTTAGATTATGCTATGTGCCATGAGCTGACCCATGACGTTTTGGTCAGAAGACAATGGAGCATCAGAGTGTATGGGAATCATAGCATGGTGATTGCACAGGTTAACCCAGGAGACACAGTGCTGGGATAGTATCCCAATAAAGAACTGGTAAGCAGATGAGTCCCTTCTGGTGAAATTGCAGTGCGTTGCTTTTGATCAATTCTGCAAGCCATGTGCAGAAAGAGGCAGTGGAAGTGTGCTGGAGCAAAAGCTGCTAGAGATACAAAGAGCTGAGTGCTGATCCATACAGAACATATACACAAAGGATACCTTTAAGCAACAAGAATGACAATCTGGTTTCCCATCAGAAACACAGATAGTAGGTGACTGGATTATCCGGCAAATGCTGATGATGAGTGCGGTGATATAAAGAGCAGTGAATCCATTTCACTTGTCAATCTCATGGAATGCACAGATACTTGTCAAAGTGTTTGCCAAGATTCAAATGATCTGTCCTATGAAAGTTGGCAACTATTTACTATTGGCCAAGATTGCCACAGGATAAGTGTCAACATACTACCTCTGTGGCTCTGAAGGCATCTAACCACAGGCATAGAGGGCATGACAAAACCCATTGCTGTACAACTTTCAGCATACAACAGTTCACTTATTTCATGTGCTGGATTCGTAATCCTGGAGTGCAACTACAAACAATCCTCACGTAGGTGTTCTAGAGAATGGAGACTAAAAGTCCAGCGATTCTAGATTTACCAGCATGCCATGACCTTGTGGAGGGGAGGTTCAGGATTGTGAGGGGAGTGGGGATGGTTGAGTATCAGGCTGTGGCTCAGTTGATATCACTCTTGCTTCAGAGTGAAAGATCGTTGGTTCAGATCCCACATCAGTGACCTAAGCACAAAAGTTTAAATTGACATTCCTGTGCAGTACTGAGGAAATGCTGTAATCTTTCAGCTGGGATGTTAAATCGAGGCTCTGTCTGCTCTGTCAAATGGATGACAAATAACCTGCGACAATGTTTCATAAGAGGAATTATCCCCAGTGCCCTGGTCAATATTACTCAGCATCAATAAAACAGATTATTTCAACATTATCATCTTGTTGAATGTACCACACTTCCTATATTAAAATAGTAACTATACTTCAGAAGTTACTTCCTAGGTTATATTGCTTTCGGAACAACTAATGTTGGAAAAGACTTTGATTTGATTTGATTTATTATTGTCAAATGTATTAATATACAATGAAAAGTATTGTTTCTTGTGCGCTGTACAGACAGAGCATTCCATTTATAGAGAAAGAAAGCAGAGAGTGCAGAATGTAGTGTTACAGTCATAACTAGGATGTAGAGAAAGACTAATTTAATGCGAGTTAACTCCATTTAAAAGTCTGACAGCAGTAGGCAAGAAGCTGTTCTTGAGTTGTTTGATACGTGTCCTTACACTTTCATATCTTTTTTCCTGACGGAAGACAGTGGATTAAAGAATGTCCAGGATGTGTGGGATCCGAGGAAGCTGGAAGTGTAGACAGTGCCAATGGGTGAAAGAATGGTTTGTGTGATGGGCTGAGCTTCTTTCATGACCTTTTGTAGTTTCTTGTGGTCTTCGGCAGAGCAGAGGCCATACCAAGCTGTGATACACCCAGAAAGAATGTTTTCCATAGTGCATCTGTAAAAGTTAGTGAGTTGTAGTGCAAGTCTTTCCATTTCGAAATGAGTATACTGTTTTCTTGATGTTGGAGACATCCAGTGTAGATGAGGTGATTGCTTTGCGAAACATCTCTTCAATCCCAAGAGCTATCTCAAGTTTGTACATTTTCCTTGTCTTCTCCTCACCATCCTTTTGTTCATTTTCATTTTAACTATAGTTCTGACAGATAGTCTATACGTGAAGATGCTAACTGACCCGAATGTTTGCAGCATTGTCTCCATTGTTTTCAAGCGTATTTGAGCAGTTTTATAACTATAATTTCTAATAGCTACTTTTCTGATTTAGTTTTCTTACAAATCTAAAAATGCTATGTGGTTATATTATATCTACACAAAGTAAAGATAAGTAACTCAATATGTACCACACACCCAAAATCTTATTTGTACTCTCGCCAATTAATGCTCTTTTAACACAGAGGGTGTCAGTGTTCACTAATGGTGACTTGTCATCTTTTCTTAGAAAGCTGAATGCCATCTTGGACAATCAGGCTCCCAAGACTGAAAAAGAAAAGGAGCCAGTGAAGAGACGTAGGAGAGGGAGCAAAATTGCCTGTCGTCATGGTAATCATTTCTCCAGCTACCCAACCATGATCAATGGTTCCCTTAGGTTAGTCTTACATCAAATTTGGGTGGATGAATACATTTATTTCCTCCCTTCCTTTATATTTTTTCACACTCTGCAATGTTTCCAAATGGAAAAGAGCAGCAAATACTTGTAAGATTCCTCTGTTTCCCTATTATAAATGTTCAGTGTAAAATATGTTTAACCCATTCATAATTGCCAACATTTTGCTTATTGTCTTTTGGAGCCTTATCGGTACCTTATCAGAAATCTGCTTGGAGATCTTTAACCTCAGTAGATTTCCCAACATTGTATCCCATCCACAAGCTGTTTAATGTTAACTTGTATGAGTACGTGTTCCAAACTAACATGCTTTACCCATCCAAATTTATATCCCTTATGGGTATCATTTCTACTTTCAATTTTTTGCAATTAAAGTCTACCTCCTCCCACATTGCCATACACTCACTAATTTGAAACATGAGATCGTTCCATTTTAGCTTAGACGTTTAGACCACCGCAAGACAGGTTACTTTTACCGTACTGATGATAAGTGTTGTTGCAATAGGAACCCTGCTCAGTACAAAAGGAACCACAGGGTCAGACATTTGGTGGATGTACTTGGCGGAGGAGCCAATGATGCAAAGCTGTGGAATTATGACTAAATACCTCTAAATCAGAATCTTGCCTAAAAGTTAGTCCAACAGAATTGCAAGAAGCTGTATGTTAACTTGGAATTTAGGGAAGCAATTTCACAGTTTTATCATGGCTGCCAAAGTGGTTTAATGGAATTCATGTCTCAGCAGATGACAGACAAATGATGATAGGATCAGATGGTTTTCCTCATCAAATTGTTCCTCAGAACTTTATTCCTATTTTCAAATATATATTGTTTGATCTGACTCAATGTATACACAGATCATAGAAACCCCACAGTGCAGAAAGAGGCAATTGGGTCCATCGAGTCTGCACTGACAAAATCCCACACAGGCCCTATTCCTGTAGCCCCATATATTTACCCCACTAATCCCTCTAACCTACACATCCCGAGACACCAAGGAGCAATTTAGCACGGCCAATGCGCCTAACCCGCACAGCTTTGGACTGTGGGAGGAAACCAGAGCATCCAGAGGAAACCCACATAGAGACAGAGAGAAGGTATAAATGCCCACAGACAGTGACCCAAGCTGGGAATTGAACCTGGGTCCCTGGAGCTGTGAAGCAGCAGTGCTAACCACTGTGCCAGATGATGCATCCACAGTACCAGCAACAAAAGAATCATTATATTGCATTAGTTATTTTTAAAAACTCCACATTATCTTTGTATTTCCATTTTAAAAACAGTAAATGACAAGCCGCATGGACTGCTGTTGCTGGAATAGATATTATCCAGTAGAAACAAAATTCCCATTTCTCCTCTTGGAGATTAATTTTGCACTCTTGTTCTCCAGCTTCTGGCTCTAGCAATTGTAGTTAAATTACCTGCTTATGGCTACACTAAGCCTCTCACTTTAGACATCTGGATGCAATTTCCTCTAAGTAATCTTTTCCTCTGTGAGAACAAGTGCAACTTTAAGTCTGTCTTTGTAAATTAGCTCCAGGTTCTGGGATAATCCACATGGTTGTTATCAGAGCTTTCTCTTATTGGTCAGCTTTATTCTGATAATTGGGTACTTGAAATTGTCCACAATAACCAGAGACACAAGTTATTTAACCACATTGCCATTGGGAGCAGCCTTGATTTCAATGACTGTACAGTATTGTAAACTAAACTTGTGTTGCTACCTTGGAGATTCAGAAGCAGTCCAAGAGGTGGATGTTGCTGGTTTCTCTGGAAGCAACAATAAACTCTCCACTGTTACTAGCAATCTGTCTGTATTAGCCTGCACAGTGATCAGCACTGCTGCCTCACAGCAAGAGAGACCCATGTTTGATTCCTGGCTTGGGTCACCATCTATGTGGAGTCTGCACATTCTCCCAGTGTCTGTGTGGGTTTCCTCTGTGTGCTCCCACAGTCCAAAAGACGTGCTGGATAGGTGCTTTGGCCATGCTAAATTCTTCCTCAGTGTAGCCAAATAGTGCTGGACCTTGGCAGCTAGGAAATTTTCACAGTAACTTCATTGCAGTGTTAATGTAAGCCTACTTGTGGCGCTAATAAATAAACTTAAACTAAGATGTGGTCTTTTTCGTTACTTACCTATAGATTCATTCTCTTCTTAGGTTCATAGAACAGCCAGAAGCAAAGTTGAGAAATGCATAGTGTAATTTGAATATTTTGATTGCGTGGATGTTTCTGTGTCGTTCTCGTACGGTGAATTCCAGGCCTTGAACTAATATGGAAGATTGCTTCCTGAAATTTTCAGTGCCTTGCTAAGAAACATTTATATAACATTTCCAATATAGTAAAATTAGACAAAGGCAAATCATTCAGTGGTAAAAACATTTGTGGAAGATTTGATGGGGTGGCAAAGAAGACAGTATAGATTGGCTGCAAATCTGAAAGGGCTTAGGGTAAGTGTTTCAAAACGTAAGATCAAGATATTTGAAGGCCATACAGTGAAGATGGAGGAGATAGATCAGAGAATGCAATAGAAGGCAGTATCAGAATAACAAGAATTTCTGGGATGCCACATAAGGTTGTAGAAGTTAGGAGGGGTGAGGCTGTGGATCTGTAAATGAAGACAGGGATTTTAATTTAAATGGGTCGATGCTGGTATTCTATAACGTTGCAGTGGAATAGGTGTTTACGCTGAAGGAGTGGGGGGAACAGGGGCACAAGGGAGCTGAGGCATGAGGGAACTGGTTGGGAACTGGATGGGGCCCGAGGGAGCTGAGACCTGAGCTGGAATTTAAGAGATTTGGAATTGTCTTTCATCATTGGGAGATATTGTTGGAAGAGGGGAGGATGAATGTGGGGCAGGTCGAGGGCGAACGAAGGGAAGTTGAGGGTGATGTCAGGTTTTGTTGTTCTAAGTGTAAATGGAAGAGCTAATAGTTGTACAAAGATGGCACAGATATTTTAACCATTTGAATGTGATGAAATAGTCTTGTTCAATTTATTTGGGTGTGGTGGATGTTTTGATTGGTGGAATCTGGTTAGCAGGTCAACCACTTGCACAATATGGCAATCCTGTGTGGCAACCTAATAACAGGCCAAAAGATCATCCCAGGCAAAGCAACGTCATACTCAGCAGCAGGCGTCAGATTCACACCATCTCTTAGTTGCTGCTGAATGTGTTGCCCTGTTTCCTGATTGCCGGAGGCTTGAAAAGCCCTGGCATGGGGAGGGCTCTCCACAGGTGCAAGTACATCCTTTTTCACTTCCCCTACTGAGTATGCACTCAGACCTGCATGATGTCACTCTGGCCATGGACTCTCCGTGGAAGAGGGCAAGCACTAACCTTGCAACACAGGTTAAAGTCCAACAGGTTTATTAGCTTTTGGAGTGCTGCCCCTTCATCAAGTAAGTGGGAGTCCTGTCACAAACAGGGCATATAAAGACTCAATCTCAATTTACAAAATAATGGTTGGAATGCAAGTCTTTATAGGTAATCAAGTCTTAAAGGCACAGACAATGTGAGTGGAGAGAGGGTTGAGCACAGATTAAAGAGATGTGTATTATCTCCAGACAGGAGTTAGTGAGATTTTGCAAGCCCAGGCAACTCGTGGGGTTTACAGGTAGTGTGACCTGAAGCCAGGATCCTGGTTGGTCCATCCTCGTGTGTGTGGAACTTGGCTATCAGTTTCTGCTCAGCGATTCTGCGTCATTGTACGTCATGAAGGCAGCCTTGGAGAACGCATATCCAAAGATCAGAGGCTGTATGTCCGTGACTGCTGAAATGTTCACCAACAGGAAGAGAACACTCCTGCCTGGTAATTGTTGAGTGCTGTTCGTTCATCCATTGTTGTAGCATCTGCTTGGTCTCCCCAATGTACCATGCCTTGGGACATCCTTTCCTGCAGCACATCAGGTAGACAACATTGGCCGAGTTGCAAGAGTATGTACTGTGTACCTGGTAGATGGTGTTCTCACGTGAGATGATGGCATCTGTGTCAATGATCCGGCACTTCTTGCAGAGGTTGCTGTGCAGAGTTGTGTGGCGTTGTGGTGACTATACTTCAGCCGTCATGGGCATTCGGCCTCTGATGTTTGGGTAAGCATTCTCCAAGACGACCTTCACGACACATGACCATGCAGAATCGATGAGTGGAAACTGATAGCCAAGTCTCACACATACAAGAGCAGCTACAACCAGGATCTTGGGTTCATGTCACACTATCTGTATCCCCTATGACTTGTCTGGGCTTGTAAAATCTCACTAACTGTCCTGGCTGGAGACAATACACATCTCTTTAACCTGTGCTCAACCCTCTCTCCACTCACATTGTCTACACCTTCAGGACTTGATTACTTGTAAAGACTTGCATTCCAACCATTATTTTGTAGGTTAAATTTGTGTCTTTATGTGCCCTGTTTGTGAACAGAACTCCCATTCACCTGAAGAAGAAGCAATGCTCCAAAAGCTTGTGGCTTGTGTTACCAAATAAACCTGTTGTACTTTAATCTGGTATTGTGAGATTTCTTACTGTGTTTACCCTAGTCCAACGCTGGCATTTCCATATTATGGTTACCTGAGGCATTGCAGAACTCGTGACCTGATGGGCTTCTCCATCATCCATGTATATCTGCACAATGTTCTGGCAGCTCCATCAGATATTCTCCTATCTATCTCTGCATTTCGAGTAGGTAGGTCTGATCATTATCAGAGGCCTGGTATTAGCCTTGAGCTCAGCATGGGCCTGTTCGCCATCAGCTGCTCTGGCAATGTGGTCATCAGAATACAATTCTGAGCCTGAATACAATTGCGCACTATATCTGTGTGCAAGAAGATGTGATGAGGCATAGTGTGAGGCTCTGAAGCCTCCGCCTCTGAGGTGGACTGCAGGCTCACAGTCGATGGCTGCCCTTCTGGAATAAGGGGAACTGCACTGGATAACAGAGAGAATTAAATCCGCATTATTCACTGGCTTTTCCCATTCTTCTGTGAGACACACCCATTTTTCTCCCTAGCTTCAAGTCTCCTTCCGCTCATTTTCTGCAAAGAACAAAGACAGCAACAAACATTGCTGCATAGGAACAGGCCCTATGGCCCTCCATGATGTTGGTCATGATGCCTTAACTAAACTAAAAAAAAACCTTTTACCCTTACTCAGTCCATATCCCTCTATTCCCTCCCCTTTCATGTACCCATCCAGATGCCTCTTAAATGTTACTAATGTGCCTGCTTCTACCACCTCCTCTGGCAGGCATTCCAGGATCTCACTACACTCTTCATGAAAAACTTCCTCCCTTAAACTTTCCCCCTTTCACCTTGAACCCGTGTGCCCTTGTAAGTGACATTTCCACCCTTGGAAAAAGCCTCGGACTATTCACCCTGTCTCTGCCTCTTATAATTTTTGTAAAACTTTACCAGATCTCCTTCTCAGCCATCTTTACAGTGAAAACAATCCTCATTTAATCAACCTATTTTCATAATAAACGCCATCAAGACCAGGCACTCCAACTTCATTCTTGGTGATTGCCCGGCTCTAGCCAATTCCTTTGCCACAAAGAACAAAGAACAAAGAACAAAACAGCACAGGAAACAGGCCCTTCGGCCCAAAGAGCCCACGCCGCCACCCCGATCTTCCCACCTCTACCCGCGATCCCTGTCCATGTTAATAGATCTATGGATTAAAAACCAAATTTGAGACAATTTAGGGAGAATTTGTTTTGCCAATTAGCCTAAGAGCACATCTTTGGGATGTGGGAGGAAACCGGAGCACCCGGAGAAAACCCACGCAAGCACGGGGAGAATGCGCAAACTCCCACAGACACAGGCCCAAATCCATTATCTGCACAGCACAGCGATAGTCACTGAGCTGTTGTGTTGCCCATCAAATGGTCCAGGTCAAGCATACACCAATGACATGAAGCACTAGGATACTCTAGAAAAAAATCCAAGAGCAGCCCTCTCACGACCCATCGCGTGTATGCCCCTTGTTAGACAACAAGGTGGACCAAAACACCTGTAGGATGAAAACAAGAACATTAATATCATCATCTATTTACACACTTCCCAGGGACTCCCAAGACTCATGATCCCTATTTTAAATCAGTTTTCTATACCCCTCCATTCCTATTCTGTTCATGTGCCCATCTAAGTATTTCTTAAATAACTCCAGAGTACCTGCCTCCACCACTTTACTTGGCAGATGTGAAGATGTGAACATCCTTATGTCTGCCAACCCATCTATCTGCACTTTATTTGGTATTGTGCCATTTTATCTTACAGACAGGTGGACAGAATGAATCTCAGCTCAATGGATACTTTATTGGCATGCATCCCATTGCCAGACAATGGAGTCTCCTGGATAACCCATGCACACCCCATTCATATGATTCAAGTATGAACCAGCAAGTTCTAGTTTACATTCAGTCCTCATGATGTAACTACTGTCTCTGGATTCGTCTCGTCAATTAAAGACACTGTTGCCGTCATGACAGCTACATTAGTCTAACACCTCCTTTCAGTGCAGAGTAGCTCATTGACCTTTTCCCATGCATTGGACCCAGATGTATCTGTGGCTGTCAATCTCTGCTGCAATCTCCATGCATGTTGCCTTGGTCAGGCAGGAGGATTGTCTGATTGTTGCTGATGGGGAAAGAACTTCTTGCACTGTTCCCGAACAGCCTAGAGAGTCTGAAGGGAGGCATTGCTGACCATTGTGCCAGGCAATGTCAGCTTGGAGACATTTACCAACAGAGTATGGAGGTCATAGTGGTGCTCATGTCTCAGAGAGCCAGACTGGCACTGCCAGGCTGGCAATACCCAGGGGGCATTCCCCCCTATCCACAACCGCCTGGGGTGGGGGGGTGGTTGTCCTCAATGGCTTCTCTTCACACTAGCAGAGCGGGTCACCAATTCCCTGTGAGTAGAGAGCTGTTGTAAACCCCGCTGGAGTGAACCATTCTGGGCCATGGGATGGAGGGGGTGAGTGGGGGAGGGGGGGGCACTTATGAACTTAAAATGCAGACTTTAATATTTAAATCAACTCTGCAACTCTGCACTGATTTCTGGCTCTGAGCTGATTATGCTAAAAGTCCTGGTTCCGGAGATGTGTGGAGGTTTGTGGCACCCAGCGGGGTTCTTGCTAAATGGCTTCACTAATATCTGTACAGTAAGAAGACTGACAACACCAGATTTAAATTCAACTTGATAGTAAACTCACAAGCTTTCGAGGCTGTCCTCTTCGTCAGGTGAATGAGTTGTTCTGGTCTCAAACAGCACACACAACCGCACAGACTGTTTATAGATTACTGATTAGAGTGCAAATCTTTATATCTAACCCCCATCTTCACTAATGTGTGCCAGCCTGTCGTATTGCTAGAGCAACGCAACAGGCTGGGAGAATTGCCCGTTGTCTTTCTGAAAAATTACAACAGATTGGTGCATCTTGGACTGCAATGTGAAACTTTTTGTGTTTGACTGTGCACCACCTGCCTTTGCTGGACACACAAAAAAAAGTATGATTCCTTAGCCTTATTGTTATTTTGGCAGGAAAATCAGGATGTGATGTTGTATAGATCATAATCTGCACCTCAGCATTTTCACCTTCAAAATAAATTATGATGGGTTATTTACAGTACTTCCAAAAATACCAGGGGCATTCTAATATTTTAACATTGCAATTAGATGAAAAGTTGATAATCAGAATTCTCCAGCGTTGTCACCAACACCAGTCAGTGAGAACAGAAAATTTGGCACTTAGCCAAATCTCTATTTAGAGCAGCGGGATTGGAGAATCCCACCCGTGGGAGAATTCCAGTCCCTATGTATTACAAACAGGCCATTTCATTGAAAACAATGTGCTGCACATTTGTTGATGCTTTATATTTTTCCAATTTTTTTTTAAAGTTGTACCTGTTTGGATCATGTTTTTGAAGATCATCAGAGCACCTCAACGCCTAGAGTCGAAGCATCTTGGAGCCACCCTTCAGCTGCTCTTTGGACTGAACAAGATCTTCTGAATCTTGAACATTTGGATTTGGCTGTAACAGAATATAGTCAGAGCAGGCCGGCATCGACCTATTCTAATATTTATGTACAACAGGATGGAGAGGCGGTTGTAGATAGTGAGACAGAGTGGAATACACTTCATGGGAATATAGAATTTGGAATGTCAGAACAAGATATTGATCATTATTTTGCCTGTATTTCCAGAAGACATAGCTTTCGCCAAAATATTCTCCCATTTCACCCATTTGTGGTAATGGGTGAAACCAGGGTGTAAATTGAAATGGAAATGTGGAATCTGATGAGCCAAGGTTTTTTGATGATCCTTTTGTCATGATAAACACCATATATATTTACCAGGAAAGCTATGCATTATAGTTAGGTAATTATGACCACAATTAAATATTCTGGGCGCAGAGTACCCACCTGTCCTTTTTTCATATGCAAAATCCTGAAAAAGTAAAAGTCAAAAACTTAATTTTTTTTAGGGTTGTGTATTTTTTTAAGAATCCTAGAAGAATCAGTAACAGAAAGTCATACACTTGCTTTCTCTCTTCGAAAAATAGCAGCCAGAGACTGAATAAATAAAATTAAATGCCAAGGAGAATGGAGGTCCCAGAGTATCACGTCAAGGTCTTTTGGTACAAGCCTTCATGTTGATTTTCCTGAACTAACAAGCTTAGAGTCTTCTTATTGAGGCAGTGGTCTGACTGGAATTAACAAACAAAGGACATCCCCCAGAAGGTAAGGTGAAAGATTACTTTGATGCAAGGTGACAGATATGGGGAGGTTACACTTTGGACACCTATCCTCTGGTCATTGGCTGGATGTGATTGAACAAGTGATAGACATTGGGTGAACTATCAGCTCGGAGAAATATTGCATATCAATCAGGTACTCAGAAGGAAAGACTGCAGCCATCTTCAACTGGTGAAAGACTGGGAAAGACCACCAGGAAAAGAGCTTCCTAACTCTTGGGCCAGAGAGCAGAAGGCTGCTGTCATCAGCTAGAGATCTATACTCACTCTGCACCCTTTCCTCCTCCAGAACCAGTAAACCATTCTCACCTGTAACAGGCTTTATGCCTCTTCTATTTAGCTTGTGTATCATTGTTCTTAATAAACTACTTCAAAATCATTTATAAGTTTGACTCCCTTTGAGAGGTAATCTATGATTCCTTAACTTATCAGAACTTAAACTATGGAGGCAGCTTACAGAAGTTATAAGCAGTTATGATTAGTAGAATTCCTGCAAGGAATATTTGAATGATAGCCTTATAACAGCAAAGCATTATAACTCTGGATCACCTCCTTGGCTACACAAAACCAGTTTTCTAGAAGAGACTTAAAACTCTGATTTTGATAACTATTGAGAGTATCAAGTACTATTCTTTTTCCTCCTTCTATGCCACCATAGCAGCAGTTGTTGTTACAATTAGTTGCATAAAGACATCAGAAGCATTAATCAGGCATATGGTTGTTAATGTACAGCTCCCTTCTTCTACTCTAGTCAAATCTGTCTCCCTGTATAAATCTCCTCTGTGGTCCACTGGTCATGACATTTCTCTTTTCTAATCATACCTACAGCAATCAAGACACTACAGTACTTTCTCTTCTCACAAACTCACCAAGAGAGCATCTCAAGAGTCCATTCATAATTTATCTGCTTTCCCATTACTTATTTTCTCCTCAGTTCTACTGCCTTCCATTACCCTAAATTTACTTCCAGGTTCTTCATCA
The DNA here is from genome assembly GCA_024679065.1 of Sphyrna mokarran. NCBI lineage: Eukaryota > Metazoa > Chordata > Chondrichthyes > Carcharhiniformes > Carcharhinidae > Sphyrna > Sphyrna mokarran. The sequence goes on from JAGIQG010000003.1 coordinate 109,715,545, forward strand.
GTTTTGTCACACTTTACTGTATGATATTACATTCTCCTTGAATCTATCATAGCTGCACACTCCCCAAAATTCTGAATATTCTATTTTGCATTTCGTTTTTGATGTTGCTGTCAATTACTACACTCCATCCTCAAAATGTCACCTTGGTATTCTCCACTTATACTGCTTTCAAAAATCTCATTATGTACATTGCAAGATATCAGTTCAGGTCAACTAGTAAGTCTAGGATTGCTCAGAATTCTGTTGAAGTCCTATTCAAGAAAAATATGATCTAAGAAAATTTTCCAGAGCTTTGGGAATGCCAACTGCAAATGCAATGCTCAAATTAGGAGGACCTGAAATGCCAGTTTTGTGGACCTTGGTAATCCCTTTATGGATCTCCATGTTTTGTGATAGAGAAGCTTGTGCCCTTCAACAAACTCTCGAGTGAAACCCTCAGCAGCTCCTTGCTTGTGATTGAGCCACCCATGGTGACAAAGTTGTGGGAGGGTGGGGAAGCACCATATTAGATGTGGTCCAAAAAAGTGTTCAGTACAGGCAAAGCAAGACTGTGCATATCTCCAACTGCAAAGTTCAACAAAGGTTGTACTGACAAGGTGATGCTGGTCATTGTAGCTCAATCTGTCACTGAAATCTAATCACCAACTCATCAAGATGTGAACAACAAGAGCTGCAAGGTCCCCATTTTAAACAAAATCACATTTAGGCTTCTAGCAGGATTCATATGTCACTTCCTGTTGTAATGGAGAATTAGGATCAGGTCTGTGAACCTGGGAGTCCCCACTCAAGATACATGAAGGTCATTGGACAATTGTGTTGGAATAGAGGCATCTTTGAGCAGGAGCATCTGTCACTCTTGAACAGTCCTCTTCAAGGTAGTCTCTAACCAAGAAGGGAGCTGGAAAAGACACTGTAAAAATGGGCTGTCCCACTTTTCTCCTGTCTAGACAGCCACAACCTATGGGATTACCTCATTGTGGTGAAAATAAAGAAAGCTTTAAATATTGCAACTTGAACACTAGATTGGCCATCCAGAAAGAAGATCTGTAATTATATCAGGTGAACCTTAAGACTCCAAGTCGACTACCCTAAGTGAAACCACTCTTCTTAGGGAGGGGCAGCTGCAGGAACAAGCTGGGTTTGTACAGATTTGTTTTGCAATCTCTAATAGGTTCTTGGAAGCACTGCTACAACTTCCTAATTACACAAATCAAAGGCTCATGATACTGAATGGCAAGGTGATATAATGGTTAGAACTGTTGCCTCACAGTATCAGGAATGTAGTTCAATTCCAGCCTTGGGTCAGTGTGGAGTTTGCATGTTCTCAAAAAGTGCAGGTTTCTTCCAGGTGCCCTGGTTTCTCCCCACACTTCAAAGATGTGTGGATTAGATTGATTGGCTATACTAAATTGCCCCTTAGCATCGGGGGGGGGGGATTATTAGGGTAAATAGGTGGATTAAGGGAATAGGATCTAGAAGGGATTGTTGTCAGTGCAGGTTTGATGGGCCAAATGGCCTCCTTCTGCACTGTAGAAATTTTATGATTCTATTTCACTGACCAATATGGTAGCAATAAAGCTCACGATAATCAGAGTATGGCAGGAAGGGACAGTAATTGAAAACTTAAGAATGTTCCCATAGATAGATGGGGCCAGAGTTTATAAAAACAATAAAAAAACTATATTAATAGTTCTGTATCTGAATGCCTACAACACTTACAATAAAACATGAATTGTCAGTTCAATTAGAAATTCATATGTATGACTTGATAGCCATTACAAAGTTGTGGCTACAAGGAAACAAAAGCTAGACTGAATCTGAATATTCAAGGGTTTGTGACATTCAGGAAGGACATGAGGCTGGGAAGAGATGGTGAGTGGCTCTGTTAATGAAATAAGGCATGAGTACAGTTCTAAAGATCAAACATATACAGTAATTTTGGATGGAACTAAGAAACTATAAGAATCAGAAAACATTGCTGGGAGTTGTCTATGGACCACCAAGCAGCAGTGACAATGTAAATCACAGTATAAATCAGGAAATTTGAGGTGTAAGATTAAGAAGGGTAATACAGTGATCATGAGGAATTCCAATCTATATATAGACTGGTTAAACCCAATTAGTGCTAATGTTGTGGAGGATGAAATCATGGAATAGATGCAAGTTTTTTTGGAGCAATATCCAACAACAGGATAGACTATTTCAGATCCAGCATTGTAAAATGAGAAAGGGCTAATTAATAATCTTACATAAAGGAGCCTTTAGGGGATAGTGGCCATAATATGATTGGATTACATCACTTTCAAACTTAATGTAAAGTTCAATCAGAAACTCGAGACTTAAATCTAAACAGAAGAAACTATGAAGGCATGAGGGGCCAATTAGCTATGGTTGATTGGGAAACTATGTTAAAGGTATGGTAGTAGACAAAAGAGGGTTCACATTTAAGGAATTAATACATAGTTGCAACCAAAGTAAATTTCTGACAAAAGAAATCAAAGAATGTTTTACGTTAATAAAAAAGGCATATAAAGTTGTCACACTAAAAAGAGGTAAGCCAGAGCATTGGGAGCATTTTAGAATTCTGCAAAGAAGGACCAAGCAAAAGATTTAAAAAGGGAAAATAGAATGAGAGTAAACTAGTGAGAAACATAAAAATGGACTGTAAAAGTTTCCCTAAGTATACAAAAAGGAAAAATTTCCATGTGGAGACAGGCTATCTATGATGGGGAATAAGGAAATGACAGAGAAACTAAACAAATAATTTGGGCAGAATTTTACTTCTTTACATCAATTTTGCAGTGGAAAAATGTTGTAAAATCAGGCGTAAAGTGGCTAGCGCGAATGGTGCTAGTTTTCGTGTCTGTCGCTATGTTACGTCACCCAGATTTATGATGCAGCCAGTCTCTTGCCAGAAATGTGAGAGATGCTGATTAATTTATTTTATTCAAATACTCATTTCAATGTGTTTAGAAAACCTAGCACTCAATCATCTGGGCTCATTTGTCTTTATGGCTTCGCCAGAAGAGGCATTCTCTGGCGAGGAAAACACCTGCTCCCTATGAATGGGGAACAATTATGTTGGCCTCGCTGGTAGAACTGGAGGCCATTGAGGCCTCCTGGAAGGTCAAATGCAAGGCAGGGATGCCCCTTGGGCAATGCCAAACTGGTATGTTATGCTGGTACGTAGGCAGTGTCTACCAGGCAATGCCAGCAAGCAGGGCCAATTTGGGGGGGGGGGGAGAGTCTGCTGCCACTCTGAATACTATTGGTAAGGGAAAGAAGGGGGACTGCGATCAGTCTGGGCAGGAAAGCCTTGAGGGATGCATCTCAGGCCACAGGCCCCCATGATTGTGGGGGGGGGGAGCGGCAGCTGTGGGATGGGACTGGGGAGCTAGTTGAGGCTCCTGCACAAGTATAGGCCTGACAGCTCTCTCTGTCTATCAGACCCCTACTACTGTTAATGCACATGTGCTGCATCAGAGGTCTGCACATGCACAATACCTCTCTTCACAGGTTTTTTCGCAAGTTAAGCTCTGCTCACACTTCCATGACTAGAAACAGACTGGCTCATCTTCTTAGAGACAGAGTGCATAAGTTTGGGCATGAAAACCTGCCCCAAAAAATGGATCACAAAAAGTCTCCCATTTTCAAACTAGCTGGACACTTAGCAAATCACGTAAAATTCCATCCTTTGTGTTCATATTCAGAGGAAGATACAAAAAAAAAACCTGCCTATAATAATGAAGAATCAAGGGCTACGGTAAATCATTGAAGGATCATAATAAAATCCCTACAGTGCAGATGGACGCTATTCGGCTCATTGATCACAATCCCATCCAGGCCCTATTCCCGCAATCCCTCATATTTACCCTACTAATCCCCTAACACCAGGGTTAATTTACCACGGCCAACCTAACATGCACATCTTTAGACTGTGGGAGAAAACTGGAGCACTTGGAGGAAACCCACACAGACACAGGGAGAATGTGCAAACTTGAGGACAGAATTGAATCCAGGTCTCTGGTGCTATGAAGCAGCAGGCCATAAATGAGGAATTGTAAGATATTAATGTTTTTTAAAAAGTTCTAGAGAAATGAATGGCCCTTAAAGTAGATTTAAGTTTCTGTACCTGATGATTATATATTCCAGAATATTGAAAATAGGTGGCTGTACAGATAGTGGATGCATTGGTGATCATCTTTCAAAATTCTATAGACTCAGGAATGGTTCCTGCAGATTGGAAGGTGATAAATCTATTGTTCTATAATAAATAATTAAATAGACTAGGCCTTTGGAATTTAGAAGAATGAAAGTTTTCATTCAAACATACAAAATTCTTACAGGGCTTGGTGAGGTAGATGCCAGAAGGTTGTTCTCCTGGCTGGAATTTCTAGAACCAGGAAACACAGTCTCAGAATAAGGGAGCAGCTCATTTAGGGCTGAGGAGATTCAGTTGTCCAGCATGTTCAAGACCAAAACGAATCAATTTTAACATATTAACAACATCAAGGGATATGGGAATAGTGCAGAAAAATGATGTTCGAATACATGATTAGCCATGATATCACTGAATGCCAAAATGGGCTTGAAAGGCTGAATGGTCTATTCTTGTTCCAATTGCTTATTTTGCTACTATGCCATGTTCAGGAAGTTATATCCTAATCTTGATGAAGTCCTGTTATCTTAAATGCAGAAATGATGATCCTTAATACTAAGGTGACAATATCTGGAGAGAAACCATTGGGAAAAATAGTGGGAAAGGCCAAAATAAATGGCTATTTCCTGCTGATGAAGTGTGTTTAGCCTGGCATCATTATAACAAACACCTTCTTCTGCCAGAATGACAAACAAAAAACCAGGAGGCACTTTATATCAAAGCAAAATGAATTTTGATGAGATAAACACTGTGTGAAGGGTGTCTCCCTGTTAGGTCTTGTTTTCACAACTCCCAAATGGCTTATGCCCCAGATGAGGAAAACGGCATCAAAGACATTTTGAAGCTCTCCTTAAAGTGTGACAGCATTGACGTTAATGAGCAGGAGGAACTTATGCCCAATCTTTCAAAATGGTGACAACTTGCATCACAATTTGAGTCACAATGATTTGGCGGACTGGCAGTATAGAAAGAGAAAATAGGAAGCAAATCCCATACTCAGGGTCCCACCATTCCATGGGACATTCTGCCTCATGTACTTAATGGTCTGGGAATTAACACTAACCCATCTGATCACCTGAAGACCCATGGCAGAAACTTGTATCCTCGAGTAGGATTTATCCTCAAATTGAGGAACAATCCTATAGTACAATTCAAAAAAAGCAATGTCTTGCTCTACCTTTGACAAAACAGGTTACTAATTTAATTGAGATCACCAGATTGGTTGTTCATAAAATTATTATTGCATCTTTTGTGCTGGAAACATTTCCAGAATTTGAGAAGGCAAGTTAAAAATGACAACTCTTGCCTCTCCTTACAGATGCTGTCAGACTTGCTGAGATTTTCCAGCATTTTCAGCATCCGCAGCAATTTGCTTTTATTTAAATTAAGAAAGTTAGTCAGTTTTCAAAAACCTTCTGATTTGATTTATTGTCACATGTATTTACAGTGAAAAGTATTGTTTTTTTGCATGCTCTACAGACAAAACATACCATTTATAGAGAAGGAAACAAGAGAGTGCAGAATGTAGTGTTACAGTCATAGCTAGAGTGTAGAGAAAGATCAACTTAATGTTAGGCAAGTCCATTCAAAAGTCTGACAGCAGCAGAGGAGTTTTTGAGTCGGTTGGTACGTGACCTTAGACTTTTGTATCTCTCTCCAGAAGAAGATGGAAGAAGAAATGTCCGGGGTGCATGGGGTCCTTCATTATGCCAGCTGCTTTGCAAAGGCAGCAGGAATTGTAGACAGAATCTACAGATGGGAGGCTGATTTGCACGATGGTTTGGGCTACATTCACGACCTTTTGTAATTCCTTGCAGTCTTGGGCAGAGCAGGAGCCTTACCAAGCTGTGATACAACCGAAAGAATGCTTTCTGTGGTGCATCTGTAAAAGTTGGTGAGAGTTGTAGCTGACATGCCAAACTTCCTTAGTTTTCTGAGAAAATAGGGGAATTGGTGCACTTTCTTCACTATATTGTCAGCATGGGGCGAACAGGACAGGTTGTTTGTGATCTGGGCACTTAAGAACTTGAAGCTCTTGACCCTTTATTTTGTCCATGTTGACGAAGACAGGGGCATGTTCTCCTTTATACTTCCTGAAGTCAATGACAATCTCCTTAATTTTGTTGACATTGAGGGAGATGCATCAGATTCTGTGTCTGATTCCTGCACTCTATCTCATCATTGTTTGAGATCAAACCCACTACAATCTGTTGTCAGCAAACTTGAAAATCGCATTGGAGGGACATTGGCCAAGGGCTGAGAACACAGCCTTGTGGGACACCAGTGTTGAGGATGAACGTGGAGGTGTTATTGCCTACCCTTACTTATTGCGGTCTGAGAGTTAGAAAGTTCAGGATCCAGTCGCAGATGGAGGTGCCAAGGCCCAGGCTACGGAGTTTGGAGATGAGTTTCGTGGGAATAATAGTGTTGAAGGCTGAGCTGTGGTCAATAAATAGGTGTCTGACATAGGTGTCCTTGTCATCTAGGTGTTCCAAGGTTGAGTGCAAGGCCAGGGAAATGGTGCCTGCTGTGAACCTGTTGCAGCAGTAGGCAAACTGTAGTGATCCAGCTAGTCCAGAAGGCTGGAACTGATTCATGTCATAACTAACCTTTCGAAGCACTTCATATTGATGAATGTCAGAGTACTGGTGATTGTCATTCTGTTATCCCAAATATCTCAATTTTCCCTTCCTGCTTTATATCAACTATTTGTCATCCTCACTGTAAAATGATCACATGTTATTTTCAGGTGTCATATAGACATACTGTTATGTCTCATTACTGGATTAATGCAATACAAAACATTTAGGTATACGTCAGCTCTAACGAAGTGTCATCCAGATTCAAAACATCACCGCTACACTCTCTCCACAGATGCTGTCAGACCTGCTGAGATTTTCCAGCATTTTCTGTTTTGATTTAGATATGTATATTGTGGATAGGAACTCAATTAATCTTGCTCACTATGTTTAATATATGCTCATCTAATTTAGCACCTCAAAGACTGTGAAAACCTCTTCAGAATGAGTTCTACTTTTCAAAAACTTTAAAAATGAATGGCAAAAATATTTTACAATTATACTAATTTTCAGTTGTTAAGTCCATGAGTACTTCACCCAAATTTCTGATATTTGAACTTCAGATATATTAGTACTGACCACGCTATTCCACCACAAGGGCTTTCATAACAAAACTCAATTTTGTTCTCATTTAGTTACAATAATACTGCAGGTGCTGGAAATCTGAAATAAAAAATGAGAATTCTGGATACTCGGGTGGTCTGACAACATCTATGGCACAATTTCCAGTTGTACTAAAATTGATTATAGAGCCTCCACTGCTTAAATTTGCCAACTTGGGAACCATTTTGCACGATTTGCAATAAAACGATGAATTTGCCCAATGGGTTATTGCCAAGCTCTGTTACAGCTTTTACCTGTTCCAGTTCCTAGTCAGAAATTCCAAATTTAAAACCGCACTGAGGAAGCAATCAATGTTAAAATCAGTATCTATGATCACAATGAATATAACTAGATAATGTCACATCTGGGCAGTTTTTACTTCAGGCACAATCAGCAATCAAGTACAAAGTATGCTCATTTTCTGAATCTTTTGCTCACGTTTTCATTTAAACTCTTTAACATATAGTCAAATACAAAATCCTTCATCAACCAATGATATCAGATATCGGTTTAATTAAAAAAAGACCCTCATATTTGAAAGTGGTATCCTGGCGCAGGTATTTATTAATCACAGCTGAAAAACAAAATAAGCATTTTTACTCAGTGTCCAGTCCATTGGCTGTGTGCCCTGCTTTTAAATAACTGAAAATGACAACAAACCTTAATGGTTTCATTGGTATACAAAAGACAAATTAGAAAATTAAAGATTTAATATATAAAACCATTGAAATAGTTAGTTTCCATGTCCGTAAAAAGATCAATTTTCAGAGCTTTCTTAAAGGTCTGCAAACAGGTGTAATTAGCCATGGGTGGTTTGGAACATGGTTAGTTTTGTGGGCTGGACCAGTTTTCAGCAAAACGGATATACTTTGCAGTTGAAATTTCTTCATCTTTTGTGCTCATTTGGTGGAGTGTGGGAAACTCATTGTGTTTTGTTATTTCTTGTCTTCCATCAACTAATGGTTGCCACACACATTGTGGAATTTAATGCTCCTCCCAGAGATGAGGAAGGCATTTAATTGGGAGAGAGAGAGTGCGGCGTAGGGATACTCTCCCTACTGCCTCGTCACCTCTGCACATTTTAAGCTTAGTGAGGAAAACCTCCTGGACAGCCTTCCTGCCCAAAATCCAATGGAGATGCAAGTCTCGTCCCACTGCAGCTTGTATTCAACCAGCAGGGAAGTACAGTACTGGGCACCTGCAGGTTCCCAGAAAGTGGGGGCAAGGGAAGAGCCACCCTGCTACCCTTGCCTCTGACACTCCTTTCCATGACTCATATCTGAATTTGGGCCTCTAATGAATGCATTACCAGCAGTAGCCATTGCTCTCAATGAAGAGCAGCCAGCCTCTGATTGGCCAACAGCTCTGGGGGAGGGCAGGATTTCTGCCTTAGGGTTCTGGAAGCCATTTAAGAGCCCAATGGGGACTTAATTTCTTCCCGCCAATTGTCCAGATGGTGGGAGAGACCTCTGTTGTAAACATTAAATTCTGCCCAAAATGTCATAATTGCTCTGCTGTTTTCAAAGTCATACAACAGTGTATCTCCCCTTAGCAATAAACGCAAATGCACAGAGGGAGAGCAAACTTTATTTTATTAAATCATGCACATCACGTATGTTAGTGCAAATACTTTAATTTGTAGTTCAGAAATTCTACTGTACTTCCAACCTTTTTACAAAATAGATTTAAAACAATTATTTTACTTTAAAAAATGTATTTCTGTAATTCAGCATCTCAGAACAATATTTGCAAACAACCTATGTACAGGAGGTACCAAGGACCACTAGCGTGTATACGTAGCTGGGATGGAATATTGTAGCTTATTGGCCATCCAAACAATTGCTCAAATTGACAGACTTCAGAACAGATTTGTTTCCACATAAACAAGTGTTTTTTCCCCAACAACCTTGTGTTTAAACAAAAAATCCCAAGTTGAAAGGGACATCTAATAAACCCTACATTCACCTCCAATGTGTTTTAAGATAACATATATAGCAGATTTCTCAACACATTCTTGAGACCTATTTCTATTGTCAAGAATATTTTAAACCAGCTGTTTTTAAAGTGTTTTTTTTTATTCAATTAACTATGGAATCTTGTACCAATATTTGTAATTACATAGTACAACTTCACCAACATATCATACTGTGGTTGAAAATATATAAATTGAATTAGTTTTAAAATAAGGCAATACCCAACTCATTTGGCTAAAAGGTGTCATGAAAAAATTAAGGTGACGATCCATTTTTCCTGTAACTCACTTTAAAACAAAGTGCTTGCTGGTATGACTCCTATAGTGAGCATGACAGCTGTCTGAAAGACAGATGAAGGACTGTCCTGGGAATGTAGTGATTAAGGCAGTAGCATTAGACTGCTTTATGGTTGCAGATTTGAGTCCCAGTCAGAGTCTAAGCAAAGTGCTTACTACTGTGTATCAGAAGTATTTCTATCAGCCTCTTACATTGGTATCCCCATCACGCGGGAAAACAAACAAATATTTAATCGTTTTTACCAACTGATGCACATTTCCACCAACTGATGTACGGAGGAGTATGGATTTGATGCTGCAGAGGGATTGTGGTCCACTTACCTTAGCTGGGCAAAACATTAATTGAGATATGTGCCCATGAGCGAAAGGGAGAAACATTAAAAATGTCTTTTTTTTACATTTATGTTGCAATCTTTCTGCTGTTTCTTCAATAAAGTGTTGGGAGAAGTTAAAACCCGTGCAAATATGACTGCTTTTATATAGCACAATACCTCTTGAATGTGAACAAACTGATAGCAGATGGACCATTTGTGCCCTTGCTGGCATCATTATTCCAGCCTAAACACATCTGTTGGTGGAATTGCGTCACTATTGTAAAAGGATACAGCAGAACTCATAAGTGAAACTAAATTAAATTCCCTGTTTTTAATATTTTGGTACCAAGAAGCCTAGTTTAGGCCACCACATCTCTTTACATAATCCCAAAGTATTGATTTGTTTTTTTTTTAGAAAAGGAAAACTGCAAACAAAACATTATCTAGAGTAGAATCCAGTCACAAATTTTTATTCCCTCTATATACAATTACAATTTTATACAGTTCAAGCAAAGATCCTACTGTCGTACTCTGAAACAGCTGTTTTTTTGTTAGAGGTAAAAAGGAAGGAAACAGATCTGCTTGTCCCTGTGGTAAAAGAAAGCCAATGTCAATGAGGAGGACATTCTGCAGTTTGAGAGACATCACGCAGTTTCATGGCGAGGCCCTATTCAATGCTGGGTATAACACTACCACCGTCACAGCAACCAGCACGGCCATCACTGGCATCCACTTGAACAATCCACCCTGAAAAGGTTCATGGAAAGAAAGTTATTGTTTAAGGGCTATTGTTTTTGGAATATATAGACCAGCAGTTTGGGGCAAAATTAATTTTAAGTACAGAATTTCCACTGTGCAGTAGCACAATTCGAACATCAGGTCCCTAAACATCTCTAATCAAGCAGAGGCCAAATAGTCATCAGAACTTTTCTTAATGCACTGCAAAACTCCAGTGACAATATTTCAAATAACAGAATAATTTGTAATGGTTATATCGTGATTACTTCATTGTACTTGTATATTGGAACTAAAGTTTCATTTGTGAGATTAAATACATGACAAATTAAATAAGAGTTATCTCTACCTATATCTTTACTTACAGTCCATAACTGTTGCACAGCTTTTTTATTCTATCATCATTTTATCTTATAACTTTTCTTAAATATAATTAAATAGGTTTCATCATCTGAATATACAAGTTCTTTGTTAAACATACTGAAATAAAGAAACTTTAAATTATAAAGTACTTAATTAAATGTTACCCCAATCTGCTGTATTATTATAATTTTCAAGCACAAAGACAAGATTATTCAGCATAACATAGATAATAGGCATGCTAGACTGGCACAATGTGATGTTACAGCAAAACATAGCAAAATAGATATCAAAGCAATTTTTTATTTACAATTTTAAACAAATTCAGAGCTGAAGCAAATGAAGAAAACAAATATGGACCCAAAAATATAGTTAATATCAGTAGTAGAAAACCCTGCAACATAGAGATTAGCAAGTTAAAAGCTGCATTAAGACTGTTCATGCATCTTGTGAAGGAGGGATACAAATTAGCATGGGAACACACAGACATGTATTGTAGCTGTGTACCTTCATCTACCATAGGTGATCGAACCACCAGTACAGGAAAGCCAGGATTAGGGCGACGCCTAGAGCAGGGATGGGTTGCAATATAGTGGAAGGCTGAGGGAGGGAAGGGATATTCACAGTCACTGTGTGCAAAGCACCAGAATGCACAGTGGAGATTTTCAGGGAATATATTGGTGAAACATAAATGTAAGCGTGCCAAGTGATGTACCATGGAAAAAAAACAGCTCTCAAATAAGATTTTAAAATGTGCTTGCAAAGCTCTCCTTGCAAAATGTTTTACACACTTGTCCTATAAACCAGACACAAGCTAACCATCTTACTGGTAAAATGAATTTATTTAACTCTTGAGGAACCAAAACCAATAGCTCTTACTTTATTGAAATTATATACTTATTGTTTGGTAGAACGCATTTCCTGGCAAGTTTTTTTCACATTGTAAATCAGAGCGATACATGGAAAAAGAAATTTATGTCAGATAATTCTACATTAACTGAAAACTGAATAATTGTGAATTTATTATCTACTTTGTTACCTTACGTATATTTCAAAACATAAACTAATGGTACAATTATCAAACTCCATGTAAAACATGAATGCAAGTTATCTTTATTGATGCTCTATTAAATTGTGTAGTTTACCGCTAGATTGACTACATTTCAAATATTCTTCATTGACTGTAAAGCATTTTGGGATAGAAACATAGAAAACATAGAGGATGAGCATGAATAATTATTCAGCCCTTTGAATCTGCTCTTCCATTCAATATGATCATGGCAGATACTCTAACTCAGTGCCATATTCTCACACTCTTCCCATATCCCTTGAAGCCTGTAGAGTCTAGAAATCCATCAACTTCCTTTTAAAATATATTAATTGGCCTGTTTCCATACTTTCTGTGGTAGAAAATTCCAGTTTTATCACTCTGCGTGATGAAATTTCTCCTCATCTCAGTCCTAATGGCTTACCCTGATATGTGACCTCTTGTTCTAATACCCCTAGCCAGACGAGACACAATCCTTGCATCCAGCCTAGTCAGAATTTCATGTTTCAATTAGATCCCCTCTCATTCTTCTAAAGTCGACCCAATCTCTCTTCCTATGACAATCCTGCCATCCCAGGAATCAGTGTATTGGACCTTCACTGCATTCCCTCTATGGCAAGCATATCCTTTCTCAGCTAAGGAGACCAAAACTGTACATGATATAGATTTGCTTTCACCATGTACAAAATGAATAAGGCATCCTTGGTCCAGTACTTGAGACCTCCTGCAATGAAGACCAACATATCATTTGTTTTTCTACATGCTTGTTGTACCTGTGTGCTTGCTTTTAGTGATAGGTGTACAAAATGTACAAAAGGATCTTGACATCCAACATTACCCAATCTATCGCCATTTAAATAATGATCAACTATTCTGGTTTTCCTACCGGTAGATAACTTCACACATCCATGTTATACTATAACCTATATAAAGGCAAGTCATTGCCTTTATATAGGCAATCCAGCAATTGGATTTCCAGCAATCTGGCTGGCAGATTGCTGGAAAATCCGTTGAGAAGTGATCCCAGCCAGGCATCAGTAATCAAATCCGAACCTTATTTAAGAAGGAAGGCTCCAACTTCCCATTTCTTATAGGAAAAGTTCTCTCAGAACTGGCATCTTTCTGTATAAGCACTGAATGCTTCAGCACAGAAACAGACCATTTGCTGGTGCGTCAGTGCAAATTTCTACATTATAGAAGGATTCTGGCTCATTTTTTTGAGTCTGATATAGCAGAGGTCAAAGTGACTCCTGGAAGGCTGGAGGATGAGGAAGAATACACAGGTACTTATGAATATAAAGGCAGGAATGCAATAATTAATGGTCTGTTTCCTGCCCAGCAGCCAGCTAAATTGACAGTTCAGTTTGGAAGGGTGACCTAATGCCAAGTGCCTGCAGCCAAACCCATATACAGAGTCCTGGTAATCAGGAGGTGAGGTGGTTGCAGAAGATCAGAAAGCACAGTGGTAGTGGTGGTGGGGGTGGGGAGGTGGATAGAGGACACTGGGAGTGGTTGTTGCTGGAAAGAAGAGATGATAGAGACCACAACTGGCAGTGGGAGGCTGAAAGTTTCCTTGAGAGACTGGGGGAGTTTGCCTGATTCACTTAACTCACAAGAAGTGCTGGAAAAGGCACATTATCTTCAGCTAGCAGCTTCTATATCATTCTCACACCGCCAAGTTTCAACACAACTGGGCAACCCATGCAGCAGTGAACTTTAAATCAGGCTCCCAATTGTACTAGTGCAGCTCTGTAATGTCTCCCAGTTCTCCATTGAAGGATACGTGGATCTCAATGTCACTGACATAAAAATGCCAACGAGCATGGGCATGGTAGGTTGGGCTCATGTTTCATTCATGTGACTGATTAACTTTTCCTCCCTGTTACTGATGGGATGGGAATAGGCAGTTAATAGTTTGGCCTCTATTTCATCAACATTTTGCAGCAGGGGGAATTCCACATTCTACTTTACTGATGTGTAAAGATTTATCTTCCATCCATTCCTATAATTCTTTCTGATTATCTTAAATTTAAGCTGTATCACTGAAAAGTGCAAATTACACTCATTACAATCTATCATAATTGTGATGACCTGCATTAGGTCAACCTTTATCCTCTCACAATAATCACAAAACCACACTTCTCAATTGTTTTCATGCCTTATCTTTGATAATATCCCTGCAGATTTATACTCCTCCTCTTTTGGGTGTCCCAAACTGCAGACAATACTGTTGCCCAATTTTATGCTTGGTGCCAGCCTTGGCTCAGACGTATCACTTTTGCTTCTAAGTTAGAAGATAGAGTGCTTAAGTTTGCTCCACTGGTTTGTGCATGTAATGCAGGTTGAAAACAGAGATCAGTACTAAAGGACTGCCCCACTCTACGGTATGCAGTCTTTCAGATGAGATCTTAAGTTCTCCTGGTCTTAGGTGGACACACAAAAAAACCCCATGATATTATTTGAAGTAAGAGCACCCGAGTGCTCCTAATGTCCCGATGGTCTTTCTTTGATCTTCTATATTCTATATATATATTCTTCTATATATATTCTTCTATATATATTCTTCTATATATATTCTTCTATATATATTCTTCTATATATATTCTTCTATATATATTCTTCTATATATATTCTTCTATATATATTCTTCATCACCACTGCAGTAATGCCAAGTTACCTTGCGCTTCAGAAACAGCTGATACCTACCTAACTGGTCTCTTAGTTTAACACTAGTACGGATGTTTGGAATGTGGATTCCACTGATAAAGCTGACACTTATTACCTACTCCCTATGAAGATATGATATAACTGAAAGTGAGAGCTTTGTTAAGCAAGGGTTACAAAACTCAGGTTGGGTAAAGGGAGTTAAGATACAGATCAGCAATAATCTAACTAAACAGGGGAATAGGCTTAATGGGTTGAATGGTCTATCTCTATGTTCCTAACTGAATGACTTGCTGGGCCACTTAGGATTCATAGCAATTTCACAGATACAATGACTGGGTATAACACAAAGCCAGTTAATGCATTCATACCAAAGAATATCTACATTATCTAAAATTAAAGTTGCAATCAGCCTGTAAAAAAAATATAAATCTTCACACAAGACAAGCCATGCATGTTCCACTTTAGAAAAAAAACATAAGATTTTAAAAACTATATTTTAGCAGTTTAGTGGAGGCAGATACAAACCTGCAACCATGGGATCTATTTTAATCTTAACTGCCTGACAGAAACCGAGCGGGCAGTTAGAAATGAAGTTACTCACTTGCTCATAACGTAATGCTCTTGTACCATTCGAAGTTTTAAATCTGGGGTGAATGAAACACCTCCCTGCAGCAGGAGGGTACCTCACGGATGGATGAAAATTGGGATCCTATTATGTCAAATTATCCAGATTGCATTTTAATTGGGGCCTGAGTGGAAAGTACATCTGTAACAGTACTGTTGCTTCTGGCATCTCAAGGAATGTCACAGTCATCCTGTCTTAGAATTCCACCATCTATCTTCCTATCATAATTGACCACCTCATCCTTCTCTGCCGATAGCCACTCTGCTCGCACTTCCTACTCAGTAGTTAAATCATGGTTATCCCCTGTTGAGCTCATGGGAAAAAAAATTAACAAGATGGACTGGTGGTGGGGAAAACATAACCAGATGGACTAGATGACATGCTCCGGAAGCTAAGTTTATTATGACTTTGTTTAACTAATGCCATTTCCCCAATTAACCTTCTGGTTCTGACTGATGCAATCCCATCTTCCAAAAGACCTGAAATGTTTGATGCTGAAAACCTGCATTCTCAGTGCAAACTGCTGATTTTCTTTATGAACTTTTGACAAGCATATGGATTAAAATGTTGTTAGCTTAAAATGGTCACTGTTACCAGGTATGCAAATCAGTCACACAATAGTCTAACCAAGTCTAGAAAGGGCACAGGTTTATTCCCCTGTAGAGTATTGAGAACAGTTCTGGTCATCATACTATATGAACGGTTTCACAGCAGAGGTGCTTCAAAAGACTATCTGTTTGATAGATGACTTCACATACTTGAGCTAAAAGGATGGAGTGCAGAAGCTAAGTTTGCTTGTATTAAAAGGAACATAGAAGTACACACATAAATAAAACTGGACCTAACCAGCTAGACCAAAATGTTCTTCTCTGGCTCTCTACGTTCCATTGCTTACAATCTCAAATGCACTACTAACAAATTACTTTGGGTTTCAGGGACTGCTGTTCTCCTATCAGTAGTTAATCTTCCTCCTCTTAACAGGAGGGTGAAGACTATGATATTCAGATTTTAATTTTCTCCAAATAATTTGAAAGATATTTTTTATATTATATAGTGAAAAATGAAAAGAGAAATATAGAATTAAGAAGGGGGAAAGAAATTCTCTTCATCAATAGGAAACCCTAGCTTTGTTTACTTCCCAATATCTGGCTAAACCAAAGCCGTAAAAAATGCATTTCAACACTAATTTGAATCATATTATTTTGGCGCAAAGAAGATGGGAAATTTAAAAATCTTGATTTAGATCAAATTGTGATTTGAAACCACAGAATCCCTACAGTGCAGAAGGCGGCCATCTGACTCAAGTTTGCACCAGCTCTCTGAAATAGCATCTTACCCAGACACGCCCCCCAACCATCCTATCCATGTAATCCTGCACATTTACCATGATTAATTCACCTAACCTACATCTTTGGGCCTATAAGAAATAGGAACAGGAGTAAGCCATTCAGTCCCTTGAACCTGCTACACCATTCCATAAGATCATGGCTGATCTGACGATATTCCTCCTGCTTATTTCTCTGCCCTTTGCCTGGAACCCTCAATCCCTTTTCTGATCAGAAATCCAGCTATTTCAGCCTTAAATATACACAAGGACTCTGCTCCCACAGCTCTCTATGGCAAGGAGTTTCAAAGATTCACAACTCTCTGAGGGATGAAATTCCTCTTAATCTCAGTCTTAAATTGTCGCCCCGATATTCCGAGACTATGTCCTCTGGACTAGACTGTCCCATGAGTAGAAACATCCTCTCAGCATCTAACATGTTAAACCCCTTAAGAATATGATATGCTTCAACGAACCACCTCTCATTCTTTTAAATTTCAATGAATAGATTCTCAACTTGTTTAACCTTTCCTCATAAAACAATTCCTCCATACTGAGGATCATCTTGGTTAACCTTCTCTGAACCCTCTCCACAATAAATAATATCTTTTCTTTAATAAGGGGACCAAACTGCTAACAGATCTCAAGATGTGGTCTCACTAGTACCTTGTACAGACTCTCCTACTTTTACACTCCAATCCTCTTGAAACAAGTGCCAATGTTCCATTAGCCTTCCTGGTTAGGTCCTGCACTTGTGTACTAACTTTATGTTTTGTGCACAAATATCCCCCAAGTCTTTTTATGTTACAGCTTTCTGCAGTTTTTCTCTATCCTTTTGGAAGGGAGAATAACTTCATATTTTCCCACATTATATGCTATTTGCCAACTTTTATGCCCACTTACTTAACCAATCAATATCTCTTTGTCCCCTGGAGAAATTTAGCTTGGCCAATCCACCTAATCTACACATCTTTGAGTACTAAGGGGCAATTTACCATGGCCAATCCACCTGATCTTACATCTTTGGACTGCAGGAGGAAACCAGAGCACACAGAGGGAACTCACGCAAACACGGAGAATGTACAAACTCCACACAATCAATCACTCAAGGCTGGGATTGAACTCAGGTCCCTAGTGCTGTAGGGCTCCAAGGTTAACCACTGTGCCATCCCATAATTTACAATATTTTATGCAGCAGTAACTGGAAATAGTACAAGTATTTTAGCTCAGATAAAAATTGTTACGTGAAACTAGAAATGATTATTGTAAGAACTCTAGGCAGATGAACAAATTTGTCAGACTTACATTATTTCCCTTCTGTTGCAGCAGCTTCAGATTTTCTTTACAGTTTTCAAGTTCTTCTGTGATGGACTCATTCTCTTTCTGAGTTTTGTCAAACTTTCCTTTCAACTCCAGGTACATGGTCTGATTTGCTTCATACTAGAATATACATCAATTATAGGAGGATTTCATAGATACAATAATACTTTGAATTTGTATCATGATTTTATCAGAAATTTTCAGTGAATTTATATGTCTAAACCTTAAATATCCTGCGATTAATTTCATGTCACTTAATTGTAACCTTTGCATGCTCCATACATATGCAAACTGTGTTAAATAAATTTTCTTCCCAAGATTTCCCTCTGGCTTTCCGACATTACTTCGCTTTTGAATGCAATTACTCATGAACTGGACCCTGGGTCTGTGTGACTCAGTGCCAGATATACAGTACATCTGAATGTACACAGATACACACCACAGTCAAATAGCCTAATATCATTTACTCATAAAGATCACACTAGAAAAATGGTCATTTGCGAAAGGGATAGGATGACTACTATTGCTTGATTCTTTGATATGAATAATCAGCTTCAAGAAACACTTACAGGAAAAGTAAAAATTAGTTTGAACATTCCTGCAATCAAATAAACCTAATCAAAGTGTATCAATTTCCTTTCTTCAGTATAAATAATAGATCATCCCAAATAGTTTATGATTTTTATTTCTTATCAAATTATAAATGTAGATAGATTTGCCATTCTGAGCTAACATTAACATGCTGGTGGCAGATGTTTTAAATGCAGAATTAAATTAACTGTATTAAAAAAACTTCCACATTTTCTTTCCATGAGGAAACAAAAGAAAAAGGTACTCCTAATTTAAGTGAAGACCGCTTAAAGTATTTCAAAGTGATCCCGATGACACTTATGCTTGTAAAGTATGATGGCTTTGGTTTGTGTACACTGATTATTGTATAGCAGAATAACAATTAAACAGTACAACATTTTCCCGCTGCACAGCCATGCACATCAAGCTAAACCCTGCCTAATACTTTCATGGGCACTGTAATTTCTCTGCATTTCCTGGCTGAGGTAATTGTAGACAAATCATACATGACAGAAAAAAAACATATTGGGCAAGGTTTTGGAGCTTTCCATTCAACAGAAATGGAACCTGAAATGAGGCTAAAATAAACCAAGCATCCCTCCAGTACCATCAGGTGTGCACTATCTGCCAGTTGGATAACTGAAGTTCACAATAGGGGAAAACTGACCCCAGTGAATTAATAAAATTTACCATTAACACCAGCCATCATTATGGTCTGCCTGCAAGAATGACTAATTAATGTCAAATCAGATTTTTTTTTGACAAATTAAAAGACTTGTATCCTATTGTGCCAACTGGATTTTAATACATATCCCAAATGAAGGATAACATAAGTCACTGCACCACTTCTTCTTAGACAATGTTCAATTCTGTTAATAACTTAATTCATTTAACTTATTTGATTTTCCAAACAGAAAAGAAGTTCCTCTGTGACTACTATATTAAGTAATTGTCACTTTAAATACTTCATTTCTAAACTTCAGGGAGCATGAGCCAAATTTAATTCACCTATCATGAAAATTAACCCACATAAAGACTTTAGGTAATCAGGGTAGTAATCCTTTCAAGACTTCTTTGTCTTTCTTGGATTGAAACTGGATGATGTCATATATTTTCATTTTTAACTCCACTTGTTATAGTTTAATCCACTCACTTTGTCTTGCCATACTCCTTAGTAACTTCCTGTTCCCATTCACACAACCTATTCTACCTGCTAACATACTGTTAGTTGCCAACTGTATAATACAATTCTCTACTCCTTTGCCCAAGTTATTAATATATAACTGATGAAAAGTTGAGACCTGAGGTTCCTGGGGAACAAATCTAATCACATATTGTCAATTACAGAACAAATCCTTTATCCAAATTCTCCATCTCTTACCATCGAATCAATTACAATCACAAGATTATATACAATGTTATGTATTTTCAATATTTGCTATTAAGCTCTTATGTGGAACCTTATCAAATGCTTTTTGAAAGCATTTGAAAGATTGTTTTTGTTCTTTACCAATGCCCTGAGTGTTTCTGCTGCTGTTATGTCATCCATCGATACCTCCTTATCTCCAATGCTCTTTAAAAACTTTAATATGTTTCACCAGACATTATCTGCCATTTTTTTCCATTTATGGAATGTGAGCATCATTGGCTCAGCCAGCATTTACTGCCCACCTCTAATTGCCCCAGAGAAAGTGATGGTGAGCTACCTTCTTGAACTGTTGTGGTCCTGTGGTGTAAGTACACTTGCAATACTGTTAGGGAGTTCCAGGATTTTGATACCAGTGACAGTGAAGGAACAGTGATATATTTCTGAGCCAGGATGTTGAGTGACTTAGAGGGGAGCTTCCAGGTGGTGGTGTTCCCATGTGCATGCTGACACATAGGGAAGTTCTTTGATCAGCTGATATTTATCCAAGTGTTCTGTCTCTACTGACAGATTCCACTACTTTCTTCATGACCCATGTTAAACATGCAACTATTCTTCCCCTCCTTTCTGATTTAAATAATTTGTGAAATATGTAATTTTCCAGTCCAAAGGCACAATTCTTAAATCTGAAGAACTTTTGAAAGATTTCAACTAATGCAAGTGCAATTTCTTCACCTATTTATTTTAGTCCCCTGGAATGAAACCATTCTGGAGATTTGCTAATTTTAAGGTCCATTTGTTTCTGCATGAACATTTTTTTAAACTTATCTTTTTTAATGTTTGTTTATACATTAGCAGTTCAGCCAGCTTAATGTGGTCAATTTTTAAAAATTTATTCATGGGACATGGGCATCGCTGGCTGGTCATCATTTATTTCCCATCCTGTTGAATCTAGCCTTACTTAAATTTAACAATCACAGTTTGTAACTTTCCCTTCTTCCTCTGTACCTAATGTCAAATTCAAGCATGCTGTGGTCACAACTGCAAAAGATGCTCCCTTACTGTCAGATTGTTGGATAGTTCTGGTTTGTTTAGTATTAAATTTGTTGCTTCTGACACATATGGATAAAACATCGTGAAAATCATTGCCTTTAAAGAAATAGTACAGCTGAAGCAGTAAAGTGAAAATTATGATCTCCCATTATAATGATTGTTTGTGTTCTTCACCAATGCCCCAAGTGTTTCTGCTGCTTGATCGTCCTCACTGAAACCCTTCTTTCTAAAATGATAATTGTTTTTCATTAATATTGCTACTCCAATCTTTTCCCGTTTTTCTATCCTTGTAGAGATTGAATTGTTTTGCTCCCAATTCATACCCAAGCTGTAGCAAGTCTTACTTCTGGCTGCTGCGTAATTCTTTTTAAGTGGATTTTTTAACTTACTCATTTTATTCTCTATGGTGCATACATCTTATTTGAATCACTTGCTATATATTCTTAAATAATGTGCATATTTGAATGAAATAAGAACTGTTATACCTCCGGAATTCTAACCATACACATTTTTAAAGACCATTTGTGGATAATGCAGTTCTTTTCTATGAGCTACATTACCTGTTTCTGAAATTTCTGAGTCTCATTCTCAGCATGTGCAAGTTTTCCTCTTAGTCCATTTGTCTCCTGTAAGCGTTGCTCCTTCAACATTCCAACCTCAACTTCCAGTCCACTAACATCTTTTGTCAGCTTCTCTTTCTGTTCCTGAGCACTGTAACAGTAAGATTGTTTTTTTTCAATATTCCTCATTCATTTCTAAAATAACAGTGATATAATTAAAGTATAATTCACCTGCAGCAGAACAAGGGCTGATATCAACTTCACTTCACCCAGACCTGTTCCCTCATCTTATAAACATAAACTGACCCAAAGACCTCCACATCTGACTGACTGATATTTATAATTCATGCTTAAAGCCTACTAAACAAGTAGTTGGAATGCATGGCATAAAAACAATATCCTCTGTTGAATTCTGCCAGATTTTGACTGTCTCTCAATACACACATATTTCTTGTTAAGAAGAAACCGACTGAATATTCTATTGAATACTCCCATTTCTAGCTTTCCATTAGTTAAGAATGAAGAGAGACAATAATTTACAAGCTGCTAGTAATGCCATTATATAACAGATTTTATATATGGGAATTGTTGGGGGTTAACCATTGGAAGCATATATCGTTTCTATGTCTTTGGATATAGCTCAACTCCCTACATCACCTGAATTGCGCTGCCAGTGGGAAATAATGTCAGTACAATTAGCAGGTTAGTACAGAAAACCTATCTTCACAGTTATCACAGAATAGAAATGAAGATACCAAAAATAAAAGCACAGATTTATAAACAGTAATAATAAATAAGCAGCAATTTTTGGAACTTGCCATTGAAGTTCTTTCTGAAACCATTCCAGTTTTTCTGTCAAAATAACTTTTTCTTGTCGAAGTGAATCACAATCATTCTTCAGTCCATTACTCTGCTTTTGCAATTCATCCAGTTTACCTACATGCAGCAAAAGTGAAAAGATCAGAATAAGGTGACAGCAATACAAAATTCAATAATACATGTGTTCAGTTTAAAAAAACCTGCATTTCTCCACTTAGGTCTGCAGATTCTATGATTTTTATTTCCTTTACAATAAAATACACTGTTCAAGATTGTCTTAAGATAGAAAAAAAATGTTTCATCATATGGGAGGACAAAGACCACACTTGTAAACTGATTAGTGTGCTGTATTCAAATTGGGTGGTATATTTGCTTAGATAATAGCCATTAAATTTGAAAAGTAATTCAGTACCAGGGAAGTGCTTTGGGACACTCAGGATGTGAAAGGCATGATATTAAAGCATCTTCTTATGACTAATTTTTTTCTTATGCTACTCATGACTTAAGAAATTACATTTATAAAATATGTTCAATGATGATAATACCTCCATAAAACAATCAAACACTGCTACTGAATACTTCCTATCAGTATCTTAATTCCACTGTTACAGTACACTTGTGCGCTTTGCCTTGCCTGTCAATGACTATTTTTTTTAGATAGAATGAACTAACCTAAATGGGATCTCTGAACTACTCACAAAAACTGAAGCAGTAACAAATCACAATTTTTGATTTTACAACGGAACTGAAACAAAATCCAGATCTCAAAAAAAATCAGGTATCAATATTGCAGAAAATGCCTTTTCATTTGATTTGGATCTATTTAGACCCACAAATAGTTTACAAAATGAATGTATGGACTTAAAATCAAGAGTGAAAATATTTACCAAGTGTAATATATTTTTGCAAGCAGAAGTATGTGCTGGTTAGTTAATTAGCCATGCTAAATTGACTCTAGTATCAGGGGTTTAGCAGGGTAAATACGTGGAGTAAGGGCAATATGGTCATGGTGGGATTGAGATCAGTGCAGACTCGATGGGCCAAATGGCCTTCTTCTGCAGAGTAGGGATTCTATGATTCTATCTAAGTAGCCAATCATAACTATACTGACTACATGCTTCCAAATGAACAGAATGTTCTCTGGGAGTGATGTCATGATTTTTGGTAGAGGGAGGGATTTTAGGTCTTATCTAGACTTGACAAATTTGTTGCAAACTAATTATGGAACTTTGAAGTTTTAAGACTATAATGTTGCGATTCTATTTTACAAGGATGTTCTGTGGGGACTGAATTGTGACCCCAGAAAACATAATTAGAAAATTGTGCAAGTACTTCTACAGGCAAGATATACTTTTGCAAATGACAGAAGGACAAAATATAAACATTATAAATGTTTAAGCCTTGTGAGACGATACTCAGTTACAGGAAAAGAAATTGTTAACACAACTTGGTCTACTGTGTTATTCAATTGAAATCTTAGCCAGAGAGAAAACTTAGGTCACCAGTCCAAGACAAAAGAATACATTTTTTATTAAATAATTAAAATTTCATAACTAGAGATTTATAAAGTTTATGACACTTCAAAAAAAATTTTAAAAAATGAACATTTCTCACTGCACAAGTATTTTGGCCAGAACCTGATGATCTAAACTTTCTCACACACTCATTCTCATATGCTTGATGATTCAGATTATGGCTTGTGGGAAGATTCCCTCCCATCCTGTAATGTCTGTTGAATGACATACAACCATTCAAATCTGCAAATGTGCCAATTTTGATAAGGCCTTAAATGGTAAAACTCTGCAACATAATGAAACTCTGTGTCAACAAATAATTAACTGAAGGGTAGAAATTATAGAAATTTACTCTCACAGTCACGTTTCATTTCTCAATGTGGAAATGATCTCAGCAGTAGCAAAGCCATACTTTTCAGTACACTATTTGCTTTTTAACGAAGTAATTTTTCTCCTATTTTGTAAGCCATTTCAATACATTGAGGAATGGAATGAATGGGCAGTTTACCAGTTGTCTGGTTGTTTGCTCACATAAAGAAATACTGGGTTGTGCATGATGTTTTCTCTATTCTTTCTCAAAGTGCAATAACAAAAATTGCATGATTACTTGTATCTCCCTTGCACTAGTTGGGGTGCTGGAGGGTGGGCTCATTTTAACTCAGTGAGCTGGTTGGTTTTTTTTGAGGCCCAGCAACTTTTGACTGAGGGGCCTAATATATATAGCTGTTTGTCCAGTTCAGCTAAAAGTAGCAGCTGACTAATGAAAGATACATGCATGGTTTGTGATTTTATCATAGAGTTGATCTTAGTCACTTTACACAGGAAAAACGTGCAACATAGAGCAGACTATTTTTCCCAGTGGTAATTATATTTTAGGTCTTATCTAGACTTGACAAACTTGTTGCAAACTAATTATAGAACTTTGAAGTTTTAAGACTATAATGTTGCGATTCTATTTTACAAGGATGTTTGGTGGGGACTGAATTGTGACCCCAGAAAACATAATTAGAAAATTGTGCAAGTACTTCTACAGGCAAGATATACTTTTGCAAATAACAGAAGGACACTCTGGTTTACATCCAATATGTTATCCATTCCTGGATCATATCAAACAGCTCCTACTTAACCCTCTGCTTGTTTTCAGTGCCAAACCCAATGAGATTAGAGATGACTCAGTTGCTGGATCCATAAGCTAATATGGATATTTTGGTCCCAAAACAGACATGTAACCCCAAGGCAGATTACTTTTCTATTGCTTTAATTAAAATATTACTTCAGAGGTTGCTCTTAGATTTTTTCGAGAGTATCCTAGTGCTTCACGTTGTTAGTGTACGCTTGACTTCGACCATTTGATGGGCAACATGACAGTTCAGTGACTATCGCTGTGCTGTGCAGATACATGGATTTGGTCCTGTGTCTGTGGGAGTTTGCGCATTCTCCCCGTGCTTGCATAGGTTTTCTCTGGGTACTCTGGTACCCACATCCCAAAGATGTGCTCTTAGGCTAACTGACAAAACAAATTCTCCCTAAATTGTCTCAAATTTGGTTTTTAATCCATAGATCTATAAACATAGACAGCGATCATGGGTAGAGGTGGGAACATCGGGGTGGCGGCGCAGGCTCGTTGGGCCAAAGGGCCTGTCTCCCGTGCTGTTTTGTTCTTTGTTATAGATACAGATTGAAGAATGTACTAATCCATTTACAGAAACAGAAATTCCAAAAATAACTGTCCTCCTGTTTAAAATTATTCTAAAAAGACCTGAAATAGATCTAGGTAATGAGTCAAGAATCTTTTTGTGAATTCTAAATGAATATACCATTTGTAAAGTTGTGGATTCCATCTCCACTCATGACTTGAATACATAGGGAGCGATTCTCCAGGCTTGTTGGCCCCAGATGGAAATCCCGTTGGGCTAGTGAATTTGGTGAGGCCCTAGTCAGGATTCACACTAGGCTTAAAACTGACTGTGAGTCTCCTAGCCTGCTCCAGCTGGAGTGACCAGGATCTCGCCTAGAAACTCATTTGCATTAATTTACATCTTATTAACAAGATTAAAGTTGAATGCAGTAACCTCCTGGTATGCTCCCAAATCCACACACCCCTTCCAGTTGCCAGTGATCCAGTCTCAAATCACTATTGGTTCTCAAGAATCATAGAATTCCACAGTACAGCAGGAACAATTTGGCCCATCGAGTCTGCACCGACCACAATCCCACCCAGGCTCTATCCTTACAACCCATGTACTTACCCTAGCTAGTCTTCCTAGACAATAAGGAGCAATTTAGCAGTTCCAATCTACCTAACCAGCAATATCTTGGACTATTGGAGGAAACTAGAGCACCCAGAAGAAACCCACACAGACAGAGGGAGAACATGCAGACTCCGCACAGACAATGAGCCAAGCTGGGAATCGAACCCAGTGCTATTAGTGGGGACCAGGCATTATGGACTCCAAGTAGGAGCAAGGATGTCAGTACTGCTCTACATTTATATGGTGTCCATGGGCTATCCATCTTCTGCTAAGGTGCAGAGGGGGAATCAGTCGAGGGATATGGTGTTGGAAGGGACTTCGACTGGAGGGAGCACAGCTAACTCCATATTGCTTTGAAAATCACTGACATCTCTCCTAGCATGTAAATTTCAAGCAGCGTTAAAGTTGAAATGGAGACTCTTCTCTCTGTTGCTTTGAAGTCCTTTGTTCACATTGAATCTCATGAGCAAAGAACCTTTAAACCTTTTTTGATTGACAGCCCCAGTCTATTTCAAAAGAGGGAAAAGTTCAGATAACCAACCTATTTTACCAACCTCTTTTGATCGACAGGTTCCGGCCATTTGAAAGAAGAGGTTAGCTCAGTTTGTTTACACAGGCACAGTCACATTCCATGAATGGAACTTGGCCTTTGTTTCAAGGGGAATAGAGTATGAGTAGGAAAGTCTTGCTATTGTAGTTCCATTAAATGTCATAGGGAAATGGTCAGGTTCTCTCTTGTTGGAGATGATCATTGTTTGGTACTTATATGTGCTACTTATCAGCCCAAACCTAAATGGTATTCAAATCTTGTTGCAAGTGGGCATGACTGTTCCAGTATCTAAGGAGTCCTGATGCGATGCATTCATTGGTGAACATCCCCACTTCTGATATTATGATGGAAGGAAGTTTTTTTCTGCTGTAGCAGCTGAAGAAAGTTGGACACTGTCCTTTGTAAACTCTTGCAGTGATATTCTGGTGCCCAATTGATTGATCCTCAACAGATTCATCTTCCTTTGTGTTAGGCATGACTCCAGTCAGTGAAGCATTTTTCCAATTCTCAATGATTTCCTTTCTGCAAGGGCCCCTTGAAGTTACAAGTAGTCAAATGCTGCCTTGATATCAAAGGTAGTCACTCTCATCTTACCTTTGGAATTCAGCTTTTTTGTTCATATTGGGAATAATGAAGTTGAAAGCCAAGCGGTTAGGCAGAACTCAACTTGAGCAGTGAACAGGTTATTTATTGCCGAGTATGTGTCTCTTGATAGCATTATCAATGACACCTTTTATTACTTTGTTGTTGTACAGATATTGAGGTTACCTTGAGGAATTAGAATCAACTGTCACTTATGCACTACTGCCAAGTAGATCAAAAACAGCCGAACATCTTGGAAATCTCATTTGCACAAGTGTAGTCCCACTCCCCTTACCTTGTAACTGAACTGCTTCCCCTTTCTGTTTATCCTTTTGCTGCTGGGTTTGAAGTTGGAGCTTGGTTTGAAGGTTGAAGATTTCTGATTCATACTCTGAGGCAGTTTGCCGCCATTGCTCACGCTCTGCCTGTGCCTTGTGCAATTCGCTTTGAAGAATGGCAATGTCGCTTTCACGGCCGGTTGCTGCTTCTACTGCTGTCTGTCGTAATGCCACAATCTCCTTATGAGTACTTGCTAACTGCTCACGGGTCTCAATAATTTCATTCTCTTTCTCCTCTCTAAGGATCTCAATGTCCTTTTGTAATTTGTGGAGCTCAGCTGCACATAGAAGAAACAATAGATATTTATAACAATCAAACTTTAATTGTCAGGATGAATTCATTTTCATTGAGAAAAAAAATCACACAATAATTACTTATTAAATGTGGACTAATTATAATTGTCTAAGGGTTTTGGATTTGTTTTGAATGCTTATCAGGAATACTACGATATCTTTCCAGTAGGGTTATGTAAATTTCCATTTTTGCTTTATTTTTTCATGGGATGTGGACATTGCTGGCAAGGCCAGTATCTATTGCCCATCCCTATTTGCCCTTGAATCTAATGGCTTGTGTGGCTGTATCAGATGCAATTAAGATTCAGCCACATTGTGTAAATCTGGAGTCACATGTAGGCCAGACCAGAAAAGGAGAGCAGATTTCTTTCTCTAAAGGATATTAGTGAATCAGATGGATTTTTCTGATAATTGCCTTTATGAAGCCTATTTTTTAATTCCATATTTGGAATTTAAATTCCACCAGTTGCCTCAAATTTGAAATCAAGTTCCTCAGAGAATTGGTCCGGGCCTCTGGGTTACCATCAAGTGATATTAACACTTGGCCAACATCTCCCCCCACTGTCACCTTTAATATGGTGGTGCTATTCTCTTACATATTTCTTTGTACTTTCTAACTAGAGCTCTTAAATATAGAAATATCATACAGTGATGCTCTGAAAAATAAATTAAATGCGTCATTAATACTAACCTAGTGGTATCTAAGATCATAGAACAGAATCATAGAATCCCTATAGTGCAGAATGAGGCTATTTGGCCTCACTGATTCTGTAATGGAGCATCTTTTCCAGGCCCTACTCCCATAACCCCACATACATACCCACTAATCCCTCCAAGCCACACATCGCTGGACATTAAGGGGGCAGTTTAGAATAGCCAATTCAAACAACCTGCACATCTTTTGACTCTGGGCTATCCAAAAGTAAACAAAGGTAATATAAATATGTTGAAGAAAAGCATTATTCTGTCACAATATCTCTCAGAGATCAATATGTATCAAATAAACAACTTGGTGTAAGCTTATACCTTGCAATGCTTGGATCTGTCTGGTTGATTCTTCAACCTGCTTTTTAGCTGTTTTCCTTTCCTCTTCAAGTAGTGCTGTAAAAGAACAGAGTAAACATGCATGACAAACTGATTGATGCAGTTTTTTTAATAAAGAATTGTTCTTTTTTAACTCCAAAGGATCTTAAGTAGAACTGGCCAGGAAATACTTAACATTTAAAAAAAAGTGAAAAGTATATCAGAGTTATTTTCTAAAATACAAAAAGGGCATTGGAAAAATAGCATTAAAAGTTAATGGCATTTAGAATTTTATTTTCTCCTTTGCAGTCTCTCCCA
The DNA here is from genome assembly GCA_024679065.1 of Sphyrna mokarran. NCBI lineage: Eukaryota > Metazoa > Chordata > Chondrichthyes > Carcharhiniformes > Carcharhinidae > Sphyrna > Sphyrna mokarran. The sequence goes on from JAGIQG010000003.1 coordinate 109,744,787, forward strand.
AACCATTAACAATATGAAACAATGCTGGTAAAATTGGGAAAACAAGGACACAAGATCATTTATCCAAATAGCATAATAACTAAAACAATGATCCACATGAACAAATCAAGTTATCAAGTTCAAGAACAATTCGTTTGAACAATTGTTCAGAAACGCAACAGTTTTTTGCTGGTGCGAAATTTTGCTCCATAAATTATTGCTATTATACCCAAATCACTGAAAAATAAAAAAAACTAGAACGTGTGAACTGTGCTCCAAATGAAACTAATCCACTTTCTGACGTTGAAACTATGCAATTTGAAAATTAGTGGGTTTTGTTTTCAATCAAACCATTTTTCATTGCAGTCATTATTTATTATATATTGTTTGGTAGTAAAGAATTTGAGAATTGTTGAAAAAAAATGCTATCAAAAGCACTTCATCTGCACTTGTCAGCATTGCTTATGCAAAATTTCCAAGCAGCAACGGGGGATCAATAATTTATATTGCATAAAAAGATAATGGTGATTGTTTTACATGAGGCATCTAATTGGTGGAGACATTATCATGGAACAGTTAACTGTCCAGCTTTATTCAAATTCAAACTGGGCAGGCTGACTCTGATTGCTCAAGTCATTGTCCTGGGAAACAAACCAGGGAATGACTGTTCCTCAAGCTTTCATTTAGTTGAAGATGATGTAACATATGGACATACATATATGTATATGTAGCTTTTAGCATGCAGAAAAGAGCTATGCTGTGAGCTCAACTGACAATCTTAAATTGGTTTTCAGTGTAAATCTTAGCACAATCTGTATCTTATAAAATATTTACCTTGCACTTCAAAACATTTTTGCTTGCTGGATACAGCCAATTCCTGTGCTTCCTTCAATTCCTGATGTAGCTGCTGTATTTCACGTTCTGAATCTCCAGTTTGTGCATGGGCACGTCGCAGTTCATCTGAAAAAACAATATTTATCCACATTAAGAACAGTGTTCAAAATAGATCAAATCACATTTACATGTGGTAGAAAATATGGATCAAGTGAATAATAATACTCTAGAGTGTGGAGACTTGAACAGTGCTCCTCTTGATTAATGTGTAATCTATTTTCAGCACAATGAATGAAAATCAATGTTTTCTGCCAATAATAGAACATTTTTGAGCTTAACATTACATGCACTAAAAAAACATTAATTTTGTTCTTTCGTGTAACAAAAAGGTTAGTAGTCATGGGTAGGCCGACCACAGCCAGTTTTATTTCTCTAAGCTTCGTATTGTTAGACAATGAGATGCCAAAACCACCAGCTGCAAGTCACACATTATCTTGACTTGGGAAAGTATTGCTGTTTTTCCATTGCTGCTGGGCAAAATCCTAGGACTCCCTTATAGCACTATGGGAATACTGTCAACACACAAGCTGTAGCAGTTCAAGAAGGGATTCACCACTATCTATAAAAGGGCAATTAGCAGTAAATGCTGGGCTACCAAGAACACCCAACCACATCCTATGACTGAATAAAATAAATGTGTCTGACGCAGTCTACAACGAGTCAAAAATGCCTTTAGTTGCAGGTCAGTGTCCAATTGTTCTCTTGCAACTGAACTAAATTGTGGAATCACAGCATAGTTTCAAGCTCCATAGTTTATTTATCGAGATGACTTACTTCCATCTTACAATACTGCTTGTCTCTATCGCTGCTTCACTCTTATTAGCATCAAAACCTGAATTACCCTTTTATCACCTCTTGATTAAATTTATCCAATTTTTTCCTTGCCCAACTCCTCAAAACTTCAACATGCCCAAAACATCTACATTCTAGCCCTCAATAACTTCACAGTAATTTCATTGCAGTGTTAATGTAAGCTTACTTGTGATACTAATAAACAAAAAAAACTCCATAACCACCAACTTTGATGACCTTCACTATCTCTTGGTTCCCAAATTTTATTCTCTTTCCCATCTTCATGACAGACTCTAAAATCCGTCTTTGTCACTACTTATTACCATTCAAAGTCCTCTCAAAAATATCTGACAAAGGATTAGTCAAATGCTCAACAGCTGTCTCTTTTCTCTTGTTTGAAGTATTTTAGAATGTTTTATACCCACTGATTGTGCTGGACAAAATGCAAGCTGTTATGAATACAAACACATCCATTAAAAATTAAAAAATGCAGCTTGCAGTATTGCATTTGTCCCTTTAAATATTATTGACAAGGAATATTAGCAATGTCAGATTTACATTTCTTGCAAAACAGGTGAACTAAATGGAAGCAGATACTTTGCAGAAGGCTTTGAGAACTTTTATGAATGTATACTACAGGACTCATTTCAGAGGTTTCATCTTCCTGTATTAATATTGAGTGAATTATTTGAATTGATCAAATAAGTAGATTTAATACTATAAAACATATAGTATCACTTAATTAAGTGATTAATTAAATTAATCACTTAATTAATGATTAATTTTTTCAATTTTAATATCAGCTATTTATTATACAATTAAAGTGCATAGATTGACAGACCAGAGCATTATTTCAAAAATTTATGTGTTTTTCATGATTCATTTAATCATGTTAATAAGAAACTGGATTGCATCAAGTACAAAAATGAGCACAAAGGTTGGGATTTTTCAGTCGCACCCCCCCCAAAACTGAAAATGAGATCAATGGAACTTTAAATGGTTCGTCAAGTTATCTGCCCTCCTGTGATGATTCCTCTGGCAGGCTGGACTGGAAAATTTATAGAAAAATAGTTAATGTGTCACAATTTTGATTTCTAAAGTTCAAAATGGATCTTTTGGGATTGATGTTAAATAAAGAAAGAAATACGGGCAGGAGCATGGGAAGAAATCATGGGCCCTGGTGATTTTCATCTTATTCAACCCCTACTATGATGGTGACCGTGAAACTATTGACAGTTACAAAAACCTATCTAGTTCACTCATGTGCTTTAGAGAAGAAATCTGCCATCATATACAGTCTACATGTGACCCCATACCTACACCTATGTGGCTGATTCTTAATTGCTCTCTGAAATGGCTTAGCAAGTCACTCAGTTAAGGAATTAAGGAAGGGGCAATATCTACAATCTATAAAAGAAAATATAAAGAAAGACTTTGAAGCTGAAGAGGATTCTCTCAATGAAACAGGTTGAGAAAGGTAAAAATACACTGACTGTAAAGAAAGGCACAATTAAATAAGTTGAAGAAACAGAGTTGAACTGAAAACCCACTGCTATCCCTATTCAGTCAGACTTCATTTGCTAGACTACATAGAAACTATATGATTTTGAAGAAAATTTCATATACACTACATAATCATCAAAATCAGATTTGTATCTGAACCTAACTTCAAAAATAACACTCAAAAAGATTAAAATGAAAAGTTGAAAACAAATATTCAATAACAAGAAGCTAAAATTATTTGGATCCATTTCAATGTACATCTCTTTTTTGTTTCCACTTTTGGAATTCAATTCCATCTTTGTATTATTATCTCACACATATGGAATGTAATTCTTGCACCCACTTTTTACCAACATTTAAATGACTGTATAATCTAACATAGTTTAAGCTCTGTTCTTGGATTTAACATGAACCTCTGGGCACAAGATTTGGGAATACTAAAAAAAAATCATCCAATGAAAACAATACTGCCCAAAATGGAAAACTGTAACTAGTTTATACAAAGAGGAAGTGCGTTAGACCTTGTATGGAGATGTAATTCTACTCCAACAGGCCAGAGAACATGGCTGAAGTCTTAACAAGATTTTCTAGCTGAGTAGATCCAAGTACTTGGGAAAAGAAAATGATTTTTGTTTTGAAAAATTTATAGACCGCTCAACAGAACTTCAAAACAAAATGATATGGTTATTCTGCACCACTAGTCACTGCAGGAGATCTGCAGCAGGTTAGGCAGCAGTTATATAGAATACATATGAACAGGACTCACACTGTAAGAGAGTTTTGCACATACCCACATAGCCATTAAACTATTTACATGCTGAGAGCCAAGTCAACTTTCTCAAAACATAAAAATGATTAAGTCCTCAAAAGTGTTCAGGAACTTCACATTAGCATTTATTTTAAAACCAGCTTGATCTTCCTCTTATTCTTCATGCAATATCAAACCCACTGAAAAAGACCCTTGTAAGACAGGGGGAGATTCATGAAATTAGAGGGCTTGGAAACTTATGCATTAAGATGCAACGTCTGCAGCGTGTTTTCTGTGGTGGAAAAGTGGTTGGCAATTAAGGCCTGTTTGAGGATGAAGGCACTTTTATAACACTGAAAAAGCTGACACTTTCCAGGACAAAGCAGCCTGCTTGATTGGCACTCTTTCCTCAAACATTCATTTTTTCCATCACTGAACAGTGGCAGCAATGTGTACCATCCCCAAGATGCACTGCAGGAAATCACCAAGGCTTCTTAGGCAGCACCTCCCAAATGAACAAATGCTACCATTTAGAAGAACCAGGGCAATAGAGAAGGGCACACCATCTCCTCCAAGTCATTAAACATCTTGACTTGGAAATATATCACCATTCCTTCAATCTCACTGGGTCAAAATCCTGGAACTCCCTCCCGAACAGTATTGTGGGTTTACCTACACCAGATGGACTGGAGTAATTCAAGAAGGCAGCTCACCACCATATTCTTAAAAACAATTAAGAATGAGCAATAAATGCTGGCCGAGTCAGCAATGCTCACAGCCAAAAATGAATAAACAAAAGAGATATTGGAAAAGAAACAGGGATGTATCTGTTCTTCCTTGTCTCACAACAAACAAACTGTAGTTTCTTCGAGAAGCTACTGTTGCTTACATTAAGGACTTTTGCTTAGGCTGCTCAATGCATATATGAAGTATCACTAGGATGTGTTGTGCATCCTTTTCCCATTTCTGTGCAAAAGTTGCAATTGAGATACTACAACATGCACAGTGCCTAATTTGCATACATAAACAGCTTTTGCCTGTTTTGAGTGAAAGTGCAAAGGTAATCATTTAAAAACTGATTCACATATACTAAATGGTGCACAATATCACCCCAGATTTTCTTCTGTTGATTAGCTGTTGTTTTAGCTGCAAAATGAACGAGATGAAGGTAGATGAATTTTAGATCAGCATTTTAAATTCAGTGCACAGTGGAATAATACATTCAACATCACAGATGCATATTTAATTGTTGTAATATCAGGATTCATCTATATTTTATTTGCTTTTTTTAAAAAAATTGACATTTTTAGAACAGTTTTTATATATTTAAAATTGCATAATGTGCAAAAAAACGAGACTTAAAAGATCAGTTTTAAGGTAAGTACAACTGGCACAAATCATTATGCTCAGAAGAAAAAGCTCTCCACATTTACCAAGACGAAAAACTTTCAGATCGTACAATTTGTCTATTGCCACTGAGCTCCTCTATCTTCATTACATATTAAGTATTTTTGAAACAGAGAATGAAGATTCCCTCTGTGCTTTTTAAAAATGTCTTTGCTTCATTGTCCACGTTAAATAGTAGGCAAATTATAAAGATGCTAATGTGCCTGCAATATGCGATTTGGATTGTACTACCTGTAAGGAAGTGCATGACTCAGATCTGTAGCACAATAATGTACTTAAAGAGACATCAAGCTACAAGGACCTAAGTGGCTAGTGTAATTTTGCTGTTTTTCCTCAATCTTTCCACGATAACACTAGCCACCAGATGATTTATTTTCATTAATATTTTACAAATCTGAGGAATTAGAAAGATCCTGCCATGGATTTTGATCCTTTTTTTAGTGAAAGGATCAGATACAAATTTAATGTCTGAGATGTCAACCTCATTGATGTTAGTGAACAAAGACTTACGTTCATTTCACTTATTAGTCTTTGAAATCTTACAAATATGGTTACCCAAACATTGTTTGATCACACATTTATTTTAGCATAAAAAATTGACCACCAGTGATTCTGATCAAGTTACTGGTATGAACACAAGTTTAACAATATTCTTCCTTCATTTTACAATTACTACACCACATTTGAAGAATCTTGTTTGACTGTGGCTCCTATGTGGCCTAACTACAGTTGATAGGTAGATGGAGTAACTTGAGCAATTTTAACTATAATGCATCAGTGTTTTCTCTTGTTCAAGCGATTTCCTTACATAGGACGTAGTCACAACATTATTCCCTAAAAAGTAGATTTACATTGAAAAAATAGAAGTTGAATAATTCTACAGACATGATACATTTGTGCGTGATCTGGATTGGAAGAAAATTTAGATTGCATTGCCAATGATGGAAACAAGTAGAAATTTAAGAAATAGCAATTTCCATAGCTTACTGAAAAGTTGATACTTGTTTCATTTCAAGATTATGGTTCTTAATAAAAGGAATTCCTTCACATAACAAAACCATAGCTTCAACCATCTCATTTCCTAGGGTAAGCACAATAGATTCTTGACAAAATTAGTGCGTTAGCATCATGCATTGGTGCTCCAAACAGGAGTGGAGATAGCCACCCAGCCCCTTAAGGCTGTGCCACCATTCAATAAGATCACAGCTGCAATGTCTAAATGCAGGCAGCAAAACAACTGTCAGATGACCTATTTTCAACAAACAGGAGCAGGAAACCAGTAAAGCTGACCAAGAAGGCATGATTGGAGGTGGTAGAAATACTGAGCTGCAATGATTGCAAAAATATGAATCAAATGATCAATGACCTGTTGCAGTCTGGAAAAGCAAGTAACACCTACAGCTGGAATCCTAGGAGGAATTAAAAGTTACCCATGAAATGTGAGGCTAGGTGTAGATCAATGCATGGGGAACAACAAGTACCAATGTCTAAATTGAGATGCCCTGTCCATATGCAGTCAAATCTCATGGTCAGTTGAGAGTAGGTACTGCATTGAGATAGCAGACTGGTCATGTCACTATGCCATTCCATCAACGTGGTGCCACACACTTACAGTGCCTCAGAGTGAGAACAGATAGATGTTAAAACAACAGGAACACGATGTATGGCTCTTTTTTCGGGAGAAGAACTCTCAAATGCCAGGGAACATCAACAAGCTGGTGGTGGAGTGCCTTTTGTTGCTGTCGTGGTACTGACACGAGGAAGCTATGGAGATCAAATGGTTCATGGCATGGTAGCCTGTTGCTGAGAATACAAGAAATAGGGCAGGAGTAGACCATATGGCCTGTCGCACCTGCTCTCCCATTCAATGTGATCATGGCTAATGTTGAGCTTCAACTCCATTTCCCCTCCAATCTGCACACATCTCTTAATTCCCTAAGAGGCCAAAAAATTGTGTATTCCAGCCTTAAGCATTTCCAACTTTGGGGCATCCACAACCATCTGGGATAGAGGATTCCTAAGATTCACAACTCCTGAATAAATTAATTCCTCTGCATCTTAGAGCTAAATGATTGTGCCTATATGTTTTCGAATCCCTGACCTGCAGCATCAATCTCTCAGCCCCTACTCTATCAGGACCCTTCAGAACTTTGTACATTTCCATTAGATTATCTCTCATTCTTCTAAACTCCCGAAAACATAAACACAATTTACTCAGTGAAGCAGCTGTGGAAGCAATGAAGATTAAATAAAATGAAGGCTGCATCCAACATTCCCTACACTGCACATGGCCTATAACACGTGTGGGCCTTTAATGCCCCAGGCTGCTAGTCAAGGGGAGGAACCTGAGGTTGGCTGAAAAGCAGCTGTTTCACTTACAAAATGTGTATCAGCAGATACAGCAGCAGAAGGGGAGCAAATTAGAGCTACAACACTGGAGATGACACAGGACTATCTCAAGACACTGCAATAAAATAAGAAAATACTGCAGCTGTTGGAGTCTGAAACTAGAACAGAAGATGCTGGGGAACATTAGCAGAACTGCCAGCATCTTTCAGGAGGGAAATGTTTCGAGTCCATAGACTGTTTAAGACTTGCTGAGTTTTCTAGCATTCTCTGATCTTGTTTCAAGACACTGCATCACTTGATTCCAGTACACCTTCTATCAGCATAGACATACACATCAGTGGACTTTGTTGCACTTGAAGAACGGGAAGCATAATCCACTGAGTACTATATAGACATGCAGGAGATGGTAATGGAGGTAGTGGCAGCTGTATCATTTCCTCTTGGAGAAATAATGACAGATATTAGGTGTCACTTTCAATTGGCATCAAATTCTGTTCTAGCATACCACACAGCTTTGCCATCACCTGCCTGGACAAACACTGGCCAGAATGGTTCACACCAGTGGGATTTTCCCATCCTGTTGCAGAGAACGAAGATTTAGTTTAGTACCAAATTCTACGACATCACTGTAGCAGGAGCGTGATGTGAATGGCTGATAAGATTCAACATTGTTGCTTGGACATTTGCAGGAAGTTGAGCCTCAGATGGCACAACTTTTCAGTTCGATTGTGCCTTCTGTGACCAGAAACCCCATATAGTTTCTTTATCCATATCCAATGACTTCCTCAATTCACTGGAGCTCCCCTGAACCACTGCACAGGTAGTCAATATTCCTGTATCCCCATTTCTGTACCACTCTCATTTCCAGTGGAGGAAGTCAAAGTCTGACCCCATAGCTAATTAAATGCTCTAATGGACAATGGACCAAATGGCCACCGATGCTATAAAGTTCTCTGGCTTTCCACGTCAATAATAAATTTAGATTATTATATTTAAAGTATATTACACTATTATACTGAAAGTTTGACCATCAGCCAGTCACATGAATGCAGTGAGACTGCCAATCTATGGCTCATCAATATAGAGTTATAAGCAGATCTCTGCTGTGATTCATATTCAGAGAACCAGACTCAGTATTTTATTAATAACCAACTTAACTTGAAAGAAGAAAATTTCATAACATCAGTTTGTGGTAGGTTCTAAATAATCATGTTCAACTTCTGGAGGAAACATTAGGCAGTTTATTACCAGAAACTACACTAGAACTTGTTAGAGAGACAAATTCAGAGTGTATGAGATCACTTGAAAGACATTTTTCTTGGCAGATCTGAGATGGAATGTTGACATTTTATAAAGTTTCAAAATGTGCTGAAACACTTAAAGCAAATTCACGCATTGGCTCTTGGATGAATTACTCAGAAAATGCACAATTGCGTTATAAAACCTTCCATCTCTTATCAGATAATTATTATAATTGTATTACCTATGACACTACCATATATTACCACAACGGAGTAATAACTGTGGAACTGCACTATAGTGCAAACACATTTAAAATAAAAATGTAATCTAATTCTAAAAAACCTATGTCTTATAGAAATAGCAGTTTGAAAAGCAGGTTAGTAATATTTCATGAGGAAGTATGTGTACTATTCATGATTTTAAAAAATAAAGAATTGAGGAAAAAGACACAATCAGAAAATGGCCATCAACAATTTTCACATCAAGGGGGCTTGTATTGTGTCAGCTAACAAGTAAACACACCCTATACTTACACTTGAGATGATCCAGCTCACTTTCATGCTTTCTGCTGGAGGCCCTTGCCTCTGCCAAGAGGTCTGCGGTGGGTGAAGCAGAAGAGAGGCAGAAGAACAGTGCAGTTGAAACAGAAGCCAGCAAACATAGAACACAGAAAAGCAAGAAAGGCTGCGTGAGAATGAAACAGAAGCCAACATGAAAGCCTTATCCCTGGCTCATGCCTGTTTTTAAAAGTGTGTGTGTGTGCAGAAATTAGTGTCCCACCTTCAAATCAAATCACCCAAAAATACACTAGAGGTTTAAATGTAGGAAGATCTTCTCCAATTGCATTTGAAGAGTTGCATACAAGGTATATGGCCTAGACAAGTCATATATTTTTGCCCTTGTAGCCCAATGGAGTGCTCATAGGTGTCTGCCATACACATCAAACTATGGAAAAGTGCTGTGACTATCAAATATCTTAATAAAATATATAAATAGCCGACAGTCATAATTTGCATAATTATATAAATTTGCTTGATTGTGACTGACACTTGTTTAAAGTGGCTTTTGTACCTTCATTTTGATGCATATGGAAACATTCTTAAATTTGACTTATTGAAATTAAAAATTATATATTTTTTTGAGCTATGTCATTTTTAAAATCACAGATGACCAAAAATTAAAGTACATTTCGCAACACAAAGCCAGGAACAAAACTAGACTTGAATGCACAATTACTAACCACAACTTTTTGTATTTAAGAGTTTCGAATCAAGACTGTTAATACAGTATATTCTTGACAGTTACAGACAGAATGAAGCACATATACACAAACACAATTATGCTTTTGCCCCAGCAATTTAACAAATTAGTGCATAGACTCTAAGCTTATTTTTGAGTGCAGCATTTTAATTGTGAGGTAGTGGAGGGAAAGGTGAAGAAGAGGAAAAATTAAACATTAGTCACCATCTGGAGTGAATCAGTGTGTAGTGCACACTCAGCTTTGAAGTTCCAGTTTCACTATGAGATGCAGCTGATTTTAATGAATATCTGTCTTTTCAAATTTAAATCTGCAATTGCTTAGCAATTTATCAGGGCTTTTCATACAGTAAATATAAATACCAATTCTGAACAATTGGACATGGACAGAACAAATGCATAGCATTCATACCAACTACTCTAACAATAATGAAAAATACATCTTGCATTGATAACTTCTCAAAGATGTATGAAACAGACAAACTATATTTTTAAAATTGTTGATGTCTTGTTTTACTAATTTTATGAAATATATAAACGGCTGATGGTCATGACTTGCATAATAAAGGACAGCACAGTGGTTAGCACTGGTACAGGAGTTCAATTCCGGCCTCAGGTGGCTGACTGTGTGGAGTTTGTATGTTCTCCCCATGTCTGCATAGGTTTCCTCTGAGTGCTCCAGTTTCTTTCCATAGTCTAAAGATGAGTAGGTTAGATGGATTGGTCGTACAAACTGTCCCTTAATGTCAGGGGATTAGAAGGGTAAATACATGGGGTTACAGGATGGAGCCTGGATGGGATTGTTGTCAGTGCAAGCTCAAATGAGCCCAATGACTTCCTTCTGCACTGCAGGGATTCTATGACTCTGATAATGAATAAAAACTGGAAATGTGACTAACAATTTGCTTGTGCAACATCAAGATCGTGTATGCATGACATTTTCAAACAATTCATATTATTGTACAGATATTTCAAAAAATCAGTAATTTTAAATCTATTGATTTTACAACTTTGTATGATGATTCCTGGATACTAAAAGAACTGCCTAAGAATCATTGCAGCTTTAGACAATCTTAACAATTTGCTCACTTCCTCAACCCCAGAAGTATTTGGTTTATTTAAATGGTGATGTGTGTTCTGGTGTATAATATGATACTGTATAGTTAGTATTCTGAAAGACACATGATTCTCCAGAGAACATTTCTGCTACGCAGTCTAACATATGATGTGCCTTACACATCACAAATTGGAGCAAGCCTTTTACAATAATACTGCTCCTTTTCCACGTTCATCTTCTCAACATAATTTAAAGTGATTATTTGTATATCTATTGGTTACCAACTGCACTTATTTTACTTTAAAAATACATAGACACAACAAGATGAATCGCTTGTATGTTGAATTTATATATTAGATGAAAAAGACTGATGATGGAAAAATAATTTTAAACACAGATTTTCATGACTACATTCCTGAATATTTTCCAAGCTACAAAAGAGGTCAAGTCCTCAGAGAGTTCGCCTTGACCTTTTCCTTCTGGTACAATGATGACTGTCAGCACTGCTTCCTGCTCTTGGCCAGAATTGGAAAATTTCATTAACTTTGGTTCCAAATTTCATCCCTCCTAAAACTTTACAAGGTCGAATACTAAATTTTCTATAGATTCCCAAAAGCTCGATTATGCTTTCCTCCACCTTAATTTCTGTAAAGACTATCCTATTCTAACAATGGGTCCAGCAACCATAATTCGCAGTATAGACCAGAGATGAACGGAGGAAATAACTGGAAACAAATTTTTGGAATACAATTTTGCAACTTTTCACCCCATCATGAATCACTACTGTATTATGAAAGATACCCTAACATCAGAAGGGTATCTCACTTCAAATTCCAAAATCCAAATGCACGCATCTGCCTTGTCACTGTCTTTCTGCTTCACCAACCCTTCAAAGAATGGGGACTAACTTGAACAAATTGGATGTCTAATTTCATTCATAAATTTGATACTATGGATGGTGGTCTAAATTATGTATTATTACAAAAAAAGTTTGCAGTTTTTTTGGTTTTAGAATAAGGATCTCAGGTACATTTTGTTATCTGGTGATAAGTGTTTGATTTTGCTTCTGTTCATTTTAATTCCTAGTAAAGCCGGTAGATAATTTTGAGCCTGAGATATCTGTCTGAATTTTACCTCAAGACCAACTGAGCAATCTAAGTGCCCAATTTGGCTAAATAAAGGACTCTTCTTTGGTTGGCATTTCAATTCTGGCAACTTCAAAGAGGGTATTGGTGAGGCATTCTTCCAGACTCATGGAGGGTGGTAATGGATCCAATTGACTCTACCAACCCCTCTTCTCAACCTCGCCAGACTGGCCTCAGTGTCCCCAGAGCCAACATACCTGGCTGAGGTTGGTGTCATCCTTGCACAACATCCTTTTCTTTCCAATTATAGTCCGCTGTACCTGAATTGGGGGCGGGGCGGGGGGGGGGGGGGGGGGGGGGGTGTCATCCTTTCACAGTATCCTTTTCTTTCCAATTACAGTTCAGTAGCGGCCAGTGAACTGTGGAGACCATTGAGCTGCTTGACTCTGTGAATGACCAGCAGCTCCTGGGTGTGAGCAGCTATTCAGTGCAGACAGCACAATGTTGCATTCCCTGGGAACATGCAGCCCTGAGTCCCATAGACCATAGAGGTAGGTTCTTTACCCAGAGGGTGGTAAGGGTATGGAATGCCCTGCCTGCTGCAGTTGTAGATGCGCCAAGTTTGGTGGCGTTTAAGAGGTTAGTAGATAAGTTTATGGACGAAAAGGGAATGGTTTAGGTTAGAGGGTCATTGCTTTTTCCTAATTGGTCGGCGCAACATCGAAGACCAAAGGGCCTGTTCTGCACTGTAATGTTTTATGTTCTACGTTCTAAAGTAGAGTCAATCCTTGCATTTGAGCCTGCAAATGGGGCATCAGCTATCAGAACAAAATTTAGCTTGAAGGTTATTTGCAATCTACTGCAGAAATTTAGAGAATATGAAGCAGCTACTACTTCATCAATTGATATTTTCAACTGTATGTAGGACTTAATGGTCACAAAAATATTTGTCGTTTTCAGATGACTTGAAATACAAGGATATTATTTGGTTAATAATAAATATGAGTGGAATTTTAAAATTCTCTTTGCCAGGAAACAATCCAAATTGTAATATGAGGCAGTGAGCAAGAAGTCAAAAGCCCTTAAATGATGGAAGTGAAGATTTGTCCATCATCAGACAAAAATACTAAATTGCAGTCTTTGCTAAGTCACTATCAACCCTGCTAGGTTATGGAATATAATAGAATTCCAATTGTAATGCACAGGAAATCACAATCCGTACAATCTTAAAAACAGTTTTATCTTGATGGCTGCAAACAATAGGCTCCAACAACATGGGCAATGAAAGTTTCCATGAAAATAACAAACTAAAAATAACAAACTCAAACCACTGCAAATCAAAAAATATCACAGCTTGTTAAAAGGAGGCTGCAAACTGACAAATTATCAGGTAAAAATAAACCAATCAAATTTTAAACATCTGAAAAAGGAGGATAAAAAAGCCTGATTAGCTGAAGTTTCAGAAAACTTTCAGAATCTGTTCTTTTATGCCACCTAGTGTGCAAATACATTCTGCTGGTAAAGTCATCCAAGTAGTTTTTTAAACATCTCAGGTAGTTAATTTATTCATTTGTTGTTGTTGGATGATAGCACTGACTTAGTGTTAGCATCTTTGCCTGAGTCAGAAGGTAGAGGTATTGAGCCCCACTTCAGAAACTTAAGACAATGTAGGCTGACAGTAGTGCTGTACTGAGGAGTCCTGCACTGTTTGAGGCGCTGCCATTCGGCCTCTCGAAAAGATCCCATGATACTTTGAATTAGAAAAGGCCAATTCTGAGTGTTCTGGCCTATACTTATCCTTCAAGCAGTAACACAGATTATCTAGTCATGTACCTGAATTGTCGAGAAATTAGCTGCTGCATTTCTTACATTATAACAGTAATTATACTACAAAAGTATTTAATTGGCTGCGAAGGACCTTGGGATCTCCTGAGGACAGAATATAATATAAAGTTTTTTTTCCCTTATTATACAAATAAACAGCTGCGTGAAATTGATGTAGCACAATGGTAACTGTGTAATAAATTAATTTAGATATTTATTCGAAATAAATATACTGTAATATTAGAATTATATCTAAGCAGATCACTGATTTATACTGAAATCAAAGCAAAGATTTTCAGCATTTGGGTTACAAGATCTTAACTTTAAATATTTAACAATCATAATATTTCAACTTGGAGCTCTTACTCACAGATCCAAAGCAAAATCACCATAAAACCATGATATATATACAATCCTCTCTGTTTTACTACAACTAATAACTTCATGTCCTCAAGCAGACTAATACTTATGGAGTGGTAGCACAGTGATTATGATATTGGACAAGTAATCCAAAGGCTAGTGCTAATGATCCAAAAATGTGTCTATGTGAGAGCTGGGGAATTTAAATTGAGTTAATTCAATAATTTTGGAATAAAAAGATAGTTCGGTAAAGGTGACCATATAAAACCCATCTGGTCCATTAATAAACCTTTAGGGAAGAGAATCTGTATGTGATGCCAGATTCACAGCAATGCATTTTACTTTTAACTGCCTCCGAAATGATCCAACCAGCCACTGAGCTGCCAAAACAATGGCTCATTATTAACCATTCAAGGGCAATAGGGATGGGCAATAAACACCAGTCTTGCCAGTGACACACACACACCCATGAATTAATTAAAAAACATATACTTTCCCAACTTTTCACTTGTAGGGACAGTGATGCAATGGTACATAGAATAGGCATAGCTGAATAGACAGAAAACTGAATTTCAAAGCCTTTAAAAAAAAAATCATTCTGAAATCCCTCCCTAAACTTTTCTGTCCCTTTTCAAGACATTCCTTAAAACCTGTTTATTTGGTCAAGCTTTCATAATATCTCCTGGTGTGACTAGGTGTCAAATTTTGTTTTGATAGCTTTCCTGTGAAGCATTTGAAAGCATATTACATTTTTATAGTATTTTTAACGTCGTAAGTTATTGTTGTTTAAAATCACAAAAACCTGACATGCTATGACACCTGATGCTTTAAGATAAAGCAATCCAATGAAAAATGGAAAATGAACTAATGTTCATATACTATATAGAACAGCCTGGTGTGTGTCACGAATAATAAACTTTTTATGATACACGTTGATTCATTGAATTAATTCCAATATTTTCCAGTTGACAATAAGAAGAAATGTATTTGCACGTGTAGATAAAGGGTGGTAATTCTCACGAGCAGGACAGGACGAAAAATTCGACAGACGTTTGAAAAATCTGTTGACCTTGAATGGGAACATCCAGTCTCGGGCTGGGTAGAACTGAAATATCTCGCCCATAGAAATGGATTTAAAAGCCTTCTCTCCTATTTAACCTAAAGTTATGTAAAACAACCTCTGCTGAGCAGAATACATTTATGGGTTTGGGACTTGGCCAAGCATTCATAATGAGATTCCATTGAACAACTGTGTTAGCAAAACCTCTTTTGCTGAATACATTAAATCATTTTAACACAGCAAGTAAATCAGCCATCTGTCAAGCTTTGAAACTTTCAAACAGATGGTTGATATAGACTTCATAGAAAACATAAAAGCAAAAAGAACAATTCATAATCAAATCTGAATTTCACTGCTCTGCAATGCAGATTAATACTTTCTCCAGTGGATAATGTTCTCTAATTTATCTCAAGACTTTTCAACTTTCACAATACTGTTCAAGTTAATTGTCACAACTTTTCAAAACAAAGCTTTATCATCAATCACTGTATTAAAACATATATAAAACTTATGATGCAATTTTTCATTATAAAGTAGGCAACAAGTTTTGAACTTTTTAAAAAAAGTTCCTAATTCCAAACCCTGAATTTCCCTGTAATTCACAATATCCGAGTTGGTGTGAAGCATGGTGCTTTCCAAAACTGGCCCAACTGCTTGAAAATTGCAGGTAGTCTAAAAATGGAGGCAGCAATATTGGGACAGGTACCCTTGGAATACCGATAAGAATTCCAGAATTGGGTTCCACCCAAATTTTCAAGCTTGACTGACTTGATTTGTCCCCGTATCAGGATAACAAATCCAGCCCATTTCTCTGTATTTACCGTATAAAATACTTTCACGATTTTAAAAACCAGTTTGGTCAGCTTTCAGTGTTTTGTTTTCAAGGAAAAGAGACCCAGGCTTGCTCATCCCTTCCTGATATGTAAGACGGGGCATTTTCATATAATTTTTGCAAATCTTTTGTGCTACCAGAACTGCATGCATTACTATTAACTGTAGTTTAAAAGGTTCAAAAAGATTTAGTATACGTTCTCCGTGTGTCTGTGTGGGTTTCCTCCGGTGCTCCAGTTTCCTCCCAAAGATTGCAGGTTAGGTGGATTGGCTATGCTAAATTGCCTCTTAGTGCTGGGGGAATAGCTAGGATAAATGTTATGGGGATAAGGTCTGGGTGGATTGTGGCTGGTGCAGCCTTGATGGGCCAAATGGCCTTCTTCTGCACTGTAGAATTCTTTGATTCTATGACTCAGATTTTTCAATTCTATTCCTTTAAAAATAAGGCCAAGTGCTTAGATTATTTTTCTTTGGTCTTGTCAACCAGTGACAGAGTTTTTGGTGTTTGTGTACTTGCAGGTTATTTTGATCATGGCTGATCTATACTTCAAATCTGTTAATATGATTATGTTACTGTTTCTGAATACACTTATCTGACATCTTTGGTAGGAAGAGTAATATGATCTCTACCAGAGGACATAACAAAAAAACATCTGAAATCTGTTAATAAGAAATCGATTTGTTCCCTTATCCCTTGCAGAATAATCTTTCAAGTAATAAGTGATCTCTCCTAATCTTCCCACCAAATTGTACTATGTCATAGTTATCTGCATTGAATTTAATTTGCCAATGATTTCTCCATTTTGCAATTTTATTGATGTACTCCTGCAATTTATTGAAATCCTCCTCAGTCTTGACGAATTCCCCACAATTTGGTGGAATTTATGAATCTAGAAAGTGTGTTTTTGATTCAAAAATCAAATCATTAATGTAATTGTTATTGGTCCAAGCACCAATCTTTGTTAAACACTACTTTGCAATTTCTGTCACTATGACTAAATATTTGCTCCTCCCATTTTTCACTTTCTGTCTTGAAATCAGCTAACAATTCATTCTGCCACTTGTACCTGACTCTGAATTCTCTGATTTTATTCATTTGTGGGGGCATTTTAGAAAATTGAAAACATTACATATATTACAAAACCAGCATTTATTGTCATCCCTAATTGCCCTCTACTCCCATTGGCTGCTCTCTCTCTGTTGCTCCTTTAAAATGAAATGTGAACATCAGTGACAAAAGGAACTGCCAAGAAAATGGCTCCAGGGGAAGCATCAACAGACAATAAGCCAAAGATCAGCCTTTGGACAGAGCATGCATAAATGAATGAATATTATTATTTTAATTTTCCTTTCCAGAAATTCTTCTATTATCTCCTTTAATAGGGATCCCATTACTTTTCCTACCAACAATGTCAAATAAGTATATCAAGGCATAGTAATTGAAGTATAGATCATGATCATGAAGCCATGATCAAACTAACCTACAAAATAAGTTATATAACTTACCCTCCTCTTACACTTCAATTTAGGGACTACTCTTTATCAAATTCACATGTTCAATTAATCTTTAGATATGATACAATTATAGCAATGGCCATTCCAAAAAGTCACTATAGGGCAAATTAACTAGTTTTGTAGTGACTGTATCACAAATGCAATCACTTAGTGAAGACACTGCACATCGTTCCTACTTGAATAATGTCATGATAGAAATTGATGTTTAAGATACATCGCATTTGAAAGTTTTGTGATTATAAGGATAAGAAGAAACAAACTTCTGTCTTCTAACAATGAAGCTCAAATTGCATTGTTGTGACCATTTACCAGTATACGTTCTTATATACACGATGCTACAATGTGCAGAAGCTTCAATTCTCCAAGTCATTTTTCCTCATGATTTAAAATATACAAACAATAATCTCTCTTTACTTATTCATACAGAA
This sequence comes from Sphyrna mokarran, assembly GCA_024679065.1. Lineage (NCBI taxonomy): Eukaryota > Metazoa > Chordata > Chondrichthyes > Carcharhiniformes > Carcharhinidae > Sphyrna > Sphyrna mokarran. The sequence goes on from JAGIQG010000003.1 coordinate 109,763,118, forward strand.
ACATAAATAAAACAAGCATTTAACAATTTGTGCTGGTTTTTAATGACTGGTCATTTGTAAGCAAATAAATGCACACATATCGAAAGCTATTTAAAATAGATTGGACTACCACTATTCTGCATTATGAAATCAATAATGAAATAAATAAATAAATAATAAATAAACAAATCAATAATCCAGAGTGAAATCATCAAGTTGAAATAAATAATTTCATCTCAAATTGTGGCACACATTTTGCTCTTGATTGTAATGCTGTGAACAGCAGTTTTTTTTTTAAATTGCATGTTAGAGTTGCAACTGGCACGTTTTGCCAGACCATCAGTAATTTTCTAATAGGTTTCAAAACACATTTTGTGCCAGTTGCATGGGATAACGTTCTTGGTCTCTCTTTAAATTGTTATCTCGAGTGAGATCACTTCAAAAAGTTGGTTTTGCTTCACGTCAGGTGCAGGAACAAAGGCTGCTGTTTATTTAGTTATATTTATTTTGTATCACTTAATCTATAGCGATATAAAATTTGATACAATAATCAATCAGTAAACGAAAAAGAGCAACACAGAAGACCCCAATAAATTGGAATCACTATTTTTATATAAATCAACATTTTCTTGTCCTTCAGTGCAAGTTGATAGTGAAATTGCTTATAACAGAAATGATTATATTGGCATGAATCACAGTAGCATTAATGTATCTGACAGTCAAAATAAGAAAAAGTTTCGTATTAAAATTCAATATAAACTGGATTTCATCTAATCTGTAACGGATTTGTCAAGGCAAATACTTCAAACTGTGAACTGCAAGATTTAAAAATATGCTCTAGTCCCCTTGGACCATTTATAAAAATGAAAAGCTCTCTTCAAAATGTTCTGGGATTCACCAAAGATACATATGATTCTGTTTCATTTTCTTAAATATAATTGGTTGTAGACCCTAAGTAAAATGACTTAATCAAACAATTACCAAATTACCATTCAGCATTCATAAAACTGTAATTGAAGTACATCAATTGGTCTGTTTAAGGTTATTACGAAATTGGTGTAATACATTCTGACTCAAGAGCACTACAATATTGATAACATATCCAAATACTGAATTGACTTTCTTGTTTTGTTTCACTGAGACAAAAAGTAGTATAATACCGAATGACACTGCCTTCTTCCAGGCCATCAGTAATTTTCTATTAGGTTTCAAAACACCAACTTAAAGTCCAACAGGCTTATTTGATATCACAAGTTTTCAAAGCACTGCTCCTTCATCAAATGAGTGGAGAGTTGGGTTCACAAACACGGCATATATAGACAGACTCTAATAGGTATCAAATAAAGCTGTTGGACTTTAACCTGGTGTTGTGAGGCTTTTTACTGTGTCCACCCCAGTACAATGCTGGCATCTCCACATCATAATTTTTCTAAGACTCCAGTTTGCTCGTGTATTTTGGATACAACAGCAGCACCGAAAGAATCTATCCCATAAGCCACTTTTCAAGTACTAAAAGGTTTTCCACTTACCAAAATGCTGTAGATTGCAAGTTTTCTAATTAATCTCTTCCCCTAAAAGAAACTCTATAAAACATTGACCAAGCCCATCAAATATTCATTTCTTTCTCCTATCATTTGAACAAATTTTCATTGTTTTCTTAAAAGCCTCCAATCTCCAGTGGTTTTCGTCTCACTAACAGGATTGTTTTGTATAAGTCACCACAATAAAGATGACTGTTATATGGTTTTTAAGCACACCAGAACAAAATCCCACAGAACTCATTACCAGAAAAGCAAATGTATGTTTCCAGCACAGTATCAGAGTAGTACTTTCGATATACTATTTGATTCAAAGCAAGCATGATATGATAAATACTGGCAACTCAACTGCAGTACCTTAAAATGTTTAAGCAATGTCAAAAATGCAGAAATGAATGTGAGGGAAATAACAGACATTTTAATTAAAAGGAGTTGTTCTATATTTGTGAAGCACAGAGAATAAATGTAACATCCTAACTTTAATCAGATTACATATAGTTGTTCACATCAGTAGTCTGTTTTAAGCTCAACCATTTGGCAATGGTATCTCTTCAATGTAAATGGAATTGTGCTCTATAGTCTGCCAGATTTTTAGTGAGCTAGATCATCTAATGCTAATTGACTCTTTTTTAAATGGTTCTATTATTGTGGTTTATTTAAAAAAACACTGTGCTATACTGAATTATTTTAATGGCGTAGTCTTTTTTATGATTGCAAGAAATTCGTACATGGGTTAAAATCTCCAAATCTAAATACAATAGGTATAAATGAGGAGAACTTCTGAACTAAATGCCCCTTCTAATAGTTCAATCCTTGTACAATATGTTAAATCATATAAGCCTGTTGAAACCATAAAATTTTAATACTTGCAAATTTATATATAGTGAACAAACTCATAAACATGCTTAAATATAATAAAATATGAAAATAAATTAGTTATAGAATAATCATGCATTAACAAAGTTTTAAGATGAAACAGTTAAAATAAACAAAGTGCACAGTACAAGTCCATATATAGTCAAAAGCTAAGCGGGCTTCTGTTACTGGTTAAGCTTTAACTGACCAGAATATATCACAGTGGCTTCCCTTTAGCTCCAGTGGATGGTAATAAAGTTCATTATACTTCAACAAAGAAGTTGCAACAACATTAATCTATATGTTTGTGCTTCAGAATAAAACAGTAGCAATGTAAAATACAATAAAATTTCCATTAAAATTACTTAGCTATATTCCATTGAAGGAAATATTTCATCATCTGATACCATCAGATCCATGTGTTTTAGAAAATATCAGATTAGCACATACCAGAAGATTATAACTTTGATGTAAACATTTTTGAACACGAAATACTGAAGCTGAAAGACCTTCCTCTCGAACAGAAAATAAAGGGGTGCCCAAAGGTACTGTATATTGGTTAAGCCATGGAATATGACAAGTTCTCATCCTGAACACTAGATGTCACTTATAGAGTCTGCACTAGCATTATAAGCAGGCAAAGAAGCAGTAGCAGAATAATCTGAACACAAATTGGCTGGTGTCATTTGTGCATACAGGTGTTGTTTGGAAGTTTCAAAGCAGCATGAGAGGACAGAGATGGATCAATTTACCTGTATACCAAAAAACGTGTAGAATGGAGCAAGGTAGATAACGGGGCAACCTTCATGAACACTCCATCACACTAAGATATCCATGTTATGTATTCATTTTAAAGAAAACATGTAACTGAATTTAATTACTAACATCAAAATCTTTATTTTTAATATGAATAAATCATTCTCATAGAAGATTAAAAACTTTACTGTATGAACATTGGTAGTTAAGATACTATAATTATCGAAACGCTAAAGACTAAATTGAAAGGAAATAAAATTTAAAAATGTGCAAGCAAAAATTTGTGATAATGACAAAAGTATGGTCTTAAATTAAGTTATTGCCTTACTTAAGTCTAAGCACCACTTCTAGAGTAGAAAACTTCTACAACAGTGTTTTCTATTTAATAAAATAATATAAAATATATTAGAAAAATTAAAAATGAAACCATACCTTTCAATAATGAAACTTTCGTTAAAGATTCATTCAGTTCCTGTTCATCCATCTGGTAATCTATTTTTGGTTTAAAAATATGAGTTTAAATCCATGAAGCAAAAGCAATGCTACATAATTACTTACAGAAACACAAAACTTCCTGAAAGTACGTGTGCCACAGAATAATCATCTATAATTTAAGAGTTGGTGAAAATGTACACTAATATCAATACTTACACCTAACCTTGCCAGATGTGCTGCACAGCAATAAAGTTTAAGTGAATTTATTATTAATTCTTGAAGACTCATTAAGTAATGCTTTGTCAGCTTTTTTGAAGTTAGTTTATAGCAAATTTAAGATTAAAAAAAAATAATTTTGTTTCGTGAAACAAAAATTTGCTGGAGTTTGAATAGTTTTGCTTCTTATCTAATCATTGAAACATTTTAATATCGACTGTACACATAAAGTAATGTCACCTGACAAAATGATTATTTTCCATAGTTTTAGAGAAAGGAAAATAGAATCTGAAATTCAAGGAATTGTAAAAAATTAGGAGAAACTTTCTGCAACTGGAAAGGACAACTGTCAAATACTAACAATTGAAACAAACAAGTGTAAAGAAGGTGAAGGGAAATGAAAAAGGCAAGCACTGTCCATATTTAAGTATGCTGGTTCTTGACTTATTTTGCAAACTACATTCAACACAAAATATTCCAATTCTACTTAAGTGAGAAAGCAGAATAGTAAACTTTAAGTAATAATGACACCAAGAGTTTTTTCATTTTATAAGAATTATGAGAATACTACATCAGGAAATTAAAAAAGTGTATTTTGCAAATGTAATTTATGAACATTTAAATTAAAAACAGGCTTTTTCTAAAACATACCTCTGCAATTCAATTCGATAATCATAAAAAAATTACCTGTAGTGTCTTCACTGCTCCGGTCCTTACTTGGGCTGAGTGTGTCAGACATGTCAGATTCCTTTCCTTCCAGTTGATTTTCTGAGTAGACAGACGAGTCCATTATAAACACAGGGGTGGGAGAGATAGGGACACAATACGCTTCAATATAGAAAGCCATGTCATTTGTTTTTCTTTATAAATTGACAATTGGTAACTAAATCAAATACACACAATTAAATTAAAACTGTTCCCTAAGATTTTGAGAATAATATCAGAATTTCTAACTACATTAACCATCTTTAAAAAAATAATATACATGGGCACTGCCAATTCTTCTCAAAAAGTTGGCAGCTTCTACCATATTCCACAAATGGTCATGTAAGCAAGCTAAAGCTTAGCACACAGCTGCCTTGCTAAAATAGTCTATGCTTTTGTTTGGGGGATATAAGGTCATTTCCTAGCCAATTGGCAAATGCTGCAGGGGCAATTGTTCTCATTAAAATGTTAATAAATAGTTACATAAGACAGACAATGCAGTATAAAGTATTTCATTATTTTTTGAATTCCTTCAAACTTCAAATCCAAATGAATTTCCTAAAATTTTTTGCCTGATTTTTCATAACCAGCATTCAGCTTTTTATAAATTTGAGTCTACATTTGGACTAACAATAACTCCAATGAATTTCTGGTTTCATTTGTTCACCTCTCAGCACATGGCATTTATTAGAGGAATACAAAGCTCTATAGGTGACAGCAGTAACTTAAAATTAGTCTTCAACATCTGACTTCAACTGTTTGCATCCCTGTTTGATGTATTTTTCTACATCCTCTCTAATTACTCCATGTGCAACATTTTGATTTTATGGTTTTAGAACATAGAACATTGCAGCGCAGTACAGGCCCTTCGGCCCTCGATGTTGCGCCGACCAATGTAACCAATTTAATGACCCTCTATCCTAAACTATTCCAATGCTATCCATATGCCTATCCACTGCCCATTTGAACACCCTTAAACTTGACGAGTTTTTGACTGAATGTAACTTTGTGAACCTCCACATCCTGCTGTCTCCTTCAAAACAGGGCTCGATAATGACTTCTGAATGTTGCTTTATCATTAAAAACTAATCTTATCACATGATTAAAGAAACCAAGTCAGTTGTATGACTTATTAAAAATTTAAACCATAGCACTGGAGATACTAACCACATTATGAAGTTACTTAGTGGATTGTAAGTTGTAAAATCAGTGTTGCCCATAGGATTTTGATGCTTACTAAAATGCTGGTATTAAGGTCATCTTAGATTGTATAGTCAAAATAAAACAAATGCATGATCTTTTGAACATAGATTTGAGGTTTTAAAACATCTGTAATCAAGACTAATATGCATTACAAGAGCCAAAAGAACTGATTCTAAAGGGTTTGCAATTCAACTATTTCGCAAAGCAAGCCTGCTATACACACTTTTATAGGATGGTGACAATCTAGAACATAGAACATTATAGCGCAGTACAGGCCCTTCGGCCCTCAATGTTGCGCCGACCAATGGAACCAATTTTATGACCCTCTAACCTAAACTATTCCAATACTATCCATATGCTTATCCACTGGCCATTTGAACGCCCTTAAACTTGATGAGTCCACAACTGCTGCAGGCAGGGCATTCCACGCCCTTAGTACCCTCTGAGTAAAGAACCCATCTCTAGCATCCGTCCTATAACTACCACCCCTTAATTTAAAGCTACGTCCCCTCGTGTTATCCATCTCCATCCGAGGAGAAAGGCTCTCACTATCCACCCTATCTAACCCTCTGATCATCTTATATGTCTCAATTAAGTCACCTCTTAGTCTTTTTCTCTCTAATGAAAATAACTTCAAGTCCCTTAGCCTTTCCTCATAAGACCTACCCATCATACCAGGCAACATCCTGGTAAACCTCCTCTGCACCCTTTCCAATGCCTCCACATCTTTCTTATAATATGGTAACCAAAACTGTACATAATACTCCAAGTGCAGCCGCACCAGAGTTTTGTACAATTGCAACATGACATCTCGGTTCCAAAATTCAATCCCTCTACCAATAAATGCTAACACACTATACACCTTCTTAACAACCTTATCAACTTGAGTACCAACTTTCAGGGATCTATGCATGTGTACACCGAGATCCCTCTGCTCATCTACACTACTAAGGGTCCTACCATTAGCCGTATAATCTGTTAACTTAAGTGTTCTGTTTCTGACAGTGTGCTCCAGTTTATTTTACTCTTTTTTTCAAGACCAAAGTGTCCTTAATTTATCACATTTATCAGGAGGCTTGAACAGGAAAAAGAATCGACAAATCTCCAACGCTTGATTTCTGAGCTGACTACTATCTTACTTACACTCTGGATCCTGCTGTTTCTGATCGTAGCATTTGGACATTTAATTGGCCTTTGATTTCTAGTCTACTCCTGTAATATCTTTGATGAGAATAAAGCCATATTCTTTTCATCAAATCATAGAATCTTTAAAGTGCAGAAGAGGCCATTCTACCCATCAAGTTTGTACCGAGGCTCTGACAGAGTATCTTACCCAGGCGCTCTTGCCTCTCCTAACCCATAATTCCCACAACCCCACACATTTCCCTTGGTTAATCCACCTAACCTACACATCTTGACATACTAGGGGCAATTTCCCATGGCTAATCACCTAACCTGCACATCTTTGGACTGTGGGAGGAAACCAGGGCACCTGAAGGAAACCCACGCAGACAAGGAGAATGTGGTCACCCAAGATTAGAATTGAACCTGGGTACCTAGCGCTGTGATGCAACAGTGTTAACCACTGTGCTGCCATGTCGCCCTTTGTTCAGATAGCATCAATGGAGAAAAGCAAAGTTTTAAGTCGATGATCCTTCATCAGGTTCCTAAGAAGGATCGTTAATAAAGAACACAAAGAACAAAACAGCGTGGGAAACAGGCCCTTCGGCCCAACGAGCCTACGCCACCACCCCGATGTTCCCACCTCTACCCGTGATCCCTGTCTATGTTTATAGATCTATGGATTAAATACCAAATTTGAGACCTGGAGCATTAACTCCATGTTCATTTCCATAGATGCTACCTGATTTGCTGAGTATTTCCACCAATTTTGTTTTTATTTCTGATAACCATAGTTGCAGTCTTGTAATTCCAGTCCTGCCGATGATGCACTGGTGTTACAGGTTTCCCGGTGGCAAGGAGTGCATTCAACAGAAACCTCATTGACAACAGTAGGATCAGAAAATCCCATCATGGGCCAATAGCAGACTGCATCTGTGAAACACATGGTTAATTGCATGGAAATCCTGCCCCACTTTTCATTCGTGATTTTGGTTACATAAACCAGATCAAGTATAAAGATGGAGACTCTTTTGCAAGAAAATAGAGATATAAATAAATGTGTTAGACAGGTTGCCCTGACATTGAATAGCACTGTAAGGACCTATGATGCATCATTTCCTCCAGAGTACAGCTTGTAGATTAAATACGAATACTTAAAAGGAAGGAAAAACATTGCCTTCTTAACCTAGGTGAAATTCCAAAACCTGTTTTACCAGTATTTTCAATGCAAATGAAGGATTTCTTTACTACAAATACATGGACACTTCTCAATGAAAGCAATATGTTTCGGCATAAAAGTGGCTACTTATTTTTGAAATTCAGGTTCCAGTCTCACATTGTTGGCTTGACTTGTTAAACCACGTGCATACAATAAAAAAAAATTATCAAAGATCATCGAACTGCAAGACGGTTAAAAGATCATGCTTTCATATAATCTGTTGAACAACTAATCTGAACTGAAACTCTTACAGATTGTAAAAATTAATTATCCAAAGCCTTTACCCCTAAATCAAAGTAGATGAACATCTCTAACCTTTCTATTCCATGTCCTGAACATGTCTTCTCACAAATCCATCCCCATGTCTCTCAATACTCTCTGCTGAAACATCTCCAATCAGTTTGTCACAACATTGATGTGTTCCAAATCAAATCACAAAATATTTTCTGTTTGATGTGGTGTACTATTGCTCCTTAACACCTTCAACTCTCAGTTGTTGGCCTTCTATACAGAGGGGAAAGTCTGACTTAACCTTGTCCTCACCAATCTACAAGATGCAGATGGATCTGTCCATGATAGTATTGGAAGAATGACCAGCATACTCTCCTTTTGGAGATGAAGTCCTGTCTTTACATTGAGGATACTCCCCAGTGATTGTGCGGCACAACCACTGTTCTATATAGAATAGGCTTGGAACAAATCTAGCAACTCAAACGTTGCGCATCCACAAGACGAGAGGGCCATCGGCAATAACAGAATTACCTGGCTAATTGCTCACTCTACTACTGCTATTAAACCAAAGAATAAATCTGGATCATTGAAAAGTGTAGGAGGGTGTGCCAGGAGCATTACCAGGCATTTCTAAAAATGAAGTGTCAGTCTGCTGAAGCTGAAGATTGTATATAGTTTATCCACAACTCCTGTTGCTAATTTCCACTTCAGTGATGAGCTTTTCAAAATATTTTACATTAAACACAATATATAAATATAAGTTGCTGTAAGTGTATGGGAAGCCATGCCCAAGACACAGTGGATTTTAAAAAACTGGAGGAAATTACTTCATAGACAGATATAGTACATAATTCCATAAATAAATATAGCAATAGCATCTCATGTCACTTTTGCTGTTATTAGGGTATGTGATCCTGGTATCTTGCAAACAAACATTTCAGCAATTCAACTACACAGTTTCTTGCTTTCATTGATCTCGAAGCTATCTGTTCAAGCGTTGAGTACAAGCAGTCCCAAAGTGACAGCCACAGTAATTCCTAAAATGCTTCCCAAGTTTTACAAAGTATTTATAGCAACATTGCAAGCCACAATTTGAGTAGTTGACATAACCAACTAGCCATTTTAACCCTGAATTGTTATCGTTTACGATCCTAAAAAGGATAGAAACTCATTCTCCACAATAATATTAATATATTAAAAGTTGATCCAGAATACGTACTGGCAATTTCACACAATACATTTTCAAATAAGAACCAGAAGTATACATTCATTGGTCAACATTTTTTTCATTCTGCAGAAACTAAATATACAAATGATAAATTGTCAGTGTGAATTTATGTATTTGACTATCTTGATTGAGTTCTTTGATGAAGTTAGACTGAGTTGATGAGGCACTGCTGCTGTGTATATTGATTTTAAAAAGCATTTGACAAAATATCACACAAGAGATCTGGCAGTGGGATTACAGGGCATTTGCAGTATGAATACAAAATTGGATTAGAAACAGAAAGCAGAGAGTGGCAGTGAGCAGCTGCTGTTCAGACTGGAGGGATCTATCTATACAGTGACGTTTCCTGGGATGCAATGAGGACTATTAATGTTTTCGATATATATTAATGACCTGGATATATATGGCATCATTTCAAAGTTTGCAGATGTCACAAAACTCAAAAATGTAGTAGACAATGAGGTACAAACATCAGGAGACATGGACTGGTGAAAAGGGCAGACATATGACAGATGAAATCAAAGAAAAGGAAGAATGAAGTGATACATTTTAACAGGACCAAAAAACCCCTATAATTTTAGAAAGGATGCAATCAAAGACCTGGGGATGTAAATAGAAAAATCTTTGAATGTGAGGGTTAAGCTTTTCTTACAAAAAAATCATACTTTACAAAGAGAGGAAGAGAATGGATGAAAATTATGCTCAACTTTACAAAATACTCATTAGGCTTTAGTGGAGTACTCAGCTCTAGGCACCACAAAATAGGAAGGATGCCAAGACTTTTGGATCAAAGATTGGAGAGGCGACATCTAGATTTCCCTGTCATAGATGAAACACATAAAATATACTGAACATTACAAACCTTTCAATAGCTTTGCTTCTTCAGTTACTTTGGTATGATGATCTTCTGCTATAAGGGTGGCTAAACAAAACCAAAACATCAATATGATAACAAAACTTAAAAGGTGCAAAACAAAATGCATTGATACAATAATGCCCAATACTAGAAGTATATGTTTCACCAGATTATACAGAAAATTAATTTTAAGATCTCATTTCAGCAAAGGAAAATGTGTTCAAAAGTGCCATTAGTAAAGGTCTTGCAACAAGTCACCAGCCCTCTCATTTGATAAATAGTATGCATATACTCATAGGTAGATTGAGTAAAAATTAACTGCACAAAGAAAACTGAAGAGTTTTCTAGCTGATTAATATACAAATCATGATCGAATTACATTAAAACTCCCAATTAAGAATCAGAATCTTGCCAGAATCTCAAACTGCAGCACAAAAGGAGGCCATTTAATCATGTAAGCTAATTCTTTAGTTGGAAGAATTATTCTAGCACAATTTCCATATTTTTTCCCAGACCTTTTTTATACTTCCATTTTCAAATATTTGTCTTTTTCTTTTTTAAATTATTAAACTATCAAGCTCAATAATTACTTCTCAAGAATGTATTCCATGTTCTAATAATCTGTGAAAACAGGATATTCTGACATTCCCTTAAGCCCTTGCCCATCATTAAGAATTAATGATGATGTAAACCATCTCAAAAAATGAATCAATTTCGAAAGAAGTTAATTTTCAGTTGCAAGGGTGGTTTGCTTTAGGAACTATTAGAAAAGCCTCAGGATAACTGGAGATGGGCAATAAACACGCCAGCAACACACAAGTTGTTTGGTTAAAGTTAATAATGAGTTATTTAATCTTTACGCAAACTGATATTTTCCTGCTGGTTATCCGGATGTGCCCCTGATAAAACAACATGCATTAAGGCATTGCCATTTCAGTCTTTTGGGTCTCCTCAATCATGTTATCTGCAGATCTTGAACAAAATTTATCTACAATTTTCACTGGTCAAGTGAAATAGTGCATTTTTACAATGGGATGGAAAACTTGAAAGCGATCTCTGAAAACTTTCTTCAGACCTTGAAAATCCGGCACCACCACCCCCCATCCCTCCTCCTGCCACCGCACCAAGCCTGGGACTTAAAGTTTGGAGGCTGGGGAAGGAGCTACGTTGAACTTCAAGCTGGACAAATCGGTGTGTCTCATTCAATACTATCACATAACCTGAGACACATGGTTCAGATTACATCAAGATCTTAAAATATTAACAACCATCATAGAACCAGTGAGTGACATGCAGAACCACATGGTTCAGCAGCTTGTGAGGACACCTGGTGAAATTGAGAGGCTCAGAGGATAACCATACATTTTCCATAGCCATGCATGAACTGTAGAATGCTGCTGATTGCTATCAGTGTCTTTGAATGCTCTCAAAATAATCCCAATGCACATTTTATTACATCTAACTCTGAGCTTGAGATATCTTCAACAAACAAGGTTTTCCTGTTTCTTGGGATGGCATTGCTATAGGGCTCATATTAATTGTCCATCTTTAATTTCCCTCAAATGGTGACATCAAAAAAAGGCAAGAAAATGGAATAAGGTGAATTACCCTTGCAGAAAGCTAGCACATACATGATGGGCTGCCTGGATTCTTTCCATGATGTAACCATCTATGTTTCTAGGTTAGACAGAGTAAGGGTGTCATTTCACTGAAAGGGCATGAATAAACCTGCTGATTTTTTTTTTTACAGTAATCCAATAACTTCATGGTCACGCTTATATTATGTTCAGTTCTTTTTAAAGAAAACCTGAATTCAAATGACCAAACTATCATGGTTGGATTTGAACTTAATGTTCTCTGGATTACTAGTTCAGTAACGCAACTACTACACTAACATACTCATACTTGCACTTAAAAAATATGGACATCTTGAACATTGGAATGCTTATGAAGCCCTCTGTTAAATTCACATCAAGCTTCATGTTCACAGGGTGCCAAAAGATGTGGTACAGAAATCTTATTAATTCCACAGGACTGAATTGGATCTATGATATTCCAAATAAATTTCAAAAGCAACAGCTAGCATTGACTGCAGCCTAAAGATAACTCAAATTGACATAGGTATAGAAGCATTAGTTAACTAATATTAACTAAAAAGCAAAAAGTGAAACTTGATAAAAAACGTTTAGAAGACTTATGAAAGTATTGTTAGAATACTATACATTAAAAATCCTTTGCTCACTGAGTTCCCATCAGGAAAGACTAATTTCTTGTGACACACTCTTAGGCAAATTAAGTTTGACCACCAGTTTACTTACCATTCCACTGGCCTCAGAATAAATATTGCTGCCGCTTAGTTACTTTTGAAACTCTCAAGTATACCTATGTCGTATTACCGCCTAATTCACAATATGATTTAGACAATTATGAAGGGTTTTCAACACCTACTACATTAAAGATAATTAAATCAAGCCAGAGATCTAGATCTACCTGCTCTGTTTGCACCATGACTAGTATCTCCACCTTTAGTCACTGCTCACATAAGAACACCCAGAGTGACAAATTACTTGGGAAATTTTGTATACAAAATGTAGCCAATTGAGAAATTTTGTATTAACAATGTAGCTACTGCCTTATTTTGCACAGTCTTTCTGCTTAGGAAACACACATAATTAACCTCCAGTGTCACAACTGAATTACTGCCGGTGATGAACTTAAAGTCAATTTAATGTCTAAAGGCAACAAATTAATCTAAAGGGTTTCCCTAGTGACCTGTGTAAACATGTATTGAAAATAAATGTTTAACTACATTTAAAATAACACAAAAGATAGAGTGCGTGTGCACTTACACAGCATCTTTAACTACCTCAGGATGGCTCAAAACATTTCACAGCCAATTAAATATTTTTGAAATGCAGTCATTGTTGTAATGTTGGGAAGAGTAGCAGTACATTTATGCACAATGGCTGACAAACAGAAATAAGATAATGACCAAACAATCTGTAAGCTGACAAATATACATTTGTGCACAAGGTTCCACAAACAGAAATACCATAATGACCAAACAATCTGTGAACTGACAAATATTGATCCCACAACCATCAGTACTTAAATTAGAATATCTGGCTATTACTTCATTTCTATTTGAGAATTGCTGAAAAAGTGATGTATCTGACCTAATGAGTTTAAGACAAAGAGCAAGAATGCCAAATTTCAAAGAAAACAACAATTTATACTGCATGAGAAAAGCAGTGCTGACTGGTTAGCACTAGTTGATTGAAATGATGGCATGCTAACCTCGCATGTTTCCAAATTATAGATGACATGTTTGCTATACAGTATTTGAACCTGTAGATGCACGTAAGAATTTCTTTACACACTTTAATTCATTGCTCCAATTCCCCTTTGAAATGAAGCAGTCTAATGAGCTTCCTTTTCTCAATATGCTAGTTGAGAATTGCAACCTATTGGAAGCATTCCTTCAATAGTCAATACATGTACTGGAATTCCTACAGCTCCATGCACTACAAGACTGGCCTTATCAGCAATTTCTTAAATACAGCCCAGGCCATTCACCATGCAAGCTTCATGCTGATAGCAAAGCCATCCTGTCGATTAACAGTTACTCTGATGAGATTGTTATTTGCTATGTATCATGTACAAATAGACCTATGGTTGCCATTTATAGAACTGAAACTTATCAAGTTACCTTAAATCAAATTACCCATGAAGAGTAAAGTACCTCAAAAAAAATAGGTGAAGCTAGCTGTGGCAACACCTTTCACTAACAGGGTGTTGCAATCAAAACAAAAAGACATTCTATTACACAAATGATTAATTTGATACATAAATTTCAGCATCAGTATGATGCTGCTACATATGATCCATTCAGTAAGGACATGTGGCCTAACAAACAACATGCCCTTTTGGGTGCTCACAAAAGGCAGAATACGCACCATACTTAACCAGCTCATGCTTGCAAAACTCATAATGTAATGTTTGCAATTTGCCAACATTTGCAGAACAATCCCAAGTGTACCAAGGATTACACTAACAACCAATTTAAGAATATCAGTTGGGTTTGTAATGTAGCTCACTTAAGCACGCCTGCAACAATATATGCAGGGACTTGTCCTCTATAGGCAAAAGGATATGTCCAGATATTGCACCTTTCTGGAATAAACAACAACTTGGGGGCAATAGCTCTCTGGTGTATTCACCATTGCAATTCCTTGATCAATTAAAGCCAACTTGCTATCCAGTCAGCACTCATTTTCTTATGTGGTGTGAATTGTTGGTCCGTTTGAAATTTGGCTCGTGTCAGTTAGAGTATAAGCTAAAAAAAACTTTGACAGCATGTTTCTTTTTTCAGTAATACTCTAGTTCTGTACAATCAAGAGACTCTTCATTTCTGTTTGTGATGCTGTATTTTATGCAAAATTGACCATCTTTTCCACATTGCAACAATGCAAAAAAAGCTTCAGACTATATAGCAGTTTGGGATGATCTTAAGTTGTGAAAGGTGTTTTATTAATTTAATTTCTTACAATCTGGAATGTCTTCCCAGCCTTGCTCCTCTAAATATTAGGATAATGTAGTTAAACAAATTTTGGACAGGATGCTCAGGTTCCATGCAAATATGCACAGTTAAAGATCAAGTCCAGAGAGATCAGAAGCTATAATATTCTGACAAGGTTCAACTAACTTAATTATTGCAAACCAGTGATATTTGCATTACACTGTACGTACTATTGCATATAACAATGTCTATTTTGCAAAACTCACAGGATATTAGATTGATTTACAGGTGTAACCCTGCAAGTCTCTTATTAAATAACAACTCCAAAGGGAACTGGACTCTTAAAAGCCAAGGAATTAACTTTTTCATTTAACAAAAGTTAGTTGCTGTCTGGTACATGCCATCACGATACTTAGTCTGATTAAATTTTAAGACTCTTCCACTGATTCAATGGGAAGCTTGCATTGGTCACAGAATTAGTCCACAATATACGGAAATGTTAAGGCTGTTCTCCTCATACAAGAAAAAAATTGGCAGAAGGGGTTGATCTGAGTAGATAGCGAGAAACTGTTCCTCTTGGCAGAAGGATAAAAAGCAGTGTACAGTGTCTAGAAAAAGAAACAATAGCACCATGAGGAATGCACAGGATCTGGAATGTATTGCATGAGAGTGGGGTGGAGACAGGTTCAACTGAAGCTTTCGAAAAAGAACTGGATAATTATTTAGATTTGTTGGGCTGTGTGTATATGTGTGGGTGTGGTTGTGGGGAGGATAGGAGAATAGGACTAGAGGAGCTGCTCTTGCAAAGAGTACGAACACAAAAGGCCAAATGGCCACCTTTTGTGTTGTAACAAATCTATGAATAAACATGCAAATGCCAGCTGAAGATAGAATCAGGCTTAGCAATTTCATGAAATTGAATGATCTTCCAGTACTGACATCCTAAATCTTCACACAACGAATGGCCACTTGATATCAGAGTGCTATTATCTAGGAATCTGCATCTGTCACAAATTAGTATCCTGCAGTGAGGAGGAGCAAGGCAATATTGCACTAAATCTGAACTTCTGGAAAGCTGCAAACTAGAATTACAAGAATTAGTGCTTTTAAAGCCTGCAATAATTAATATAAAAGTGATTATCACTACACAGTAACATTTATTTAATTCTTTGGTCATTATTTGTGTAAATGGCACAAAACACCTAACAGTAGGGTGAATAGTAACAGGAGGTGTTAGCACATTAAATTTTCTTTTAATATTTAATGATCAGGTAAGATCCAGTCAAATCCTAAACTGCATTTGACATGTTTCCTTGAATACACTTAACATTAAGTTTTGCTTGTGATACTTTTAAATGTAAGTATCCTCAAACGTATTTTATAAATGATATAGTTACATAAAGAGCCATATTTCCTCCATTTCCATTAAATACATGAAATATTGAACATATAAAAACGTTTAGCTTTACCGTACATACAGCTGTGTGGAATTATTTTTGTAAACTTCCTACCTCATCAACATGCACAAAAGATCTTGCCTTATTAAGGCTTACTCTCACTGCCATTTGTCATTGTTTCAACATGCTTTTAAAATAGCAAAGTTATTCAGGAAATGTTTTTCTCCTAAAAAGCTGATTAAACAGTGATGAAAATCAGCCCACAATAAACTGAGTTTCTCTGTGTTTCTTGAGCACTCCATTTTTGGTCATAAACTGAAGCAAGGAATTTGGCAGTAGCAATTCTTCTCCTCCTCCCCACCTCCACATCATACCTTTAAATCTTTCTGATTTGTTCTTTAAGTCCTCTTCTGTGGTTTGATTATTTTCTAGATAAGATTCAAACATATCTAGAATTTTATTGAGTGCAAAAAAATACAACAATCTGTTAAATGGAAAGATTTTAAAGACTAAATAAATGCGATTTATTGTAACAGGCTCTTCTGAAATTTGTTCAGGCTGGTAAGAGGTGAAAAATGAGGTTCTCTCACACAAAACTATTAAGCTAATAACACTAGCTTAATCGTTTTCAACCTCATTGGATTTAGAGATTTTTGCAGGAATGTAGACCTGATGAAAAATGAAAGTCATTGTAAACATAAAAGCTGATCAATTCTAAAATATTTTAAGCTCTTTTTCACATAATCTGGTAAGGGTTTGATAAGAGTCCTCCATTTAGCTATGATGAGCATTTTTATCTTTTCTATGATTGCGTGCCAAAAACACAGTTTATACAGTTATTCCAAACAGAATATTTTTATTTTGGCTTTGATCCAAAACTTGAATTTCACTCAAATTTACTTAACGTATTTTCTAAATTGTACTCAAATATATTTTGATTAAAAAAAAAGCACAACACAAGTCAATGACTCAGCTGGATATATCTTCCCTCATTTAAAACTGAAAGTGATGTTTCACAAGGAGAATTTCATAGGCAAGTGTAATATTACTATGCTGAACAGCTGTGAATTGGTAACTACTTAGGAATAGAAAGATATATGTTCTTTGAAATTACTTGTGATGACTCAACCTCAGTCCAGAATCTAAATATTATCTTTTAAACAGTTTCTTAAGTTGCCTTTAGAGTTTTCTTTTACACTTAGCCATATTTGGTGTTGTTTCTTATGCAGCAATGCAAAAATAAATGACGTGTTTGATTCTAATTTCATAGCTTATCCACAAATGGAGTGAAGAACCAAATATTCTCAGTTGCTTGAGTCACCACAGTAAAATGATCTCTTCCACTGCGATGAAAAGTAAAAACAGGCTTCCTGGCCAACAAAGACAAATTAATTATTTTTAAGAAATTAAATAATTCTCCATTTGCCGATAACCATTTGTCAATATGAAGATTCAGTAGTTGTACAACAAGAATTATAGAATGAAAAAGTTGGTATTGCTAACCTCCGCAATCCATTGGAACCACGAAAATAGTTGGTTTCACAGTTACTTTAAGTAGGAGGAACACAGACTTGGCTGTTGTCAGAAATTGCTGCAATTACAGGCCTACAACTTACTCTTGTCAGCTGGACAGCAAAACCAGAAAAGCACTTTTGGCTTCACTAGCCAGTATGGTTCTTAACAAACCATGATGATGGCCAGATTCAAATCCTGTAGTACTTCTTGCATATGCTTTTGCCTGAAAATGGGATGTTGTGCTCTAAGGGATATAAACAAAATAGCAGTACGCAAAATATATAATCATGACCTTTAAATTTTTCTACCTGAGCACCACAGAACGCAGGATCATCTACTGTCTCTCACCAATGAGCATTCTTTCCTGTTCCACTCATTTCTTTATTGATGTCTATCATATTTTTGCAAATTACCTTTTTCCATTTCTAGCAAAAAATACATGATCTTATTTTAAATTTCTGCACTTTTACTAAGAAGATGATAAATAATAAATCATAGAATCATAGAAAGTGTATGGCACAGAAAGAGACCACTTGGTCTATTATATTTGTGCCAAACAAAAAACGTCTAATCCCAGGTTTTGTCTGTAGCCCTGCAAGGTTATAGCACTTCATGTATATATCCAGACACCTTTTAAATGAATTGAGGGTTTTTGTCTCTACCATTCTTTCAGGCAGTAGTTCTAGACCTAACCATCCTCTGGGCCAAAAATATTTTTCCTCATCTGCCCTCTAATCCTTCTATCAATATAAATCTATGTCCCCTAGTAACTGACTTCTCTTTAAAGTAAATAGGTCCTTCCACACACTCTGTCCAGGACCCTTACAATATTAAAAAATTTCAATCAAATCTTGCCTCCTCTGTTCCAAGAAGAAGTACCCCAGCTTATCCAATCTTGCCCAAGAGTTGCAATATTGCAGCACTGGCAATACCTTTGTAAAACTCCTCTGTACCCTCTCCACTACAATTACTTCCTTTCTGTCATTAGGTGACCATAAATGCACACAATATTCAAGCAGTGGCATAACTAATGTTATATATAGTTCCAGCAAAACCTCCCTGTTCTTATATTCTATGCCTTAGCATTCAAATAAAAAAGATCCATTTTCTTTTTAAACTTATTACTGCTAAGGGTCTGTGGACATTCACTCCAAGGTCCCTTACAACCTCTATGCCTTCTCAGTGTCCTCACACTTATTGTGCAATCTATCCTCCTCACTATCTACTAGACAGTCAATTTTTGTCTCTTCTGCAAACTTCGAGCATTTCCGCAATAATTACGTCCAGATATTAATATATACCAGAAAAGGCAAGGAAATGAGTACTGAGCCCTTTTAAATTCCAAAGAATATAGCAAAATCACAAATCCATCCATCAACAATTACACTTTATTTCCAGGAAATTTTGAATCCAGTTTGCTACATTCCCCTCGATCCCATGAGCTTTCATTTATTTAACCAGATTGCCACGTGGAACCTTGCCAAAATCCATGTAGATTAAACAATTGCATTATCCTCATCAATCCTCCTTGTTACTTCTTCACAAAAACAAATGTTGATATTTTGAGGGATTAGGGGTGCTGATATATGAATTACAAAGTTCACAAGTACAACAAGCAATTAGGTAGGCAGATGGCATTTTAGCTTCTGGTGCATGGTAGTTGGCGCACATGAGTATGTAAGTCTTACTGCAGTTACATAGGACTTTGGTCAGATCAATACTGATTCCTATATCTAAGGAAGAGTATACTTGCCTTATAAGTGACACAATAAAGATTCATGAGATTGATTTTTGGGATGGGAAGTCTGTCCTCTGAGGAGAGATTGAGTAAAGTCAAGCGATATTTTCTAGAGTTTAGAAGAATGAAAGGTGATCTAATTGAAATGTATAAAATTCTTACAAGACATAACAAGGTAGATGTTGAGAGATTGTTTCCCTGGCTGGAGATTCTAAACCTAGAGGTCATAGTTTCAGGATGAAAGACTGGCCATTTAGGAAATCTAGAAAATTCCATTACTCAGATGGTTGCAAATCTTTAGAATACTCTTCTCACAACGGTCTGGGGATGATCAGTTTTGAGTATACTCAAGCCTGAAATCAATAGAAACCATAAATAAAATAACGAATAGCAGGATTTCAATGGGAAAGTCTGGTTTCACCAATCTGGATTTTTTTTGGATAATTTTTGGGAGAGATAATATAAAAAGCAGAAAAGGGTGTTGCAGAAAATATAATAAATCTAGGTTTTCAAAAAACCTTCAATAAGGTTTCACATACTAAGATGAAAGAATAAGATCAAAGCATGTGAAGCCAAGGGACAAGCAGTTGAATGGATTGGTAGCTGGCTTTAAGACAAAGTAGAAAATTGTATTAAAGGGTAGTTACTCAGAGAGCAAAAATGAGAATACAGTTCTGCAAGGATAAGGGCAGGGACCACTTTTGTTCATAATTTATTTAATGATTTACTGGAATCAAAAACTATTTCTAAATTTACAGATAACACCAAATTGCGAAGTGGAGGTGGGTCAACAGTGAGGAGATCTATAAAAATTTACAAGGAGATATTAACAAATTTGAAATATTGGCATCACATTATGAAATGAATTGCAACATAAAAAAAGTTACGTATAATTTAGAGAATAAGATTCAAATTGGAGTACAGGAACAAAGTTGGCGAATAAGATTCACACAAATCACTAAAAGTAGCAATGCAGGTTATCAAGAACATCAATAAAAAGCAAACCGAGCATTTGTGTTTATTTCTAGAGGGATAGAATTAAAAAGTAGAAAAGTTAAACTTGGCTTGAATATTGAGCTCACTGGACCCATACATTCAATAGGTCTAGAAGGAGATGCAGTATGTGCTTTCGGCCATAAATGGATCCCACTGCTATTTCACTCTGGCTGGCCGATTAACTGGTAACCAGCGTGAAACACATGCTAAGAAAGCTTCAAGGCTGCCAAGGGGCAGGAAGGGGGTGGGCAATTTTACTGAGTTCCCAAAGGCTGATAGCTGTTGTGGAGCTACCTCCGGGAACTGCAATACTGTCTAAATGAAATAAGCTTAAAGGAGTGCTGCAAACTGTGTCTACACTGCAAATTCAAGCAGATCTCAGCCTTCAAACACCTTTTATTTTATATTATCCCAAACACTTAATCTTGTCCTGGAACATCTTTGTTGCAAAAATCTGAAGACCGCCTGGCCTACTGACCCTTCCACCAACCATAAAAGTGGATGATCCATATAAAGTACTCATCAGCTCTCCAAAATAGGCTTAACTGCCTGCTGATTTGTCAATGGGTGAGCTTCAGAACGATCACAACGCCATGCCTGAGTGGATGCATGCCAGGTGTCTTCTCATATGCATCCGGGTCAGAGGTATCTGCTTGATCAAAGTAAAATTCTGGCCCTAACGCATTGGACATTGATCAGACCACACCTGAACGCTGCACGCAATTCTGATCTCCATATTAGAGACAGTGGATGAAAAGAAAATTTATAAGCATGATACCAGAAATGCAGGAATGTACCTATCAGGAAAAGCAAACAGATTTGATCTTTTTTCCCCTTGCAAACTGAAGGTTATGAAGTGATCTAAAGAGGATCTAAAGAAGCCTTTCAAATTATGAAATCATTTGATAGAGTGGATACTCAGTGAGTGTTTCCATTTTTGTTGAAAAACAAAACTAGAGGCCTCATTGAAATAAAATACAAGTTCCTTCTGAATTCCACCACGACTACAGAAGTAATTGAAGCACACAGATGTGCTTGTGGAGGGTTATTCTGAAACTTAGATGAAGAAAGACGGGAGGGGATTTGAGTAGAGCTGATACAGACTTGTCATGCTGAATGGCCGGTTTCTGTGCTGTATATCTTATTTAATCCTATGACAATAGTTTTTAGACACAAAGGGAATCAAGGATTATAAGGATAGAGCGGGAAAGTGTAATTGAGGTAGAATTGAATAAATAGCCAAATTCAGAGGTAAATGCAAGGAGTGAGAGGTGTATTTGGACACCAGTCACCCAGCATTCTAACTGGAATTGTAATTTGATCCAGTCCCATCAAGGAAGACACTGCTCTGCTTGACAACACAGATTTATGGTAGTACTGCAGACATAACTGCTCAGTATTCAGGCAATGCACAATGTTAACACTCACACACTTCAGATACTACACAGCGTTGCATAAAATGCAGCATGAGCACGTCTTCCTGGTCTACATTCTTGTATCACTAGTGTGTCAGATATGAAAGCGTTTTCAACCAGAAGCGAATCCTGTTTGCATTTCTTCCAATATCCTAACCATCACAGACACCTGTGTTCAGCTTATTCAGTTCATCCTGAAGGCTGGCCTGAGGTGACTTTATCGAGACAAATAGGATTCTCAGGGTGCTTGACAGGATAAAACGCTGAGAAGATGTTTCCTCTTGTGGGATACTCTAGGACCAGAGGTCGTAATCTCAGAATAAGGAGTCACCCATTTAAGATAGTGGTGAGGAGGAATTTCTTTTCACAGAGGGTATTGAATCTGTAGAAAAAAAGCAAATTACTGTGGATGCTGAAATCTGAAACCAAAAAGAAAATGCTGGAAAGTCTCAGCAGGTTTGGCAGCATCAGTAGGGACAGAAAAGAGCTGATGTTTTGAGTCTAGTGTCTTTGTCAAAGCTTTGACAAAGGGTCATCTGGATTGGAAATGTCAGTCTTTTCTGTTCTTATACCCTTTAACACAATTCTCTACTTTGTCAGTCTTTTCTGTTCTTATAGATGCTGCCAGACTGGGATAATTGTACCCAGCCAAGTACTCATGCTTTGTGAAGTCCTATTCTTTAGCAGTGACGGCAGGGATAAGCAAACTGCTATTAACTACGAACTGCACAATAGAAAAGAAGACAACTTACCACCAGCTTTTCGAGGGCCATTAGAGTTGGGCAATAAATGCTGGCCCAGCCAGCAACATCCACATCCCATAAATGAATTGATTGATGCCAAGCCAACCCAGCAATCTCCAAAATCTGCATCTGATAATTCTAGACAATCCTGGGCTTCAGCTGATTATCTGCTTCAATTTGATTATGTAATAGAATTACTTCCCATTCGTGACATGTAAGCCTCTTACCTTCCACATTTGAAATCCTATTATTCTGAGTTGATTCCATTGGAGCTTTCAACTTGTCTGCAATTCAAAAAACATTTTGCAATATTAATTCAAAATGATTTTAGGGAAATATTTCATTATGAATATATCAGATCTTTTTTATATAAAGAAAGCAAACTGCTTAGCCAATAACCAGAACAAGTTCATGGTAGTATATTTCTAGTGCCGTTTGAAATGAAAAACAGTTCAAACATGGTTCTCATGCAGGTAACTTGTTTTCAATTCTGGCTTGCACAAAAACAGGAAAAAAGAATTATATTAAAACACATAGATTGATATTTCCTTCCTTGCATTTCAAATGTGACTGAATAATTAAAACAAGATTAAAATTTGTCAAAAACAATCAGTTAAAACAAACAGTGCACAAAAGAAAACCCAATGACAGTAACCTGGTCACAAATACTATTAATTTTCCACTCTGCTTCCATTTTTGACTCAAGATATTGTTGCAGTAGACATGTGTTCACATCCGCAAATGAAGTAATAATGCTTGCTGGAATATTTTTAGTTAACTTCAATCTAATAACCGTTCTGAGGAATACTATTAAATAGGAGGCAAGGAAGAGTCATTATGCATTTTTCCCCCAAATGTATGTTTAATACAATTGTAAATATAAATTGTAATTCATTGTCACCATTAAAGAACTTCAACTTGTTATCTTTTTCCTCTGAAACAAAAGCAAATAGAATTCAAATGAAGGAATTCATAAGGTATATATCTCTTTACTAAAGGTGTAAGCATCTGTTCCAGCACTTTAATATCTCAGGTGATTATGGCCTTTACCAGAAATGGGACCCTAGGCCAATTCCTCCCCTCCCAACCAGGGGAGCCAGAAGCAATTTGTAATATCACTACTGTCACAAACATAAGATTAGATAGCTCAGGAAAAAGACAGGAATTAAATATGGAAGCTGATGGATGTAAGCAGGTTAATATTGTCATTGAGGACAGGGCAAGGCTTTTAAATATCTTTCATGGAAGCAAGGGAAGGGGAGAACTTTAACAGAAAAATTAGGATGGTGAAATGTAATGAAGAAGGTTATCTAGGATTGCAACGGAATCTTGATCAATTGGGCCAATGGGCCTACGAATGGTAAATGGAGTTTAGTTTAGATAAATGCAAGGTGATGTATTTTGGTAGTTTGAACCAGGGCAGGACTTTCTCAGTTAATGTAGGGCACTGGGGAGAGTTATAGAACAAAGATATCTAGGGGTACAGGTTCACAGCTCCTTGAAAGCAGAATCACAGGTGGACAGAGTGATGAAGGCGGCATTCAACATGCTTGGTTCTATTGGTCAGAAAATTGAATACAGGAGTTTGGACATCTTGTTGAAATGGTAGAAGACCAATGGTAAGACCATGCTTGTTATACTGTGTACAGTTCTGATCACATTATAGAAAGGATGTCATTAAACTAGAAAAAGAGTGCAGCAGAAAAGATTTACTAGGATGTTATCAGGACTTGATGGTTTGAATTATGAGGAGAGGCTGGATAGACTGGCATTTTTTTTCTGGACCGTAGGAGACTGAGGGGTGATCTTACAGAGGATATAATGAGAGGCATAGATCATAAATGATCAATATCTTTTTCTAAAGGTAGGAGGGTTTGAGATGAGAGGAGAGAGATACAAAAAGATCCAAAAGAGCATTTTTTTCACACAGAGAGTGGTGAGTGTCTGGAACAAGCTGCTAGAGGTAGTAATAGAAGTGGATACAATTTTGTCTGTTAAAAAATATTTAGACAGTTACATGGGTAAGATGGGTATAAAGGGGTATGGGCCAAACGCAGGCAATTGGGACTAGCTTAAGGGTGGCACGGAACAAGTTGGGCTGAAGGGCCTGTTTCCATGCTGAAAACATCTATGACTGCACAAGTAAGTTACTTTTTTTCTAAACTTCATCACGTTACTCAATCTCAGTCAAAACATGCTCCCTTATCAGTCCTGTTTGATTGTCTTTTCACAAGAGAGAATAGCCAATTTTCTGTTGCACGAGTACAGATTCAATCAATTAATTTTCTTTCAAGTTTTCACTTTGTCAGAATTATTAGGTTAATATAGATAAGAAAATGGCAATTGATGGCCATCTTCACTGCAACTGATATTTTATCACGGTAGCACATTTGTGGGGCTAGTACTATGACATTGAATCTTAATCAATAAACAATTTTATATTCTGCACTTTTTAAACATCTATCCATTTGTTTCTTAGCATTATGTTCCAACAGGCTGAGGTCCAAAATACTAAGGCGGTCTAATTTGATAACACCAGAAAATTAACCAAGAAGAATGGCAATATTTGATCCTCCACACTGTATGTAGTAACATGATCACCAGCATTCCAGGTCAGAGTTTTGTGCATGAGATCAGAAATATCTATTAATAGGTTCTTCACTAATACATTGTGTTTGACAATGTTTCATATTTTCACGGCATTGATAGAAGGATGAACATAAATTCCGTAAAACACACAACTCTTTGCATTATGGTGCAGTACTGAACCCATGTTACTTTACTCTGCAGGTACTGGTCTATAAATTTCAAATCTTTGTAAATTTAATGAGATTTCATCTCAGTCCCCAGGTAATATCATTACTTGTTAACAATTACAAACCAGAATGCTAGAGGAGCTTGATCCATAGAACCATAGAACATTACAGCACAGAAACACGTCTTTTGGCCCTTCTTGGCTATGTCGAACCATTTTTATATCTAGTCCCATTGACCTGCACCTGGACCATATCCTTCCACACCCTTCTCATCCATGTAGCTGTCCAAGTTTTTCTTAAATGTTAAAAGTGAGCCCGCTTTCACCACTTCATCTGGCAGCTCATTCCACATTTCCACCACTGTGTGAAGAAGCCTCCCCCAATATTCCCTTTAAACTTTTCCCCCTTCACCCTTAACCCGTATCCTCTAACCTCAGTGGAAAAATTGCATTCACTCTATCTATACCCATCATAATTTTATACACCTCTATCATCACCCCTCATTCTTCTACGCTCCAGAGAATAAAGTCCTAACCTATTCAACCTTTCTCTGTAACTCAGTTTCTCAAGTCCCAGTCTTGTTCTCAAGTCCTTGTAAAATCTTCTCTGCACTCTTTCAACCTTCTTAATATCCTTCCTATAATTAGGGGCCAAAACTGCACACAATACTCTAAATTCAACCTCACCAATGCCTTATACAACCTTGCCATATCATTCCAACTTTTATACTCAATATTTTGATTTATAAAGGCCAATGTACCAATAGCACTCTCTACAACCCTATCTACTTGTGACGCCACTTTTAGGGAATTATGATTCAATAGGTAAAACAGCATGGTGACAATTCTCACAAAAAAATTCTAAATGTCACGTTTGTGTAAAAATTAAAGTAAATCCAGCTGGTTTTTTTTCATCAAGACTTTCAAAATTAATCTCCCACACTGTGCACTGCAGAGTGCATTAGTGTGATTCACACGACAGATCAGTGAGTGGGGTCTATTCCCACTGGAGAGGCCAGTAGCATAGTGCTGAGCAGCCATTGCGCACGTGCCGATCAGTTAGCACCGAGATTGGCGCATACAGAATAACCTGTACTGCTGATCTCCTGATCGCAGACCAGCTCAATGATGCCTGCATTGCTGGCTCACCAACCCCTCCCTCCATGGCCTGATTGCTGGCTCCCTGGACATCTCCAGGTCAGCCTTGGTACCCACTTCAATGGTCAGCCCTGATCACCGGCCTCCCTCCCTCTGAGTGTGAAATGGAGATGGGACCTCCCACCACTGAGGAAAGAGTGGTAGCGGGAGCCCCCATCCCCACCAATCTCGTCCCACAGAGCCTCTGACTCCAATTAGGCTCTGTTCCTATTAGGCCCCATTCTCTTGGCACTGCCTAATGTGCCAAGATGTCCCCTAGGCATTTGCACTTTGCTCCTTCAGCAGTGCCAGGAGGCCTGGGCTGGCACTGTTAAGCTGGCAAAGCCCAAGTGGCACCTTTTAATTCCCAATCTCCTTGGGGGCCTCAGTAGCTCCCCTTCACTACAGTGAGGTCAGATGCCAGCTCACCAGAAGTGGGGATCTATTATAAACCCCGCTACTGGGCCTGAAGACTTCAGTCCGGGTCCTGCTAATTAGATGTAAAATATATTAAAATTTCCATTTGAATAAATTATGCAGCTCTGCACCAATTTCTGGCATGGAGCTGACAGCACTGAAAATCTGGTGCTCGGAGACTGATGAAGGCCACGGCGCCTAGCGAGATGCCGCTACATGGCCTCTGCTGAAGTCACCTAGCCAGCTGCAGGCTTGGAGAATCACCTTCCACACCTTTCTGAAAAGAAAGACTTTAATCTCTGATGAGATTCAATCTCATAGTTCAGGTTATGCATTGTTTAGCAGCTGTTTCATTTATTTTCTAGTCATAAGCCAGAATTTTTAAGGCATGAGGTATTTTCTAGTGATAGTGCAGAAGGTACAAGAGTAGTTGTGGATGGGTCTTTTTCCGCATGGAGGTCAGTCACCAGTGGAGTGCCCCTGGATTTGTTCTAGGACCCTTGCTGTTTGTCATTTCCATAAATAACCTGAATGAGGAGGGATGGGTTAGTGAGTTCACTGACGACACGAAGGTTGGTGGTGTCGTGGGTAGTCTGGAGATATGTCAGAAGTTGTAGTGACACAGATAGGATACAAGACTGGGTGGACAAGTGGCAGATGGACTTCAACACAGATAAGCATGTAGTGGTCCATTTCGGCAGGTCCAATGGGATGAAGGAGTACAATATCAAGGGTAGGACTCCTAGCAGTGTTGAGGAGTAGAAGGACTTTGGCGTCCAGGTCCAAAGGACTCTTAAGTTGGCCTCGTAGGTGGAGGATGTGGTCAAAAAGGCATACGTGTGCTAGCCTTCACTAATCAAGGGATTGAGTTTAGGAGTCCAGAGGTAATGCTGCAACTTTATAAGACTCTTGTCAGACCCCACTTGGAGTACTGTATGCAGTTCTGGTCGCCTCACTACAGGAAGGGTATGGAAGCTATTGAGAGGGTGCAGAGGAGATTTACAAGGACGTTGCCTGGATTGGGAGGCAGACCGTATGAAGATAGGTTGAGGGAGCTAGGTCTCTTCTCCCTGGAGTGACAAAGATTGAGAGATGACCTGATAGAGGTCTATAAAATAAATGCACATTCTCTGCATTTATTTTATTCAATGCATTCCAATAACGATTGTCTTTTCAATATCTTTTGAATATTTATAGTATGCAGAAGAACTTATGGATGCCTCTCAAGGCTGTTTTGAATTGGCCAACTTCCTGCTACATTAGGCAGACTAATTTTGGTGAATGCCTCATATCATGGAGGTTCAGCATTTTTCTCCCTGATAGCCATGAGTCATGTTATAGATCATTCAGGGAGTCCAAGTAATTGTGACAACATGCTCCTCTAAATGCATGTTTTAGTCTGGAGTTATAGTGATGGTAAATACTCCAACTTTGCTTCCATTACATAACTTAGATGCACTGTTGACTAAAGGACACTAAGCAAAGAGTAGTGGTGATTAGATGTTTCCCTGACTGGATGGAAGAAGGCAGTAGAGTCCCCCAGAAGTTTCCATCAGATCCATTGTTTTTCCTGCTATATGTGAATGATCAGGACTTTGGGATAAGGAAAACAATTTTAAAATTTGCAGCTGATAATTAGTGAACATGACTGTAAAAAGCTTCATGAAGGCATGGGGTGGTGTGAGTAGGGAGTGCATATTCACAAATTTTGAAGCCGACAGCGCAAGTTGACAAGGCAGCTAAGAGACTGAGTGGATACTTGTTCTTTGTAAATAAAGGCACGAATATAACAACATAGGCATCGTACAATACAGAAACAAAATATTACAGAAATTGGAATTGTGAAAAAATAGCAGAAAATGCTGTAAATACTCAGCAGAACTGAAATGCCTGTAGAATGAGAAACAGAGTTAACATTGCAACCTTTCATTGGAAAGGAAAAATTTAGACATGGAATAGATTTGAAGCAAGTGACAGTGTTGGGAGACTGGGAAAAAAGGGAAATGCTATTAAAGGATGAAAGACAGTTGAGATTAAATGATTTAAATGTAAAAAATATGACGTTTAAGAAATGGCGCTTTTCTGGAATTTGTATAGAACTCTGATGTAACTAACTGGCAAAGCATTTTATTTCTCTCAATGAAAAAATATTCTAGGGGCTCAGGGACCAAGGCAAGTTAAAGATAAAGGTCACAAAGGTTATGTCCTCTGCATTTGGTCACTAGACTCTGAGCATTCTTGAACAAATAGCAAATAGTCTTCTGGTGCCCTGTGTACCCAGCCACTTCAATCCAGAGTGATCAACAGGGGAAACGGGAGGCGATCACTTTGACATTTTGGGTACCTGTCCAGTATTCACTGGCCAGAACAGTTTTAACAGGTGATGGAGTTTATTAATGACTGCTCGGAGAACATAATGCAATTGAGATTAACACATTCCGTGGCAACCGTCCGGTTGTCTTCTGGAGTCAGTGGACCAGTCTCAGTTGTCACTGTTTGTAATTTCCTGTCTATGTAGCTAATTCATCATATTCAATATTATTATTTCATAATAAAATAATTTTCAATCACTTACGAATACTTATCCGCCTATCTTAGATATTTGTGTTCATGAATCCAAAATCTTACAAAAGAGTTGATGGCGAAGGGAATAGCATTGGGCTAAGTGAAGCGAAGGTAAAGCCATAAATAGCTGAGGTCTGAATACAAAATAAGAGGAAAAAAAAAGAGAAAAACCAAAACCTGCAAACAAAAAGGAAACAAAACAAGGGCAGATGTTATGAGCTGCAATGGTTGAACTCAACGTTGAGCCCTCAAGGCTATGAAATGCCTATTTGAAAAGATGCGGGGTTGCCCTTCACGAGTATACTATAGGAGACGAAAGACAAAAAAGGGTTAAGACTATGGTAAAGCTTGGTGTTCTGCTTGCGTATGGAATAGAGATGTTCTGCAAATCCTACACTCCATCTATGTTTGGTCTCCCCAGTGTGGAGCAGACCATATTATCAATAGTGACCACAGTATACCAAACTGAAAAAAGTATGTGTAAATTTTTCTTTCACCAGGGAAGAGAATTTGGAGCCAGAATATTGCAATAATGGCTACCGTGATCAGATAATTTCATATATATTGTGTAAACTCATGAACAGATCTAAAGGTTGTCACTTTTGGCTTCGAAACATGCCCAGTCTGCCTCAGATTCCCCTGGAAGGGCAAGGTATCTCAAAAATTTGAGCAATAGGTAAAGCTAGCTGTTTCAAGCTGTTACCATGCAGTAATAACACAAGTGACATTCGTCATGAATAGGATCCCATCAAACCAAAAAGACATTCTGCCTATCACACAAATGAATAACGTGTGCATTAATTTCAGTGCCAGTATGATACTAGGAACAAAGGCCATATGTCTCAAGATTGGCAGATCACATCAAACAGCATGTCCCTTCTGCTCTTCACAACAGGCAAGGCACATATTGTACCCAACCAGATGGTACAAAACTCAAGGGTAAGTAGGAATGGGCAATAAATGCTGGCCATCCAACAACACCTATGTCGCATAAATGAATTTTAAAAATGTCCGATATTAGATATGATTCTACAATTGCTAAGTAATTCTGAATGTGCCAGGAAGTATGCTTGGAACCAATTTAAGACTGTACTTGAAGTTGCATATATACATAGGAGCATATTCACTGCAAATAGAAAGAACATGTACAGTTGTATATACATTGTGCTTATTTCAGCTTTTCAAAATAAGTGATAGCCATTTGCTGGTTCATTGGTCAAGGCACTGCTCTAACCAATCAGATTCAAGCTGCCTAATTTAAATTTTCAAACAATGCTTGGCAATTAATGGTTGGTCACCACTGACCAGTACATTCTCTGTGGCTATGCTTCTATTAATCACTTGCCAACCAGAATTCTCTTCTCATACAATGTAAAGTTGTTGTTTCCCCTGACATTAGTATTAAAATTATTCTGATGAATACAAGATGAAAATTTTTGACAAAATGTCTATTTTCAGCAGAACACAGAATAAAATTGTATGGATTGAGAAATGATGTGGAGATGTCAGCGTTGGACTGGGGTAAAACAGAAACATATCCCACAACACCGGCTTAAAGTCCAACAAGTTTATTTGTAGCAAATGCTGCAAGTTTTCAGCACAGGCTGCCCCTTCGTCAGGTGAGTTAACTGGCAGATGCAGGTCAATGTGAAAAGAATATATTTTGAAAATAAGAATATGGAAAATAAACACATTGTAACATTTTAAGTGGCAAAGAGGTACAAAGGGATTCTGACATGTGACAAATCATTAAAAGAGTCAGCTGCACAAGTGGTAAGGTCAGAAAACAAGCAAATTAAATGTTTGATTTCATATCTAGGGGCACATAAAGCAAATGCAAAACAAGTTGTTCAGCTCATTCTTACATTGAGTAAGGGGTGAAAGTTATGAACAGAGACCCAAATATTGAGAAGGTTAAAGGTATGACCTCATAAAAGCCTTTAAGATTGAAAAGGCTTTAATGATCAGACAGTTTAAAAAAATCACTGGTACGGTGGTCATAAGTAGACTGCAAAATAATAAAAAAGGCCGTTTAAGTGAACAAAGAACAAAACAGCACGGGAAACAGGCCCTTCGGCCCAACGAGCACGCGCTGCTACCCTGATGTTCCCATCTCTACCCGTGATCCCTGTCTATGTTTATAGATCTATGGATTAAAAACCAAATTTGAGACAATTTAGGGAGAATTTGTTTCGCCAATTAGCCTAAGAGCACATCTTTGGGATGTGGGAAGAAACTGGAGCCCCCAGAGAAAACCCACGCAAGCACGGGGAGAATGCCCAAACTCCCACAGACACAGGCCCAAATCCATGCATCTGCACAGCACAGCAATAGTCACTGAGCTGTCGTGTTGCTCATCAAATGGTCCAGGTCAAGCGTAC
Source organism: Sphyrna mokarran (assembly GCA_024679065.1). Taxonomy (NCBI): domain Eukaryota; kingdom Metazoa; phylum Chordata; class Chondrichthyes; order Carcharhiniformes; family Carcharhinidae; genus Sphyrna; species Sphyrna mokarran. The sequence continues at coordinate 109,795,039 of JAGIQG010000003.1, forward strand.
ACTAACGACGTGAAGCACTAGGATACTCTTGAAAAAAATCCAAGAGCAGTCCTCCCACGACCCATCACGTGTATGCCCCTTGTTAGACAACAAGGTGGACCAAAGCACCTGTAGGATAAAAACAAGTACATCAATATCATCATCTATTTACACACTTCGCAGGGAATCCCAAGGCTCATGATCACTATTTTAAATCAGTTTTCTATACCTCTCCATTCCCATTCTGTTCATGTGCCCATCTAAGTATTTCTTAAATAACTCCAGAGTACTTGCCTCCACCACTTGGCAGTGCATTCCATACCCCCACCACCCTCTGTGTGAAAAAACTCCTTCTAGCATCCAAATTATACCTTACCCCCTCACCCTAAGCCCGTAACCCCTCGTGCTATTTGAGTCCATCCTAGGAAAAAGCTTAATCCTGTTTACTCTATCTATACTCCTCATAATCTTGTACACCTCTATTAGATCTCCTCTAAGTCTACGTCTTTCTAAGGAAAACACTCCCAATTTGCCTAACATCTCTGTTAGAACTGGCTCGGGAGGAGGACTCAGTAAAGTTTTGCAACACCAATTTAAAATCCAACCAATTTATTTGATAGTAAATCCATGAGCTTTCGACACTATGTTGTGCCTTCGTCAGGCAAATGCAGTGTTCTGATCTGCAGAGGCACTCATATCCACACAGACAGTTACATACTGCTGATTAGAATGAGAATCCTTACATCTAACCTGCTATTCAAGTGTTAAAGTGGCTAACAATGTGTGTGAAGGGAATCCTGAGCATTGGTTAGAGAATTGTGTATTTTCTCCAGACAGCACAGTAAGTGAGGTTTTTTGCTAATCCAGGCAAGTTACGGGGGTTACAGATAGTGTGACATGAAGCCAAGATCCCTGTTAAGACCGTCCTCATGTGTGCGGAACTTGGCTATCAGTCTCTGCTCAGCAACTCTGCGCTGTCGTGTGTCACGAAGGCCCCCTTGAAGAACATTTACCCGCAGGTCGGAGGCCGAATGCCCATGACTGCTGAAGTGTTCGCCCACAGGAAGGGAACTGTTTTGCCTGGTGATTGTTGAGCGATGCTCATTCATCCACTGTCATAGTGTCTGCATGGTCTCCCCAATGTACCATGCTTCGGGACATCCTTTCTTGCAACGTATTAAGTAGACAACGTTGACCGAGATGCAAGAGTACGTACTGTGTACCTGGTGAATGGTATCCTCACGTTTGATTATGTTGTCCATGTCTATGATCTGGCATGTCTTGCAGAGGTTGTTGTGGCAGGGTTGTGTGGTATTGCGGTCACCGTTCTCCTGAAGGTTGGGTAGTTTGCTGCGAACAATGATCTGTTTAAGGTTGTGCGGTTGTTTGAAAGCAAGAAGTGGGGGGTTGGGGACGGCCCTAGCGAGATGTTCATCGTCATCAATGACATGTTGAAGACTCCGGAGAAGATGTCGTAGCTTCTCCGCTCCGGGGAAGTACTGGACAACAAAGGGTACTCTGTCCACCGTGTCCCGTGTTCGTCTTCTGAGGAGGTCAGTGCGGTTTATCGCTGTGGCACGTCGGAACTGTCGATTGATGAGTCGAGCACCATATCCTGTTCTCATGAGGGCATCCTTCAGCGTCTGGAGGTGTCTGTCACGATCCTCCTCATCTGAGCAAATTCTGTGTATACGGAGGGCTTGTCCATAGGGAATGGCTTCTTTAACGTGTCTAGGGTGGAAGCTGGAGAAGTGGAGCATTGTGAGGTTGTCTGTCGGTTTGCGGTACAGTGAGGTGCTGAGGTGACCGTCCTTGATGGAGATGCGTGTGTCCAAGAATGCAACTGATTCTGGAGAATAGTCCATGGTGAGTCTGATGGTGGGATGGAACTTGTTGATATCATCATACAGTTGTTTCAATGATTGTTCACCATGAGTCCAAAGGAAGAAGATGTCATCAATGTATCTAGTATATAACCTTGGTTGAAGATCTTGTGTAGTGAAGAAGTCTTGTTCGAACCTGTGCATGAAGATGTTGGCATACTGAGGTGCAAATTTGGTCCCCATGGCTCACCATGGACTATTCTCCAGAATCAGTTGCATTCTTGGACACACGCATCTCCATCAAGGACGGTCACCTCAGCACCTCACTGTACCGAAAACCGACAGACAACCTCACAATGCTCCACTTCTCCAGCTTCCACCCTAGACACGTTAAAGAAGCCATTCCCTATGGACAAGCCCTCCGTATACACAGAATTTGCTCAGATGAGGAGGATCGTGACAGACACCTCCAGACGCTGAAGGATGCCCTCGTGAGAACAGGATATGGTGCTCGACTCATCAATCGACAGTTCCAACGTGCCACAGCGATAAACCGCACTGACCTCCTCAGAAGACGAACACGGGACACGGTGGACAGAGTACCCTTTGTTGTCCAGTACTTCCCCGGAGCGGAGAAGCTACGACATCTTCTCCGGAGTCTTCAACATGTCATTGATGACGATGAACATCTCGCTAGGGCCATCCCCACCCCCCCACTTCTTGCTTTCAGACAACCGCACAACCTTAAACAGATCATTGTTCGCAGCAAACTACCCAACCTTCAGGAGAACGGTGACCACAATACCACACAACCCTGCCACAGCAACCTCTGCAAGACATGCCAGATCATAGACATGGACGACATCATCAAACGTGAGGATACCATTCACCAGGTACACGGTACGTACTCTTGCAACTCGGCCAACGTTGTCTACCTAATACGTTGCAAGAAAGGATGTCCCGAAGCATGGTACATTGGGGAGACCATGCAGACACTACGACAGCGGATGAATGAGCATCGCTCAACAATCACCAGGCAAAACAGTTCCCTTCCTGTGGGCGAACACTTCAGCAGTCAGGGCATTCGGCCTCCGACCTGCGGGTAAATGTTCTTCAAGGGGGCCTTCGTGACACACGACAGCGCAGAGTTGCTGAGCAGAGACTGATAGCCAAGTTCCGCACACATGAGGACGGTCTTAACAGGGATCTTGGCTTCATGACACACTATCTGTAACCCCCGTAACTTGCCTGGATTAGCAAAAAACCTCACTTACTGTGCTGTCTGGAGAAAATACACAATTCTCTAACCAATGCTCAGGATTCCCTTCACACACATTGTTAGCCACTTTAACACTTGAATAGCAGGTTAGATGTAAGGATTCGCATTCTAATCAGCAGTATGTAACTGTCTGTGTGGATACGAGTGCCTCTGCAGATCAGAACACTGCATTTGCCTGACGAAGGCACAACATAGCGTCGAAAGCTCGTGGATTTACTATCAAATAAATTGGTTGGATTTTAAATTGGTGTTGCAAAACTTTACTGAGTTTACCCCAGTCCAACGCCGGCATCTCTACATCGGGAGGAGGAGACAGAGGGTAGTAGTGGAAGGCTCTTTTTCCAACTGGAAGCCTGTCACTGAGCCACAAGGCTCAGTACTAGGTCCTCTTCTATTTGTGGTCTACATAAACGACTTGGAAGTTGGAGTAGGTGGTGAGATCAGCAAATTTGCTGATGACACTAAGATGCTTGGATTGGCGGGTACAGAGGAGCAGTGCCAGGCAATACAACAGGACATAGACAGGTTGGTAGACTGGGCAGATAGATGGCAAATGGAATTTAATCCGGATAAATGCGAGGTGATGCATTTTGGCCGGAAAAATGTAGAAGAGAGTTATAGGATAAAAGGTAAAACTATTCGGAGTATAGAGACGCAGAGAGACTTGGGGGTGCAGGTTCACAAGTCTCTGAAGGTGTCCTCACAGGTGGAGAAGGTGATAAAGAAAGCGTATAGTATGTTAGCTTTCATAGAAAAGGGTATAGAATACAAGAGTAGGAGTTTGATGTTGCAGTTGTATAGAACGTTGGTTAGGCCTCACTTGGAATACTGCGTCCAGTTCTGGTCGCCGTACTATCGGAAGGATGTGGAGTCCTTGGAGAGAGTGCAGAGGAGGTTTACCAGGATGCTGCCTGGTATGGAAGGACTGTCTTATGAGGAATGATTAAATAGACTGGGGTTGTTTTCCCTTGAAAGACGTCGGCTTAGAGGGGATCTCATAGAGGTGTATAAGATTATAAGGGGTATAGATAGAGTAAATGGTGGTAAACTTTTTCCACCTTCAGAAATGGATAGGACGAGGGGTCATGGCCTTAGGGTGAGGGGGGCTATGTATAAGACGAATATTAGAGGGCAGTTTTTCACACAAAGGGTAGTGGGGGTGTGGAATGCACTGCCGAGTAAGGTGGTGGGAGCAGGCATGCTAGGGCTGTTTAAGGGTCTCTTGGACAGCCACATGAGCGTTACGCAGATAGAGGGATATAGTAGGACTGTTTAACTATGGCTTTTTTCCACAGGTAATTCAGTCCATATTTGAGCATGCATTCGGCAGGTGGTGCGAGGACAGCTCTTGGATGTTGATTCATGGGTTGCCTGGTGCTTCATGTCGTAAATGAGTGCTTTATGTGGACCATCTGAAGGGCACCATGACAGCTCAGTGACTATCGCTGTAGCTGTGCAGACACTTGGAATTGGGCCGGTGTCTGCGGGAGTTTGCGCGTTCTCCCCGTGGTTGCGTGGGTTTTCTCCGGGCGCTCCGGTTTCCTCCCACATCCCAAAAAATTCGCTCTTAGGCTGATTGGGAAACAAATTGTCCCTACATTGAGACTCTTCCATATTAGGAATAACCTAAAATTAGAATAGGATAATGGAACTGTTACTATATAGTTATGATGGCGGCGCGGGCTCGTTGGGCCGAAGGGCCTGTTTCCCGTGCTGTGTTGCTCTAATCTAATCTAAAAAAAATCTCCTCGTAACTCAGACCTTCCATACTAGGCAGCATCCTGGTAAACCTCCTCTGCACTCTCTCTCTCCAGAGTCTCCACGTCCTTCTGGTAGTAAGGCGACTAGAACTGGACGCAGTATTGATTAGATAACAGAATCTATTGGTTCAAAATGGTATTGATCCACATTCCATAACTAAATAGTTGCTTAAAAATATTCTTATGTTTGGGGAACAAGTAGGACAGTAGGATGGGAGAAAAACACAACCTTAATAACTATGTGTTAGAAGTTTTTAAAGTTTATTTATTAGTGTCACAGGTAGGTTTATACTAACATTGCAATGAAGTTACTGTGAAAATCCCCTAATCGGCATACTCTGACGCTTGTTTGGGTACAACAAGGAAGAATTTAACATGCTCAGTGCACCTCACTAGCACATCTTTCCGAAAGTGGGAGGAAACTGGAGTACCTCAGGAAACCCATGTTGACACAGGGAGAATGTGCAGACTCTGCACAGTGACCCAAGGTGGGAATTGAAGCCAGGTCCCTGGCGCTGTGAGGCAGCAGTGCTAACCACTGTGCCACCTAACTGCTCTACTCTGCAACTCTGTTTTGCAATGCAGAATTGGAACTTATACTAAAGCAACTCCACCTTTGAATTATTTTTGGTGGTCACTGATGTGCGCTGTTTTACATTGTAACAACAATTATTATTAGTTTAAAAACAAAAAGTACCACAAAATGCTGAACATCAAATCAAGCTACATTTAGAATTAACGGAACAGAAGAGAATATAATGTCACAAGAAAATACGAATTATACTCTCAAATAATCTGTAAAATTTTCAAGTGCGGGCATCATTTAACAGAATTAGCAAATAGTCTTGAATTAAGATGGAAACCAGCAACTTTAGTTTTAACCCTACCAAGTTCTCTCTTTGTTGATTACTATAATTAATTCATGGCAATGGCATACTTAACCTTCTGAGAAAGGACAATGGGCAAACAAACAAGAACAGGAAGCACAAGTATCTTTCTCAAACTTTGTAATTTTACATTGCAATTTAAAATAATTAATCTTTCAAGTTCAAAATCGTACTTGATATTTTGATGGACTGATTCTAATATCTTGATCTATAGTTAAAACTATAGGACATTACCCTATTCTAAATGCTGTTGTGTAGGTTTTTCAATATCCTATGCGTCATTTAGACAGTGTAAATTATACAATGTACTCACTCTTGCACTCAATGAACTGTTGGAATAGCTCAGAGCAGTCCCCTCCACTCTTTAATAGAAAGTGCTCTATTAGAAAGAAAGAATCTTCAATTAAGTATTTGTTTTCGTTAGTTTCCTGCTTGGAACACTTGAATTACTAGCTTCAAAATGTGATCCACTGATCCAGTAATGCACGCAGATATTTTATTTTGTCCAATGAAATTCATATCATTAGAGTGTACTATTTATAGGTGTCAGCTGTTCTATTAATTTTAACTTGATTTGCACACTCTATTTCACACATTTGATCTCCAATTGACAAAGCCAAATGTGAGTTGGAGAATAAGCACTCATCTTTCATAAATACATTTATTTATAGAAAACAACCATTTTGATTTTAAATTGCATTTTTTCTTAATTCTGCCTCTTCTTCTCTCACATCACTCTACTGTCACCCAGCTTATCCCTCCCACCTCCTAGTGTTTTACAGGATCAGTAGAGGACCTAAAATTGATTGCAAAATAGTAAAGCTTTAATCCTTGGATTACTTGGGACAGATTCCTCCAAACTATTATTCAAATTAATTGTTCCATATTCATGAGAAAACAAAATGTCCAAGTAATAAAAACATTTGCTGAAAATAATTACACCTTTCTTGTCTTGGGGCTGGATTTCAGAGAGGGGGTTAGGGAAGGGAGAGAATGGGGAGATTGCTTCTAAACATGAAAATGTTTCTGAAACATAAAACCTGAACTTAAACCTTAACCATATTGGGAACAAAAAGCCTTTGCAAGTTGCAGGGGACCCATGTAAACTAGTACGAATATCTTAAACTAGCATTTGCCCATTGAAAGACAACATGTGTGATGCATAAATGGTAGCTTTTGTGATGGGTAGCTTTTTAGTGGCAGAGTTCTCTTTTGTTACTTGTTCTGTAACTGTACACCTGCTTTGTGCTTGAAGCAGATAATGGATTCCTGAAATTGGAAAACATACATTCCACAGCAGCATTGCTCTTCTCAATGAAGGAAAAAACAATCCAATTTAGTAATTAAATTTTGCTCAAATTAATAGTCTGATATACTGCACAGAAATAATAATCAATAGGTTTATCAGTTTATTTATATCCATAGTTTTGGAAATGTTGCATTGGTACACTACCTTTATCTGTGCTTCCATTAATTTTAGGTAACAAGTCATCAACTTGGATTCCTATTGTTACCAAAACAAAAAATTAACTTTAGTTCTAAGAGTGAATGCTTGCTTTAAAACACTGATAACATGAAACAAACATTCATTCAGGTAAGTGAATGCCATAATTCAGTACATTACACATGCAAAACAAAGGTTTAATTTCAAAGAAGATTACCATCATCTTTTTCATTAATCATTGGCTAAGAGGGCAAAGATTTTTCAGTTGAAAAAATGCTTTGAACAAAAATTCACCTGCATCACAGTACTTGCATTAATTATTAATCACTTCAATATTGGCTACTACAATTTCAGTCTCTGTCTTGATCAACCTCTTCATGAAGTGATGGCTAAAAATTTATACACCTTTTCATCTAATCAATATCAAATATTTCTCAAGCTGACTGAAATGCACTCACTACTTATTTGAAATATTGAAAGTAGCCACAGTACACCCAAACTTTGAAACCCACACATAGAAAGACTGAGAGAGAGAGCGAACAGGCGAGAGAAACATGACCAAATTCAGTTGGTCAGAAATAAGAACAGAAACTGTCAGACTGGCCTGATCAAGAATAGCTATTTTTGAAGATGGCTTACAATACAAATTATGCCCAGTGCTGATGTTTACATCAACATAAGTGCATATATGGCAAAGTAAAATGGAATTTTGAAAATAACAAACATAAACAGGAAAGTGCAGCAAGGCTAAATCAGCTGGATTGATTAAACGTTGATCCCTACACCAAGAAAACAGGGTGATTTAGGCTACGAGATGAATAATGCAAAGAGTAGTTGATATTCCATTCATAATATTTGGACAAGTAATCTAGAAGCATAGACCAATAATCCAGATAATTGAAGTTCAAATTACGCTAAGAGAATTAAAATTCAGTAAAAGAAAAGCTGTAGCCTGATGTCCTACTCAGGACTAGGAGGATAACTAACTAAAACAAAAGCTGCTATGAGTAAAAGTAACCACGAAGATGTCAGATTGTCGTAAAATTCAAAAGGCTCACTGTCTTTTAGGAAAGGTAACCTACTTTCTTTATCCTGTCTCACCAGTGTGCAATTCTCATCCCATACTGATGCGATTGACTTTCAACCAGTAGTGAAGTAGCAAGTTACTCAGTTATTTCAGAGTACTGGAGATAGGAAATAAATGCCAGCAAGTTCATGACGAGAGCAGTTTAAAAATTGTTTGTCCTGTGGACCACAGACTGGGGAATAGACTGGAATAAGCATTCATATAAACTAGTGGAACTAAGTTGAAAAGAATGGCTTATTAAAAATTATTGATTTTCTTTCAGGTTAACTACCAAATAGCTGTTTGCAGTTATGTTTATGAACTTAACGATGCTAAACTGAACTAGAACTTTTCAGCGGATTTAACAATTCAAAGTTTAGTGGGTGAAGACTAATTTATTTGGGATCAAAAGAAAAACAAAATTAGAATAAGTTGAAAAAAAACTAAAACAATTGCACAAAGTGCAGACTTTATGACCTGCTAACCAAGGAAATGTTTGAAAACAATGGTGTTTCAGTAAATCAATACACTGGAAGAAAAGGTTCATTGAATAATAAGGCTGTAAAATGCTATGAACGAACGGGACTGATAAAAGTGATGGTTTTCAAAACCATTTCTTTCTCTCCTATAATTTTAATGTAACCTGTGACAGTGTTAAAGCTGAGTACAGAATTTAAACAAATATAAATTTAAAAGTCCAAACTATTTGCTACTCCCATGTGAGCCATTTCTGGGAATAATAATTAAGTAATGACTACCATTGTAATCCTGTGTTAAGAAAAGGTTTGTAAAAATAGCAACAGCATAACATTTTTAAAAAATGAAGGTTCTAAGCATGTATGCTTCAAAAGAAATTCCAAATCTCTACGCTTTCTCCTAAAAATGTAAATACTAACAGAAAACAGTACCTTAAAATGATCCTAAAGGCAAAAATATTTAGGAAGGAAAACTGTTGCAATAATGCAGATGCACTGAGCACATGAAAGCAACAATATCTGTAGGCAATTATTTCTTCTTAAAAAAAAAAGGAATGGATGATTGCATTTGTGGAATTCACATGCCACACTTGTTTCAATATTCCAATATAGTCTGGATGCCAAACATACAGGGAGTGATTCTTCCAAAAAAATTCTAAGGATGGGATTTCACAGCGACACTCATCCTGAAACTGCAACATCTCGCCGAAGGTCAGTGGTCTTTTCCACATTCTATCCCTCGCCCGCTCCAATTCCTGTTGCAGGTGGGGTGATAAAATTCTGGCCTAAGTGACAGATTTGCATAACAACATGGTGTAAATCATGTTGTTCTTTTCAGCTGAAGTTTTAAAATGAATCACTCACACTCCATGCAGTGCGATTCAGTCTAAAAATCTTAGGTGGAGCCTAATACCACTAGAGGGGTCGGCAGCATAGCATTGAGCGGGCCACTGCGTATGCACTAATCTATCAGCTCACAGACCGGCACATGTACAGTGGTCCCTGTCTGCCAGCCCTTCGAATGCAGACCAGCTTGATCGCTGGCCAACGGGACAACCTCCTCACCCACAATCTCCCCCCCCACCCCACTCCCAGAACATGCCCCTGCCATCTGTGAACTCTTCCCCTCCACCCTCCTGCAGCCCCGATTCCCCCCACAACCGGCAACCCCAACCCCTCCTCCACCCTGATGGTCAGCCCTGATCACTGGCCCTCCTCCCTCAGTCACTCAGCCCAAAATGCAAAGTGGCAGCAAGATCCCTCCACCCCGAGGCCCCATCACCATCAGGCCCCACCCCCTTTAGGCCCTGTCTCTTTGGCAGTTCCTTATGCCAGGTGGACAGTGCCAAGATACCCCATGGACATTGGCATTTTGTCTTTTGGGCTGTGCCAAGGGGCCCAGGCTGGCATTGTCAAGGAAGGAACGGCTAGGGGCACCATCTCCCAGCGCTCAAGCCTTTATCTGGGAGGCTTTAATTGTCCCCCCCTTCACTCCAGCAGGGTCTGACCACAGCTTCCTGCAAGTAGGGAGCTATACTAAATAATCCGGGGGAGTGGCAGGGTGTGTGTGTGTGCGTGTGTGTGTGCGTGCGCGCGCGTGTGCGGTGGCGGCGCATCCATTTCCAGCATGGAACACGGTGCCAGAGACGCACTGTGACCATGGCGCCCAGCGGGGAAGCCTGCAATACAGTCTCTTCTTAACCTGCCTCATTACAGAACCAGCGTGGCAGACTGGGAGAATCGCTCCCAATATATGGAAGACCTGGATAATTCAGGGCTTGGAGTAGCGTAATGGAGCCACAGAAGACTCTGATCACCTCAATATATATCTGAACCAGGCATCCATTTTGTGAACAAAACATTATTTAACACACATACATACTAAAAGCTTCTGCAATACTAAAATACAAGAATTCAAATTCCATCAGCAATCACAAAATCTTCACTTATCATTGTGTAAAACATTTTTGAACCAAGACAGCCACATGGACCAAGAAGGACTCAAATTTAATTCTTGATTTCCTCGGAATTATTTTCCGGTTAGTTTTCGGTTTAAAAGGCATAATTAACCTGGATTGGTTTGGAGAAGTGAGAGAAAACTTGAGTCAGTTATCCATCCTGTTCATTATCTGGTAACTGACTCTTATGGATTGAGGGAGCATGGGAATGGGGAGACAGAGTGAGAACAGGAGCAAAAAGAATATGCATCAATTAATGTGCAATTGAAAGGTAGTAGCAAAGGAGTGTAGCACAGAGACAAATAAACCAGGACAAAAGACAAAAAGATGGATAAAAGTCAGAAGAATAAGGTATGTGAAAGGGTAAAAGTGGGGATTAGCAAAAAGGGACAATGGTGGAAGGGAGGTGGCAGCACATCAAATGAGAGTGAGCAATCAGTCAGCATTCCTGCAAGAACCTGATTGCTGATAAGCAAGCTTTGTTGCAAACATCATCTGCAAACAAAGTTGCACTAAAACGTAATTGAATTTTTACTTTTTTTTCTAAACAGAGGCACAAGTGAAGCAAATCATTAACAAACTCCTAATTTTCTAAAGCAGTTTCAGTCGTTCTACTCAGTTACAAAATAACTTAAAAATTACTGATCCAACACTAACTGCCACTCAGTTGAAGAAATTAAACAATCTGAATTATGACAACAGTTCAGTGGTCACTTAGCTCCCTCTGTTGGCAACTTTACTATAAGCCAGTGTTTTAATAAGCCGCAAAAATGTGCAATTACACATCGCTGTCCTTGTAATTAAAAATATAAGACTTATTTCATTTTCAATTCTATTTTATATTAGATAAGCATTTTTCTGCTGAAAAACTGCATTAATATATCATAATTTGCATGAAATCAATCAATAAATCCAATCTTCTAATATTTTTCTATTATTTCCCAAGTGACAAATAACAAACTATGAATTTATTTTGTAAATAATCAAATTCCAACACAGCTAAAAATTACAGCTGTGGAAAGAAAAGATACAGGAAGAACTAGGGAATGTTAAGACAAATCAGGGTTGTCTACAAATTGCCTTTCAGCCATGATGTAATGGAGAAAATATATAAATATAGAAATGGGGAGATTTTAACTATTACATAGATTGAGAGAAGCAAGTAGTTTAAGTAGTAAGGATAATGAATTTCTGAAATATGCTCAGGACAGTTTCTGCATGGTTTGTTTTAGATCTGACAAAGGACAAGGCCATACTAGATTTAGTGATGAATACCAAATGAGAATATGTTAATAATCTGACTTGCAAATAGTGTTTGGTATTGTGAAAGAGAAAGGAGCATGAATCACAAACCAAGTTTTAAAAATTTAGTTAAGGCAAACTTAGAAGTGCTGAAAAATAAATCGACCATAGTAAATTAAGCTAAGCTGTTGATGGGTAAACCTATGGACAAACAATGTGAAACATTCAAATAAATAGTTGGAAGATAGAAAACTAGTATATGGCCTCAAAAGGCAAAAAATTTAATTTGTTCAGATAAGCAACTTTGGCCAACAAACAACAGGCACTATTTAATTAAAGGTTGTGCAAATTCAGCAGACTAGGAGGGCTGTAAAGACAACAAAGTGATGACAATAAAGTAATGACAGGTGCAAAAGTGGAATATGAACAAAAAAATTGCAAGCAGTATCAAAGCTAAATTTTTTTTTATAAATATAAATAAAGGAAGTTGTAATAGGGAATGCAAATCCATTAAAACAGATGCATCTGCAACTACGAATAAGGCAACAACAGGCTTGTTAAATGACTCCTTTATATGTTTTCACTGCAAAAGAAAAAGGCAAACACCAGCAAGTACAAGGGAAACTAAAATTCAAGCATGGGGACAAAATTAGTGAACTTAGTATTGGTTAACAAAAAAGTAATGAAGAAAGTAAGCGAATTTAAGGTCAACAAATCCCTAAGGTCTGGTGATTTCCATGCAAAGCAATTAAAAGATATAAGGCAATGGAGAATTGAAAATGGCACTATTATAATTTCCTAAAATTCTCCATATTCAGATATTGTGCCTTTGGTTTAGAAAATTACAAACTTCAGTCCATTATATAGGATAAGGAAAAACCAATTAACTGCATACTTCTAGTTATGAGAACTTTCCTGCAATCTATCATCAGAGACAGGGCACTTCAAAAAAGTATGAGCTGATCAAATACAATCAGCACAGATTTGTGACTGATTTGAAAGTTCTGATCTAGTTATTAAAGAGGTGGACAAGGAAGTGTTTATGGATTTAGTCTCCATTTTCACCTACACCCCAAAGTACTTGAACATATTGGCATCTCCCAAATCCATGCTCATCATTCCCACAACTACATATTTGAATCTCTTCAAACAGGTTACAACCCCTGCTTCAGCACTGAAACAGTCTAATTAAAGTCATTGATGACAATTTAGAAATAATCATGCCTCTGGTGCACAATTATTTTTCATCCTTCACTTGCCTGCAAACTTTGGCCTAGTTAAGACTACCATTGTCTTCCAATCCCACTTCTCAGTTGGTCCAGTCAGATAAAGCAATTGAGACATAGAGGACCAGAAAAATTCCAATCATTGTGCTGAATTGGTCATTTTAATTGGAGCAGGGGCTGATATTTTGGGAGGGGGAATGGAAGGAATTTTTCCAAGAGAGAAATCAAATCAAAATAATTTGCCACTGTTTTGTTACTTGCAATGTTAAGAGCAGACTATTTCGATAAATTATCAAGTTAATCCATATATGAATGTACAAACTATATTTTAGAATGGCCTTAAAGTTTCACGTGGTTGATCCCTGCTAACAAGTGATCTCATAAATCTGATCCTTACAGAACAAACTTTCTTGGTTGTTAAAACTAAAAGCATGACATCAAATATATTCAAATGCATTATTATTTAGATTACAGGTACAAACTCTTAATATTGGTTTAAAAACCGAAAAGCAAATTCAGTTATCTTTTCTTCAGTACTGCAGCCTTGTAATATTAAAACCTATAGTCCAAATACATTTCAATAATTTCTACTGAACTCACCTATACTGTTGTGATCCTTGATATTTTTCTCCTGAAGTTGTTCTAACCGTACTGCATTTAAAAAAAGCAGCATTTAGATTTTTTAAAATTTATAAATACAAAGATGAAGCTGAAGAGAATTTTGAACACTTGAAAAAGGGAAACAAACAAAATTTGAATAATTTACGTATCATCCTCATCTAGAGCAATAGCAGCAATAACCAAGAATAAAAGCATTGGATATATTGCTGAATGAAAATTTCAGCCTCCAATAATGACCACACTTAAAAAGTGTACACTTCAATGACCCAATGTTGCGATCATTAAGTTTGCCATCTCTTTACTTGTAACCTTATTCAATACATTTTGAGTTTATTGACAATTTACATATAACATATCCACTTGTTCAAAAAATGCTACCTCCTTCAATTCAATATGTATGAGAAGCTTTACAATGTTAGGGTTCCTGACCAGAAATTACCGATTCTCCCAGCAGTCTCTAAATTATAGTGGGAGAGAGCAGGAAAAAAAAAAGAATTTAGTAATCGGAAAAATACATAATTCAAAGCATATTTAGAAAACTAATGCTTTTGACATGCATGTTGTGGTCAGATGTTTTTAACAACATGCAGAGGAGGCAAAGAAAAAACAAGAAGGGCAAAAAGATACTTGATCAAGCAGTGTAGCTTTTAGAATTGGAATGATTGGAGGTGAGGAAGAGGAGGTGTTAGAAATTGGGAGAGAAGAAGAAATCGGCTGAGCTGAATTCCATTAGTGATCAGTCAGAAAATTATAGGCTGATCTCTTAGCTGTCTGGATGGCAGGGTTTTATAAATCTCAAGTTCTTTGCCCATATTTTTCCGTTAAGCAAAAAATCAATGAGCCACTTGAAATTCTACTTACCTTGTAAAGCATTAAGACGTTCATTGGTGAAATCATTGTCAGCTTGTAAGGCTTCAATCCTAGCCTGAAGTAACTGTTCCTTCTCTTCCATTTCATCTATTGTGTGTTGTAACTCCTTCTTCTCCGACAGGGCTTTCTGCTGAATCTCTTCTTGTTTCCCCTCTGCCTGCTGTTCAGAGATAAAATTGGCATAGTAAATCACTAAAAAGCAGTCACAATGGTTAAGGATTTTCAAACTGGAAAGAAAGACAGTGGTATTATGGTTATGTTACTGGACGAGTAACAGTCGTCCATAGCAGTTGGTGGAATTTTTAAGAATTCCAGTAGAAACAAAATCTGGAATTGAAAGCTGTCTCAAAGATGGTGACCATGAATTTATTGGTGAATGTTGTAAAAGCCCATCTAGTTCACTAACATTCTTTTGGGAAGAAAACCTGCCATCCTGACCAGGTCTGATCTACATGTGACTCCAGATCCACAGCAATGTGATAAATTCTTAACTGCCCTTGCCCTCTGAAATGGCTGAGGAAGCGACTCAATTCATAAACAACTAAGATGAGCAAAATATTGGCCTTGTTAGTAATGTCCACATTCCATGAAAAATAAAAATAAGTTCTCAGCAGTGCTATTCAACATTGTCTGCTTCAAGCAGTACACGTGGGACAAGCTGGGGTTCCATTTCCACGTTTCCAGTAGCAAAGAAGTTCCTGACATAGAGAATCCTACTGGAGCGTGTAAATGCCTTTTATTGGACATGTTTTGCCATTCCATTGTGCCAGCTCCCGCCAATGACATAGTGAGCTTCTTGCCTTGAAAGATTGGGGACCCCAATGCTATATTTTTAAACATCATTGGCGAGTTTCCTCATTTCCCCCACTGTATCATCCCTCTATGTTAAGGTTCAAGAAGAAACTAGATATAGTTCTACGAGCTAAAGGGATCAAGGGATATAAGGAAAAGTGGGGCAGGGGATCAGGATTTTGAAATTGATGATCAGAATGAGTGGCAGAGCAGGGTCAAAGGGCCAAATGGCCTATTCCTGCTTCTAGTTTGTACAATTCCACCACCCCCAACACCAATAAACTCCCCTCCACCCCCACGAAAAATGCCAAGGAGGGGTGTTTCCAATGGCAAAGTCCATGGAAGCTGAAGTATTTGTGTCCACGTCTATAGTTTGGGGAGTATCCCCAAATAGTATAGAAACAGGAGAGGAGAGGTCACCCTGTTGGGAGTCTTTTATAGACCTCCTAAAAGTTCTAGAGAGGTAGAGGAAAGGATTGCAAAGTCGATCCTGGACAGGAGTGAAAGTAATAGGGTAATTGTTATGGGGGACTTTAACTTTACTAATATTTATTGGAATAGCTATAGCTCTAGCTCGTTAGAGGGGTCAGTTTTTATACAAAGTGTGCAGGAAGGTTTTTTGACTCAGTATGTAGATAGGCCAACTAGAGGTGCTGGACAATGAGCCAGACCAGGTGTTAGACTTGGAAGTTGGTGAACATTTTGGTGATAGTGACCACAATTTAGTTACGTTCATCTTAGTGATGGATAGGGATAGGCATGAAGCTGGGGGCAGTAGTTATAGCTGGGGGAATGATAATTATGAAGCCATTAGGAGAGAATTAGAGTGCATAGGTTGGACTAGAAACATCTGAAATGTGGAGCTTACTCAAGGAGCAGCTACTGCGAGTCCTTGATAAGTATGTCCCTGTCAGGCAAGGAGAAAATGGTCGAGTAAGGGAACCATGGTGAACTAAAAAAAGTTAATTCGCTGGTTAAAAGGAAAAAGGAGGCTTATGTCAGGATGAGGCTTGAAGGCTCAGTTAGTGCAATGGATAGCTATAGATTAGCCAGGAGGGAGCTAAAGAGTGAGTTGAGGAGAGCTAAAAGGGGACACGAGAAGACTTTGGCTGAAAGGATCAAGGAGAATCCTAAAGCTTTCTTTAGATATGTTAAGAATAGAAGATTGGTTAGGGCAAGATTAGGGTCAGTCAGAGACAGCAGTGGGAAGTTGTGCGTGGAGCCTGAAGAGATTGGAGAGGCACTGAACAAATATTTCTCATCGGTATTCACGCAGGGAGATGTAAATGTAGTTGTGGAGAACACTGGGATACAGGGTTGTAAACTGGAAAGTATTGAAGTAGATATGGAGGATGTGCTAGATATTCTTGAGGGTTTGAAGTTAGATAAGTCCCCTGGGCCGGACGGGATTTACCCTAGGATTCTCTGGGAGGCAAGAGAGGAGATTGCAGAGCCTCTGGCTCTGATCTTCAGGTCGTCGTTGGTTACAGGTATAGTGCCGGAGACTGGAGGATAGCGAATGTGGTCCCATTGTTCAAGAAGGGGAATAGAGACTTTCCTGGGAATTATAGACCGGTGAGTCTTACTTCTGTTGTGGGCAAAGTATTGGAGAGAATTATTAGGGATAGGATTTATAGTTATTTAGAGAGAAATGAATTGATTGGGGATAGTCAGCATGGTTTTGTGAAGGGTAGGTCGTGCCTTACTAACCTTATTGAGTTTTTTGAAAAAGTGACCAAAGAGGTGGATGGGGGTAAGGCAGTTGATGTGGTATATATGGACTTTAGTAAGGCGTTCGATAAGGTGCCCCATGGAAGGCTTCTGCAGAAAATGCAGATGTATGGGATTGAGGGTGATTTAGCTAATTGGATTAGGAATTGGCTAGCTGATAGAAGACAGAGGGTGGTGGTTGATGGAAATTATTCATCATGGAGTTCGGTTACAAGTGGTGTACCTCAGGGATCTGTTTTGGGGCCCCTGCTGTTTGTAATTTTTATAAATGATCTGGATGAGGGTATTGAAGGATGGATTAGTAAATTTGCGGATGACACCAAAGTCGGAGGAGTGGTAGATAGTGAAGAGGGGTGTTATAGTTTGCAGAGAGACTTGGACAAGTTGCAGAGCTGGGCCGAGAGGTGGCAAATGGGTTTAATGTGGAAAAGTGTGAGGTAATTCACTTTGGCAGGAATAATAAATGTGTAGAGTATAGGGCTAATGGTAGGATTCTTAATAGTGTTGATGAACAGAGGGATCTTGGTGTATTTGTGCATAGATCCCTGAAAGTAGGCAGTCAAGTCGATAAGGTTGTTAAGAAGGCATACGGAGTCTTAGCTTTTATTGGTAGGGGGATTGAATTTCGGAGCCGCAACGTCATGTTGCAACTGTACAAAACTCTAGTGCGGCCGCACTTGGAGTATTGTGTGCAGTTCTGGTCCCCACATTATAAGAAAGATGTGGAGGCATTGGAGAGGGTACAGAGGAGGTTTACCAGGATGTTGCCTGGTATGGAGGGCAGGTCTTATGAAGAGAGGCTGAGGGATTTGAGGTTGTTTTCGTTAGAAAGAAGGCGGCTAAGAGGAGACCTTATTGAAACATATAAGATGATTAGAGGTTTAGATAGGGTGGACAGTGATAGCCTTTTTCCTGGGATGGAGAAAGCTAGCACGAGGGGACATAGCTTTAAATTAAGGGGTGGTAGTTATAGGACGGATGTCAGAGGTAGGTTCTTTACCCAGAGGGTGGTAAGGGTATGGAATGACCTGCCTGCTGCAGTTGTAGATGCGCCAAGTTTGGTGGCATTTAAGAGGTTAGTAGATAAGTTTATGGATGAAAAAGGAATGGTTTAGGTTAGAGGGTCATTGCTTTTTCTTAATTGGTTGGCGCAACATCGAAGGCCGAAGGGCCTGTTCTGCGCTGTAATGTTCTATGTTCTATCCAGCAATAGAACAATGAGCTTTTCCCATCTATATTAACTCTGACTCAAAAAATGTAATATTCTGCCCTATGTTTTTAGATTAACTTAAAAAATATTATAGACAGTTAACCTAAAAATTTTGACATCAAATAAAATGAAAATACCTACAAAGAAAAGCTACATAAGGTAGAAGTGTGAAAACAGATTGACAAAATAAAAATATGACTGCTAGATAAATAAATGCAAACTTACTATTGCTGAAGTTATATTATTTTGTGCAAAACATTTCACTTTTCTACTTATGTTCACTTAGTTCTGCAGTTTGCATATGCAATACCAGTTTACAATAACTGATTCGAATTTCAATTTGCAATAGCCCTTAGTAGCAAACGAAGTATATTTAGAGCGTGCAGATATAATATTTAGAAGCAGCTGAGAGTTAAATGTTCAAAAAATGTTTAGAACGTACAAGAAATCTTGTGCCACTTTTCTTAAGGTGTCTTATATTAAAGATGTGTCTTTTTAAAAAATCTACAGATACAGTAAGGTGCACAAATCATCACTTTGTACTTAAGAAAAGGAAACCAGAATATTATTAGTTCTTTTAAACAAAGAACATCAAATTGATGTTGTTTGTCAATTGCCCAAAAGTAATTGCATAATTGTGTAGATGTAATGCTTTAGATGTATTACATAAAAATCTATAAAGATGTAAAGATGCACAGGTTATAGGAATCATATGCCACCGTCAGCAAAAAGGCAAAAATGAACCTTGTGCAAACTTTGTATGCTGTATGATACAAGATTCCATCCCTTAACTTTTAAGCAGAGACTAAAATGAGTACAAAATCTTTCAGATGGATATTTTATTACTCAAAGAAGGCTAATATAGAATTCAAATCGTGAACTGCAGGATCAATTAAAGATTGAGAAAACATATATGAAATGGTACTTTTCAGAATATTATATAATTTTAAGGAGTTAATAGGCAAAGCTGCTGGCCACCTGGCAAAAAAGCGGTTTTCTTCCTGGAAAAATGTAAGCAATCTCTAGCAGTTGGTGATCAAGACAAAACAAAGATAATGGCCATGATGATGGTGCTCTCAGGGATCCTTCCTGTACTTTACGTACTCTCTTATCTCTACAAGTGTCTGGTAAGAGTTAACAAATGGCATCCAGCACAAGATAAACCAAAAGATGACTTCACCCATAGTGGCTGACAAGGGGAAGATGATATTTTGGATGCCTTCCCTTTTACTCATTGGCCAACACTATTTGAACAAGTGATTGACATCAGGTAAACAACTCATAAAAGCCCATAAAAACAAAGTTTAGTAACAGTTGTTTAGGGGTTTAGGGGACAGTCTTCCTCAAACTGGAGAAGACAGGAAAAGAAAGAGTTTTTTTAACACCTCAGTCAACTTGAAGAGACAAAGAACAAAGAAAGAAAATGACTATGCAAACAAACAGACAAGAGAAAACTGTCAAAACTGCTCTCACTTGTCACAGATCATTTTTCAGTCCATTTAAAACTTAAAATAAAAGTAAAAGAAAAAATCCAGTTGGTATCACAGACCCACACATTTTTGACTGATCTTAATTACATGGACACTTCTGTCCATCCTGTAATCCCTTCTTTTGAACCTATTTTAATAATTTTCTTTACTGGCCTACCTAAATGCTTCATTCCACAAGTCTACTCACAGTTCCAGTAAAAATTTCATCAGACTCTGAACTTGTTCAGGTCAACTTTGTTGATTATTGAGAACAATAATCAGGTTATTCGGAAGCAAAATTTTCACCTTGATTAATCCAATACAGAATTATAAGTTTTTCTTATTAACTTTAAGGTTCTTGATCCCCAACTTTGCTCACTTCCAAATGCAACATTGATGAGATGGCCAAAAGATGTTACCAGTATCTTGCATAGATAAATGGAATTTTTAAATTTGTATTGCATAATTTTGCCAAAGCAAACATTGGCCAATTGCCTTTTCACATTTACAAGCTCCAGGTCTTGGTCTTTGACAGAATGGTATACAACCATGTCTTTAATCTTACTCTCTTTCTTACTGATTCTTACACCAAAATTCTCACACCCAGCCTGTCACTGGAATAGGGTAAGGGTGGACAAGGGAAGGTCCATTGACCTCAGACAGGATTTTTGGATCTCGGGATTGAGCAAAGCCTTAAAATCCTGTCCATAGTCTCTCACTTTAAATATTCTCACAGTTTCACTCTGGCTCTATGATCCAAAATCCTTTCCTATCCACAGACATTATATCCTGTGCCTCTTACATCATTATCTGCAAATCTGAAGATGTGCTAACTGTATTCTTGACCAAGCTAATTATGATACATCTTAAAAACTGAAAGGACCTAAACATGGTCTCTGGAGTACCTCACTTATTCAGAAGTGTTGAATAACTGAATGTAAAGTTGGATTCTGCACTAAGCTTACCTTCCTTCTAAAAATGCAAAAAATCTCAAAATTCTTCCATTAATACAAGAAAGAAATGGTAATTTTAAAAATATTGTTTACTTAAAATGCAATTCATTCAAGCTTACCTTTAATTTGTCAGTGAACTCTTTAATTTCATTAACAGCTCCATTGTACTTATTGGCCAGTTCTCTCAGTTCTTCCTGTGTTCTATCATTCATTTCCTTCAAATGGGTGCATTCATCTTCTGTGTTACTCAGACTTCGCTGTAATATTAAAATACATTAATATTGTTAATGAATTCTGGAATGATTTCAGACCAGAGGAAATAATCCCCTGGATTTTTAAAATCACACACTAGAAAAGTCAGCAATTCAGCAGTTGTTTGTTCTTCATAAGATCTGGAATAATGCAAACTGACTCTATGCATCAAAATATTTACCCAAGACAGAACATTCACCATGTACTCTTGTTGAAAATATAAGCATTTGCACGTCAAAACCTGCACTTAACCAATTTCATTCTAATTTCTTTGCATAATTTAATCTTTGATTTGAGGAGCATCTGAAAAACAATCCAAAACCAAGCACAATAATTTAGTAGAGGACATTTTTTAGCAAAAACATTCTTCCTTCAACACCATGTAAAATATATGTCAGGGAATTTTCACAAATTAGTCTCCTAACCATCTGTATTTCAGATATTTAGAAAGATTGGATGTGGTATTTTATAAATAATAACACATTTCCCCAATCTTCATAATTATTTTGACAAATTAATTTACATAGCACTAACTATTTTTGATAGGCAGCATTTTGCATATCTGTTAGCTGGGGAAAAAGATTCAAACCTCATAAGATTGACCAATATTATACTAATTGATCTGGACCTAAAATTTTCATGAAATAAAATAGGCAAAATCCACAAAGTCCATACTCTGAAGAGTTGAGTTTCATTATCTCTTATTTGACTGGGTACATTATTGCACCAATATTTACTGTTTAGAGATTTTAAAAATCATAGGGAATATTTAAGAATCAAATTACCTCCACCTCTGAAAGCTTCCGGACTACTTCTATTTTCTCCTGAAGGACCCGCCTCAAGGACTCTTTGGCTGTTGTCTCATAGCTATGTTTGTCTTCTTGTAATGCCACCAATTCTTTTCTTATGCCATCGTCAGTTTGGTTCTGTTAGGTATAGACAGGAAGGGAAATTATATGGCTTATAGTCCAGCTGCACAAATTAGTGAAAAATTAACAGAAAAATTTACAACCTCCATTCCACCACACCAAATCAAGAGTTTCAAATAAAAACTCTGCTAGACAAATATTTTGTTTTAAACTACTTTTCAATTTAGAGCCAGAGAGCTGGTTAAAAAAAAACTTTTAAATCCAATGTGTATTAACATTTTTTAAAAAAGGAATTTTTACCCAAGATAAGAGAGCACATTATAGACACTTGTGGAAAATTAAATGAAGTCAATCAATTCTGTCTTCTTGTGACAGATTTTGGTCACTATGTTTGGGAGTTTTGCCTATCAAAATATCAAATAAATTCACTGTTCATCTAAATATAGTTGAACAAAACACTTGATAAAATTGGTATTTTGCAAAATTCAACTTGCTTTACGTTGTTGGAAATAATTGAAGAATTGCAAGCAATCAATCTATCACCAACATTCTCTATTTTCCAAGTCCTGGCATTCATCGTCATTATATTTCTATCGTTCCTGTTAACTACTCTTCTGTTCCTCCTACGTAATTACGTAAGAAATAGGAGCAGGAGTAGGTCATCTTCTAAGGGTCTAACATTTACTTTAGTCACTCTTTTCCCTTTTACATATTTGTAAAAACTTTTACTACCAGTTTTCATATTTTGTGCTAGCTTAATTTCATTATCTATCTTACTTTTCTTTATCACTTTCTTAATAAATCTTAGTTGTTTTTTTAAAGCTTTCCCAATCTTCTGGTTGCCCACTAATTTTGGCCACTCAGTACACATTGGTTATTAATTTGATATTCTCCTTTATTTACTTTGTTATCCATGGCTAGTTATCCCTTTTCTTACATTCCTTCTTTTTCACTGAAATATATTTTTGCTGATTTGAGACCGTGCCTGCAAAATCTGAATTACAGCTCACTGGTCCT
Source organism: Sphyrna mokarran (assembly GCA_024679065.1). Taxonomy (NCBI): domain Eukaryota; kingdom Metazoa; phylum Chordata; class Chondrichthyes; order Carcharhiniformes; family Carcharhinidae; genus Sphyrna; species Sphyrna mokarran. The sequence continues at coordinate 109,817,963 of JAGIQG010000003.1, forward strand.
CTATCTTTGGCCTACTTCCCTCCCCACCTCTCCTCCATTTCTTCAAATCCTATTCTATGATTTCATTTTCCTAGTATTTGTTTTCTTTCCCCCAAAAAACGCTACTTGTAGTTTTATTTCATACTCTACAACTACAATTCACTAAACTTTAATGCTTATTTGCACATATACCTCCTTCCACTCACAAAATCCTGACCAAGGTCAATTGGGTTTCCATTTCCCAGTAAACTAATTTACTGCTTTAAAATTTCTTCATATTCTTGCCCAGTCCAATCTCAACAATGTCCTCCCACAGCATATTCCTCTGCACACCCAATGTTACTCACGTTGGTTTATTTCTTATTGGAATTATCAAAGTATCTCTGTCCTGTCCTTCAGTCATACTTTTATTTTACCCATTTTAGCACATCTTTCCTTCTTCCATACTGTTTAATTTGCATTGCTTTTATCCACTGTCCTATAAAGGACAATGATTTCTTTCTATTGAGTCATCAAGGTTTACAGCATGGAAACTTTTTTTTAAGCCCCAAAGCTAGTCCCAATTGCCTACATTTAGCCCATAATGCTCAGCACCCATCTTACCCATGTAACTGTCTAAATGTTTTTTAAAAGACAAAACTGTACCTAGGTATATTACTACTTCTGGCAGCTTGTTCCAGACATTCATCATCTTCTGTAAAAAAAAAATTGCCCCTCTGGACCATTTTGTATCTCTTTCTTCTCACCTTAAACCTATGCCCTCTAGTTTTAGACTTCCCTACCTTTGGGAAAAGATATTGACCATCTAGTTGATCTATGCCCCTCATTATTTATACAATTTCAACAAGACGTCCCAACTCCCAACTTCTGACCGATGAAACCAAGCATGCCTTCTTCACCATAGCTCCTCTTTCAAGGAGCTATGAACATCAACCCTAGATCTCTTTTTCTGTAACTCTCCCCAATGCCCTACTATTAACTGAGTAAGTCCTGATTTGGTTCAATCTGCCAAAATGCATCATCTCGTATTTATCTAAAGTAAACTTCATCTGGAAATCAATGTCATTTAAGTAATGCCATTGTCATTTAAATTCTTCTACCACATTGCAAAGTTAAAGCATCTGCAAAGTTCAGTTAGCTGTGTCCAATCTAAACATTTACATTCAATGCCATTTCCTTTGGTTTGAAAGGAAATTTATATCCTTTGTATCCTAAACAAGCAACTCTTCATTATTCCACAATTATGGGATGGGATTCTTCTAAATAAATTCTAATTGTCAAATTTGCATAAAAACTGGAGTAAATCCAATTTAAGAAATGTATTAAAGCTAAGTTATTATAGTTTGAAATTTTCTTTCCATATTCAATATTTAAAAATGTGATTCCCAAATGTAAAAGACTGATAATTGTGAATATCCGCATACTATTAAAAAAGGACAAACAAGCCTTTAACAATGAAATATAAGCTATACTTTAGATTAATGTTATCATATATGTATCCATACATTTTGGGACCACATTCATCACATCAAATGTTCAGATGGATTTTCTTTTATATAAATCAAAACTAAGTTTGAGCCAAACACAACATTGGTAACTGAACAAAGCCAATTGCCTCAAATACATTAAATTCGTAGAAAAATAGCCAATTAAAAAAAGAGGAAGCAAGAAGAAATTGACAATAAACAACTTGTCGGCAAGAGGAAGCCAACCAATGAAATTATTTGAATTATTTATTCAAATTACTTCAAATGACACCTTGATCTCTCAGTGTCAATAACATGGAACACTGGAGATTACCATTTGACTGACTGTATAAATATCCATTTCATTCTTATTTCCACCCTCTCTGTATTCTTTCGCATTCATTTGAAAGACTTCTTCAATTCCTTTTTAAATATGCTCCAATGGTCCCTCATGTATTTAAAGAAAACTACATTCTTCGAGCTGTAATGGTCAGTCTCTGCTCCCATTACTGATTCAACAACTGATAGGAACAATTTATCCCTATTTCTTCTTCAAAGTTTTTCATAATTTTGAAAATCTGTTTAGAGCCTCCTTAACCTTCACTATTCCATTGAAATGGCCCAACTGAGCCTTTCTTTGCAACCATAACCACTTACTTGTGAAATAATTAGAGCAAAGCAAAACAGTTAATGGCATTACTTACCTTTGAATAAGCTTGCAACTGGTTTCCCATTACTTCTAGCCTTGATAGCAACCTGTCTTCATCTATTAAAGCCTACATTAAAATAGTAAACCACAGAGAAAATGTCATTTCAACTGCAGTTACTCAAGAACTTTATGAAATCTGAATGCATTAAAAGTGTTTTGACCAAGATTTCTCTACAGTTTTACTGGAAGCTTCCAACAGGCATTCAACCCATTTTCATTCTATAAAATTGATCTAAAAAGGTGTGTACTTTAATGGACAAAATTTAAGCTTCAGAAAACTATAAAAATTGTACTCTATTATCATGGTGATTTGTGATCTTATATTATCACATTGGGTGACGAGCTGGTGCCTACTTCTGATCGCTTACAAACTGCTCATGTATTATAGGCAAGAGTAAAATAAACTCAGCTGCACCAAGCACTCAAATAGCAATTTTAAATCATTATTCATAGACATCCAATAAGAATTAGAAGACGTTTCCATTGTTACTTCCATTTAGAGCAAGAGATTAATTTCATCCTTTTTTTTAAAAAATATTGCTTGATTCTCAAAAACTCTCTGGATCAGAAGAGAACTGTTAAACTGTACTTGCATACACAGGGTAATTTCCAGTTATCACAAATTTAAACAAACAATTTGAATGAAGGAGTGTTTCCCATACAAAATGTGTTCGCTCTGCAAAGACACTAAAATAACAGTGTGAACCCCAATAATAATTCCTAACCCAGGGAAAAATTGTTATGCACCAACACTAATGTAATGTAAATACTGTCTTACAGTGGTTTCACAAATGTGAAATATTGATGAATCTAACCAGCTTTTCATAAATCAAGTTTTAACATCACACTTTAAACACACCACCACATTGCTTGGGTTTGATACAATGATACCAATTTCAAGAAAGGATTTTATATTACTTTAAATTGGAGCTTTAATTGTACAGACAAAATACCACTAAAGAATTCTGAATGAAATTCATTTTCCCCATACTGGTAGTCTAGAGCAAAATAATTATTAATTAAATGCTGCAAGTATATTAGTAAGTAAAGTTCATCCTGGCACACACAAATGTACAACAAACTTAAAAACAAAATCTGGAATAAAAGCAAAACGCTGCAGATATTGGAATTCTGAAATAAAACAAAAAATGCTGTAAACAATCAACAGGTTAGATAGCATCTGCAAAAAGAGAAACATCTGGATTCAACTGTTAGATTATATCATATTGATTCCCAAAATTAATGGCAGTGATTCTAGAAGCCCAAACACAACTATATTCATTTCTGTTTTATAATATGTGATAAAAGGGCCCCAAAATGCAGGCAGCTAACAGGATGGACAAAAGTAATTTTAACTGAGTTCTTCCTATACATTAGTTTTGGAACATCTGAAGTCCTGCAGAGGAATCAATTTAAATTAAAAATGACAGCATACTATTAAGTAAAAGGCTAATTTCACTTGAATTATTTTCCAAATTTACAAATTCACTCCTGTATTATGAACTGAAAGAAACAGGGAAAGGGCCATAAGTTCTACAGTACACAATATTCTAATAGCATGAGAGAACAAGAGGCAGAAAGATACATCAGACAGACAAGTCAGTCACACAGAGAAAGAAAGGCATTAAAGAGACAGAATAGAAATAAATTCACAGGTTTCATTTCAAAAATTTATTTGGACACTTTGACAAACTTTGCAAGGTCAAAACACTTCAAAGCACGAAAGTTCCAAAGACATTCATAAGATTGTGATTGCACATCAAGAGGACACAGAGGCAAAATTTTAGGGAAGGTTAAAAATCCTGGATTTTCATTCTTGACTGGGGGCATTTCGATCAACAGCCATCTCACAAAACTTTAAATTGGACATGGGAGCTAATGATATGCTCCTGACAGAGAAAGAACTGTGGCTGAGAGATCTCTGGCTTCGAACAAAGATCACATCATTTTACGGACTTAGAGGAATTTGACTTCTAGTCACATGCATGAGTTTGGAATCACTAAGGTATGGCAGCAAATAAATCTTCAAGTTGATATTTGTTATTTGTAACCAGTCTTTTTCTGTCTTCAGCGGATATGCCTACATAGCCCTGGCTCTCCTCAAAACAGCAGACAATGTCAAGGCAACCTCTGTCAAAAATTATATATCACTGCAAGTTTCCAAGAGCTCAAACAAGGAGTATCATCCTGACTAGGACTTAATTCAAAACTGTCTTCTCTCTTTGCAAAACCAATTTGTCCATTTGTGTTATGCATGTCAGAAAACTCTCATGGGTCAGACTAGTCAACAACTCATATGATTAAAAGATGCCTTTTTTAGTGTAGAATATACAAGAGAACAGCGAATAACCAGAAGAACCTCAACCCAGACTCTGATTTAAAAGGTCAACATTGTGACCACAGAGCAATTGCCAGCATGACTATATCAAAGACAATGCTGGAAGCAAGTAGCAGCTATCTTTGCGAAAGCACACAGTTCAATGGAAAGGTGGTCTTACTAAAAAAAAAATCACATCCTCATAACAGGGGATGCCACCTTCCATAACAGAGGACATGGTAACAACACAGACAAGAAAAGAAGAGGAATAAAGGATTCGGAGATGAGCACAATGGTCATCCAACCCACAAGAAACATAATTTTAATGCCATAATTTTAAGGAGTGTAGTAAATAAGATAGATGAGCTTAGGGCGTGGATTGCTGCTTGGGAGTGTGATGTGGTGGCCATTACAGAGACTTAGTTGTCTCAGGGACAGGACTGGGTACTTCAGGTGCCGGGATTCAGGTGCTTCAGGAGGGACAGGGGTGGGGGCAAAAGAGGAGGTGGTGTGGCATTGTTGATCAGGGACAGTGTCATGGCTGTAGAGAAGGTGGAAGACGGGGAGGGATTGTCTACGGAGTCTCTGTGGGTGGAAGTTAGGAACAGCAAAGGCTCGATAACTTTGCTGGGTGTATTCTATAGGCTGCCCAACAGCGGCAGGGAACTTGAGGTGCAGATAGGGAAACAGATCCTAGACAGATGTAGAAATAACAGGGTTGTCGTGATGGGAGATTTCAATTTCCCAAACATCGACTGGAATATCCCAAGGGTAAGGGGTTTGGATGGTGTGGAGTTTGTTAGGTGTGTTCAGGAAGGTTTCCTGACACAATACGTGGAAAAGCCTATGAGAGGAAAGGCTGTACTTCACCTGGTGCTTGCTAATGAGGCAGGGCAGGTGTCGGATCTCACGGTAGGTGAGCATCTTTGGAATGGAGATCATAATTCTATCTCTTTCACGATAGCGATGGAAAGAGATAGGATCAGGCAGGCTAGGAACGTGTATGTCTGGAGTAAGGGGAAATATGAAAACATTAGGCAGGTAATTGGACGCATAAATTGGAAGGTGGTGTTCTTGGGGAAGAGTACAGAAGGAAAGTGGCGGTTTTTCAAGGAATGTTTGTCTAGGGTACTGCAAAACAACGTTCCGAGGAGTCAAGGAGGTTTTGGTAGGACATGGGAACCGTGGTGCACGAAGGTAGTGGTGAACCTAGTTAGGAAGAAAAAAAATGGTATATAAAAGGTTCAGAGAGCTAGGGGATGTTAGGGATCTAGAGGAGTATAAGGTGTGTAGAAGGGAACTTAAAAAGGAAATTAGGAGAGCCAGAAGGGGTCATGAGAAGGCCTTGGCAGGTAAGATTAAGGAGAATCCCAAGGCCTTCTACAAATATGTGAAAAGTAAAAGGATGAGAAGAGAAGGGATAGGGCCTATAAAAGGTGAAGGGGGAAAAATCTGTGTGAATCCGGAAGAAATGGCAGAGGTGCTTAACGAGTACTTTGCCTCGGTATTCACGGTGGAAAGTGAACTGGGAGATTGCACTGCAGGTTTGAGGCATACGGAAAAGATTGAGTATGTGGATGTTAGGAAAGAGGATGTGTTAGACCTGTTAAATTCTATCAAGATAGACAAGTCGCCAGGACCGGATGGGATGTACCCCAGGTTATGGTGGGAGGTGAGGGAAGTGGTTGCAGAGCCCCTGGCGATGATCTTTGCATCGTCTACGGAAACGGGAGAGGTTCCGGAGGATTGGAGGATTGTGGCTGTAATTCCTATCTTTAAGAAAGGGAACAGGGATAGTCCAGGAAATTACCAACCGGTGAGTTTGACTTCAGTGATTGGTAAGCTGATGGAGAGACTTCTGAGGGATAAGATACATGAACATTTGGAGAAGTTTGGACTGATTAGAAATAGTTAGCATGGTTTTGTCAAGGGCAGGTCATGCCTTACGAGCCTAGCTGAGTTCTTCGAAAATGTGACTGAACACATTGACGAATGAAGGGCGGTGGACGTAGTGTACATGGACTTTAGTAAGGTGTTTGATAAGGTCCCACATGCAAGGCTTCTGGAGAAGGTGAGAGGGCATGGGATCCAAGGGGCTTTGGCCTTGTGGATCCAGAACCGGCTTGCCAGCAGAAGGCAGAGAGTGGTTGTGGATGGGTCTTGTTCTGCATGGAGGTCGGTAACCAGTGGAGTGCCCCAGGGATCTGTTCTGAGACCCCTGCTGTTTGTCATTTTCATAAATGACCTGGATGAGGAAGTGGAGGGATGGGTTAGCAAGTTTGCCGACGATACAAAGATCGGTGGTGTTGTGGATGGTCTGGAGGGATGCCAAAAGTTGCAACGAGACATAGACAGAATGCAAGACTGGGCGGGGAAGTGGCAGATGGACTTCAACGCAGATAAATGTGTAGTGGTCCATTTTGGCAGGAATAATGGGATGAAGAAGTACAATATAAGGGGTAGGAGTCTTAGCTGTGTTGTAGAGCAGAAGGATCTCGGGGTCCGGGTACATAGGACTCTTAAATCGGCCTCGCAGGTGGAGGAAGTGGTCAAGAAGGCGTACGGTGTACTGGCCTTCATTAATCGAGGAATAGAGTTTAGGAGTCAGGAGGTAATGATGCAGCTCTATAAGACTCTTGTCAGACCCCAGTTGGAGTATTGTGCGCAGTTCTGGTCGCCTCAGTATAGGAAGGATGTAGAGGCTATTGAGAGGGTTCAGAGGAAATTTACAAGGATGCTGCCTGGATTGGGAGGCAGGCCTTATGAAGATAGGTTGAGGGAGCTGGGACTCTTCTCACTGGAGAGACGTAGGTTGAGAGGCGACCTGATAGAGGGTTATAAAATGTTGAGAGGGATAGATAGGGTGGACTCTCAGAGACTATTTCCCTGAGCTGAAATGGTCACTACGAGAGGACACAGATATAAGGTGCAGGGAAGCAAATACAAAGGAGATGTCAGGGGTAGGTTTTTCACTCAGAGGGTGGTGAGTGAATGGAACCGACTGCCGTCGGAGGTTGTTGAGGCAAACTCACTGGGTCTTTTAAGAGACTTCTGGATGAGTATATGGAAAAGAATAGGATAGGGGGTTATAGATAGGTCTGTGGATTAGTAGATGTGATCGGCACAACTTGTGGGCCGAAGGGCCTGTTTGTGCTGTATTGTTCTATAATAGAACCACAATCATCTTTACCACAACTGCTGAATAGACAAAGAGTTGTTCAATACCAAATAATGGAAAGACAGGATAAAAAGATACCCTGATGCCAGAATAAACTCCAAAATTACAGGAAGAACCAGCAGCAATAGAGCCTACACTCCTCTGACAGTAGTGTGAACAAGATACAGTCATGTCATAAGGCCTCCAAGCCACCTGACGTTATGAACCCAGAGACCTCAAGGAAGAATATGGATAATAACAAGGATGTAGACATAAGAATGTAAGAACTAGGAGCAGGAGTAGGCCATCTGGCCCCTCAAGTTTCCTCTGCCACTCAGCAAGATCACGGCTGATCTTTTTGTGGACTCAGCTCCACTTACCTACCCGCTCACCATAACTCTTAATTCCTTTACTGTTCAAAAATTTATCTGTCCTTGCCTTAAAAACATTCAATGAGGTAGTCTCAAGTGCTCCACTGGGCAGGAAATTCCACAGATTTGCAATCCTTTGTGTGAAGAAGTTCCTCCTCAACTCAGTCCTAAATCTGCTTCCTCTTATTTTGAGGCTATGCCCCCTAGTTCTAATTTCACCTGCCAGTCGAAACAACATCCCTGCTTCTATCTTATTTATTCTCTTCATAAGTTTTAAAGGAGAAATGTAGTGGTTATTGAAGATAGCGGGGTTAGAGGCATAAACACTGTCCTTTGCGACAAGGGTAAAGAACACCGAAGGGTGTGTTGCTTGCCTGGTTGCAAGGGTCCAGGATGTCGCATCTGGGCTGTAGAGGAACCTAGAGTGGGAGGGGAAAAATCCAGTTGTTGTGGTTCACGTGAGGGCCAATGATATAGGTAAAATAGGAACTAAGGATCTGCAGAGGGAGTACAAAAAGCTGGGTGCCAAATTAGAGAGGAGAACTAACAAGGTGCTTATCTCAGGATTGCTACCTGAACCACACGCAGACTGGCACAGGGTATGTAGGATTAAGGAGATGAATCTGTGGCTCAAGGATTGGTGTGAGGGGAATGGGTTTGGGTTTAATGGGGCATTGGCACCAGTATTGGGGCAGATGTGACCTGTTCAGATGGGATGGTCTACGTCTGAATCGTGCAGGGACCAGAGTCCTGGCGAATCACATAACTAGGACTGTAGATAGGGCTTTAAACTAATTTGGGGGGGGGGGGGGGGGCAGTGCAGGGGTAGGGGAAATTACAAAATCTGGAGTAAAGGAAAAGTTACATGTGCAGGTGAATGTTGAGGGGATGTGCTGCCTATTAGAGGAGTGGGGGCATGGGAGAGCCTAGTAGCGTTTCAGCCAATAAGGTCCAGGCAAACGCTGATATAAAGGCACTTTACCTGAATGCACGAAGCATTCGGAACAAAGTGAATGAGCTGATGGCGCAAATGGATATGATCTAGTGGCTGTTACGGAAACGTGGTTGCAGGGGGAAAAGGACTGGGAGCTAAATGTCCATGGCAATCAGGTGTTTTAGGAAGGATAGGGAGGAGGAAAAAGGAGCTGGGGTGGCGCTATTGATTAAGGATAGTATCAGGGCGGTAGTAAGAGAGGATATAGGCCCCAAAGACCAAAATGTGGAATCGCTGTGGGTGGAGAAAAAGAATAGTAACAGGAGGAAGACACTGGTGGGTGTGGTCTATAGGCCCCCAAATAACAACTTTTGAGGTGGGGCGGGCTATAAACAAATAAATAAGAGATGCATGCAGAAATGGAACAGTGTTAGTAATGAGTGATTTTAATCTGCATATTGACTGGGCGATATAAGTCGGACACAGTGGGCTGGAGGAAGAGTTTTTGGAATGCTGTCGGGATGGGTTCCTTGAACAGTATGTTACGGAACCGATAAGAGGACGTGTTATCTTGGATCTGGTACTATGTAATGAGGCAGGTAGAATTAGGGAAATTCATGTGAGGGATCCTCTAGCGACAAGTGATCATAGTATAGTAGAATTTATGATGCAGATGGAAGTTGAGGTAGTAGCATCCTGAACCTGTGTACTATGTTTGAATAGAGGGGAACTATGAGAGGATGAAAGAGGAATTGGCGACTGTGGATTGGAGGAGTACGTTGGTTGGTAGGATAGCTGAGGAACAGTGGGGAATTTTTAAAGAGATCTTTTTCGGTATTCAGCAAAAATATATTCCGATGGTGAAGAAGGATTGTAGGAGAAGGGAAAATCAGCATGGTTCTCCAAGGAAATTAAAGAGAGTATTAAATCAAAAGCTGAGGCATTCAGAACAGCTAAAAGTAGTGGGCGATCGGAGGATTGAGAAAGTTTCACACAACAGCAAAGAATGACTATGAAGGTGATTAAAAAAAGAAAGATAGAATATGAGGCTAAACTAGCTCGAAATATCAAAAAGGACAGTAAAAGTTTTTATAAATATATAAAGGATAGGAGGATGGCCAGAGTTAACGTAGGACCCTTGGAGGATGAGAGGGGTGGTTTAATGGTGGATGATAAGGATATGGCGGTGACCTTGAACAAGTTTTTTGTGTCGGTCTTCACAGAGGAGGACGTAAATAGCTTGCCCGAAATTAAGGATAGAAGAGTGGTCGGAGATGAGGTCCTTGAGGAGATTACAGTCACTGGAGAAGTGGTGCTTGATAGGGAAACGAGGCTGAGGGCAGATAAGTACCTGGGACTGGATGGAATGCAGTTTTCCAGTGTTTTCAAGGAAATGGCAGAGGTGATAGCGGATGCCTTAGTAATTATGTTTCAGAATTCGCTGGATTCTGGGAAAGCACCGGAAGATTGGAAAATGGCTAATGTTACGCCACTGTTTAAAAAAGGAAGCAGGCGGAAGGCAGGGAATTATAGGCCGGTTAGTTTAACGTCTGTAGTCAGAAAAATGCTTGAATTTGTCGTCAAAGCAGAAATAACGAGGCATCTGGATACAAACGGTTTGATCAGGCTGACGCAGCACGGATTTGTTAAGAGGAAGTCGTGCTTGAAGAATTTATTGCAGTTCTATGAGAAAGTGACTACTGTGATAGATAGAGGGGAAACGGTGGATGTGGTGTTTTTGGATTTTCAAAAGGTGTTTGATAAGCTGCCTCACAAAAGAATCCTGCAGAAGGTTAGGGTGCAGGGAGTTGGGGGTAGGGTGTTAGACTGGATAGAGGATTGGTTGTCTAATACGAAGCAGAGGGTAGGTATTAATGGGTGCTATTCTGATTGGCAGCTGGTGACTAGTGGAGTGCCCCAAGGATTGGTGCTGGGGCCTCAACTATTTTTCATTTACATAGACGATGTGGAAGAAGAAGCTGAGCGCAGGGTGACGAAATTTGCTGATAACACGAAGATGAACGGAAAAGCAAATTGCATGGAGGGTGTGAAAAGTCTGTAGAGGGATCTGGATAGGTTGAGTGAGTGGGCGATGACCTGGCAGATGGAGTATAATGTTAGCAAGTGTGAGGTGATCCACTTTGGTAGGAATAACAGTAGGAAGGATTACTATTTAAATGGTGAAAAGCTGCAGTAAGCGACAGTGCAGAGGGACCTGGGGGCCCTTGTGAACAAATTGCAAAAACACAGTCTGCAGGTGCAGCAGGTGATCAAGAAGGCGAATGCAATGTTGGTCTTTATAGCTAGGGGGATAGAATATAAAAATAGGGAGACACTTTTGCAACTGTATAGGGTACTGGTGAGGCCGCAGCCGGAGTACTGTGTGCAGTTTTAGTCACCGCATTCGAGGAAGGATACATTGGTCTTGCAGCGGGTGCAGAGAAGGTTTACTAGGCTGATACCGGAGATGAGGGCGTTGGATTATGAGGAGAGACTGTATCGGCTAGGTTTGTACTCTTTGGAGTTTAGAAGGCTGAGAGGGGATCTTATAGAGACGCATAAGATAATGAAGGGGATGGATAGGGTAGAGGTTGAGAGACTCTTCCCGCCTAGCAAAGATAGCAGGACTAGAGGGCGCAGCCTCAAGATTTGGGGCGAGGGTGGGGCTGCGGTTCAGATCAGAGTTGCGGAGCAGTTTCTTCACGCAAAGGGTGATGAATCTTTGGAATTCTCTGCCTGATGAAGTGGTGGAGGCTTCCTTGCTGAATATGTTCAAGTCAAGAGAGGACAGGTTTTTGATTGACAAGGGAATTAAAGGTTATGGGGAGAAAGTGGGAAAGTGGTACTGAACCACTACAGATCAGCCATGATGTTATTGAATGGCGGGCAGGCTCGAGGGGCTGAATAGCCTACTCCTGCTCCTATTTCTTACGTTCTTATGTCATATATTTCTATAAGGTCCCCCCTCATTCTCCTGCATTCCACTGAGTATAGCCCCAGTATATTCAGTCTCTCTTCATAAGTCAACTCTTTCAACTCTGGAACCAACCTAGTGAATCTCTTCTGCACCCCCTCCTGTCCCTGTGTATCCTTTCTCAAGTAAGGAAATCAAAACCGTACACAGTACTCCAGGTGTGGCCTCACCAGCACCTTATACAGCTGCAACATAATCTCACTGTTTTTAAACTCCATCCCTCTAGCAATGAAGAACAAAATTCCATGTGCCTTCTTAATTACCTGCTGCACCTGCAAACCAACTCCTTGGGATTCCTACACAAGGACACCCAGGTCTCTGCACTGCAGCATATCGCAATTTTTTACCATTTAAATAATAGTCCATCTTGCTGTTATTCCTACCAACATGGACAACCTGACATTTACCATAAATACATGAGATAAATGAAAATAACTTGAAAAACATTGAATAAAGATTTGGAGAAAGGTGTAGCATATAGAGCTGGCACACAGAGTTATCATGGGGTTAAGTACATTGCCGTCCACAAGTGATGCAAAAAAATACATGACTCACACCCAGGTAGTGTTGAACAGAGTTGTGGGCACAAGCTAGCATGGAGACAGCTCCTCGCTTAAACTCTATATACACACATAGTTCTTGTAATTAATTAATAAATATATGCAGTTAACCTACTTAAGAATATAAGGGGTTCATTCAGATATACCAAACAGTTTTTGACACCCTGTAACACTGCCTTAATGAGTATTGTCTGGTAGCTCTGACATCTATTATGAAGTGCTTCAAATGGCATGAATCAATTCTGGCCTCCCAGATCGTCTGGCTCCACTTCAGTTCACCTACCGCCACAACAAGTCCCCAGCAGTTGCCATTTCCCTGGCCCTACATTCAATACTGGAACACCTAGATAACAAAGACACCTAAGTCAGACTCCTATTTATCGATTACAGCTCAACTTTCAACACGATTCTTCTTACAAAACGTATCTCCAAACTCCGTGGTCTGGAGCTCAGCTCCTCGCTCTGCGACTGGACCCTAGGTCCAGTCCTAACTCATAGACCGCAGTCAGTGAGGATAGGCAACAACACCTCCTCTACAATCATCCTTAATACACGTGCTCCACAAAGCTGTGTCCTTAGCCCCTTACTATATTCCTTATACACCTCTGACTGTGTGGTCAAATTCCCCTCCAATTCAATTTTCAAGTGTGCTGATGACACCACCATAGTAACTTGTATCTCAAACAATGATGAGTCAGAATACCAGAAAGAGATACAGAATATGGTGCACTGGTGCAACCACAATAATCTCTCCCTCATTGTCAACAAAACAAAGGAGACAGTCATTGACTTTACAAAGCATGGTGCAGGACATGGTCTTATCTACATCAACAGGGACAAAGTGGAAATGGTTGTGAGCTTTAATCTTCTAGGTATCCAAATCACCAACAACCTGTTCTGGTCCCTTCACGCCAACGCTATAATTAAGGAAACCCACCAATGCCTCCACTTTCTCAGGAGGCTGAGGAAATTTGGCATTTTCGAGACTCTCACCAACTTTTACAGATGCACCATAGAAAGCATTCTTTCTGGTTGTATCACAACTTGGAATGGCTTCTGTTTTGTCTAAGACTCCAAAAGCTCATTCGATACACAAATCAGCCTCCCATCCACTGATTCTGTCTATACTTCCTGCTGCCTCGAAAAACCAGCCAGCATAGTCAAGGATCCCACGGACCCTGGACATACACTTCCACTTACTGCTGTCAGGAAAAAGATACAAAAATCTGAGGACACATACCAATCTACTCAAGAAGAGCTTCTTTCCTGCTGCCATTAGACTTTTGAATGGACCTACCTTGTATGAAGTTGATCTTTATACTCTAGCAATGACCTACCTTGTATGAAGTTGATCTTTATACTCTAGCAATGACAGTAACACTACATTTTGCACTCTCTCCCTTCTTTTTCTAAGTATAGTATGCTTCGTCTGTATAGCACACAATAAACAATACTTTCCACTATATACTAATACATGTGACAATAATAAATCAAATCAAATATTTTTGAGAAACTTCTGAGACAATGGTACAGGGATAGGTAGAATAGGAATGTTCAGAGATTTGTATGATTAAGTTTAGAACAGTTGAGCCAAAAGCAGTCGTAATTAATGTGGTTCAGTCAGAGCTGCGATGAACGCTTACATGATTTATGCAATAGATAAACTCAACTCTGCAACCTTTGGACTTTAGGACGGAAACATGAGGATGACTATATTCGGGGGAAATGATAGGAATGTGCAGAAATAAAGCCATTTTTAAAAATGCACATTGTAGCTTGCAAAGGTATAAATTTCATTCTCCAATCTGTGTAAATTTGGTATATTTTGTATTTGGTGGATTTGCCATGCTACATTGCCCTTTAATGTCCAAAGATATGTAGGTTAGATGGAATAGGCATTGGAAATGTGCAAGGTTATGGATAAGATGCTCTTTCGGAGAGTTGGTGCAGACTCAATGGGTTGAATGGCTTCCTTCTGCACTGTAGGGATTCTATCGTTCTAAAACACATTGCTTGGAATTCAAACTGCCACAGGTACATGTCATATTCACTGTTTCCTTCTGTATTAGCCGAAGTTTTACACACAAATACACTCTTGGTCTCTTTAGAAAAAAACAAAATTTATTCAAATACAGCTACTGAAATTTGACCTTTCACTTGTCTTGAAATAATTTTGAGAATCAACCAAACTGATACTTTTAAAGGCTAAAGACCAATGTATCTCAGTTCGTCTGAAATACTCCTGCAGTGTGATGGAAAGTAGTACATGTGTGCTCAGGTTGTGGGCTTTGCCTTTAGTTGACAGAATAAAAACTTTGAACAAAAAAATCTTTGGGGTGCTGAAGATTTCAGATAATAAATATAGAAACATGGCAAAATGTCAGACATTTCAAAACTCAGGCACTTTAAAGGTTTTTTTGGTGAATTGAATCATATCTTTCTCCACTGCAACAAAATAACAAATTTCATTATTTCCTTCTTACAACTCATTGATTAAATTATATCCTAAAGAGAGATAATTACAAATTGTGTTCAATGTTGGAAGTACCTGCCAACTACTGTCTGATGCCTCTTGGGTATTGGCTAGTAACCGCTGAAGGGTGGCCAATTTCTGTTCCAGCATCTGTTCTCGATGTAAGGCCTCCTGATATTTGGAAAATTAACAATACTTTAATATACTAGTATATTAGACAAACTTTAAGGTACTAGTGTGTCAGACAGTGTTTAATTTTTATCTTTGATAAAAATAACCTGAATCACATGGTGAGATAGCATTCAGTTTGTTCCGTGTCACATAATACATAATACCCAATTGTTTTTTCTGATCTATTCTTCTCATCTGAAGGAAACTGAAACTTCTTATTATTTTCTATAATCTGAATATCTCAAGTTATTCATAGTAGTCAGCTAGTGATTGATAAATGAAAAAAGATACTTTTACTCTTATTTCTCCTCTAAATCCTGTCATCTCGGATTTCATTATATCTCATTTGTTTTATTCCTTTTTCCAGCCTTTCAATCATGCACCCTGTTTTGTTTAATTGTTCTAGATTTGCAAAGCTTTGTACATCTAATTATTTCCATCTTGTACTCTCCTGCTTCAACCATACTCTTATGTTGACAATGGCAACAAAATATCCAAATATTTTTTTCTTGTATTTGTGCTCAAGCATTCATGATTCCTGTTAAAGTTTTTGATACACTATCTGCTTATCCTAATTTTGCTTCTTGATTAATGACCATTATTTACTCATTTACCAAAACATCAGTTCATCTTTTCTATTTTGCTCTTCACTTCCTTCATTCATGTGAATCTAAAATTCCCACTTTTATTATATATAAATTGGGCTTTGTTTCTATTTGCCCTAAGTGCTGCCTTCAAATGTGAATAGAAGGATACAGTTTATAAAATGTTCCATTAGCTACACAGTTGAATAGGTAATACTTGATGCCTGCAATATGTGAACAGGCTGATGACTAATGGTTTATTTTGTGAATAAGAAAAGACTATATAATTAAATAAACTGCATTGCTAGAATAGTAAATAACAGCAAAAGAACTGGTGGTATTACCTGTAAATACTGTGACAGCTGGAATAGTTCCTGAGAGTACATACTGGGAGAATTAGCAGCTACCTGAGAAAATGAAGAAGACATTTATTCAATATAATTGTTTTTAAGCATTATGACATAATTGAGACACTAAAACAATAAACATGTTCGGAACAGACATCCATTTTGTTTATCAGCACAGGTTTTTGTGAAATTCTCTTTTGAGAGACAGAGAGGTGAGAAAACAGAGATTCAACAAGGAGCCAATTAAAAATAACCACTTTCTTGGGACAGAACTTGAAGAACTTCCAAAGTCAAAAAGCATACCTTGTCGTATGTAAATAGATGCAGTTTCACCATTTCTCAGTGCAGTTAATTGGTAACATACATGAGCAATTTGTTTTTTTTTGCTCCTCTCATCTACGAGAATCTAAACAAAAATAATGGAGCTTGATTTTTAATTTGGCATCAGGAACCCAATGCCTAGATAATTTCCTGACCAGCCAGTGCTGTTGTACTATTCCCAAATACAAAGTAAGTAATTGACCTGCAAGACAAGTTTGGCACTCAATTAATAGAGCCATGAGCACATTGAAGGTGGCACATAAATACCAAGGGCTTTTCAAAAAAATAAGTGGCAACCATGATTGGCCATTTGCTGAAGACATGTCGCAGCAGGGTTCTGATTAAGCCAATATTGGCATGGGCAAGCATCATCAAGCAGTGCTAAGGTTTTCTGATACTTCTCTTGAGGCACAACGGAGCTCATTGTAGGCACAGCACTAATGTCTAAGACTGACTGCCTGGATAAGCGCAGCCTCCTTAGATACTGGTGCTCTTCATTTGCAGGCAACTGACTTGAGAGGTACATCTGGTGTTTTGGGTATCATCACCTTCTTCTTGAAAACCCACTGATCTCCACCTGTGCAAGTGACAGATTGATATTGTCAATGGATGAGCAATCCAGACACCTTGAGTAATTATCTAGGGACCGGGGTTTGAATCCCACCAAGGTAGATTGAATTCAATGAAAAAAAAGTCTGAAATTAAAAGTCAACTGATGACCATGGAATCATGACTGTTATGAAAACACTTCTGGTTCAATAATGCCCTTTAGAGAAGGAAATCTGCCACCCTGACCTGATCTGGACTACATTTGACTTGAGGCCCACAGCAATGCTCTCTGAAATGGCTGAGCTTCAGTTCAAGGACAAGAAGTGCTGGCCCATATCCCCAGGACAAATAAAACAAAAAGATGATAGCTAAAGCTCCTCTTTATTACTCCATCAAATGTCAGAGTAGCTTGTTCCTATCTCCATCAATCAGTTGGCTCTCATTTGTTCAACAGGGCTTCCTCTGCCAACCTCTGCTGATCTGGTGATGCCAATAGCCTGGCATCCCTATCACGATGCCAACCTCTCATTGGTGAGAAACACAAACTTCTCAAAACCAGTGGTGGCAACTCTATTACTGTTTGAGTAGCTTTATTCTGCCTTTTTAAAAAGTATCAATTAACTTTAATAGTTTCCAATTGCTGACGGGTTCCAGATGCTGCGTGCTCTGCCTGACAACTGAAAATTCAAAACTGCTTCTGAGACCTGAGAATGAATTCACCAGTGAGCTCAAGGAACATGTAACTGAAGGTATGCTGATTTTAGAATTTATCCACCACACCCTGCCCTCCCTTTGAAACTCACATCACCATTTGTAGGTGACAAGATAAGTATCGCCCTCTGGGAATGTGATTTTCAAAATTTATTCCCACCCATCAGCCTTTGAAAATCCAGCCCATAGAGTAAATCAGCTAGAATGTCTACAATAGAATTATCTTATTTGTATTGATTAATACATATATATGAACTAATTCTCTCCCAATGGTTAGTGATCGGAGATGGGAAGAAAATTGGAGACAGGGTGCAATGAAGTGGAGGGGGCATGACATTGATGCAGAGATTGGAATGGTCAAAAGTGGTGGGCTTGGGAAGAATCCCATGGTGAAATCGGGCACTACTCGGCAATTGTCATGCAAATCTTTACTGCAAAGTTCAATGAGGAATTCCCCAATGTATCTTTGATATGCCACCCCAAGATCTAATGCTGGAGAGCTCAAGAGTTACAACCCATAATTTTTCACTAAAGAAAACCAACAGCTATCTATTCAAAATAAATAATCAATCAAATAACTATGCAACTATCTAACAACAAATATTTAGTATTGTTGTAATAACTTCATACAAGACATTCAGAATGATGCATGATATCCACTTTAGCGGAGGAAGCTGCCATAGAATTCATATTATCACAAGTTCTGGACTTTATAAGGTAATTGTGTTTAAAAATATTTCTGCCTCGAGATAAAATTGGGAATTCCAGAAGCACTCCAGCATGGAGACATGCCAATGTGGCCTAGTTGCCATGGGAGCAAAACTCAAACAGAGGCCTATCAAAATATTAAGTGACAATTTTCACCCCAGGCAAATGCTTCTTAAGATATAGGAAGAGAGACAAAGCAGCTATGACGTATGGAGAACCAAAAGAGCTACTGCTGTTAGGAGCAGAGAAAGACTGTTTTGTGTTCACAACCAACAGGGTGCTCGTGATAGTTGATTTTACATTTGAAAGGAAAGGGGCAGAACAAATGGGAGTTTTGGCAACTTAAGGAACAAAGAGTTGATCCTTATTGGAAAAAATCACATCTGAAAGGTTTCAACTGAATTTTGAAGAATAAGGGTAGATTCTCGGAGGCTATTTCCCAGGGCTAAAATGGTTGCTACGAGAGGACACAGGTTTAAGGTGCCGGGGAACAGGTACAGAGGGGATGTCAAGGGTAAGTTTTTCACTCAGAGCGTGGTGAGTGAGTGGAATCGGCTGCCAGTGGTGGTAGAGGTGAACACGTTGGGGTCTTTTAAGAGACTTCTAGATGAGTACATAGGATTTAATGGAATTGAGAGTTATAGATAGCCCTGTTAGGTATGAATATAATGGCGCAACTTGTGGGCCGAAAGGCCTGTTTGTGCTGTAGTGTTCTATGTTCAACGTACTGGACAATTCAACCTTGCACAACAAGGGGAAATGAGCCTGCAGGAGAATTGGGAGTAACACTAGATCTATTTTTGTAATGCTGCACATTTGTAAGAATTTTTTGTTAGTATCCAACAAAAATGGTAATAAGATTCAAACATATGAACAAGAATCAGGATTAGGCCATTCAGCCCCTTGAGCCTATTCTGCCACTCAGTAAGATCATAGCTGATCAGATAATAACCTCAAATCTGCAGTTTGCCTACTCCCAAAAACCCATCACCCCCATGGTTACCACACTGTTTCCACAACCTTTTCAGGAAGAGAGTTTCAAAGACTCACAACTTGCAGTGGAAAGAAATTTCAGCTCATTTCCATTTTAAATATGTCACTCATTATTTTTAAGCAACAACCCCGAGTACTAAATTATTTCACAAGAAGAAACATTCTCTCCACAATCACCCTGTAGACACCTCAAGATCGTATTGTATTTCAATCAAGTCATCTCTTACTCTTCCAAGTTCTAGTGGATGAATCTAAATTATAGCGCTTAACGAATGCGAAAGTACCTTTTCTCTAGCTTGGTGCATGAGTTGTCTGTTAATTAATATTTGATCAATGTTGATTTTTAATTAATTGGGTTAATTGGAACCTTACGTAGCAATAATGTAGCTGATAGTTAAGGGATGAATGTGTCCAGGATACTAGAAAAACTCTTTGAATAGTGCCATGGAGCCTTGTATGTTCAATCCTAATAAGAGATGAGATGTTAAGCAACTTGCATGATTTTCAAAAGTACATCGCAGCAGTTACATAACCTAAGCAAAAGCTTCAAACTAGGCAAAATTTCTGAAAAGATATTTCAAAGAGACTACCTCCAATACTCTTTTTTTAGATATATAGCATAAAATATCAAAAGTGCTCCAAATCTAATTGCCTAAGTTTACTTCAAATTTCCAAACTTCTGACAAAGGGTCATTGACCTGAAATGTTAACTCTGTTTTTCTCTTTACACCTTTTGCCAAACTTAATGATTATTTCCAGATAAAATATAATATAATTATATTATATAAAATAATATAAATAAAATATAAATCTTGTCACATGGTTAATGACCATTAGTAATTTGAGAAATTCATCTTTTTTTCCAAAGTTATTAGTCTATACGAGGATTATAACAACATAGAACATCCTAATTGGATGGAAAAAAGCCTTTTGACAAATCAAGCCCATTCCCGCTTATATATATCATCAAACGTACATAAAAGCAGTCAACAAACCAATGTGACAGCTTCAAACTAGATAAAATTTCTGAAAAGATATTTTAAAGGGGCTACTTCCAAATATTCTAGTATTGAATAAAATATCAAAAGTGCTCCAAATCTATTTAAGTTTTTCCCTATAACCTTCAATCTCACTTCACACAGATAAATATGCAAGAACAAAATACTGCTGATGCTTGAAATTTGAACTAAAAACAGAAAATGTTGGAGATAATCATTAAGTTTGGCAAAAGGTGTAAAGAGAAAAACAGAGTTAACATTTCAGGTCAATGACCCTTTGTCAGAAGTTTGGAAATTTGAAGTAAACTTAGGCAATTAGATTTGGAGCACTTTTGATATTTTATGCTATATATCTAAAAAAAGAGTATTGGAGGTAGTCTCTTTGAAATATCTTTTCAGAAATTTTGCCTAGTTTGAAGCTTTTGCTTAGGTTATGTAACTGCTGCGATGTACTTTTGAAAATCATGCAAGTTGCTTAACATCTCATCTCTTATTAGGATTGAACATACAAGGCTCCATGGCACTATTCAAAGAGTTTTTCTAGTATCCTGGACACATTCATCCCTTAACTATCAGCTACATTATTGCTACGTAAGGACTTCGTTGTACGTAGATTTTCCTTTAAAATAATAGCACCAACACTTCAATTTGCAATTCATTGAATACAGAAAAAACTAGACACCCGGATAATTTGAAAAGTGTTATATCTTCCTTTAAAAAAACTTAGTGAATTCACACTGACTCAGATTCCAAATAAAATTTGCTCGAGTGAAAAACATCAATTGATAAATTAGCTGAACGTTTAAGTTTGA
Source organism: Sphyrna mokarran (assembly GCA_024679065.1). Taxonomy (NCBI): domain Eukaryota; kingdom Metazoa; phylum Chordata; class Chondrichthyes; order Carcharhiniformes; family Carcharhinidae; genus Sphyrna; species Sphyrna mokarran. The sequence goes on from JAGIQG010000003.1 coordinate 109,839,097, forward strand.
TAGTGAGATAAATTTAGCATTGTAAGTAGTGCAATTAGCTTTAAGGAAATTAATGTATAAAATAGATGTTGAACAATCCAAGTGTGTCATCAGATTCAGAGGAGATCTTAAACTGCAAGAATTCCAGTTGTTCAATATGAAAAGAATCATGAGTTTGCCTTGTTCTGCTTCTGTAGTTGTCTCAAAAGTGGAACATTTCCTTCCATTGACAGTGAAATTGTAAAGATACTCTTCATGGTTGCATTGCAGTTTTAACATAACAACCAGATTAAATCTCATTTCAGTTAAAGCCAAGACATAAAACAGGACACTTTTTTAAAAAATAGTATGCTACATTGATCCAACACATTAAACAAATATTCATGAACAAAACAGAAGTGTCACACGGAAGTACTTACCAATTCTGACACTTTCTCAAGACTTCCTCTTGCACACATAGGCTGAAAACTGTTGGATGATCAGTTCCATTGTTCAGAAGGGAGCCAAAAGAAAATTGTCTCTAATCTGAGGCAAGTACCTCCATGTGACAAACTTTTTATAAAATTAGATACTTGTAATAACCTTATCCAGGGACAAAACCCGCTAGACTATTATGAACAAAAACACTGCAGACTAATTTTCCATACATACTATAAGCATTTGATCCAAGAATGTAGGTTCCAATTAACCCAATTAATTTGTGTCCAATAATGCAGTGTCCTAATTTCATTACAGTGCCCAAAAATACTTTGATGACAAGATGTATGCAATTATTATTAATTCATCAGCAATAGAATAGTTCTGCACTTTCTGAATCTCATATTAACTTATTAATCTAAACACCCAGGCAACTGGTCACCTCGTTGTTAGCAGGTATCTATTTTAGTACTGCCTGTCAAAAAAATCTCATTAACAGTAATCATTAACTTTGAGTCCAGTAACTCAGCTGGCAACAATTTAATGACACATATAATTTCAATTGCGGAAAGATGATATATTTAACTGATAAAAATTGGAAATCTTGGCTACAAAGTAAGATAGAAAGTACATGTGAATTGAGTCCAATCCCTCCAAAAGATTTGCATTAATATTGAATCCATATAGTGCTTCTTGTGCCAATACTTTAAGTGCTGCATTTTGTCAAATGTTATAAGATATTTCTTGCAATTGTACTTCAGTACCTGCTGAGTGAGATTCAAAGTTTGTTCAAAGCTCCCCTCAAACAGAAAGTATCACTGAAATCAGCAGAAGAATTAATTATATTTGAAAAGCATTTTTAGTCATTTTCATTTCAGAGGAAGTATTTTTACTAGAGTATCTATATTCCAAGTGTAATGAAATCATTTTATTTCTGGGAAACTGAAAGCTATAAATGCTCAGTATACTGAATTGCTAGGCCAATATATTACTTTTCTTGGATGGCAATCCTTTATTACAACTGGTACAATACTAATTTACACATAAAACATTTTAAAAATTCAAACATATGAATTAAGAACAAGAGTAGGCCACTTGGCCCTTTGAACTTGCTCTGCCATTCAGCAAGATCATGGCCGATCTGATTTCAACCTCAATTCCACATTCCTGCCGACCTCGATGATCTTTGAAAGTCAAATCATCACTTAATAACACGCATTCGAATTTACGTACTGTTTGCAATCTTATACTGTAGGCTGTTAATATTCAAACCCATGTGCTTACCAGAATTATATTTCAATAAATCAGTTAAGTTATTGCTTTTAACATTGATAAAAGTCTAAATTATAAAGACTACTCACCTTTTCAATTGGAAGTGGTAAAGGAGTCTGGATGACACTAAAAGACAAGAGATACCATATAAGATAAAACTGCAAAAGCCATCTTCACTATCAAAATCAAACTTCTTTAATTCCTCTCTATGTTCGTGGAAATTTTAGAATGAATACACCTGAAAGAGTTCAAGTTAAAAAAAAAAAATCATCATCGAGCAACTCGCTTGAATACGTAATCCATTGGAAGTGTGTAAATGCACTTAGGAAGTGAATGACTTGCTTGTGGTGAAGTTTTCCTGCAGCAACTGCAACATCTTCAACAGATGTATCATTGAGCTTTGTTTATCATTCTTCACCTTTCAACAGGGGAAGCACAACAGACTAGAATTTATTTTCTGGACATTATAAATCTGAAAGATTTCCAGGTCATTTAATAAATTACATTATCTAAATATCAGTATATTGCACAGAAAGAAACTGTCAATATGCATTCATATTCAAGGATCATACAATCTTGAATATTTCCAGGAATACTTTAAAAGTTAGACTCTATTTTGATCATTATTCAAAGAGTGGATTACATTTGGTCCTTTGAGCAATCAATATCTGAACTATTTAGCTCTCTATAGACTAACACTGGAAGTCGTAACACCCACTTAGACAAATAAAGAATGGAGGGGGTAAGAATAAGAAAATAAAACAAATGTCCAGAAAACCATTGTATCCTCCTGGTCCTCTTGAAATAAAGCCATATAATCTTCAAACAAACTTCAAAAAGTAAATTTTAAACACACAAAAGGATTATTCTATCGGATGACTTTCCATTAACTTCCCGAGAATTATTAAATTGATGAATTCGCAGGCACCTGGTTTTGCTCTGCCATTCTTCTTAAATAGTGAATGGAAATTTGAAATTATCTAATCCATTGGAACAATTACTGAACCTTGTGAGTTTGAAAAATTACAAATAATGCATCTACATTTCCTTCATTTACTTTGATTAATAACTTGGATGAAAATCATCAGTCCTGGGATTTTCACCACTTATATTTGAAAAGTGAAATTAAATTAACTATATTTCTCTTGATGATATCTTTTCAAAGTATTTCTTTAACCTGCCCCCAATCTATGCTCTGCAACAGTCTCATCTGTATCTGTCATTGATGAACAACATTTTTATACATTCATTACAACATTGGTTGTTGGCTTTAATATCCTGTGCAATTATTTTCATATTCATTTTTAAACAGAAGCTCTTCTGAAGTCATTTTGGTCTCTTCGATTTGCACTAACACAAGCCTTGTGTCTTAGCTATTATAATGATTCTCAGAAAAATGTCTTCATGGTGGAATGAGGATGTTTTGAATGTTGCACACTCAAAATATTTTTAAATGAGATGATTGGCACACTGCTCTATCACAATACCAACAGAAACCTACAAAACAACTTCCAGTGAAATTAGCTTAAATCCCCATAACACATACATAGGCACACGCTTACCCTATTGTTCTCTTTCTCCAGGAAGCATCTCTCCCGCTGCCACAGCTGTTGGCAAATGCAGTGCTTCACAGATTTCAATCCTCCACATGTCCCATATACTTATGTGCCAGGCTCCAGCCATCAATCAACCCACTGATCAAGTTAATAAGTGCAAAAGACTAAAACTGCTGATTATTATACTAGATTATTTAACCCAGAGCTGAAGTTTGAACCCAGCCCAGACCAGTGGGCTGAAAACATTCTTCTAAATACCAGTTGTTACAGTCCTTCATATGAGAGAAATCTCAATGCAGCTTTCAATGGGAATTGGACAGAATGTTCCCAACTTTTCTTTAATCTGAAATTTTAGAAGGCCATCTTCTTAGTTGGTGAAAGCAAAATGTTGCACTTCTGCAGGTGGGATTTTGTTCTGAATTGGGTTAAGGACAGAACAGAGTAAAAATGACTTGAGACTGTATCGAGTACGTGCTGCAGCTACTCGTTACCAACACGGGAGAGCTGAAACAGCAAAGTCATCCACCTCCCACTACAAACATTCTACAGACTATCTTTACAATCTTCAGAACTTTATTTCACTCACTCAAAGGAAATGAAGAATCAAAGTTCAAACTATTGTAAAGTCAATTCTCAACATAAATTGGAATAAATGATGTGCATATTTTGGTTGCAGTTGGAGTTACTATTTGATGCATGGTAATGTACAATTTTGAAATTAATAGCTGTCATGTGTTAAATCTCTGTTTTCTTTAAGAGAATAGAAAATTAGTGACAAATATCCTCCATAAATGTTAACTTGTTAGGAAAGAATGTCTCCCTCTTTGTACAACTGCAATTAATTGAAGCAAAACAAAATTTGGATTGAAGTTAACTTTAAAAACAGGCATGGGTTGAAAATTTCCTGAACCAACGAGACAAATAAAAATAAAGACACAGCATTCCAAATTAGAAACAGAAATTATTGGTACCAGTTATCAAGCAATTATAAGGCAGCAACCTATCAATTAAAAATATTAATGAAGTTACACAACACTTCTTAGGGAAAAAAAATTCTACAATCTGACATTTCTCCATCTTAAACTCTCAATAATTAAATATACTCACACAAATGAATTTGAAGTATTGTGCAGATATTAGCACACGCTTAAAACAAAATGTATATTTGTCCAAGAGTAAAATATGCTACATACGACAGCTGAAATCCATCAACATATTATTGCAATCAGACTGCTGAAGCTTTGAAATAAAGACTAGTTCATACAAAGAACAAAACTGATTAAACACAATGCAAACAAATTCAGGTTAATACCATGCAAGACACATGTAAAACAGGAATGCTTTGTGGGTGACTACAAAATGCCATTTCTGTTTCATGAGGGAGGAAGCAGGCACAGCATAAGAAGGAGAAAGTGTTAATCCAGTTCTGTTCATTTTTCTCATTCGTCTAAATGTAACACAATATTAAAATCAAGTAACTAAAATAACTTAAATAGCTTTAAATTTTAGAGAGCTAATTACTTTATTATACACAAGGGCACACGCAATGATCTTTCACTATTATATATGCAGATGCTGAGAGAAGTCCCAAATTTCAATAGCTGAGATATTCGTCGAAGATGAGTGGTGGTGGTAACTCAAGCTAAGATTCAAAACCTTAATTCAGCTCCATGGTTTGAAACAGCACAAAATATTGCAGAATACTGGTTCAATTGTCATACAGCGTCTTCCTTTAGGATTTGGTAAATAAAACATTATGCTGAATAACAGTTTAAACTCAGATGGATGCCCAGCACACCAAAAAATGCACTGCTTCCTGATGAGTTACAATAACATTAAATGGTGCACCAATAGAGAGCATCACAAGGCATTTTTTGACGGATGTACAATCTGTTCTAAACAATCAAATTGCATGTACTGCAATGAAATATTTACAAACAAAACATAGCTCAAGTTTTTTTTAAAAAGTGTAGACAAATAACCATTCTATAAATAAGAATGCCAATGGTGTGTTTTGCTACTCTTATCTTTACCTGCAAACGTTCCAGCAAGTCTTTGCAGGGATAAAATGAGCTAGGAATAGATTTGGGCAGGAACAGAAATAATGATAATGTGGAAATTAGTTCATTACATAGTTTTACAACTGACTTTGGTGGAAAAGGTCAGTTCTGTTGAATTTACAAAAGGGAAAAATAGCAATGGGTTTATAAAACTTCAATACATCCCACCTAACAATCTTGGGTCTCAACTTACATCACAGACAAAATGTCTACACGTTGTTTTTCCCATAATAAATGTTGTCATAAGTGTCAATTCAAACTATTATAGAGAAGTAATGGTAATTTTTAAAGACTTCATAATGTTTATAAATACACACATGTATAATACAGACATTTAAAATCCTACAATGCATACAGATAGATATTGAGATAGACAAAACTTATTCAGTCGATTAAATTAAAATAAATAGGTACAAATTAAATGTTGACTTTAGGCTGTTTGGTGATCATTTGAATGCTAACTTGGTCCGTTTTATTGGACAAAGATTTGCTGTCATATGTTTATAATATGAATCATTGGAAACATAACACTAAATGAAGATTTCAGAATAAGATTATTCCCATTAATACTAATAGAAATAATTCATTCACTTTAAATATGTATTCATAATGCAAATTGCATCTTTCTTAAAAACCTCACTGATGAGGGGAGGGAGGGTATAAGGTCATTTTTACTATTCTTCTTTAATGAAATTACTAGTTACAACTTGCAAAAAATTATTCAAATACAGCTATTTTCAAGAAAAGCCTAGCTATACACAGAAGAAACAGATGCTTTAAAATGCACAGTGCAAATTTAGGATTAAAATTTAAGGCAATCTATTTTGCTTTTACGACTATTTTAGTAAAGGCCTGTCACGACAAACATTGATCTGGGAAAAATCAAATTCAAAAATACTTCTTATTGAAACCTGAAATATTAAAAAAAACAGAAAATGTTTTAGACACTAAGGTTAGAGGAATAGAGGAGGCAATTCTCCTAGAATGCCATGCTTCTCTAGCAGCGAGTCGGGAAGCATAAGTGGAGGCTGTACAGCGGGCTTCCTGCTGGGAGCCATGGCCTCCACATGGCCACTGGAATTCCAGCATTCAAATCAGCAGCAGAGCTGATTTAAATATCGAAATCTGTATTTAAATGTGATTAGCAGGTCTGGGACTGAAATCTCTCAGTCTGCTAGCCTCTCCCCCCACTGCCAGCAGTGTTTCATTCCAGCTGGGTTTACAAAAGCTCCCCACTAACGGGGAACTGGTGGCCAGACCCCGGTGGAATGAAGGAGGTTGGGGGTTAAAAAGGGGATCTCCCTGGCAATTACTTGGCAGTGCTAGCCTGGCTCCCTGGGATTGCCTAAGGGGAAAAATGGCAATGCCTAGGGCACGACGGTACTGCCCACCAATTGGGGGCGGGAGGGGTGGAGGGGTGGGGGGTGGGGGGGGTGGTCAGAGCTGGCCTGTACATATCTGGGAGGCCAGCAATCAGGAGGTTGGCAATACAGGGCCACTGTCCATGCATCGATCTCGGCCCACTCAGCACTATGTTGCTGGTATCTCTAGTGGGAATAGGCTTTTCATTGTGATTCATGTTAGGGCGCTCCGATACACAGAGTATGGGAAATTCATTTTGAGCACTTGGAAGTTTTTTGGGAGAATTCCATCAGTCTTGTTTAAGAGTTAACAGAACAAAAAAAGTTCACAGAACTTATACAATTGGAGAATTTTTAAAAAGATGCTGCACAAACATAATGCACACCTCTCCCACCCTTAACTTACTGGACATACTTACTCAGATCTCCGCCGACCTTCCATACCATCTGGCATAAAGAGCTTGACTGTAGATACTATGCACCCATGAGTCACTAGAAACAACCATTTAAAAATCAATACAGTATATAGAACTGAATACAAAAATCTAAATGTAAAACGTATACTAGGTCATACATGTTGCAGCTTAAAATTGGTAGTTGGAGTCACTTTTTCTACTGACAGACATTTGCTATGAACCCAATCTCGAAATTAAGTAACACTTATTTCCTCTTTAATGTATTGCATTAGCTGCAGACGATTGTAATTTTATTTCCTTCCTGTCACTAAAGCAAAACAGTTACTTTTTGAAGGGGGAGGAGGAGGAGGAGGAAGAGGAAAGAATGAAAGGAGAATAAAAAAAGCCCAAGCACTTTACCAAGAGGACTGAACGCAGAACCTTGGCGGTCAAATTAGTCAAGGAGATGAACATCTTAGTTGAAAAAACAGGTTTTAAGAGGAATTAATTTTCTTTCAGGTTGTAATGGTCAATTGACTTTAAATTAATCTATGACTGTAGAAACTAAAAAGAATTAAAGCGCTTTCCTAAAGGAAGGGATACACTGATGGCCAAGGTTAGAGGATCTAAGGCAATTCCTTGGATGCAGAACTGGAGGAGGTCATAAAAGTTGACTGGGATGGTTACAACAAGTCCAAAAGTGATAAAAATATGGACAAGAATTTGGTTGCAGTGAGGATAATATATGAGTGCAGGTTGAAATAAACTGTTTAAAGTAATGTCTAGGAATGAAATTCAAAATTCAATTTACTTTGAATTTTATGCCAAAGCTTTACAGCACCTGATTCAGGAAATGGAATCAATGGTAAAGGAATCAATACTCACGTTGTGTTCCAATCACCTATCAACCTCATGCTCCCCCAATACCCACAAAGCATCCCGTTTTTAATCACTGCACTCTGCCTTGAACTGAAGAACTTATACATTCCACCACTTAACTCTCCACTCACAACGAAAGGGCAGAGTCCCGAAAGCTAGTGGTGTTTGCTACTAAATAAACCTGTTGGAGTTTATCCTGATGTTGTGAGACTTCTTACTGTGTTCAGCTAAAGTCCCAGCTCTGGAATGCCCTCCTTAAATATGTCCACTTCTCTTTCTGTCTTTCAAGATGCTCCTTAAAGACTACTCCTGTGACCAAAGTTTTGGTTATCTTCCCTCATATCTTCTTATGCGATTCAGCATCAAATTTTGCTTTACAATACTGTGAAGAGCCTTGTAATTTTTTTTTAATGTTAATAATGCTAAATTAGTACACTTTGTTACTGCTTTAATGATGCCTTCAGTCTCAATGTTCAGTTGGTGGAAATTTTCATTTACTGATTAAGTCAGTTGGACAGTTTGACAGCACAAAAATAATTGGCAGCAGACAAATTGTTTCAAACAATTATTTGAATTGGAGTTGAGTTTTGAGTTGAGATTGAAACATTGGCTCTATTCTTTCTCCACAGATGCTGTCTGGCCTGTTGAGATTTTCCAACAATGCATCTTTTCCCCAGGGCCCTCAACCACAGACCTGCTCTTCTGCACAAGTCCATAAAAAGATGTTACGCAGTCTGCAAATTGGCTTGCTCCCTTCTGTATTGAGACTATTGGAATAGGCACAGTGCACATGCATGTGTTCACTGTTGGATGCCATTTGCAGCATAATTAGTGAGTTCATCTTATATCTTACTGGCTTTTACGCCAATATCTTGGCAATTTTTAAAAATTTCAACTTTTATACATTAACCCACTTACTACTTTTAGCTATTTATTTCAATATGAGGAGTTAGAATGAAACCAGAGTTAATGAAGGGAAAATCAGTGAATTAGTCTAGTGTTATAAGGGCTGTGATAGCAAGTCTGGAATTTAAACCCAGTCTGACCAAGTATGCACAAAACAAGACTATAGTGATTCCAGTGCTTGCTGTTACACAAGATAAAGATGTACAGTATTATAGATAATGTATTAGCATGGATAGAAGATTGGTTAACTAACAGAAAGAAAAGAGTGGGGGTAAATGGATATTTCTCTGGTTGGCGATCAGTAACTAGTGGTCTACCTCGGGGATCTGTGTTGAGACCGTAATTGTTTACAATTTATATAAATGATTTAGAGTTGGGGACCAAGTGTAGTGGGGTCAAAATTTGCAGATGACACTAAGATGGGTGGAACAGCAAAGTGTACAGAGGATGCTGACAACCTGCAAATGAATACAGATCATCCAAGTGAGTGGACAAGGGTCTGGCAGACAGAGTACAATGTTGGTAAATGTGAGGTCATCCATTTTGGTAAGAATAACTGTAATATGGACTATTATTTAAATGGTAAAAAATTGCAGCATGCTGCTGTATCCTTGTGCAGGAATCTCAAGGAGTTAGTTTGCAGGTGCAGCAGGTAATTAAGAAGGCAAACGGAATTTTGTCTTTCATTGCTAGAGGGATGGAGTTTAATAACAGCGAGATTATGTTGCAGCTGTATAAGGCACTGATGAGGCCATACCTGGAGTACTGTGTACAGTTTTGGTCTCCTTACTTGAGAAGGGATATACTGGCACCGGAGCGGGTGCAGAAGCGATTCACTAGGTTGATTCCAGAGTTGAGAATGAGACTTTTGAGGTGAAACTGAGTAGACTGGGGCTACACTCATTGGAATTCAGAAGAATGAGGAGAGATCTTATAGAAACATATAAGATTATGAAGGGAATAAATAAGATAGAAGCAGGGAAGTTATTTCCACAGTGAAAATAGAACTAGGGGGAATAGCCTCAAAATAAGGGGAAGCAGATTTAGGACTGAGTTCAGGAGGAACTTCTTCACACAAAGAGCTGTGAATCTGTGGAATTCCCTACCCAGTGATGCAATTAAGGCTACTTTATTGAGTATTTTTAAGGCAAGGATAGATGAGTTTTTGAACAGTAAAGGAATTAAGTGAGTGTGTGGGTAAGCAGAGCTGAGTCCACAGAAAGATCAGTCATGATTTTATTGATAGTGGAGCAGGTTTGAGGGGCCAGATAACCTACTCCTATTCCTAATTCTTATGTTCTTATGCTTCTGATTAATTTTCCTTTGAGCAAAGGCTGATGGGTTGGAGCAAACATTGTGCTAATTTGTTAACCAATGTAAATTTAGCTCTAAGTAAGTTCCCCTTAATGCACTTGTTATTTCAGTTGGAACAAGAAAAACTATGAGGAGCTTATTAAATTGTTGCAAAAACGCACAATTAACACCAGATGTCAGTTAATTTTTAATGCAACTATCAGCTTCAAAACAACAAAACACTAGAACGATGGCATAGGACTCTTATCATGAAGTTCAGCATTTGATGCTACAAACTTCTTCAGTCAGTAAGGTCTGAGTAAAAGCCATAAGGCCACAAGAAGCCCTTCAAAACTAAGGACAATTGAGAATGCAACTTGAATTTCAGTTATATTTATACTGGAAGTGAAGGCATTGGAATATGTAAATGGGACCAAAAGTGATGCATCCAACCCTCTAGCCTGGACCACCATTCAATAAGATCTTAGCATATCTACTTAAGCTTAGATGTTCCCATCAATCCCAAATAAACTTTGATCCCTTGCTTTAACAAGTATCTATCTACCTCTGCCTCATCTCCACCACTTTCTGGATAGTGTATATCTTGACTTCCAGAAAGCGTTTGACAAGGAACCACATAAAAGACTGATCCAGAATGTGAAATTGCAGGGGATTAGGGGTAGAGTACTAGACTGGATTGAGGATTGGAAACTGACAAAAAGCATAAGGTTGGGATAATTGGTCCTTCTCTGGTTGGCGAATTATAATTTGTGTGTGCTGTAGGGATCAATCCTCAGGCCTTAATTGTTTACAACCTATATAAATGATCTGCAAGCAGGGCCAGAGTGTAAACAATATTTGCAGATGATACTAAAATAGGTGGGAAAGCAGGCAGTGAAGAGAATATAAAGATTCTACAGATGGATATACGTAGGCTAAAAAAACAGGCCGAAATTTAGAATTTAAACAGAATTTAATGTGGATAAATTTGAGGTTATCCATTTTGGCAGAAAAAAAACAGAAAGGCAAATTATTGCCTAAATGGAAAGCAGATTCAAAATGCACCTGGACAGTGGGATCTGAGTGTCTATGTTCATGAAACACAGGAAGTCAGTATGCAGGTGCAGCACATAATAAAAAGACAAATGGGATTTTGACATTTACTGGCAGAACTGGAATATAAAAGTAGAGAAGTTGTGTAGAGTGTTGGTGAGACTACATCTGGAGTACTGTGTCCTGTTTTGGTCTCCTTATTTGACGAAGGATGCAGTGGCGTTAGAGGCAGTTCAGAGAAGGTTCAACAGATTGATTCTGGTGATGAAGGGGTTGATGTATGAGGAAAGATTAAACAATTTGGGATTGTACTCGCTGGAGTTTAAAAGGATGAGAGGATCTGACCAAGGTGTTTAAAACTTTAAAAGGGATTGATAAAATAAATGTAGACCAAATGTTTCCTCTTATGGGGCAATCTAGAACAAAAGGTCATAGGTATAAGTCGCAAGGCGGTAGATTTAAATCTGAGATGTGGAGGAATTATTTCTCTCAGAGGGTGGTGAATTTGTGGAACTTGCTGCCTTATAGGGTGCTGGAGTCTGAGTCACAGAATGGTGTCAAGAGAGAGATAGACATATTTCTAAAAGAAAGGGAAAGGGGATGTGGGGAACAGTGCAGAAATGGATTTGAGACCAGCAGAGATCAATTATGATCTGATTGAATGGTGGAGAAGACTCGAAGGTCTGAATTTACTTACTTATGGTCCTAATTCCTATTTTCCTATGTTGAGAACTTGATAATATCCACCATTAAAATAGTAAGAGAAATGTTTAGAAAATAGAAAGTCAAATAACTGGGAAGGAAAAATAATATCGAATGACACTGTCAATTGCCAGATTGATTTGAAGTCAGAAGACAATTTTGCAGTGCATGGTCAAATGCCAATGTGTCAGTGACTTGGCTATGCAACTTGACGAATCCACAAACATTTCTAAAATATGTTTGTCTACCTCTGTGGAATAAGGAAATAAAATATGATTTTTTTGTTTTGCAAAGGGCTCAAGGCAATAACAAAGTCCAATGTTGAATGGTTTCTGCAGCAGTGACTGGAATGCATTATGGTGTTATGCAAAATATTAAAAACATTGCACCTTCACAATTTGGACATTGCTTTTGAATCAAGAGGCACTTGCTGTGAATTTTTTTGAGCTAAGAATTTGAACCAGGTCTTTGCAGTGTTCTCAATGCTACAATAACAATTAACTTTACTAAATTCACAGCAATGAATATCAGCTATTTGACTGCACTTTGTAAGGAAGTGGGTACAGAGCACAATTCCACCCTCATGCAAACAAGAGGTAAGATGACTATCTAGAGACAGGATGCTAGTCATATATTTTATCTCCGGCAAGAGGTACTTCCTTAGCTGATACTTCCTTAATTTGCCATGTGAAGAATAATGATGTGTGGCTGACTAAACTGGGTTTTTAAACAAATAAATCTAGTAAAGCTATGCAAAGTGGGAGAGCTTTTATTTGTCCAGTGTGAAAGAGTTGCACATTCAAAACTAAATTACAAATAGTTACCTGGTAGTACAAAACTTGAGTACTGCTGAACAAAGCAGAAGTTGTCAAATTTTTTTGTCTTGCATTCATCAGAGTACATGCAGGGATACTAAATTTCAATGGGAAGAACAATTTTTACTGTGTGAGGCAAGGGGTGCTGATTGGTTGGCAAGTTTTGTGATGGCAAATGCATTAGGAAGCTATCATCCTTGTTTGCTTATTCAAAAAAAGTTAGAAATCTCACAACACCAGATTAAAGTCCAACAGGTTTATTTGGTAGCAAAAGCCACAAAAGCAAAAACTTTACAGGTAATCAAGTCTTAAAGGTACAGACAATGTGAGCGGAGAGAGGCTTAAACGCCGGTTAAAGAGATGTGTATTGTCTCCAGCCAGGACAATTAGTGAGATTTTGCAACCTCAGGCAAGCCGTGGGGATTACAGATAGTGTGACATGAACCCAAGTTTCTGGTTGAGGCTGTCCTCGTGTGCGGAACTTGGCTATCAGTCTCTGCTCAATTACTCTGCGTTGTGTGTTGTGAAGGCTGCCTTGCTTACCCGAATGCCCATGACTGCTGAAGTGTTCCTTAATAGGAAGGGAACATTTTTGCCTAGTGACTACGGAGCAGTGTTCATTCATCTGTTGTCGTAGCATCTGCACGGTCTCCCCAATGTACCTTGCCTTGGAGCATCCTTTCCTGCAGCATATCAGGTAAACAACACTGGCTGAGTTGCAGGAGCATGTACCGTGTATTTGGTGGGTGGTGTTCTCACGTGAGATGATGGAATCCATATCGATGATCCAGCACGTCTTGCAGAGTTTGCTGTGGCAGAATTGTGTGGTTATTATTCTACTGAAGGCTGAACAGTTTGCTGCTGACAATGGTCTGTTTGAGGGTGTGCGGTTGTTTGAAGTAATAAGTGAGGGTGCAGGGATAGTCTTGGCAAGACAGGTCCTCTTCCTGTTGGGAAACAATTCAGTGGTCATGGGCATTCGGCCTCTGATCTTTGGATAAACGTCCTCCAAGGTGGCCTTCACAACACACAATAATGCAGAGTCGTTGAATAGAGACTGATAGCCAGGTTCTACACACAAGGACAGCCTCAACCGGGACCTTGGGTTCATGTCACACTATCTGTAACCCCCAACAGATTGCTTGAGCTTGCAAAGCTCACTAATTGTCCTGACTGGAGACAACACACATCTCTTTAACCTGTGCTTAACTCTCTCTCCACTCACGTTGTCTGTACCTTTAAGACTTGATTACCTATAAAGACTCACATTCCAACCATTATTTTGTAAATTGAGTTTGTGTCTTTATATGCCCTGTTTGTGAACAGAACTCCCACTTACCTGATGGAGGAGCAGCTAGCACTCTGAAAGCTAGTGGCTTTTGCTACAAATAAACCTGCTGTTGTCAGACTTCTTACTGTGTTTACCCTAGTCCAACACCAGTATTTCCACATCATGATATTCAAAAAAATACAGGGAATGATTTTCCCAAAAAATTCAATGTGTCCAATGGCTGGGAAAACGGAAAATTTCCCACCTATGTTTTTGGCAAGTCAAGCCAGGATAATTTACAGCATTCTGTCCCAATGGGCAGGTGGGAGCTAAACCTGCCATAGAGCTACCTGCCATTCCCAATCACCTAGCTCGATCTACCTCCCCTACATCTATTGCTAACCATAGATAAATATTAGTAGACCAGTGATAAAATTTCAGACAGACAACACTAAATTCTTCATTCAACTTTCCCTTGAACCATTAGTACATAATTTTGATAATTTAAGATGTCATCTATGGAATATTCTTCTGAGTAATTTGTTTGTTCTAAATCTGCACAAGTGACTCAGAGAAATGAGCAGGAGAGCACACAAAAACTATTGATATTAAAGAGGCTCCAAGGTGAAATATCTGATGCGAGAAGCTCAGAACCAAGTTAATCTATGACAGACACAATACAGAAAATACTGGAAAGTCCCAGCAAATCTGACAGCATCTGTGGAGAGAGAAGAGACTTAATGTTAATGTTCTGGATAACCGTTCGGAAGATTTTCCACCATTTTCTGTTTTTGTTTTAGATCCCAGCATTTGCAGTAATTTGTTTTAATATATGACAGCTCTGTAACTTATTCTACATCAGGCAGATCTGGAATCTATCAAGTCTTAACTGATAATCAATTCTGTCACAAACAGAGCTGAAGAAGGTGCTTTGTTCTGGTTTTAGCAATTCTTCCCACAAAACTCCAGGTGACACCATGAGCCAATGCCTTAACAGCAAGCTTAACAATTATCTAGCAAAACGAAAAAAAACTCGGATCTATACACACTTCTCACCACCTCAGGATGTCCCAGAGATTGCTGCTATGACCGCAGCATATACAAAAAGCTTGAATCCATGCTGCGCAAACCCAACTGCTTTAAATACCCCACTGCTTGCCAACTAACTGAGCAACTGTCCAACAGCCAATGAAATAGTTTTAAAATGTAGTCACTGGTATGATGCAGAAAATGTGGCAGCCAATCTGCACACTGCAAGATTCACAATTAACAGTATGGTATTGGCCTGATTACCAGTTTCTGTGATAATGGTTGAGGAATAAACATTGGTCCAACACAACTGGAAGAATTCTTCTACTCTCCTTTTAATCATTGCCATGGATTTTTTTTTTTACCTGGGAGAGCAGAGAGTCCTCGATATCTTATTCCTAGATTTTTTTGCAACTTGATCCTGAAGATATTATTTGCTTATTTACACCATTGTCCTTTTGATATAAATTCAAGTGTGATATATCTTTACAGGGAGATCATATTTAATTGGACACAGAAATTCTGTTTAGATTTCTCAGATGCTTAATTCATGTTGATTTTTAATGTCGTTTTAGCTTTCCATATCATATATCTACAAAGAAAAAACATCTATACGTACTATGATTACGTAACTACATTTTCCAGAGACATTACATGAGTCTCTTCCAGTTTGATATGTGTTATCAAGTTACATTATTTATCTTTGATGCAGCATTTCACAAAATCTGTGTGCACATAATTCTACAAGCATAAAAAGATAGGTTGTCTTATCAATGAGAAAAGAAAACATGGACAAGAGTTCTTCAAACGGTTTGGGCTCTACAGAAGAGCTGCACAAATATAATAAAGTTAAGGCTGGTGGTTTCCTCTTGTCCATCATGAATCTGTCTTTCCCTTTGCATTCATTCATCACCAGTGACCAAATTTGTTATAACTCAATGCATACAGTTCTGGTCGCCTTACTACCGGAAGGATGTGGAGACTCTGGAGAGAGTGCAGAGGAGGTTTACCAGGATGCTGCCTGGTATGGAAGGTCTGAGTTACGAGGAGAGGTTAGGCAAATTGGGACTGTTTTCCTTAGAAAGACGTAGACTTAGAGGAGATCTAATAGAGGTGTACAAGATTATGAGGGGTATAGATAGAGTAAACAGGGTTAAGCTTTTTCCTAGGATGGACTCGAATAGCACGAGGGGTCACGGGCTTAGGGTGAGGGGGGTAAGGTATAATTTGGATGCTAGAGGGAGTTTTTTCACACAGAGGGTGGTGGGGGTATGGAATGCGCTGCCAAGTAAAGTGGTGGAGGCAGGCACTCTGGAGTTATTTAAGAAATACTTAGATGGGCACATGAACAGAATGGGAATGGAGGGGTATAGAAAACTGATTTAAAATAGGGATCATGAGCCTTGGGAGTCCCTGGGAAGTGTGTAAATAGATGATGATATTGATGTACTTGTTTTTATCCTACAGGTGCTTTGGTCCACCTTGTTGTCTAACGAGGGGCATACACGCGATGGGTCGTGAGAGGGCTGCTCTTGGATTTTTCGAGAGTATCCTAGTGCTTCACGTCGTTAGTGTACGCTTGACCTGGACCATTTGATGGGCAACACGACAGCTCAGTGACTATCGCTGTGCTGTGCAGATACATGGATTTGGGCCTGTGTCTGTGGGAGTTTGCGCATTCTCCCCGTGCTTGCGTGGGTTTTCTCCGGGCGCTCCGGTTTCCTCCCACATCCCAAAGATGTGCTCTTAAGCTAATTGGCAAAACAAATTCTCCCTAAATTATCTCAAATTTGGTTTTTTAATCCATAGATCTATAAACATGGACAGGAATCACGGGTAGAGGTGGAAACATCCGGGTGGTGGCGCGGGCTTGTTGGGCTAAAGGGCCTGTTTCCCATGCTGTTTTGTTCTTTGTTCAATACCTTTACTTTCCACATTATAACTCTGTTGCAATCTCTTCATGGCCTCATCCCTCCCTATTTGTAATCTCTGCTAGCTATACAGCAATCCCCGAAAGGTTAACATTCCTCTGATTGATCTTTTATATATCCTCTTTCCTTTGCCAATCCACCACTAACACCCGCACCACTTCCCGTACTGGAAGCCGAGATCTGCTGCCTAAAACCAACTCTAGAATACAAGTTACCAAACTGTGGATTGTGACTATCATTGGGATCACAATGAGATTCGGAGGCCATGCGTTTTGAGGCAGTAATTGTGACTACTCAGCTTGGACTGAATTTTGACAGCTGCAAGTCCCTTTAATTGTCTGTTCCTTTTCTGTGGGTGTGGCTTAATCTCTCTGATTGCTGCTACAACGACGGACTGTTTAAAAAAAAGTGGGTGCGTGCTTTTTTTTAGGCAAACACAGCTTTAGACACATGCCCTCCCCCATCCATCACCACCAAAGAGCTCAACAACTGTCAACCCCTTCTCTGCAACCTCAATTTTTACTCTGTGGTCACATGAAGTCTGAAACATTAAAATGCGGTCACATTGGGAAGAGGTTTGAGAAGCACTTCTCTCTCTGTTCCTGAAACCTCAACTATTATAACGCCTCCGTTCTTTACTCAGTACCCATTTCTGGCTGATTAGATAGATAATTAGTTTATTAAAAATAGCATGGTAACTGGTGCCGAGTTGCGATGGCAATTAAAATAACATAATTAACCATAATTCATAACAGTTATAATCAATAATCATGAAACTAAAAAGTATAAAATAATAAATATTCATAATGTGCAATCATCTCAAGTATACAAATAACTACAATACACTGCAAAATGAGAGTCTCCTTAATTTACAGAATAAAAATGAAAGTGCTCTGAACTCTGCATTTTGTATTAAAGTCCTCAATCATATGTTGTCAGATTACGTTCATGAAATTCTCAATCATTTACATATAATTAGTTTTATAAATGAGGGGATTGAATTGTTGTGTGGTCTATTTGGTTGAGATCTTATTTGTGAAATAGATATCTTTTATCCTAAGTTCCA
Source organism: Sphyrna mokarran (assembly GCA_024679065.1). Lineage (NCBI taxonomy): Eukaryota > Metazoa > Chordata > Chondrichthyes > Carcharhiniformes > Carcharhinidae > Sphyrna > Sphyrna mokarran. Next base: position 109,857,081 of record JAGIQG010000003.1, read on the forward strand.
TCACACATTTACTTTGGGTTGGTTATGGCAAGAGATAATGGCAATGAGATTCTTAGCCAAGTCCAGTCAGTATTTATTCCATCTTTCTGCAAGGGAACACATGTTCAGCTGTTTGATTGTATCAGAATAACTTTGGTACGTGTTACCTAGGATCAGTTTCAACACTAGTTTCTGAATGCTTTTGAACTTGTTTGCATACTCTTCGGTAAGTCCAGCATTCCGAACTGTAACTATGTATTCAATTAAACTTCAGTGGAAAGCCTTAACACGTTAGAGGCACTATCTAAGTATAAGCAGCTGCTAATTTGACTAGATACTTTATCAAGATTCCTTGATCAGATTTCTACTCAGCTGTGGTTTTATTCACATTTTTAATCCTCACAGTCTCCATAGTCTCAAAAGATGTACTAAATTCGGAAGAAATGTCAAAAAAAACATCGAAACCTCAAGGATTGCCAGCAATGCAATCTGACAACTACTTACAGTCAATTAATTATCAACAAGCTGGAACCCATTTGGTGCTAAATCTTAACTTGGCGCTACAGTTGACATGACTAAGACAGTCAACAAATGATAGTATTTTAAGGAGAAAGGGCAAGAAAAGAGAAATTTTTCCAAATTACAAATATCAATCAAAGTTTGACTTTATCCTAGGTTTGCTAAGATTTAGAAATTTGCTAATAGGTTATATAGCAATGCTGCTTTGTTGCATCAGATTTTAAGGGTTTTCATTTTCTTCTATAAGTTACCCTTAAAATAGGTTAAAAATGATAACAACACTATACTGTATGAATCACGTAGTTAGGGTTGAGAAAACTAATGGCATTCCAAGCACGTGTGAAACAGGAGATGTACTGACATACGTATTCAAAAAAGCCCAAGGAGAGTCATAGAATTCCTACAGTGCAGTAGAGGCCATTGGGTCTGAATGTACTCTCTGAAAGAGCACGTTGCCCAGGCTCTCTCCCTCTTCCTAACCTTGTAACACCACACATTTCCGATGGTTAATTCATCTAACCTACATATCTTGGGACACTAAGGGACAATTTAGCATCGCCAATCTGCCTCACCTGCACATCTTTGGACTGTGACAACTGACTTGACAAGTCAAGTGATAAGAATGCAATGCCTCCATTTTTAAAACATTCCTGAGCAGCAGAAGTATATATTCTTAAAAACCTGTCATTGGATGTGTGATCTGTATCTCAAAGCAGATTTGCATCTGCAAATTGAGCTCAAATTCAGAGACCTGTTATTTAAACATGATCATCTTTAAAAAAGAAAGTTTCCTCAGTTATCAGATTGGCCACTTAACAGAACACTTGTTAGTAGCACCTCAGTTTTTTTAGTCAAGTCTATTAGAACGAAAAGAGATACAGATTGCATTGGATACAAGCTAAACCATGCACAGTGATCCACAACCAATAAATCAGGAATAACATTACATTTTCTAAGAATAAAAGTAAACAGAACTTATGTAAAGAATGGTGGGGAGGAGGTGGAAACACCAGTTGCAAGACCACACCAACTTACAAACTCTATAAAGTCAGACATCAGAACAGTATTACAAATATTACAGAGAATACCTACAACTAATCTTATTGGTGAGGGAAAAGTTTAAAAAATGAATTCGTACCCTTACCTTTCCTGGTATTCTCAGTCACATCCACACCAAACTGAATGATATCGCCTGACAGGAGCTCACATGGCGGGCTTTCCTCTGATCCTCGACTTAAACGCTGACTGTTAATAAACGTACCATTACTACTTTTAGTGTCCTGTAGGTAGAACTGAAACAAAAGAGAAAAATAAACATAAGTTTGCCTGTGAATGTAGCATGCTGCAAAATACTAATCAAATAATGTTATCAGTCATCATTTAAATAATTAAATAGAGCTCACATTCCAAAAAACACATTATAAACATACTTAACTGACTGCTCAAGAACATTATGGCTTCACCTATATACCTATTAAGATTGAGATGCTATCTTACATATTATACATTGTGATCGAGTCATTACAGAAAGGTGGTGGCCATTTTGTCCATCAAATCCATGTTCAAACCTGATATTCGGGAGAGCAATCTAGTGAGTCCCTTCCATGGCTCTATCGCTTTAGCCTTGTAGACTTATTTCCATCAAGTACCATTTTAGTTTCCTTCTGAAATTATTGATCACTTCCACTTCCCTTGCAGGCAGCATAGTCCAGATCATTACTATACAATAAAAAAATTCTTCCATATATCCCTCTTGTATCCCTTGTTCTAAACCATAAAATCTCATAAGATCATAAGAAATGGACAGTAGTAGGCCATTTGGCTCATCAAGCCTACCAGAATCAGATTGCTGATTGGATTGTGGCCTTAATTCCACTTTCTTACCTCTCCCCATAAACCTCGATTCCCATAGTGATCAAAAGCCTGCTCAAGTCAGACTTTAATATATTCAATATTCCAGCCTTCATTGGAATTCTCTTCCACAGCGTCCAAAGACGAACAATCTGCTCAACCTTTCCTCATAAGACAATCCTTTCATCCCAGCAATGAGTCAAGTGAACCTTCTCTGAATGGATTCCATGCAAGCAAATTTCTCTTTAACTTAGAGATAAAAATTATAAAAGTACTCCAAACATAAAAGTAGTTACCCTAATAGTTCTGGATGACCGTAGGCTGTTGTGCTCTTTGAGGGGCAGCGCTGATCGGTGGTGACTTAACCTGAGGATCAGCACACCTCAGGTGAGGGGCAAGGTTGAGAAGGCACGAATAATCTCATGAATAACAACAGCCAGTATGGGAATTGACTCGTGCTTTTGGCATCACTAACTAACTGTCCAGCCAATTGAGCTAAACCAAGCCCCTGCCCTGTACAGTAGTGACAAAACATCTCTACTTTTATACTGTGTGCTCTATCTGTATAGAATTCAGATAGCACTTTAAGTTAATTGTGAGAATTCAGTATCCACATTATGGAGAATAATGAGTTGACACAGGCATTCACTAGTATAATTCTGGGCAGAGAGATTATAGAAAAGTTGATACAACAGGTCTGGAAATTGATGACATAGATGCAGGAGAAACGTTTAACAGCATAACCTTTAACGTTTTCTTCGAAGAAAACGTTAAAGATTATGCTGTTAAATGTTTAAATTCACTTTTACGAACATTAGAAGCAGTGTATTTATACTTTTGATCAAACATCAAGGCTGACTTTCATGAAAAAATGCATTTGACTAATATGATATGTTTTGTGGATATCTGAAACATAACAAGATGCTGGAAAAACTGAGCAGGTCTGGCTGGAAAGTGAAACAGAATTAGCACTTCAAGTCTGTGGCATTTCATCAGGGCTAGGTTGGAAACAAGATAGATTTTGAGCAAGTGGTGGATGGAACAAGAGCAAAACGATGTTCTGTGACAGGGTGAAAGATGGGAGAGTGAATGACTGAAGATTTAATTTTTCAGGATCAAAGGAAACAGTGATGGGAAAGGAAAGAAACTAGAGAAACAACAGATGCTGCCAGATCTGCTGAGTACTTCTAGCATTTTCTGTTCTTATTTGTGTCATATCATTTTTGCAGTTTCTTTCCATCTTCCAACTCAAGTCATCCTGCTGGACTATATAAAATGTAGAAGATTTCAGGATTTGACAATCTGCAGATCCCAGTGATTATTGTTGAGGACTCGTTCATGCAGCAGTTACAGCACTAAAATGGCCCTGAATACGAAACTCAATACAGTCAAAACAAAAATTCTAAAATTTAAGGCAGGTTCACATATTTGTTTTAATATTACTAGTGGTCAGTCAGAACAGGTAAATTAATGCTAGGAGGTGGAGGTGCAATTCTCCCATCCCATTGTGCTGATTTTAAGCACAGTCGGATTAGTGTGATCTGCACTAGGCTTGCGGCCCCAAGTGCATCTCCCAGCACTGCATTTCCGATACCTTCAGCTCAGCAGTGGAAACGGACACGGAGCTATATAACGCATACACGTGGTAATTTTAATACAATTAAATATAATTAGCGGGCCTGGGACTAAAGTCTCCAAGCTAGTCTCTTCCCTCCCACCAGGAGTATTTCATTCCAGTGGGAGTTAAGGGGGGCAATCAGGGCCCCCCAGGGGGTCAGGCACCATGGGGGAGGAAGGGGGCACCCTTTTGGTATCTTAACAGTGCCAGCCTGGGCCCTGGCATTGCCCACAGGGCAGTGCCAATGCCCAAGGGCACCTTGAAACTGCCCAATGTCCAATGGGAGTGGGGTGTCCCACTGCAACTCTGCAGTTAGATCGATGTAGGAGGGAGGGAGGCCAGTGATCAGGGCTCTCCATTGGGGTGGAATGAGGAATTCTGGAGATTGGAGTGTCAGAGGACCAATATTTTGGGAATTGCGGGGCTGGCCAGCAGTTGGCTGGCAGACAGAGGCCACTGTGCATATGTCAATCTCGGCATTGACAGACTGGCATATGCTCAGTGGCCCGCCCCACATTATGCTGCTGGTGTTTCCAGTGTGAATAGGCCCCGTCCACTGACTTCCAACGTAATTTACACTAGTGCACTTTGCAGTCTACAGAGCACGTGGGAGATTCTTCTCTGAACTTCCACTGAAAAAAAAAGCATGATTTCCTCACAGTTTTCACATGAATTCAACATATAGATTTTTATGAGATTCGGTAGAACAATCTAATCGCCATGGTCCATGTAGGCAAGGCTAGGAATGAGGTTCTACATAACCAGCATGAGGAACTAGGCACCAAATTAATAAGAACTTCAAAAGCAATAATCTCTAGATTATTATAAAAGTAAATTACTGCAGATGCTGCAATTTGAAACAAAACAAAAAATGCTGGAAAACTTCAGCAGGTCTAATAGCATCTATGGAGAGAGAATAGAGCTAACGATTTGAGTCCGGATGACTTGGAGACAAAGAAAATAGGAAATTCTTTCAAAAAGAAAACCAGTACTTCTTTAAGATAGGCATTCCTGGAAGAGATGTGGCTATGAGTTAAATCTTGCCTCTGACAGGGTTTCCTATTTTCTGTGTCTTTAGCTCAATTACCAACATCTTCACCAATTCAGAATTCTTCATTAAGATAGCTTTTATTCAAAGAGCAGTGAGAAGTCAGAGATAAAAGCAGTGGCAGAAACAGAGGGGAAGAGAAAGAGAAAAGAATGAGCAAGAGCGGGATAGAGAGAGAGAGGAGAACTGTGAGAAAAGCAGGAGGCTTGAGCATGCAGTAGGAAATACAAGAGTGCAGAGAAATACAGACTGACAGAGAGCACCGCAGGAAGAATTCAATAACCAAAAATAAACAAGGAGTCACATCATGGGAGAGCAGGTAGATAATTGGTTGATAACTATTGTTGCTTTATATTTGTTCTTTAATCTAGGAGGTATGTCAAACTAGGTGCAGCATGAAATCTTAACTTATTTTTTATTTCCTTTTATATAGATATTAATTGAATTGCTCACTTAAACCTCTGATTAATATAGACATGACGTGGAGATGTCGGTGTTGCACTGGGTAAAACAGTAAGAACTCTCACAACATCAGGTTAAAGTCCGACAAGTTTATTTTGTTCCACAACCCATTAGCTTTCGGAATGCTGCTCCTTCATCAGGTGAACAGGAAGTTCAATTCACAAACAGGGCATATAAACACATAAACTTGACTTACAAAATAATGGTTGGAATGCGAGTCTTTACAGATAACCAAGTCTCAATGGTACAGACAATGTGAGTAGAGAAAAGGTTAAAGCAGGTTACAGAGATATGTATTGTCTCCAGCCAGGACAGTTAGAGAGGTTTTGCAAGCCCAGGCAAGTCATGAGAGTTACATGAACCCAAGATCCTGGTTGAGGACATCCTCATGTGTGCGGAACTTGGCTGTCAGTCTCTGCTCAGCGACTGTGTTGTTGTGCGTCGTGAAGATTGCCTTGGAGAACGCTTACCCAAAGAGCAGAGGCCGACCGTTGAAGTGTTCCCCAACAGGAACAGAACATTCTTGCTTGGTGATTTTCGAGCGGTGTTCATTCAACCGTTATCGTAGCATCTGCATGGTCTTCCCAATGTATCCTTTCCTGCAGCATATCAGACAGCCAACATTGGTCAAGTTGCAAGTATATGTAACATTAACTGATGGATAGTGTTGTCACCTGAGATAATGGCACCTATGTCAATGATCCGGCATATAGAACAAAGAACTATCTTGCAGAGTTGCTGCTGCAGGGTTGTGGTTATTGTTCTCCTGAAGATTGGGTAGTTTGCTGCGGACAATGGTCTGTTTGAGGTTGTGTGATTGATTGAAGGTAAGATGTGGGGGTGTGGGGATGGCCTTGGTGAGATGTTTGTCTTCATCAATGACACGTTGAAGACTCCAGAGAAGATGTCATAGTTTTCCACTCTGGGGAAGTATTGGACAACAAAAGGGTACTCTGCCCACCATGCCCCATGTTTGTCTTCTGAGTGCGGTTTTTCGCTGCGGCATGTCAAAACTGTCGATCGATGAGTTGTGCGCCATATCTTTCAGTGTATGGAGGTGTCTGCCGCGATCCTCCACATCTAAGCAGATCCTGTGAAGACTGAGGGCTTGTCCGCAGGAGATGGCTTCTTTAACGTGTTTAGGGTGGAAGCTAGAGAAGTGGAGCATTGAGAGGTTATCCATGGGCTTGCTGTACAGTGAAGTGTTGAAGTGACCATCCTTGATGGAGATGCAGTGTGTCCAAGAATTTAACAGATTTCGGGAGTAGTCCATGGTGAGTCTGATAGTGGGATCAAACTTGCTGATGTCATCATATACTTGTTTCAGTGATTATTCATCATGAGTCCAAAGGAAGAAAATGTCATTGATGTATCATAGTGTACAGCATCAATTGAAGGTGCTATGGGGTGAAGACATCTTGTTCAAACCTGTGCATGAAGATGCTGGCATATTGAGGTGTGAATTTGGTCCACATGGCCGTTCCACATGTCTGGATGAAGAACTGGTTGTTGAAGGTGAAGACATTGTCATCGAAGATAAAGCGGATAAGTTGAAAAATTGCATCTGGAGATTGGCAGTTGTCAGCATTGAGTACTGAGGCAGTACCCATTTGTACAATGGTTTTCAGGATGCCCTTGATGGAGAGGTTTAGCACATTGCTCAATATGATAGGACGGTCAGGTGAGTTTGCCTTGTGTATCTTCAGGAGGCAATAGAGAGGTCCAACGCAGGGAGTACCAAGAAGTCATTCCCTAAGCCCTCTGTATACACAGGATCTACTCAGATGAGGAAGATTACAACAGATAGCTCCATGCGCTGAAAGATACCCTTATAAGAACAGGATATGGTGCTTGACTCATTGACTAACAGTTCTGATGCACCACAACAAAAAACTGCACCACCCTCCTCAGACGACAAACCCAGGACAGGGCAGACAGAGTATCTTTCATCATCCAGTTTTTCCCTAGAGTGGAAAACTACGATATTTTCTCCGGAGCCTTCAACATGTCATTGATGAAGATGAACATCTCATCAAGGCCATTTCCACATCCCACTTTATGCTTTCAAACCACCACACAACCTCAACAGACCATTGTCTGCAGCAAACTACCCAGTCTTCAGGAGAACAGTGACCATGATACCACACAACCCTGCCACAGCAACCTCTGCAAGACATGCCAGATGATCGACACAGATGCCATCATTTCATACGAGAACACTATCCACCAGGTACACGGTGCATACACTTGCAACTCGGCCAGTTTGTTTCCCTGATACGCTGCAGGAAAGAATGTCCCGAGATATGGTACGTTGGGGAGACTATGCAGATGCTATGACAATGGATGAATGAACACCGCTCGACAGTCAGTAGACAAGACTGTTCTTTTCTGTTGGGAGACACTTCAGCGGTCACGAGCATTCAGCCTCTGATCTTCCGTTAAACGTTCTCCAACGCGGGTTTCACAATACACGACAACGCAGAATTGCTGAGCAGAGACTGACAGTTCCACACACAAGGACGGTCTCAAATGTGATCTTGGGTTCATGTCACACTATCTATAACCTCACAACTTGCCTGGTCTTGCAAAGTCCCACTAACTGTTTTGTCTGGAGACAATACATATCTCCTCAACCTGTGCTTAACCCTCTCTCCACTCACGTTGTCTGTACCTTTAAGACTCGATTACCTGTAAAGACTCGTATTCCAATCATTATTTTGTAAATTGAGTTTGTGTCTTTATATGTGCCGTTTGTGAACAGAACTCCCACTACCTGATGAAGGAGCTGTGCTCCAAAAGTTAGTGGTTTGTGCTACCAAATAGACATGGCAGGGCATTTCAGTCCACTCTTCTCCTGTCCTGAACAACCAAATGTACAAAAGTAATTTCAATTGGAACAGCTGATTGTCCACATTTTCGAATTCCAGCAGTAGTAGCTGGTTTCACTACAGTGTATCTATGAAGCTTGGAGTTTCAAAAGCACATTTTTAGAAGTGGCTACCTCAAAATTTTAAGGTGTACTAGCAGAAAGAGAATTGGTGATCAGTCAAAGAGGATCAGGTACATACTGAATGCATCTCACTTTCCAACAGGTATTCAGTATGGATATTAGTAACTATGATAGTGTCAAGTGCAACTGCCTCCAATTTCTTTGAATTCATTCACGGAATGTGGGCATTGCTGGCTTAGCCAGCATTCCTAATTGCACGAACTGAGAGGCTTGCGAAGCCTAGGGGGTATTTAAGAATCAGTGACATTGCTGTGGATCTGGAGTCACACGTAGGGCAGACAATATAAAATAAATGGTAAAATTCCCTGGTGCAGAGGGATATAGGTGTATATGTGTGTAGATCTTTGAAGGTAACAGGAGAGAACAGTTAAGAGCAAGGAGTTTATGCTGAAATTATAAAAGACACTAGTTGGACCTCAGCTGGAGTAATGTGTAACGTTCTGGGTGCAACATTACAGGAAGGATGTGAACATGTTGGACAGAAAAGGTTTACAAGGATGGTTCCAGGGATAAGAAACATCAATTATTAAGATAGACTGGGGAATTTGATTTGATAGAGATAGCCAAAACCACAAAGAGGCTGAACAGAGTAGATAAGGAGAAACTGTTCCACTCAAAAAAGGGTGAAAAATGAGAGGGCACAGATTTGAAGTGATTTGTGAAAGAAGCAAATGTGATACAAGGAGAAACTTTTTCATTCAACAAGTGGTCCAGGTCTGGAACGCACTGTCTGGAAGAGCGTTGGAGACACGTTCAATCAAGGCATTCAAGAGAGCATTAGATGATTGTTTCTATTCAAGTAGTATAAGACTTAGTGCTTGTTTGGAGGGCTAGTACGGACATAATGGGCCAAATGGCTTCCTTCTGCACTGTAACTATATTATCAGAAGGATGTTGATGCATTAGAAAGAATGCAGAAGAGATTTACCAGAATATTGCCTGGTTTGCAGGATATGGATCATGAAGAAAGGTTGAAACTTGGATTGTTTTCATTAGAGCGTCAGAGGATATGGGAAACCCGATAGAGGCTTACAAGATTTTGTCAGGCTTGGATAGAGTGGATAGTCAGAGTCTTTTTCCCAGGGTTGAAGGTCAAATACTCAAGGGCATAGGTTTAAAGTAAGAAAAGGAAAGCTTAAAAGAGATGAAAGGGACAAGTTTTTTTACATAGAGGTTGGTGAATGCCTGAACTGTGCTGTTGGAGATGGTGTTGGGAGCAGATTCTGTAACAATGTTTAAGAGGCATCTGGGTAGGCATGAATAGGCAGGGAATAGAGGGACATGGATCACGTAGAGACAAGAAAATATAGATTTAGATTAGAGAGGCACTGGTGTGGCACAAACTTGGTGGATTGAAGGACCCGTTCCTGTGCCGTATTGTAAGGATGGCAGGTTTTCTTCTCCAACGGACATTAATGAACGAGTTGGGTTTTTATAAGTATAATAATTTTGCACTTTGAATTGCAGATATTTATTAAATTCAAATTTCACCATCTGCTGAGTCCCTTGAGTATTATCCCCACATCTCTGGGTTACCAGTTCAGTAACCCATTATGGCATCACTTTCCCACAGCACTATGTGATGGTTCAGCTGTACAGAGTGTGGCTGGAAGATTGGGAAAGCAACAGAGAGTATTCTATAATCAGGGAACATACAGATCTTTGTGGCTGCAGAAGTGAATCCAGGAAGATATTTTACATTCTTGGTATTACAGTCAAGCAACTACAAAATACTTGATGGGCAAGGGTGAACAGCTAAGAAAAGGACATTGGGTCCAGCTCTGGGAGAAGTGGGACCAACACAGATCAGTCAAGCTGCACATCAACAGACTGGGACTAGTCTCATCAGGAGCCAGTTTGCTACCACTGTTGCAAAAGGTTTAAAAATAACTTGGCTGAGGGATGGGGGAAACCAAGGTATAGTATTTGAAAAGATCAATGATGATTGAAAGAGTCAGATAGCAGTACAAATAGTAAGATACTGACAAAAGCAAATTAGATCTTAATTAATTTTCTCTTCAAGTGCTTGTGCATAAATATACAGACAGGTAAACAACATTAAGGAGCTGCAGGAGAAAATAGCCACATGGGAATAATAAAGTTTTGGTGATAATGGAGGCTTGACTCAAAAAGGAGCCAGGCTTGGTGCTAAATATTCCTGGATACAAGCTGTTCAGTTAAAAAAAAGATGGAGTTACAGTGTTACAATGAGAGAAAAAGGGAGAGACAGTCAGGAATAGGTAGCAGAGAGGAGAGAGAGGAGACATAACATTGATTTGGGCCGAAAAGAGGATCCATGCATGGAGTTAGAGGGTGTTGTAGGTGAAGATACCTCTGAGACGAATTATGAGTCAAAGTATAGCAAGTTTATTCAAAAGCTTTTGGGAGATGCACCTGGCACCTAACAGCGGTTCCCCAGGCATCTCCCAAAAGCTTTCGAATAAACTTGCTATACTTTAACTCATAATTCGTCTCAGAGGTATCTTTACTACAATAATTGGTGCTGAAACCCGGGATCTATTTGCAGGTCCGGTTGAATGGCCACAACCGGAGCTTCGGAATAGATTACTGAATTTAAGGGATTGGGTCAAAGTACAATAGGTGCAGTAAATGCTCATCTATGACGAAAGAGGCTGAGAGTGTGTGAGAGATCTGAACACGTACGAACAAGGAGGCATCTGTCTTTACACTTAGCCTTAGACCGGTTGTTAAGAGGGGTACCCCCCCCAAAGTGGATGTAAAGACTGGAGAAGGATGCCTGGGATGTCATGTTCAGGTGTGAGGCGAGAGAATCTGTCTGAGCGATCGCCAGAGTAGAGGAAAAGCCGGCTTAATAGCATGAGCTTAAGAGTGTAAGCTCACAAGTGTAAGTGGAATGGAGGGCATTGATCACCCCTGACAGGTATCACCAGACTCTGATAAGAGCGACCTAGGAGTGGGAGAGCGAGAAAGGAGAGAATAGAGGACTCCAGGTGATGAGCACAAACTTATCGATGTTATGGCGGGACAAGGACAAGGACAGTGGGGACCCGGGATCCCTGATAAACAAGTATACGATGAAAAGGGACAAATTCATTAAACAGATGACACAGATGAGGAAAGAGGGGTGGGATCCATTTCACCCGCTAGATCAACAATGGAAATAATTGGAAAAAAAAAGACAGAACTAAGAAAATTGGAATTCTCACAGTTTGAATTAATTAGACAGGTTTAAACCGGATTAATTGAAAAGTCTCAGTCAGGTAAAAAAAATGGGCTGATGACAAGGAGAGAATTAAAACATTGGAATCACAGATTAGAGAGTTAAAAAAGAGAAACCAAACAAAGAAGATAGCAGTATTGTTAACACATCAGTTAGCTGGACTAATTGAACAAGTCGTACTTACACTAAGAAATGGAGTGAGGATAAAAAGATTAGGGAATTAGAATTCAGAGTAAGGGAACTGGAAAAACAAAACCAAGTATTAGACGACTACTGCAAGGGGACATTATCTCCCTACCTCAGCAGTATGACTGTGAAACTCACAGCACCTAAGGGCAACTTCCCTAAGTATCACTATTGTACGAGAAAAGAGAGAGATGAAGGAAGACCACATACATGTGGGAATGTAGATGAGGATGCAGAGGAAAGTAGAATAAGGGAGGTGCCCCTACAGGCACTGGAGTTTGTGGATGGGTCACGAAGTATATAGATGGGTCATCATGAATGGGATGAACCTACAAGTGGTCCGAACAGGAAGAGCAGAGGGAGGTATGTCAGCACAAGTAGCAGAACCGGTAACCCTGACACAGGCTTTTACTAAGGTATGGGGAGAGCATTTACATTAATAGCAGATATGTATTTGGAATTGTGCATAACTGTATCACTGTTTGAGGGAGAAAGGGATTTGTCACAACAGGAGGCACCCGGATCAAACATGGTCAAATTTATTAGAGGCCAGTGAGCTCCCAACAGTAAAGGGTTAAAAAAAACAAGCAGGCTGACTCTGTATGATAGAGAGAGAGAGGGCATAATTGTGCGATCGAGAGCCTCATGTGATGTAATAGGGTATAGCCAATCAAAGTGAATTGCTTCAAGTTTAATAAATTACAGAGGGATCGGACAGAGATTTGAGTTCTGCCATGTGGAAAAGGTGGCATTACGTTACATCTGAAAGTTATAAGAAGAGTTAATCATTTAGGCACAGTAGATTTTGTATTTGTCTGTGTTGGTTACAAAGGCAGAGCTGTAGAAATAATTAATCATGTAGATTGCACATTAGAATGTTTTCAGTATTTCTTTGTATATCTGTGCTCCAAGTGATAAGATCCAGTTGTGTGCTTTTGTGAAATGTTTTATTTCACTGTGCCAGAATTGGTTGTCTAATAGGAAGCAGAGAGGATTGGTTGTCTAATAGGAAGCAGACAGTAGGTATTAATGGGTGCTATTCTGATTGGCAGCTGGTGACTAGTGAAGTGCCCCAAGGTTCGGTGCTGGGGCCTCAACTATTTACCATTTACACAGATGATCTGGAGGAAGGGGCTGAGTGCAGGGTGACAAAATTTGCTGACGACACGAAGATGAGTGGGGGGTGTGGAAAGCCTGCAGAGGGAGTGAGTGGGCGAGGACCTGGCAGATGGAGTATAATGTTAGCAAGTGTGAGGTTATCCACTTTGGGAAGAATAATGGTAGGAAGGACTACTATTTAAATGGAGAAAAGCTGCAACATGTGACAATGCAGAGGACCCGGAGGTCCTTTTGCACGAATCGCAAAAACATAGTATGCAGGTGATTAAAAAGATGAGTGCAATGTTGCCTTTATAGCTAGGGGGATAGAATATAAAAGTAGGGAGGTTCTGTTGCAGTGTATAGGGTGCTAGTGAGGCCACAGCTGGAGTACTGTGTGCAGTTTTGGTCACCGCATTCGAGGAAGGATATATTGGCCTTGAAGGAGGTGCAGAAAAGGTTTACTAGGCTGATACCAGAGATGAGGGCATTGGATTATGAGGAGGGACTGAATAGGCTAGGTTTGTACTCTTTGGAGTTTAGAAGGCTGAGAGGGGATCTTATAGAAACGTGTGTTGTGGAGGGGTTCTTCACACAGAGGGTGGTGAATCTTTGGAATTCTCTGTCTGATGAGGTGATGGAGGCTTCCTCGCTGAATATGTTCAAGTCAAGAGTGGATAGGTTTTTAATTGACAGGGGAATTAAGGGTTACGGGGAGAAAGCGGGAAAGTGGTACAGAATCACTACAGATCAGCCATGATCTTATTGAATGGCGGGACAGGCTTCAGAGGCTGTATGGCCTACTCCTGCTCTTATTTCTTATGCTCTAATTGTAAGAATGTGCAAGGATCTTAATTTAGTGGGGATATTTAAAGGTGATAAAATAAGTTTTATTTTGGATTTTCTGAATCAGGCTTTTGTTAAGTTTAATAACGTGTTCTTGATAGGACTGACAATGAAAGAATTATTCCTAAGTGTTTAAAGAGTCCATCTGAGTGAAATTACTCCCCCTGCCCTTCTGTTAAATCAAGCAGAGAATGAACCCATTCTGTCCGAGACAGGATGGATCTTAGTGTTATAAGACTTGCAGTAATTTTAGGACATAAAGTTAAAAAAAACTAACAGAAAAGGGAGTTACATAAAGTAGAATAGAAGCACGTGTTCAAAATATGTGCAAGTAGTGAATCAACTACAAACCTGGAGTAGAGCTGATCCCAAAGCTCATCCTGTTATAATCATAATTTCTGTATTTCAGTGTGTTTGTGTAGTCTGGTCTCTTGTCTTTTTGTGGAGTATTTACTGCAAATATTAAATGCAATGCTTTACATTTCAATTTAACTTCAAAGGGGCTGAGAAATTGTTAAAACTGTTAAAGTATAAGATTTCTTGAATTTACTTCTGTTTTCAGTTTAATTACAGTTTGGAAGAGAGATGAATGAAGACAACTTTATCCATTTTGGAATGCATGTTGGAAGCTTCCATGTGTATCTGTGTGTGTGTGTGTTTAATAAATTGGTTGCATGAATATTTCCTTATTATTTGCTTTAATGTTTTTCCCCTAATTATGCAAGAGTTAATTGAGAAGTTAAGAGAATAAGTAACTTTGTGGAAAGATAGAAAATAATGAAATAATAAATATACTGTCTATGAGTCAGTTTAAAATGTATCAAGTCAGTGAAGTCCACAGCACATCACGATTTATAAATGTCTGACAATTATGTACTACCAGTGGAATTTCATGTGCCATCTAGGTTTGCCTTGAACTGCAAAACTTAACTCAGTTTAAAAATAGAAACAACTTAAGTTAAAAGTGGATATCACGGTTTAGATATGTAAAGTGGTATGATACAACTATCGTGTGATTATCATACAGTATCACACTGCCATGAGGACCCAAGAATAAAATCAAATCCCGAAAAGCCTGAACTAATTTCATTAATATGACAGGAGGCGAAATCATATTACTTATGAGAGAACAACAAAGAACAAAACGGCACGGGAAACAGGCCCTTTGGCCCAATGAGCCCGCGCCGCCACCCCGATGTTCCCACCTTACCCGTGATCTCTGTCTATGTTTATGGATCTATGGATTAAAAACCAAATTTGAGACAATTTAGTAAGAATTTGTTTTGCCAATTAGCCTAAGAGCACATTTTTGGGATGTGGGAGGAAACTGGAGGACCTGGAGAAAACCCACGCAAGCACTGGGAGAATGCGCAAACTCCCACAGACACAGGCACAAATCCATGTATCTGCACAGCACAGCAATAGCCACTGAGCTCTTGTATTGCCCATCAAATGGTCCAGGTCAAGCGTACACTAACAACGTGAAGCACAAGGATACTCTCGAAAAAAATCCAAGAGCAGCCCTCTCACGACCCATCGCGTGTATGCCCCTTATTAGACAACAAGATGGACCAAAGCATCTGTAGGATAAAAACAAGTACATCAATATCATCATCTATTTACACACTCCCCAGGGACTCCCAAGGCTCATGATCCCTATTTTAAATCAGTTTTCTGTACCCCTCCATTCCCTTTCTGTTCATGTGCCCATTTAAGTATTTCTTAAATAACTCCACAGTGCCTGCCTCCACCACTTTACTTGGCAGTGCATTCCATACCCCCACCACCCTCTGTGTGAAAAAACTCCCTCAAGCATCCAAATTATACCTTACCCACCTCACCTTAAGCCTGTGATCCCTCATGCTATTCGAGTCCATCCTAGGAAAAAGCTTAACCCT
The DNA here is from genome assembly GCA_024679065.1 of Sphyrna mokarran. Classification (NCBI taxonomy): domain Eukaryota; kingdom Metazoa; phylum Chordata; class Chondrichthyes; order Carcharhiniformes; family Carcharhinidae; genus Sphyrna; species Sphyrna mokarran. The sequence continues at coordinate 109,872,798 of JAGIQG010000003.1, forward strand.
GTTTACTCTATCTATACCCCTCATAATCTTGTACACCTCAATTAGATCTCCTCTAAGTCTACGTCTTTCTAAGGAAAACAATCCCAATTTGCCTAACCTCTCCTCGTAACTCAGACCTTCCATACCAGGCAGCATCCTGGTAAACCTCCTCTGCACTCTCTCCAGAGTCTCCACGTCCTTCCGGTAGTAAGGCGACCAGAACTGGACACAGTATTCCAAATGAGGTCTAACCAACGTTTTATACAACTGCAACATTAAAGGCCAGCTCTTGTACTCTATACCCCTTCCTATAAAGGCTAGCATACCATATGCTTTCTTCACAGCCTTCTCCACTTGCTCTGCCACCTTCAGAGACTTGTGCACCTGCACCCCCAGGTCCCTCTGTGTTTCTATACTCTTAATAGGTCTACCCTTTATCATATACCTCCCCTCTACATTCTTTCTCCCCAAATGCATCACCTCACATTTATCAGGATTGAATTCCATCTGCCATCTATCTGCCCAAGCTACCAGCCTATCTATGTCCTGCTGTATCGCCTGACAATGCTCCTCACTATCCGCAAGTCCAGCCATCTTTGTATCGTCTGCAAACTTGCTGATCACTCCACTTGCTCCCTCTTCCAAGTCATTTATATATATTACAAATAGAAGAGGTCCCAGTACCGAGCCCTGCGGCACACCACTAGTGACCGACCTCCAGCTAGAAAAACACCCTTCCACTATTACTCTCTGTCTCCTATTACCAAGCCAGTTACTTATCCATCTAGCTACCTGTCCTTGTATCCCATTTGCCTTGACCTTCTCGACTAACCTCCCATGAGGGACTTTGTCAAACGCCTTACTAAAATCCACATAGACGACATCAACGGCTCGCCCTTCGTCCACCGTTTTCGTCACCTCCTCAAAAAATTCTACCAGATTTGTAAGGCACGACCTCCCCTTAACAAATCCATGCTGCGTATCCCTAATCAGATTGCAACGCTCTAAGTGCCTATACATCCTATCTCTAAGAATCCCCTCCAACAGCTTCCCTACCACTGACGTCAAACTCACCGGCCTATAATTTCCAGGATTATTCTTTCTACCCTTTTTAAACAACGGTACAACATTAGCTATTCTCCAGTCCTCTGAGACCTCACCTGTGTCCAAAGAAGAGACAAAGATTTGCTTCAGAGGCCCAGTAATTTCACCTCGCACCTCCCTAAGCAGCCTGGGATAAATGCCATCAGGCCCCGAAGATTTATCAGTTTTAATGCTACCTAGAAGCTCTAACACTTCCTCCCTCAGAATGGATATTTCCCTCAACTGGTCCACAGCTCCCTCAGAGACAGGAGCTGTCAACAAGCCCCTCTCCTTCGTGAATACCGAGGGAATGGAGGAGATCCTGAATGAATACTTTGTATTCATATATTCATTCAGGATCTCCGCCATTCCCTCGGGCTCTAAGCACAGTTCCCCTCCTCTGTCCCTAAGAGGTTCGATTTTTCCTCTAACCACCTTTTATTCCTAACATAGGAGTAAAAAGTCTTTGCATTTTCCTTAATCCTATCCACCAAAATCATTTCATGCCCCCTTTTTGCCCTTCTAACTCCCCGTTTGAGTTCTCTCCTACTCTCTCTATATTCCTCCAATGCTGTCTCCGTTCCCAGCTGCTTTGACCCATCATACGCCTCTGTTTTCTTCCTAACCAAGTCCTCAATATCCCTAGTAATCCACGGCTGTCTAATCCTACCTTTCCCATCTTTCCTCTTAGCCAGCACATATTTATCTTGCAACATTTTCAGTATTCCCTTGAAAGAGTCCCACATACCTAGCGTGGACTTACCCTCGAACAACCATTCCCAATCAGTTTCCATAAGTTCCTGCCTAATCCGACTGTAGTTAGCCTTCCCCCAATTCAGCACCCTACCCCTAGGGCAACAAGCATCCTTTTCCATCTGTATTCTAAAGTAAACAGAATTGTGGTCACTGTTAGCCACATGTTCCCCTACTACAATATCAACCACCTGCCCTGGCTCATTACTCAGAACTAAATCCAATATAGTCCCTTCTCTAGTCGGGCTAGCCACATACTGCTCCAACGATCCTTCCAGTACACATTTTACAAATTCCTGCCCATCCAAGTCCCCAGCTCTAGGTACCTTCCAATCCACCCTTGGGAGATTAAAATCTCCCACTATAACAACTCCATTCTTTCTGCACTTATCCAAAACGTCTTTACATATGTCTTCAACTACCCGTGGCCTGTAATACACCCCTAGGATAGTAATTACCCCCTTTCTATTCCTCAACTCCACCCACAGCGACTCCACTCCTAACTCCTCCATATTGTCCTCCCTCTGCACTGCCGTGATGCTCTCCTTAACTAACAATGCCACTCCTCCACCTCTTCTGGACCCTCCTCTGTCACACCTGAAACACTTATACCCAGGAATATTCAGTTGCCACTGCTCCCCTTCCTTTAACCACGTCTCGGTCACCACAACCACATCCAAGTTCCTTGCAAACATTAAGGCCCTAAGTTCATCTGTTTTTCCTGTTACGCTCCTCGCATTAAAACAGACACACTCCAGACCTCCAAGCCCTCTCGGAACCTCCTTCTCCTTGGTGTATTTCTTCTCATCTAAGCTTAGTCTATCTCCCATCTCGCTCTCTACTGAGCTATCGGTCTCAGCCCCTCCATATTAGTTTAAATCCTGCCGAAACACTCCAGCTAACCTCCCATCTAAGATATTCACGCCCTTCCCATTTAAGTGTTCCCCATCCCTTCCATACAGGTGCCCTTCTTTCACAAAGACTTCCCAGAGAAAGAGAGATAGAGAAAGAATTGGAGACTAACTATGCAACCAGCTCAAAGATCTTGCAGCATTCGGCTGAACACAACAGAAAACTCATGACAACTTTTCGGTTATCTTTGGTTTTAAAGAGCTGGGTACAAACTGTGTCTGGCTGCATAAACAATTGGCACCTGTGACCACGAAACACTACTATTTACCTCATGAGAAAATCTTCTCTAGAAGCATCATTTCTGTTTAAACGTTGTACTTTCAAATGTGGTCAAACAAATGATCAAGTTAGATATAATGTAAGAGTATATCATATAAAGATTGGAGCTGTATGGCATGTGATTTTAATGGGGAAGGTGATGTCTTTTGATGAGATTACATACAAATGAATGGATGTCCAGCTGCAGCCAGTGCAAAGTGTTATTTGATTCACACTAAAGTTTTCTATGAAAAGGGGGTATTTAATCAAATGTATAATGCATTGACATGAAAAAAAATCTGAACAGAGATATTGCCCCCTATACTAATGAGGCTAAGAGCTATCACAAACCAGAGTGACCTTCATGATTTATTGATCAGAAGAGCTATGCACCCACACGAATCCATTATTACCAGGGGGACAGATGTAGGCCCTCTACAAGATAGAATTAGATAATATGTTTTGGAGTTAAGTGCCCAACTGAAGGGTTTGTGGGAAACAGTAAGGGAAAACCAATTAACCAGTGATGAGCAAATTGAACTAGAACAGACTCCTGAGGTGCCCCCAGCAGGCAGCAAAGTTATGGTTAAAACATTACCCAGAAAACCTAGGTTTGCCTCCAAATGGAATGGCCCCTACAAAGTTATTATTAGTGGCGACGTCTGTGCCTGCATAGATATGCAAGGCCGGGGTATCTGGAAACACTGGACTCAACTGAAAGAGTGTGCCAGCCCAATTGAAAATACGTAATTTGCTCAATTCACAGAGATAACTGACCTCCAAGCAAGCTGATCGGGGTTGCGGGACATTGCGCGCAAACAATGGGGATCGTGGGAAGTTGTGCGTAAGTGCGGGCGATCGGGTTCATGCGAAACGGAGCGCGGACTTTTAAGTTATTGTATAAATAATATGATGATTTTCCTACTGCTTCTCACAACTTCGGCCCTGCCAGCATCAGAGGGAGAGTATGGGAGGGATGAACAGTCCTCTGAAATTGGACCTCTTCATACGAACACATTCGTGTATATGTCCTACTTATATGCAGTACAGTCAAATTTGAACAAGTGCTGGGTCTGTTCACACATGCCCACGCACGGAGGCAAAGGAGGGAGTCCTTTGTTCCCGATCCCTTTATCAACCCCAGAAATGATAGAATGGATGTTGAGCCCGAATGGAACTCAGAACAAGATAGTTAACTCCCCATTCAGAACCACGATACATGGTTCTTTCACTGTCAGTAGCAGGGATGCTGTTCTGGAGCTGAAAGGTGGAGGATGCACCCTATCAGCCTTTAGAAATTATTACCAGCCTAGCTATAACATCAGACCATCCACCCCACTTGGTTGTAAAAAATCAATCAGGTTCTATCTGCCTGGATAGGAATGGTTCCAGACCTGTCGGTCACAGCTATTGTCTTCAGCCGATTAATGTTACCAGTAACACCTGGACTCAGGTACAACAGGTTATGATCCACTACCCCACAGCCAATGTCTCTGTTAGTCTCTACTCTGCCTGTGTGAGCAGCATGGCTGCCTATAATGGCACCTATTTTGTCTGTGGAAACAATGCCTATCCTTGGCTTCCGTGGGACTGGTCGGGGTCATGTTGTGTAGCATATGTGGTGCCCTACATTCACCATTATGCTGATTTACAGAACTATCCTGAGATACACTCGCTCATGATCAAACGAGCTATTGGTGGGCCAGAACAATTTCTTATGCTAGCATACCCATTCTACAGAATAGCAAAGGCAGCGCAGGACCTTATACTGATGGCCTCAACCCTAGAGAGGATTGCAAACGAGAGTAAAGAAGGGTTTGAGGAAGTAAGCACAGCCATCTCAGAGATCAGCAGAAGTTGTAGCTCTCCGGACCGTTGCCTTACAGAATCGATTGGCCCTCGATTATGTGCTAGCCTCCCAAGGAGGAACACGTGCTATAGTTGGCTCCAAATGCTGTATATACATATATTCCCGATGCCTCGGAGAATACAGCTCGGTTGACAGATCGTATCAAACAGATAGCCAAGACGATACAAAGACGAAGAACACCAATATCATGACTATAACCCTCTGGGCTGACTGGGTCAGTGGTTTGAGCCGTGGGGTTAGAGAACAAAAAACAGCACGGGAAACAGGCCCTTCGGCTACACAAGCCCACGCCGTCATCTCAATGTTCCCACTTCTACCTGTGATCCCTGTCTGTGTTTATAGATCTATGGATTGAAACCAAATTTGAAACAATTTAGGGAGAATTTGTTCTGCCAATCAGTCTAACAGCACATCTTTGGGATGTGGGAGGAAACCGGAGCACCCGGAGAAAACCCACACAAGCACAGGGAGAATGCGCAAACTCCCACAACCCATTGCATGTATGCCCTTTGTTAGACAACAAGGCAGACCAAAGTACCTGTAGGATAAAAACAAGTACATCAATATCATCATCTATTTACACACTTCCCAGGGACTCCCAAGGCTCATGAACGCTATTTTAAATCAGTTTTCTATATCCCTCCATTCTCATTCTGTTCATGTGTCTAAGTATCTCTTAAATAACTCCACAATGCCTGCCTCCACCACTTTACTTGGCAGCGGGTTCTATACCTCCACCACCCTCTGTGTGAAAAAACTCCCTCTTGCATCCAAATTATACCTTACCCCCCTCACCCTAAGCCCGTGACCCCTCGTGCTATTCGAGTCCATCCTAGGAAAAAGCTTAACCCTGTTTACTCTATCTGTACCCCTCATAATCTTGTACACCTCTATTAGGTCTCCTCTCAGTCTACGTCTTTCTGAAGAAAACAGCCCCAATTTGCCTAACCTCTCCTCGTAATCAGACTTTGCATACCAGGCAGCATCCTGGTAAACCTCCTCTGCACTGTCTCTACAGTCTCCATGTCCTTCCGGTAGTAAGGCGACCAGAACTGGATGCAGTATTCCAAATGAGGTCTAACTAACATTTTATACAACTGCAACATTAAAGGCCAGCTCTTGTACTCTATACCTCTTCCTATAAAGGCTAGCATACCATATGCTTTCTCCATCTGCTCTGCCACCTTCAGAGACTTGTGCACCTGCACCCCCTAGGTCCCTCTGCGTTTCTATACTCTTAATAGGTCTACCCTTTATCATATACCTCCCCCCCTACATTCTTTCTTCATACCTGATGCATGGAATGATTGTATTAATTGTAACTATTATCACTTGCTGTGTTTGTATAACATTATTGAACACCTGTTGTAAAACAGTAACAACCCAAGTTGTACCGAGCGCAAGTGTACAAGTTCCTGACAAAGGAGTTAGGCCTCCTGACAAAGGAGTTAGGTCCTTATGCCAGGAACAATTGGTTCTGATTTGTCTTGGGGCCATATTCGAATGGCCCCTTGACAAAAAAAAAGGGGGGGAGATGCAGTAGTGAATGAGTTAATGAACTTTGTAACACTTGAGAGGATGAGAAAAATATCAAGACGAATATCCTGAAGTCTTGTTTCCATACATTTCAGATAAATGTACTTTGTTTTCGTGTGCCCAGATTGCAGCTATCCCTGTTATTGTACATAAGTTTCAGTGACTCAGATTAGGAAGCAACAACTGCCCTTTCCATTATATACAAGTTTATGATAAGCTCACGCAGGAATGTAGCTAACCCAGCTTGTAGTTTAAGTAACTTTTGCCTAATATAGTGAAGCCTGCATTTCTAACTATATTTCATATATATTTATTATATACTGTTCATGTGTCATGTACCAACATATTATACATATATATATTATACAACTTGTGAGCATAGATTGTTATACTGGCCTGTTAATTTTAATTTGTCAGCTGTACGTTAGCTAAGGGTTAATCACACACATCAACTGCAGCCTTGAGATAACCATGAAAAAATGCCGAGGCAGCCATGTTCCCATGATGGAGGACAACCCTCAGCCTGGGAACCTGATGAGAATGAGAAGATGCATACGTGACTGGGGGATATAAATATATGCTCTTAACTTGTATTCGGTGAGATGCTTGGGGAACCACTGTTAGGTGCCAGGTGCATCTCCCAAAATCTTTTGAATAAACTTGCTATATTTTGACTCATAATTCATCTCAGAGGTATCTTTACCTAGAACAGAGGGCATGGCTGAGATTCTACTGTGCTAAGGTAGTAGGTGTCATTGTGTTGCAATTTATTATTTGTATCTGTTATCATTTATTTGTACCCAAGGCTTTCCTGTTAATGAGCTGTTAATAATGACTATTCAGGTCATCTGGTTTTTTTTAAAATCAGGCTACCGAATCATAGAATTGCTTATTTGGTTTGAGTACTGTTTCAAAGATTGGTACAGATGCTGAGATTTCTGCTTACTTCTGACTAGGTTGTCTCTTCAACCGCTCCAGAGTTGTAGGCTGCCCCTGTTCAACACAGACATCGCGAATGTTGCAAACATAGCCATTTTGGATCAGAATTCCTCTGGCTCTAATATTCTTTCACTCTCTCTTTCGCTCTTCACAACTTCAACTCACTGTGAGGAGTCCTTCAGTTAGCATGAGGTTCAAACTCTTTTAGCCAGTGCACAGAATTTCAAATGAATTCTGCTTGCAAGAGATGTTTCCTGCAGCAAGCTTGTTCTTCCATTAATTGTCTGAAGGCAGGTCCAACCGAATCTCCATCACGGAGACAGGTTCTTAATCCATTCCAACCAGAATGGGGATCCAAACTTGTGTGTTGGAGACCTTGGAGTACTCGTACATCGGTTTCTGAAAGTAAGCAGCTACGGTAGGCAATAAAGAAGATTGATGTTATGTTGGCCTTCAAGAGAGGATAAGTATTGGGATAGGGATGTTTTAGCACAACTGTATAGGTGAAGCCACACCTGGAGTACTGTGTGCAGTTTTGGTGTACTTATCTAGGAAGGACATCCTTGCTATCGTGGGAGTATAGCAAAGATTTACCAGGCTGATTCCTGGATGGGAGGTCTGTCATATGAAGAGAGATTAAGTAGGTTAGAATTATATTCATTGGAGCTTAGTGGTGCAAGAGGAGATCTCATATAAACTTTTCAAATTTATACAAGACAGATTCAGAAAGAATGCTCGCAATGGTGGGGGAGTCCAGAACTAGGGGTCATAGTTTGAGGATAAGGAGTAAACTTTTTAGAACCGGGATGAGAAGAAATTCACCTCAGAGGATGGTGATGTGTGGAATTCACTACCACAAATGTAGTTGAGGCCAAAATGTTGTCTGATTTCAAGAAAAACTTAGGTATAGCTCTTGGGGCCAAAGGGATCAAGGGATATGGGAGAAAGGGCAGGGGGGAGGATCAGGATATTGAATTCAATGATCAACTATTATCAAGATGAATAGCAGAGTAGGTCTGAAGAGCCTATGCCTACTTCTAGTTTCTATGTTTCAATCTGATCCACACCAGCTGCCCTGCCAACTGGTGGCACAATGGTTATCGGTGCCGCCTCACAGCGCCAGAGACCCAGGTTCGATTCCCAGCTTGGGTCACTGTCCGTGTGGAGTTGCATGTTCTCCCCATGTCTGTGTGAGTTTCCTCTGTGTGCTCTGGTTTTCTCCCACAGTCTGAAAGATGTGCTGGTTAGGTGCACTGGCCATGCTAAATTCTCCCTCAGCGTACCCGGACAGACACTGGAATATGGCAATTAGGGGATTTTCACAGTACCTTCATTGCAGTGTTAATGTAAGACATAAAGAAATAAACTTAAACTTAAGCTGAGTCAAGCAACTCACGAGGTATCCAGTTATTGGGCTGAATTTTATGGCTCTGCTCATCTTGAAATTGGAATATCCCACCAAAAGTCAATGGATCTTTTCATGGTCCATCTCTTGCCCGTTCCATTTCCCAAGGCAGGCAGGACAGTGAAATTCTGGTGATTGTGTCAACATGCACTTTTACTTTTTATGCGCATGTTGTAGTCTGAAGTGCAAATAATGAGCTGTCTTTCTGTGTTTCCATCGCATGGCTAACCAGGAATCTTTCCCTTTCTTACTGGCTACCATTGTAGTATGTTGAAAAGATTTGAAAGTTGATATTGAACCTGTTTAGCAGCGTTATGATTTTTCTGATTTGATTATTTATTGTCACATACATTGGTATACAGTGAAAAGTATTGTTTCTCGTATACTATACAGAGAAAATATACCATTCATAAAGTATATAGGGAGAAGCTAAGGAGAGGGTGCAGAATGTAGAGTTACAGTCATAGCTAGGGTGTAAAGAAAGATCAACTAAATATATGAATACAGCTTCCTTGGCCATCTAATTCTGTAATGGACCTCTGGGGAACTTTATTCTGTATTTAGTTCTACTCTGGAAAACAAGCTTTGATTACTATTGTTTGTCACTCAGCCACCTTTGGTTCCATTGTCCTTTTAAGTTTACGGCTTTCAGCTAAAGTGCGAGCCTGCGACTTGGAACTATATCAAAAGCCTTTTGGAAATCCACATAGACCACATCCGCCTGAGCAGTGCTCTCTGTTAATACTCAAATAAGTTGAACTTGGTTTACCATTTGAGCTGACTTTTTTTAGTTCATCCACTCTTGTCCCAGTGACTGTTAATTTTGTTCCAGGTTATGATTTCTAATAACTTTCCAACCACTGAGGTTAAACTGACATATATAGGAATTAGGAGCAAGAATAGGCTAGTCAGCCCCCAGAGCCTGCTCTGCCATTTAATACTGATTTCATTGGAATCTCAACTCTAAACATGATAATGTTTCACTCTTTTGCTCATCAAGAATCTATCTAGCTTTATCTTAATATTCAAATATTCATCTTCTAAGGAAGAAACTCCCATAGACCCATGACTCTTTTAGCGCATCCAATGCTCCACAAGGCCTCCCTACTTTCAAGCTACTCACTCTATAATTAACTTATTGGTGACCCTTTACTATTCTACTGATTATCTGGCGTCTTGGTCACATGATGAATTGCTGAAAGTCAGGTGCTTTACAAGCAATCATATCTAACAGAAACCCAGTTCTTAGAGGGGATTTCATTCCAACATAAAATATAGGCTTTCTTCCAAAAAACATGGACCATCATAATACACATTTATAACTTATTTAGGCATTTTGCTTATTTCCAACAATCATAAAGAAGGAGATAGTTAAAACATTAAATGGGTTAAAAATTGATAACAGAGAAGTATTAGAATGGCTCATTGTACTGAATAGTGATAAGTCACCAGGGTCAGACAGAGTGCATCTGAGGAAAGGGTGGGAATTGTTGAAATACTAGCGATAATTTTCCAATGCTCCTTAGATATCAGAGTGGTGCTCAAGGTCTGGAGAATTGCTAAAGTTAGACTCAGTTTTTGAACAAGAATGTAAGGATAAATCCAGCAACTATATGCTAATTAAAGATGAGAAAAAGTAATTATCTAAAAGAGTCATGGGTCTATGGGAGTTTCTTCCTTAGAAGATGAATATTTGAATATTAAGATAAAGCTAGATAGATTCTTGATGAGCAAAAGAGTGAAACATTATCATGTTTAGAGTTGAGATTCCAATGAAATCAGTATTAAATGGCAGAGCAGGCTCTGGGGGCTGACTAGCCTATTCTTGCTCCTAATTCCTATATATGTCAGTTTAACCTCAGTGGTTGGAAAGTTATTAGAAATCATAACCTGGAACAAAATTAACAGTCACTGGGACAAGAGTGGATGAACTAAAAAAAGTCAGCTCAAATGGTAAACCAAGTTCAACTTATTTGAGTATTAACAGAGAGCACTGCTCAGGCGGATGTGGTCTATGTGGATTTCCAAAAGGCTTTTGATATAGTTCCAAGTCGCAGGCTCGCACTTTCGCTGAAAGCCGTGAACTTAAAAGGACAATGGAACCAAAGGTGGCTGAGTGACAAACAATAGTAATCAAAGCTTGTTTTCCAGAGTAGAACTAAATACAGAATAAAGTTCCCCAGAGGTCAGACCTAGAACCAAAATTTTGTTGATCTAGACTTCGGTGTACAGGGCATAATTTGAAAGTGTACAGTTATCACAGAACTTGCAAGCATTATGAATTATGAGCCGGATGGTATAGACTTCAAGAAAACCATGGGCAGGTTAGAGGGATGGGCAGATAAGACAGATTCATTTTAATGCAGAGAAATATAAAGTGATATATTTTAATAGGATGAACAGGGAGAGGCAATATAAAATAAAGGATACAAAAACAGATAGACCTGGGTGCATAAATTGTTGAAGGGAAAAGGGTACTTTGAGCAGGTTGTTAAAAAAGATATACAGGTTCCCAGGCTTGAAAAGTAAAGGCACAGAGTACAAAATCAAGGAAACTATGATAAGTTTTTACAAAACTCTGGCTTAGTCACAGTTGGAATATTGTATCCAGGGGTCACAATTGGAATATTGTATTCTGTTCTGGGCATTGTATATGAAGGATGTGAGATTTGAAAGCCTGGACAGATTTGACATGTATAAAATTGTGTGGATTCTAGACAGATTAGAAAGAGACAAACTGTTCCTTTCGTAAGAGGTGTTAAAGACAAGTATTTTTGCAAATGAATCAGAGGTGATACGAGAAGGCACAGCCAGTGTTTCAGATTAGGATTGCAGAGCCCAAGAGATGAAAGCAGGTTTTAAAGGGGTTTTAAAAAGATAACTGGATAAGCTTATGAACTATAAAAAATTGCAGTCTTACAGGAAAGAGTTGGGGATTGGGACTACCCAGGGCCAGAAGTAAAATCACAGGCCCTGGAACTCCTCTGCTGACCCTCCATTTTAACTCTCAATCACCCAATGATATACTTTCCTCTTGCAAGTTTCACCAACCAATTTACTAATACAGAAAGGTCCTAATAAAATGATAATTCCCACTGTTGACATCTGGTAACAAATAACATCCAATACATATGCAGCACAGGTCATTAATAGAAAACCAATGCATTGTACCATATGAATAGGGTGACAGTTGAGTTATATTTGAGAGAAAGATTCACTATTTGCAACCCAGATAAACTTCCATAGGATCTTTTCCACTCCATAGAAGTACAGATGACACACCTGCCTAGATACATGATATAGTTCAATATAATTTTTTTATTCAGGATGTACAGATGGATTTTATTTTATCAATAATCTCACAGGGTAGAAATATCAAATAACTCCTAAGCAATAAGTTGGAATGACGAAACAATATAGATCCTCATGGTCCGTGAGAAGCGTTGGAGCACTTGGGAGCTTAGTGGTCAGAGGGCAAAAACTGAATGGTTCACATCACTATCCATGTTTTCTCTATCAGAAAGCCTGAAGACCTTGTTGACTGTTGTTTCTCACTTCAACATATATTACGCAACACAACTTTATCACTTTTCCACACCTTTAAAAGCACAGACAGCATGGGTAATAGGTAAATAGTAAAAAAAAATTGAAATTAATGGAAAAGGCTCTTGAGAATTATGTGCAATGTGAAAAGTACTACTGATTCATGATGAGCCTATTATGCATTCTTGTTCTGGCAATCTCACCCCACAAAATCCATACAGTAAACTTTCATAAGCAATAAAATAGACAGAAATTCAGCTATAATTCCACCCTCTTGTTCCCAAGATAATTATAGATGATGAAGGCCATCTAGACAAGCTCATCTCAGCCATCCTAGAATAACCTTGCCCACATTATCCTGGTGACTACAACTCAAAAGTATTCAATTGGCTATGAACCAATTGGAGAGATCAGAAAAAGTTCTGTGTAAAAGTAGGTTTTATCTTTATTTTATTGCATCTATATGCAGTAGCCAAAGTTACTATAGCAATCGTGAAACTGGAAGCCCAATGTTGATTCTCTAAGAATAATTAACTACACTACACAACAATAAACTGATGTTGGAAAGATAGCTATAACTAAATCACTACATTTACAAATCATGTCAACTCTACAATTCAACGTCAACGAAACGAAGGAGTTTGCCATTGACTTCAGGAAGTGTAAAGGAGAACATGCCCCTGTCTACATCAACAAGGAGGAAGTAAAAAAGGTCAAGAGTTTCAAGTTTTTAGGTGTCCAAATCATTAACAACCTGAACTGGTCCCCTCATGCCAACACTTCAGTTAGAAAGCTCACCAATGCCTCTACTTTCTCTGAAGACTATGGAAATTCAACGTCTGCTACAAGTCTCATCAACTTTTACAGATACACCATAAAAAGCATTCTTTCTGGTTGCATCACAGCTTGGTATGTCTCCTATAAAAGGTCATGAATGTAGCCCAATCCATCACGCAAAATCAGCTTCCCATCCATTGATTCTGTCTCCACTTCCTGTTGTCTCGGCAAAGCAGCCAGCATAATTAAGCGCCCCATGCATCCTGGACGCACTGTTTTCCTCCTCCTTCCAACGGGAAAAAGATACAAAAGTCTGAGGTCACGTACCAACTAACTACTTCCCTGCTGCCGTTGGACTTTGCACTAAGTTGATCTTTCCTTACACCTTAAGTTAAAATTGTAACACTACATTCTGTTCACTCTCATTTCCTTCTCTATAAATGGTATGCTTTGCCTGTATAGCGCACAAGATACAATACTGTTCACTATATGCTAATACATGTGACAATAATCAAATCAAAACAAGCCTCGTGCCTGACACACATACACAGAGACAGGTACACAGACACTCCAATAGGTACTAAGGTTGCAGAGATGTCATGTACCAAAGACTCAATTATTGTACTGCTGCTGACCTTCGGGCAGCTTTGTGGTTTTTGGGCAGGCTTTTCAAAAAGAAATGCAGAATCATGAAGCCGCCAAAATTCAGAAGCATTGCAGCATCTCAGTGAAATTAAGCAGACACCTGACAGACTGGCTTAAAACAAAATTTAGCCTTCCCTGACAGATCCAATGTTTTTAAAGCTGTTTATTCAGGTTTGAAGCTCTGGATGCTCAGCACCGATAACAAGAATTTGGGCATTGTCCCCACTCCTTCAACTGCTCTAGCAGAAAACCAGCAAAGGGCTGAATGGCTTCTTCCTGTGCTCTAACAATGCCACGATTGTGTAACTATTTCCTTAAAATAGGAGATTAATGATCAAAACATGCACTGTTCATCATTATTAATTTCAAAAACTGAGACACTTCATCCTCCTGGAAAGTCATATTAAGATACAGCTACATTTTTACAGCGTGGGAACCTTTATCAGCAGTTAGACCTGCCTTGAATTTGCACTGATCTTCCTTGTTCAGCCATTCCTAGTGGTGATCAGCAGAACTACTTTTGGATCCATAAAAATATTACATCTTCACGGAGATCATACTCTCATCCTCTGAAAATGTTGTGTTCTCTCCTAAAGGCACTAACTCTCATTGGTTATAACATCATTGGAAACTGCAGCCCATTGTTAGTTTCTCTTAAAAGCAAGTGGAGCAGGCTACTTAACCACATGCAATTACCTCTGAGCTACATCCTACTTTTGGTATGCTTACAATTGACTTCCCCAGAGCTTCAAGAACAAAAGCATTGCTATAATGTCATCTGAAGAATCATCAGCACCAAATTGGGAACAAGATGGAAGAGAACAATATTAATGACATAAACCAAAAGTGAAAATGTTGGAAAATCTCTGCAGGTGTCTGGCAGCATCTGTAAGAACACAGTCGATGTGGATATTCCGGCATTGAACTGGGGTAACACAGCACATCATATCTCCACATCTGTGAGAAGAAAAAAGAGCTTATGTTTCGAGTCCAGATGACCCATTATCAAAGCTGTTGACAAAGGATCATTCCTCCTCAATTCCATTTTAAAGGATCATCCCTTTAGTCTGAGGTTATGCTTTCTGATTCTTGTTTTTTCTACTAGTGGAACATCCTCTCCACATCCACTCTATCGAAGCCTTGCAGTAAGTTTCTCCTCTTCCCTCTAAACTCCAACGAGTACAGACCCAGAGTCCTCAACTGATCCTCATACAGTTTCAGACTCCAGCATCTACAGTCATTTGTTTTTATCCAATGTTAATGGCATAACTATTCTGTGGCATGGTGTTGAGCCACATAGAACAGGAATGCAATAGTCTTGATTCCTGATTAGTGACTGCTCTCCGTTCAACACCAATGGTTGTCCATAATTAGGATCTACTATCCTTGGCTAAGAAGGGAAAGAGCAATGGAAGAAAAAGCAGCCAGTATTGCTGCTTCTTACCTAGTGATTTTGAGTAGAAAAAGCAATATTGGCTAATGCCTGATAAGAACATAATCCAGAAAGATGGGCTTACAACTGAAGAGCCTGGCGACACTCAGTTTATTAAACTCATTAAGAATCAATTGGGATAGGTTATTAAAATACTGTAAGCACCAATTTAACTCTAAAAAACTTCATTAGTCAGAAAGAAGATGGAAGGAAAAAGCTTAATCCTCAAAGCAGTCCACTTGTTTTCGATAGCTAAGTTATACATTGCAAGGTACAGCTAGAATCCATCATCTAAAAGTAGTTGTATATTATAGCTCATGAAACTATCATCATCATTTTAATGCACCTTTCTATATCTAACTTACGGAAAAATAATTCCGTATACTATATAGACAATTATATAAATATATACGTACAACACTATAAAATGCATATAATCTAAGCACCATATAATAATCTGTAAAGCAAACAACGATTACCATATTAGACCTAACTAAGAGAAAGAGAAAAGTATTAACATAACCACAAAGAACATACAGCAGAGAAACAGACCAAACAATCTGCGCTAGTGTTCAACATAAAAGATCTTCCCATTCTTTTGGCCTCATCTCAGCCTTTTGGTAAAGCTTTTTCTCATGTATTGTATGGTTTCCTCTTGAAGGGAACCTATACAATACACAAAGGAGTACATTTGAAGAGCCAAGTGGCTTTCTTCTGCTTCAAGTTTGTATGAAAGTGTTGAGATTATTTGCCACAACTTCATTTGGTTATGAGTTCCAAAATCACCCCATTCTTTGGCCGTAATTTCCCAGCCATTCACACCAGTGGGATCTTCCAGTCCCACTGTCACCAACCCCTGTCACAAGTTTCCCAGCGGTGAAATGTCCATTCAATGGGAAAACCTGTTGATAACAGCAGGACCAAAAGATCTCACTGCCAGCCAATGGTTGCCCAGAAACACATGTTGGGATGCGCGGTAAATCCTACCCACAGAGTGAAAATCATTTTTCTCATTGTTTCACAGAATTTATTAGTAATCATATTTTATTCATGACCTTTAGTTCTGGATTCATTCACGAGTGGGCTCAGCAGGAAACAGAGAGACGTCTCACTCATCCAAATACATTTAAGTTACGTACAGCCATCCTTTAATGAAAATTGAACTGTGATCATCAAGAAATTGCTCTCAATATAGACAGAAACATAGGAAACAGGGCAGTCCAAATGTACAGATTAAACATAACATATCAATGCCAATTATTCCAAGATTTCAAACCACATAGAAAAATATTCACAAGAGAATATTGGGTGTGAACCAGATGTGAACAACAGCTGCTCCGACGCCTCTAAAAACAGCAGTTGCTCTTCATACAGAATCACAGGGTAACTATGAGTCAATGTTTAATGCAATAAAAAAAAAATGCCCCTTTGAGTGCAAAACAAATTATATATTTCAAAAAACATAATAGGAAGAAAGGATCAAAATAAATAAAAATAATAAAAAAAATCATATTATGCTAGAAACTGCCTTATCCAGATTACGGCCAGCTACTTGAAATGGCAGATTCGAATAACTTCAACCTTAAGTATAAAGTTAATGTTGCAGGGGTTTAGGCAATTTAGGCTTTACTGTACATTAAATATCAAATAGTCTTTGTAGTTGACATTAGCACAGTCATTTTGACTAGT
Organism: Sphyrna mokarran; assembly: GCA_024679065.1. Lineage (NCBI taxonomy): Eukaryota > Metazoa > Chordata > Chondrichthyes > Carcharhiniformes > Carcharhinidae > Sphyrna > Sphyrna mokarran. The sequence goes on from JAGIQG010000003.1 coordinate 109,889,619, forward strand.
GTTCCTCTTTTTGGTGTTTTCTTTTGTTTCAATTTGCATTCCAGGATTTCCATTTCCATTTATTGTCACTTTGACCTAATTCTTCCTTTTATTATGAATGGGATAAATACACCTCTAATTTTGAAGTATCCTCTTCAGGAATAGTTCTCAATCTTATACATGGGCCCACTTCAAAGTTGTGAAGAGCATTACTTTCATATTTTAAAGTTTATTTATTAGTGTCACAAGTAGACTTACATTAATACTAGAACAAAGAACAAAACTGCATGGGAAACAGGCCCTTCGGCCCAACGAGCCCACGCCACCACCCCAATGTTCCCAACTCTACCCATGATCCCTGACTATGTTTATAGATCTATGGATTAAAAACCAAATTTGAGATAATTTAGGGAGAATTTGTTTTGCCAATTAGCCTAACAGCACGTTTTTGGGATGTGGGAGGAAACCGGAGCACCCGGAGAAAACCCACGCAAGCACAGGGAGAATGCGCAAACTTCCACAGACACAGGCCCAAATCCATGTATCTGCACAGCACAGCGATAGTCACTGAGCTGTCGTGTTGCCCATCAAATGGTCCAGATCAAGCATACACTAACGACGTGAAGCACTAGGATACTCTCGCAAAAAAATCCAAGAGCAGCCCTCTCACCAACCATCGCATGTATGCCCCTTGTTAGACAACAAGGTGGACCAAAGAACTTGTAGGATAAAAAACAAGTACATCAATATCATCATCCAGTTACACACTTCCCAGGGACTCCCAAGGCTCATGATCCCTATTTTAAATCAGTTTTCTATACCCCTCCATTCCCATTCTGTTATGTGCCCATCTAAGTATTTCTTAAATAACTCCACAGTGCGTGCCTCCACCACTTTACTTGACAGCGCATTCCATACCTCCACCACTCTCTGTGTGAAAAAACTCCCTCTAGCATCCAAATTATACCTTACCCACCTCACCCTAAGCCCATGACCCCTCGCGCTATTCGAGTCCATCCTAGGAAAAAGCTTAACCCTGTTTACTCTGTCTATACCCCTCATAATCTTGTAATGTATTAGATCTTCTCTAAGTCTACGTCTTTCTAAGGAAAACAATCCCAATTTGCCTAACCTTTCCTCATAACTCAGACCTTCCATACCAGGCAGCATCCTGTAAACCTCCTCTGCACTCTGTCCAGAGTCACCACGTCCTTCCGGTAGTAAGGTGACCAGAACTGGACGTAGTATTCCAAATGAGGTCTAACCAACGTTTTATACAACTGCAACATTAAAGCCAGCTCTTGTACTCTATACCCCTTCCTATAAAGGCTAGCATACCATATGCTTTCTTCACAACCTTCTCCACCTGCTCTGCCACCTTCAGAGACTTGTGCACCTGCACCCTCAGGTCCCTCTGCGTTTCTGTACTCTTAATAGGTCTACCCTTTATCATATACCTCCCCCTTACATTCTTTCTCCCGAAATGCATCACCTCACATTTATCAGGATTGAATTCCATCTGCCATCTGTCTGCCCAAGCTACCAGCCTATCTATGTCCTGCTGCATCGCCTGACAATGCTCCTCACTATCCCCAAGTCCAGCCATCTTTGTATCGTCTGCAAACTTGCTGATCACTCCACTTACTCCCTCTTCCAAGTCATTTATATATGTTACAAATAGAAGAGGTCCCAGTACCGAGCCCTGCGGCACACCACTAGTGACCGACCTCCAGCTAGAAAACACCCTTCCACTATTACTCTCTGTCTCCTATTACTAAGCCAGTTACTTATCCATCTAGCTACCTGTCCTTGTATCCCATGAGCCTTGACCTTCTCATCTAGCCTCCCATGAGGGACTTTGTCAAATGTCTTACTAAAATCCATATAGACGACATCAACGGCTTGCCCTTCGTCGACTGTTTTCATCACCTCCTCAAAAAAGTCTACCAGATTTGTAAGGCAGGACCCCCCCCTTAACAAAGCCATACTGCGTATCCCTAATCAGATTGCAATACTCTAACTGCCTATACATCCTATCTCTAAGAATCCCCTCCAACAGCTTCCCTACCATTGACATCAAACTCACCGGCTTATAATTTCCAGGGTTATCCCTTCTACCCTTTCTAAACAACAGTCCAACATTAGCTATTCTCCAGTCCTCTTGGACCTCATCTGTCTCCAAACAAGAGACAAAGATTTGCGTCAGAGGCCCAGCAATTTCACATCGCACCTCCCTAAGCAGCCTCGGATAAATGCCATTAGGCCCTGGAGATTTATCAGTTTTAATGCTACCTCAAAGCTCTAACACTTCCTCCCTCGGTATGGGTATTTCCCTCAACTGGTCCACACTTCCTCAGAGACAGGAGCTGTCAACCAGCCCCTCTCCTTCGTGAATACTGACACAAAGTATTCATTCAGGATCTCCGCCATTCCCTCGGGCTCTAAGCACAATTCCCCTCCTCTGTCCCTAAAAGGTCCGATTTTTCCTCTAACCACCCTTTTATTCATAACATAGGAGTAAAAAGCCTTTGGATTTTCCTTAATCCTATCCACCAAAATCATTTCATGCCCCCTTTTTGCCTTTCTAACTCCCCATTTGAGCTCCCTCCTACTCTCTCTATATTCCTCCAATGCTGTCTCCGTTCCCAGCTGCTTTGACCTGCGATGAAGTTAGTGAAAATTCCCTAGTCGCCCTACTCCAGCGCCTATTCAACTACGCTAAGGGAAAATTTAGCAAGACCAATGCACCTAACAGCATGTCTTATGGCTCATGGGAAGAAACTCACATAGATATGGAGATCAAGCTGGAGATCGAACCTGGGTCCCTGGCGCCGTGAGGCAGCAGTGCTAACCACTGCACTACCATGCCACCCATTTTCTCATGCTCCGAATTTTCTTCATATGATGTATCTAATTTATTTTTCTAATTGGAGTTTTCAGTGATAAATAATGTACCTGCTGAATTTTAATGAAAGAATAATATCTGTTTTTTGATTATAGGACATCCCAAAGTGCTTTATTGTTCATGAAATACTTTAAGTGAAAGTTCTGTTTGTGAAGTAGTGGGATGTTTCTGCATCAAACTGCACACAGCAAAGTCCCATAAACTGCAATGGTCAAATAATAAGTTCTAATGTTGTTTGAAGGATAAATATTGTCAAGAAACCAGAACTTTCCTGCTTTTCTGTAAATGGTGCTATAAAAATTTTTGCACTTATTCATGAGAGTACATAGAGCACATTTTTCCAAATGGTTGGGTTGTAAGACAAAATTTGGGGATTGCAAGCTCTGAGCCGGCAATGGCTGCTGTCATGTGATTGTGTACAGCTGCAAGGCTCCTTTAACTCCTTGCATGTTTTTGCTGGTCTTGAACTAACAGACAGACCTGGCCATGTTCACAGACAGACTTTTGAAGCTCACTTTCTGCTGCAAATAAAGGCAGTAAATTGTTCGGTGTTTTTTTTCAAAAGAAACTGTAGTTTAAACATTTCCTGCAGATGAATCCCTTTCAGCACAGGCATCCCATTATAACCATCCCTTCATGCACAACCACTCCACTAACCTCAGCCACTGGTGTTGGGCCTCAATTTTGCAGGTCTCTATTCTTAAATAGTGTCTAATGAACATTTAAGGCACAAAGAAAAGATTTCATTTGGGTGCAGTCTGTTGGCACCATTGATTTTAGTGGATTTAAACCAACTGTACACAAGAGAAATTTACGAGCAAAATAATGGGGAAAAATCTGAAATGTGTAGTTTTCTGATTTGAGACTAAAAGGAAATATTTGTTTATTTTAAGTTGTATAAATTGAGAAATTTCTACATGCAATTGTTTGGGTTGTTAACCTATAGCTGGGAATACATTGTTTAACAAAGAAAGTGAGCAGTGGTTGAGACACATTAAGTAGAAAACATGCAGGGAAAAGAAAAAGTAGGCAACGAGACAATTGGGGTGAATATCAGGAAAGAAAAAAATTCCAGAGCAGAAGAACTAAATTTAAAAGACATATATGCCACAATCATTGGCGATAGAAGGGAAATGAGCATTTGAACAGTTTAGAGTAATTAAGTGATTAACAATATGGCATAATTTCCTTCTTTGGTACTATATCACTTGATTAATAAAGTGAAGAGTCCTAGAAACATAGGAGGAGATAATTTGGTCCACTGAGTTCATGCTATCTATTTCGAAAAGTAATCCAGTTAGTTGTATAAGAATGTAGCCCTCTGAGCCTGTTCCTCCATACATGAAATTTTGATTTCGTTGAGGCCTGAACTCCACTTTGCTGTCTGCCCCCATAGCCCCTGACTCACTTGTCTTCCAAAAATCTGTCTAACTTTATCTTGAATAAATTCAATGATCCGGTCTCCATTGCTTTCTGGGGAAGAGAATTCCTCATATTAAGGATCCTTTGAGAGAAAAAAAAGTTACCCTCTTCTCTGTATGAAATGGTTCTTGGTCTCCTGGCTCAAGCCTTTCTCACAACTGGAAACATCCTCTTGGTTTCTACCCATTTAATTACTCCCAGGATCTCTGATATTTCAATATCATCTCATTCTTCTAAACTTCAATGGTATAGGCTCAATCTTTCTTCACAACATAAGGCCCTCAGTCCACGAAGGAATCAACAAATCTTCTTCTGTACTGCTTCTAATGCAGTTAGATCTATTTTTTTCAACAAGGAGACCAAATCTGCAGACAGTATTCCAGATGTGTCACCAAGACCCTACACATCTGCAGTAAAACCGCCCTATTTTTACATTCCATTATCCTTGCAAAAAAAAGTTCACATTCTATTTGCTTCCCTAATCACTTGCTGTACCTACATATTAACTTTTTGTTAAGGATAGGAAGATCCTGTGTAGGACTGAATTCTGCAATCTCTCCATTTAACTAGTATGTTCTTTATTTATTCTTCCTTCCAAAATAGGTGCGCTTACAGTTTGCTCAACTGCCAAATTTCTGTCCACTGGTTTGACTTGTATAAACCCCTTCGCAGGCTCTCCATCTCCTCTTGACAACTGGGGGAGGGGGTGGCATCATGGTACTGTTGCTCGACTGACAATTCAGGGACCCAATGCATTGCTCCAGGGTCCCACATTCAAAACTCATTAGACAAATGGTGAGATCTGAATTTGATAAAAATCTGGAATTAAAAGTCTAAATGATGACCAAGAAACTATTGCAGATTGTTATAAAAACCCCCGTGGTTTACTTACATCATTTAGGGAAGAGAATCTGCCATCCTTACTTGGTGTGGATTATGTGACCCCAAAGCCACAGCAACTTACTTTTAAAAATGCTCTCTGAGAGTTCAGTTTAAAGACAAATAGGGGTATGCAATAATTGCTGGTCCACGTTCACATCACATGAATGAATAGAAGCTTCCTTAATATCTTGGTGCCATCAGCAAATTTAGCCACCATTCATTTAGTCCCTTTATCTAAATCACTGATGTCAATTACAAATAGTTCAGGTCCACACATGACTCCACTTGTCAGAGCATGCCAATCAAAAATAGACCCATTTATCACTACTCTCTGCTTCCTTTGTCCATGCTAGTATATAATCTTCTCTTGTGCATTAACATTGGGTGGGGCATCTTATCATGTATCTTCTGAAATCCACTTCTACAAGTTCCAATTATCCACCTTGTTTGTTATTTCTTCAAAAACATTAATAAATTAGTTAAACATGATTTTCCTTTCACAAATCCATATTGGTTATGTCTGATTGAATTATGATGTTCTAAGTATCCTGTTATACCTACTTAATGATGAATTCTATCAATATGATAGATATTAGGCTAACTGGCCTCTAGTTTCCTGCTTTCTGTTTTTCTCCTTTCTAGAATAAAGGTGTTACTTTGGCTATTTTTCAATCCATTGGATCTCTTGCAGAACCTAAGGAATTTCAGAAGATTATTACCAATGCATCTACTATCTCTGCAGCCATCTCCTTTAAGACCCTTGGATACAGGCTTAGGGATTCTAGGGATTTGTCAGGTTTTAAGTCTATGTTTTCTTAACATTTTTGCCCTAGTGAGATTTTTAAGTTCCTCTCTCCCGTTCACCTTTTGATTTTCAAACATTTTTGAGAAGTTTTCCAAGTCATCCACAGTGAAGGTAGATAAGATACCTGTCCAATGGCTCTGTCATTTCTTTGTTTTCCATTATCAATTCCTCAATGTCACTTCTAAAGGACCAACACTAGCTTAATTACTCTTTTCCTATTTAAATATTTGTAAAACTTGTAGTCTGCTTTTACAAAACTGACTAGTTTTCTTGCATATTCTTCATCCTTCCTTTTTTTTTTAAGTCTTTCTTCACTGGTTCTTAAAATTTGACTAATCATCTGATCTACCATTAATCTTTGCAGGTTTGTACAGTCTTTCTTTCAATTTAATACTCTTCTTGACTTCCTTACTTAGCCATAGATGATAGGTCCTTTGAGAAGGATCCTTCTTTCTCACTGGGATAAATCTTTGATGTGTTATTAAGTGTCTCCTGAACAGCCTGCCACTGCATCTCTAATGCCCAAGCTTTTAACTAAGTTCTCAATTCACTCTGGTTAAATCTGCTTTCATACTCTTATCATTATCTTTATTAAGGTTCAAAACACTAGTCTAAGATACACATTTCTTCCCTTCAAACTGAGCATGAAATTCTATCATTGCTGTTGCCTAGAAGCTCCTTTACGAAGAGGTTATTGATTAATCTGTTTCATTGCCCGATACCAAATCCAGAATAGAATGATCCCTAGTTGGATCTCAAGTGTACTGGAGTAAAAAATTATTCTGAATGCATTCTAGGAACTCATTTTAAAGACTACCTTTGCCAATCTAAATCTACATTTAGATTAAAGTAACCCACGATTATTGGATTTGCTATTTACATGCCCCATTTATTTCCTCCTGCATTCCTTGTTCTCCCATGTAGCCACTGTTAGGGTTATAAACTACTCCCTCAAGTAACCACTTAGCTTTATTTTTTTTATCTCTAAACTAATCTCATTATTTCCACCAATCCATGCAATTTTTCTCCAAGTATATATCCAATTACCTTGAGAGACTAAATTGAACCTCCATTTACCCCATCAAATCCTGAAGATTCATTTTATCATCTCTGATTCTTTCACAAATCACTTCAAATCTTTGCTCTCTGGCTATCAACCATTCATCCAATGAATGCAGTTTCTCTTTATTTATATATCTAAACTCCTTTTTGTAAATAGTTCTATTAAATCTTCTCTTAGCATTTTCTGCTCTGAGAAAACACTCATGTTTTCCAGTTTATACATATAATTGGAATCCTTTATTCCTTGCATCATTCTAGTAAACCTCTTTTGTATCCTCTCTAAAGCTTTAACATCTTTTCTCAAGCGTGGTGCCAGACAGCCTTCTTAATTGAACATGGTGATTGGAAGGGAGGCATCAGAATGTCTGGTTCCAAAGATAATGGCAAACAGGGGCCTAAGGGACAAAAGAACCGTAGACACAAAAGACAAACTTCTAAATGCACCAGATAGGATTTGCTGCTGGAATTCCATATGGTGCCTAAATTAACAAAGTTGAAAAGGTGATTTTAATGACTTCAACAAAGTCTATGAGTTGGACCTGCTGGAACATGAGCTCCCTAATTGAGGCTTGTTAAGACTGTTCAATCATGGATTTCTGCAGAGACATATAATGTCAAGTGCCCGGGTCACTGGTAGTCAGTTGAATACTCTGTACTGGGATGTACCTGCCTGTGTATTGCAAACTGTTGTAATAAATCACTTTTGCTGAAGGGACATTGGCCTCTCAGAAGTTTTCAGTGACCAATTCTCAAACAAATTAAAAACTTGAATTAAAAAAGTCTGAAATAGTAGATATCCATTTGGCACAACTGAATTAAAAATGAAAAAAAAACTCAATTGTCTACATAAGTGGAAGCAAGATATAATGGAAACAATCAGCTTTACCCTGCATTAAACTTCAAAGGGCCAATACCTGAAATGTTAACAAATTTGCTCTCACTTCTGATATTGGTTGACCTGCTTGAGAGTCAATAACATTTATCTGTTCTGCTTCAGAAACTATGTCATAAGAGGAAATGCAATCACACAGTTTAGACAAAAAGGCTGCAGATAGGGGAATGCATGGAATGTTAAAAGTAATATATTAGAATGGACAAATGAATTTTTCCTTCACTTGTACAGAAGGTGATTAACAATAAGATCTATTGGATGGAAAGAGAGGAAAAATGAGAGAGAAAAACAAAGAGAGAGCGCAAGGGGGAGTATAAGAGGAAGTAAATAAAAATGAACAAACTGACATTGATATTGTGTATTGCATTTTCTTAGGGAAACATTTTCTAAAGACAAACATGCACATAATGATAAAATAAATTATTGGATAATTAGTGGATCAGAGAGGAGTATTGGCAAAGACACTGGAGAATTCCTTGCTCTTCTTCAAATGTTACCATGTGAACATGTAGACAAGATGTTCAATTTGCATCTAGTCTTATCCAACAATGTAGCTCTTTCTTAATACTGCCTTGAAGTGTCAGCTTTGATGATGTCTTTGGAAAGCCACTGTCTATTGATTCAGAGTGCTGCCAACTGAGTCACATGGATATACTCTAAAAGAATGCGACTAAAATATTACCAACCCTGCAAGAAATGAAAATAGTTTATTACTTGACCAAAAGCAAATTGCATTTTTGATTTGACAATATTCCAACACTGCGTAACGGCAGCAGTCAATCTAGTCCACCTACACTAACAATCCACCACAGTTGAAATCCCAATAGGTTGAGAATGATGAAAATCTTAGGGGCTGTACTGAACACTTATTTTGGAAAAGCAAAATACATTGGTCTTTCATTTTAAATGTTCACATTTGGTTCATAGACTTTAAAAGGGTAAGAAACAAAGTTAGAGAAATGCTGCACTTCAACAGTTATGAAACATATTAAACATTGCTGTTGACGAAATAAAATAATCTATTGGAAATAGTAAAAACTTTTTTTTAATTAACTGTTCATTTTAAATTTTAGGCCAAACCAAAGAGAAAGATAAATTCTCAGAAATGTTAGTCAAATTGATAAATCTGTTCAGTATATTAAACTTCTTTTGCCTTGGTGTCAGGTGCAAATACCATACTTAATTATTTCTTCAATATTTAATATGGAATTAAAGTTACAAGATCATTATCTATCATGAACCCGCATCAATACTATTGAATATGTAAAACATCAGTGGATAAAACCAAACCCAAACATGCAATATAAAGTGTCCAAATCAAGAGAAGTCTTTGTTGTGAAACTCCACAAAGATAAAATAATCAAGAACATTTTAAGTTCAAGCTTATATCTATAATCATTGTATAAATAAATTAGTGGCTAGGAACAATCTTCAATCCCAACCAGGACATCATGTAGCTCAGTACTGTTTTGTTCAAATTTGTAGTTGATATGTAAGACAATAATGTTCAATAATAAGCCTCCTGATCAGAAAACAATTTCTAATTGGAACTTAAGAAAATAACATTTAGAAACATCAGTATCAAATCAAGATCAATCTCGTCTTTGGAAAGAAGTTGGGATATTAAGAGGGTTCCAGTTCTTTGAGAAAGTTTTAATGAGAGGAAATTTAGAAACAAGTAACAATTTCCAAATTCACTTCATTTTAGTTTTGTAATGTGGATGCAAATATACAATTTTTAAAACACCAGGTAAGTAAAACACATTTCCATATTGTGTCACCAAATACAACTATAGATATAGCATCCAACTGGAACTTAAGTTTATTCTTTAAAAAAAATTAAGGAATTTAAGAGGCAACTTAGGACCTACAGTTCAAAGATTTAACAAAGCAACTACAGTGACACTATACAATTGAACTTTTGTTCATCAGCAATCCAAAAATTCAATGCTTAATAAGTTTCAGTGTGTTACTTTCAGTTTCTTGTGACTTCATTAATAGTACTTCAAGGGAATAGTTATCCTCCTAGTCAGCAAATACTTGATCCAACAGAAAGTTCATTTAAGTAGCTACCCCAGTATTCAATGCTCTTCTGTTTACAAGCAAAAAGCTTCTTCAGAAAAGAAAAATCTCCTTAACCAAAGCACACAATCCAAATAGACACACACTCAAACAGTAAACTAAAAAATCATTGCACTGTGACCAATGTGTAAATGACTAAACAGGTGCAGTGTAGATTCAGATTTATGGTTGTTTATGAAAAGGGAAGAATTGAAACCAGTTTTTTATGATAAACAATTAACTAATCTCTATATTGAAATGATGACAAAAGATCTTCATGCTCAAACTTTATGGAATTAACTTCTAATGAACTATATTACAGAATAGTTCAATATAGACTGTCACTCAGGATTTACTATTGACACATGTATTAGTATATAATGAAAAGTATTGTTTCTTGTATGTTATACAAACAAAGCATACTGTTCATAGAGATAGAAAGGAGAGAGTGCAGAATGTAATGATACATTTATAGCTACGGTGTAGAGAAGGATCTGCTTAATAAAAGTAGGGCCAATCAAAAAATCTGATGGCAGCAGGGAAGAAGCTGTTCTTGAGTCAACTGGTATGTAACCTTAGACTTTTATATCTTTTTCCCTGATGGAAGGGTGTATGTCAAGGGTGCGTGGGCTCCCTGATTACGCTGGCTGCTTTTCTGAGGCAGCAGGAAATGTAGACAGAAACAATGGATGGGTTTCCTCCAAGTGCTCCTGTTTCCTCCCAGAGTCTGAAAGACATGCTGCTTAGATGCATTGGCCATGCTAAATTCTCACTCAGTATACCCAAACAGGTGCCAAAGTGTGGCAACTCAAGGATTTCACAGTAACTTCATTGCAGCGTTAATGTAAGCTTATTAGTGACACTAATAAATAAATTTTAAACTTAATTGTATATCTTATCAATTAAGACTTAATTGTTTGATAATGCAGAACAGGAGCGTGCTGAGAGGAACGTGTTTGAAGCTTTTCGTCTTGCACTCACCAGAACAGATACAAAATTTCAAAGGGAGCGGCAATTTATGCTGAATGAGAAAAGGATGCTGATTACTTGGCAAGTCTCTCCAATTGGTCAAGATGTTGCCACCATGGCGAATGCACCAGGCAAGTACTGTTCCCCATAATTTTGTTGAGTTCAAAATAAAGGTACAATGAATGATTGGACGTGTTTTGCCTGCAGAGGAACAGGTCCCTGCATATGAATATACGTAGCTTCTTGAAAGCATAATTGAGCAAAGTTGCAAGCTGACAGATAATCTTAACTGGATTGTCAATTTAGTTAGCACAATTGGTATTGTTCAGCAAGTGCTATCCAATCACATCTAACTTCTGAAATTATGTTCTCAGTTTTGCAAACATGGGTTAGTTGAACTCATTCAGTACGTTGCTTATTGCAAACCACCGAAGGGATGTGTTATTTGATGCAGTTCTGCCAGTCATTCAAACATACAACCTAAGTCCCACTTTTGGACCTGAAAAGTACTCACTCTACCTAGAAAGATAAGGCACCTCAAAAATTTGAGCAATAGATAAATCTCTTACGTTCACCTGACACCAATCCCAATCCATGCTTCCTGGGCAATGAATCCTCCTTGCACCAAATGTCAGCCATGAAGAAAAGTAGAATAGCCCAAAACAATTAACAATATCTCCTTTACTTTCTTTATGTGCACGTGGATGTATGCATATGCAGAAGCATAGGTAAACTTCCTTGATGATACTGCTACACTCTTAGAAAATCTTTGCATTTCACATTTGTGGGCACAAATCTCAAAATAGCCATGATCCTAAATTCTAAGTAACATGTACTCCAATTTGAATGCAGGAAAGGCAGGAAGAAGTTTGGAGAAGTTTGGAGAAGTTTGGACTGATTAGAAATAGTCAGCATGGTTTTGTCAAGGGCAGGTCATGCCTTACGAGCCTAGTTGAGTTCTTCGAAAATGTGACTGAACACATTGACGAATGAAGGGCGGTGGACGTAGTGTACATGGACTTTAGTAAGGCGTTTGATAAGGTCCCACATGCAAGGCTTCTGGAGAAGGTGAGAGGGCATGGGATCCAAGGGGCTTTGGCCTCGTGGATCCAGAACTGGCTTTCCGGCAGAAGGCAGAGAGTGGTTGTGGATGGGTCTTGTTCTGCATGGAGGTCGGTAACCAGTGGAGTGCCCCAGGGATCTGTTCTGAGACCCCTGCTGTTTGTCATTTTCATAAATGACCTGGATGAGGAAGTGGAGGGATGGTTAGCAAGTTCGCCGATGATACAAAGATTGGTGGTGTTGTGGATGGTCTGGAGGGATGCCAAAAGTTGCAGCGGGACATAGACAGGATGCAAGACGGGGCGGAGAAGTGGCAGATGGACTTCAATGCAGATAAATGTGTAGTGGTCCATTTTGGCAGGAATAATGGGATGAAGGAGTACAATATAAGGGGTAGAGTCTTAGCTGTGTTGTAGAGCAGAAGGATCTCGGGGTCCGGGTCCATAGGACTCTTAAATCGGCCTCGCAGGTGGAGGAAGTGGTCAAGAAGGCGTACGGTGTACTGGCCTTCATTAATCGAGGAATAGAGTTTAGGAGTCAGGAGGTAATGATGCAGCTCTATAAGACTCTTGTCAGACCCCAGTTGGAGTATTGTGCGCAGTTCTGGTCGCCTCATTATAGGAAGGATGTAGAGGCTATTGAGAGAGTTCAGAGGAGATTTACAAGGATGCTGCCTGGATTGGGAGGCAGGCCTTATGAAGATAGGTTGAGGGAGCTGGGACTCTTCTCACTGGAGAGACGTAGGTTGAGAGGCGACCTGATAGAGGTTTATAAAATGTTGAGAGGGATAGATAGGGTGGACTCTCAGAGACTATTTCCCCGAGTTGAAATGGTCACTACGAGAGGACACAGATTTAAGGTGCAGGGAAGCAAATACAAAGGGGATGTCAGGGGTAGGTTTTTCACTCAGAGGGTGGTGAGTGAATGGAACCGACTGCCGTCGGAGGTTGTTGAGGCAAACTCACTGGGGTCTTTTAAGAGACTTCTGGATGAGTATATGGAAAAGAATAGTATAGGGGGTTATAGATAGGTCTGTGGATTGGTAGATGTGATCGGCACAACTTGTGGGCCGAAGGGCCTGTTTGTGTTGTATTGTTCTATGAAAAGTGACCTCAGCAAAAATACTCCAACTGTTGTCCAAAAAAGTTGAAACTAGTTATACCAGATGTCTTCACTCGTGACACTAAAAAAGTATGAGTGGCCTTTCATACAGAAAAATGGATAAAATTTTATCTATTAAAATTACGTGTGCTTGCACTCCTGTCGACTTTTCTAGTACAAGTTCCCTTTCTTTTTTTAAAAACTTCTATTATAAATTTATAATAGAAAATGTCCATGCAAGCTTGACACATTATAATTATGCTCTCCCTTAGACATGTTTATATCAGCAAATTATATTACAAGTGTAGATAGGAATTTATGATATAAATATAAAACTAAGGACAAAGAGTAGGACAATAAAAATAGGATGAATTATGTTTTTGCAACCTAGTCTAATTTTTCCTCAACTTCGAACCACTATGAGAGGAATGGAATACTTTCCATAATCTATCAGTTTTACATAACTGCTATGCAACGACCACCTCAACAACAGACAGCCAACCACATCCTTGATCCTCAATGGCATTTATGTCATCTGATCCACCATTATCAATATCTTGAGGTGGAGTGTCACCATTGATCAGAACCTCACTTGGCCCAGATATACAATTACCATTGCAGTTCAGAGGCTGCTTATTCTATGGTGAGTGGATCACCTCTGTTCACTTCAAAGCTTCTCCATTACTTGCTGGTTCAAGTCAGGGATGTGATTTGTTTCAACAGGGAAAAAAAGTTCCACTTGATTGGAACCTCATTCACGAGCGGTATCTATTGGTACAGGATGCAATATAGCAACTTGTCAATTCTTTTTCAATATCAACCCCGAAATCCATGGACTTTACAACCTAAAAGGACAGGGTAGTTGGTGCTTGGGGAAACCATCACCACCGAGTTCCCCTTCAGTCGTAAACATCAGGCTGACTTGAACATATATTGCCACTCCTTCATGAATATTGGGTTAAAATACAGGAGCTTTCTGCATCACATATGGTGGGAGCATTTCATATGGACAGCAGTGGTGCAATGCAGGGACGTACCACAACCATATAGGAATGAACAAATAATATCAAATGGTTCAAGACACCTACGTCCCAAACATTAATTTTTAAACACTTGCTAGCTTAATGGCTCAGTCAGTAAGATCATTGTGCAGCCAAGTCATACAGACCATAAGATCTTGGATTCAGCTTTCATCAGTAAGCTTATCAAGATTCTAGTCAGGGACTTGTGGTGATGGAGAGGAAAGTATAACTAAAATCTCTCTAATGTATAGCACACGCATTATTAAAAATACAATATGATCACCCAGAGTTTGACCTTCTGTGAACTAATCTCACAATGCAACCTAGCATTTGATGAAGTACATTTTGATAGTTTCACATTGAATGCAAAAGATTGTGAACAGTCAAAAGCCCTTTTCCTTCTCAGTTATAACAAATGAGCTACTAAATGCTCCAAAATAGAAGAATTGAAGAATATTTTTTGCATACTAATAGTTTTGTTATAATAAAAGATTTTTCTGCTTGCTTTCAGCATTTAGAATACTCTATGAGCAAACAGTACTGTTAATACCCCTCACCTAAAGTCAAAACAGCAGATTACACTTTCAAAAGAATTGTAACAATTAATAAAACTGTAAATATTATTGCAATTTTAGCATGTTTGCTCAGTGAAGGTACAAGTGTGTAGAATCGACCTAACCTCAGAATTCAAACATGACAACTCATAAGTAACTCAATCAATTGGGAAAACATTCCAACAGACTAGTCAAGCAACAGATTGAGCTAGCTAAATTCACAGAATTGTACCTTTCCTTCAGTGTCCCAAACTCCTTCCTTACCATCCTCAGGTCTTTCGTATAGCACTGCAGGACAGATCCATAACAGATGATGGTACAGTGTTACTGGGTGAAAATAGCCTTGGGAATCCTCCACATTGACTGCAGACCCCTTGAAATCCCGTGGCTCCAGACCAAATGTATTGGGAAATCTTTGACAGACATTATCTACCAACCTCCATCAACCAATGGAATCAGTAATCCTCCAGGCCAGAAGAAACAAATGAACAAAAGCAAGGGTACAGAGTGGACCTTTGACTTCACTGTCCATCACCATAACTGGCTTGGTAACATGATCACTGAAAAACATCCAGAAATGGCTATGAATGCTAAAAACTAGCCAATGCTGTTTAGTGCAACTGCAACATTGGCATCGCCTTTACAATTGCCCAGGGCAGAGTTACCCAAACTGGGTTCTGTGGAACAATGGGGTTCTGCAGGGAGACATCATGAATTTTGTAGTGGGTTTGGCCATTAAAAATTTGAAATAAACCTGTCCATGCAGATTTTCCAATTGGATGTAGTTTTCATATTGAGGCGATTACTGGTAGGTACACTAAATATTCTACCAGTAGTCAATGAGAAACCAACCTCTGATTGGACAAGTTTGAATACCGACTCTGCTGTTATTTTCAAGTCCTAGACAAGGTCAAGAGCAAAGGTGACCAAACGATGGCATGGATGGTGGAGAAACAGAGATAGGCAGCAGCCAAGAAGAGCAAGAAAGGAAGTGACCATGACCCAACGGAGGGAAAGTGGGCACAAAACAGTGAAAGAAACATCAGTATACATATGAGAGAAGTGAGAGAGTGAAAGTGTATTTGTAGGTGAGAGACAAAAAAAGGTAGGAGTGATTTCTTTTGTGCGAGACAGAGAGAGAGAGATAGGTGTAGGTGTTCATGTGTGTTTCAGTGCGAAAGACTAGTGTAGGATATAGACAGAAAGAATGCAAGTCTTGTTTGAGTGTGTGAGAGAAATAGAAGGAGTCAATGTATGTGTTTAAAATTACAAGAATTTATCAGCAAAAGCAGCAGGATCACTGCCTCCATTAAAATGATGAAAAGAGAAGACTTACATACTTTGTTGAATAAGACACTTTTTAATTATAATAAATGTATACATAAGAAATAGAAACTTCTTTAAATTTGTTTCTGTATATTTGTACCTATTACAGAAAAACAACTAATCAATTTTTTGTGTTTAATTTTTCAACAATGAAGAATATTTCTCAGGGGTTTTGTCAGGTAAAGAGAGTTGTGTGAGTATAAAGGTTTGGGAAACCCTAGCCTAGGGTATATCTTAACAACCAAATTCAGCACAAATCCAATCAATTACAGTCCCATCAATGTACTGTCAATTTTCAGTACATACCTTCCTTTAGCCATCAAGTTCTGGAGACACAAACTCAGAGCTTCTGGCTCAAAGGCAGGATGTTACCCACTTAGCCAAAGACCTTCTGTAAAATGTCATACTGGGGGATTATTCAATTTAAAAGTTCAGCCACTCATATAGTGGTTCAACATCATGACAATGTGTAACCAGTCAAAGCTGTCCAGAACCTAAAAGGTTCAAATCCAGCTCTATGCTGACTGAGCCAAGTTCACTCGTTATGGAAGGAAGAATATTTTAGAGACTCAATTATGAAGGAGGAGCAGAAACAATAATCTATAATTCCCACTCCTCTTTCACTGTTCCAATTCTTAATCCTTATTCAGAGACCTTGATCGGCAAACGTGTATAGAAATTGGGCAAAACTACAATGAAATTTGAAATTCTTTATGTTCGTTGAGTCTTCCAAAACTTACAATCCTGCTATCAATTCACAGTCTCAAGTTGAACCAGACAGTTTGAAACCTCAGTGTTCTATTTAACCTTGACCCAAGATTTCAAACTCAAATTCTCCATTAAAACATTCACCACCTTCGGCTACTATAACATCACAAACTCTGGACTTTTTTCCCGAAACTTCAGTGCCTCTCCACTTCTCTCCTTCTTCAAGACCTTATTTAAAGCTTACTTTCTATGGCTAAGCATTTCATGATTCCTCCCAATATCTCTTTGTTTCAATATAGATTTTTGTCTAATGACCCACCACGAAGCACAGGACATTTTCTTACATGACCAAAACACACGATTGTTGTTGTATGTATACTAATAAGATGCACAAGAATAAACATCACCTCATCCCGTGAGTAAATACAAATTGTTGTACGAAATAAGAACAAACTTATTTGTTTTTTAATATAAATTTTATGTCCCATCCTTTGGGAATAATATTCACAGACTCACTAATCTCAGTTGGGACAGCAGACAGGTCAACTGTTCTCTAAATTTGAATCCCAAGATGAAGAGCAAACACAAAATTCCAAATAATGAAATAAAACAATCAGCTCCTCATAAATATCATTCCAGGGTACAGTTGCATAGTGATTATGATACTGGACAAGTATCTCAAAGCCTTGGACGAATGATATAGTGATGACTTCAAAACCTACCCTGGCAGCTGGAGAATTTAATTTCAATAAATTAAATACATCTGGATCAAAAAGCTGTTATTAGTAATACCAACACTCTACAACTGACTACAAATTTATCTGTCTTAAAAGAAGGAAATCTGCTACTCTTACTTGATCTGAATGTGACTTCAGACACACAGAAATACTGTTGACTTTGAACCACCCTCTAAAACGATCAAACAAGCCAGTTTATATTTAAGGTAGCTCACCCACTTTCTCAAGGAAAATGTGGAATGGGCAATAAATGCCACTTTTGCTAGTAATATCGTAATACCCAAATCCCAAGAAAGAATAATTAAAAGTATATTGTAAATGATATGCCGAAGTAACATGCAATTTAATTACTAGTTACCATTAATCCAAGGTAAATTTCAACTCCGACTCTTTAATTTGATTATTTTAAACATTTTCTCATCAAATTCGTAGTGCATAGGTTCAACCAGTTTTTGATGTCATAAAACTTTGTTCATGTGGATTCAGAATAATTTAATCTACATTTTTCATAATCATTTAATTATAATTTTAAAAAATCATTTAAATACCTCAAACATGATCAAGTGTAACAGGAATTATGAATCAGTGATGACTAAATATAAAGAAGTACATTCACAATTAGTTTTGTTGAAGCAGTTAAAGACAGTTTGTTGTTTTTCTTGTCAAGCGCTTTCATGGGGGGGACTTTGCTCAACAGCTCCTTCTATGCTTTGCCATTCTGTGATTCTTTGACTATTTTAAGTTTTAATGAAGCCAACTAATAATTGGAGGAACAATTAAGGTAAGGTTAAAAATAATTCTGAAATAAATAAATAATCCTGAAATGCAATTCAAACATAGCCATGTTACCAATCTTGTAAGCAGAATGCAAAATAAATATATATTTTTTCAATGATCTATGCTACAAGTATAGCAAAGATCTATATCACAACTCCAGTTGTTGCTGTGAAGCTATTTTTGGCTTTTGTACTTTAATCAAATGACAAGGACTGAATAAACTTCTGAGCTGCCTGCTGTCTCAACTGACCCCGATTCCATGCTGCTTCACCTCAACGCTGAATTCATGGGACTAATGTAGCCCAGCACAACATATGAATGCATTGTAAAATTAAAATACCTAAATACACTGCACCTTTCGTGATAAAACTTAATTTTACAAGAAATGGGCTAATTAATTGCAGTGAAATCTGCCCTCTATTTTTTACCCATAAAACTGCATCAATGGCAACATTAGATTTGGATGAATTGGCTGCACATCATTCTCCAATACAGATATTGCAAACGTGATGTATTTCAACCAATACTAAATCCAAATGCAATGCTGAAGTATTGAAGTACTGCTGGCAATGCCATCTTTTGAATAAATTTTACAACTAAGATCTTGTTTGCTTGATGTGAAACATTTGTTAGCATTATTCAAACAGGAGCACAATACTTATCCTGCCCAACATTTATTCTTTAGTTTAGATCATTAAACAGATTATTTGGACAGTTATCCTACTGTTGTTAAATAAAATTGCTGGATTCCCAACTTCAGAAGTGTCTGATCGATTATGAATCATTTTGGGATATCCAAAGGTTTGAAAAGTACTTCCATAAATTCAAACTTCTTTACCTACAACTAAGATCAATAAAGCAAATGACAGAACACCAAAATGACATACTACTATTGAAGGTATATTTCAACTAACAGGGTTTGAATAGTTGGACATTTAAAAATTGCTATTATCTCCTGTGGGATTACCAAAAACTAAAATAACCAGATTCACCAGATTGTTGAAATTGTACAACACATTGGTATGGCCACACTTGGAATACTGTGTACAGTTCTGGTCACTATAATAGAAAGCATATTACTAAATTAGAAAGAGAGCAGCAAAGATTTACTAGGATGCTACTGGGACTTGATGGATTGAGTTACAAGGAGAGGCTGGATAGATTGGGACTTTTTTGTCTGGAGAGAGATTTAAAATAGGGATCATGAGCCTTGGGAGTTCCTGGGAAGTGTGTAACTAGATGATGATATTGATGTACTTGTTTTTATCCTACAGGTGCTTTGGTCCACCTTGTTGTCTAACAAGGGGCAAACACACGTTGGGTCGTGAGAGGGCTGCTCTTGGATTTTTTTTTGAGAGTATCCTAGTGCTTCACATTGTTAGTGTATGCTCGACCTGGACCATTTGATGGGCAACACGACAGCTCAGTGACTATTGCTGTGCTGTGCAGGTACATGGATTTGGTCTGTGGGAGTTCGCGCATTCTCCCCATGCTTACGTGGGTTTTCTCCGGGTGCTCCGATTTCCTCCCACATTCCAAAGATGTGCTCTTAGGCTAATTGGCAAAACAAATTCTCCCTAAATTGTCTCAAATTTGGTTTTTAATTCATAGATCTATAAACATAGACAGGGATCACGGGTAAAGGTGGGAACATCGGAGTGGCGGCGCAGGCTCATTGGGCCGAAGGGCCTGTTTCCCATGCTGTTTTGTTCTTTGTTCTTGAGAGTAGAAGGCTGAGGGGTGATCTTATAAAGGTCTATAAAATAATTAAGGGCATAGATCAGCTAGATAGTCAATATCTTTTCCCAAAGGTAGGGGAGTCTAAAACAAGAGAGCATAAGTTTAAGGTGAGAAGAGAAAGATACAAAAGTGTCCAGAGGGGCAATATTGAAAACGTTCTGAATGTCTGGAACAAGCTGCTACAGGTAGTAATAGAGGTGTTTAGACAGTTACATGGATAAGATGGGTATTGAGAGATATGGGTCAAGCAAGGCAATTGGGACTAACTTAGAACTTTAAAGAAAAGTTGGACTAGTTGGGCTGAAGGCCTATTTCCATGCTGTAAACCTCTATGACTTATGACCAAATGAACCTCAAAGAGAAAATTACCAAAAAATCTAATTATTTTTGCAATCATTACTTTAACATGAATTAACAAAGGATAATTCAAATATGAAAGGATAAATTTCACTTTAAGTAGTTGATAAAATATACATCTTATACAACCATAAAAATTCACATCAACCCCCACACAAACACGGCACTATGTAGCTAAACAGTTCCACAATATTTTGTTTTTTATTCACACAGGGGAGGTTTGGAGTTCTATCTGACACACTAAGAAGTCTCAACTCCAGGTTTAATTGGTAGCTTTCAGAGCACTGCTTCTTCATCAGGTGAGCGGGAGTTCTATTCACAAATAGGACATATCAAGACACAAACTCAATTTACAAAATAATGGTTGGAATGTGCGTCTTTACAAGTAATCAAGTCTTAAAAGGTACCGACAATGTGAGTGCAGAGAGCGTTAAGCTTAAAGAGATGTATATTATCGCCACGCAGGACAGTTAGTGAGATTTTGCAAGTCCAGGCAAGTTGTGAGGGGTTACAGACAGTGTGATATGAACCCAAGATCCCAGTTGAGGCCATCCTCATGTATGCAAAACTTGGTTATCAGTCTGCTCAGCGACTCTGTGTTGTCGTGTCTCGCGAAGGCCACCTTGGAGAACACTTACCCAAAAGTCAGAAGCCAAATGCCTGTGACCGCTGAATCATCCCCCAAAAGGAAGGGAACACTCTCGTCTGTTGATTGTTGAGCAATGTTCATTCATGCATTGTCGCAGCATCTACATGGTCTTCCCAATGTACCATACCTCAGGGCATCCTTTCCTATCAGGTAGGCAACATTGGCTGAGTGGAAAAGTATATACCAAGTACCTGGTGGATGGTATTCTCCCATGAAATGATGGCAGCCGTTTTTGAAGATCCAACACAACTTGCAGAGGTTGCTATGGCAGGGTTGTGTGGTGTCATGGTCACTGTTCTCCCGACGGCTGGGTAGTTTGCTGCAGACAATGGTCTGTTTGAGGTTGTGTGGTTGTTTGAAGGCAAGAAGTGGTGTGTGGGGATGGCCTTGGCGAGATGTTCGTCTTCATCAGTGACATATTGAAGGCTCCAGAGAAGATATCATAGCTTTTCTGCTCTGGAGAAGTTCAGCTCAGATGAGGAGGATCACAACATATGCTGAAAGACGTCCTCATAAGAATAGGATTGGCATTCCACTCATCAATCGATAGTTTCAATGGTCCACAGTGTAAAACAGCACTGACCTCCTCAGAAGACAAAGGTGGGACACAGCAGACAGAGTACGCTTCATCGTCCAGTATTTCCCCGGAGCAGAGAAGCAACAACATCTTCTCTGGAGCCTTCAACGTGTTATTGATGAAGACGAATATTACGCCAAGACCATCCCCATACCCCCCACTTCTTGCCTTCAAACAACCGCACAATCTCAAACAGACCATTGTCTGCAGCAAACTACCCAGTCTTCAGGAGAACAGTAACCACAACACCACACAACCCTGCCATAGCAATCTCTGCAAAATGTGCCGGATCATCAACACAGATGCCATCATCTCACATGAGAACACCATCCACCAGGTACACGGTGTATACACTTGCAACTCGGTCAGCGTGGTCTACCTGATATGCCGCAGGCAACGGTGTCCCGGGGCGTAGGATATTGTTGCAGCACCTGCATATCTCCCCAGCGGATGAATGAACACCACTCGACAATCACCAGGCAAGAGTGTCCTCTTCCTGTTGGGGAGCACTTCAGCAGCCATGGGCATTCAGCCTCTGATCTTAAGTAAACTTTCTCCAAGGCAGCCTTCACAACACACAACAAAGCAGAATCACTGAGCAGAGACTGATAGCCAAGTTCTGCATATATGAGGATAGCCTCAACCACGATCTTGCGTTCATGTTACTCTATTTGTAACTCCCACGACTTGCTTGGGCTTGCAAAACCTCACTGTCTTGGCTGGAGACAATACACATCTCTTTAACCCTCTCTCCACTCACATTGACTATACCTTTAAGATTTGATTACTTATAAAGACTTGCATTCCAACCATTATTTTGTAAATTGAGTTTGTGTCTTTATATGCCCTGTGTATGAACAGAACTCCCACTCACCAGATGAAAGAGCAGTGCTCTGAAAGCTAAGTGGCTTTTACTACCAAATAAACCTTGTGGACTTTACCTGGTTTGAGAGACTTCTTACTATGTTTACCCCAGTCCAATGCTAGCATCTCCAATCATGTCCTATCTGACAACAGCTTTCACCCTCAGATTTCAAGGGTAGGATTATTAGCAAGGCACATTTCTATGAGTCCTCATAAATGTCCTGATGGTTTTTTTTTAATAGTTCATTTTCAACCAATCAAAACATCCCAGTTTACAGTTTCGTATCTTTTAAGAAAACGCTTGGATCTTTAGTACCTCTAAGCTAGTTACACATGTTTTCAAGTATTAAACTTTTTAGCTAGCTTAGAGTATTCCCAATAGCTCCTATCTCCTTTTCTGCCAACAGAAAAACTGACCTCTTTTGCTCCTTTTCCTCACAAAAATTCTCTGTGCTCTTCTTTCTGTCTGCTTGCTCTTTGCCCATAAAAATGCACTGATCACTTTCATCCTCCAGCACCTCTGCATTTGCAGTTCTCCTTCATGTCTACTAGTCACATGGCTTCTTTCTTAACTATCTTTTTGTTGGTACAGTTTTCAAGGATTCCCAGTCACATGGACATCTCTTGTTATTCAAGATAATTACAAAATAATTACCTTTGTAAAATTTATTTTCAAACATTATTAAAAACAATTACAGATTCCACAGATCTTTGAAAGAAATTATAATTTTTCCTTTCATTCACTGAATTAAACCCTACTTAGTCAAATGCATAAGGTTTCTAGGGCAAATGGTATCGGCCCAGGTATTGCAACACGAATAGCTTTGAGGCTATCAGTACTCACCATTATTATATAATGAATCAAATTACAACTTCCTCAAACCAAACATACAGTTAAACATGGAAATCCAGTAATGGCTATTTGATTTTCTCTTCTCTTCCACAAATTTTACTACACTGGTACCATTCATTAGACTTGATGTTAATACACATGAATGTGTGATACTTACCCACCAATTACACACAAAATATGCTTAAAAAATTCAGGTGTAAGAGATTTTTAAAATATTGTTCTAAGCTTTAATCACTGTCAAACAACCACTCTTGCCCTGGAAATTTAACTTTATAAAATGTGGAGTCTCATTTCTTTGGAATTTAATGTTGGAAATTCAA
Source organism: Sphyrna mokarran (assembly GCA_024679065.1). Classification (NCBI taxonomy): domain Eukaryota; kingdom Metazoa; phylum Chordata; class Chondrichthyes; order Carcharhiniformes; family Carcharhinidae; genus Sphyrna; species Sphyrna mokarran. The sequence continues at coordinate 109,913,243 of JAGIQG010000003.1, forward strand.
AAAATATTTCTTTAAGCTTCCTTTGTCTCTTCAAATCTCTCTCCCAATCCTATCTTTATTTTGCTTTCTGTGCATGATTTTACAAAGTATTAAATATTTTACTTTCTCCTTCCCACTTTTGACATTTTTTTTTAGAGCAACACAGCACGGGAAACAGGCCCTTCGGCCCAACGAGCCCGCGCCGCCGTCATAACTATATAGTAACAATTCCATTATCCTATTCTAATTTTAGGTTATTCCTAATATGGAAGAATCTCAATGTAGGGACAATTTGTTTCCCAATCAGCCTAAGAGCGAATTTTTGGGATGTGGGAGGAAACCGGAGCGCCCACAGAAAACCCACGCAACCACGGGGAGAACGCGCAAGCTCCCGCAGACACCAGCCCAATTCCAAGTGTCTGCACAGCTACAGCGATAGTCACTGAGCTGTCATGGTGCCCTATAAAGACATGACATGGCTTTATGAACATTTGTCAATCTAATTGGTTGCCCTACACACACATGCTATAGATACCCTGTAGATGGCACTGTGCTGTAAAGGATTTCCCCTACCTGCAAGTTGCTGCTCAACTCTGTACAAAGCTCTAAATCTTACGAATAATAAACATCATGCCTTCCCTGCTGACCATAAACTCTGGGCCATAATGTGAAGAATAATACGTACATATTTTCTCCACTTTTCTTTATTCGTGCCTATCAACTTTTCATTGAAAGAACATGGTATGGATGACTCTGTTCTGAGGTGTTCAACCACTCATCGAGCATCAGCTATATTGGCAATGATTACGTTTTTGGCATGCAATGCAACATATCCAATCTCTAATTGATATTGTTTTGCCAGTCTCTTCAGATAGTTAAATTTAAATTTCAATCCAAATTGCTCCAGTATTTGAAATGAGTCACAATATGTTTTTTCAAGGTTTTTCAGGCAGCACGGTGGCACAGTGGCTGGCACTGCTGCCTTACAGTGTCAGGGATCCGCGTTCAATTCTGGCCTTGGGTCACTGTTTGTGTGGAGTTTGCACATTCTCCCTGTGTCTGCGTTGACTTTCTCCTGGTGCTTCAATTTCCTCCTACAGTCCAAAGATGTGCGGGTTAGATGGATTGGCCATGGTAAATTGTCCCTTTGTGTCAAGTGGATTAGCAGGATAAATACGTGGGGTTACAGGAATAGGGCCTCGTGGAACTCGAAGGGCTGAATGGCCTCCTTCTAAAAAGAGTAACCATTCTGTGATTAATATGGAGTCTTGGAAGCCACTTAGCTCTCTCCAGGACATGTGAAGATTACTTTGCCAGTAATTGCTGCCTTTTATAAAAATATTTATTCTTGAAATGATTGGATTATAACATGAAATATTAGTATGATATATTATTGATCCATGAACGGATAGGAATGAATTTGTCTTATCGTCCTATCCTGGAAAGGCAATTTGATGGTTATTTCATCATTGACTGGAAAATAATAACCTTGACAGTCAAAAAATCAACTAGCTGGGCTGTTTGTTCAAGATAGGAAAAAGAGCGTGACATTAAGAAAAGTTGAAAATGAAACAATGGTTATTTTGAAAAGATGAAAATTGGATTTACCAGTCAAGATGGTGAGATGTATATTAATAATTTCCAGCATATGATCTATGATGCTCTTGTGTTTTCAATGTAGTTCTAAGTAAATGGAAAATCCAGTTTAAAATTTTGCACAGGAAGTGCACCCTAATGTTTTCCTACTCTTAAGCTTTGCTTGCAAAAAGGCAACTTTGGGTGTCAAACAACTAACATTGTTAAAAGCATTTTTTGAAAAACAATTTCATCCAAACAAAGGCATTCTGATCCTTGATTTTAGTTAAGTCTTTTGACATACTAAGCCTGAAAATATTGCACATAAAATTTGAGATGCTGATTATTTGTTGAGTGGTCACCAAGACAAAAATCATAGCTTTTGGAGAGAAGCATTAATTTTGACGGGAATGTGACTGCAATGAAGTCAAAACATTTACTGGAGCAGTAAACAGTAAACTTTGGATTTTTCTATCAAGATCAGTGGCTCAGAGTTATATCTATGCTTGCCAATATGAAAATCATCCATAAATTAGCAATTCAAAAATTTAACTAATCCCAAAAATTATTATATCTCGAGACTGACTTAACTGAAACAGTGCATTAACAATATTACTTCATCCAAATCAGCTTTTGACCTGAATGAGGCATGAAACGCAGAAGTATTTTTTCAGCTACAAGACAAACACATTTAAGGTATGCATTGTCCCAAATTGTATACTGCATCTTGCAGGCAAAGGCAACATTTGACATTCGTCTGCGATTTATTTTATTACGTAACACTAACACACGATCATTTGATTATACTTGTTTCCCACTTATTTTTGAGGGGTGATAGATTATTCGTTGTCTGGCAATTCATAGAATAGAATCACTATGGTGCAGAAAGAGGCCATTCAGCCCATCTGGTCTGCACCAACTCTCTGACAAAGCATCTTAACCAGGCCCTAACCTCATAATCCATTTATTCATCCCACTAATTCCCCTAACCTACACATCTTGGGGCAGTTTAGCATGGCCAACCCACCTAACCTGCACATTTTTTGGATTGTGTATGTTTTAGTGTTACTGGCATCCTTCATTTTCAACTAAACACAGATATTATTTAACACCTGATGCAAAACATCCAGCCTAAGGAATCAGTGAGTTTGCAACTTGTCCCAAAATATTTGGTGGTGGTGGTGGTGGTGGTGTGGGGGGGGGAGCCTGTAAGAAAGACAGAGAGAGAGAGAGAGAGAATTCTCCCATCCTGCTGTGCTGCTTTTGTAGCACAGTAGGTCAGCAGACTCACGTGGAAGCCATTTTGCGGCTCCCTATTAGCTGCCACGTTTCCACGAGTGTCCAACAACGAGATTTCTGGAGTCGTCATCTTCACCCAGAAATTGGTGCGGAGCTGCATAAATTATTCCAACGCTAATTTTGATCTATTTTATCTTTTGTTAGCAGGCCCAGGACTAAAGTCTCCAGGCTCACTAATCCCCAGCGCCCCGCCTAGAGGAATATTTCACTTCAGTTCCATTTATTGTAATTTTCCAACTAATGGCTCAACCCTGGTGAAGTGAAAGGGAGCATAAAGGACCCCCCGACCCCGCCCATGAAGGTTAGGGTAAAATTAATGCCCTCTGGGCTTTGCCACTTTGGCAGTGCAAGCCTGGACCCTCCACACTGCCTAAGGAGTCAAGTGGCAATGCCAACTGGACAACAGGCAATGCCAAGGAGTTGAGGCTTCAGTTGGTGGGGGGGGGGAGAGGGGAACAATTATTGGAATAGGGGGTCTCATGCCACTCTGCATTTGGATCGTGAGTAGTTGGAGGGAGGCCAGCGACTGAGCATGGGCCAGGGTGTCTCGGAAGAGCAGCATTGCAGCATCGTGAGACTGGTGAACAATTGGATGATCAGCACATAGGGGCTATTGCACATGTGCTGACCTTGATGCTGACATATCTGCTCAGTACTGTGCTGACAGCCTCTCCAGCAGGAATAGCCGCACCCACTAATTTTTGGATTGATTCACAAGTATAGGAGATATATTTTGAAACTCCCGCTGAAAAAAGTGCAGGATTTACTCCAGTTTTTATCCAAATTCAACACTTCAAATTTTTTTTTTTTAGGTGAATCACCCCTTTGGTGTCCAATCACATTTAGAGTACATTGAAAAGAAAACACAAGAAATTCTAATGCCAAGTTTTTTATATTTTCAAGATTAATTAAAATATCTTTCATTGACTGAAATTTATGAAGAAACAAGCTTGACCCAGTATTAAAATGTCCTGAAAGAGACATCGGATAAACTGTATCATACCCATATTTTCACCATGATCTTTGGTTATAAATAATCAAGGTCATAACAGTGGTTCTGGGCAGGTATGGGGGTGGAGAAGAGGGATAATATTACAGATTATGGTTAGAGCTTATACAAACATATACCTGCTGCTTAATAGTTACATTTACGTGAATGTAACCTTCCCCCTACGTCTAGCAATACCTTTAAAACACTCATGTGGGAAGTTTTCTGTGCTCTTCCATTAGGAACGCTATTGCTGCTTCTGTCTCTATCTGCAGACGCTGCCTGATTTGTCAATTGAAACAAAAACAGAACATGCTGAAAACAATGTGCCAGCATTCCGAGTTTGTTGCTTTTTGATTAATTTACAGAACATGATCTAAAATGATTGGTGTTCAGCAAATCTTTTATTGAAGGAAATGGAATTTTTAGTATCAGACTAAATTTTATAAAATGTGCCACTTCAAGAGGAAAGAAAAACTTGCAAAGTTTGAAAATCAAACCAAAGGGGAAATGTTCATCTTTATGTGAAACTGATCTTATTGAGCAGACTGATAGTGATAATAGACTGCAAAACGTTTAATTGGGCACAATATTCACTAAAAATTAAGTACATATGATCTTGAAAGTGTCAGTGGATGCAAACTGACAGACATTCTTCATTCTTTATTTGATACTTTAGGCATACATAACATAATTATTTCAAAACGTTCTGCTGTCTTATTGTGCTAATTCCACAATTTCACTGAATGACCTTTCTTATTTGCACTTGGATTTTTCAACCAACAGAACACACAAATTTCCAGGCTAAAACAAAACGGAGACTAGATGGACTTTTAAATGTTTGTTTTATTGCGACACAACTGTTTACTGGCGAGATTTAAATTCCCTCCACATTTTTGTACCATGAAATGCCATGCTTATATTATCTTGACAAATGCAAAAGTATGAGGAAAATAAGTGGGATTTTTAAAAAAAATTATATATTTCTTCTCATGGAATGTAGACGTATATGTTAAATAGTATTTTAGCTAATGGGTGTAAGTGTAAACATACATGGTTGATGCATCTGAATTTATTTTGTACACAAACAGAAGCACAAGTCTGCAGAAAATTGTTTTCAAGCTTTAGTCATTATGTTTATTATTTCTGATATATTTAAAGTTTATTTATTCATCACAAGGAAGGCTTACGTTAACATTGCAATAAGGGTTACTATGAAATTCCCGTAGCTGCCAGTCTAGCACCTGTTCGGGTCAATGCACCTTTTCAATATGTCTTTCAGAATGTGGGAGGAAACCAGAGCACCCGGAGGAAACCCAAGCAGACACAGGGAAAATGTGCAAAGTCTGCACAGACAATGACCCAAGCTGGGAATCAAACCCAGGTTCCTGTCGCTGTGAAGCATCAAGGCTAACTACTGTGCTATCCTGCCGCCCTAGTTAAAAACACACTGCTGAAAATAACATTGCAGTTGGAGGATTTTGGCCTCAAAACATTATGCCCAATAAAATTTTAAAGTCCAGAATAAGTACAGGTCAATCAGTACCCATCTCCTGACTAAAACATATAATCATAATTTTAGTATACAGTACATAATGCACATATACATTGTGCCGCCACATTTCCAATGCCAAGCGATACTGCAAACCATAAATTTGCAATTGACAGATGGCACCTTTTCAAAAAGTACAAACTTTTCAAAATGACATGCCAGGACTATATAGTCTTCTTATCGTTGTTCTTTGGATAACATCAGGTTGAGCAGATTTTACAACCTTAAAAAGGGACACAGATCACCAGATGAGTATACTGTATCTTATGTGGTATAATATTACTGTCCTTATAGAGTAATGAATCTTCCGAATTATCATGAACATTCAAGTGAAGATATATATAGTCTTGTACATAACACACACTACCTGCAAGCATCACATTTAGGCATCACACTTTAACACACTATTAGTAATACCACAGAAAATAAATAGCACTTCTTTGCTCTGGTGGAGTGCGATTAAATGCAAATTCTAGCTTAAAGTATGGTTCTATTTTTCAGGTTTGATGTGTTATTTTCACATCTCCACTCTCAATTAAGCGTTCTCCAGTATTATATTCTTATTTATTAATTATAGATCTTCACCCTTCAACTTTGATGTAGACCATACACAGATGGAATTACAGATATATACAAAGAAAGGTAGGAAGAAAGAGATGTGCAAAGCATCGAGGCCACAGCGTCCTTATCTTAAGGAGCTATCTTGCAAAAGATTATCATCTCGATGATCAAGGCTTCAATATCAATGAGACAAACCATGTACTATAGGCAAATATGCTATCACTGTAAGGACAAGTGTGGCATGCTATTTATTCACTTTTTTGACCATAGAATGTACAGCAGAGAAGGCAGTCAGCTCTTTTGAAGAGCATATCAAACTGGGGAATTGGACTTTTTCCATATTCCTGCAATTGTTCTTCTTCAATATTTATGCAATGCCCTTCTGGTGGCTACTACGAACCATTATTCGCTATCCAATCAGATAATGCATTCCAAATTTTAACCAATAAACTTTCTTCCCCCATGACAACTCTAGTTTTTTGGCCAATCATCTTAAATTTGTGCCCTCTGCTTATCGACTCTTTTGTCACTGAAGGCAGTTTCTCTTTATTTAAGTTTTCTAAGTTCTGAAATGCCCTCCATACATCTCTCCAAATCTCCATCTCACTTCCTTTCAGACGTTTTTGACCAAGCCTTTATTCATCTGGTTTAATATCTCCTTATATATGTTTTATAATGTTCCTGTGGAAACACCTTAGGATATTCTATGTTAAAGATGCTATCCAAACAACTAATATATGTTCTTGTTGTTCAACTCTTCATGATTTTAAACACCTTTATTGAATCCCATCTTAGCCTTTCTGCTGTCAGAACAATGTCAATTTTTCTAATCCATTCACATAATCCTAATTCCTCATCGCTGGAACATTTCTAGCAAATCTCTTCTGTACCCTCTGCAAAACCTTCTTCCTTCCAGCTGTGGCCAAACTAGTGTTTTATACAGTTCTAACACAATTGGGGTTTTTGTATTCTTTCCCACTATTGATGAAGCTCAGAGTCCTAGATACTGTATATACTGCTTTGTTAATCTGCACAGCCACTTCAAAGATTTATGTACAAACACCCTCACGTGTTTGTCCTTGCACTCTTTTAAAATTGTACCATTTAATATGTATTGTCTCTTCTCGTGAACATCAAGTATATTATTCAATGATTACTATATTTCTCAGTTGTGTGTCATGTACAAATGTTGAAACTAGAGCCTGTACCAAATCCATGTAATTAACATGAGAACCAGGAATGGTCCTGGCACTCAACCTTGGAGAACACCGCTGTATATCTCCCTCTAGATCCACAGACAGCAATGTGCCACAATTTCCTGTTTTGCCCCCTTTGCCAATTTTGTACCCATGCTTTTATCTCATATATTTCAATTTTGTTAATAAGCATAAGATGTGGCAATAACATCTATTGAAAGACCATATACACATAACTGTCTTCATCCTCCTTTTATGCTACCTCATCAAAAAATTCATTCAAATTAATCACAGCTTTTCCTCACCAAATTCATGAGTGTTCTCCTTTGTTAGTCCACTTCTGTCCAAGTAGTTGCTATTTTCCCCCAGATTATTATTTCTGAATGTTGACTAACCTGTAATTACTAGGTTCATCCTTCTCCCCATTTTTGTATATGGGTGGAAAACAAAATCGTTACAAATAAAAAAAGTCTAGGATATGTGTGGTTGGGAGCTGTAACTATTGACAAAGAATAAAAAGAAAAAAACAGACATATTACTGGCCCCCATTGTCAAGGTACTGTATTTATTGCCATAGATTATGCAACTTCTATTGCACTGATCAGCAAGGCCACAGTCATCATTGAACCAACCCTGACAGCAATTGCACTAAATGCCTTTCCTGTGCAGTTGAGAAATAAAGGTAAATGAGTCCATAAAAGGTAGCCGAAGTGAAATAATTATTGCATATGTAATAAAATATGAGGAAAAGCTTAATTATTCGGGTTTGGGATGCATATCCCAAGAGTGTGGTGAAGGCAAGTTCAATTGAAGCATTTAAAAGGGAACTAGACTATTATCTGAAATGGAAATATGTGCAAGGATAAGGGTGAAGAGGGAAAAGTTTAAAGGGGATATTAGGAGGTGGGGGTGCTTCTTCGCACAGAGAGTGGTGACAGTGTGGAATGAGCTACCAGATGAAGTGGTGAATGCATGCTCACTTTTAACATTTAAGAAAAACTTGGACAGTACATGGATGACTAGGGTGTGGAAGGATATGGTCCAGGCGCAGGTCAGTGGGACTAGGCAGGGAAATGGTTTGGCACAGCCAAGAAGGGCCAAAGGGCCTGTTTCTAAATTATAGTGTTCTATGTTCTATAATTTAGAGAGAAGGCAGGGGAAAGATATTAAGTATTTTGCTCATTCGGAGAGCTGGACAAATGGTCTCCTTCTATACTATAATAATTCTGTAATTCTGCGTACAATGAAGAAAATTATAAACATAATTTCTAAAACTAGTCTTATGTTGCACCACAATAGTAGTATTAAAAACCGAGGGCAGCCAAAAACTTGACTCTGGATAGATTTCTGCTGAATCATAGAATGCAGAAGGAGGGCATTCAGCCCATCGAGTCTGCACTGACAATAATCCCATCTAGACTTTATTCCCATAACCTCACATATTTATTCCGCTAATCTCTCTAATCTACACATCCCAGAATATAAGGGCTAATTTCGTATGACCAATGCACCCAATCAACACATCTTTGGACTGTGGGAGGAAACCAGAGCACTCAGTGGAAACCCATGCAGACACAGGGAGAACGTGCAAACTCCACAGACAGATATTGACCAAGCCAGATCCCTGGAGCTGTAAGACAGTGGTGCTAACCACTGTGCCACCATGTTGCTTTGGCATCAGTAAGTTAGTTAAGTGTTCAAAAGATTTCTAGCTTAGTAAAATTTACTATCTAGATTTCAGAATCCACTGATCAAGAAAAACATCAATATGAATATAAATTAATTTACGGTTTTTTTTTACACAAGAAAGCTTTGACACATGAAAATGATCTGAAAAATTGTTAAATCGATACTCGGAACGCACCCAAAAAAATAAATTCAACAGGATTGCGAAAAGCTCTTAAAATAATTGACACTTTCAATTTAATTAGTCAAAAGCGGTTCCTCCATACCTTGCCTGTTTTGTGGTCGAACCAGATGAGAGCATGGTTTCTGGAAAGCACTTTGCAGTCGAAAGTGGCGTTATTCTGAGCAGGTCTGCAGCGTGCCACGGATCGACCAATTTTGACAGGTTCGTCCAGGTAGACATGGCGCTCCTGAAAAGGGTGCGAGTTTGGCCGACAGGTGAAGATGGCTAGTGCTGAAGGCATAAGGGACTGGTGACGAGCCTCAGTCACAGCGAAGAGAGGAAACTCGCCTTGTGCCACTTCCTGATCCAGAGCGACAATGTCGTTTCAGAATATATTAGAAATGGAAAACAACCCGGCTTTATATATAAATGAGAATATTTACACACGATATCCACAACAGATTCCTGTACAAAATGAAAGATTCATCTTTCATCCGTCAAGACACCCATCTCACTAAATCAGAAACAATTCGACACATCTCCTGTCCTTGCTTGCAGATCTGTGGGTTGAAATTAGTCCATTAGGTCGGTGTTTATTTACCGTCATCTAGCTTTTACAACGGCAAAAAAATAAATTAAAAACTTATTGGCCTAAGACAGTTAACGACAAGCGCAGCAGATTACAGGTAAAACGGCCGATGTATTTAGTGCTTTATTTTGCCCCCCTCAGCGGGACAAGGTTATCACCGAATTTGACTCACTCTCCTCGGACACGTTTGAAAAGCTGGCTTTACAATGAAAAGTCGCACATCATAAGTCTTCTTACGGCAATGGAGGGGCGGCCCTCGACGGTTACTGCGGGGGGGGGTGGAAAAAAGAAATGGAAGCGGCACTTTATCTTCTCGAAAGCTCCTCCTGTCAGAGCGAAAAGAAGCAGAGCCAGGAGCTAGGCCTCAGGCCTGACTGAATCCTGATCGCCGAGTCCAAAGTCGTGAACTTGTGACCCGAAATCAAAACAAATCCTTTCGATCAGAGAGCAGGATCCAAAAGCTGGCTTGCCGATCCACGGCAGAAAGCGCAGCCTTCGAGAAACAACTGGGTGCTAAGAAGCAGGCTCGGCTCGACACCTGCGACCGTTAAGCGGTGCGGGGGACAAAATAGGAACTATTCTTCGCCTGTGTGTTTGCTCTCCGCCGAGCCCCAGCCTGTAACACGTCCTCCGGCCCTCACCACAGCCGCCATAGCTTCACCGCATAGGCAACAACTTGACAGCGGAAGCGCCGGCTCCGGGGGGCTGATTGACAGCTCGCCCCAACCAACGGTGAACGGGCGGCCGGCGGGACGCAACCAATCGGGGTGCCCAGGGTGGGCGGGGACAGCAGCCTGGTTTTGGCTGGCGGGCGGTTAATTGACGTGAGGAATCAAACGACCTGGAATAAGGAACACACCCACCCCTTCCCCTTCAGCCAATCAGAGCTTCATGCTGTTTGGCGTTAGTTGATTGACGTGACGAAGTAACCAACCAGAAATAAAAAGTCCGCCCACGCTCGTATCCTAAGCCAATCCGAGCCTAACACTGGCTGGTGGGCAGGTGATTGACGTGAAGATTCAACCAATCGAAAATAGGTCCTCAGTCTCGCCCCTCGCTCTCTCAGCTATCCGAGTCTTGCGCTCGCCGGCGGGCAGGTGATTGACGTGAAGCACCAACCAATCGGAAATAGGAACCCCGCCCCCTCCGGCAAGTCAAGCGAACGAGAGGCAGGAACGGTGGTCAGCTCCAACCACAGCAGGAAGTATCACAACACCAGGTTAAAGTCCACCAGGTTTATTTGGTAGCAAAAGCCACTCGCTTTCGAAACGCTGACTGCCCCTTCGTCAGGTGAGATTATCACCGAATGGACTAATCTCTTCGACGCTCATCTGACGAAACAGCAGCCAACGCTCCGAAAGCGAGTGGCTTTTGCTACCATATAAACCTGTTGGCCTTTCACCTGGTGTTGTGAGACTTCTTGCTGTGTTTACCCCAGTCCAACGCCGGCATTTCCACCTCATGAGCTCCAACAAAACAAAAAAGGAGAGTAAATCGGCCGGAAAAATCGGAATAATGGCGGGAGTCCAGATGATATTTCGCCCCATCATTAATTGCTCGGTTATTGCGATATCTAAATAACGTTTACCCCATGGCTATCTCCTCTGTAATGTGTGTCGGACATTTGAAAAATCAAAAAGAGTGCAAACCGTTTCAAAAAGTGACAGTTGGGGGAAGTTTTGGATCAGACCGGGGAGGGGCTCTTTAATTACGCAATCCAGGGCGTCATCACGCAGCCCCTTACGTCGAGCGTTCTCCGTACCCCGGCGTTGAGGGGGGGGGGGGGGGGTGTCCGTGATTTTTTTTCGCCGAGAGGAAAATATGGCTCTCCGGGCTATGGTGACAGGTGAGGGTGAGGAGTTGGAGGAGCTGCTGGAGAGGGTCATTCCTGGGAAAGGTTACACGGACAGATCGCCCCCTCTGCCTTGGGACAGGTTCGCCGCCTGGGCTCACTGTATCTGCGTTGTGGGATTCGACCTGGAGCTGGGGCAGGCTGTGGAAGTGAGTTGGTGTTCATCGCAGGATAGATTTTACTATTATTATTACTTATTCTTGTAAAATAATCAGTTTCTTTGCAGGAACTTGGTTTGTGGTGATTTCTAGCAGCCTTAACTTTTGCTTTTTGACGTGTAGACCGCCGTGCGAAAGGGCCGACGCTGCTCTTTGTGTCAGCCGAAGTCAAGGCCGGTTTTTCCAAATATCGGAACTAATTGTGTTTATCTGCAATTCTGCACAACTTTTAAGCAGATGAATTCTTTTACTCGGCTTCTCAAAACATACCAACTTGTTTTGAGGATTTGCATCTATCTGGGCCGTTAATCTAAAAGCTGTAAAAAGGACCAATATGTAAGCAACCGGACTACAAGTTTCACATTTTATGTATTTGATGTAATATCGAAAAGAGCTTTCGTTTGCTCTTACTAGCCGCTTTGTACAATCTGGTTTCTCAAGCCGTGAGACTTGAGATGGCAGTGTGATAATTCGTGACTTTTAGATTTGATTATGTGTGAATAGATTCTGAAAACTACAACTGATGAGGATTTGCTGATTTTTGAAAGCGCATTGTATTCCGGCTTTGAAACGAAAGTTCAGAACACCAGTGTTTAAAACGTAAAGCTGCTATATAAACTCTAAGGAAACAAAACATATGCAGAAGAAAAGTTTTTTTTGCCCAAATATTTACAGTCATGATAAATTGTTACTCAAATGTAAGACCTTCCATTCGAGTAATTAGATATGATCTTTAAGCATAATGGACTTCAAATAACTTGCTTATGTCTCATCATATACTCTGATTTCCTTTTTGAGAGGTTCACCCAACATACAGATTGAGTATTATCATAAACTACTTGCTGCAAACCTAACATATTTTGAGTCGGTTATGCTATACTTTAATAACGGGAAAGGTAATCTTTTTAAAAAGTCAGACAATATCTTAAGAGCTGCAATGCTCTTATACAAAGAACAGTACACCACAGGAACAGGCCTTTTGCCGACGCAAATGCCTCTCTAATATTTTCTTGCCTCTGTGTGGTCCACATCCCTCTATTCTCCCTATCTATCCTGATGCCTCTTGAACATTATTATAAAATCTGTTTCCATCGCCACTTCTGGCTGTGCATTCCAGGCATTCACCACCCTCTGTGTGAAAAATGTGCCCTTTGCATCTCTTTTAAACTTCCCCTCCTCACTTTCAACCTATGTCTCCGATAATGGACCCTTCAACTCTGGGGGAAATAGACTCTATCACTCTAACTAAGCCTTTCATAATCTTGTCAACCTCTATCAGGTCCTCCCCCCCACACCCCCCATCTTCTGATGCCCTAATGAAAACAATCCAAGTTCAACCTTCATAGTCCATATCCTCCAAACTAGGCAACGTTTTGGTAAATCTCTTCTGCACCCTTTCCAATGCATCAGCATCCTTTTGTAGTGTGACGACCAGAATTGTACACAATACTCCAAATGCAGCCTGATTGAAGTCTTCTCTGATTGCATCATAAGACCAATGACATTGGAGCAGAATTAGGCCACTTGGCCCATCGAGTCTGCTCCACGATTCAATCATGGCTGATATTTTTCTCATCCCCATTCTTCTACTTTTCCCCCAGAACCCCAGATCTCCTTATTAATCAAGAACCTATCTATTTCTGTCTTAGAGACACTTGATGACCTGTTCTCCACAGCCTTCTGTGGCAGAGTTCCACAGATTCACCATTCTCTGGCTGAAGAAATTCCTCCTTATCTCTGTTTTAAAGGATCATCCCTTTAGCCTCTGGTTCTAGTTTTTCCCACTAGTGGAATTCTCTCCACATCTACTCTATCCAGGCCTCGCAGCATCTTGTAAATTTCAATAAGAACCCCTTCATCTTCCTAAACTCCAATGAGTACAGACCCAGAGTCTTCAACTATTTCTTGTACAACAGGCATTTTATTCCAAGGATCATTCTTGTTAACCTCCTCTGGATCCTTTCCAAAGCCAGCACATCCTCCCTTAAATTTGAGGCCTAAAACTGCTCACAGTACTCCAAATGGGGTCTGACCAGAGCTTCATACAGCCTTAGAAATACATCCCTCCTTATGTATTGTAGCCTCTCGACATGAATGCTAACATTGCATTTGATTTCCTAACTGCCGACTGAACCTGCGCATTAACCTTGAGAATCGTGAACAAGGACTTACAAGTTCCTTTGTGCTTCCTAAGCATTTACCCATTTCGAAGATAGTCTGTGGCCTCTATTTGTCCTTCCAAAGTGCGTAACCTCACACTTGTCTGCATTATATTCCATCTGCCACTACTTTGCCCACTCTCCTAACCTGTCCAAGTCCTCTTGCAGCCCCCCTGCTTTCTCAATACTACCTGTCCCTCTACCTGTGATTGTATCATTGCACACTTAGCAACAGTGTCTTCGATTCTTTTTTCCAAACTGTTAATGTATATTGTGAAAAGTTGCAGTCCTAGCACTGATCCCTGAGGCACACCAGTAGTCACTAACTGCCATCCTGAAAAAGACACCTTTATCGCCAATCTCTGCCTTCTGCCAGACAGCCAATTCTCTATCTATACTAGGAAATTGCCCTTAACATCAGGGGCTCTTATTTAAGTCTCCCTTGTCAAAGACCTTCTGGAAATCTAAATAAATCACATTTGCTGGTTCTCCTTTATCTTAAGTTCTGGTGAAAACATGATTTTCCAATTCCTATACTCAATACCTTAACTGATGAAAGCCATACACTTTGTTCACCCAAATTGCCACCTTCAGGGAACTGTGGATCTGCACACCCAGTTCCCTTTGTATGCTAATATTTTTAAGGATTATACCATTTACTGTATACTTCCTTCTGCAGTAGTCCTTCCAAATTGCATCATCTCACATTTCTCTGGGTTAAATTTTGTCTACCACCTTTCAGTTCAGGTCTGTGGCTGATTTATATCCTGCTGTATTCTCTGACAATCCCACTCAGTATCTGCTACTTGCCCGATTTTTGTATCAAAACAACAGAGTTCCCAAAAGAGAAAATGCTGAAAAATCTCAGTAGGTCTGACAGCATCTGTAATTTTCCAGCATTTTCTCTCTTGGTTTCAGATTCCAGCATCTCTGCTGTAATTTGTTCTTCACAGAGGCCCTGACATTAATCCTTGTGGAACATCATTTGTCAAGACTTCCTCTTAGAAACGTATCTTCCACTGCTACTCTCTCTATGCCTAACCCAGATTTGTATTCATGTTACCAACTCACCTCTGATCCCATGTGACTTCACTTTCAGTATCAGCCTGCCATGAGGAACCCTATCGAAGGTTTTACTAAAGTCCATGTAAATAACATCCATTACCCTGGTCAATTTTTCAAAGAACTTTATCAAGTTAGTGAGACATGACCTCCCCTTCTCAAAACCAGGCTGCCTGTCACTAATAAGCCTATTCTCTTTCCGATATGAGTGCATCCTGTCCTTAAGAATCTTCTTCAATAATTTTCCCACTACTGATATAAAGCTCATGGACCTGTAATTTTCCGGATTATCTCTTCTGCCCTTCTTAAACAGACAATGTTAGTTACTCTCTAGTCCTCTAGTATCTCACCTGCGGCTAAGGAGGATACAAAGATCATGGCCAAGGCTTTAGCAATTTCTTCCCTCACCTGTCTCGGATTCTGGGATAGACCCTATCTGGCTCTGGGGATTTGTCCACCTTAATATTTTTCCAAACCTCCAATTCCGTCTCCCTTTTTATCTCAATATGTCCTAGAATATCACACCATCCTCCTTTCCATATTTGCCATCCATCGCATCCTTCTCCCTTGAGAATACTGATGCATAGGACTTGTTGAGGACCTCACCCACCTCTCTGGCTCCACACATGATTCCCTCCGCTGTCCTGAGTTACCCTCTTCCTCTTGGTATACACATAAAAACCTTGGGATTATCCTTGATCCTGCCTGCCAAGGACATTTTATGGCCTCTTTTTGCCCTTATAAGTCCCTCCTTAAGCTCTTTCCTGCTATCATTGTATTCCTCAGAAGTCTTATCCATTTTCAACTTCCTGAAATTTATGTGTACTGCCTTCTTCACTAAGATCATAATTTCTCTTGTTATCCTGGGTTCCTAAATCTTGCCATCTTTATCCTTTTTTACAGGGGCATACTTGTCCTGAATTGCTAACAACTGATTTTTTAAAAAAACTCTCACGTATCAGAGTTTACCCTCAAACAGCTGCCTCAGTCTACATTCCCCAGTCCTGCCTAATAGTGTCATAGTTAGACTTCCCCCAGTTTAGTACTTTACTCTGGGATTAAAGAACAAAGAAAATTACTCTCAGGAATATGCCCATCAGCCCTCCAAGTCTGCACTGACACTGCTGCCCAACTGAACTAAAACCCCCTATCTTTCCAGGTATCATATTGCTCTATTCCCATCCTATTCACGTATTTGTATTTACTGATCAAATGCCCCTTAAAACTCACTATATATTTTCTTCCATTACCGCCCTTGGCAGTGAGTTTCAGGCACTCGCTACCCTATGTTTAAAAGAAAATTACTTGCCTTATATATCACCTTTAAACCTTGCCCCTCGTATGTTAAATCTATGCCTCCTAATAATTGACTCTTCCACCCTACCAAAAAGCTTCTGACTATCCATGCTGTCTATGCCCCTCATAATCTTGTAGGCTTCTATCAGGTTGCCCCTCAACTTCTGTCATTTCAATGAGAACAAACCAAGTTTCTCCAACCTCTCCTCACAGCTAATGCTCTTCATGCCAGGCAGCATCCTGATAAATCTTCTCTGAACCCTCTCCAAAGCCTGCACTACCTTTTGGTGGTGTGACGACCAGAATTGAACATTATATTCCAAGTGCAGCCTAACTAAGATTCTATAAAGCTGCAACATGACTTGCAAATTCTTAAACTCAATGCTGATGAAGGCTAGCATGCTGTATGGCTTTTTGACTGTGTTCTCCACTTGTGATGCCACTTTCAGTGATCTGTGTTCTAATACACCCAGATTTTTTGCCTATCAATACTCTTGAAGGTTTTGCTATTTACTGTATATTTCCTGCCTGTATTAGACCTCCTAAGAGTCAACTTTATCTGCCATCTCTCCACCCTACCTTCCAAGCAATCTATATCCTGCTGTTTCCTCTGGTCCTCATCACTATCCCCGAATCCGCCGGTCTGTGTCACCGTAAACTTGCTAATCAAGCCAGTTATTTGAGGTCCCAGTACTGATCCCTGAAGAACTCCACTTGTCACAGCCCTCCATTCAGAAACACATCCTTCCACTGCTCCTTCTGTATCCACCTTGCCAACTCACCTCTGATCCCATGTGACTTCACCTTCTGCACCAGCTTATCATGAGGGACCTTGTCAAAGGCCTTACTGAAGTCTATGTAGACAACATCTGCTGCCCTACCCTCATCAATTATCTTTATCACTTTCTCAAAAACTCAATCAAGTTACTGAAATGTGACCTTCCTTTCACAAAACAATGATGCCTCTTGCTAATACGTCCGCTTATTACCAGGTGGGAGTAAGTCCTGTCTCGAAGAATCTTCTCCAATAATTTCCATAATACTAATGTAAGGCTCACCAGTCTGTAATTACTTGGATTATTCTTGCTACCCTTCTTAAACAAAGGAACAACATTGGCTATTTTCAATCCTCTGGAATCTCCCCTGTAGCTAGTGAGGATTCAAAGATATCTCTCAAAGCCACACCAGTTTCCTCCCTTGCCTCTCTCTGTAATCTGAGGTATATTTCATCGGGCCCTACCGACTTGTCTACTTTAATGTTTCTCAAGAACCCCAATACCACTACCTTTTTGATCGCAACATAACTCAAACTATCTACACACCTTTTCCCAACTACTTCTATACTTGCCTACAAGTATCTTGAAACTCACAAAATTGTAATCATTGTTCCCAAAATGGTCCCCCACTGAGACATCAATCACCTGAAAGAGCTTGTTTCCCAAAACCGGGTCTCACCCTCTTCCTGAGTTGAACTATCTATATCTTGGCTCAAGAATCATTCTTGGACACACTAAACAAACTCAGCCCTGTCCAAGGCCCTGGCACTAAAGGAATCCCAGCCTAGGTTGGGAAAATTAAAATCACGCGTCACGTTAGCCTGTTGTTTTTAAATTTTCCTATAATCCACTGACAGTAAATGTCAGTTTTTCCATTTCATGCTGGCTGTTGGGAGTTCAACCCCAACAGTGTGATTGCACTGCTCCTGTTCCTCTACCCATATGGCCTCACTGCATGATCCCACCAAGGCGTCCTCTATCTGTGTAGCTGTGACATTCTCCCTAATCAGTCAAGCAACACCCCCACCTCTTTTCTGTCTCCTGCCTGCATCATCTAAATCCTGGAATGCTAAGATGCCAGTCCTATCCTTCTTTCATCCAAGTCTTCATAATTGCCACAATGTCATAGTTTCACATAGTAATCTAAGCTTTAAGTTCGCCTGCCTTACCTGACAAACATACTTCAGACCATCTGCCCTGTCATGTTTTGTACACTCTCCGTGTTTTATTTCTTTTGACCTTACTGAACCCATTCGCTGAGTTCTCAATAATCTTTGTACTCCCTGACCTACTGCTGTGGATCTCTCTCTCTCTTTCTCTCCCCCTTTCCAGCACGCTGCCTCCACCTTATTAGTTTCAAATTTCTAATCATGAAAAATAAGAAAACATATTTTAAGTGTTAATAGCTTTATTAAAAAAAGTTAATTATGTTTGTTATTAGCATTATTCAATATTAAAATATTTTTAAAAAATGTCAAGCCATTCAATTACCATCAGAAACAATTTAATCAATCAAGACCAGAAGATGTAAATAAGTTCTTGATGAATTGCAGTTTGCTCACCCCTGCACTAGACATTATCAAGCTTGCTAATTATTTCATAATGATAATAGCATGTTTTACTGGAAATAAATAAATGGGGAAAAAGCTCATTTGTTCTTCCTGCATTGTGTCAAGTAATGTTATAAACACAGTATTATTTGGTCATCTGCACACATTGAAGGGCTTGTTGCACCAGTAATTAATGAGGCTGGGTGTCAAAACATACAGCAGTATTTTTTAATTATCTTAAGGGGATTTTCACAGTAACTTCATTGCAAGTGAATATAAGCCTACTCGTGACTAATAAATAAACTTTATTTATAATTAATTCTGATTCACTGATGGATTTCTTTTAAAAAGTTTCTTATTTGATAATCTGGGGACTAATTTGGGTATCAATTAATTCCTTTGAGTGCCTTGATGCCTACTATAAGAGGGGAAAATGAATATAGCCTGAACATTGAAAGAATACTGCATCATGCACCAAAATGTAAAACTAGGCATTAAGTCTGGAATTTCTTTCTTCTAGACATTTGCCATTATGGAAGAGAGACATAGCCAATCATTTACTCCAAGCTTCCCAGAAATAATGTCAACCCAGCATGCTAACTTTACCAGTAAATCTGATGTCCAAGTTAAAGATGTCACTATATAATGTATCATTTAGGTGCATTGTAAACTGACCTAATCTGGTAATGCAAATGCAGTTGAGATTTTTCTCTTCTTCCAGAAAGTAATATTATCCAAAAACTGTCATTTTCCAAACATACACTGAGTACAATGAGTTCTACCTCACCACCACCTATCTGAACATCTCCATTCCTCTGTGTTGCTAAACTGCTTGTCTAACATTCAGTATTGGATAAGCTGGAATTTCCTTAGGTCCTGCCTCACACTCCCTTCTTGAGCCATGCGTTCCATTCCTAGCCCTAGCAAATGTCTGAGGCTGAATTTGCAACCTCAATGCGTTATTTTAATCCAGGATGAAGCTCTACACAGATTTTTCTTCACCAGGACTGCCTATTTCCATCTCTAGTATCATCACAACCTGCCCACCCTTCAGCTTATTAACTCCTGAAATCTCATGGATGTCTTTGTTACCTTTGTACTTGACTATTGCAGTGCACTCTAGACTGGTTTACAAATTTCATTTTACATAAACTTCAGCTCATCCAAATCTGCTCACTGTATGCTAACTTGCACAAATTCTATGCATCCATCACTCCTGTGCTTGCTGATCACAGTACCTCACAAAATGGCAATGTTTTACTACTTGTACATTTTGAAATGCTGATTCATAAGTTCCATCTTATTTTGGAGGTGGGAGTGGTAGGACATTAAATCAAGATCTCTTCTGCTTGTTCCAAAACTTAAATAGTGTAGATGTTAAAAGAACCTAATGCTGTAATTTTAATATTATAAATCCCCAATCAAGTTATGGTTTATTACTGAGATATGATTGGATTTTTATAAGTATGTTAATCATTGTGCCAAGAAACTTCTTTGCCCCTGAAATTAATTTTATGTTTGTGTACTGTCAAATATTTCCATAATTGTGACTTTTACTTATAGCTCAATCTTTATTCCAAATAGCAAACTTCAGGCTAGAAAATGAGCAATCAGGCGGGTAAGAAGGCTGTGTACTGTTGCCAAAATTAGCTCAAGCCAACATTCTTGTCAATACCACCAATACAAATTAACTATTTCAATTTTTGGGATCTTAATGCATGCAAATTATCTACAAGGTTTGCTAATGTGAATTAATGTATTTTAAAAAAAGTGCACAAAGTATTTGAGGCATTTTTGTGAAACCACAAATATTAAGTAGTTTTTCAGATTTTCTGATATTAATTTCTTAAGAAATATGCTCATTGCAGACTATATTAATCAATTCCTTTTATTAACTATTGTATTTGTATTTAAACTAAGGATATTTTTAGACAATACTGTGAATAAAATTCACAGTCTAATAATTGTATGATCAAGTTTAAAAATTCCAGAAATAAAATAATATTACATATGATACAGCTTGTAAGTTTTCCTCTTGGAAGTTTGTTTTCTCATTCCTTACCTGTCAAGGGGCCTGGAGAATTGTTTGCTTCTCTATTTTTGCTAATTATAGCCCTAGATTAGGCTACCATATCTATGTGAAGAATAGCATATGTGACTGGACTGCTGACTGATTCTCCCTCCTATCAGGGAAGAACTTTCTGGGTCTTGGTTTGTTCACCGGTAAACCAGACAGCAATTTCTTGCATCCTCATACATGCAGTTCAATACAGAAATTAGTAAGTTGCTCCTCCGCCAGCATTCAGATATATGAAACGTGTGAAGTTGTAGTAATAATCCACTGGATACTCAGTAAACTTGCAGAAAAAGCAGTGGCTTGCCCATTCCAATTTAAGTGAATACTTAAAAATGTGTTATACAGTCTTTACTGTCAAACAACTGCTCTAGTGCCTAAAATGTGCTTCTATAAGTGTGAAATCTCAATCACTGAGATTTTAATTGCTATTAAAGATTTTATTAAAATATCCACTTTTTCTGTTTCCTATTTCCCTTTCTTTCAATCTTAACTTTTCTTTTAATTTTGATTGCTGCACATTATTTTGCATTGAATTCAGTATTTTAATTGTGCTTAACTACTTTAAACTCTAGATAACAACTTTAAATCTGGATGTTCTAGTAACGAGTCTTCAGTCTGGTTGAAAAGGCTGCTGTTGCTAGCCTTGTTTGCATAGATTTTTGAGCCTTTGTTGAGGGCTTCCTGCTACTTTGACTGTCTGATAGCTGCGGTGTAAAAACGCACTCATTCTGTAGGCAGATCTAAACATAATGAACAGTGAGTGCCACTAACTCATTGTTGACCACAAAACTTGTGCCCTTATTTCAACTTAACACATCCCTCAAATGACTGATGAAGCAAGTTATGTTGTGGAGTGCAAGAGTCGTGCACATGTTCTACAGCACATTGCATTAGTATACTGGCATTTATTTTTCTTTCTGAATATTTTACAACAGAATAAAGCAATAAATGTGTCTTCTAATTTATATTGCTCTTTCCAGGAGGAGAGAATGACAACAATTTATTCTTCATGCTGTTTGTACTGAACGGAGAGTTTTTATTTTATGAAAGATATTATTTCATTAGTCATTTAATAATGTAAAATAACATGTAACAGATATTCCGAGTTGTGTCACTATGATTATTGTGGTATGTCTCTTAAAAATGTTAATATTGCTTTCACATAATGTGTTTCCTTTTTCTAGGTCATATATCCTCCTCATGCAAAGCTATCTGACAAAGAGGTTTGTATAACTAGTATTGCAAATCGTCTTTTTATTCTTTTGAATTGTTAGTGTAATATCATAAAATACATTTCTTTGTATTTCAGAAAACAAGCATTTGTTATTTATCCTTCCCTGACTCCAACTCAGGTAATTTTACTATTGCTCTCTTTATTAAATTACCCATGTTTGACTGACAAGTAAGGCCACTAATTACTATCAGTGACCTTTCATGGTTATTCCCATTTTAATGAAAGGATATGAAAGATAAGTCTCCAGACAGTACCAAGAGATGAACAGAAACAAAACTGGGAAAACTTAATTATCAGTTTACCAATTGGGACTGAAAGGAACACATTGGAGAAAATAGAATGGAATCTTTAAAATGTATAAAGAACGCTTCCATCAAGCAATTTTTTTTGTAGAGCTACAAGGCAGTCATATTGCTAGGTATGTCTATAAGTAATGAGAACAGGTTTATGAATTAAGTGTGAGTGAGCACCTTGGGAACAGTGATTTTAAAAAAAATAATTAGGTTTAAGATCCAAGTACAAATGGAAAGAAATCAGTCCAAAAATTAGAATACCCCCAGATTGGATTAGAACAGATCTGAAAAGATGCAAGGTGAACCAACTGAACTGACATAAAAGGAGACAATAGCACATTAAACTATACAGCAACAGTGGAAATGTTTTTAAAAAAGACATTTCAGAAGTACAGAATTGCATTTAGTTTTAAGCTGCCAATGATATAACACTAATGAAGAGATAAGTATTGGTTAAAAATCAATCAACACTAATGAAGGGGATTAGTGAAGATTACAAAAATCATTAAAGCATATTGAAGGAGATTGAGAAAATACATTTATGAGCAGGATAAATTATGCTAAGATTATGGAAAGATAATAAATCATCAAAAATATTTTACAAGCAAATCAATGAAAGTAAGTGCAATTGTTACAAGCAAGATACCTTTTTCTGAGGAGAATATTTTAAAAAAGGGAGTATTTACCAATAGCTTTAAACTAATCTTTATTGAAATGTAATATTGAAAATATGATGAATCCTGAATTGGTAGCAAGCAAGTGTGTGATATGTATCAGGAAGTTTTTATGGAGCTTAAAATTAAAGGAAGATGTTGGCCCAGATATTATGGGTAGAACCATACAGATTTATGTCACAGAAAGAAGTCACTTGGCCAAGGTACCTGTGCTGGCCAAAAAATGAACCACCCGGTCTAATCCCACTTTCCAACTCTAATAGAATGCTGGTTGTAATGTCAGGGAAACTGTTAACATGGTTTTTAGCATGTGAAACTGACAGCAATCTCTGGCTCCTGCACAAGGGTAGTAAATTAAGAAATCCAGAAATTGCTATCTATGACGAGCTGTTCTGACAATCTGTAGAAATAAGAATGAACAAAACTTTTGAATTTTGAATGCTGTAATTTTAACATTGTAAATCCCCAATCAAGTTATGGCTTATTACTGAGACATGATTGAATTTTTATAAGTATGTTAATCATTATGCCAAGAAACCTCTTTGCCCCTGGAATTAATTTTACGTTTGTGTACTGTCAAATATTTCCATAATCATGACTTTTGCTTATAGCTCAATTTTTATTCTAAATGGCAAACATCAGGCTAGAAAATGAACAATCAGGCAGGTAAGAAGGCTGTGTACTGTTGCCAAAATTATTCAAACTACACATGAAACGAACATTCAGAGTAAGATGCACTGCCAGGAATAAAATTTTGAGGCAAGATGATAAAGTTGCAGTATTTTATGACACAACATTACTTACAGAATCAGAAGAGGTCATACAACATACCATAGATCAAGTAAAATATGAATTAAAGTATGGACACCAAAAAGATAACAACTATGGTATTTAGCAGGAATGCATTAAAATAAACTAAAGACTAAAATGGATAGTGTCACATTGGTTCAAGTAAATAGGCTTGTCTTCCTGGGACAAATAGTAACAGACGATAATAGTTCTGATGCCAAAGTCAGAAGAAGGATGTAGATAGCCAGAAGTAATTTCATTAAAATGAAAGGTGTATTTACGACAAAAAAAACTTGAGCTAGAAATAAGGGGAAAAAACCATTAGGTGTTACATTCTATCCACTTTACTATATGCCTTAGAAAACTGGACAATAAATAATCTCTGGAAGAAAATAGAGGCTTTTTAAATATGTCTTATAATTGTACGTACAGATCATAAGAAAAAACAGAGGTGCGTGAAATTGCAATAGTAAATCAAGCTCTTTTTAAGAAGTAGCTCTGGAGAAGAAACATCAGTATTACATCCATACAATCAGCTTAAAAACTACAAAAGATCTGTTCCTGGGAACAAAATGGAAGGCAACAGGGTGAGGGATCAATGAAGTATAGTTAGATGATAGACATAAAAAAAAAATGCACATGAGCTAGAGTTGATGTATAGAGATCGCTTAATGTATTAAGAAGCAGATCTCCTGGTTGGAATAGCTACAAGCAGTTCAGGCATGGAAAATTTCGATAAAAGATGAAAATACTACATGTCTGAAGAAGAATATAATTGAGAGGTCATCAGGACAGATTTCAAAAGATGCTTGTATTTGACAAGCCTCATGGTAACCTTTTGAGGTGATGAGAGATAGGGTGGATGGTAAAAATGCAGTGAATGTGATGTACGAGGATTTTAGGGAAGTCTTTGACAAGGTACCATATGGGAGTGCACAAGGGAAGATTATTTAGAGCAGAGAAAAATGCTAAAAATTGTGAATAATTTTTAAGAGTGGTTGAAAGTGGATAGTGAGGGCAGCTTCTGTTCACTGTGTAAATGATTTGGATATAAACCTAGAGGGAATGCCAACAATGTTTACAGATGCTAGAAGGTATAGTTAATTCTGCAGAAGATCAAGTGAAACTGCAAAGGAATTTTAATAAGATGAGAGAATTCAGCTAAAATAAAATGTATTATTAGTAAGTATGAGTTGATGTATTTTGGTTAAAAAAGAAAATGTAATTCATCTCAATATAAGGAAATGCTGTGTGGGAACTGAAAAGTCGGGGTACAGGATCACTCGTTATTAAAGGTAGCACTTTGGGTTGTTACGGCTGCAAATAAAATAATAGTATTTAAGATTTTAGCCTAAGAAGTGAAGAGTACAAAGTCCAACAAGTAATGTTAAACCTATATAAAAATCCTAATAAGATCTCAACTAAATTTCTATTGTGTAGTATTGGGCTCTGTGCTATATGAAGAATATTGAGGCTTTAGAGATGGTCCAATATATAGCAGGAAATAAAACTTAAAAATTGTTTTGTTTGTTTGTGATTGGCATTGTTCAAAAGGAAATGTGATATTGTTATTAAAGAAGGTGAGACAAGATAGACACATTGTTTGTTTTTAGTAGTTAAGGGGTTAAGAACATGGGACCATAGAAACAAGATTAAATATAAGATTTTGAGCAGGGAAATCCAAGGCTGTGAAAGTCACTTCCATATTAATGGTTATTCTCATTATTCTATAGGCATAGTGTAAACATATTAAGTCAAATGCCCTTTTTGAGTTGCAATTTCAAAGTAATTTCATGTAAACCTGTAATCATTAGCAACTCCAAATGAATGTCCTGATTTTTCTATGACTTGCTGTCTGATTTCCATCTTGCACATAGTAGAATCGTATTATTGCTGTTATTTACCATTAGTAAACTTGCCTGTCCTTTTCCTTCTATACTGCTTTTCCCATTTCGAGACACACTGGAAGCTCGTGTGTAAAATACTGATGCATTGAAATTCTTTGGATTTACATTATTCTAAGTGATTGAAAATAATAGAGCAAACAAACAAAATTAGAGTGGGAAAGCACTTCAGATGTACTATCAGTTTCTTGCAAGCTTTGTTGTGGAACAGTACAGCATAAGTTTGTGCCGTGATTTTCTCTGGCAATTTTCTAATTTTAACCATGTTGTGTGAGGGAGGAATTAACAGGAGTTGGCTGATTGTTTTGACAAAAGAAACCAGATTTTTGTACTCATTCACCTAATATTTGACGAGAAATGGTACATTATACAGAAAACCTTTGGGAGCGAAAGAGCACCTGAACCCAGATGCGAGCATATTTATTATTCATTCAAGGAAACCTAGCCCATTCAAGGTCTAGACCAACATTGCCCATCGCAAATTGCACTTGAGTCAGTAATGCTCGTGAGCTACCTTCATGAACCAATGCAGTCCTGAGGTGTAAATACAAAACAGTGCTGTTGGGATTTTGGTCTAACAACAGTGAAAGTAAGGATAGTGAGTGGCTTTAAGGGGAACTTGTAAGTGGTGGTATTCCCATGTATCTACCGCTGCCCTCCTAAATAGGAATGATCATGGATTTGGAAGGTGTTGTCTAAGGAGCCTTGGTAAATTCCTACTGTGCATCTTGTAGATGGTACATTTTGTGTGGTGTTGGTAGAGGGACCGTGGGCTTAGGGTGAGGGGCCGGGGGGGGAAGGTATAATTTGGGTCTTAGAGGGAGATTTTTCACACAGAGGGTTGTGGGGGCCTGTAATGCACTGCCAGCTAGGATGGTGGAGGCACGCTAGAGTTAGGCACATGAGCAGACTAGAGATGGAGGGATCAGGAGACAGTTCTAAATAAGGATCAAGGGTCTTGATGTTCCTGGGAATCAATTGATTCCTATGGACTTTCCAACATACTGTTATAGCTCAACTCTCTCTCTTCTGAGCTTCCAGGGATTCCATGAATGTCTATAAGTTGTGCATGTTTATTAATGTCTTTTCTTTTGATCCATAGGTGATTCAGTCTGCCTTGTTGCCCAACAAGGGGCATACATAGGGTGGGTCGTGCGAGGGCTGCTGTTGAATGTTGCTTCGAGAGTTGCCTAGTACTTCACATCGTTAGTGTACTCTTAAACTGGACCAGTTGACGAGCAACATGACAGCTTAGTGACTATCACTGTTTGCTGTGCAGATACATGGATTTGAGCCAGTGTCTGCGGGAGTTTGCATATTCTCCCTGTGCTTGCGTGGGTTTTCTCCCACACCCCAAAAATGTGCTCTTAGGCTGATTGGTGCTAAAAAAATTGTCCCTAAATTAGTTGTCCCTCAATCTGGTTACAGTTCTGTTATTTGGAGTCCAGTAGGCGTAGATAAAGGTGATAGCTAGAAGAGGGCGCTCACAATGTTAAAATGGCTGCGCAGGCTCGTTGGGCTGAAGGGCCTGTTTCCCGTGCTGTGTTGTTCTTTGTTCTTTAAGTGAGTGGCATCTTTCCACAATCAGGTGGGCTGCTTTGTCCTGGATGGTGGCAAGCTTCCTGAGTACTATTACAGCTGCATTCATGGAAGCAAGTGGAGGGTATTTCACCCTACTCCTTGTGTCTTAGGTTGTGGACAGGGTTTGAGAGTGAGGAGGTGAGGTACTCACCTGGGATTCTTAGCCTCTTGCCAAGCTATTTATATGGCTAGTTCAGTTGACTTTCTGGTCAGCGGTAACTCCCAGGATGTTAATGCCAAGGGGAGCTGAATATACAGTGATTAGAAACAATTTTGCTACCTGGGACCTAAAACCTTGATAGAATTGCAACAAGTAACAGCTTCGGGAAAGAAGGTAAAATAGAATAAAAATAAAATTAGCTCCCTGCTATCTAAGCTAAAGAAGCTGTATTTGGGTTGCAAGTAGCTTGTAAAACATTATAAAAATATTTCAATTTAATAATTCAATAAACTAATATTTTAAATCAAATTTGGTTAAAGAATGGATTATAATTCAACATTAACCAAGGAAGTGTAGTTATCGTGACTTAGAATCAACTTAAATCTGAATTAAAACCTGCCATTTTTCGAGAGGCGTAGCAAACTAGAATGGTCTTATTCTGTGGTCCTATAAGAGTAAGACTTTCATGTTTAAGCAATATCATTTTAATTATAAGTGAAGAGCTGAAGTCTCAAAGACAACTTTGGGATGTAATTATAGTTAGAGCAACTCACCTATAACCTAGAATGGTTTATGCACAATATTTATTACACAAAGTAGATTACCACCATGTCGTACTCCATCCTTACTTGGTATATATATTGCCATTCCTTTGTTAACAATAAGTGTTGGAGCAGGCTTGAAGGGCTGAATAGCCTGTTCCACCATTTAATAAGATTATGGCTAATCCAACACTCTCTAATTTCACTTTCTTGCCTTTTTACTTTGATGCCTTATCACCATAATCCTTAATTCTCCTACTGATTTTAAAAACCTGTCAGTCTCAGCCTTGAAAATATTCAAGGATCTGGCCTCTGCAGCTCCCTGAGGAAAAGAATTCCAAAGATTCACCACTCTGAGAGAAGAAATTCTTTTTCAAGTCCATCTTTGTAGTTTGTCACACATTGAAACTAACTAAAAGCAGCATAATAAATGAATACTGTGGCACCAAGGCAGCAATATGGAGATTTAAATATAATGTGCATTAGCTTACTCTGTCTGAGTGGATATATGTAAAGGGTGGGTGAGTGGGGTGGGGGGTAGGGGGGTGGTGATTAGTTTAGTGTTGAGTCATACAGACAGGGAATTTCCAAAGTTTTATCCCTTGCTGAGTTAGCAAATATACATCTGGTAGCAATTAGTAAATTGCATTTTGCCTCCACCTCTCTGGAGTAGAGAGGGTGAAAATAGCTAGGATTCACCTAATCAATGTATAATGCGCCCTGCTAGAAAAGATAAATGTTAGATGAAAGTACAATCAAACTTAACTACAATTACATCCAATAAATTACCTGCTGACAGGATGGCTGACCTCATAGATGAACATTGAACAGAGTGAACTTGATATCAAATGTTGCTGATGCAAATGGAAAAGTACCAGAGATTAGTTACTACCTTGAACTGAAGAGGGAGAATATTGTAAAGAGGGAAAATTTTTTGAATGTTGCATTTATTAAAAATATTGGAACGAAGTTCCACCATCATACAGAGTATGAGCTTTGGGACTTAAGCAATTAATTAGGGTCACGATAAGCCTAATTCGCTTGTAACTCCATAAATTAGGTTACTGTGAACTTCCTTTTTCCCATTTGATATAAAAATGAAGTTTTCAATGCAATGAGGTAAGCTAATCTTAATTTATAGCTAGTGACTTATTATAGTCCTACAACTCGGATATCTGAGGCTGTTCTCAGTAAGATCAATATTTAAACAGTTTGCCAAATTAAGAACTTCAAGAGATTTTTTTGGTATCTGATGATGTTTAATAGTACAGAATTGTGTAATTGGCACATAATTACAGTGGAAGTTATGAACATGTATTATAAATGATCTGTATAAAATATTCTGTATTTGAATGAAACTGATGTGATGCAATGAGTGGCTGAAATTGGACAGTTAAGAATGGAAATTGACAACACCATTTGCACTAAACTGGAGAATAGAAGAAAGGGGTTGGAAAAAGGTGATGTGGTTGACTGTGAAAAGGTTGCTAAGAAGTTGAGGAGGAATAATGTGCGACTTTCTTCAGTTACAGAATAATCACAATTTTTGGTTAGGGCCATTTTGGTGCTGTGACAAATAGAAAACTGGATAAATTCAAACAGTGCATTATTCTGGGCAAATTTTGGACTTGGCAACATGCTCAAGGACTTTGGAGAAAAAAGGGAAGTGGAAATGATTCAATTTGTAATTACATGATGTAGGGTGGTTTTTGTAAAGGAAATGATGGTTTTATATACTTGAGGACAGCAAATAGTTTACACTATCAGTTAACAAGAATGTCTCAGAGGCAAGCTGAGTGGATCAAAAAGAGGAGGTGGTGTAGTGGTATTGTCACAACAATCTGCAGCCAGAAGTATTGATTGGATGATCCATCGCAGCCTCCTCCGGAGGTCCCTGACATCAGTCTTCAGTTGATTCGATTCACTTTGTGATATTATGAAATGGCTGAAGACGCTGGATATTGCAATCGTTACAGGCCCCAGTAATATTCTGGCAACAGTACTGAAGGCTTTGCTTGAGAATTAGACATGCCCAGGGCCAAGCTGCTCCAGTACGATTTTAATATTGGCATCTACCTGGCAATATGGAAAACTGCCCAGGTATGTCCTATCCATTAAAAAAAGACAAATCCAACTCTCCAGTTATCACCCCATCAGTCTACTCTCAATCACTGGCAAAATGATGAAAAGGGTCATCAACAATGGCATTTGCTTACCAATAAACTATTCACTAATGCTCCGTTTGGATCCACTCGGATCAGTCAGTTCCTGATCTCATTATAGCCTTGGTTCAAACATGACAAAAGAGATAAATTCCAAAGGTGAGGTGACAGTGAATGTCCTTGACATCAAGGGGCATTTGACCTGTTCCAATAACACTGAATCCAGGACAAAGCCTCATCCCCTCCACTATCGACAAACAATGGCAGCCGTGTTTACCATCTACAAAGAAGCATTGCAGGAACTTACTGTGGTTCCTGAGGTAATATTCTCAAAACCCTCAATTGCTACCATCTAGAAGGACTAGGGCAGCAGATACCTAGAAGCACCATTACCTGGAAGTACCCCTCAAAGTCACTCGTCATCCTTGGAAATATATCACGATTCCTTCACTGTCACTGAGTCAATGTCCTAGAACTCCCTCCCTAACAGATCTTTGAGTATATCTATACTTCAGGTTTTGCAGTGGTTCAAGAAGGCAACTCAGCATTGCCTACTGAAGAGCAACAAGGGATGGGCAATAAGTACTGACCTGGTCAGCAACACCCACGTCCGATAAATTAACTTTTAAAAAAAAAATCACAGGGACAGAATCACTGCAGCAAGAAATACAGACTATGCATTTGAGGACAACATGAAAGCATTGAAAAGATTAATTAGGTAGAGATCCGGGTTGAAGGCTTGGAAAGGGGGTGTCTGGTAGGCAAGAGCAAGTTCATGGAGGGGAACTGAAGAGACAACTGAATAATTAATCTCAATGATAGCAAACTCTATAGCTTATCACACTTGGAGGTCAGAGGAAATAGGTCTGAGGAAAGTGAGCAGTCATAAATGGAATGATGTGTTTTTTTTCATAGAAGAGTGCATTGATACGCTTCTGTGCTTGTGCAGGTAGATTTACATCCCTTGTTTAATTCTGAGCTCCTTGGAAGTGAAGGAATGAAAATGGGACTGCTACTGGGTGCCAGATCAGAAACCCCAAGGTATATTGTGAAGCCAGATTAGACCCCAACTATTATTTTTGGCATAAAGATGAGGAAAGGATGCTTTACTCCAGGAATAATTCCACTGATAAATTGGGGATCTTTTTAACAAAACAAGCTTTATTCATAACATATTTAAATATAATTTTAACATAAACAGTTCAACTCTTAACGATTAAACAGTCGTTAAACATGAAACTCTTTACTATTCTGTTCCAATTAAGCAATATTTCTCTTATAGACTTAAACCTACTTTAAAAATAGTTAGCAAAGCTAGTGATTCTTGCTTTAACTTTATGCTAATCAGTTTGGAGTTTCCAGAGAGGCTTTATTGAGAGAGAAAAACACAGAGCTGTTTGTAGGCTTCTATCTTTAAACAGCCCACTTCAGCAACTGAACTCAGAAAGCTGTTTTTCTCAGCTACGGTACTAGCATTTGTCAGTTCTGTTATCACATTGATATATGACCCTGCATACCTAACTCACCTTTCTATAACTTTAATCCAGAAAACACCCCAAGGGTCTTTCTCTTTAATAAACCAAACCTCATTAGGCCTCCTGCTAAATAAACACTTTTATTTAAATGAGTAATTATACTGCTTTCCAGCATCTGCTATATTGCTTCCAGACAAACCAACTGAAACAAAACATTGAATCTTAAAGCAACCTCCTATTAAACACAAAATATATTAATAGTACAGTATCATTACAACTGTATCAAGAATGGTGACTAAGATGCATGCACTTCTGCCTTATCTCTGAACAGTATTTTGCATCACTATCCCCATTATAGGGATCATACTAGAGACACAGACATCAAAGCTAAATCTGGTTGATTATGTCGTGGAGAATGGAGAGCATAGGCTAGATAGGAGTTTGTGTGCCATTTGAAGTGATTTAGAATGAGAGTTTTTCCCAAAGGACTTGGTGTTGCAGATGATAAGGGGATACAAGGAAACAAGTAATGGTGATGTTTCATCTAATCAGTACCAAGGAGTACAGAGGACACGAGATGGCATTGTTGAGGGGAAAGTTACAAAAATACAATTATCCGTGGTGGGAGGAAAAACAGAACTGTGTTGGAATTTAAATTCAAAGCGATAAGAATTTATGCAGTGGGGAGACTAAGGGAAAGTCAATAATAATGTAATAATAATAATTAATAATAATTTCATTAGTCACTGCTCCTTAAACATATGTTGCATTAAAGTGCATTTGTGCCTCTGACACTGCCATATTCAACTATTTCCATTTCTTCATGATCGTCAGCCTCCCGTGGATGATCACATCCAAAATTCTGCTGCTTCCTATTCCACATTAATACTCACTCATCACCTTATTCTTGCTGGCCTACACTGATCACAAGTCCTCCACTCCAATTTAAAATTTTCACCCTTATATTTGAATCATTTTAGGTTTTGTGTCTCATCTTTATAACATCTTCCAGTTTGACAACTGATTCACATTCCTCCTCCTCAGTTCCCCTGATTCTGATCTCTTGTGCACCCGCCTTTCCATTCCTTTATTCCATGATTGACATTTGTGCTTTCAACTGCTTTGACCCCATGTTCTGGGAATTCCCTCCAAATTTACCAGCTTCTCCAGCTTCTTATATAAGACTATCCTCAAGATTGATTTTTATTTCTCTTAATCTCTCTGCTAATTTGGCATCTGTTTTAGTCTGATTTAGTTTGTCAGTTTTGCCTATTAGTTTGCTTTTCCATTTTCAAGATGCTATTTAAATGCAAATTGTTATATTGTCATATCTTGCTCTTTCATCTATTTAATTCTTCAGTATATTTTTTGCTTTTTAATGCCATTTAGAATGATACTACTATGTTCATGTGAGTTCTTTTTCCTTTGCTGAGAATTCTGGGGAAATAATGTAGTTATATCTTATTTCGTGCAATAGTTCCATGTATGTTTATTATAAAGTGCACTCCAATCTATTCCATCATCCATAGGACACCCTCTAGAGTTACTACTATAACATTATGAATTTTTGCTTTGGGGAAAACAAATTTTACTCCAAAAGATGACAGTTGAGTTGCAAATTCATATATTTTCTTGAAATCAACATTATTGTTGGTATCTGGAACAAGAAACCACCCTGTGATATTAGGTAGACACCTATCATGTTAGATTGTTATCTTCCCCAAAGTTCTGCCAAATGGAAGAGTGCTTTCTGACTGAGCTACTCACTTGATAATGTTATGATCCCCGTGGAGACAGTAAGCTTTCAAGAAGAAATTTGAACATCCAGTTAACAGCTGAAAACATATGGCGAGGTTTCACATTTTAATACTTTTTACTGGAACAAGCCACTCACAATCCTGATTTAGAACTATATCACCGTTCTATTACTGTTCAAGAAGATGACATCCCCATTACCTTCTCACAGGCAATTAATGATGGTCAATAAAAATGTCCTGGCCAGCGATCCCCATGTCCCATGAAAGATATTTTAAACAGACAATAAACGCTGTTGTTGTAGGCTACTTATACAACTATACTTTTTCTTTTTCTTTTACTTTTAACTTGACAGAAAACCCACTTCATGGATGCGCTTTGCACTGTCCCTTAAGAAAACATTCAATTTTTCCAGAACCAGTCCAAAGTGATCCTCAGGTCCCAAAGGTTTATTTCTGTTGTTTTTCTTCCCCAGCTGGTAATTTTAAACCCCAGAGCTTTCTTCATGGTGCGTGTTTTCCCTGGTGATTCTCCGTACAGCACAAGCTAGGAGAACATTCCAGCCTTATTTCAAATGCTCACAAATTTAGCTTTTTCAATCTCAGTGTGAGCTCCCACCTACATTTCTGCGAAGTGAGCCATAGAAATCTTTTGACTTCTAGCTGCTCCTTTTCTTCTGATGTCTGGTAGACTGCTTGTATCTATGAACAGTTAGGGGTATCTTAGAACCCTTCCATCTTGATGGCAACATGAGACATGGGCATAGCTAATCAGGTAGAAATGCTGATTAGCTATGCTATACACCCAATTCTTCCACAGTGTGAGTAAATGGTCCATCTAAAACGCAGCTGTTTACAACTTGGCATTCTCAATTTCTTTCAGGAACTTTGGAAACTAATAGTCTAACCATTGTTAACAGGGATGCAGCTTCCATTGTCACAAGTTTAAAAACATTGCATCATCTTTCTAGCAAAAAAACTTGGGTTTTTTTTCATCTTAACAGCCACATCACCCAGGCCTGCTAGGCAGGCTTTAGAACAAGGTGCATGACTCCCTCCGTTTTACCCTTAATAGAAGACACAATCTTGAAACAAGATAATCATATAAAGCTAGCATTTGTAATGAATTTGCTGAACCCTGGGATACTAATACTGCTTCTGTTTTGTTGTTAACCAGTGAAACATACTTTTATGCTGTTGGGCAAGCACTGATAAATTTGCAATTTCAATTATAAAATCAATTTGAGTTGGAAAACAGATTCACAAGAGTTGAATTGATTTATCTGGATGGTTTTACAGTTTCATAGAATATAGTGTCGAAGGAGACCATTTGGCCCATCGTGTCTGACAGTGTCTTACCCAGGGCCTCTTTCTCCCACTCTATCCCTATAAACCTACAAATTTACCATGGCAAATCCATTTAACTTACACATCTTGGGACTGTGAAAGGCAATTGAAGCACCTGCAGGAAACACTCATAGAAATGGGAGAACATGCAAACCCCACATAGCTAGTGACTCCAGGCCAGAATTGAGCATGGGTCCCTGGTACTGTGAGGCAGCAGTACTAACCATCGTTATTTATAAATGAAAAATCTTTATCCAGTGATGTTTTCTTGATGAGATGGACTCTTCATCTTTTAATGAAGAATTAGAAATTCATGGCAAAATCGGCAAGACTAAAGGCAAATTATTAAAAATGATAAATTACTAATGGATTTTCATTCAAATATCAGTTTATATAAAAAGTCAGTTTAAATTTCATCGTCTTAAAGATATATTAAGCTGCCCATGGAAATTATGGGTTATTTGCTATTGCTGAATGCAGCCTGATTTGGGATGGTGTCAATTTGTAACTGCACGAGTTGTATATTTTAGTTTTGTTGCTGTGCAAGTTTTGACTTGCAAGTTCTTTTCATCTGAAGTGTACAAAATCTCAGGTGAAAAATATTTTTTAAAAGGAACCATCTCTTTGAGGATCATTAGGTTTTGGAATTCAAAAAAAAGCAATCGAGCTGGCTGATTGAATTCAAAGCTGAATTAGACACATGTTTGATTGACAATAGATTTGAGGGTAATTAAGAGACAGACAAAGTGGAATTAAGGCCACTATTATTATCAACCATCAACTTAGTGAATACTGGAGCAGGATTTATAGGCCAATGGCCTACTGCTCCAGATTTTTTATGATCTCACTGCGCCTTTTGGCATCCATGTCATGCCCATGTATTTACTAGAGTGATGTTGAAATGTAATTCGCTTGTTTCCATTGCTTACTGTGCATAAGCAGAAATCCCAAGTGGAACAGATTTAAAACAAAATAGTTCTGACATTTTTGTGCACAATTTAAATTAAAATACATACAAGCAATACACACTAGCTACATAGCAGAACAAATACTGCCAGGAAGTCAAAGTGAGTTCAGGAAAAGCAGAAGTGCTTGCAACTAATCTTCACCCTTTGGCAAATCTAAGAGAACTACCGTGAACAACAGATGGGACCCTCCTGTAGACATGCCACATGTCCTGAGATTTGCCTTCAAAGAATCCTTGAACCCTAACCGTGCAGGCAGTGTTCAAGTTTAGGTTTTATGTCTGCTTCATTCCAGCCATTCTGATCTTTGAAATACCTCAAATGTTGGCTACTTTGTTCTCACATTTAATACCCATAAAGATCTGAATGCACCTCATGTGGAATCTTTCCAAATGGTTAATGTGTCTGATGTCCATGGAGACAATTTTCCCATCCCCCTGCCATAGGAATCGTAGCAGGTGGGGGTGGATCACTTGCAACTAATCTTCACTCTTTGGCAAATCTAAGAGAAATACCATGAACAACAGATGGGATCCTCCTGTGACTTGGTCAACCTGACGAGGCTTTCAACACAGTAAACAGAGAGATCTTGTGAAAGCCTTTGTCAAACTTGAATGTCCTGCTAAATCTGTGTGGTGGACACACTGGCCGTTTCAACATAACAGGTGGTATGAAGCAGGCTGTGTCATGGTCTCTGTGCTAGCCAGTATATTCTTTATTGCCATGCTTTCTGGGCATTTGATGGGATACACACCAGACAGGTTGCAATTTCTTCAACCTGAGGCAACTGAAATCCTCAACTAAGATGTCAAAGATGATGGTACAGGAATTGCTGTTTGCCAGTTATTATGCCCTTGTGTCACTTGAAGCTTGGCCTTAAATTTTGCGTTTTTTTTTCAAAAGTAATTGATTACTATGGACTAACAATCAGCTTAAGGAGATAATCAACTGTCACAAAACCCTTACTATACCCCACCGACGATAATTGTCAAACACACAACCCTGATGATTGTAGATAACTTGGAACACGGTCTTCAGAAAAGTTTGCATTGACAGGTAGGCAGCGAATATATTTGCCAGAACAAGCTCAGCATTTACTCCTTTATGCAAGAATCTGTAGAGGAAACAAGGAATCAAACTTGCAACAAAGTTTGCTGTGTACAAAGCTGTAATAATGTCTGTCCGTCTATAATGTGCTCATGAAGCATGGTGGGATTTTCTGGCTGCATTTGTCCAAAACTGGAAAATCCCACCTGAGGGTTGCATGATCCACACTCTGGTTGCTATGATTTCTATGGCGGGGGGATGGGAAAATTGCCTCCATAGATTTCAGACATATTAACCATCTAGAAAGATTCCACATGAGGTGCATTCATATCTTCATGGGTATCAAATGTGAGGACAAAGTGGTCAACGTTTGAGGTATTTCAAAGATCAGAAGTGGCTGGAATGGAGCAGACATAAAACCTAAAGTTGAACATTGTATGCAAGGTAGGCCAAGATTAGGGTTCAAGGATTCTTTGAAGACAAATTTCAGGACTACCATAATGGCATGTCTACCATAGGCTGAGAGAAAAATGCACGAAAAAGAATTACCTGGTAAGGGATCTCAAGTCATGGCATTGCTTCCTTCAAACTGCAAAGAATATTCTTTGAGTAGGCAGTTAAGGACAAAAGACAAGCTTGAAAGACCAGGCAGTCCATGTAAAATTTAAAAATTCGTCCTTTGCCCCCACTGGAGAAATCCATGCGGGGTCAACCATAGGCACAGCCAAAGAGAACACATGGGTGATTCTACACATGCAATAAACCACCATGTGATAACTAAGTACAAATGACAGCAATATTCCAGGAAGTTCATGATAGTAACAACATCTAATCATATGTCATTTGGTACAGAGAACTGAATAGTTAATTGAATTTGTAACTTATTAGTTTAGCTCTTACAATTTTGATTCCCTTGGAGCATTTGGTTTAAATTACAGTCAATAGTAGACAGTCAATAGTAGAGTTTGAGCAAATTTGTAGTCCTCAGAATAACAATTTCAAGTTATTCTGATTTTTTTCTTTTATTATTTTTAAGTAGCAAGCACTATTATAGCATTTGTTTATGACTGACTTTGTTAGTAAATTTCCTCAAAATGTCTTTAATCA
The DNA here is from genome assembly GCA_024679065.1 of Sphyrna mokarran. Lineage (NCBI taxonomy): Eukaryota > Metazoa > Chordata > Chondrichthyes > Carcharhiniformes > Carcharhinidae > Sphyrna > Sphyrna mokarran. Next base: position 109,950,795 of record JAGIQG010000003.1, read on the forward strand.
ACATGTTTACTTATATGTAAATATAGTACTGATCGTTGCAGGAGGAAAACACCAATCGAATGATAATTATGAAATAAACCACTATCTCGCCAACTAAGCCAAATCCAGAACTTCAATCCCAAACCCATTTGGAAAAGACTCATCAAAGCCCAGAATCATCTATTTAATGTCACTTTTTTTGACAACAAAATTTACTGCACATTGTATCAAAATAAATGGTGCCATTACCATTGTGACATTTCCCATTTTATACCCCAAGGCAGTACAGTGGCATAGTGGTTAGCGCTGCTGCCTCACGACAAGGTTCAATTCCTGGTTTGGATTACTGTGTCGAGTTTGTATGTTCTCCCTGTGTCTGCATGGGTTTCCTCTGGGTGCTCCAGTTTCCTCCCACAGTCTGAAAGATTGCTTGTTAGGTACTAACAAGCTAACCATGCTAAATTCTCCGTTGGTGTGCCCGAATAGGCACCGAAGTGTGGCAACTAGAGGATTTTCACAGTAACTTCATTGCAGTGTTAATGTAAGCATATTTGTGATACTGATCCTTAAACCAAACTAAACAGAATAAAAACAATGCAACAGAAGCATTCAGCAGTTCAGTGAAATTAAAATCAAGAGCTTGCACACACTGTACAACATAGTCAAACTGAAATAAAAATAGAAAGTGCTGGAAATACTTGGCAGGTCTGGCAGCATCTACCCAAAATGAGTTATGAACATTCTGGACTCCAGCTTATCTTCACCATACTTTGTAAAACTCCACTCTGCCAAGTACTCCCTTTACTAAAAAACTTTAACAGTCTCGTGTTCAGAAATTCATCTCCAGTGCAATTCGACTGCAATTCATAGAATTCAATGTACAATTAAAACACACTATCCAATGCAAAAAAAAATTTTCTTTAATTAAGTTTATTAATTTGTGTCACAAGAATAGTCTTACATTTACACTGCAATGAAGTTACTGTAAAAATCCTCAAGTCGCCACACTGTGTTTGAGTACACTGAGGGAGGATTTAGCATGGCCAACACACCTAATCAGCACATCTTTCGGACTGTGGGAGAAAACTGGAGCGCATGGGAAGACATGCAGATTCTGCACAGACAGTGATCCAAGCCAAGAATTGAACCAGTGTCCTTAGCATTGTGAGGCAGCGGTGCTGCCCTTGGTTTGTGGATGTATTGGAGCCAACCATAAAATCAAGAGTGAACTCTGATTAGGATTAATTCAGCAGCAAATTATTTGTAATTGGGGAGGAAAAAGAGGAGAAAGGATTGTTTAAGGAGAAGCAGGATGCACTCTGGGAATCTGACTGGAAAAGGTTCTATGGGAATGGCCACGCTGTGGATGGGACAAATGGGAGAGAAAGAAAAGAATCTTAATTTGGGGCAGGAAATTACCTTATTGAGTGGAGTCAAGAAAAGAATAGGAAATCTCTTGAGAAGCACTACAAGGACAGAGCCAGTTGAACAGGAGCATGGAAGAATAGGAAGATAATTCCTTTTGTAGAGACGTTGAGAAGAAGAGGAATGATTGTGGGATTTGGTAATTTCATTTTAAAAAACAACGGCGTTATGCTTTGACTTTCTGTAACTATCGCTGAGGAGACAGAATGTGTTACAATTTTTAAAACCCTCATTAAATGACGAGCCACACGCAGTAACCTGATATTGATTTGAAAATACTATTTGAAAATGCTATGTTAGATTCTACTGGTAAAATAGTGGCTTTAAATTTACTGGAACAGTATCTTTATTTTTTTCTCTGCTTTTTCTACCCCTAGCTCACTGGTGCTACTTGTTTTGTTCAGTTTAGCTTATTGGGCGAGGCAAAGCTGCCTATGATTCTATTAATGGGTGGAACAGATTGTGTTAGTTTTTCTTTTCCGGGAAATCAGGCACTCCATTTAGCAGGCCATATAAAAGCTGGCAAACATCACAGCAGGCCAGACAATGTTTTTTTTTTCTAATTTTAATAAGAGCAGAATTTTTTTTCTTTCTCTTGTATTATTAGAGTTTGAACCGGCAGTCCAGTGAGTTGGACTTTGAGCAACTAAACCAACTTAATGCATCTCTGCTAGTGGACGACCTTACCAGTTGCATAGTTTTTTTTCAAAATCGTTTTGTTACCATTTTAAAAGTCAATTTTATTTGTATTGGCAGCAGAAATGTTCCATTTTGTCCAAAGTATTGAATGACTTTCCAGTTTTTGAAACATGCAGATCTGTAACAAAATATTTAAGGAATTTTGTATTAAACAATGTGGAAAACAAAAATGGTGGAATTTTTACATTAGAACAGTAATGCAGAGCACAAGTAAATAGTGAAATCCACTCCCTGTGTCTCTTCACTCAAGAGATTGAAATGCCTGTGATCGGAGTGACTTTCACTATTAAAGTCAACATTGGCAGATGGAGAGATTTGAATCAATTAATGAGACACAGTATTGACTTGTTAAAGGCAGATCAGGCTTGACTTGTCTGAATTTTTTTCGTGAAGCAACAGTGAAGTTTGATTGAAATGTGGTAGATCTGGTTTATGTGGATTTTAAGAAAGTGTTTGACAGGGTTCCAAATAAAACTCTGACAAATTAAGGCTAGCAGAATAGGATGGTCAGTGTACAATTGAATTTTTAAAAAAGCTTAAGGACAGAAAGCAGAGTTGTGATGTTTGTTTTTCAGACCAGAGCATTGTAGCTGGTATGTTTCCAAAGGATAGTGTAAAAATCCACTTTTTTTTTGCTATATATATATATTGAGTTATGAAATAGAAAATAAAATTTCAAAATTTGCTAATTTTGGGGGGAGAAGCAAACAATGAGGTTAACATAAATTGCCTGCGAAGTAAGAAAGATTAGCAGAATGGGCAGGCAAATGGCATATCAATATGCAAAATTAAGGGATGATACATACTGGCAAAAGTTAAAGGGAAAGATGAACAGAGGTTAATGGCATCAATCTTAACAGTGTGGAGGAACCAAGGAATTTGGAATGCTTGTGTACAATCTTTGAAGATGGCAAATCATATTGAGAGAGTGGTTAGCAACAACTGGTGGGTCGTGGGCTCCATAAATAGATGATTTGAATACAAAAACCAATCAGTCATGCTAAATCTTTTAAAAGGTCTAGTAAGGCTGCAACTAGAGTATGGCCTCTTGTTCTGGGTGCCAACTTCAAGGAAAATGTGAAGATCCTTGACAGGATTTGGAGATTTACACGAATGGTTCCAGAGTTTGTAGGTGTTTTGATTACAGGATTTGATTGGAAAGGCAGGGAATGTTCTCTTAAAGTAAAGGAGATTAATAGAAGATTTGATCAGAGTGTATACAAGATTATGATAGGCTTAGATAAGGAGATCAAGGAAAAATCCTTCTATTAGCTGATGGTACATAGTTTAAGGACATGCATTCAAGATTTTATGCAAGAGGTATGGGAGAATGTGACAAAGAACTTTAAAGCAAAGAATGATAATGACTCTCTTTGAGGAAGTGATAAGAAGATTGATGGCGGTAGTGCAGTGGATGTTGTGTACAAGGATTTTAGGTCCAACTTGGCATATTGGTCAAAAAAGTAAAAGGATTATGCAGAAAACTGATTAAAACGTTGGTTTAGTAACAGGAAACCAAGGTAATGGTCAATGAACGCCCACACAAATGGAAAGTTGTTTCAAATGGCATTTCACAGGACTCGGTGTTGGTACCTTGACCGTTTGCATCTTAGGGATTTGGATATGAATGTGGAGGGTGCAGTTGGGAAATTTGCAGGTGACACAAAGATTGGCGAAGTATCGAACATAGCTATGATCTTCAAAATATATAGATGAGTTGATTGAATCAGTGGTAAAATGGCAGATGGATTTTAACACAGAAGTGTGAGGTCATATATTTCGGAGGATCAAACAATTATATAGAGTACATAATAAATGGGAATATATTAAGAGGGATAAATGAAGTGAGAGATCCTGGCGCATGAACATGCAGGCCCCTAATGGGAGCAGTTCAAGTAGACAAGGTTATGAAGAAGGCATATGGAATATCTCCTTTTCATTGGCAGAAGTACAGAATATAAAAGTAAGGAGATAATGTTGGAATTTATAAAACACTGTCAGGCCACCACTGAAGTATTGTGTGCAGCTTTGGTCTCCACATTACAGGAAGGATATAATTGCTCTAGAGAGTATGCAGAGAAGGTTTACAAGAATGTTGCAAGAGATAAAAAGAAGTGTTGCAATGAAGAGAGATTGGATATATTGGGGTATTTTCCTTGGAATAAAGAAGGCTGAGGGGTGACTTGATTAAGGTGTACAAAATTTAGGGGGAGAGAAAGAATGGACAGGATAAGATTGTTTCCCTTGGTGGATAATTTGAGAACCAGGAGAAATAGATTCAAGATAAATGGCAGAAGGTCTAGGGGGGACATGAGGAAGAACTTTTTTTATGCAGAGGAATAGTTGATGTATGAAATTTGCTGCCTAAGTTGGTGCTTACAGAAACCCTAAATCCTTTGCAAAAGTATCTGTTCAAGCTTTAAGTTTATTTCTTGTCACAAGTAGGCTTATGTCAATATAGCAATGAAGTCACTGTGAAAATCCCCTGGTTGCCACACTCCAGCACCTGTTCGGGTATGCTGAGGGAGAATTTAGCACGGTCAGTGCATCTAACCAGCATGTCTTTTGGGTTATGGAGGAAGCCTGAGCGCGCGGAGGAAATCCAAGCAAATACTATGACAGCATGCAGACTTAGCATAGATAGTAAACCAAGCCGGGAATCGAACCTGCTTGCTGGCTCTGAGTCAGCAGTGCTAACCATTTCACCATGATAGTGAAGAAGATAACAAAGTTGCAACACTGAGCACATCAAAAGTGTTCACACAAAGGAAAGTCATTTGAGGAAATACAAAGGCAAATTGTTGGCCGATACATCATCACTGGTGGTACGCAAACTTGGCAGGGGAAATGACTAGAATTTTGGAAAAGATCAGTATCCTGGGATAATTTCCTATTTAATATAACTGTACAACTGGTCAAATAGGATACATGAAATTTAATTTAAATATGCTAATGACTAGATAACACATTTCCAAATCCGATTTCTCGTGCTCTCATATAAAATTGACGTGTTAGGAGATCGCTGCTTGCTGATTTGAAGAGTGATTGCTTTTTTTAAAAATATGTTGAGATTAGGCGGCCTTAAGAAAGGATTTTTTTAAGGCCAGTTTTGTTCCTAATTGTGCCAAGCATGTTATTACTGCCAATTATATTGGCATCAAGGATTTTTTTCTATCAACCTTGTTTTATTATTTGGAGAAGCAAGACTGATTCTTTTTCAAGATTGCTCTGTTTACTTATTGAAGTTATCCATAGCTGAGATCTTTTTCCATTTAAGAATTATCCAAGCATGGGCTCTTTTTTTTGCAAAGTGACATTACTATTTAGTTAATAACACTGTAGGCTGGTTTTAGACAGCTGTGCCCTTTTTGCATTGCATAAATAAATGCAGGACTGAAGGTAGGAAGTATATACATGCTAATGACAGTCTTGCAACAGCATTTGATTATTGCAGTTGGGTTTTTAAGCCAGCCAGGCATTATTGCTCCAAACAATAATCCGTCCAGACCTGAATTCAGAAATCATTTGGTCTTGTCCTATATCTCTCTTATTTTCTTCTTTTTCATAATTGGTAAAATGATGATCATAGAACTCCTATAGTGCCAAAAGAGGCCACTTCTCCAATTGAGATTGCACCAACTCTCAAAGAAAAACTCATCCATGGCCTGTAACCCCACATATTTACCATGGCTAAACCACTTAACCTGTACAGTTTTGGACTGTAGGAAGAAACCAGACTATCCACAAGAAACCAATGCAGACAGTTACCTAAGATTGGGATCGAACGTGGGTTCCTGGTGCTGTGAGGCAACAGTGCTAACCACTGTGCCACCATGCTGCCCATTTTCCTCTCTTCATGTTTATCCTATAATTCCAGGTTAAGTGCAGAGTCAAATGCAATTGTGAAAGAACTGTATTTTGTTATTCAAATTACATCCACAGAGCAAAAGAAGTGTAGGAGCCATTATTGAGAAATAATTTGTGTATCAAACTAATCTGGTGCATTCTGAATATTTGTTGGTTAAGACCCATGTTGGTTTAGTGGTTAAATACACCTGCAAGTGGGGAAGTTAACCAGATGAACAAGGATGCAGGTTCTGAGCTCAGTTGAAATTAACTGATGTGGCAGTGGAGCTGCTATGATTGAAATCTCAGCTGTCATTTAAAAAAATTTAGATGATACATTTGCATATGTTAGGACAGTGACAACACAAGTGCTTTGGAAGATGTCTTGATGTCATTAAAGTCACTATAAATACATGTTCTTTCTTTCAGACAACAGGCCTCATTGGGGAAGGAACGGATCAGTCAGGATTTTCACTCCTGATAACTAGCCAGTGACCTCTGTTGGAAAGTGTACACATTAAATGAGAACAGCAATTTACTGCTGCTGATGTACGTTATCTAAGTTTCATTTGACATGAAGCATAAAACCATACATTTATGGCACAGCAGAAGGTAACAAAGCCTGTCAAGTCTGTGCCAGTCAAAAAAACACTGTACTGTCTAATCCCATCCTTCAGCTCTTGGTCTGTTGCCCTCTAGATTATGATATTTTAAGAGTAAATCGAAGTGTTTTAAAATGCTTTGTGAGTTTCCGCCCTTTTGGGTAATCGGTTTCAGCTGCCTGCTTTCCCATGGGTGAACAATGATGTCAAAATTCCTATCTTATGCTCCTCAAAATTATTTCCCATTTACCACCTCTGTTCCAAAGAAAACAAATGCAGCATATCAAGGCTGAAATTCCTCATTACTGGCAATGTCCTCAGGTCCTCTCTGTAATAGTGTGGCTAGAACTGTATGCAGTTCTTGCTGTGGTGAAGCTAGTTTTTTATACAGTTCCAGCATAAGCTCTGTGCTCTTATACACCAGGCCTTGGCGAATAAAGCAAAGTATCCCATATATCTACTTGACCACCTCTATATCCCTCATATCTTTGAGGACACATTTCACAGCTCCTCTGTTCCTGTGCACTTCATAATCTTACCATTTGTTGTGTATTCCTATGCTTTGTTTGTGCTCCCCAGATGTGTTACCTCACATTCTCTGGTTTGAATTCTGTTTAAAGTTTATTTATTACTGTCACAAGTAAGGCTTACATTAATACTGCAATGAAGTTACTGTAAAATTCCTCTAGTCACCACACTCTGGCACCTATTCAGGTCAATGCACCTAACTAGCACGTCTTTCAGACTGTCGGAGGAAACCAGAGCACCCAGAGGAAACCTACCAGACGTGAGGAGAACGTGTAAACTCCACACAGACAGTAACCCACGTCGGGAATCAAACCCGGGTTCCTGGCATTGTGAGGCAGCAGTACTAACCACTGTGCTGGCATGCTGCTCCTTTGCCACATTACTGCCCACCTGAGTGGTGTATGGCCCCACTCCCCAAAGCCTGCCCACCAACACAATTCAGGAATGCTTCCCAGTTGCCTGGATCAGTGCAGTTCCAACAACACTCAAGGTCAACACCTTCCAGACAAAGCAACCACTTGATTGGCACCCCTTCTACAAACATTCATTGGCTTCAGCAGCAACATAAAGTGGCAGTAATGTGTATCTTCTACAAGTGCAGGAACTCTCAAATCCTCTTCTGATAGCACTTACTAAACCTATAACTGCTACTATCTTGAAAGACGAGGGCAGCAGACAAATGAAAACACTACCATGTGGAATTTTTCCTCTGAATCACCCACTGTCCTGACTCATCTCAGTTCATTACTTACAAAAGAAATTAGAAAGAGTATCTAAGGAAGAAGCCTACAGTTGGCCATCAACAATAATAGGTCAGAGGATTGGAGCAGTTTGGAATTCAGCAAATAACAATCAAGGGATTAATTAGGAATGGGAAAATACAGTATGAAAGTAAGCTTGTAGGGAAAATAAAGACTGACAGTAAGAGTTTCTATAGATACATGAAGAGAAAGAGGTTGGTGAAAACAAATGTAGGCCCCCTACAGACAGAAACAGAAATGTATAATAGAGGACAAAGAAATGGCCAAGCAACTGAATACGTACTTTGATTGCGTCTTCACAAAAGAAGATGCAGATCAGATGCCAGAAATGTTGGAGAATGCAAGATTTAGTGAGATGGAAGAACTAAGGAAGATCACTATTAGAGAAATGCTGAGGAGACAATTGATGGGATTGGAGGTGGCTAAATCCTGTGGACCTGATAATCTACATCCCAGAGTACTTAAGAAAGTAGTACTAAAAATAGTGGATGCATTGATGATCATCTTCCAGAATTCTATAGACTCTGGAATAGTCCCTATAGATTGAAAGGTAGATAATGTCACTCCAATATTCAAAAAGGGAAGTAGAGAGAAAATAGGGAATTATAGACGAGTAAGCTTAACTTCAGTAGTGGGGAAACTTCTTGAATCCATTATCGAGGACTTCATAGCAGAGCATTTAGACAGCAGTGGCAGGATCAGACAGAGTCAGCATAGATTAAGAAAGGGGAAATCCATACTTGACAAATCTGTTGAAATTCTTTGAAGGTGTAACTCGTAGAGTTGACAAGAGAGAACCAGTCATGTGGTATATTTGAACATTCAGACAGTTTTTGACAAAGTCCTGCATAAGAGATTATCATGCAAGATTAAAGCACATGGGATTGGGGGAGGTGTATTGAGATGGATAGAAATGGTTGACAGAGAAGAAACAGTAAGAATTAATGGGTGCTTTTCAAATTGGCAGGCAGTGAGGGATCTCACAGGGATCGATTCTAGGACCCCAGCTATTCACAATATATATTAATGATTTGGATGAGGGAACATCTCAAAGTTTGCAGATGATACCAAGTTGGGTGGGAGGGTGAACTGTGACGAGGATGCAGAGATCCTTCAAAATGGTCTGAACAGGTTGGGTGAGTGGGCACGTCAATGGCATATGCAGTATAATTTGGATAGATGTGAGGTTATTCATTTTGGAAGCAAAAACAAGACAGTGGAAGAGGGGAGTGTGCAGCAGGACTTTGGTAGCCTTGTGCATCAGTCACTGAAGGTAAGCATGCAAGTGCAGCAGGCGGTAAAGAAAGCAAATGGCATTTGGCCTTTATTGCAGGAAGTTTCAAAGACAGGTGCAGGGATGTGTTGTTGCAATTATACCGGACCTTGATGAGGCCGCATCTTGGGTATTGTGTGCCGTTTTAGTCCCCTTTTCTGGAGAAGGATTTTATTCTTCTCAAAGGAGTGCAGTGAAGGTTTACCAGGCTGATTCCGAGGATGACGGGATTGATGTATGAGGAGAGATTGACTAGGTTAGGATTGTTTTCACTGGCATTCAGACGAATGAGGGGGAATCTCATAGAGACTTATAAAATCCTAACAGAACTAGACAAAGAAGATGCAGAGAGAATATTCCTGATGACAAGAGAGTCCAGAACTGGGGGTCACGGTCTGAGGATTCAGGGTAGACCATTTAGGATGGAGGTAGGAAGGCATTTCTTCACCCAAAGATTAGTGAGCCTGTGGAATTCATTACCACAGGAAGTGGTTGATGTCAAAACATTGAATGTATTCAAGAGGAGTTGGATATTGGGGCAAATGGAACCAGAGGTTATGGAGAAAAAGCAGAATTAGGCTATTGAGTTGGACAATGAGCCATGATCGTGATGAATGGCAGAGTATGCTCAAAGGGCCAAATGGTCACCTCCTATGTTTTATATTTCTATTATGTCCCCAGTGAAGCTCACCTGTTTTTGAGGCAATAAGCTGAAGCTAAATAGGAATAAAATCCCATTTAGCCAAAAGCATTTGTCAGTCAAGATGAAGCACAAAACTCAATTCAAGCAGGATGCTAGGTTCAGCAAAAAATTAGACTGAAACGGGTGATGGGGCAAATAATGGTAAAGGGAGGAATGAAAGGAAGTGAGGGCGTGGGGAATGTAAATGGAAAATACTGGAAATATTCAAGTGCAGCTGCATCTGTGCAGAGAAAGCAATTAACATTTCAGATTGATGACCTTTCGTCAGAGTTGAAAAATGTTACAGAAATCAGTTTTTAATCAAACCCAGAGCCGGGGGAGGGGAGGAAAGAAGAAAACATTAGGCCTGTGATTGGGTGGAAGACAGTTATCGTTAAGTGACAAAAAAGATGAGTGCAGGGCAAAAGGGGATTGTAATTGGACAAGCAAAACATTACAAAAGCTGGGTGTGTAAATGGTGAACAGCAGAATCATTTCTAGCACCTACTCTCTGGAAAAATAATTGAAATTGAATTCAATGTTGAAATTGTTGAATTCAATGTTGATTCCAAAAGACTGTAAAATGCCTAATTTTAAGGTGCTGTTCAGCTTCCATTGAGCTTAACTGGAACAAGGTCAAGGACAGAGAGGTTTGTGTGAGATTAGGACAAAGAATTAAAACAACAAGCAACCAGAATCTCGTGATGCTTGTAGTTTAAACAAAGATGTTCAGCAAAGTAATCACTCAATCTGCGTTTGATCTCCCTAGTATAGAGGGGATTGCATTATGAGCAGTGAGTATAATAGATTGAGAGCTAAATGTAAATCATTGCTTTACCTGGAATGAGTATTTGGTACTCAGAATGATGGGAAGTGAAGAGATAAGGTTGCATCTCCTACATTTGGATAAGCAAGTGAGTTGTGAAGAGGATGTAAGAAGGCTACGAAGGGACATATGAGTAATGTTTGATCACAGTAATAACTGGTTGTATCACCGTAAAGTGTTTGATCATATGTGAAGCTTTCTCGAGGGTTTTGACATCACTGAAATCCCTATAACAAAATCCTTTGAGCTTGTCCATCTCTTTGTCACGTACCACCATAAATAGGTGTAGTGAGTAGGCAAAAATCTGGCAAATGGAGTATGATGTGGGCAAATGTAAAATTGTATATTTTAGCAGGAATAAGTTCATTATCTAAATTGAAAGATTGCACAGTTCTGAGGTGCAGAGGGATTCAGATGTTCTAGCCCGTGAATCACAAGAAGCTGGAATACAGGTAGGGCAGGTAATTTGGAAAGTTAATAGAAAGTTACTGGTTATTGTGAGGAAATTTGATTACAAAGGTATGGAGGTTATATTTCAGTTGTTCAGGGAATTGGTGAAGGTACATTGGAGTATTGCATACAATATTAGCCTCCCTATTTAAGTAAAGATGTAAACGTGTTAGCAGTTCAGAGGAGATATACTATACTCATGCCAAGAATGGATGGTTTGACCTATGAGGAAAGATTGGAGCGGTTATGTTTGTATCCACTAGACTTTAGATGAGTAAAAGACGATTAGATTGAAACGTTTAAAGCCTTGACAGTTTGACATGGTAGATATGGAGAAAATGTTTCCTCTTGTTAGTGAATCTAAAACTAGGGTCACTTTTGAAATAAGGGACTGTTAATTTAAGGCAGAGGTGAGACATTTTTATCTGAAGGTCATGAATCTCTGGAACTCTCTTCAAAAAAGAGTGGAAACAGAGAGGCTGAATATTTATAAGGCAGAGTTAGAAAGATTCTTGGGGTAAGCAGGAACATGAAGTTGCAATCAGATCAACTGTGAAAGTCAGAGCAAGTTTAAGGGGCCAAATGGTCTACTCCTATTCCTGCTCCTAATTTAGATGGATGGGAAGATGGTGTGGGAAGGGTAAGGGAGTATGTTTGAGACTGGACCAGGATGTCTTGGAGGGAACTTGATTTATTTAGATTTCCAGAAAGCCTTTGACAAGGTGCCATATAGGACACTGTTAAATAAGAGGCCATGGTGTTAAGGGTAAGATCTTGTCATGGATAAAGTACTGGCTAACTGGCAGAAGGCAGGGAGCGGGGATAAAGAGATCTTTTTCAGGATGGCAGCCGGTGACTAGTGGTGTGCTTCGGATCAATGCTGCAGAACCAGAACTTTTCACAATATATGTTAATGCTTTGCAAGAAGGAACTGAAGATACTGCTGTTAAGTTTGCAGATGATACAAATAAATGTAGAGGAACAGGTAGTATTGAGGAAGCAGGGGGACTGCAGAAGAACTTGGACTGGCTAGGAGAGTGTGCAAAGAAGTGGCATTTGGAATTTAATGTGGAAAAGTGTGAGGTTATGCACTTTGGAAGGAGGAATGGGAGTGTAGACTATTTTCTAACTGGGGAAATGCTTAGGAAATCAGAAGCACAAAGGGACTTCAGAGTCCTTGTTCAAGATTCTCTTAAGGTTAATGTACAGGTTTAGTTGGCAATTAGGAAGGCAAATGCAATGTCAGCATTCATGTCGAGAGGGCAAAAATACAAGAGCAAGGACATTCTTCTGAAGCTGTATCAGGTTCTGGTCAGATTCCATTTGTATGGAGCAATTTAGGGTCTCTTATCTAAGGAAGGATGTGATGACCAGAGGAAGTTCATAAGAATAATCCCTGGAATACAGAGTTTGTCTTATGAGGAACAGTTGAGGACTCTGAATCTGTACTCATTGGAGTTTAGAAAAATGAGGGGGCGATCTTATTGAAACTTTCAGGATATTGCGAGGCTTGGATAGAGTGGATATGGGGAGGATGTTTCCACTAGTAGGAAAAACTAGAACCAGAGGCACTACCTCAGGCTGAAGGGAACATCCTTTAAAACAGATGAGGAGGAATTTCTTCAGCCAGAATGGTGAATCTGTGGAACTGTGCTGCAGAAGGCAGTGGAGGCCAGGTCATTTAGTGTCTTTAAGACAGAGATTGATAGTTTCCTGATTAATAAGGGGATTGGGGTTATGGGGAAAAACCAGGAGAATGGAGATGAGAAGAAATATTAGCCATGATTGAATGGCGGAGCAGACTGTATGGGCCGAGTGGCCTAATTCTGCTCCAATGTCTTATAGTTTTATGGAACATTTGGAATCCAGTTATTTTGGAATTTTAAAAGAGGAAATGGGGAGGAGGACCCCATTTCATCCTCTCGATGTCTGACATTTCTACTCATTCCATTTCCTCTGAACTCCATTGTGTTCCCTGTTACTCTAAATCCACGTTTGCAGTCTTCACTCTGCTTAATCCAAACTACTTATCCTTCATGTTTCATGAATGGATTAATTTTTTACCCACTTTACTATGTCCCACATAACATTTTCAAAAGCAGGATTTGAAATCCTTCTCTCCAACCTTCCCATGGTTTTCTCACCCACTGCTTTGGTTTCCCCCGTCTTAGTGACGACAGATTATTTTGCTTTTTACTGTAAAGTCATGAGGCATGCTAGATAAATGTCAGTTCTTCTTGTGGATGTAAGGCTGCAAAATGTTAACTCCCTTTCATGGGTAATCTAGCCCTGCTTAGATCTCATGTTTCTGCAATATAATTCCATCACAGTGTGAAGTTAGCTTTTAAAATGCACATTGGTCCATTAAGACCAATAAATTTTCCAAACTTCATATTTTTATTGTTCACACTGTCAGTTTTCGCATCATAATAATAATTAATCTTAGAAGTTGAAATTCAGCATTTGCATCTAAGAGCTCCTTCATGGCAAAATGCAATGTCATGAATAGCCATAGCAGATTTGGCTTATGGTTGCAGTGTCTTTATTCATTCACAGTATGCAAGGATCACATGTAAGGTCTGTAATTGTTGCTCTGGAAGCAGCTGCTGCCTTGAATATAATTAAGTTGGTTGTTTGACCATTTTAAAGGATGAGAGTCAATCACATCCATACCTGGATGTGGTTGACTCGCATTGGCCACACTGGGTAAAGATAGCAGACTTGCTTCACTAAGGACAATTCTGAATTCAGTGAGTTTTTGTGACAATCCAGTAGTGTTGTGATTATCAATGCTGAAACTAAGCACTTTGTGCCAGATTTTATTTAATTAGTAGAATTAAATATTTTTCCCAGTACCAAGATAGAATTTGAATTTGTATTCTCATTAGTCCAGGCTTCTGGATTATGTGCCCAGTAATTTTGCTGCTGTGTGCTAGGACTTTGATAGGTTCAAGATCTGTTGGTCTCTTGTTCTGTGACCTGCTTGGTCAGTGGGACTTGATACGCTACAGCACTACACCCAGGTAATGCACATTCACATACAAGACATTTAAAACTAATTCTGGATAATTTGATTTTTAGTGCACATAAAATGAGAAAACTATAGTGTTTTTCAAGTGTGGAACAACTGAAAACCTGGAAATCCAAGTTCTGTTTTGATTAAAGTGCCTTGATTTTTGCCCAAACACAGTAATGATTCACAGCTTAAGAATTTGGTCATTTGTCTGCAGCTAATATTATGTTAACTTTGACTTGCAGTAACTTGTTGAGCGCAGGATGTTGAAATAGTTGATTACATTTGTTTGTAATATTTTGCACATAAATTATTAAATGTAACAAGTCAAATCCTTTGGAAGGATTTTGAAGAAGGATTGCTCAACTCATTTCTGTGATAAAAGGCTTATTCTATGAAGAAAGGTTGAATGGGTTGGCCCTTAGGAATTTAGAAGAATGAGAAGTCACCTTAGTGAACAGACTTGATAGGATATTTCCACTACTTTGGGAAAATTAAAATTAGGGGACATAGTTTAAGAATAGGAAGTCTACTTTTTAATAAAGATGTGGAGAATTTTTTTTCTCATTGGAGTCATTGGTCTATGGAATTCTCTTTCATAGAAAGAGATGGAGGCTAGCTCTTCAATTGCTTTCAAAGTTGGATAGATTCTTGAAGGACAAGGAGACAGACAGGAAAATGGAGCTGAGATCACACAGATCAGCCATGATCCTGTTGAATGATGGAGCATGCTTGAAGGACCAAATGGCCTTTTCCTGATGGTTAGTCTGATGGTTACACCTAGTCAGAGTTTATGTTACTTGAGCTAACATTTAACAACATTCTAAACAATCTCAACTGCACTATATAGTTTAATATGGAGGAGGCCACTTTGTTTTGAAGGTAGTCTAACTTCAAGAATAATGACTGCAGTAGTGTATTTGGAAATGCGTTTTTATTACTGGTTACTCAACCTTGACAATCCCAGTCACATTTAAAAAACATCAGTATTACTTTTGATATTGAAGCACAATTACTTTTGATGATCTCTACATTTACAATGAAGAGGATGTTCAACAGTAATGCATACCTCCTCCATGCTGTGTTCACTCAAAGTTATTTCATTTATGCAGCTCTTCCTTGAGGCTTTTTTTCTCCATGAGTAGGAGTGGATAAGTGGAGGCTTTTTGGTATCTAAATCTGAAAAATAAATCTTTTTTGTCAAGAGCTTCCAGTTTACTAAAGAAGCTTCAGGCCAATCCAAATCCAACAATCTGCCCTGGAAACTACTCATATGCTAACAGTTGACACAAATTCCATTATAGCAACTGACAAAATCCAAAATGCTCTAAAAACAAATAATCAGCGGCATTTATTTTTAAAAATCTATTTGTCCTATCTTCTTAATGATCCTTTTAAAAAATTTCAGGATCCATATCCACATCATTACTTAAAAAGAACTAATTACTTCATCATTAGGCTATACCAATCCATGTGTCAAGTATCGTTGAAATCCATTCATTAGTTTCTGAAATGTATTGTTTACAGACAAATAGACTGACAAAAGGGCAAAAACATTATTTCCGCCCACCTTGGATAAGTTGGGTGGCACAGTGATTAACATTGCTGCCTCACAGCACCAGGGACCCATGTTCGATTCCTGGCCAGGGACACTGTCTTTGTGGAATTTGCACATTCCCCCCATGTCTGCATGGGTTTGCCGGCATTGGACTGGGGTAGTAAGAACATGGGTTTTCTCCAGGTGCTCCAGTTTACGATCCAAAGATATACGGGTTAGGTGGATTGGCCATGCTAAATTGCCCCATAGTGTTAGGGGACTTAGTTAGGCTAAATGCATGAGATTAAGGGGATAGGGCCTGGATGGAATTGTGATTGGTGCAGACTTGATGGGCTGAATGGCCTCCTGCACTGTAGGATTCTATGATTTTATGATTCTATGTGCAAGAATGATCTATCATAGAAATTAGAGATGAGTTATTACAGATTTTGCGTTTTTACAAATCTTAGCTCAGACTGTATAGTTTGTATTGTACAACCAAAGTAAGTAGTTTTTTTTTCAAAATGGAACACATTGGTTATGCAATCACAATGGAGAGTATTTGCTTCCACATTATTGTTGTTACTTAAGCATATTATCTGCAGTAGAAGTTTTTCTTTGGACATCAGTTCATAAAAATGATCCATTACTTAATCAATTCTCATTCATTTTCTCTTGCTAAAGCTTAGATATGTATATCCAGCAGAAAAGCAGAGCACAATCACTTGATGGAAATAATTCATGCACAAATGAGGTGGCTGGTTAGCTTGTAAGATGTCAGTGCAAGCATACAGTAAACAGATAAAAAATTCATGTAGAAATTGTAAATCAGCCAAGATGTAAGAATTCTATTTTCATCTGTTTAATAGGTTGCCTTGGAGACACACAATTTTGTTTCAGAATTCGCCAATCAGCTAATAGAAGAAACTCCCATGATTGCCTGTTGGACCAGTATGACAGAGATGCTCCTGTTTATTTGAAGGTTAGAAATATTTTCAATCACCATAAAATGTAGCTTTTGGTTCTTGCCCAGTTTTATGAATAACCCATAATAATCAATAATAGGTAAATGTTGAATCATGCATGTTATTTTTCAAATGTCATTAAAATTTGCTGACATCAGTGCCAAAGTAATGATATGGTTGTCTTGTTATTTGACCTAATTATGCAGGACAATGTTACTGTGCCAATTCACTTGAACAGATCCACATTCAATTAATTCCTTTTGGGAAGGCAGCAAATATAAGCTGTGTGCTTCCCAAGTGCCTTTCACACATCCAGAATGATTACCTGGTTCCACTTTTATAACCTTGAAACTAGAATTCTCCAAAGCCTGTTCTGACAGTTTCCTGAGCTGTATAACTCAGAAATACACCCAGAACTGCACTCCTACATTCTGTTTGTTCTAAGGCTTTCTTGCACTTTGCCTTCCTCACTTTAAATTTAATTTCCTCAAGTTTGTGTACAAATCCTTCTATAGTTTACCCACCTTAACTCTGCAGTCTTGCCTTTGGTTCTCTACTATGACATCCTTTGCAATGGCTGTCTCTTTCCACTCTTCTTTCAGATATCATGATCTTCCTCTCTGGAATTATTTCCTTAAACCCTCACTCCTTACTTTTGCTCTCACCAACTCATAATCCCCACTTTTTTTTATCATCTCTCCTGTTTGTTGTATGGTTATCAACATCCATTTTACTCTGAGAAGATCCTTTTAATAATTTCTATGTTGCTATTTAAATTATTTGCTTTCATTGAAGGTGGTTTCATTGCTTTAGAATCTCGCATATCCTGTTTTGTAGATGATGATCCAGTGAGCCAAATCAACAGGCCATTCTATCCAATCATGCCTCTGTTTATGCTCTGCTTGAGTCTCCTCCATACTTTTTTCTCATCTAAATCTATCATCACAACTATCTATTCTCTTTTCCCTAAATTGCTTATCTAACTTCCCCTTGAAGGCAAAATCATTTGCTTCAGCCATACCCAGGAATGGTGACTCCCACATTCTCATTTATGTTTGGGATAAAGAACTTTCTTTTGAATTCTCTACTCAGTTTCTTGATGACTATTTTATATTCTTGGCCCCTGGTTATGCTCTTCCCCACAAGATGAAACATTCTCTCTTTATCCATTTTATCCAAACATTTTAGAATTTTAAAAACTTCTATTCAGTCACCACTCAGCCTGCTCTCAATAGAGGAGACCCAGCCTGTCAGCCCTTCTCTGATGTGAATACCCGCGTGTCTAATCATCAGTAATGATGGATTATTATTATTAATCAATAGTAACTGATTAATATAAATCAACTATAATATTGATTACTAGTAAATCATCTCTGTACCTCTCTAGTGCCTTTGTATCCTTTTTGGAATATGGCAACCAGAACTGCATGCAGTCCTCGATTATGGTTTAACTAAGGTTCATACAAGTTTAGCATAACTTAGACACTTTTTAAATCCATCTCTCTAAAAATAGAATGTTGTGCTTAGTTTATGACCTGCTAACCTTTGGTTAATGTTCAGTGATTGATGTACTCGTGTTCCAAAATACTTTCGTTTCTCTGTCCTAGACTGGCATCTTCCAAGTAATAAGTGACCTTTTTATTATTCTTATAAATTGTACTACCTTACATTCAATGTTGAATTTCATATGTCACTTAGTTACCAATTCTTCAAGTATACTAATGTTTTCCTGTAATTTGTTGCAGTGTACCTTTTTATTGCCTATCCCACAACTTTCTGCCAGCTTGATATCATCTGCAAACTTAGAAATGGTATTTTTGATTCCAAAGTCGAAAACATTTAACTTATGCTGTAAATAGTAGCGGTCCCTGCATTGATTCTTGTGAAAACTGCAACTCTGCTTTCTCTGTTGAAGCCAGCTCATAAACCACTCTGCTCATTCTCCCCAACTACACATTCTCTGGTTTTATTTAATAGAGCAACTTACTGAAGGCCTTTTGAAAATCCAGATAAATTGCATCAACAGCATTATCACTATGTCCTCTTTCTGTTACCTCCTCTAAAAATGTAATAAGATTGATCAAACAAAGTTTTCTCTTTTGAAATTTCTGCTGGTTATTCATTATTGTAAGTTGTATACATCATGGAACAAAAATGAGAACCCCTGAAATAAGATGTAGCCTTCGCTACCTTGTGCCATTCGGAAGTGCTGTGGCAAAGCTCAATCTTCAATAACAATAATCCTTTGCTTGGTTGAACTAAGGCAATGTATAAGGGAACATGTGTTTTTGGAGCAAAAAATTGATTGAGGGGAATGGAAAGAGGATGGAATGGACTATTAACCAATCAGAGTCCAGTGATTCTTTGATATAATATTTGCCTCTGACTTGTAAAGGAGAGTTTTTCTAAGCAATGTAGCAGCAAAGGAACAGAGCATCAGCAGGTGAGAAACAAAAAGCTGTTATTTCAATACAATAAGTTTCACTGTTACTACCAGTAAAACAGTCATTCAGTTGAAGTCTTGCTGAGAAACAATTAAAATTATGAAACTATTTGTGTGAAAAATCAATAAAATAAAAGAAACCTGAAAAATACTGAAAACTGGAACCTCGAGTTGCAGAGGATTTATCGAATATTTGATTTTGATTTCCTGCATCTTATTTGGAGTATGAGCTGAAGATTACATGAGAAAAAGTGAGTAAATGTAGTCTCGAGGGTGACTTGGGCCTGAGCTATGTATTAATCAAACAGGTGAGACCTGTGGATTGTCACTGTAAAGTTTATATTGCCTCCTTGAAGTACCATAATTAAAATTTTAACACTTATGCTCCTGTGGGGCAATATATGTCATCCTTTGGTCTGGCTGTTTTTGGGAAGTCACTACATAGGAAGTTGCCCATTATGTGCGTATACCTGGTGAATTTTTAGGGGTTCTCCAGGTTTATCTTTTTCAGAGATATTATCAAATTTTCTGTTGACATATTTTGTCAGAGATCTATCTTGCAGCATTACAATATTTCTCTAAGAATGGCTCTTGTTTCTTGAGATTTTTAACTCTGACTGCAGATGATATTCCAAGTTGCACAACATACTGCAAAATACTGGCTTTACTCCTTTCCTGGTCTAAAACCTGTTATGTTAAATCTGAGAAAATTAAAATATCATTTTTCGAATGAGGAGAAACTTTTATAAAATTAAAAGTAAACTTCGTTGCAACAGTACTCCATTGAGAATAGTTATTCAACAAATTTTTGAGGAACATTTTAGTTATCCTTTAGATGAGAGATTGTAATGCTGATGAACCATGTTGATTTCTCGTGCTCTTTGTGATAAAATGTGGGTATGAGCCAAGATCATCTTTCAGTGAATTATCAATCACTGTTGCACTGTTAAAGTACTCCTTTCACAAAGAGACAGCAAAGGAATTCATCTTGATTCTGCATTGAATCATGGTTTCTTGCTTGGCCCCACAGATCCAGATTGTGAGTGACACAAACAGACAAATGAGATGGGAAAGGGAGACAGTAAAAGAAATTCATTACACCCCATAATCTGGAATAATTTTTTAAAGAGTTTATCTTGCTATAAGCACATTCATTGTTTTGTTTTCACAGAAAGATTCTGCCCATTACTATGGCTACGTTTATTTTAGGCAAGTTCGCGACAAAACTTTAAAACGAGGCTACTTTCAAAAGGTAAGATTTCATTTAAACTTATGTTTCTCTTAAGTTCATTGGACTGTCATTTGACTTTTATCTTGTGTAATAAAAACAGAAATGGGAAAAAATTCAGCAGATCCAGCTACATCTATGGAGAGAAAGAGTTAACATTTCAGGCTGATGACCTTTCACCAGAACAAAGAAAATTACAGTACAAACAGGCCCTTCAGCCCTCTAGGCCTGCACTGAGTATGCTGCCCAATTGAACTAAAACCCCCTCCCACCCAGGGACTGTGTTCCTCCATTCTCCATTCTATTCATGCATTTGTCAAGACGCCCCTTATAAGTCATTATTGTATCTGCTTCCACTACCTACCTTGGCAGCTATCATCCTCTGTGTAAAAACAAAACATGACATGTAGAGCTCCTTTAAACCTTGTCCCTCACACTTAAATCTGTGTCCCCTAGTAATTAACTTTTCCACTCTGGGAAAAAGCTTCTGACTATTCATTCTGTTCATGTCTGTCATAATCTTGTAGACTTCTGTCAGATCCCCCCACAACTTCTGTTGTACCAGTGAGAACAAACCAAGTTTCTCCAATCTCTCCCCATAGCTAATGCCCTCCCTACCAAGCAACATCCTGGTAAATCTTCTGTGTACCCAGAAACTGGAAGACGTTTGATGCAGCAGGTTTTAAGCAAGTGCAAACATGAATAAGAACATAAGAAAGTCTGTAATCAGGTCAAAGACAAGGGAGGTTAAATGAGAGAAAGGCTAATGGGATGAGTGAAGAAACAGAAGAAAAAATGGGCCTTGGGAGATTAGAAAGAGCAGAAAAATCACCAAATGAAACCAGAGGCTATGACCTGAAATTGTTGAATTTGCACATTGATTTGAGAAGGTTGTACAGTGTCCAATTGAAAGATTTATTTTTGAGCTTTTTTAGTAGTAGTAAAGGAAGCTGAGAACGGAGCAGTCAAGGTGGAAATGGGGTGGAAAATTAAAATAACAGGTGATCATAAGATTGAGATCAACTGTGAACTTAATGCAATGACCTAAATTGCATCTGGTTTGTCTAATGTAGAGAAGACCACATTATGACAATGAATGTAGTATACATTCATCTGAAAGAAGTGTTTGAATGGTGGAAAGAAAGGACCTAAAATATCTCCTGTGCTTGCATGGGTAAGTATCATGAGAAGCGGAGTAGGTGCTTGGAGGGTTGAAGTAGTACGTCACAGTGGGGACAGTGCTGAAAGGGGAAAGGAAGATGGTTGTGGTATCATGCCATATGTGGCAGATGTGGCAAAAGTTGATCCATTGAATACGTAGGCTAGAGGGATGGATTGCGAGGACCAGAGGAACCCTATCGTGATTCTGGCAGAGGGGAAAGAGTGAGAGCAGGTGCAGAAAATAGGACAGACAGTTGAAGGCTCCGTCAACGATTGCGGGAGAATCCTTGCTTGAGGGAAAAAAAGGCGTTCCGAAAGAACTGATGTGGAAAGCGGGTGGTGAGCAGAATAGATTAAATAAAGGCTAAGAAACTGGGAGAATAGAATTGAGTCCTTAAAGAAAACTGGATGGAAGGAATTGTAGTTAGTGAACTTAATGGATATCTGATGCAGATATTGGGTTTTGCAAAGATATTTTTAAGATCATAATCATTATAAAATCAATTTTAGTGTATTTAAATTTCTTCTGTATGAATTTGTGATAGTACTATATAGTTCTTTATATAATTTTAGTTCCTCTGGCCAATGAGACAGAAGCTTCCAATGGGAGTATGAAGTAGCAATGTTCACTGTGCAGCCTTTGGGTTATTTGTGACCAAGCATGTCCTTCTTGAGGCCTGCTCCCACCCCTTTCCCATTCGCTTCTTCCCTCTGTGACACACACTCACAGCTCCTCCTGTTTCCTCCCTCTCACTCACTCTCTCCAAAGCCTTTGTTCACAACACGAGTTTGGGAGGGGGAAGTGATCAACAAGCAGGAGGGTTGTTGAGTGGAGAGATGATCACGATATTGAATTCAATGATCAAAATGAATGGCAAAGCAGGCTCAAAAGGCCAAATGGCCTACTCCTGCTTCTACTTTCTACGTCTCATAGAAATATATAAAATCCTGATGGGACTGGACAAGCTAGATGCAGGAAGATATCCCCGATGTTGGAAAAGTGCAGAACTAGGGATCACAGTCTAAGAATAAGGGGTGAGCCATTCTGGACTGAGATGGAAAAGAACTTCTTCACTCAGTTGCCAATCTGTAAAATTGTCTACCACTCAAAGCTGTTGAGGCTTAGATATGTTCAAGAGAGAGCTGGACATGGGCATTGTGGCTAAAGGGATCCAAAGGGTAGAGAGAAAACAGGGATGGGATACTGAAAGTGCACGATCAGCCATGATCATATTGAATGGTGGTGCAGGCTGAAAGGCCAAATGGCCTACTCCTGCACCTATTTTCTGTGTTTTCTGAGTATTGGAGAGGAAAACATCAGGCAGAAGGATCAGGAAGGGTCAGTTTGCAGGAGGAGAGCAGTAAGCAGGATGAGTAGAAAGAAAGAGCAAGTTATAAGTAAGAAGATTTTTGGGCCAATTAAGCTCAAGGCAGCTATTAGGGTTTTAATATCAAACTTCCAGGTTAAGAATGTGACCCACCCTTATAATATGGCTTACTATGGGAAAATGACTTTTGTTTAGCAAGCTTTTTTTTGGGAATACATTAGGAGTTCTTAACGGATAACTGTAATTGGTTAAACAAGAAAGAGAGAAAGAATATAAATAATGAACACAAATATTATGAAGATTATCATCCATTGCCTAAAATTAAAATGATAAATTATCACAACCAAGACAAAGGTACGATGTATACTGAACCTTGGTTAGATCACAATAGTGTAGCACAATAGATGCACTGTGTACAGTTATCTTTCATTGTTATTTATATTAATATTTCCTCAGTACTGCATTGGATGTTAATCCTGATTTTTGTGTTCAAGCCCTGGAATGGGTGACAATATCCAACAATATTACTTCCTAGCCCTGGTCAGAAAGCAGAGGCATGATTCTACTTGTGTAAAGTCAAATTGACAAGAAAACAAACTTAACTTGTTCTGCACCATCTTATCATAGCCACTTAAAAGAATAATTTTTATCAAGGTCAATGAGTCAGTTAACTAACATCTGATTCTGCTTTTAAACAATTATGGAAGTCCTAACTTTTTAAACAAATATTCCAAATCTCATCTCAAACAAAATACTGCATTTTATTCATGTATACAATCATTTGTATTTGTCCTTGGGATCTGGGCTTCCTTGGCATGTTCAGTATTTACTACTCTTGGAAAGCTTGTGGGCAACTTTTTTGCTATGGTCCATATGTTGTAGATATATCCACAGTCCTTCAGAGAGGGAGTTGCAGTATTTTGACCCCGTGACAATGGGGGTATGGTGACATAGTACCAAGTCAGGACTGTGAGTGACTAGGAAGAGAATCTATTGAGACAATCCACTTAGTCCTCATTCTCCAAGCTGAGAGTATAACGTGATGGGGATAGAAAATCACATTGATCCGTTGTCCAAGTCAGGACGGGGAACATGTTCAAATTGGGAATGATTCAATAATATGTATTACATGGAGTGGAACATAACCCAGCAAAAGCACCTCTCTAACCATATTCAGAATAAATTAATCTACCAATTATGAAAATTCCTCAATGTTTGATATTTTACAGTATAGAAATATGAATAGTGTATTTCTTCCAGTTGTCCAGGACAGGTCTGAATGAGAGATTAATTATCTTAAAAAGAGATAAAAATATTATTTTGATTATTAGTTTAAAAATAGATTAATGTTTGAAGCAAACATATTTCCTTTGAGTTTTTTCAAAGCAGGACAAGCAGGAAAGAAATGTGACAAAATACGCCACTGCCTAATAGCCTACTTATTTGGTATTATTACATACTTAATATTTCTGAAAGCTTTTGATTTACTGTATATTTCAAGGTGATGTTTCCAAGTCCAAATATTTTAAAAAACACTGAAAATTGTAATTTGTTACATTTACTTTTTATCTCTAATTGGATATTTCTATCCTACCAAACATCAATTCTAAATTAATCAGTGAACTAACACTTTGGTTCAAGGGAAATTTACAAGACATATAAAGATTGACTTGGTATATTATATTAGTATTGCTCACACCTGAAAAAGCACTTATAAATTAAACTTGTTACAGATCATCCTTTGAGAGGAAACCTGGAGTGTGTGAAACCTAATTAGTTCAACTGTGCTATTAAGTGAATAAGTATTTCTAATGTTTGGTGTTGTCTGAATGTATTATTAATTCTGACAAGGTTAGTAGGACACAGCAATCAGGCTTGATGTGATACAGATGAGGTGACTGGAAAGGCATCAAGAGTTGTTGCACGTGCGCACACAGAAGGGTTGAAAGAGGAGGGGTGAAAGGGAAGAGATACACAAGCGACCAAGTCACTTGTCAACAATGGCTAACTAATAAATAATGGGATCCATAATTCCAGAGTTATCAAATTTGAGTCTTCCGTTGAGCAATTATTTTTCTTAAATATTTTAGTTGTTTGTTTTATTGATTTTTTTTTTTGGTTACAAAAAATGTGACCTTGTGCAATAAACATAAACACGTTTATGTGCCTGTAAAGAGACTTTTTATACAGAAAAAGTTATTATAAATGTTAATGTGTCAAAAGGGACTTCTAGTCATGTGAATTATGGAAGAAATTCTGATTTTAGAATCATAGAATCCAGCAGTGCAGAAGGAGATCATTTGGCCCTTCAATCATAATCCCACCCATGCTCTATCCTCATAATCCTACGCATTTACCACAGCTACTCCCCCGACACTAAGAGGCAACTTAGCATGGCCAATCCACCTAACCCGCACATCTTTGAATTGTGGAAGGAAACCAGAACATTCGGATGAAACCCACATAGATACTGGGAGAATATGCGAACTCCGCACAGACAGTCACCCAAGCAGGGAATTGAACCCAGGTCCCTGGTGCTATGAGGCAGCAGTGCTAACCACTGTGCCACAATGCCGCCCTGAAGATAAAATAACAAACTTCAATGACTTGGAGTCAAAATTTGAAAGGTGAAATGCTATTTGAATTTTAGTTTGCATAATAATCTGCAAAGACGACATTTTACAAATATTTGGTTAAAGGTGTAAAATTTTGATTTTTACTTTTTTTGTGTAGTAAAGTGAGCTTTGTATTGTGGATTTTTAACAGAAATTTTAGGAGTGATCTTGGTTTCCCCCTCTTGTGTCACAAATAAAACCTTGGGCAAGACTCTCCGATCTCATTTGTCCACCTTGCTGCCACTAAGAATAGAGAATTTGATGTTCAGCCAAAACCATCTCCATAACCCTGCACACCCCGCATGGCAAACCCACCCAAAACATCTTTGGACACCTGGGCAATCTAGCATGATCAATATACCTAACTCTGCATCTTTGGAGCACCTGGAGGAAACCCACGCAAGGGAGAACATGCAAACTCCACACGGTCAGTCATCCAGGCTGGAATTGAACTCAGGTCCCATGTGCCGATCACTGTGCCACCATGTGGTCTTACTTTCAGCATTTTAAATCACAAATTAATAATTTGAAATACAGCAAATAAGCATGTTGAAGTACAATCAAATATTAAAAGTGTTGGAAATCTGAAATAAGAACCGAAAACATGAGCAAAAGACAGTATTTTAACATTATTTGCAAGCTTACCTTTAACATTCTTAACTATTATGTTTTTAACTTTATTTGAGCACAATTCATTATTGAAACTCATTTTGTTTATAAATAAATCCCCATATAAAGTGGTAAAAATAAATTAAAAAGTTAATCTGTTGTTGATGCATTAAAAAGTATTATATTGTGTTCATGATACCAGATTCCTATGCACTGCTCTTTGCCACCTGATTTCAAATGAAGTAGAAAATTTGCTAAAAGCAAGTTTTGCTAGTTTTACATCTGGCATACAGTTGGTTGCACAACTCCCCCACTTTGTGAATTTAGCAACACTAGCACATGTCTTACACAATATCAGAGCACATTGAAATTGCAGCTATGCCATATGGCAAACTATTGAAAATGAGGTTATTCTGAAATGTCTGCTTGAAGTATAAATGTAATGGATTTATGACATGTCACATTAAAATAAAAATGATCAATTCAGACATTAACTAAGTTCTTAATGTAATCTATAACATAGACATATTGGAAGTCTCAGAGTAATCCAAAGCAATTTAATTTAATCCCTACTAAATTAAAGTTAATGGCCAGAATCTTATCACCATTCACGCCAGTGGGACTTGCCCATCCCGCTGAAGTAAATGAAGATTTGGCTGGCTGCGAAATTCTCCGACCTTGCTGCAGTGGAAGTGTGGCATGAACAGCAAGTAAGATCAATGTATTTGTTTTTCTTTTTCTCTCCTCTTTTAATTTGTTATTTTTCTGAAATTTACAAAGAATGGCTTTGCTATTGCATCAAAGCACACAGCAAAAATAATTCCATCTGAGAAAAGAGCAACTCTTTTGTAATTCCAAGTAAACCTTCTGGACTTTAACCTGATGTCATGAGACTTTTTACTGTGCCCACCCCAGTCCAACACCAGCATCTCCACATCAAAAAAAATCAGCTTTTGGTCTTGAGAATTGGCCACGTCTCTAAATGTAGGAGTGAAACTGAGAGTGGACTTGCTAGTGTAAGGTAGTGTTGTTGGATGAAACCATACTTACTTTCTTTCCCTGTTATTGTTACCATAGTCAAAAGTATTTTTCAAATTTACCAAGTATGGTAGTTTCTCACAGTAAGCTGGTGCAAGCTGAGACAAGTCAGAAAGTTACAGAACAGGTTTGGTATTTGACTTCATAAACCATATAGAATTCTTCTAAATTCCTTTTTCAGTAATTTGTTAAATATAAACGACATCATGTTTTCTTGTTTTTATTACTAAAATAATGATTTTCAATGTCAGTTGTTTTCATGCAGATTCTAAATGGCACAGTAGTTAAAGTCATATAACTGTTCTACAAGTTGCTTGTATAAGCATGTTTAAAAAGGATATTATTACTAAAGACAGCTTGATCATGTTTTTTGTCTCCACTTACCATTTATGTGTGCCTTACTTTACGAAAAAAACTAAAGAACACGTTATATGCTCTATTGAGCAGAAATGCGGTGTTCTAACTTTTTAAAAAAAACTTAGTTTCTGCACCATAGTTAAATCTATTGTTTTGCACACCTCCCAGTGGCTGGTTATAAAACAGCATTCAGGAAATTTACTGCTCAGCTACCTGCTGAGCATTTTCAGTATTTTCTGTTTCTAATTCAGATTTCCAGCATCCATAGTACTTCACCTTTTTACAGAAAGAGTCAGCCCTTTTTATTTTGAATAGATCTTTGTCAAAAAAAAACTTGTTTAATCTTTCATATATTTATCACCTAGTCTTTGTACAATATTTAACCTTTTGATAACTTAAGCAATTTGGCCATTTAAGTTTGTTATTTTAGAAGACATGCATTGTGATTTTAAATGTTTGATGAGAACATCAAAGAAGCTAAAGAGAAGAATTGGGTGAGATGTTTAAAATGAAGAGGTATTTGATGTGGTAAATTAAGTTTAAAAAAAAATCTTGCAAACATTCATGGATGTGAAATTTATGCCAAAGGATTAGGGGTTTTCCAATCTGCTTGAGAAGAGAGAAAAGGATAAACTGGTATTAATAGACCAGTTTGACTAACAATTAGTCCACTAATTTCATAAATGTGAGATTATCATCAAAAGAATAACTTTTTTTGTAATGCAGAGATTGTCAGAACATGGAATTCCTGAATAGATATGTGGAAGCAAAATCTGTGACAACTTTTAAAACTGAATAATGAAAATACTTTGTGCAGATAAATTTTCATCTTCAATTTAAATGAAATGCAATCGCTTATCTCCAATAACAATGATTTTTTTCTCTTACAGTCTCTGGTGCTGCTCAGTAAACTTCCTTATGTTAACTTTTTCCACTTTCTGCTGAAGTTGATTGCCCCAGAATATTTTGACAAAAATGAGCCTTGCTTAGAAGCAGGTGAGCAGCTTAAACTGTTTTTATACTGATATGTGGGTTTTGAGAGAGTGGATTTGCTAAGCAGGCTCACTGTCTTGTAAATTGACTACACTGTATGTCACAAACACAAAACTTATAAATTTGTAATGTTTAGGACTGTGTATTTAAGGTAAAATGGAGCAGTGATGCAGTCATGTGACCTCCAAATTTTGCTTGACAATACATCTGAGTAGCTTGGTTGATCTGAGA
The DNA here is from genome assembly GCA_024679065.1 of Sphyrna mokarran. NCBI lineage: Eukaryota > Metazoa > Chordata > Chondrichthyes > Carcharhiniformes > Carcharhinidae > Sphyrna > Sphyrna mokarran. Next base: position 109,979,384 of record JAGIQG010000003.1, read on the forward strand.
CTCGAAATTGTTTCACTGAGAAGAGGGTGCAAGCTATTCACATCTGGGTATAATGGCAGAAGCATCTGTGATGACATTGGTTATACTTCTCGATGAAAATTGGAGCCTCACAGTTTACTCAGTGCTCAGCTTTATAAACGTTGATGTAATTCACATTGCCATGGAAATGGGCTCTGAAAGGAGAGCAGGCCATCAAAAATCTTTATAATATCAGCTACAGAGTTTTTCTTAATATAACACTTAATCTCTCAGAAGTAAGAATCTCACAATACCAGATTAAAGTCCAACAGGTTTATTTGATAGCAAAAGCCACTAGCTTTCAGAGCTAGTGACTTTTGCTACAAAATAAACCTGTTGGACTTAAATCTGGTGTTGTGAGACTTCTTATGTGTTTACACCAGTCCAACGCTGACGTCTTCATATCATGCCTCTCAGACAGGGCAGACTGCAACAATCTGAGAAAGCCCAGAAACTTTTTCATGGCTGAGGGTGTAAGTTTCTTATTGAAACAGTGTCAGTCAATGTTTTTAGTTTGTTACAGTAAAAGTCTTAAAATTTGAAATCCTGTTGCATTATCTTTCTAGTCAGTTAGTGGAAATTCAAATATTTTAAAATTTATCAGTCTGTGCAGGGTTCATAACATGTAGGGACCTAATGTTACACACAAGAGCTAAGCTGATTTTGTTATTTGGTCAGAGTGGAGGAATAATGTTATGACAAATATAAAATAAAGGTTTCTTGTGATAATTATGTCATCTTCAACATAATCAAAACAACTTGCATGTATATAACACCTTTAATTTAGTAAACCACCTAAACTTTTTTTGCCATAGGTTAAATTTTGTTTGCTAACACTAAGTACAGATGGCAATGTTAGAACTGGTGAGCAAAAGCTTGGTTTAAGAGGCAAATTTTAGAGAAATTTTGAAGGAGGAGGAGAGAGAGTTAGAATAATGCAAGAGTTTACAGAAGGAATTCTAGAGCACAGAGCCTCAGCAGTTGAAAGCACAGCTGTCAGTCACCACATTTGGCTACTTTGCTAGTCACAATGTGTTATTATGTCCAGTAAGATAAGTGGCTTCAGAAACAACCGGTGGATATATAGATGTTCCTTGCTACTTGTCCAAAAGCATGTTGGTCATCTTTGCATTGCTGGTTTTAGGAGAGACATCCTGTGAGAACTAATGGGCAAAGAGCAATTTAAAGCATCATGAAAATCTGTTTTATCGTATTCTGTGCTACTTTCATGACACAGTCACTTCTTTCTAACCAGCTTCTTTAAGGTGCAAAAGATGTAACCATGTGAGAAAGCATTTAATCCATAGTAATTGCTTCTCTTGAACACTAAGTTAAAATCATGGCAGTCATTGCATGCTGTCACCCTTGATGCATCCAAATAACAGGCATCAACTACCACAAGGTTTCCCAATTTAGTTGAACTTGCTAATTACAATTGCAATTCTGTTTCTGACAGCTGGTTTGGATAGAACATTCTATTTTTACAATCAAGGAAAATGGATTCAAATCTATTCTACGAATGCAGAAATAAATGAATTTGCTTTACATTATTTATGTTCAGATGAATTGTACCTCGAATATATAGTTTCTGTTCAAATGATCAACTATTTTTCTAGCATGTAATGATTTAGATCGTTGGCCTGCACCAATCCCAGGAAGGACACTGAATCTTCCCACGATGGGGGTCGTTATAAAGGTACAATTATTAAAGTCTGCTTAGTTTTAACCTCTAAGTTGCACAAATATTAAATACAATTTTACAAAGTAAATGCCTTACCACCTGGGCCTATTTGAAATGTCAAACCAAAGTACAATTAAACCCCTTTGTCTCCTGTGAGTCCTGATGAGAAATTAAAGTCCCGATGACCTCATGTGGAAAATTTACCAATTGTGATTGTATAACAGGGCAAACTTAATGTCAGCAGATAGATACAGTAATTAACACTTCAGCTGCGCACAGTGTAATTTATTTTCTTTAAATCTTCTTGTTCAGTAATTTATCCTAATTGTTCCATTTCATGATTTCATCAAGATTCTCAATTCAGACAAAAATAGCAGGAGGAAAAAAATAGACTATCAAAATTGAGCTAAATTACGTTAAAAGGTTGACTTTTGTTACAGAGATGAGAGGTATGTCCAATGAATTCCTTAGCTGAATTTTGAAATCTCATTTGAGGTTGTTATTACGAGCTTGAAAGAGGTTAATGTTGTCATTTTATTAAAAAGGTAACAAGTCATTGAATGTGTACTTCGACAATAGACAAATCACATGAAGGAATCAGTAGGGATATCAATCTTTTCAAAAATAATTTAGAAAGGTGCCACAAAAAAAAGCTTCTGATGGGGACGATATGTATTTATTTTGTTTATCTAAAGAAAAACATCCAAGTGAAGGGCCCATCATCAGTGGTTAACTGAAAAGTTAAAGACGGTATTAAACTTATTTGCACCAAGACAAATGACAGGTCAGAAGATTAGAAAGAATAAAGAACCTCAAATAATGATAGACTGATGAGGAGGGAAAAACTAGAGTATGAGAAAGAGATAGCCAAAATAAATTGGACAGTAAGAGACTCTTGATATTCAAATAAGAATTGACAGGATGAACATTGGTCCTATAGAAAGTGTGTGTAGGAAATTAGTAATGGGAAAATATGGCTACAGTGGATGAATGAAACAGGTATTTTGCATCTGTCTTCACTACAGAGGACACAAATAACATCCCAGAAATAGCTGTAAATCAGGAAATGGAAGGTGAAACTCGGGAAAATTACAATCACCAGGAAAATAGCATTGATCAAATTGTCGGGACTGCAGGCAGATAAATTCTTGGTCCGATGGACTTCACCCTAAGGACTTGAGAAAAGTGGTTCATGAGATAGTTGATGTGTTGGTTTTAATTATGCAAAATTCCCCAGCTTCTGGGAAAGTTCCATTATGTTGGAAGGTAGCAAATATAACTCCTTTATTCAGAAAGAAAGGGAGGCAGAAAGCAAGAAACTATAGGCCAGTTAGGCTAACATCTGTCATATGGAAAATGCTGGAAGCTATTATTAAGGATGTTATAGCACAACACTTGAAAAAAATCAGGCAGAATCAATATGGTTTTGTGAAATTTAACCAATTTATTGGAGTTCTTTGAAGGAGTCATGTGCTGTAGAAAAAGGAAAGCCAATGGATGTACTCTTTAGATTTCCAGATGATATTTAATAAGGTGCGACATCAAAGATTATTATGTAAGAAAGAAGCTTATGGTTTAGGGGGTAATATATTGACATGGATTGAAGATTGACTAGCAAACAGGAAACAGCTGGCAGAAATGGATCTTTTTCTGGTTGGCAGAATGTGAGGAATGGTGTGCCACAAGGGTTAGTACTAGGGCCTCAACTTTTTACAATTTGTATAAATGTTGTGGATAAAGGAACTGAAGGTATGGTTGCTAAATTTGCTGATGACACAAAGATTGAAAAATAATTATGAACAAGACATGAGGAAGCTACATAGGGATATGGATAGGTTAGCAAGTGGGCAAAAACCTAACAAATAGAGTATAATGTGGGCAAATTTGAAATTGCCCATCTTGACAGAAAGAAGAAGCATAGTATTTAATGATTGCAGAGGGATTTGAGTTTTTAGTGCACGAACCAAAAAGGTGATATACAGGCACAGCAAGTAATTAGGAAAGCTAATAGAATATTATCGTTTATTGTAAGGGGAACTGATTACAAAAGTAGGGAGGTTCTGTTTTAGTTACACAGGGCATTGATGAAACCACATCTGGAGTATTGTATACAGAATTGATCTCCTTTGGAAAGATTCATGGAAGCAGTTCAGACAAGCTTTATTAAACTAAACCAGGAATGATCAGGTATGTCTTCTGAGGAAAGGTTGAAGAGGTTAGGTTTGTATCTAGAGTTTAGAAGAGGAAGAGATGACTTTGCCAAAACCTTTAAGATCCTGAAGGGCGTTGGCAGAGAGGATGTTTCCTTGTGTTGGCGAATCCAGAACCAGGGATTACTGTTTAAAAGTAAAAAGTCATTTATTTAAGGCAGTGATGAGAAGAAATGTTTTCTCTGACATGATCTTGAGTGTCTTGACTTCTCTTCCCAAAATGATGATGGAAGTAGTCTTTAATAATTTTAAGGCAACGCTTGATAGATTCTTGATTAACAAGCTCAGGGGCAGGCAGAAATATGATGATGAGGTTGTAATCAAATTGGCCATCATCATATTGAAAGACATTGCAGGCTACTCCTATTCCTAATTCATATGTTTGCATGAGTGAGATTCCACACTTATTAATTTTCAGGGGCAGAGAAACTGTTCAACAATCATTAAGATTCATCATTTTGTTAAAAGGGCCTGTAAACTGAAATGAGCAAGTTTTGAATTTCAGAATTTTACATATTGGATAAGTGGAGAGATTATTTTGGAATTGGGAGCTGGAGAGTAGATGGGTGGGAGAAGTAGTAGATACTCTATGATGACTCCATGAAGCTTAGTTATAATATGACTATGAGACAAGCTTGATGGACCAGACTGTTACTCAGTTTTGTAAGTTTATATATCAAATAGATATGGATTCAAATGCTTCGTGAAATTCTTTCAATATATAATTCTTGGGTTCATAATCCATCATCAAATATTTGTATTTTCTCTTAATTAATAGGTTAGAATTCCTACTGGACAAGACAAACCTGGTGCAACACAGATAATACAATCTGGAGATGAGGTAAGATTATTTGAAGAATATGGGATATTGGTTTTGTTGCTGATACCAGGGGTTAGAATAGGTTTCTATGGAAGGCAACTCATTTTTGTTACTTGACAGCTTTAAGATCAGTAATATGGCATTTTTGCAAGGAGAGATGGCCCAACTTATAACTTCCTTACAGTTAAATTTGGAGTTCCATATTTATTGGTGAAATCAACCTATCTATGATGTAACCTTTCTCTCTAGGGGTCACGGAATATCATTTTTGAAGGTGAATCTAGCAGTGGGACTAATACTGTTGCAATTTGAGTGCAGGGAGTCCCATTGCTAAATAAAACTAGTGAAGTGTCTCCTATTTTAATACAGAAATAAGGAACTATTTTCTCTGAGTTGTTAATCTTTGGAATTCTCTATCCCAGAGAGAGTGGAATTTGGTCATTGAATATATTTGATTTGGACAGATTTTGATGTATAAGGGAATCAAGGCAGGAAAGTAGAATGAAGGCCAAAGTTAGATCAGCCATGATCTCATTGAGTAGTAAAGCAGGCTCAAGGACCAAAATGGTCTACTCCAGCTATTTCTTATATTATTATGTTCATATGTTTTATGCGTAGCAATAGGCATAATGTTTATTAATACCTATTCCATTGATTTGCAGTGTAATTCCATGTGTACCTATTGCACTCCAGTAGTTCTCCCTTTTTTTTGTGCCTCGATAGATGTTATCAAGTTTTTTAAAAAGGATGGGGATCACAATGAAGGTTAGTCCTGTTGTTGAGGGACTGATATTAAAATCAGCAAGTTTCCAGAAGGAGGCATGAGGTGTGGGAACTCTGGTCAGTTTGCTGTTCCTTCTTAACCCAAAGCACTGAGAGAAGCTGTAATGTTCGAAGAGCTGTCCCAGTTCTGATAACCAAACTGATCATAGGCCAGGAATCAAACTTAGGAGATTCTTCCAAGCCTGTTTAGCCTAATTGCTCATTAACTAAACTGACTGAACCATCGGGGAAATATTTATTTTTGCTACCTATATAAGCCAAATATAATGTAGCCTTCACTGGAATTGTGAAGATTAAGAAGGCAAGATGAGTGTCAATGATAATTTACATTTGTTAATTCATTATCAATTACTTATATTGACAGAACAGGGTTCAGACCTCAGGTTCCAGATATTTACGATCTGTGTTAATGACTTTATTATTACTAAAGTTTATCCATTATCCACAATTAGGCTTACATTCATACTGCAATGAAGTTACTGTGAAAATCACCTAGTCACCACATTCCAGTACCTGTTCAGGTACACTGAGGGAGAATTTAGCATGGCTAATGCATCTAAACTGCACATCTTTAGACTGTAGGAGGAAACCGGATCACCTGGAAGAAACCTTGCAGACGCAGGGAGAACATGCAAATTTCACACAGATAGTGATCCAAGTGGGAATCGAACTCAGGTCCCTGGCGCTGTGAGGCAGCAGTGCTAACCACTGTACCATTGTGCCGCCTCTAATTTGGATACAGGGATAAAAAGCACAATAGCAAAATTTGGAAATGACACTAAAATAGGTGGAATAGTCAGTTGCAATAAAAAAAAAAGAAATTTACAAATAGATCTGGGTAGGTTACATAGATGGGCCAAAATTTGACCGATGAAATTTAAAATGGATAAGTGCAACGTTATCTATTTTGGTCAGAAAAATAGAAAGGCAACTTAATATCTAAATGGAGAAAAACTTAAGTGTGCTTCAGTGCAGAGGGATGTCCTTGTGTATGAATTACAGAAAATTGATATGCAGTTACAGTGGGTTATAAGGAAAGCAAATGTAATTTTGGCATTTGTTGCTAAAGGAATAGAGTATTGAAGTAGGAAGTGTTGCTGCAACTGTAGAAAGCATGAATGAGATCACATCTGGAGCACTGTGTATAGTACTGGTCCCCTCTTAAGGAGGGATATATTTGCATTGGAGACAATTCAGAGCGGGGTCACTAGGTTGATTCCAGAGATGAGGGATTTGTCTCATGAAGACAGATTGAGAAGTTTTGGCACATGCTCCCTGGAGTTTAGAAGAATGAAGAGGAGGTATGTAAGATGATGAAAGGGATTGACAGGTAGATGTAAAGAGGATGTTTCCTCTTGTGAGATGATCTGGAAACAGGGGTCATAGTTTTAGGATAAGGGGTAACAGCTTTAAAACAGAGATGGGGAGAAATTACTTCTCTTAAAAGATTGTGAACCTGTAAAATTCACTACCTAGAGTATGTGGTAAATGTGAGGATGTTGAGTATATTTAATAAGGTAGACAGATTTCTAATTAGTAATGGGTTGAAGGATGATGAAGAACAGGCAGGAAAGTGGAGTTGAGGCCAAAATTAGATCCACTTTGGTCATATTGAATGGCAGAGCAGGCTTGAGGAGGGAACATAGGAACGAGGAACAGGAGTAGGCCATCTGGCCCCTCTAGCCTGCTCCACCATTGAATAAGATCATCGCTGATGTTTTCATGGACTCGGCTCCACTTACCCACCCACTCATCGTAACACTTAATTCCTTTACTGTTCAAAAATCTATCTTTGTCTTAAAAACATTCAACAAAATAGCCTCAATTACTTCACAATCCTTGGATGAAGAAGTTCCTCCTGATCTCAATCCTAGATCCACTATCCTTCATTTTGAGGCTATGCCCCCTGGTTCTGGTTTCACCTGTCTGTGGAAACAGTCTTTCTATCTTATCTATTCCCTTTATAATGTATGCTTCTATAAGATTCCTCCCCACCCCCGTCCTTCTAAATTCCAATGAGTATGTTCCCAGTCTACTCAGTAAAGTAAATGTATAACTGAAAGTGCATTATATTACTTACGATGTACATGAAAGTTGCGTTCTCTAGTTGTCCACTGCCAAGAGCTAATACCAGCGACATCAATATGCTATAATGTATTTCATCAGTTTGTACAGATGCAATGATATATGGATTTCTAATTTTGTAATATTTCTCAAAAAGTAAACCTGTAACAGACTTGGAACTTTTTTTTCAGTTACTATAATGTGCAATAAATACTTTGCATTAAAAAAGTAACTTATTAAATTATTTTGAGAAAGTATGCATACACCCAATATGACTGTTTGTTTCAAATCAATGATCTTAATGAACAAAAGATAGGAAATGTAATGCTAAGACAGCTCACGTGCTAATAGATTGTTCACCTTACTCTTATCATATGAATTCAGAACTCATGCTGAATTTTAATCCCATTTTGTTTTTGCTTTGTATAGACTGACACACAAGTCTCTTTTGCTCTTCCTACAATTCATGAAGTAGACTTGTTCAGGTAAGTTCAATACAAAAATTATTTGATAAATGGGAAGTAAAACAGTCTAAATTGATGAAATGAAGGCCCTGTTAGATCTACTGTATGATCATAAGCATCAAATGAATTATACGCAGCAGCATAATTCCATGCATATTAAAATGGAGTTGCTACCATGTATCTGCTTTCGCATATTAGCCACTTGTTGAGTTCTGTACCTTACAGTCTGAGATGTAAACAATCCGAAATCAAGCACTTGGTTCATTTATCGCTATTCATGGTAATATTTCACTGAGAGAAGAATTGCTGATAATGTGGAATTCACACCCAGCAGAGCATAGTATTTTCACATGATACCTCTATAATATTCCAAACTTAAGACATACGTGGAGCCATTGCTATTATGGATATTCCCTTTCCTACCCTAAAAAAATTCCAGGCTATAAAACTGTCTTTTGTGGTATCATGCTGTAATATTTTACAGAAACTTGTCTGTGCGTGTACATGTCAGGTGTATGCAAATTTGATATACAGAGAAAGCATTATACTTTCATAAGTAACAACCGAAATATAATTCAGCTTGACTAAGTGAGAGAAGATTACTGTAAAAATGTGGAGATTATATAGTAACAGTGGAATATTCAAAAGTGCCTCACAGATGCATTGTCAAACAAAATGTGACATTAAACCACACAATATATTGGGACAGATGGCCAAAAGCAATGGCTTTTAAGGTTTTACAGGAAATAAGGGAGCTTTGGGAAGTAATTTCCAAAGTTTAGGGACATTGGCACCTGAAAGCATAACTGCAAATGATAGATTAAAATCAGGGTTAAGTATGAAGTCAGATTGCAAAAGATTTTAGGAATGGTGAAGATTATGCAATGAATTTGAAATGAAGGATGAGAATTTGAAAATTAATGATTGGTTAACCAGAAGTCAGTGTAGATCAGTGAGCATGGTTAAAGGGCAAACGAGGTCTCAGTATGAGATAGGACATGGGCAGAGTTTTGGATAACTTCATGTTTGTGAAGAATCAATCCTTTAAGGCTCCTCAGGAGTGCATGAGAATAAAGCCAATAGATAATGAAATGTGTGAGGTTATCAGTAGCAAATGAATTGAGACAGGATGGAATCAGCTAAGAAATAAGTGGTCTGAGTTATGTAGCGCTAACAAATACAATAGCTGGTCCCACCCACCAGTTGGAAACCAGTGGGAAACTCACTGGGAAAGTTTCTGTGGGAGAGACCCGACGAAAATAGTGTCTGTTATTCACTTAACTGGTCTTCATTGGACCTTACCTAGAATTTAAGACTTTGGTGGCATAAATCACACCTGCACTCCATTGGCAGTAATGGAACAGGTGACTGCTACCAGTAATACTTCAGGGACTTTACCAGGCATTGTTGCTAGATCCCTGGATTCAGGTGACTGAGGTGGGAGTGGTAAGTGGTCACGAGAGATGTGATTGGAGGCGAGGACAGGATAATGGCTTTCAGCAGCTCCCCCTCCTTTGTAATGTAAGAAAGCTTATTTGCACCTCTTACCTAATTGTAGGGGCTGGGATCTAATGTGCAGCCTCGCCCTTGATTGATTGGGGCTGGTCATCTGGGGCAGCAATCTGAAGTAAATTCAAGCCAGAAATGGACAACATTTCTGCACACCCAGCAGTGAATATTGAACCCACAGTCTGACAATTAGAAAAGGTCCAGATGGATGGTGGTATGGTAGAGCTGGGTGTCATCAGTGTGCATGTGGAACTGATACATTATTTTGGATAAACATTGCTGAGGAATGCTATATTAAGGTTATAGGAGAAGGCCAAAGAAAAGAGTCTTGAGAGAGATCAGAGGTAATGGCACGGGATTGGAAAATAAGGGCATTGTTGGTGGTTCTCTGTCTATAAGTGGATGGTTAAAAATAGGACCAGTAAGTGCAATTGAATGAAGATGGATAGCCTTTGAAGGAGAAAGGTGTGGTCAACTATGTTGAAAACTTCAGACTGGCCAAGTAGGAGAGGGGGATTTAGTTTACTTTTGTCACTGCACTTGTATATAATTTGTGACTTTGATAAGAACTGCTTCAGCTCTTGGGATCTGGCAGCTGAAAGTAAAGTGGAGTAAGGAAAGCTGAGGATATACAAGATTTCTGATAGACAAGAGAATTAAGGGTTATGGGGAGAAAGCAGGAAAGTGGAATTGATCCACTTCAGATCAGCCATGATCTTATTGAATGGCGGGGCAGGCTCGAAGGGCTACATGGCCTACTCCTCCTATTTCTTATGTAAGTGACTGGAATTGGGGGTGTGCAAGTATCCCAGATGGTTGTGTGGTTGAAAAGAGGGAGAGAGAGAGAGAGGAAGTGAGAAAATCGAGGAAAACAAGGCTAAAGTTTTAAAATGAAGGCATTGCTGGATCAGGAGCCAGTGTAGATCAGCAAGCACAAAGGTGAAGATATTTCCTTAATAATTAATATTTAACATGCTTTAACTGAATCTATACATCTAGATACAGTACTCAAACTGATGCAAAAACTAAACAGAATTTGGTAGAATTTTACATACTACCAGTTAGTTTTTTTTCTGATAGTTTTGAATTAAGACAAATAAAAAGTGAATTACACATCTATTTAAATGTTGCATAATGAAATTAATTGGTGACATTAAGGATGGAACTATGATGTAGGTTATAATTGATATTAGATGAAGTGAGATTAAAGCACTATGTTAAATTCCAGGGCTCAATTTTCCTGCTGGTGTTAATTGTAAAAGTTTTAGGTGAACTGGCGAAACGTTTAAAAAGGAAGAAAATCAGATGATCAAGCCAAGAGGTACAGAAATGTGAGTCAGTTGACATGCAAATGATAGTGTGACTGAATGTTGAATAAGTAGTAAAGAGAACAAGAGAGTATAGGCTGATCTTCCTATATTTTTGAATCCATATCTGTATAACAGACATTGTTTTGTCAATATGCAAGTCAGAAAGATGATTCACACTGGAAAAAGAGCCAGTATCAAAATGAAAATTCTTGAATTAATGTCAGTTTACCTACATTTACACCAGATGTTGAGTTCACAATCTTGACTTTTTAACGTTAGAAACATTACTAAGAGGATAAGAGGTAACAAATTATCCACTTGCCAATGGCCTGAAGCAAATTTCAGTCAGCATTAGCAGAAGCGTACGAGTAGATTTGTCTACCTGACCTCTATTTTTATCACAACAGGCCTTTCATAAGGGAGCAAAAAGAAATGCTGCTGTGAAAAGGAGCATTACCCAAAATCCTAAAAGAACCCAGAGTAACAAAACAAAGTCCGTGGAAGAAGCAGTTTCCAATTTTTAAAGAAATTTAATTTTTTAGCCAAAAAATTTGGCACAAGATAGTAAATTTGCAAATCTACAAAGTGATTCCAAAAAAATTGGAATCTGCAGCAACCTTCAGGATACTTTCAAATGTCTTTTCTGAATCAAATAGCAACTGCAACTGTTCCACTGGGAGGTAGTGATGTGGTTTTATTGCTGAATTAGTAACAGAGAGACTCACGATAGTATTCTAGAGAACCCAGTACGAATTCTACCATGGCTGATGATGAGATCTGAACTCAATAGAAATCTGGAATTAGAAGTTTAATGATGACCATGAAAACATTGGCCATTTTTCCCTAATGCCCTTTAAAAATCTATCATCCTTGTCTGGTTTACACATGACTCCAGATCAGTAATAACGTGGTTAAATTTTAACTGTCCACAAAGATGGGCCCAGCCAATGACTCCTATGCCCCATGAACAAATAAATATATTTATTTTTTATAATTACAGCAATTAAATTACCAAAATCTTTGTGAAAATTCTGTAAATTTAAGTATTTTTTATTCTTCAACCAACAAACCATTGTTAACTACAGTGGGTTGATTTTGGATACAGGTTGTGATTTATTCCATGACTTAGTTGAAGTACTTGACATAAATCCATCAATGTAAAATCTAATCAGAAGTCTATAATAGTTAAATGAAATAGAAAAACAGATAGATACATCTTTCAGTTCACCTTTTATGATATAACTGATTCTAATCAAACTCCATTTTAAACTAGAAAGTATTTATATTCTGGTAATGCCAAATGCTAAAGTTCTTTTTTTGCAATTTTAATGGGGCACATTGACCATTTAAGCCTTTGAATTATTGTGTTTTCAGTTTGTGAATAGTTTTTTCTTTTATTACTTCCTACTCTTTAACATTCTTTTTCCATTGGGAGAGTAAAAGGCTTTCTAATAGCCACAATTGGTACTAATTTATTTTACAATGTTAGTGTGGTCTGCTGATTTTCTTTTATCAATTTTGCTTTCAACATTCGCTTAAAGATGGACGACAGAACTTTGACATTATAGACACTACAAATCGTTTCAAATGATTATTGTTGAATAATTATCAATTTCTATTTCAATTCTTTATTTGGTGATAAATTTAAAACAATGAAAGTCTTCCCACTTCAAAGTCTACTTAATGAAAAGATTGTCGGAATCTTTGAGCAGGTTTTCTTTTACATTGTATATCAAAAATAGAATAGGTAAACAAGTGTTTTATTCCACTGTTAAAGGAAGGAAAAAACTTGTGCTTTTGTTATTCTTGACTTATAAACTTCCAGTAATTATGATTAATTTTTTTTACAAAACACTGTTCATTCTCCAACAAGGATATAGAGTCTTCAAATGGCTGAGAACAAATTGCAAAGCAATGTAATATATGGCCTGTGGGAAGGTTTCGGATAATGTGCAAGAGCTCATAGTGAAATCCAAGAAACCACACACCATTGCCAAAACTTGAATTCCGCTGGTGTGCAAAGGTATCTTGGAACTTGATGCTGCCAAAGAAATTAACAAATTTCCTCTTTCTGATGATATAATCAAACTGCGTATTGGTGAAATGTTGATTGATACTGAATAAGTCTTCAGGAGAGTGCAAGACTGCTAGCAGATAGATGACTCCACAGCTACTAATGGACACTGTCTGCTTTTAGCCAATGTTGTGTACGTTGCTAGAGATTTTATCAAAGAATTTGTTCTTTTGCAAAGAATTGCCTGGTCACATGGCTGGAGATGCAATTTTTAAAGTTGCAACTACTTATCTAGAGGAAAACAACCTTAAACTGGACCATGTGTAATAGTGTCTCCAATGATGGAATAGCTTCCATGGAAAGTTTGAGGATTCCTGAATAAGTTGGAAGAACAAATCCTGACATTCAAGATAGTCACTGTATCCTGCACTGCGAAGCTTTTGTTGCCAAAATAATTCTGTCCATGTTAACTGTAGTATTAAACCAAACAGTGAAAATCATGAATTATGTTAAATCTTGTCCTTTGAAATTTGCTTGATTACTATTCTGTGTGAAGAAATAGGAGCTGAGTGCTAGGGTTTATTCAAGCACACAAATGTGTTGGCTGTCTTGAGGAAAGGTGCTTCCTTATGTTTATGTGCTGGGTAACACTGAAAAAGGTTTTCAGTTGTGTGTGAATTACAGCACAAAGATTTTATATGTGATGATTCTTGGTGTGCTAACCTTGCATACTTTCAGGTATATTCTGAACGAACTGAACATTAAAACTTAAGGGAAAAACAAGAATGTTCTGACTGCCACAGATAAACTTCAAGGCTTTAGATCAAAACTGCCCCTTTGGCAGTTAAAAGTGGATAGATTGAGAAGTTCAAGTTATTATCGACAAATATGGCCAAAATCATACTCAATCTCACCTGCACACATCTTAAAGCACTGAAAAGGTTTGAATGTTACTTCTGTCCAACAGTTTTGAAGACTTTGCCTGGGTACATCCATTGAGTTCACTTCCTTATGAATTATCAAAGAAGTTACCATTAAAAGAACAAAAGGAATTCACAAATCTCAGGAAGGATCATAACTTAAAATTTCAGAGATACTTATGAACACATTTTGATTGCAAGTGGGAGAAGAATACTCAGCTATATCAGATCACACTAAAGCAGGATTCTAATAGTTTCCCACAGTCTATATGTGCAAGTTGATGTCCTCAACATTGGTTTTATGTCAAAAACTGAAGATGGGAGTATCCTGTCAGTGGAGCAAGACCTGTCAGTTGCCCTGTCTTCGATTTCTCCCCAGATCAAGAGATTTCTTACAGAGGAAGGCCCAGGTGTCTCACTAATGTTGCAGTAGTGTCACTATTGAGACATGGAAGAAAATATATATATCACACACTTTATATTTATGTATTTATCAGCTGGACTATTTTATGAAGTAATTTTATTCTGATTTACAAAAATGGAAAATTGCTGAACTGTTAAGATGGCACCTGCTGGTCACATGATGCCTTGCAGCAGTTTCAAAATAACAGTGGCCCTATGCACCACGGATTTCTTTCAACCAACTTTAAACTAAAACAACCTTTCACAGGTCTTAATCTCCCATAATGGTACTAATGGCTTAAGAATTAACTGTTCTAACACACTGGTTTCAACAAGTGGACATCATTTAGTTAATTGGAAGCAAAAACAAAAAAAAATCCTGACTCCGATTAAACACCTAAGATTGCAGGCATTCTTCCTCCAACATTGAGGAGGCATACGTGACCTCTCTCAAGCTGCACAGTTCTACTGTCTGATTGAATTGATTATTATTTGATCTCCAACAAGAACATAAGAACATAAGAAATAGGAGCAGGAGTAGGCCATCCAGCCCCCCAAGCCTGTCCCGCCATTCAATAAGATCATGGCGAATCTGCAGTGGATCAATACCACTTTCCCGCTTTCTCCCCGTAACCCTTGTCAATCAAAAACCTATCCACTCTTGACTTAAATATATTCAGTGAGGAAGCCTCCACCACTTCAACAGGCAGAGAATTCCAAAGATTCACTACCCTTTGCGTGAAGAAATTCCTCCTGAACTCTGATCTGAACCACAGCACCCCCCCCCGCTCTAATCTTGAGGCTGTGCCCTCTAGTCCCGCTATCTTTGTTAAGCGGGAAGAGTCTCTCTCAACCTCTACCCTATCCATCCCCTTCGTTATTTTATACGTCTCTATAAGATCCCCTTTCAGCCCTCTAAACTCCAACAAGTACAAACCTAGCCTATTTAGTCTCTCCTCATACTCCAACGCCCTCATCTCCGGTATCAGCCTAGTGAACTTTCTCTGCACCCTCTCCAAGGCCAATATGTCCTTCCTCGAATGCGACAACCAAAACTGCACACATTATTCCAGCTGCGGCCTCACCAGTACTGATACAGCTGCAAGAGTATCTCCCTACTTATATATTCTATCCCCCTAGCTATAAAGGCCAACATTGCATTTGCCTTCTTAACCACCTGCTGCACCTGCAGACTGTGTTTTTGCGATTCATGCACAAGGACCCCCAGGGTCCCTCTGCACCGTCGCATGCTGCAGCTTTTCACCATTTAAATAGTAATCCTTCCTACCGTTATTCCTACCAAAGTGAAGACACCTCCATCCAGCTCACAGCCTGTGCTATACACAATCAAGCCTGTAGCAGTGGAAAGAACTCTGGCCTTCATCAAATCTATCGACTTCT
Organism: Sphyrna mokarran; assembly: GCA_024679065.1. NCBI lineage: Eukaryota > Metazoa > Chordata > Chondrichthyes > Carcharhiniformes > Carcharhinidae > Sphyrna > Sphyrna mokarran. Next base: position 109,994,980 of record JAGIQG010000003.1, read on the forward strand.
GGGATCCTGGAATTGTGCCTCCAAACTTCTATGCACCTTCTCCCATTATGGAAGTCCCACTGTGGAAAAATTGATCGCCTACAGTCGAGCAATCTGCCTTTGGAATAAACATCCCAGTTGACATCTGATTCTGGACACATGTAAAGCCCTGGCTTATAGTTGTGGCCTAATCTTTTTCCTTTTCCCTTTATAGCCCAATTGATTGTGCGAGTGTAGTCTCTGTCTGTCTGTCTCTTGACTGTCTGTCATCCTAGAATGCTGCTCAGTATTTCCTTATGAATTTTTACCTGAAGAAACTCAGCCTTTTAAAAAAAAAAGCAAACAATTGAAATATTTATTTGGAAATGTATGATTGTGTACATTTTGAATAAAAAAAACTTGTATTTGATATGTAATTGGTGATGAAGCTTACGCTGTAAACTTAAACTAATGACAATTTTATTAAGAGTGTGGCTGTGTTTTAAGACGGTTTAGATATCAAATGCTTTTGCTGGGACAGTTCAGTTGAAGAAAATAGGAGGTGTGCCTCCAAATTGTTTGTAATGTAAAGATGTTCCATGGCACGCAAAGTTGGGAAGCACTAATCTGATTTCAAGTCTGTGTTAGTTAATTGTATTGAGTCAAGAATATAGTGCAATTAGTGTGCCTCTCTGAACTGGAGAAGGCAAAATAAGTTACATTTTCATTTGTTTCTGTTTTCTTGTGTTTACTTGTTGCGCTCCTGCAACGTTCAAAGGAGGGTTCATAACAATGGCCTGCAGAAACTTTTCCTCTAGTTTCACTTAGTTAACGGAAGTATCTGGTTTCAACTCACTGTTTACCCTTGATCTAGCTCAGATCTCTTACTTGGTACACGGTACACGATCCACTGCTGCATCAGCTTGGCCCAGATCTTCCATCCTGACTCGTTCCTACGCTGACTTGAACCAACGTCATCATCTTGCCTAACTGCCACTTCACCCACCTGCTACCCTACCACCTTACCCCACATACCTCACCTGTGCTCCTCCCTTAAGGTCTCTCTGTAGTTTTTCAAAGAAGCTTTGACTCATTTAAACTCGTAACAGAATATGGCAGCTAATGGATTAAAAAGGTGTGTGGCTTCTGAGCCAATCCCCTTCACTAATCAGAAGACTTGTACCATTGTCTCCTAATCAAACTGTTAAGTATTATGACAAGGTTGTTAGCACACTGTCTTAATGATTTTAACTTCCATTTGCAGATGTTTTTGTCCCATCTTCTTCCACGTGCAGATGCTTTGGGAGCTTGTGTTACTAGGTGAACCTCTTGTTGTTATGGCACCATCACCTGCTGAGTCATCAGAAACCGTCCTGGCCTTGGTTTGGTAAAGGAATATTTTTGTAAATTAAACCTTCCAGAAAATGTATTATCCTTTTTACTACAATGTGCTATTGTCGTTTAAATACTTCTGGTTTCTGTTTAGTTCATTTTTAAAAAATCTATGTAAAAGTACACCAAATCTTTAATACTTACTTGCAGTTATGTGCAATGAAAAAAATGTTCATGGAGAATGATCAGGTGAAAATGTGCATCTCGTAGTTCATTTGGTGGTTTTTCTTACTATTCACAGTTGTATTTCACCACTGAAATATTGCAGTGACTTCAGGCCATACTTTACTATCCATGACAGTGAATTCAAAGAGTATACCACCAGAACACAGGCCCCGTGAGTGCAACTTCCTGTACATTTCACAATGTTTTTTTCACATATATTTAAATGTTAATGCTAATGACTTGCATAACTGTATGCTTTTTGTTATATTAAAAAACTCTTGTTTCTTTGCTCTTTCCTGTCATGTAGACCTTCTGTGATTCTTGGAGTGACCAATCCTTTCTTTGCCAAAACATTACAGCACTGGCCTCACATTATCCGAATAGGGGACATGAAGCCAGCAGGTATATTTGATAGTATATTTCTAAATTCTCTTTTCAGAAATAATTTCATTTTCACACTGTTTTTCACATTTTCCTTATTCTTTGCTTGTACTGCTGATGAGCATAGTAACTCATCTCGTTTTCCTCCTGTTTCTTCAACTGGGCTTCCCATGCAACACATCAAACAAACTGAGATGGTGGGTGGCCAGGTAATTTATTCCTATGCATCAGGTAACACCATCCTAAATAAGGAAATAGTTTCTCAGAGTTGTGAATCTTTGGCACTCTCTTCCCTGGAGACTGGTGGAGGCAAGGTCATTTGAATATTTTAAAGACAGAGCTAGATAAATTTTTGACTAACATTGGAGTCAAAAGTTATTGGAATAACCTGAATGTGGAGTTGAGGTCACAATCAGATCAACCATGATCTTATTGAATGGTAGAATAAGCTCAAGGGGCTGAATGAAGTTGTGGATTTGAGGAGAGGTGAGGCCATGAAGGGATCTGTAAATAAATTCGAGATTATAAATGAGATTCTGAACTTTATCTCAATGTTAAGAAATTCTTAATCTAATATTACAGGACTATTTGTATATTTTTTTTGAAAAATCAACTCTGACAAAATCTATTGTGTCACTTAAGGCCTGTTCTGTTAAGTATACAATTGATCCTCCAATTACCTTTTAAGAAATAGGCACAACTTGTTGTAGTTATAAGTCATACAGATAAATTTTCTCATCAGTGTAGAGTTAACTGCTATTAAGGATGCAGTTGGATCACTATAGTTAAACTGCCAGTTGGCACCCAGTGCTTCAGATCATAAAGTTCACTTTCCCAGTCTGTAGGTCTGCATTTGGAAGTTGAATGGAAAAGCATTGAGTTTAACTATAGTTTTCTGCACAGTTGAAAATACAATCAGATTTCACTGTTCGGATTTGTGTGCGAAGAATAGCCATTTTGGACAAATTATTAGAGGGGTATCAGATGTTTTGGAAGCATTCTCCTGTTAAAAGTCAGTGTCCTCAAAACATAAATAGAAAATATATCCTTGTATACTTTTATTCTTTGTCTCTGTCTTATTCTCTTTCTCTCTCTTATCTCCATTTTCCTTCCCATTGATGGATGAACTGCAGATATTGAATAAGTTTGCAATTGTTTTCTGCATTAGAAAATGCCTATATTTATTTCAATGAAAATAGTTGAGTAAATAGTTCAGCAAATTATAAATTTGAGTTTAGTCAGCATATTGTTGAACTATTTTATACAACAGATTTAATCTTATTATTCTGTTACAGGTGATATTCCGAAGCAGGTCAAGGTGAAGAAATTGAAAAATCTGAAGACTTTGGACTCAAAACCTGGTGAGAAATATATATATATTATTTCACTGACTATTTTATAAATTGATAGATTGTTATCTTTCAACATTTTAAGTGAGAGCAAAATTAATAATTTCACCCGTCAAACACCATGGACAAGATGGCTTATTTTATTGGTATATGGCTGTCACTGCTGAATTATATAGCTGGGTACTTGTGCTAAGTTAAGCTCCTAAATTTCATCCTGGTTTTGGAGAAATAGTGTGTCAGTACCCATCAGGTGAGAATGAGTAAGTCTGGGGGAGGTGGAGTAAGAAGTAATAAGAAAGCTGGAATAGCTTCCATAAATAATGTCATCTTAAATATTCAGTGCAGAAGCAAAAGATATTGGAAAAATTGAGGTCAGCAGTGTCGAAATTTTTAAAACATTTTATAAATTTTAACTTATATTTTAACAGTATTAAGTTAAAATTTTAACAATGAAGCTAATTCTCACTAATGAAGAATATCATTGCTGTAGCAGAATAATTTGTTTCAGAATTAGTGACCAGAACTTTCTGAGCCCTGGGAAGCATCTTCCAGCTTTTGAGGTAGGCAGGCTGGGTAAGTTTCTTTTAATGCACCAGACTTGGCTTCCTGATGCCTCTCTCTGCCTCCAACCATTGACTACCAGATTCGGCAGCAACCACCTGACAAGGGAGGAAAGCCAATTACAGAATTTAAGGAGGCATTTGTCTCTAATTTTCACAGCCAATGTAAGAGCATGAGAAATGGGAGGAGTAGACCATTGAATTGTTCAGCCCTGCTCTGTTATTTAGTAAGATCATGCTCTGTCGTTGCTCTTGACTCCATTTTTCTGCCTGCTTTCCATCCCCCTTGAATCCCTCTGAGGCCAAAAATCTATGAAACGCAAATAGAAAGTATTTTTACCTTGATGCACTGGCTTACACTTTGGTCACTTCACAACTAATGGATGGATGCTGCTGCAGAGCAGGAGATGGAGAGTCCATTACATATGCTGGCTTTGTAAATGATACAAGCAGGAAATGTCAAGACATCTGTTGTCCCACCTCCCAGCTTTGTCTTGGAGTATGGACTTCCTGGAGATGGATGAATGCAGTTGCCACTGACATCATGTGGTCACAACTGCACCATGATGTTAAATAGCAGCCCCATTGATTTTTACTGCTCTTGTTAGTTGGGTTTTAGCAGTGCACCTACTGGTCACACTGGTGAGGGCTCATTTACACTAGACAATGCTTTCCTGGGCTCTCGCCTATGAAAAGCACTCACTGTCCCTAATTGGACAGTGAACAAAGAAATGGCTTGATGTTTGGTTGTGTCTGAAAATTCAGCCAGTAAGCACACTACAATTCCTAACAATGATGGAACTCAGAAGTGATCCCAATTTTAGGTTACTAAAACTTGCAGCAAAATTGACCCAGTGTTTGAGGTGAAAAGTTAAAAGAAAAATAATCCAAATTATCTACGGCTACAAAAACAATTAAAATCATGGATGCCCAGTTTTTTTGTATTGGATTTGCAAGATTAAGAATTGCGAAAAATAAGCATCAAATAATTTATCCACAGTTTAGACAAAATATCAAAATGATTCATTCTATGGTAGGTTCAGATGTGTTTTTATGGGATCTGTGTAAATGTACAACAGACCAGTAGTTAGCACTGCTGCCTCACAGCGCCAGAAACCCAGGTTCAATTCCTGGCTTGTCACAAATGTTTGGAGTTTACAAATTCTCCTGTGTCTGTGTGGGTTTCCTACTACTGTTTGAAAGACCTGTTGGTTAAGTGCATTGGTCATGCTAAATTCTCCCTCTGTGTACCTGAACAGGTGACAGAATGTGGCAACTAGGGGATTTTCACAGTAACTTCATTGCAGTGTAAATCTAAGTCTACTTGTGACAATAAATAAACTAACATTTATGTTCAACCTTTAAATTGCACATGCCCCCTCCCACCCCCCAATTAGCTTGTTGATTGCTTATCCTTTATTCAAGTTTCACTCCAGAGCTTGAGTACAAAAGAAATCAAGGCTGACACTCTGTGCCACACAGAGGGAATGGCACCACTGAACTGTCATCTTTTGGATAAAGCATTAAATTAATGTCCATCTGCTTGGATGGATGCAAAAGACCCAGTGGCACTATTTCCAAGAAAAACAGAAGAGTCATCTGATCCTCAACCAACATCATCAAAACAGATCATTTGGTCATTACCACATTGCTGTTTGTGGTAGTATGTTAATGCAAATTAGCTGCCATATTTCCCACATTACAACAATGACTGAAAAGTACTTAATTAGCCATAAAAGATTTCGAAATGTTTAGTGGTCACGGAAAACATACTATAACAGCAAGTTTTTCTTTCATTCGGAAGTTTTATCATATTAATGATTTCTTGAGAAACTGCAGCCAAAGTGCATTATGTCAGTCTGGATGTTTATATTTCTGATCTAGACATATTGGGTTGTGATCCAGAATATCATCTAGATTTTCGTTGATCGAGGGATAAGTATTTGAAGTTTTGCTTCCTCATCTGAAGTGCAAGAACCATTTGCTATAGAATTAATTATATAAGTTTTTAGAAAAGAAACTTCAACTATGAAAATCTGACAATAAGGAGGGTGGAATCTTGGATATGTTTTTATTCCTTTTTCAGAAAGGCTTGTGGGGAAAACTTTATCTGTTTGTCATAATGTTTCAAAATTGCTATTTCTGTCCTTAATAGCAACCATAATAGTTGCCACATTTTCCTGTAGGTGTGTATACGTCCTATAAAACGTTCCTGAGCCGAGATGAAGAGATAATAAAACAGGTGCAGAAGGTAGGCCTTGTAGCGTAAATTATCCAATATTACCTTTCTTTACTTTTGCAACATTATGCAATTATTTAAATTCATGTGCTCGACCTTTAGCAACGTGACTTCAATCCTGTCAAAGTTTGGAAAGCCGAATAGAGCTCATGAGATGTTATAAATACCCCATGGAAGACCAGTTACAGAAGATGCCTACTTTAATCTTCTGCACAGCTGATCTTCAACCCAAATCCCATCAGAACAAACCATGGTGAATGCTAATACTCGATGCATGAATGGAAAATTAAAAGCACCTGTGTTGCCAGACACACGAGTGTAGAATATTAATGACACAGTGCCTAATTCAGAAATATGAAAAATAGTACAGCAATATCCTCCACTATTGCTCAGTTACCTAGACTAACCACTTGAATGTAAAATTATAATTGTTGTTCTACATCTACTTGTACCATGAGATAGATAGAAAAAAGGCTATTGCTTGGCCCATATGCGTTGTAGATTTTTCTACTGTAATGGCACATGTTCGTTTTGGAGGAAAACACCTATATTTTATGTTGGAATGATGGTCCTTTAAGGACAAAGTTTCTCTAGGAGATCATTTCTGGTAAAGCTTTTTTCTTCCAGTCACTGAGCTTGTGACCAAATTGCCTATAAAATAAAATAAAAAGTTTGGTTAAAGGTTAATTATTGAAATGAGTAGATTATGGGTGTGGTTCTGGGCTCAAGAAGGGTTTTAGTTTTTTTTGGTTTAGATCAAGCTTGAAGCAGGAAAACATTCAGTTGAAATTATTTAGCTTAAAGAGTTTGAAGTTGTTGTTAACTGAATCACTCTAAAAGTAAGTAGTACTTCTGGGATAGCCAAGCTAAGAAAGAAGAGTTTTAGATACTAGAATCCAAAGTGAAAAAATATTAGAACCAGAAGAGTTCTGACCTGAGGTAGTTATGCTTAAGGTACTAGTAATGCCTATGTAGAACTGGTAGAGATTTGAAGGGACAACTTTGCTGGAAGGAAGCAGAAGGTTCAAGAAATTGCACTTTGTTTTGGTGTAAAGTGCCAGTATCTGTCCTCATTTCACTTATGATATCTTTAACGTAACTGACTATGTACCTGATGTTAAACTAAAGATGTTTAGTAAAAGCATCTTGATTTGAACCATGAACATTGTAGTTTCATTCTTTCAGTCAATATCTGGGTTTTCAGCTTCTTAAAAAATCCTAAATACCTTACTAGTATCTATTCAGATCATTGCAGTAATTTGCCTTAAGAAATGTGTTTATTCAAGCCTCTGAAGAATAATCCTTGATTTTCTTTTTGTAACCTCAAAGTGAAAATGGCAATCTAATAATACTTGTAGGCAATGTAGCTTAGATTGCATTAAGGTCCCCCATTTTATTTATTAGTGTTAAATTTTTAATATTGGGCCACAGAATTTCTTTCCTGCAATGTGACTTGGATTCCATTGTGGATGTGAAAACACTAGTTCGCTTTCTTGTCAATTATTTTATAATTTTGGTTGTTATGTGCTCTTTATCCTAAAAGCATGAAATGGCAGGAAAATTAAAGCTTATACAAAATTAAAAGAAAATATAATTTCAAAATTTACTATAAGCTAGTCCTTGTAAGTGAAATGTGAAATTCGCTTTTGTACTCATTTCACATTATTCAATATTACTCAGGACTCTCTTGAATGTAATCTTTGAGTGGTATAGTTTTAGATATACGTCTAATTTAAAGCATTTTTGTTGTGATATAAAGAATTCATTGTTTGAAATGATAATTTAAATTTTGTTAATGAAGTCTGAGAATTATTTTTTAAATTGTAATCTTTGTATTATTCAATTTACATGTCCCAAATTAATTTTGTTACTATCCATACAGGGTATACAGCAAAAGCGTCCTTCAGAAGCACAGAGTGCAATTCTTAGACGTTACTTCTTAGAACTGACACAAAGCTTCATCATTCCATTAGTAAGTTTTAAATTAAATTTTAAAAAATTCTGCCTTTTAAAATGTTGTAATATCCCATAGCAACCAACAGAATTCCAGTCCCTTATCCAAAGAGCCATTTGTGAGAGTATGGACAGTATGCTCCAACAAGTTGTTTAACTATGGAGACATTGCAGCTAAGCTGGCTACCTGCAGCAGGAACACCAATTGATTAATAATCCATTCCTGAAGTCTGAGCTATTAAAGCTAATTAGTCTTTCATTGTGAAAATTGTCTAGACACCACATTCTGGCATCAGTTCAAGTATACTGAGGAAGAATTTAGCATGGCCAGTGCATCTAACCAGCACATCCTTCAGACTGTGGGAGACAACAGGAACACCCGGAGAAAACCCATGCAGAGAGAGGGACAGCATGCAGATTCCACACAGTGAACCAAGCTGGGAATCGAACCTGAGTCCATGGCACTGTCAGGAGCAGTGCTAATCACTGTGCCACCATTAATGAGCCTTCTAGTTACTCTGGTTTAATCAGAGCAGGGATTAAACCTTATTTGCAGCTTCAAATGCCTTAACACAACATGGGTTCACAATGAGTTTGTAACAATGTTAGAAAAGTTTTAAGGTAAAAAAAAACTTTGGTGGGTGAGAAAAAAAAACAGTATTTTAATGTAAATTACAAAACCTATGTAATATGTTTTTCATTTTGATGTGAAAGGTGAATGCTTGTACTTTAAATAATTATCATTGATTGTGGCGAGGTATAAATTTTATAACATGATTGTAGTTATTTCAGGATGGCCTCAAGATAACCTATTCATATTTCAAAGGCCACTTCGTGGGTGCTTAGGCAATCATGCAGGGCAAAGAAATAAATTTGGGGAAATAGCTAGAAATTCATTAAACTAAAATATTTTTTAATTTGCTGTTATCATGAACTGATTAATTTTATTTCAGGAACGATATGTAGCAAGTTTAATGCCTTTACAAAAGAGTATTTCACCATGGAAGGTAAGTACGTACCCTAATCGATCAACCCTTTTGGAAATCAGCATTCCGTTTTTCTAAATTTATTGATATTTGGATATCCCTTCAAATTAAGAAAATTTTCAATTAATTCTCTTCATGCTGGTTCTATGTTCTTAGAGTCCACCACAACTAAAGCCTTTCAATGAAGAAGAGTTCATGAAGACTCTGGAAAAAGCTGGACCACAACTTACTTCTCGGTTAAAGGGAGATTGGATAGGTCTCTATAGGTAAATACTGATAAATGGGTTTTCTTTTTACTGGATTAGGCCAGATTTTAAAATTGGCCCAGAATCTGAAATGTTCTTTCCTTTCCTTATAATAGATATGAATTAAGGCTTAAACAATTATTGATAACTGACATATGGAGCTTATCCTCATTAAAGTGTAAAATTAAGGAGCATCTCAAGGACTTGGTGGACTCTAGGATCTCTGTTTGTGGTGGATGGGGACAAAGCAGGATATTCTCAAGTTCAGTATCATAAAATCGGGATAAATACCAATTTTGCATCTGTTTTACTTTGTTCTCATTTTGAGCCAAGTCAAACAGATGTATAAAAATGCTGACAAAAAGATTGTTTAGAATTAAAGAACAATAGATCTCTGATTCTCTTATTATCTGCCTGATTGGAGGCAAGAATATAGTGCGTGGAAGAAATAAATTTTAAAAATATTAAAAAGGGGAACAAAATAATCCATGCAGAATAAACAACATCTGTCTAAAAGAGATGCTTTAGAATACCCTAAAAAAGGGCCTTCATTACTTTGGGTCAACTTAAGGTGAATTTTTCTTCAAAAGTTGTTGAACAATTTAAACTTTAATTGTTATGATCTTTAATCAATTGTGTAATCAATTTTATTGCATTCATTTTTAAAATGCAACATGCACAAAAACTGATGGGCAAAATATCCCAGATTCAAATTTAGTACATGGAATATAGTACTATTGGTAAAAAGAGTTAGGTAACAGTAAAGCTAGATTATTAATCCATAAACTCAGCTAATAGTCTGGGGATCCGGATTCAAATCCTGCCACAGTAAATGGTGAAATTTGAATTCAAAAAAACAAAATCTGGAATTAAGAACCTACTGATGACCATGAAACCATGGTCAATTGTCAGAAAAATCCATCTGGTTTGCTGATGTCTTTTAGAGAAGGAAATCTGCTGTCCTTACTCAGTCTGGCCTACGTGTGACTCCAGAGTCACAGCAATGTGGTTGACTCTCAACTGCCTTCCAAGGGCAACTAGGAATGAATAATAAAGTTTGGTCTGCCAGCAATGCCCACGTCCCACAAGTGAATTAAAAAAAAACAGCATTGAAGATGATATGAAACTTAAGCAAAAGATATAATTAGGTTCCTTTCTCCCCTCACCCCACCCAAATTTAGGTAGTGATGTGTGCTGTTCAACCCTGTGCAATGTTATAGTATCAGAGATGGTATATTTGTATCATGCTTCTTGCAGAAACCCGAGCATTTGCTTAGTGAAGTTGTGACTAGACCCAAGAGAAATATCTGGTCCAGCATGCTAACTTTATTATGTATCTTTTGCCTGTTCTCCTGAATGGAAGTATTGAATGGCACTAGGTGAAACTTGACATTTTGAAGTGAATAATTGTATTGATGAGAAAGTTGAAGTGCTCATAAAATCATCTGTAAAAGCAATGCTAAAGCATATTCACTAAGTTGGTGTTCAGTCGAGATATTTTGAAATAACATTTTTCTTTCCTTTCCAATCATTTTTCCTCTTCTGAACTTATTTCCCTGTCTTTTATTTGTAGCACTATTCCCACTTACTGGTTTTCAGTACCGTATTTGATGCCTCCATATCATTGAGTGCGTGTTATATAAGCTGGTATTCTAATTGGATGATCCCAATTATTATTTTCAATTTTTTTTGGAATTACAACACTTCAGCATTTGAGCATTCAATTGTTCTAATAATCAAAGTGATACATAAGTGTTGCTTTTTTGAAAATATGATTGTAGACAGTCCACATTATTCTGTTTTTTTAAATGTTGTTGTTGGGATATGAGTGTTGCTGGCAAGGCTGGCATTTATTGTTCATTCCTAATTATCCTTGAGAAAGTGGTGGTGAGTTGCCATTTTGAACTGTTGGAGTGATGTAGGTGCACTTGATTTTTTTAAGAGAGAGTTCGACCTTTAACCCCCCAATAATGAAAGAACAACAGTATTATTCAAGGTCAAGATGGTGAGTGACTTGGATGCGAGTTTGGAGGTTGTGGTGTTCTGATGCATCTCTAACCTTCAAAATGATGTGGACTTGGAAGATACTATTGAAGGAACCTTGGCAGCTGACTGCAGCACAATTTGTACACTAGTACAACTGTCCACCAAGGAGGGGGATAAAGGGAGTGAATGTTTACAGTGCTGTATTGGATGCCAATCAAGTGAGTTACTTCAACTTGGATGATGCCATGCTTTTTTTGCTTTTGGAGCTGCACTCATCCAAGCAAGTGGAGAGTATTCATATTAGGTATTGATCAGATTTTAGGGAGTCCCATAGAATTCTCAGCCTCTGACCTCTTCATGTAGCCACAGTATTTATGCATCTAATCCAGTTCATTTTAAGTTAACCTGCAGGAGGTTAACTTAATATTTAGGATTTTGAACAATTTGCAATAATAAATCTAACTGTCATAATTACTAATTCAGTTCTCTGCAATAACCAGCCTCATTACCATCAGATAACTTCCCAATTTTCTGAGTGATGTATCTAGATGAACATAGTCAGGAAGAAAAGAAAGGTGTATAAAAGGTTCAAAGAGCTAGGAGATGTTGGGGATCTAGAGAAGTATAAGGCTTATAGAAGAGAGCTTAAAAAGGAAATTAGGAGAGCCAGAAAGGGTCATGAGAAGGCCTTGGCTGGTAGGATTAAGGAGAATCCCAAGGCCTTCTACAAATATGTGAAAAGTAAAAGGATGAGAAGAGAAGGGATAGGACCTATAAAAGGTGAAGGGGAAAAGTCTGTATGGAACCGGAAGAAATGGCAGAGGTGCTTAATGAGTACTTTGCCTCAGTATTCACGGTGGAAAGTGATGCGGGAGGATGCAATACAAGTTTGCGGCAGACTGAAAAGATTGAGTATGTAGATATTAAGGAAGCGGATGTGTTAGAACTTTTAAATGCTATCAAGGTAGGCAAGTCTCCGGGACCAGATGGGATGTACCCCAGGTTATTGTGGGAGGTGAGGGATGTCATTGCAGAGCCCCTGGCTATGATCTTTGCGTCGTCGATGGAGACGGGAGAGGTTCCGGAGGATTGGAGGATTGCGGATGTGGTCCCTATTTTCAAGAAAGGGAACAGGGATAGTCATGGAAATTACCGACCGGTGAGTCTGACCTCAGTGGTTGGTAAGCTGATGGAGAGGCTTCTGAGGGACAAGATTTACGAGCATTTGGAGAAGTTTAGGTTGATTAGAAATAGCATGGTTTTGTAAAAGGCAGGTCGTGCCTTATGAGCTTAATTGAGTTCTTCGAAAATGTGACTGAACACATTGACGAAGGAAGTGCAGTGGACGTGGTGTACATGGACTTCAGCAAGGCATTTGACAAGGTCCCACATGCAAGACTTCTTGAGAAGGTGAGAGGCAATGGGATCCAAGGGGCTTTGGCCTTGTGGATCCAGAACTGGCTTGCCTGCAGAAGGCAGAGGGTTGTTGTGGATGGCTCTTTTTCTGCATGGAGGTCGGTCACCAGTGGAGTGCCCCAGGGATCTGTTCTAGGACCCTTGCTGTTTGTCATTTTCATAAATGACCTGGATGAGGAAGTGGAGGGATGGGTGAGTAAGTTCGCCGATGACACGAAGGTAGGTGGTGTTGTGGATGGTCTGGAGGGATGTCAGAAGTTGCAGCATGACATCGACAGGAGGCAAGACTGGGCGGAGAAGTGGCAGATGGACTTCAACGTGGATAAATGTGTTGTGGTCCATTTTGGCAGATCCAACGGGATGAATGAGTACACTATCAAAGGTCGGAGTCTTAGCTGTGTGGAAGAGCAGAGGGATCTTGGGGTCTGGGTCCATAAGACTCTCAAATCGGCCTCCCAGGTGGAGGATGTGGGTAAGAAAGCTTACGGTGTACTGGCCTTCATTCATCGAGGGATTGAGTTCAGGAGTCAGGAGGTAATGCTGCAGCTTTATAGGACCCTTGTCAGACCACACTTAGAGTACTGTGCGCAGTTCTGGTCGCCTCACTATAGGAAGGACGTGGAAGCTATTGAAAGGGTGCAGAGGAGATTTACAAGGATGTTGCCTGGATTGGGAGCATGCCTTATGAAGACAGGTTGAGGGAGCTGGGACTGTTCTCCCTGGAGAGACGAAGGTTGAGAGGCGACCTGATAGAGGTTTACAAGATGTTGAGAGCAATAGATAGGGTGGACTCTCAGAGACTATTTCCCAGGGCTGAAATGGTCGCGACAAGAGGGCACAGATTTAAGGTGCAGGGAAGCAGGTACAGAGGGGATGCTAGGGGAAAGTTTTTCACTCAGAGGGTGGTGAGTGAATGGAATCGGCTGCCGTCGGTGGTGGTCGAGGCGAACTCGCTGGGGTCTTTTAAAAGACTTCTGGATGAGTATATGGGATCCAATGGGATTGGGGGGTTATAGATAGGTCTATGGCTGGGTAGGTTTTGATGTGTTCGGCACAGCATGTGGGCTGAAGGGCCTGTTTGTGCTGTAGTGTTCTATGTTCTATGAAGTGCTCATCTTGTGAATTTGTTCTTTTTAATTCAAATTTTACAACTTTTTTGGAGAAAATTAAGACATTGATCATTATCTCATTGAAAGGTGGAACAGATTCAAGGGACTAAATGGCCTGCACCAGTTCATATGTTTCTAATAGATACAAACTGCAGCAGGTAGCTTTGAAGTGCATTATTATGATAGTGCATTATCACTGTCACCTTGATGTCATATTTCTGTCAATTAACGGCAAAATAAAGTTTAAAAACAAATCCAGTGCAATGTCCATGATTGCAGCAGTACTCATCCAAAGCTCTTGTGTTTCTTTTTGATTTTTGTGCTATAAAGGCAATTCCTGAAATCACCAAATTTTGATGGTTGGTTCCGGTCAAGGTGGAAGGAAATGACACAAAAATTAGAAGCTTTACACCTCGAAGCCTTATGTGATGCAGTGAGTATAACCAAAGAGACTAAAATATAGCCTGAACTATGTGCTTTGTAACAATGTAGTAGTTCTTCTGCATAATATACAAATATATTGAACTCTATTGCTTATCTAAGAACTAAGTCAGTATCAATGATTTTTCAGAGTATTCAGTTAATTTGTGAAAAAAATTGAAGTATTTTGATATGAATATGATTGTTTCTTTTAGGATTTACTGATATGGATTCAGAAACACACAGAAGTTGAGGTGGTGGATTTGGTGCTAAAGTTGAAAGAGAAGTTGGTAAGTACAAGGTATAATTATTGAAAATTCAAGCTGTAGAAAACTAACAAGGTTAACTCTGTACAGCGATAGTGGAATTTCACTTTTTTTGTTGGAAGACACAGGCAAAGGTTAAGAATAGTATGGAAAATGCAACTGCAAGCAGTTAAAATGAAGTAATTTCTCTTGGAAAAAATGAATTTAAAACTATAATCTTTTCACCTCCTTAATCTGCTTGACATGGGTAGGAAGTGTTACAGAAATAGTTAATCTCCTCTTGTATACAATAGGGCATATTTTTCCTTTTGGGGATGCATGAGAGCATTGCAATTGCAGTGTGGGGCATTTGAGACACAGCAGTCAAAATTATTTTTGTGGGCCCTCTGGTTGCCCTGCTTTCCCAGGGCCGTCAAAATTCATTGAGCACTTGAACTTCAGTGGGCCCCTTCTCTTTTAGCGTCCATGGCATTGTGTAGACTTTGACCAATTCCTACATGAAATGTCTATGTGGTTCAAATTCCAGATGAAATGCTTGAAGTGGAATATTGGAATGACAAAATAAAAATGATTTATTTTATACAAATATTTTCATGACTGCCAAGAAACAATTTTGTTATACTTTATGGAAGTTACAACATGTGTGCTTCCTTGTTGAACAATGCACAGTTAGTATGTTTATTGTTATGATCCAGCAGGGGACAATAAACATTTAAAAAGTCCAAACATCTTGTTTTAACCAATAGAACTACACCACAAGATTCCACTTTTAGCAAAATGCATAGTTCATTATGCATTGAACAAATTAAATAAAACAAATATAAATAAGATAACACTATGACTTCTAATAATTAGAAATGTATGTTACGCACTCAAGTTTAATTTCCCCAGGAATTACCTTATACATTCGTCATTAAGTTATTTGTTTCTGTAGAGACCACTCTGTATGGTCTCTACAGAAACAAATAACTTAATGACTAATGTATAAGGTAATTATTGTGTACGCAACCATTTTCTAGAAGATTTTCCTTAGCTTCTATTATTCTCATTTCATTTACTCTCTCTTTAGTGTGGCTGCCTCAGTCTCTTTCTGGTTAATTTTCCCATACTTCACAACTCACTTAGCTGATTACTTTTTTTTTCATGAGACTCTGTGGAGCACTGTTCAGACGAGGCAATTATTCAGCTTCTGTTCCCTCTCAAAATTCGAACTGAGATTAAGCTTCTCCCACCTTCTGCCATGTGAATTATGATTTTTTTTTTTTTGCTTATAGTGCCATCCACACTATCATTTACTTTGTGAACTTTGAGCTGTGAACCATATGAGGTCCAGATTGCAATTAGCGCTCTCAGCAGATACCCATATAAATTGAAAATGGAGAAACTCCCTAACCTTCCATTGATCTCCATAACAACATAGCCTGTTCTGGGTTGTCTTCAACTGACTTAGTTAATTATCCCTAATTTATAATTTCATCTTTGATCTAATGGGTTTTGCAATCTTTTAGCATTCACTAAATACTTTAATTTAGTTCTAACTCCCAGAACAAAACATCTCACTGGAATGTTCTTCTTTGCAAAAATTGCAGATCTTAGGTCTCCAGCTAAGCAAGCCACTTGCTGTTTTATAGGTCTTAACTTTCTAGCTGTTAACCTATTCTATTCTGATTTTTTTTAAACCTACAACCTAAGTATTCTAATACACATAAACCATGAGTTAAATATTCACAACATTATAAAAGATTACAAGATCTTTTAAAAGATATTCTGTCTATTCAGGTGCAAGCCAAGCAACATTGCCTTCCGATAAAACAAGACACTTTGGAGAAACTGCAATTGCATATTGAAGCAATAATTTTATCACTACCAGAAGACCTACAGAGCATCTTGCTAAAAAATGGCACAACATGATTTTTGCAACATTATCCTGAAAGACATTTATTTAGGAACAGCACAAAAAACACTCCAGAACAGTATTGAAAAAAGGGAAGAAAATACCCTACAATGCTAAGGAAAATTGGAAGACAAAGTGGATTTTGGTTGGTAACCTTTTGAGAAGATTCATCAATATGAGCATGATTCTGTCAAGTGAAGAAACAGTCATCAAATCACTGTTTAAGCTGAGTGTGTTTGTGTGTGAAATGTCTGTGACTATTTTAACAATCAAGTTTCACAATGTGGTGCTGGTAGCTACCATTGATGAAGTTGGTGTCTGCATTGTATGCCAATGGAAAACAACAGTGGGAGTTTTACTACTAACATTTATATTGCAAATAATGTATTGATATATAGGCTGTGCAAATACCAGTGCTGGTATTTTGCTTAGAAGCATATTTTAATTGCTTACTTTTTATATAAATGTCTATTCTCATATGAATTACTACTAAAGTAACAGTAATTTGTACAATTATACACATATTTAAATAAATTGTGATTTAACTTTTAAGAACAGGATATTCACAAACACATTTTAAATAACAAAGATGTGACTGAACTTCATTATTTTTACCAAAGCACCTTGTCAATAACTATACAAAATTTCAAATAAACTTTACACTATTTTAATTAATACAGTTTATTTTAGTTTATAAATAATATAGCCCTTAATATGTCAAAATATTACAACTTCGCAAACACTTTTTAAAGGTAGTTATTTCAACAAACACTCAAACTATTATGAACCAGAAATTCGATATTTGAATGACCCATTAGTTTCATTTGATGGAAAAATTCTAATCTGAATATTGGAGAAATCTCTCCTGCTGTTTGTGCCAGGTGATCTACAATGTCCATATGGATAGACAGACAAGCCTTCAGTTTAATATATTTTAATGCATTATTAATAGGATGGCCCAATACTGCATTGACATAAGATTGTGTGTCCACCACAGGACTATAGTCTAGAAAAGCAAGTACTACCAGCTAACCCAAATTAACATGAAAGATTATTCTTACAGCTCAGTCACTTGATTGATTTTCATATTTTTACATTTGTAACTGGACAAGTTATTTGTACAGTTAAATTTCTGAGTACTTGAATGGTAAGTCATAGAGGTTTACAGCATGAAAATAGGCCTTTCTACCCAACTTGTACAAGCTGTCCTTTTTTTAAAACCCCTAAACTAATCCCAATTGCCTGCATTTGGCCCGTATCCCTCTATACCTATCTTACCCATGTAACTAAATGCTTTTTAAAAGACAACATTGCACCCGCTTCTACTACCTCTGGCAGCTTGTTCCAGATACTGACTCAGAAGTATTTCAAGATTTTAGCTAAATTGAACAAATATTCTGATATCATGATGTACACTGTTTTTAGCAGAGAATGAAAATGTCAGAACAATTTCACCCCACTGAACACCACCCTCAGTGGTTTTCAGTGAGTCATTATTTAACAATGACCTCAGAAATATATGTTCCAGACCTTCCTCTTTATCTAGATTGACATACAATCACAGGAAATTTTAAAATTCAGTGGCAGGATAAACTATTGAAATTATAAACAAAATATTCTGCAACAGATTACAGTAGCTTCTACCAAGTTTAGATTAAAACTTAATCATTGAACTTTAGAAAAGCTATCCACACTTTTCTAAGTGAGGACCATGAATTTCAATTTCAACTGTCAAAATATCAATTCTGTATTTTGAAATGTCTATTTGACATCTTGCTGGACCTGAAAATAAGATTAACTGAAACGCAGTTTTGTGCCTTTAGATGTAACAAAACCTACGTACATGAAAAAAACTTCACATTGTTTTGGAACTGTTTCAAAAGATTTCACGTAATAAACCATACAAGAATTAGTGATGCAAATGGGATAATAGTTCAATATGTTGAGTATCTAACAGTGTGAAACAAAATTAGATGTGGATTCATTACCACAATTTTTGTATCGGTGACTGCCCAATCTCAACACAGATTGAGAGTGAAGACCAAACACTTTGTTCCAAGAAACAGTGAATAAAATGACAAATTAGGGCTACAATTACGCCAACTTTGTATCAATCAGTGCAAACTGGCTCTATAGTCCAGTGAAGTAAGTATTAGCCAACCCTAAAGTGATTGAAGTGGTATATGCTTCCAGAAAATAGAAAAGTAGTAAGAGTATTTCATGATCAATTAAAATTCTGTAAAATACTATTGAGGTTACTGAAGTAAACAAGTCTGTAAATACTTACTCAACTGCTGTAGGTTGGACTCTTAAATCAATGTAAAATTGAAATTTGTTTCATAGATTTTTTTTGTATTTTCCCTTTTGAGCCCATGATAGCTTGTCAAAGACATCATTATTCCTGTATGGTTGTTAAGGAAAGAAATCCTGGTATTCTTAAAAGTCTCTTAAGCTATTAATTAATTGGTTTTTGAAAAAAGTTCAGTAATCTTTATTGCTGTTTTCCCACAACCCCTTTTCTGTTTCCATTGGTTCTATAAATTGTCTGACTTCCCTTTTTCATTAACCAGTGCTTTATTTAAGTCTGCTGGAAATCTTTCAAAACAGCTCTTTCCACCAAATCAACCTCATCACAAACTGTCTTCCTGTTGAATCCACTCCTGCAGTCTTTTCTCTTCTGCCCATTATAGTACAATATCTCATCCAACCTCCTGCCAAATCAATCGAAGTGCAGGTGTTCAACCTAATGAATGTGTCCCACTGCAACTCACGCATCCCGCTTTCCACCCAATAAAACTTAATAATGAAATCTCACCCAGTGCTCCACTTAATACAATCTCCCATCTGCAGAGTATTTCTCATTTCAGTAAAGCCTAGTACAGTCTCTTCCTGACACGCCAAATATATCCCACTGGTTAACTATCCAGCAAATATATCAAATCAGGAGCTTCACCCCACATTTCCACACTCTATCACCACCCCACTCTCAATCAATCTCATTACCTTCCTCATATATCCATCCCTCTAGCATCCTGTACAGTGTCACAATCAGATGAGGGGGGTTGAATGGCTCCCTATTTCCCTTCTCATTTGGTGGCAATAGTTTTTAAGAAGTATATACTTGCCAATTTAGTAAATATTTAACTGTTTACATGCTGTGATTATAATGGAATCAGACAGGTTTTCTTGAGTTTAACAAAATTATAGTTAATCAATTTAAGAAAATAATAGAACTTTCACACACAGAAAAGGTCACATTTACACAAACAGATTTCAGAATGAAAAAGGATAAGTTAGTTTTACACGAGTTTATAAGAATTAAAGAAATGTAGAGTCTATAGTTTGAGGACTTGGCTAGCTTCAGGACAAATTCAGTAGTCCCAATGCTTCTGATTTAAAGATGTGGATGGCTGATTTGGTTGTTCTTCAGGATAAGGGAGTGCTGGGTGAAATTATGTTAAGAAGCTTCAGTCTATAGCAGGGGATTTGCTGGATGGTCACGATCAGTAACAGGAATCAAAGATAGAAGAAGGAAGGAAAGACCCCACCCTGGATCTCCTGTCACTATGAACTAATTGGCTGTTACTGCAGAGAAAGCAGAAGCTTAAATATATAAAAAGTGGTGCTGTCACCTGATTGACAACCAAAGTTAAATCACTGGGTGACATTCGTGTATTCCACCTTCCAAGTTTAATCAGCTCATGTCTGAGAATCTCCCTCACAGCAAGGGTCCAATTATTAAAGTGATCGGGTATAAGACATTCCCATCAATTCTCAGTTAGTTGATGTCTGGAGTTCCCTCGCTAGGCTGGGGTCCTATTAGGAACAGAAGAACAGGAGTAAGCTATTCAGCCCATTGAACTTACTCCTCCATTTAATACAATCATGGCTGATCGGACATTTCAATGCCTTTTACACAGACTAACCCCATCACCCTTAACGTTGACAGATTTCGGATTAACAATCTCTGCTTTAAACATACTTACTGAGCTTCCACAACCCTCTGGGCTAGAAAATTCCAAAGATTCACAACGCTCTTTGTAAAGGAATATCTACTCATCCCAGTCTTAATTAGCATCCCCCTTATTTTGAAATTGGACCCTGATTCTAGACTCTCCAACCATGGGATTTTACTTTACTAGATAACTTTTCATGAGGTTTTTCATCAAAAACTTCCAAAAATTCAAATATACAATGTCCATTGACTCTCTTATCAATTTTATAACTAACATTGTCAAAAACCTTTGTTAGTCAAACAAGATTTCCTATTCATAAATTCATGCAAAATATGCCCAGTCATATCATTATTGTCCAAATGTCCATTTATCACAGCTTTTAAAATCAAGAAGGTGAATGGAATGTTGGCCTTAATAGCGAGGGGCATAGAATATAAAATACCAGAGATGAAGGGGTTAGAATATGAGGCGAGATTGAATAGACTGGGCCTGTGCTCGTTAGCGTTTAGAAGGCTGAGGAAGGATCTTATAGAGACTTACAAGATAATAAAGGGGCTAGATAGGATAGAGGTAGAGATTCTTTCCTCTTAGAAAGGAAAACAGAACTAAAGGGCACAGCCTCAAAATAAGGGGAGGTGCAGTTTAGAACGGAGTTGAGGAGGAACTTCTTCATTCAAAGGGTGGTGAATCTCTGGAATTCTCTGCGCATTGAATTGGTGGAGGCTACCTTATTGAATATATTTAAGTCACGGATAGATAGATTTCTGATAGACAAGGGAATTAAGGGTTATGGGGAGAAAGCGAGTAAGTGGAACTGATCCACTTCAGATTCTCCCTAGTCCCTTGGATCTTTGCATCAGAGAGATTTTCTGTATTTTCCTAAGTCAAAACAGACACAAAATAGTAATTTAGCATTTCTGCCATTTCTCTATTTCCCATTATGAATTCTCAATTGAACAGTTCGGTTGAATGGTTTCTCTTGTCCAGTTGAATACTTCAGTCGACTGTTGTGGTACCTTGGTAATGAGAATGGAATACTTAAGTGATACCTATTTCCCAAGTTACTGAACCTGATTGATCATTATACACATGCTGACACCATCCCATGGATTGGAATATTGAACATGCAACATTGCAAATTGGGGTAGCCATCTTTAGGTCCAGGTTCAAGTCACCTTTCGTCTGTTTAATAAGTCTCATGTTTTTAAAAGTTTGATTTAAATTTCCAGTCAGTGAATTAAAAATCATTTGACATAAAACATGATTTTGTTACAATAGCTAATCCAAATTGATAAGATGTCACTACGCTCCCCCAAGAATCCATCCCAATAGTATTAAAGTTTCAATGTCACAAGCAGGCTTACATTAACACTGCAATGAAGGTACTTGAAAATCCCCTAATTGCCACATTCCAGCACCTGTCCGGGTACACTGAGGGAGAACTTAGCATAGCCAATGCACCTAACCAGCATGTCTTTCAGACTGGGAGGAAACCAATGCAGACACATGGAGAACGTGCAGACTCCACACAGTGACCCAAGCTGGGAATTGAACCTGGGTTCATGTGAGGCTGCAGTGCATAATCAACAGTATTCTCTCACCCACACGCATCTACTGGGAAAAAACAAAATCCCACATAAGAGAGATAAAACAATGTGATTAGAAGGGAAGACTAGCTGTACAGAGTAGTTCAGAGGTAGAGAACATTGAACTGGGGCAAGGGGGAAAATATTGAGACAGATGAAGATAGGTTATTGATGGATTTATCTAGCTGTTCAATCAGTTGTTGATCAATTTCTCAATTGCTATGCGTCTATTCTCTAATTCCCTAAAATTCTCTACTTTTCTTCTAAAAACCTATCTCTTTGATCAACATTTTAGTCACTTTCCGATTTCTCCTATGGCTTATGGATATTTTCAGACACAAGACATAGGAGCAGTAGTAGACCGTCTGGCCCATCGAACCTACATCACCATTCAGTGAAGTTGTGATTGATTTGATATGATAATCCTCAATTTCACTTTCCTGCCTTATCACCATAACCCTTGATTCCTTTACTGATTAAGTGTGTTCAAGGCAGAGATAGGTTTTTAATGACCCGGCCTCTATTAGCACTCTGCAGCAAAGATTTACACAGATTCATTACCTTCTGAGAGAAGAAATTCCTCCTCATCTCCGTCTTAAATGGATGACCCCTTACTCTGAAATTATGCACTCTGGTTCTAGAGTTTTCCAAAGGGAAAGCAATTTCTCAGCATTTACCTTGTCAAGTCCCCCGAGAATCTTTTATACCTCCATAAAGTGGCCTCTCATTCTTCTAAACTCCATTGAGTACATACCTAACATACTCAACTTCTCGTAAGAAAATCCCTCCATACCCGCTAGGATCAATCTAATAAACTTTCTCTGGACTACCTCCAGTATACCTTTCCTTAGATAAGGAGACCGAAACCGTACACAGTATTTCAGGTGTGATCTAACTAATGCCTTGCATAAGTTTAGCAAGATTTACCTATTTTTATATTCCATTCCCTTTGAAATAAAAGCCAGCATTCCATTTGCCTTCCCTGTTACCGAGTGAACTTGCATGATTTTTGTCACTTAGGCTGAGGATCTTCATGCCTTTCTCCATTTAGATAATATGCAGCTCCTTTATTCTTCCTACCAAAGTGTATAACTTCACATTTCCTTACATTATATTCTATCTACCAAGTTTTTGCCCACTCACTGATCCTGGCTATAGCCTCCAAAGACTTTTTATCATCCTTGCCACTTGCCTTTCCACCTATTTTTGTGATATCTACAAACTTGACAATAGTGCATACACTTCTCTTGTCCAAATCATTAATACATATTGTAAATTGGTTTTGGACAAAGCTTGGCACAATATTGAGGGCTGAAAGGCCTGTACTGTGTTATATTGTTCTATGTTCCATGTTCTAAATAATTGTTTTATCAATATTTCTCTTGTTAAATGTTTTGGAACATTTACTAAATTTTAATGCATTATATTAATGTTAGTTGTTCTAAGAAGTGGGGATACTTAATGATGATTGCACAATATTCAGTTCCATCACAGTTTAGATAATGAAGCAGTGTATGCCTCTATGTAACCACCTCAGGATCAGGATCCAGATTTGAACTGATAAGTGGCAAATTACTTTTGTGTAACACAAGTAATTTGCATTAACCATCTCCATCAAGAAAATATCAAATTATCTTTCCTTACCATTTAATGACATTACCACAGTAAATTCCCTATAATCAACAGCCTTGGGATTAACATTGACCAAGAATTTAATTTGACTAATTAGTGATACAAAAGCAGATCAGAGATTGGATATTCTGTGCCAAAATTTGCCTCCATCACCTATGTGCCACAAGTTAATAGTAAGATGCAATATTCTTACCTTGCCTGGATTAGTGCAACTGCAAGAACATACGAGAAGCTCAACACTCTCCAGGAGAAAGTTCAATCAGCATTGAAGTAATATAACTGCAGTACATGTTCTTTGAAAAAGAAAGCCTTGCAGCTTATTCCAATCCTGCAATCTATCACCTAGAAGGACAAGGGCAACTTGGAAAAAGGACTGCCATTGTCCCCTCCCAGTCACACGGAATCCAGACCTGGAAATATTCGTTCATTGATGGTGCACCAAAATCCTGTAATTCCCTATCTTACAACACCGTAGACTGCAATGTTTCAAGTGGGGAGCTCACCACCCATATTTTAAGGATTAAGGATGGTCAGTGGATGGTGGCATTGCTAGCAATGTTTGAATTAGTAAAGAATAATGGACAGAAGTATAGCAGATAAATTTCTGTGCAGAGAAACGTGAAGTGATTCATTTTGGTTGAAAGAATGATGAGAGACAATGTTAAAAAATGGTATAAGTTTAAAAGAATTATAAGAACAGATGCTAGGGTGTGTACACATACGTCTGAAGATGACAGTAATAGTTGAGATGCTAAAATTCATGGTATTCTTAGCTCTGTAATAGACACTGAGAACACTATAAGCAGATGAATTAGGAGAAACTCATAACACTGGTTTGGACCTAGCTGGAATATTGTGACGAATTCTAGGAACTACATGGAGAGTAAAGTATTAACATTACAAACATACAACAGGATGTTGATGTAATTATGATGTCAGATCACATGACTGAAGAAAAATCTGGGAGGCGAGTACCTGGAACCTCGTGCAGAAGTCCAATGTTCGCTGTAATTAAAGAGTAATGGGATGTAGTTCTGTGGCTTTGAGAATCAGATTTGAGGGGGTAGTACCCCAAATATTGCACTGAAGAAGCCCTCTTGGAACTCCTCAAGTAAGCAATTGAACAGAAGTACTGATTTCATCTGGAAATTGCGCTGCGCTAGGAACCATCTGATAGCACAATTTTTCACTAACTTGAGATGGTTCCGCCAGCATCACGCAAATAGTCATCAGAAAAAGATGAAAAAAATGCAACCTCTTGCAACTTTTGTGTAACTATTTTAGCAGAATGATCCCCACGTGGGACTCTTGCCCCCACCTTTGGGCACACATCGTTCCCTCAACCCATTGCGTACGTCTCCACGCTCTTCCCCCCACCTCACGGTGGTTCCCCCTTGCTCCGATTCTGCATCTCACTGTGATTACCCATCTTACCCTATATCCCTTCCACAATACAACAGTTTTCAGCCTGCACGTCTGTTCTTCTCCCGCCTCCCTATCAGTCTCTAAACCATCCTCTGTTGCTCCCATTGGTCTCCACAACCCCCAGGCAGTCGCTGCACATTCCATTCAAGTATTTATGTCTCCCCATCAGTCTTTACGTCCAGTTAGTCTACAACATGACTTCATCATTGTCTACACTCCTGAGTCACTACACCGCCCTCTCTCCCTCCAATCTCTACATCACCCCCTCTTCCAGTTTCAATATTGCCCCGCTTCCCCTTCCAGTTTCTACATTGCTCCCCCTCCCCCTCCCCCTCCCAGTTTCTACATTAACGCCCACCCGGTCACGGTGGCAAAGTGGTTAGCGCTGCTGCCTCACAGTGCCCAATGACCCAGGTTCGATTCACTGCTTGGGTCACTGCCTGTGCGGAGTCTGCATGTTCTCCCCATGTCTGTGTGGGTTTCCTCCAACATTCTAAAAGACGTGCTAGTTAGATGCACTGATGGTGCTAAATTCTCCCTCAGTGTTACCCGGACGGGTGCCGGAGTGCGGCGATTTTATTGCAGTGTTAATGTAAGCCTACTTGTGACACCAATAAAATAAAGTTAAAACTCGAGGTCATCTCGGCCTCACCCAGACCTGGGTCGGGACATTGGGTGAACAGGATACCAGAGGGAGCGAAAACGACGAGCCGGCGGCCCACCGACTCCGGGTCTTTCGGTTGTTGGGGGCGGGGCTTAGTAAACGTCTCCGCCCTTGGTTTTGCGACAGGCTGGCCGGTTCCGCTTTACGGCGTGTCGTGATTGGCTCCGCGTTGGCTCTCTGACGTGGCAGCGGCGGTGCGAGCAGTCGGAGCGGTAGCGCGAGTGGGGCGCCATGGGGCTTTCGTTGTCCGGGATCTTCCAGAGACTCTTCGGCCAGAAGGCGGTCAGGATATTAATGGGTAAGTCTGGGGAAAGAAGGAGGGAGGGAGAAGCGAATGAGTGAGGTACCCCCTTTTTCCTCCACATCCTTCCTTCTGTTAGGAGCCGCGGATCCCTCGGCGGCGGTTGCCTGGACCTAGCGCCTCGGCCTTCTTTACCTTTGTTCAGTTCCGATTCAGCGGCTGGGCTCGTCGCAGGGCCGTCCTTCCACAAAGTCTGGGTGGGGAGACTGTCTTGAAGACAGCCCGGCCCGACCTACAATGTGTCGGAGCCAGGCTTCATGGGTAAAGCTGCAGCTAACTGGAATTACTGGACTGCATACTCGCAGATCATGGGCACTTGTGATGTTGGAAGCGGTTTCTTTTTGTTTTGTGGTTCCAGCCAGCGACCAAGGTGCTCCAAACTAATACTGCGGATACTGGAATCTATATCAAAAACAGAAAACTGCTGGGACAGACTCAACAACTCTGACGAAGGATTTACCTGACTCGAAACACTCTTTCCACAAATGTTGTCAGACCTGCTGACTTCCTCCCGTATTTTCTGTTTGCGCTCCAGTATAACTTGTTTTTGTGGTAAATAGTGGTGTGGATGCTGGGAGTAACTTCCGTACCGTCATAGTCGTCTGAGAACACAAACGTGGCCTTGGTTCAACATTCTCATCGGAAAGATATCTAACTACTGCATTACTCACTGTCCCGCAATAACCGGTCTCCGACCGAATTAGGTGGATTTTAGAGTTAAAAGGGGAGGCTATCAACACTATAACTTCTATTGGAGTAAATTAAGTGCCAATAGCTTGCAGCCAGCGCACGTATAAACACCTAAATCTGCCATTTGGGTTGTTCTGTTCCTCCACATGCTTCATGATACTGGTGTCTCGATAGAGATTTGGGAGTCTGAAGTTGTACTTGTTAGTACTACTAGTTGTACTACTAAAAGTGCTAGAAAAGGCTGTGGATTGAATATTCTGGTTAAATAGATTGACCAGAGTATGCTAAGTCTTATTGTGCCATTCCTTTCTATCCTGAAAACTAATGTTCCCTGGCCAACAATACTAAGCTTTTGACCGGCAACTCTCAAATGCGCTTGACATTTGGCTATTTTGGTGCCAAATTTGATTGTCAGCCCACATATCTGTTCCAGTACCAAGACTGCTCATTTCCAACTCTAACATTGTCCAGTTTCTCCCTGCCCTATGTCATCCATCTCTGAAACCTTCATTCATGCTTTTTGCCTCTAGACTTGCTTCAATGATCTCATGGTCACATCCTGTCTTTCACCATCTATAAACTTGGAACTCACCCAAAAAGTAACCTAACTTGCACTAAATCCCATTTATCCATCCTCTGGTGTACCAAAATCTTGATTTTGAAATATTATTTTCAAGTCTCTGGCCTTGCCCCCATCATTTCTACACTCCTTCCAGTGTTACATTCCTTCAAGATTTCTGCACTCTTGCAATTTAGCCCTCTTGCACATCCCTGATTTTAAGTGATCTGCCATTGACAACCACGTAAGAATTTAGCAACACCAATTTTAAGTCCAACCGATTTATTTGATAGTAAAATTGCGAGCTTTCAACACTCTGTGTCTTCGTCAGGCAAATGCAGTGTTCTGGTCTGCAATAGCACACATATCAACACAGAGAGTCACAGATTGCTGATTAGAATGCGAATCCTTACATCTAACCTGCTATTCAGTGTTAAAGTGGCTAACAATGTGTGTGAAGGGATCCTGAGCATTGGTTATAGAATTTGTATTTTCTCCAGACAGCACAGTAAGTGAGGTTTTTTGCTAACCCAGGCAAGTTACGGGGTACAGATAGGTGTCATGAAGCCAAGATCCCTATTACAACCTCAAACAGATCATTGTTCACAGCAAACTACCCAACCTTCAGGAGAACGGTGACCACAATACCACACAACCCTGCCACAGCAACCTCTGCAAGACATGCCGGATCATAGACATGGACAACATCATCAAACGTGAGGATACCATTCACCAGGTACACGGTACATACTCTTGCAACTCGGCCAACGTTGTCTACCTAATATGTTGCAAGAAAGGATGTCCCGAAGCATGGTACATTGGGGAGACCACGCAGACACTACGACAGCGGATGAATGAGCATCGCTCAACAATCACCAGGCAAAACAGTTCCCTTCCTGAGGGCAAACACTTCGGCAGTCATGGGCATTCGGCCTCCGACCTGCGGGGAAATGTTCTTCCAGGGGGCCTTCGTGACACACGATAGCGCAGAGTCGCTGAGCAGAGACTGATAGCCAAGTTCTGCACACATGAGGACGGTCTTAGTAGGGATCTTGGCTTCATGACACACTATCTGTAACCCCCGTAACTTGCCTGGGTAGCAAAAAACCTCACTTACTGTGCTGTCTGGAGAAAATACACAATTCTCTAACCAATGCTCAGGATTCCCTTCGCACACATTGTCAGCCACTTTAACACTTGAATAGCAGGTTAGATGTAAGGATTCGCATTCTAATCAGCAATCTGTGACTGTCTGTGCTGATGTGTGCTATTGCAGACCAGAACACTGCATTTGTCTGACGAAGACACAGAGTGTTGAAAGCTCGCAATTTTACTATCAAATAAATCGGTTGGACTTAAAATTGGTGTTGCTAAATTCTTACTGAGTTCTTACTACCCCAGTCCAACACCGGCATCTTTACATCATTGACAACCACACCATTGTCACTGAGGCCAAAAGTTTTACATTGCCTCATTCAACTTCTTCAGCTTTCTCAGCACTTTTATGATGCTCTTTAAATTCTCCCTTTGTATGCACATTTTTAATCATTTGTCACAACATGTGGCTCGTGTATATAAAAAAAAATTTGTTTCATTGCTTTCCTGTGATGTTACAATAGAAATGCTATGCAAATGCGAGTTGACAAGAGCCAAAGAACCTCCTGACATTGAAAAATTAACTTTTATACACTGGGGTCTCGGTGTTTCAGAAGTTTTTTTTATTTCGCTCGTTATTCTTTCTTTGCTTTCATGTTATTGTTTGATATTGAATTAAATATTCTAACTTACACTTCCTTCTTTCAAATCTGTAATGGTTGTCAAGCATTCTTCAAACTTACTGAAAGGGTGCATAGTTGCTTGTCCCATTTACAGTTTCCAGATCCCAGTGGTGGTTGCCAAAATTGAATTCTAATCACTGCAAATTCCCCTGCCAAAGGCTTTGAAAAGTCTGGCTAAGTGTTTCAGTTAACAGCATTAGCCATTCATTGTCTGCTGACTATAGAATGAATACAAACCCCTTCTAGAGGTTATGTTTGGCTGTAATGTGGGTTCTAAAATGATTGTGAATGGTGTGAACCTTTAAAGAGAAGTTTTTAACCACTTACCTAATGTTCCATTGAGGAAATTCTAATCTCCTTGAAACTGATTTTGTGTGATCCTGAGGCATTAATGAGTCGCTACATTTTGAGCTATAAATTTTAAAACGTAATCATACACAAATATACAGGGGCCCACAATTTCCTGGTTCCAGCAGATTAACTGTAACTACTGTTGAAGAATTTCTCTGATCCTGAACTAGTTTTGTATTTGTGGAATGGCAAATTCCTCCATCCTGTGCTAGAAGTCCATTTCTCTTTATTTTAAGTGTGATATATCAGCTTTTGCCTTAATTCCATGTGTGTGTGCCAAGGATCCAGGTGCAATTCTGTCCTTGGTGGCTGTCAGAGTTTGCATATTCTCCCTGTGTCATCATGGGATTCCTCCAGGTGGTCTGGTTTCCTCCCATACTCCAAAGATGTGCAGGTTAGGTGGATTGGTCATGCTAAATTGCTCCTTAGTGTCAGGGGATTAGCAGGGTAAATATGTGAGGTTACGGGAATAGGGCCTGGATGGGACTGTTGTTGGTGTGGACTCACTGGGCCGAATGGCATCCTTCTGCACTGCAGGGATTCTGTATTCCAATCTTTATTTCCTGTAAAATTAAAGCACTAACAGTTATTTCTGGTTTGCTGTCTACAAGAATTTTGATAGTTTGCAGTTTTGCCTGCTTGATATCATTGTTACTAGATGTGCAAAATTCCCAAAAGCTGGAGCAAGAATAAATTGGAAAAATGAAACACACCACATAATTGAATTTTCCTAGACATCACTGAGGAGCATTGCCATGTACTGTTGATCACAGAATTCAGATGATTGAGAAGAGAGTTTCAGATTGCTGGGGTATTGGGACCAATTCTGGGGGAGGTGTGATCTGGACAGATTACACCCGGGCAGGACTGCAACTGACATACTTACAAGATGTACTTGCAAAAGTACTGGGTAAGGTTTTAAACAAATATGGGAATAAGAGCTTATTTAAAATTTAGAGCAGGGGCAATCAAGAACAAGAGAAGGAGTCTAGGAGGATAAGAACAGCGATAGGTAGTGAAATGAAAGGCCAGAATCTGATAAGGACGTATTTTTTAAAAAGTAGAAATGTGACGAGGAACGTTAAAAGGCTTTGAGGGTTTGTACCTGAACACCCAGAGCATTCAAAACAAAATGGATGCATTTGTTGTGCAGATGGATGTAAAGGGGGTGTGATATAGTTGAGATGGTGGAAACATGGCTCCAAAGTGACCAAGGACGGGAACTAAATGTGGAGGGCTATTCAGTGTTTAGAAAAGATAGCCAGAAAGGGAAAGGTAATGGAGTTGTATTGTTGATTTAAAGAAGATACTGATACAATAATGAGGAAATATATTAGCACATATAATGTGGAGTCTATATGGTTCGACTTAAGAAACAGTGGCAAAAAACACTTGTGGGGATGGCATGCAAACCACCAAGCTAATGGTAATGTATGTGATAAAGCAACATTTGATTATGGGTGACTTTAATCTTCATATAGATTGAGTGAGTCACAGTATAGTAGAGGAGGAAATTCTGGAGTGTATAGAGGATGGTTTTCTGAATGGTTTCTCAATGTATTCAATGAGGAAACAGACCATATTGGACTTGGTATTGTGGAATGAGAAAAAATTAGTTGGCAGTCTAGTTGTGCAAGGACCTTTGGGGATGAGTCACCACAATATGATAGAATTTTTTTTATCAAGATAGATAGTGAGGTAATTGATTCTCAGATTAGGGTCCTGAATCTCAATAAAGGCAACTAATTTACGAGGTATGAGTTGGACTGAGAAACATTATTGAAAGGCAGAGTTGTTGACAGGCAAAGGCAGAACATTCCAGAACAAACAAGTGAACTCCATAAGTTGTTTATCCCTATTTGGTGTGAGTAGAAAGGGACATGTAGCCAAACCTGCTTACAGGGGAATTGGAAATTGCATTAGATTCAAAGAAGAAGCATACAAATTGGCAAGAAAAGGCAAAAGGCCTGAGGATTGGAGCAGGTTGAAATTCAGCAAAAACTGGCAAAGTAAGTTGGTGGGGAATGTAAAAACTGATTGTAAATGTTTCAATAGGTATGTAAAGAGATTGACAAAAGTTAATGTAAGCCCTTTACAATTAAAAATGGGTGAATCATGATGAAAGAAGTGACTAAGGAACTAAATTTGCATTTTCCTTCTGCCTTCACAAAGGAAGACATGAATAATGTACTGGAATTCTGAAAAACATGTTTAGTAGATCATTGGACATTTTCCAAAATTTTTTGGACTCTGGAATTTTTCCTACAGTTTGGAGGGTACCTAATGGAAGCCTGCTATTCAAAAAGGGAGGTAGAGAGAAAATGGGGAACTATAGACCAGTGAGCCTAACATTGAAAGAAGGGAAAATGCTAGAGGCTATCATCAAGGGTTTCATAGCATAATATTTGGAAGACAGTGGTACAATCAAAGTCAGCAGCTATTTATAGGAAATAATGCTTGACAAATCTACTGGAATTCTTTGAGGGTAACCAGTTGGGAACCAGCAGATATGGCTTATTTAGTTGTTCAGTGGAATTTTGATAAGGTTGCACTTGGATTACTATATAAAGATAAAGCACATGGAATTGTGGATAGTGTCTTGAGATAGAGCTGGTTAGCAAACATAAAGCAAAGAATTAGAATAAATGTGTGTCTTTTCTACATGGCAGGTAGTGACCAATGGGGTATCATAGAGATCTGTGCTGGGACCCCAGCCCTTCACACTATTAATGATTTTGATGAGGGGACTAAATGTACTTTCTCCAAATTTGCATATGATACAAAGTTGGGTGGGAAGAGAAGATGTGAGGAGGGTGCAGAGATGCTTCAGAGTGATTTGGCTAGGCTGAGTAAGTGGGTATATGCATGGCAGATGCAGCATAATGTGGATTAGCAAATCTAGGAATGCAGACTATTATTTGGGTGTAAATTGAAAGAGGTGGGTACACAGCAAGACTTTGGTGTCGTCATGCAATATTCACTGAAAGTAAGTGCACAGGTACAGCAGGCAGTAAAGAAGGCAAACAGTATGTTGATCTTCATAGCAAGAGAAGTTGAGTATAAAAATAAGGATTTTTACTGCAATTGCATAGGACATTCGTGAAGCCATACCTAGAGTATTGTGAAAAAATTTTGGTGTCCTTATTTGAGAAACAATGTCCGTGCTATAGCTGGAGTACAGCAAAGGTTTGTCAAAGTGATTCCTGGAATGGCAGGTTTCATATGATGAGAGACTAAGTCGATTAGGATTATATCCATTGGAGTTTAGATTCTAGAGAGAAGGGCTCCCAAGGGTGTAGGAGCCCAAAACTAGGGGTCATAGTTTGAGGATAAGAGAGAAACCTTTTAGGACAGGGGTGAGGAGAAATTTCTTCCACCAGAGAATGGTGAAAGTATGGAATTTACTACCACAGAATGTAGTTGAGACTAAAACGTTGTGACTTCAGAAAGAATCAGATACTGCTATTTGAGGTAAGGGGATCAAGGGATCTGGAGGGGATAGGTGAGATCAGTTAATACATTTGATGATCTTCCATGAATTTTGAAGAAAGCTGAATGACCTCCTGTTTTCTATGTATGTTTCTATGAAAACTAAAATAGCTGACATATATTCTAGTTATCATTTCCATATAAAATTTTAAACAAGGGTTTTTGATTTCAGCAATTCACCATGTAGTTTTCAGAATAAATATATATAAGCATATGATAATTATTTAAGTAAAATAAGCACTAATTTGTTCTATTTGTTTCTTGTACTAGTTGGTTTGGATGCTGCTGGTAAAACAACCATCTTGTACAAACTGAAGCTAGGTGAAATTGTAACAACTATTCCAACTATTGGTAAGTAAGAATTATAATGCATTGTTGGTTGCATCTGACAACCAAAGGGCTATCAATAAAACATACCTTATTTGTCTCTTGACTGTTGATTATTTTTAATTGCTATCTCACCACATTTTGCCAGATCTTTTTCTACCCAAGTATCTGCCGAATGCAGCAGCAAGAGAAACAGTCAGTCATGTAAATTCAGTAAGGGTGTTCTTACTTCAACTTCTCAAATTCT
The DNA here is from genome assembly GCA_024679065.1 of Sphyrna mokarran. Lineage (NCBI taxonomy): Eukaryota > Metazoa > Chordata > Chondrichthyes > Carcharhiniformes > Carcharhinidae > Sphyrna > Sphyrna mokarran. Next base: position 110,028,304 of record JAGIQG010000003.1, read on the forward strand.
ATTTGAATAGTTGCAATTTGTGATGGATTTGGGTGTCTGGTCTGTCATGTCATCTGGCATGAGAGTTGAGTCTGCACTGATTCATGTTAGCAGATGTTAACATATTGAGTAGGCACCCAAACACACATGTAATTTAGCCTCAATTCAGGTGAGTTTACAATGTCAGGGCTTGAAGGAATAAATGAAATAATTAATTAGAACCTAAATGTTTAGAATTTTTTTTAAAGATAGGTGTGTGAAATGCTATTGTTTACATGGTATTCATTTTTACTTTAATGTGCTACTGTATACATATGCCCTTCTGTAAAAAAAAAGTTAGTGATGTTAAAAAGATGCTTCAATTTTATGGTATTCATTGCTAATGAATGAAAATAATTTTAATGCCAAAAAATAAGTTTGAAGTGTGATCTGAATTAGTAGGTTACTTGTAATGAATGGGCAGACGCTTGTGATGTCTGTTAATGTACAAAGTAACTGCAATATAGCAATTCACTTATTATGCAAGTAATAAAAAATTGCAAAGATTGGAAATCTGAGATGAGGAAGGAGCACAACAGAAATGACATTTCTGCTTCAGATGCTTCTGTGCACTTTGTTTCAATCAGTCTTGAGTTGAGTTGTTGTAGTACTCTGTGCACGGGGTGTGTTAAGGAAATATGCTTTAAACTGGTCAGTTGTCTTGGAAGGTTACTTCTGAATTTCAGTGCTAATTTAAAGTGAAATAAACGTTAACTCTAGTCTTCAGTGCAGCAAGGGTTAGATTCTGAAATGCAGTAAAAAAAAAACTTTACTGTTAAAATATAAATTAATCTGTTAATGTAATAACAAGTATTTCTGAAATAATGTTTTATTCACAGCAAGTTTATTTTCCTTTCTGCAAAAATAAAGGAATAGACCAGCTTAGTTTTAAAGGCATAAATATCCCTGTCTATAGCGCAAGTTCAAACTATTTTGTGAATTGTTATTACACAAGCCTAGTTTATAGTGCACCTGTTCTTGTAGGAATGGCTTAAAAACTGCAAGCTAATTACAAATTAATTTGTTTATAATTTTGAATTTTTTTGACAGGATTCAATGTTGAAACAGTGGACTACAAAAACATATCATTCACTGTGTGGGATGTTGGTGGCCAAGACAAAATTAGACCTTTGTGGAGGCACTATTTCCAGAACACCCAGGTACTTAAATATTTTGATTGCTTAGAGCCTTGCAAGTTAGATTAAGCTTAAATGTTTTATCACAGAATCCCTACAATACGGAAGAAAGCCATTTGGCTCATTGAGTCTGCATCGGCACTCAAATTGTACCTTACCTAGGCCCACTAATCTTCCTAACTTACACATCTTGGGGCAATTTAACATGGCTAATCCACCTAACCTGCACATCTTTGGACTGTGGGAGGAAACTGGAACACCTGGACAAAACCCACACAATCGCAGGGAGAATGTGCAAACTCCACACAAATGATCATCCAAGGCAGGAATCAAATCCAAGTCCTTGGCACGAGAGGCAGCAATGCTGCCACCATGCCACTCCTATTGTGCTTAATTCACAAGTCTCATTTGCTCCTTTGTGATTGTGACAACTGATTCTCAAATCAGTTTGAATTCCTTTATGCTATAAAAGTTCTTTCTTTTTACTTTGTATTCCAACTGAGTTGATATCTGCATTTTGTGAAATTCTAACTTCAGTTTTTCATTAAAAAATTACAAAGGCCATGGCAGTTTTGAGTTCTGAATGTGTATTTCCTTATGATAAACTTGATAATTATTCAGGGTAAAAGAGAGATACACCACTATTCTTATTTTTCCTTGATACTTCCATGAATCCATCAGTTTAGGAAATAGCATGTTTGTATGCATTGCCCAGATCTAGGGGTCATAGTTTGAGGATAGTTTAAGTCCATTTACTAGTGTCACAGTAAGCTTATATTAAAACTGCAATAAACTTACTGTGAAAATTCCCTAGTTGTCACACTCCGGTGCCTGTTCAGGAATATTAAGGGAATGTTTAGCATGGTCAGTGCACACAGACTAAGGGAGGACATGCAGATTCTGCACAGACCAGGAATCAAACCTCGGTCCCTGGCGCTGAGGTAACAGTGCTAACCACTATGCCACCATGCAGTTAGATTTTTTATGGCTCGCTTTGATGTGGCTTTGCTCTGTGTATGCTACTGAAAGCCTCTAGCTCTTTTTCTGTTTACCTTATGCCAGGGGACTCAAACCAGCATGTCAGAAAGGGAAAATATATGCAAAATGTTAAGAAATATATGGCGAAGTACTTCAGCATTCAGAACTGAGAAGTTCGCTTTGGGTGTAGATCCTTCAAATCAGTCATTAAAATGAGTCACTGTTGTAACCCATAAGGGAAACCCATAAGCCAAAATAACCCAATTGGCCCCCTCGAATGAAGAAATTGTTGACGTGATTTAACTTTTTATAGTTTTTACTTCAAATAAAATACAAAACCAGCACAAATTATACATGACTTGATCCAGCGCCAACTTCGCTGGTTCTTTAATCATTTAATTCCCTTCCAACCAAATGTACTGTTGGTCGATTTTCAAATTTTGAGCGGACGTAGTATGAAAATTTCTCACCATTGCTTAATGATATTGCTCCTGAGAAGATTGCAATTTTTCTGCAAAATCCGTTCCTGTAATACAAGTGATTCCCATTATTAAAACAGCTTGTTTCAGTTTGAACTTTAGTGTAGAGGTGATGATGGAGTTATGTCACCGCGATCAGATTGTCATGTTTCTTGTTAAGCAAATTGCTGTTCTGATGGAAGACTGCAATTCATCCCTTCACGCACTTGAAATGGAAAACTGAAACTTTTTGATCAGCTCATAGAAAAGGCTCCGTTTCCTGTCCTACGTGAATATGAGCTCCTGGGGCCTAAGCTCTGAACTCTATAGGGCAACAGTAGAGACAAGGAGCTGAGGTTGGGCCAGGTGGAGAAATCCAGATTGGGGATATTGGTTGGATAGAAAAGAGGATGGGATGAGAGTGGGTCTGTTTGGGGAGAAAGGAAATGAGTGAATTGTTGTTTGAGAATGGAGAGAGCATAAGACACTGCGTGGATTGTGAAGGCATGAGGTAGGAACTAAGGAAGGGGGGAAGTCGATGAGCCAGAAAAGAGTGCATAAAAGGCCGCTAAATAGAGAGGGGGGGAAGGAGAGCAGGAGTGCATGACGGTAGGTAGGGCAGATGGTTTCTTGTGGGCTTATTGTCCTCTTAAATCATTAGATCAGGATTGTTTTTCTTTCACCTGTATCCTTTATGGCTGTAAGAAGTCTCTCAGCACCAGGTTAAGTCCAACAGATTTATTTGGTAGCAAAAGTCACTAGCTTTCAGAGCGCTCGCTGCTCCTTCAAGTGAGTGGGATTTTGGCTCACAAACGAGGAATATAAAGAGATAAACTCAATTTACTTTGTAAATTACTTTATAGATTTACTTTGTCAATTGAGTTTGTATCTTTATGTGACCTGTTTGTGAACTGAAATCCCACTCACCTAACAAAGGAGCAGCAAGCGCCCCTAAAGCTAGTGGCTTTTGCTACCAAATAAACCTGTTGGATTTTAACTGGTCTTCTGAGACTTCTTACTGTATTTACCCATTCCAACGCTGGCATTTCCACATTATTGTTATGCCATACATCTACAACTGTGGAGGATGCTTAATCTCCTTGGGCCTTTGTATTTGATTCAAACTCAGATCCCGAGAGCATTACCATTAGTCTCTGGATTACTTGTTCAGTGACAAAATAACTGCATCCTTGCCTCCCTTTGATTGTGAAGCACCAGTGTTTTGTTGGTACAGCCGAGTATCTGAGAATATGCGTGAAAGGTGAAGTCTGAATGCACAAGGAGGTCCAGAGGAAAGTGATGTCAGAAGGAGGGATGCAAACACTAGAGGTGGATCCTTGTTGGAAGATGTCCAAGCGAAAGCATAATTTCGGAGGAAAGTCTAAGGCAGCATTTATCTATGTGATACTGCATCTGCATGTAATTGTCTGTTCATTCAGCTTGTCTAAATCACTTTGAAGCCTTTTAACATCCTCCTCACCACTCCCATTCCTACCAAGGAATTGTCAGCAAACTTGGAAAATGACATTTGGTTCCCTCATCCAAATCATTGATGTATATTGTGAACCACTGGGGCCTAAGCACTGATCCTTGCAGTGCCCCAATAGTAACTAACTGCCAATTAGAAAAAGATACTAGGTCCTACGCACTGTCTCTTGTCTACTAATCAAATCTTAATCCGTGTCAAAATATTACCTTCAATCCCATGTGCTTCAGTTTTGCATACTAACTTCTTATGTGGAACTTTATCAAAAGCTTTCTGAAAATCCAAATATACTACATTCACTGGTTCACCCTTCTGTAGTCTGCTAGTTACGTTCTCAAAAGAACACAGTAGATTTGTTAGATGTTGAAACCAGAAGCAGGAATACGCCATTTGGCCATGATTTCCCTTTCATAAATACATATTGACTTTGTCTAATCCCATTGATACTTTCTAAGTGTCCTGTTATCAGACTATTATAATTATAATAGACTCTTAACATTTTCCCTAAAGCTGATGTTAGGCTAAACAGCCTGTAATTGCCTGTTTTTCTCTGTCTCCTTTAAATAGCTAGCTTACGTATGCCACCCTGCAATTTGCAGAATTTTGGATGATGACAACCAACATATTCGGTCTTTCCATGGCTGCCTCTTTTAATAATCTGGGATGTAGATTCAGGCCCTAGGGATTTATTGGCTTTCAATACAGTTTTGCACTTTTTGTAAAACTAATTTCCTTCAATTCTTCCTTCTCGCTAGACCCTTAGTTCCCTGAAATTTCTAGGAAATTATTTGTCTCTCTCTGGGTACACAGAACTAAAGCAGTTTTTAATTACTGTGCCATTTCCTTGTTCTAGCAATTTTTATTGATTCCTGTTTGGATGTAATAATGTCCTTAATTTCTTTTGTTCGCCATGCTTGGGCCACTTGTTTTTGTGCCAGAAAGGTATGTATAACTTTGGAAAGCATATATCAGTTAGTTAAATATAAGCCATTGTCTTCCCACCATCGTGTCTTTTAATCAGGTTTCCCAAAGTATTTTAACCAGTTTGCACCTCATAACTTTGTAGTTTTGTTTGGATTTAGGATCTGACTTCACTTTCCATCATAATGAAGAATTCTATCACTGTTCCTTAAAGGACCCTGCACAACATCATAGCATAATACCAAATCTAGGAGAACGTTGATTCCTTGACAGTTAGCACTCTGCTGCAATTCGAAGCAAGGAATTTAAATGTCCGTTATCAAGAGTAGCTTGGTGGCACCACCCCAGACCAAGCTGGCTAAGTACTAAAGACTACAGCTGCTAGACTTGGTCCACAGCATGTGGTGACAAGAGGATAAAAAATACTTGGCCTATCCTCAAAGCTTGCTGCAGATGCATCTGTCTACATATTAGAGCATTAGAATTGGGAACAGAAGTAGGCCAATTCAGCCCTTCAAGACTGCTCTGCCATTCAATCACATCATACCTGATCTCTCCTTGGTCTCAAATCCACCTTCCCACGTATTCCTCATATCCCTTTTTATTAGAAATATACCTATTTCCTTGAAATCATCCAGCAATTCAGACTTCACCGCGCTATGGGGCAGCGAGTTCCTCAAATTCACCGCTCTGTGAGAAGTAGTTCCTCCTCATCTCAGTTTTAAATCTACCGCTTTTCAACCTCTTGTTTAAGATTGCCCCCCTAAGAGGAAACACTTGGTCTACCTTCACTTTATCAATCTCTTTTAAAATTCTACTTACCTCAATCAGATCTTCTCTCATCCTTCTAAACTCCAGCAAGTATAAGCCTAAACTATTTAATCTCTCCTCGTATGTTAATCAGGATGCAATGTCTTGTTGGGGTGTCAAACATGCAGTGGGGAATGTTGAGGGGTGGATGCTAGATGCTGGGGAAGGTCAGTTTGGAGTTGTGTAACCAAATTGGGTTGAGGGTTCTAACCTGTGAGTGGGAGTGTTGGAGATTTCTGTGTTTGGGGAGTTGGGGGTGGGGAATACTTTGGCTGCAAGTGGGGAAAGAATCCCTGGTGGGGAATCAATCTGGTTACTTAAAATAATTACGCTCTTTCAGACTAACTATTAGAATAACACTGGCAGCCATCTGAAGTTAGCATTTTAAATTGCTTTATTGGATTGTTCCCAATCTGAAGTTAGTGCTTCTGAACATCTGCAGTGGTAATTTCTAAGAGGGATTCCCCAGTAAATTTTGGGATTCCTGCAAATCTGATACTGGGGAGCCAAGAAGTTATGGGCTGCTATTTTTGTAGCATAGACATATATTATCTTTGGCCTGTTGAGAATGTAATAATTGCAATAGCTTGTTAGTTAAAAGCTGCCATTAAAATCCCACGCAGTGCCATAGCACTCTCATGCATTCAGGCAAAGTTATTTTTGGGATAAATCAGTAAAGATGTCCTTTGGTAAAAATGCCCTGTTTTTGGTCATTGCCAGTTTTTGGATCACTGAATTTGAGCTACTGTACCTGTACTTGATTTTTAGTTTATAACAAATCATGTGCTTTACACTACTCATTTGATCCACAGTTATAGATTAGAATGCAAGAGGTTGTGTTATTCAGTGTTAATTACAATAAACAATAAAGGGTTTATTGTGATCCCAGAGTCATGCAGTATAACCAGATATAAAGTCGCACCTCTTTCCTGATGCGCAAGGGCATTTCAATGGGGTGGGATTTTGGAGTTTGAAATATTCTGTGAAGCTGCTACTTACGCAGTTATTGCTATTGTTTCTCTTCCCCATTATCCCAGCTTTATTCCATTTCTTCGTTGAAATAGTAATACGTTGTCAGAAGATGTCGAAGGGTGTTCTACATTTTTTAAAGACTTTTTTTAAAACAGTTGTGCATTTTGTAAATGATATGTTCATGTGTAAGACTCTTGTGAATTACTGCTTTGGCAAAGTAAATCTTATAAAATTTAAGTATAAAACGTCTTTATCTTTTTGCAGGGTCTTATTTTTGTGGTAGATACCAATGATCGAGAGAGAATTCAGGAAGCATCAGCAGAGCTTCACAAAATAGTATGTATTCATTGAGGCTTGAGTTTGATACAGTTGTTGGCTGGTGTTCTAGAAATTCCCCTTGTACGTATTATTTTAAATCTCTTGGTCGCGTAAGTAGATAATATTTTATGTAATCAATGGGAATTTATCAGAACTGACCCATGCTTTTCAAGGATTTGTTAAGTTCTGGGTACTTTTTTTTCTTGTTTGATATGTTTTGAATTAAAATCAAATAACAAAGTGATCAACTGAAAGGACTGTCAGTGGCACTGGACATTTATTTGTTGCCATAATCTAAACACAGTGCGTATTTAATTCAATAGGATTCTGTAAATTTATTCAAATGAACATGGTTTCCTTGAATATGTATCCTGAGTATATTAATCAAGTCACCAAATTGTGATTAATTGACCCTATTAATTAATTGGCTTATCAGTCCTTCTGAGCAGGAGTCGAGCATGTAGTAATATATCCGTCCGTTGTAGTGATAGGGGACACAGTCAGAGATACACAATTATTAAAACCATTTTACAATTTAACCATTTTAGATGAACAGCAGGTGGACTATAACACTTTTGTTTTAAATTTTAGATCAATCAAGAAACTAAGACAAACTCCTAAATATAGGAATGAAATCAAAGTAATTTTTAAACTACAGCACCAAAGCTTGCATGACTAGTAACCTGATTTGATGCTCTGAAAGTGTGCAGACTAACCACAAAATGTAGGGCAGAGGTAGGCCATTTGACCCATCAAGTCTGCTCTACCATTCAAGGAGTTCATGATTTGAAATTATAATCTAAACTCCATTTTCCCACTTTATCCCCATAACCCATGATTCCTTTACTGATTAAAAATCTATCTCAGCTTTGAATGTAAAATATAACCCTGCCTCCACAGCTCTCTGTGGTAAAGAATTTCATGGATTTACTATCCATCTGAGAGAAGATATTTCTCCTCTATCTTAAACGGTAACACCATATTCTGAGATTGTGCTTTCTCATCCTAGGCTGTCTTACGTGGGGAAAACAACTCATCATCTAGCTTGTCAAATGCTTGAGAATCCTATATGTTTCAATAAATCACCTCCCATTCTTCCAAACTCATGAATACTGGCCCACCTTATTCAATCTTTCCTCCTAAGAAAATCTGTCCATACCCAAGACGAACCTAGTGAACCTTCTCTAGACTGCCTTTAATGTCAATATATCCTCCCTCAGACAAGGGGAGCAAAACTATGCACTGAATTCCAGGTGTGATCTATCTAGTGCCTTGTATAGTTTTAGCAGGCTTCCACATTCTTATACAACGTTCCCTTTGAAATGAAGGCCAACATAATATTTGCTTTTCCTATTACCTATGAGATGTTTTTTTTTTGTGACTTATGTATGAGTGTCCCCAAATCTTTCTGAATTGCAATTTTCTGTAGTTTTTCTTCATTTAAATGATGTTCAGCTCATTTAGTCTTCTTCCCAAAGTGCATAATTTCACATTTTCCTATATTATATTTGCTGGGTTTTTGCCTACTCATTTAACCTATCTATATGCTTCTGTAAACTCTGGGGGGAGTTTTCCCATCCCGCCCACCACAGGAATCGTAGCAGTCGGGGAGGGTGGACTTTGCAAAGACCAGTTGGCCTCTGGCAGGATTTTCCGATTTTTGGGGCGAGTGCAGCCAGAAAATCTTTGTCATCCTTCTCACTTGCTTTGCCATCTGTTTTTGTGTCACCTGTAAACTTGACAATAGTATATTCACCTCCCTTGTCCAAGTCAATATATATAGTAAATAATTGTCGCCCCAGTACTGATCCCTATGACAACCCACTAATTGCAGGTTGCCACCTTGAATGCCTCTGTTATCCCAATTCTCTGAATTGTATTAATTAGACAATCCTCAAACCATGCTAATATACTATCCCCAACAACATGAGTTCTTGGTAAGTAATCTTTTGTGTAAACTTTATCACGATATTTTCATAATCCAAGTAGATTACAGCTACTTGTTCCCCTTTATTCTGCTCGTTATCCCTTTAGAGAATTCTACTAAGTTTGTGTGGCATGATTTCCCCTTCATGAAGCCGTGACTGCTTAGTCCAGAAGACATAGGAGCAGAATTAGGCCACTTGGCCCATCAAATCTGCTCTGCCATTCAATCATGGCTGTTTTTTTTTTCCCATCCCCATTCTCCAGCCTTTTCTCCATAACCCTGATCTTCTTATTAATCAAGAACCTATTTATCTATGTTTTAAATACATTCAGTGACCTGGGCTCCATAGCCTTCTGTGGCAAAAAGTTCCATAGATTTACCACATTGGCTGAAGAGATTCCTCATCTCTGTTTTGAAGGATTGTTCTTTTAGCTTGAAGTTGGTCCTTCTGGTTGTAGTTTTTCCTACTAGTGGAAACATCCTGTCCATGTGTACTCTATTCAGCCCTCGCAATATCCTGAGCGTTTCAATAAGATTCCCCCCCATCCTAAACTTCAACGAGTACAGACCCAGAGTCCTCGACTGTTCACCATGTGACAAGCTCTTCATTCCAGGGATCATTCTTGGGAACCTTCTCTGGACCCTTTCCCAGGCCAGCACGTTCCTCTTTAGATATGGGGCTTGATTATATTATGCATTTCTAAATGATCTGCTATTATATCCTTTGGGAAAATGTTAGAGTCTATTACAGTGATGTATGTTAAGCTAACTAGCCTGTAGTTATATGTTCTTAATTACCCTTCCTTTTTAGATAAAGGTGTTTCGTTGGCAGTCTTCCAATCCTCCTGAGCTTTTCCAGAATTTAAGGATTCTTGTGAGATTACTAGCAATGCATCTGTTATCTCTAGCCAATTCCCTTAATATCCTAGGATGCTACCCATCAAGTCCAGGGCACTTATCGGCTTTCTGCCCCATTAGCTTCCTAGTATTTTTTCTCTAGGGTAGGTGTATTTATTTCCTTCTCCTCTCCTCACTCTTTTTGTCCTTTGATTATTTAATATTTTTGAAATGTTATTCACATCTTTTACCACAAAAACTGACATTTATTTACCTCCTGCTATTTCCAATTCCCCATTATTATTTCCCCATTCTCTAAGGGGCCTATGTTCACTTTGGCACTTTTTTTTTCCTTTCTATATACTTAAACTCTTACTGTCTTTTTATAATACTTGCAAGTTTGTTTTCTCCCTCTTTATTTCCCATTTGCCATTTATATTTTACTTTCTGTTTAATATTATCCTTAACTTCCTTGTTTAGCTTCGTTGATTTTTCCCTTTCCTACAATCCTCCACCCTCACTGGAATGCATCTTTGTTATGTGTCATGAACTATTTTCATAATCTCCCCATCAGGGAATTGAACTCCAATCTCCCGCATGACAGGCCAAGATACTAACTACTATACCAATGAGGGATTCCAAGGAATGTTTGCTAGGGGATATTTTACTCTGAGATTGTTTATTAAACTGCCTCACCTCATTACCAGATCCAAAATAGTCTAATCCCTGTTTGGATCTGCACAACATATTGTCCTAGGAAGCAGTCCCCAGTGCACTCAATGAATTATTCCTTATGGGTGCCTGTGCCAGTTTGATTTTCCCAATTCACATGAAGATTAAAGTCACCCATAATTAATGTACTGCCTTTTTTACACGCCCTCCCTTTTTTATATGTCCTTAATATATCCTGATTTATACTGTACAGTATTGTTACTATTAGGGTATTTTTAGATTACTCCCCCCACCCGTCATCTTCCCCATGTTATTTCCATTTGTATGAATTCTAATTCATCCCATCCAAGATAATTTCTTGCTATCATGCTTATTCCATCTTGTACTAAGAAAAATACCCACCACCCTTTCCTTCCTACCTGGCCTTATAAAGTCACGTACACTGAGTAGCATCGATTCTTTTGTAACCGCATCTCTGTAAAGACTACAATAAGATCATCTCCATTCACTTCAATTTATACTATTAATTCATTTTTCTGCCGAATACTGCAGGCATTGAAGAGCAATTAATTTTTCTTTTTACTATTTTGTCCCCCTTTGACTGTATTTATTGCCGTATTCTTATGTTTGTACACTCTGTCCCTTCATGTCCGAGCCTGGATAGCATCACCTATGTAAATGCTTTTCAATGCTGCCATATCCTTTTGCTTTGTAAGCCTATATAGCCCCTTTCCAGAATACCCCTACTCCCTATTTAATTTCAAGTCCTGGCTACTTCCCTAGCTGTGCTTCACAAGAACACTGGTCCCAGCGTGTTTCACACACAAGCTAATTGTATACCGTCCCGTTTCCACTGTACCAATGCCAGTGTCCCACAAACTAAAATCCACTTTTCCTATGCCAGTCTTTGAGCCAGTATTTAATCTCTAATTTTAAGTATCCTGTGCCAATTTGCATATAGCTTAGGTAATAATTCACAGATCATAACTTTGCAGATTCTGTGGGTCTAGTGCTTAACTCCTCATTTTATACAGAATCACTTTCCTTATGTCATTGGTACCAACTATGGACCCGGATATCAGAATTCCTCCCCCTCGCCCAACACAGATTCCATTTTAGCCTAGAGCATATGTCCCTAGCTTGGCACCAGGCAGGCAACACAGCCATCTGACTCTATCCTCATATTGCAGAGAATGGTCTCAATATATGGTCGCAAAGCACTTGCTGTATCTTACCTAAGAGGTCTTTTTCTCCCTGTGGGTACCTGGCAGTGTGTTAGGTATTAAACTGTATTGGGTGGCGTAACTAATTTTTATTCTGGCCTTAACTGATGCCCACATGTACACATTTTCTAGTAGGGTTCTTGTGCTGATGTATTTTCTTCCTCCTAACCTAAGGATGCAGGAGTCAACTGTACCACTATTTCCACTTTGGCTGAGATCAAATCAACTCTGACTTCAAATTTGTTCTAGGTCAGTTCATGCTATTTTTACCAACTAACAACATGGCTATGCTCCAAGGCTGTTGAACATGTTGTCCTCTAAGCCAAACACACTCTTGACTTGGAACTATATTGTTCTTACTTCACTGCTACTGGGTTGAAAATGTGAAGCTTCCTTGGTAATAGCACTATGGGTATTCCTACACCAGAAGGATTGCAGTGGTTCAAGAAGGTCCTTCATTATCACCTTCCCATGGATAATTAGGAATAGATATCAAATACAGACATTACCAGTGACACTTACATACTGTGAAAGAAAAGAAAGCTCATTGTAGAACGCTTTGAGGGATGAATAAATTCCTTAAAGAAAAGTCACACCAGTAGTACCAAGCAGATCAGTTGAGTTTAGTTTGAATTCACTGAGATTGTAGGTGAGATGGCAATAGGTTGCAAAATTGGAAGAAATACCCTGGTATTTGGGATAGATAGAAACATCTATCCAAGTGTTCATTACAAAAAAGCTTTTCCTGAAATTTTGTATATAGATCTCAGGAAAGATCAGTGTCAGACTTGGTTATAAAGTTCTCAGTCAGGTAATCTCTCAACATCCAGTTTTGTGGACAAATAACGAATGGCCACCTGGGCTAAAGGATATATGTCTTGTACAGAAGCTCCCAATCTGTGGAGACTTGTCTCCACCACTCCTCCAGTAGTAATATAGTTTGCATTGTTTTTGAACAAATGAAAGTTAACCATAGTCGTTCTGGCTGGGAAGTTTGCATGTGAGTGTATTGATGATAACAGGCCCTCTTATGTCCATGATGCCGTTTATAGTTTAATAGTCTGGTTCAGCTGACTCCATATGGTTAAGCTACTAGAATCTGAGCATGAGTACCTTTGAGAGTGGGAATCAAAGCTAGGACTGAAATTAACATGAGTTTCTTTATCTGATTATAACTTTACTAAGGTACACTGTGTATAAATTTGAAGTTCATACATCTTGTAATCTTGTATAAAATTTGCTGTGATCATGAAATCAAATTATTAATTTGGCTTCTTCCAGACTCAAGAAGCTGAACTGAAAGGTGCATTTCTATTGGTATTTGCCAACAAACAGGACCTGCCAAATGCCTTGACCATCAGTGAAGTGACAGAAAAATTAGGGCTAAGCAGCTTTCAAGACAGAACTGTAAGTATCTTCTCAGTGCTGTGAATTGAAAATATTAATTTATAATTGGACAGCAACATGTACAGAATTAACATTCAAAATTGGGATCCAATGTAATTTGTGTTGTAAGCTCTTAAGAACTGTGTTCCCTCAAAATGACCAATGGGATTTTTCCAGTGACTATCTCATACTTAATGAGAAGCTGCATGCTTGATTTTCAGCCAATGTTGAGATACAGATGATTTTGGATTGACAATCTCATACATCCCACCTTTTTTTTTTTGGAATATCACAGCAATGAAAAGTGGTTTACAGGCGTACTTTCTGTAAAATGTTCTTTTCTCATCATCAACTCTCAAATATCATAAATTTGAACAGTCAGCCAACTAATTCATCAATGGAAAGTAGTGTTGAGAGGCTTATGTATGTTAGAAAATTTCAGATTTGATCCCTGGTTTGCGTTAACGCAAGTTGATTGGAGCAGGATCAATGGTAAGGATGCAAAAATTAAATGTGCTGCTTAGTGTGAGAAAGAAAATTTGATCAGATTCTATAGTTTAAACTCATTCCAGTAATCTCTGATGAAAAATGTGTGGGTACCAGTTACAAGGTCATGTCGTACTTGCTGCTCACCTTATAATGGATTGTCCACTTCAGTACTGGAGGGCTACCAATACTTGTGGAACATAGCTTGGTGAAAGTCATTGACAATAGGGAGTAAAAGGTGTCTTTTGACAAGTTTTTAAAACCAAAATATCTTGGCTAAATGCCAAATACTTCATAAATAAAAACAAATAACTGCAGATCTGGAAATCTGAAACAACATTTTCTATTTATATGCATTCATTTGTTATTTCAGATGCTGTCAGTAGTGTTTCTGTATTAGATTTGGTAGATAAGTTTTTATTTGTTAATCTTCCTAATGCCATATTTTCCTTTTGTTTTTGGAACAGTGGTATGTGCAGGCTACCTGTGCCGTACAAGGAAGTGGCTTGTATGAAGGCCTTGACTGGCTGTCAACTGAATTATCAAAATCCTAGACCTGATGCCACAATTTAATTTGACAAGATGTCTTATTTAACGGGGGAACATTTAGTAATATTGGTCTAGGTTTGTTAACGAGTTTTCATCTCCCAAATTATTGTGGTTTCTGAAGTTGATTTTTTTCCACAGCTGAGCTTAATTTTGAACTTTGAATGTTTCTGGTAAGTTTCATAAATTAGTGGAGCATTAAACAAATAATTTGCCATTATCTTTTTTGTGAGCGTATTTCTTCCAGTTTTACTCCCAGTGGAAACAAATGTAGATCCTAATTGTATAAAAATTGAAGAATTAAACTCGTATATTTGAGCACAAATAAATGATTGTTTTAAAAATTTTACCGTGCCCTTTTGTTTTTGATACCTCAGGCCATTCTAAAACAGTGTCTGCTGAAGAATTATTTCTTTACCATTCCATTTTGTGAAAATAGGGTGCCAGTTTCCGTTTATTTAGCTATTATTGAACAAGACTCCAATCAAGCAAGGGCTGACAGATAAGGAATTAGATTTTTGAGTTCCAAGGATGAGGGGGTGGGGAGGGAGAGAAATATCAATTGCATAGAAATTGTCTGGTTTATCGATTAGTCTGGCAGATGTCTGTGTCTCTGAATAGAAATTAAATATTGCTGTTTGTAACTTTTATAGCCCCACTCCAAACAACCCAGTCCCAGTGGTGATTTTTGAAACAACTTTGCAGGACTTTCAGACTCTCCTTTTGTGATGCTGTGTTCCTGTGAAGTGGTTTTGCCATCTGTTAACTGGCTTAATGCAAAGTTACATGTTAGTAATATAGGGGTTAAAGTTTTTTTTGTTGGTAGACGCCTGTTTTTGACCAGTCAGTTTCCATGAACCACGTCTATCCCCCATTCTGCGTATTTGAGACTGCAAGCTCCAAATGTTCCTTTCTTCCTTTGTCACAAGACAAGCAGCAGGTAGTGCATGTCGTTGCAGAATAAACTTCATAACATTACAAAAGGATCCAGTCCTCGAACATACCTGCATTCATGTTGACATTTCTGTCTACACAGATAAATGTCAGATTGTCTTTCTGGTATTTTGAAAATAGTAATCTTTTTTAAATGTTGCATGTTTTTGATATCAATGTGCTGGTTGTTATTCATTGTAATGTGCTTATTGTTTATTTATCCACAAATAATTTTTGTGAAACTGGAAGATTTGGGAACAACAAAATTTCAATAATGAAAGGTGTCTACATTATCTATTTGACATTCTAATGAAATTAAATAAACTTTTTGGAAATACTGTGTTTGTCATTTAGTTGTTTTAGATATGATATCCAGAATCATGAAAATTAAATATATAACCAAGTGATTCATAAGACAGATAGTCTAGGAGTTCTTGGTCCATCACCTTCTCTGACAGATTTTCCTTTTGGGGTACTGCTGCAGGAAGTTGATTTCTTAGGGAGATGCAATAAGATGCAAGTCTGTGCCACCATGAGTGGCTCAGTTGCACAATGTGAGGAGAAAAAAATGAGAGAGCTATAGTGGTAGTTGATTCTATTTTAAGGGGACAGATAGATGTATTAATATTTCCCCCACTTCTTTTGGTTCCATACAAAGCCGACCACTGTGATCGTCAAGAAGACTAATTTTATCCCTTACTATCCTTTTGCACTTAATATACCTGTAGAAGCTCTTAGGATTATCCTTCATCTTGACTGTCAAAGCAACCTCATTCTCTTTTAGCCCTCCTGATTTCCTTAAGTAGTTTCCTGCATTTTTTATACTCAAGTATCTGATTTGTTCCCTGTTGCCCATACACGTCATACATCTCTCTTTATCTGAGTTATGATATCTCTCGAGAACCAAGGTTCCTTATTCTTATTCACTTTGCCTTTAATCCTGACAGGAACATACAAACTCTGCACTCTCAAAATTTCTCCTTTTGAAGACCTTCCACTTACCAATCACATCTTTGCCAAAGAACAGCCTGTCCTAATCCAATTTTTAGATCTTTCTCATTTCTTCAAATTTGTCCTTTTCCCAGTTTTGAACATAAACCTGAGGGCCAGATCTATCTTTATCCATGATCAAGTTGGAACTAATAGCGTTATGATCACTGGAACCAAAGTGTTCCCCTATACATTACCTCCAAGACTTGTCCTAATTCTATTTCCTAATAGAAGATCTAATATTGCATCTTCTCTAGTTGGTACTTCGATTTATTGATTTAGAAAAATTTTCCTGAGCACATTTTACAAACTCCAACCTGTCTAGACCTTTAACAATATGGGAGTCCCAATCTATATGTGGAAAATTAAAATCCCCTCCTGTCATAACTTTGTTTCCTGCAGTTGTCTGCTATCTCTCTGCAGTCTTGTTTCTTCAATTCTCACTAACTATTGGGTGGTCTATAATACAACCCATTAATGTGGTCATACCTTTCCTCTTTCTCAGCTCCACCCATTTGGCCTCAGTAGACAAGCCCTCTAATCTACTGTGCCTGAGCACTGTGGCAACATTTTCCATGACCAGCAATACCACCACCTCCTCACCTTCATCTCTTTGCCTCTGTCACATCTGAAATATTAAGCTGCCAATCCTGCCCCGTCTGTAGCCAAGTTTCAGTATCTGTTAATGTCATAATTCCGTGTGAATCCGTGCACTCAACTTGACTGCCTTCCATACAATATTCCTGGCGTTGAAATAGACACACCTCAGAAGATTATTACCACCACACACAACCCTTCTATTTGTGATTTTGCACGAACTATTATTTATTTTCATCCCTGCTCCACTATCTGCTCTGGTTCCCACCCCGCTGCAAATCTGGTTTAAACCCTCCCCAAAACAGCCAGAAGTAGCAACAAAATAGGTCAAATGAGGGCTGAGGTCTTGAAAGCAGAATAGAGAGATCTGGACAATACTGTAAAAAGCAGGACCTCAAAGGTAGTAACTTCAGGATTACGCCCATGCCATATGCATATGAGATTGAGAATGAACCAACTGAATGTGTGGCTGGAGAGGTAGCATAGGATTGTGGAATTTGGATTCATGAGATACTGGGACTGATTCTGGGGAAGATTAGACCTGTAGAAGTTGACCAGGTTGCAGGACTATATCCTTGCAGGGGTATTTACTAGTACTATTGAGATGAGAGAAAAACAAGGTTGAAAGTGGAATGCAGAGGAAACTAGAGCTAGCAGCAAATGGAGCCATAGTACAAGGAAAATGTGTAAAAATGTTCAAGAGAAGTTTAAAAGCAAAGCATGGTGCATTTGCAATAGACAAATTAACAATGCAAGTAACTGTAAATGGATATAATATGATTGCAATTATAGAGACATGGCTGCAAGGTGACAAAACTGAATATCTAAGGATGCTCTAGGAAGGGCAGGCAAAAAGAAAAGTGTGGGATGCTATTGTTAATTAAAGATCAAATCCATGAGATATTGGCTCTGAAAATCTAGGTGTAGAATTAATCTAGGTGGAGCTAAGCAACAAGGAGTGTAAACACTAGTTGGAATTGTCTCTAAGCCACCAAACGGAATGTTAAGGAAGTGGTGGCATTAAACAAAAATAGAGATACCTGTAACAAGAGTCCACAATGATTATGGGGGAATTTTAATCTTATAGATTGAGCAACTCAAATTAGCAATGATACTGTCAGATAAATCACTGGCATATATGGCATGGTTCTTTTGACCATTACAGTAATGAAGCAACTAGAGAATAAAATGTCCTACGTATGATTTTATGAAGGAGTTAATCCAGTGTGGAGTCCTTCAGGGAACAGCGACAAATGTGTTTGAATTCTACTTTTGGAAGAAAAGTGAAGATGTCTAAAGCAAAATTAGGGTCCTAAATCAAACCAAAAGAAACAACTTTTATTCATTCAAGGGCTATAGGATTGATTGGCTATGCCAGTATGTATTGCCCATTCCAAAGTGTTACTGAGCTGCCTTTTTGAACTGCTGCAGTCTTTGTAGGTACGCTCACAGAGGTCTTAGTTCAGGATTTTGACTTAGTGACAGTAAAAGAATGGCTATATATTTCAAAGTCAGAATGGTGAGAGGCTTGGAGAATAATATCCAGGTAGTGGTGTTCACATTTGCTTCCCTTGTCCCAAATGGTTGTGGTAGTGCTTCTAGCACCACTTGAGTGGGTTTTTTACGACTTTTTTTTGTGTGAATCTTGTGGTTATCAAGGTTAGCATCATTAATGTTAGGGAATGGAAACATTTTCTTTTTTAGCACTGACATCTGCATCAAGCACTCAAAGTTAGGGACAGAGTAAATCTCCTACTGCTAACGTTCCCAGGGCAGGTACAGAACTGGCTAGCTGCAGAGAAAAGCTCCCATTTAGGACTGTGAGAAAAGAAGGAATTTCTTCACTCAAAAGATTGCGAATCTTGAAATTTTCCACCATGGATAACCGTGGATCCTCCTATCTTCGTTGTCCGATTAGAAAATTAAGGGATATCAGAATAGTACAGGAGGATGTACATTGAGTTGGAAAATAAACTATAATCTTATTGAATAATGGAGGAGACTTGAGGGATCAAATAATCTACTCCTATCCCTATTTTTTTACATTCTTAAAGTAAAGCCTCCTTTACATTGTCTTATCAAACGTGCCCAAGCAATATACTCTCCAAATTTTTTTTTGTGATTATATGGATGATTTATTTACGTATATGTATTTATATTTCTTTGCACATTTGATTAAAGAGCTATCTAAGAGGCCTTGGTTAAGTTCCTACAGTATGTCATGTAGATGGTACACACTGCTGCTATTGCATGTTAATTAATGATTGGGTAACTAACAAAAAGCAGAGTGGGACTAAATGCATGTTTTTATGGTTGGTTTTCTCAGTGCCTAGTAGCGTGCTTCAGGAATCAGTGTTGGGACCGCAATTGATAGATAAATTGGAGTTGGAGACCAAGTGTGATGTCTCAAAATTCGCAGATGGATGGAAGAGCAAAATGTGCAGAGGACACTGAACGTCTGCAAAGGGATATAATCTGAGTGGGTGAGGGTCTGGCAGATAGCATACAATATTGGTAAATGTGAGGTCATCCATTTTGGTAGGAATAAAAGCAAAATGGACTATTATTTAAATGGTAATAAATTGCAGCATGCTGCTGTGCAGACAAACTTGGGTGTCCTTGTGAAGGACTGTCAAGGATTTGGTGTGAAAATGCAGTAGGTAATTAAAAAGGCAAATAAAATTTTGTCCTTCATTGATGGAGTTTAAAAACAGTGAGATTATGTTGCAGCTGTATAAGGTGCTGGTGAGTACTGTGTACAGTTTTGGTTTCCTTATTTTAAAGGATACACTGGCACTGAGGCAGTGGGAGGGTGGCAGAGGAGATTCACTAGGTTGATTCTGGAGTTGAAAGGGTTGGTTTCTGAGGACAGACTGAATAGACTGGGACTATACTCATTGGAATTCAGAAGAATGAGGGGACATCATATAGAACCATATTATGAAAGGAATAGATAAGATAGAAGCGGGAAAGTTGTTTCCATGGTGGGATGAAAGTAGAACTAGGGGCATAGCCTCAAAATAAGAGGAACTTCTTCACATAAAGGCTTGTGAATCTGTGGAATTCCCTGCCCAGTGAAGCAGTTGAGACCACCTCATTGAATGTTTTTAAGGCAAGGGTAGATAAATTTTTGGACAGTAAAGAAATTAAGAGTTATGGTAAGTGGCGGATAAGTGGAGCTGACTCCACAAAAAGATCAGCCATGATCTTATTGAATGACAGAGCAAGCTTGAGAAGCCAGATGGCCAACTCCTAGTTATGTTATTGCTGGGTGTGAATGTTTATGGATGGGGCACTATTCAAGTGGGCTGCTTTATCTTGGACAGTATTTGATTTGTCACATGTATTTGGATACAGTGAAAAGTATTTTCTTGTATGTTATACAGACAAAACATATTGTTTGTAGGGGAGGGGAAGTATAGGGTGCAGAATATAATGTTAGTCATACTAGGGTATAGAAAAAGATCAGCTTAATACATGATAAGTCCATTCAAAAGTGATGGCAGCAAATAAGTTGTTCATGAGTCAGTTGGTATGTGATTTTCAACATTTGTATTTTCTTCAGTAAGGTGAAGAGAATACGTCTGGATGCGTAGTGTCCTTGATTATGCTGGCTGCTTTTCCAAGGCAGCAGGAAGTATAGACAGAATCAATGGATAGGACGCTGGTTTGAGAGATGGACTGGGCTGTAGTTTGTTGGGGTCTTGCTCAAAGCTGTGATACAACTAGAAGGAATGCTTTCTTTAGTGCATCTGTAAAAGTTGGTGAGCCGTAACAGACATGCTAGATTTCCTCCTGAGAAAGAGACATTGGTGGGCTTTCTTAACTATAGTGGGAGATGGAGGGACAACAGGTTGTTGGTGATCTGGACACTTAGAAACTTGAAGCTCGCAACCATTTTCATTTTGTCGCTGTTGATGTAGACAGGAGCATGTCCTCCACTATACTTTCTGAAGTTGATGACTATTTTTTTTTACTGGTACTGAGGGAGAGATTATTGTCACCCCATTTCACCAGATTTTCTATCTGTCTCCTGCACAATCATCCTTAAATTCTCTGGGATGTAGATTAGGAGGCATGAGGATTTATCAGCTTCAACACCATTTCCCTACTAATACTGATTTCCTTCAGTTACCCTCTCCAACTAAACCATGGTCCCTAGCATTTCTCATAAGTTATTTGTGTCTTCCTTTGTGAGAAGAAAACCAAAGTTAGCTTTGGTTTTCTGAGAAACTTATTCTCAGAAACCTGAGAAATTTATTTATTCCCCTTCAAAATTTGACTGTAAAAGACATACATATGTCTTCTTCTTATCACATACCTACAGGAAACTTCAGTCCATTTCGATCTTCCCCACAAGCTTATGCTTGTACTCTTTCCCTTCTCAATTAATCCCTTTATCCCTAAAACTGTTACAATTTTTGGTTTGATGTATTATTACATGTACTGGTATAGTGAAAAGTACTGTTCTTGCACACAATACAAAACATACCCTTCTTAGAGAAGGAAAGAAGAGATTGTTCTTTGTTTTACCACACTGCTGCAGTTTCACATAAACAATATTTTACTTCAGTTTCACCACTCTAAAATGTGAGCCTTTCTGCATCCATATATTACAAATTCTACATGGTCCAATTGTTACATTCTAGTTTTGCTTTTAACATTATTGTTTAGCTTATCCAGTATTGTCATTTTCATCCAATTGATTGAATTATATTCAGACCAATTAGTTTCAGTACAAACCCCAAATGGTGAAATCTAATAAATACAAACAATACAGGATTGAGAGGTCTGTCAGCATCAGTTGTGAACAAAGACTAATATCCAAAACATTATCAGTATCCTCATTACAAATGTTAATAAAATTTTAAGTTACCAAGTGTGGATATTTACAAACTCAGACCATCTGTATTTAAGGTAGCAGCAGACTCACAAGGCATAATCATTTATTTGCGTTTCAGATCACAGATAAGTGCAATATGATCTGATGGGTGGGAAACACTTGGCAGAGCCAAATGGCAGGTGACTTCCTCATGACTTGGAAATGGAATAACCTGAGAAACTTCAAACATGTTCATATCGATGAAAATGTAGTCCAGGCAACCTTGGAAGCCACCTACATAATTTGTGTAAGCAGGTTCTCCACAAGCACTTTTTAGTTTAAATGGGTGTGTAAGGGACATGCTGCATTGTTCCTCTTCACCATTTGAAGTCCAGTCAGGGTGATCAGCAGATACGTATCCTTTGGTGACAAACTCGTACAAGCCTGAGTCTGGGGTGCTGTTGAAGTCACCACAAAAAATTAATGGTATATTGGGATACATTTCTGCTGTAACTCGCTCAAGGTGACGAAAAGCAATTGCTATCTGAACAAGACGAATGTTTCCTCCTGAAAAAAAATAAGTTTAATGTTGCAACATCAAATAATATGGTTTGGCAAAAGAACTGATCTGACATCACATCTAACAAATTGTGACAGGCACAAAAACAGTTTGTGTTGGAAATACGCAGCTGGTCTGGCAAGTATCTGTAGAAAAACAAGAGCTAGTGTTTCAAATAATGACAACTTTTTCGGAACCAATAGAGAGTAGAAATATGATGTAAACATGCTGTCATAAGTGGGGAGGAAACAATAAAAGGAAAGATCTGGAATACAGCAATGGGTGGGAGAGATTAAATGACAAAAATCTCAAGGAACAAAAGGCAAAGCAGAGAGATGAACATTAATAGGCATACAGATAGGCTGGAAAATTGGGTGGAGAAATGGCAGATGGAATTTAATCCAGATAAATGCGAGGTGATGCATTTTGGAAGAACTAATGTAGGGGTGTGTGTGGGTGTGGGTGTGGGTGTGGGTGTGGGTGTGGGTGTGGGTGTGGGTGTGGGTGTGGGTGGTGGTGTGGGTTGTGGGGGGTGGAAGCTATACAATAAATGGCAGGGCCATCAAGAGTATAGAAACACAGAGGCACCTAGGTGTGCAAGTCCACAAATCCCTGAAAGTGGCAGCACAGGTGGAGAAGGTGGTGAAGAAGGCATATGGCATGCTTGCCTTTATAGGACAGGGTATAGAGTACAAAAGCTGGAGTCTGATGTTACAGCTGTATAGAACACTGGTTAGGCCACATTTGGAGTACTGCGTCCAATTCTGGTCACCGCATTACCAGAAGGATGCGGAGACAGAGTGCAGAGAAGGTTTACCAGGATGTTGGCTGGCATGGAGGGTCTTAGCTATAAGGAGAGATTGGGTAGACTGGTGTTGTTCTCCTTGGAAAGACAAAGAATGAGGGGAGACCTAATAGAGGTAAACAAAATTATGAAGCATATAAATAGGGTGAACAGTGGGAAGCTTTTTCCCCGGTCGGAGGTGAACATCACAAGGGGTCACGGGCTTAAGGAGAGAGGGGCAAGGTATAACTCCGATATCAGAGGGACGCTTTTACGCAGAGGGTGGTGGGAGCCTGGAATGCACTGCCAAGTAGGGTGGTGGAGGCAGACACGCTGGCATCGTTTAAGAATTACCTGGATAGTCACGTGAGCAGCCTGGGAATGGAGGGATACAAACGAATGGTCTAGTTGAACCAATGCATGGCACAGGCTTGGAGGGCCAAAGGGCCTGTTTCCTGTGCTGTACTGTTCTTTGTTCTTTTAACCCAGGCTACGTGCAAGTATCAGAATAATGAGCAATCCTGTTCAAAAGCACGTTCATGAAAAACAGGATTTAAAATTAACACATGGAAAAAAACAAATTCAAAATAAGAGACAAGTTTTCATGCTCTGCATGTTGAATCCAAAAGACTGTAAAATGCCTCAGTGGAAAGTAAGGTGCCGTTCACTGCAGCATTGCAGTGGACAGAAACACAAGGAGGTGAATTAAACTGGCAAGCGGCGAGAAGCTCAGGATGATGCTTCTGGACTGAGTAGATTAATCTCAATGCAGAGGAGATTGTATTCTGAACAGCTAATACAAATCGAGAGAAGTACAAGTAAATCACTATTGCATTTAGAAGGGATGTTTGTGCAGACATTACATCTCCTGCAATTGCTTGGGAAGTGCATCAGGACGTTCCGGAAGAAACAGTCCCTTCAGAATGTTGAAAGGGAAGGGGATGATGTGTTTGATGGTAGCATTATGATACAGGTGGCAGAAATGACAGAAGATAATCCTCTGAGTGTGGAGATTGGACAGGATGGAAAGGGAGGATGGTGAAATCCCTATCACAGCTCAGAGGAGAAGAGATGAGTGCAGAAGTGTGGGAAATGGGTCAGACACAGTTGAGGATTCTGACAACCATAGTGGGGTGAAAATGAGAAGGTTGCATCATCAGAAAGGTGTGACAGAATGGGGAAATTAACAGAATGTGTGCATTTATTCTGGTTTCCCTGAACAGAGGACACATTTCAGAATTGGAGATAATTAGTTTAAATCTTTCTATGACTTTGCAAGTGTGTCATATTGCCACGGGGAGAGATTGCAGGGGAATTCATTTTTTCGTTTTTATTTGAATGATTTCTCACAGAAACAGTTAGTTGTCTTGAGTTGTTTGAATAAATGTAGTAAATGTAGAATCAGCCAGGAACTGTGGGATCTGGAGCAGAAGGCTATCAGGAGCCCAGGGTTGTTTCTGATTTGGAGTCAGTAAGCAATAATGCAGTGAGACCCATGGTTGAGTTAGGGAGGTACAAAGGGGAGTTAGAGGTTTTCCTAGCCAAACGTTTGCAGAAGGAACTCAAGAAATTTCATACTTAAAAGAAACATGGAGGAGAAACATAATGAATTCATGAGAGCTATGGCATAGCCTGGTTGGGTCCTAGAAGTGAAGGAGCCCTCAAGATCAAGTACAGGGGAACTCTTAGTTATAAAAAGGAGTATTTTGTTGCAAGTTAAGTGTACAAGTATTCAAGAAATTTAGTGTTAAGTTGGTAATAGTTAATTTATTTACAGTAAAATTTTTGTTGAAAATGTAGTTCTTGTGGCATAATTATTTCAATTAACAACTCTGGGTTCAAATTACTTTTTAAAAGTTACTTCTGTCTACGGAGATTGTAACATATATAGAAATGTATAGCCCTAGTACAATCTTTTTTGTACTGTTCTGGTATCAAAATTCAAACAAAAACCAAGTGATAATACTGATTAAAAAAACATCATTTTAGATAACACAGGTTTGAAACATATTTTGGGTCTTCAACAACATCACAATCCATTGTGGAGCAGTAAGTCAGCCTCATAAATTAATCAACTAGATAATTTAAATGGGATGATCAGGCCAAACTGTTGCTAGGAGCAAATATAAAAAGGAGAAAGGAAAATAATTATTTTATAGAAATAAAATTTACCTTTGGGGTGCCAGTAAAGATGAGTATTACCAACACACAACTTCTTTGATGGATCTTTCAAAGATTGAAGTACACAAACCTAAAAAAAAAAGCAGTGTTTATGATCAATAATGTACAGTAAATACAATTGCTCAAACAATACAGAAGCAGGAATAGGCCATTTAGCCTCTCAAGCCTGTTACGCTATTCAATGAGATCTTAGTGCACAGCAACCTATATCCATCTTTGTTCACGCCCCCCCCAATATCTTTGGTCAATCTATCAACCCGAGATTGAAAATTAACAATTAATTTATCAATTGATGTTTGCAAAAGTGTGTTCGGAACAGGTTTTGCATATGAAAACGTTCCAGAACTTGTGGAATTTTTAGCCTGTGCCCTCAGTGCTGGGTAACCAACCAATGCAAACAATTCCTCAATAATTGCTCAGATAGTTCTTTATAATGTCTTGCAAATGTTGATAAGATTACCCGAAAATGTTCCAAATTCCAATTAATACAAACCTAGTTTTGTACAATCTCTCCTGATGATTTAATATTTGGAATGCAGGTATCATTCCAGTAAATCTTAGCTCTATTCTGTCTATAAAATCCCTGCAGTACAGAAGGAGGCTATTTGGCCCATCAATCCTGCATCAACAACAATCCCAGTCAGGCCCCGTCCTCATAAACCTATGTATTTAGTCTGCTAATCCTCCTGAACTAAGAGACAATTTACCATGGCCAATCAACTTAATCCACAATCTTTGGAATGTCAGGAGGAAACCCACACACAGCCATTAGGAGAATTTGCAAACTCCAGACTCGCAGTCACTCCAGGCTGGAATTGAACCTGGGTCCCTGGTACTGTGAGGTAGTAGTGCTAACACCGTGCCACAGTACTGCCCACACAATATATTCTAAGTTCTGGTGTTCAAAACTGCTCACTGAACTCCAGACAAGGTCCATTCAAAACTTTGTATAGCTGCAGCATGGACTTGCATTTTAATCTTCCAGATATAAAAGCTAGCATTTCATTACAAGAAATACATGCAAGTAATAGCAAGCAATTAGGAAAGCAATTAAGATGAAGAGAAACTTTTTTAATCGAGATGGTTGTGAATCTTTGGAATTCTCCATCTCAGGGAATCACAGAATCCCTACATTGCAGGTGGAGGCCATTCGGCCCATTGAGCCTGCACCAATATCAATCCTACCCAGGCCCTTTCCCCATAACCTCATGTGTTTACCCTGATAATCCATGTATTTACCTTAATAATTCCCTGACACTGAAGGGTCAATTTAGTGTGGCCAATCCATCTAACCTGCACATCTTTAGACATTGGGAAAAAACCAAAAGGGAACCCACTCAGACACGGGGAGAACATACAAACTCCACACAGACAGTGATCCAAGGCTGTAATCGAACTCGGGTCCCTGGCGCCGTGAGACAGCAGTGCTAACCACTGTGCCAGCATGCTGTCCACAAAACTCTGGTTGCTCAGTTGACAAGTGTACTCATGGTTATAACATAAAGGTTTTGGACTTCAGTGGAATTCAGGGATATAGAGCTTTGACATGTGTTGATTTTCAGCAATAATCGAATTCTGTGCTACCAGTCAATCATTCTTAATCTACTAAGATCAATTTGTAACTTTATGCTTCTATTTATACTGTTCATAATGATATCTATCTTCGTGTCATCAGCAAACCTGGACAGGTAACTTTTCTTTCCATCATTTTGATCATTAAGAGAGGAAACAGTTGACGCACCAATACAGACCATCACCAGTCCCATACTGCCAATTAGCACTTCTTGACCATTGTTTCAGTTCAAGTCACTTACTGCAGCAAACTTCCTAACCTGGTCAACGACTTGCCTTCAATTCTATGAGCTTCAGCGTTTGCAAACAGCCTCTTATGAGGGACCTCATCAAATAAGATCCATTGACATTTCCCTAGCCACTACTACAAGTCACTTTTCAAAAAAGATTCACTGCGGTTTGTCGACCACGACTATCATTTACAAATCCTCTCCGATCAGCTGAAAAATTTCAGGGTGCTCAGCCACTCGTTTTGTACCCTCTTTCGTGCAATTATAAATGCATTTGAAATCTCTAAAAGCCGATGTGGCAGGGATCCTGTAATACCTGTAAAGTGGTCGATCTCTGCAGCACCTTCTCTTTGACGCAGGGGTTGGCAGAAACTTTCTCCAGGAGCTCCTGGTGCAAGGGGTCCGAGGCGAGAGCCTGGCTCAAGGTCACATCGTGCTGGCCGACCAGCCCGTACTTGGAGGCTCTGAAGAAAGTCGCCAGGCCTTCGTGTTGCTTCTCCTTCATCCGAAAGAGCCCGCGAAAGCCGAAGGCGTCCAGGGCGGGCCCCAGGCTGTCGGTGAAGGCACTCTTATCCACCTCCTGCAGGCAGAGGATGTCGGCGTTGTAGCCGCTCAGCTCCTTCTGGATCAGGTTCTGCCGGTACTCGGCCTCGAGGGCATAAGGCGGGCAGTACGGGTACAGGGTGTCGCGGGAGAACTCGGTCTGGGCGTACACATCGGCCAAGATGTTGTAGGAAAGCAGCCGGTGCAGCGGCTCCTCGGGAGCCTGCCCGCTGAACCGCTGGCGGCTGTCGAAGCTGCAGGGACCGGGCCCGGCCTCCACCGGCCCGCCGCTCTCCACCTCCGCCGCGGCCCCGAAGCGCCGCCCGTCGCCCGGCAGGCACCTCAGCTTGAGCCTCAGGCCGATGTGGCCGTTGCTCGGGGTGAAGACTCGGCCCTCGGCTACCGGCTGCCAGTCGCCGTCCGCCTCCTTCAGCCACTCGAAGCGCGAGTGCGAGGCGTCGCCGAACTCCAGCTCCAGCCGCGGGCAGAGCGGGAAACCGGCCAGGATGGAGGCGGGCAGCCGGAGCTGGGTCAGGGTGGGCGGGTTGCGCTCGACCCGGTAGCGGGCCTCCCCTACCTGCAGCACGGCTCCGTCCTGCCAGGCCTCGGCGTTAGGGGTGTCGCCGGGCACCGGCTCGTCTCCCCGGTACAGTTCGACGGGCGGGGGCGGGGCCGAGGCCTGAGCCGGGGACTCGGGCTGGGCCGCCCTCCGGCCTTTCCCGGTCTTGGCCTTGGCCTGGGCTTTCAGCAGGTTGTGGGCGATGCGGCCCAGCGCCGTCCGCAGGCTCTCGCTCTGCTCCCGCTGCAGGTGCCGCTGGCTGGGCCCTAGCTGCAGCGAGATGGTCAGCTTGGACTCGGTGGGGACACAGCGGACCACCGCCGTCTGCATGGCCGCCGGCACCGGGCCCGAGGAGAAGCGGGCGGACAGCCGCTGAAGGCCGGCTGAAGGCAACTGGCGGGCGACGCTGCCGACCAGGCCGCACATGGACCTGGTCCAACCGGCTCAGCGCGGACCCGGATCCCGTGGGTCAGAGTATTGGAGCCAGGGTTTGAGGGGCTGAATGGCCTTACTGCTAGTTCAGATGTATGTGTGTTAAACCCGGGGAAAGTGCTGCTGGCCACCCTGGCTCCAAAATGAATCAGCAGCCCTATTATCCAGTGTATGTATATCCAGAATGCCGCTTCACTCAGGCTGTGTACCAAAACTTACACTGTAGTATTCCACCATCCACCTCTGTACTAGCAGTAAGGCCATTCAGCCCCTCAAACCAGCTCCACCATTCATTACAATCTCTTCTCAATCTTAACACTATTCTGCCCCTTCCCCATAGCCCTTCACTAATTAAAAGTCTGGCTCTCTCTCCACCTTAAATTTACTCACCAACCCATCATTAATTAAAAATCTGTCTCTCTCCTCAAATATACTCACCAACCCTTTGCTAATTAAAAATCTTTCTCTCTCTCCTCCTCAAATTTATTCCAAGTCCCAGCACAGTGGTTAGCACTGCTGCCTGACAGCGTCAGTGACCTGGGCTTGATTCCCTGCTTAGGTCACTGTGTGGAGTCTGTACGTTCTCCCCGTGTCTGCGTGGGTTTCCTTCCATAGTCTGAAAGACGTGCTGGTTAGGTGCATCGGCTATGCTAAATTCTCCCTCAGTGTACCTGAACAAGAGTGTGGCGACTAGAGGATTTTCACAGTAACTCTATTGCAGTGTTAATATAAGCATACATGTGACAGTAATAAACTTTGAAAACTTCAAACATTCACCACATCCTGAGGTCGTGAATTCCAGATTCACCAGCCTTTGACAAATAATTTCTTCTTATGTCTGTTTTAATCTTCTGCCCTGAAACTAAAACTACCATTTCTTGTTCTGGATTGCCACACAAGATGAAGCCACTCTACATCTACTTTGTAATACTTTTATTATCTTATATATCTCAATTATATTGCCTCTCGTTCTGCTAAACTCTGGAGAGTATAGGCCTAAATTGCTTAATCTTTCTTCAGAAGACAAACTGCTCATCTCTGAAATCAATCAGGCAAACTTCCTCTGAATTGCCTCTAATGTCACTTCATCCTTCCTCAAATAAGGGGACTAAAAACTGTAATCAGTACTCCAAATGCAGTCTCACCAATGCCTTATATAGTTGCAACAACACTTCCTTACTTATAGGTGGTTTTCCTTTAGCTAATAATGCCAAAAATCCATTTATTTATTACCTGGATACCTGCATACCAGTTTTCTATGACTTGTACAAGGACATCTAAATCTCTCTGTGTTGAAGCACCCCAAAGTGTCTCTTTGTTTAGATGATAAGTTGCCTTTCTATTTTTCTGATCCAATTGGGTAACCTCTCACTTATCCACGTTAAACTCTGTCACATTTTAGTCTACTCACCTAACCTATCCATACCCATTTGCAACTTTCTATCCCATCTATTTTAGTGTTATCTGCAAATTTAGCTATAGTACCTTCCGTTCGTAATTCCAAGTAATTAATATAGATTGTGTATATTTTTAAATAATGTCACAAATTTATTGGGTAATACCAGTTCCACATTTGCCTGTTGTATCCTGACTACTAACTTGGCCTTTCAATTTTTTTATGATGGCCAATACATGATGGGATCCATTGGGTGATGTACAATAGATCTGTGCATATTTGGAAGATTGCTTGTTACATGGGATGGTGGGTGGAAGCGAGTTGCTCTTCCCTCTCTAGTGACCTTAGCCGAAGAACTCTGAGTGCCTTCAACCTCCTTGACCATGTGGTACAGTGGTTAGCACTGCTGCCTCACAGCACCAGGGACCCATGTTCGATTCCCAGCTTGGGTCGCTGTCTGTGTGGAATCTGCATGTTCTCCCCATGTTTGAGTGAGTTTCCTCCAGGTGCTCTGATTTTCTCTGACAATCCAAAGGTTGATTAGCCCAGGCTAAATTGACCCTAGTGTCAGGTGGTCAGAAGGGTAAATAAGTAGGGTTACGGGGATTGTGGTCAGTGCAGACTCATTGGGCTGAATGGCCTCCTTCTGCACTGCAGGGATTCTATGATTCTTATCTATGATAATATATGCTGCTAAGCAATATTATATTGAACACATTATTCCAGCGATCCTCGCTGGTGAGTGTCTAAGGGAATCTTTAGACATAACTGGATAGCCAAAACCCATCCTCAACACATCCATGGTTTGTTCTAGGACACATCTTGTTGTTCATGTTGCTTTCATTGTAGTGAACTTGCATTTCACTGATAGGGTAGCATGAGCCAAGCTATTCCATGGCTATATGAGCTAACTGTTGTGTCTAATTTTGATAACAAAAAAGTTTTGGATTATTGGACTGCAACATAACAAAAGCATAATGACAGCTCCCAGCAAACCACTTGAACCTCTTGGGGTTACACACCAGCTTACTGCCACCCCTCCATCCGTTTGAAAGGCACCAAAATGCTCAGAAGTCTCCGCTAAACATTTGCTGGGGAAATGGACAAAGCAATTAAACTATGGTTATAGTGCAAATTACAAACAAAATAAACCCAACTGATCATTAACCCAAAAAGTATAAAACCAAGTACTTTTTATGAAAGTCTTTTTTAAATCTCCCACTTTTATGAACATAATTTTAAATTTAAATACTGTAATTTTGACAACATTCAAACACTCATAACATCAGGTACCATAATCACAATCATTCCATCCTCATTTACACTGCAAAAACTAGCTATGTGGCCTCTGTTTGAAAAGCAGCATTCATAATTTGACTGTTAGCACAAATAGGAGCTATTGCAAAAGCAATATATTTGTGCATCTCTAAGATACGGAGAAAACAATGAATAAATGCAAATCAACATATCTGTTCATATACTTTTGAATGTACTTACCTTGCATCAAGTTGATTTTTTTTTACACAGCTGTAACAGTACATTATGCATTTGATCATTTCCTTCTCTATTAACAGTATATTTTATCTGTATAACATGCAAGAAACAATATTATTCATTGTATGCTAATACATGTGAAATAATAAAATCAAAAAAGGTAGAAAAGATACTGATCAAGATGCTTGCATTTTTGTTCATAGCAACAAAAGGAACTATAAAGGGTTAAACTGCTTTTTGTTCTGTTTAAAAAAATGCAGTATGAAACAGAAAGAAAAACATTTTTAGGGAGATGATGTAAAAAAGTTTGATGGTCTGTTCATTCAACCGTGTCTTCTCGCAACTATTTCAATCTCCGATATTTTCTGTGGGCTTTCGATTTTATTTATTTTCTGCAAAGCAATGACACACTCACTTGGGCAGCACAGCAGCTATGCGGTAATGTTGCAGTGGTTACTTTCCCATGAGAAAACTGTGAACGGCAAACATATTTTATAATGGGAGTGAATAAGATAATTTCCAGCTATTGCAAAATTTCTTGCCTGTTGTACATCCCAGCTTTGCTCTTCAAGATATGAAAATCTCTCCAACTCTTTTCCCATCTCTCCTAAATAGTGACATCCCTAAAAAAATCACACCCCAAACAGAAAAAAAAGTCCTTGAATGCAGTCATCATAAACAAAAATTTCCATTACCACACATGCAGAGTCTTAACTTTACCACGCGTGTAATTGTTATGCAAGTGCCAGCATGATGCTTAACAGCTTGGCTTTGAGCTTATTCACTCTTCACAAAGAACCTTGATGCACCTTTAACTTTGAACCCAAATATATATATTTCTGTTTCAACAAATTAAGACTGCAAAGCATTAATCTATAAAGAAGCTCACCAGCTGACTGGCCACACACCTCCCCCAGTCCACACAATGGATTTTCAAATTCAATCGGAAGTCAAACATTTACTCTCAGGCCAAACCCTCATTTGTAATCCCTTGAAGATTATAAGCACATATTTTAAAATGAAACTCAATGGAAATTTTTCCTATTTCAGGACCAATACCTTGAATGGATGAAGATTTGGGCTGCGATGGGGGAATCGGATGCACAAATACTTTTGTATAGGTAAACCAATTTGCAAGAGATTGTAAATGTTGGAAATTTACAATATCATATTTAAAGGCTCCAGCCTAAGAGTTTAACCCCAACAGGGGTAACCTTATCAACCCAGGCAAATTCTTCACAGCTCCAGAAGTATTGGCATTTAAAATCATAATTCTGGGTTAAGGATTCAATTAATTGGTTAATTAATTACTTAAATTCTTGATCCAACTTCTTTACAGTGATTTCCTGTTTGCCTTGGGGCATGTTCTAGTACAAAAAAGCCTTAGGAGTTTAAGGTAAAACATATTCTTCCCAGATAATTGTTAGATCTGCACTTGCTGTTTAAATTTATTGAAGTTTGTGTGATAAAATGAGGTTCTAACATTTTATTTTTATTATTTCCATTCTGCATTTACTTATGACATGATCACATTCAAACATTTCTGGAGATGAAGTGGCAAATAGGAACAACATCAAACATTTTAGAGAGAAATGAATTGATTGGGGATAGTCAGCATGGTTTTGTGAAGGGTAGGTCGTGCCTTACTAACCTCATTGAGTTTTTTGAAAAAGTGACTAAAGAGGTGGATGGGGGTAAGGCGGTTGATGTGGTATATATGGATTTTAGTAAGGCGTTTGATAAGGTGGCCCATGGCAGACTTCTGCAGAAAATGCAGATGTATAGGATAGAGAGTGATTTAGCTAATTGGGTTAGGAGTTGGCTAGCAGATAGAAGACAGAGGGTGGTGGTTGATGGGAGATATTCATCGTGGAGTTCGGTGACAAGTGGTGTACCTCAGGGGTCTGTTTTGGGGCCCCTGATGTTTGTAATTTTTATAAATGATCTGGATGAGGGTATTGAAGGATGGATTAGTAAATTTGCAGATGACACCAAAGTCGGAGGAGTAGTAGATAGTGAAGAGGGGTGTTCTAGTTTGCAGAGAGACTTGGACAAGTTGCAGAGCTGGGCCGAGAGGTGGAAAATGGAGTTTAATGCGGAAAAGTGTGAGGTAATTCACTTTGGCAGGAATAACAAATGTGTAGAGTATAGGGCTAATGGTAGGATTCTTAGTAGTGTTGATGAACAGAGGGATCTTGGTGTGTATGTGCATAGATCCCTGAAAGTAGGCAGGCAAGTCGAGAAGGTTGTTAAGAAGGCATATGGAGTCTTGGCTTTTATTGGTAGGGGGATTGAATTTCGGAGCCG
The DNA here is from genome assembly GCA_024679065.1 of Sphyrna mokarran. NCBI lineage: Eukaryota > Metazoa > Chordata > Chondrichthyes > Carcharhiniformes > Carcharhinidae > Sphyrna > Sphyrna mokarran. The sequence continues at coordinate 110,061,877 of JAGIQG010000003.1, forward strand.
CAACGTCATGTTGCAACTGTACAAAACTCTAGTGCGGCCGAACTTGGAGTATTGTGTGCAGTTCTGGTCCCCACATTATAAGAAAGATGTGGAGGCATTGGAGAGGGTACAGAGGAGGTTTACCAGGATGTTGCCTGGTATGGAGGGCAGGTCTTATGGAGAGAGGCTGAGGGATTTGAGGTTGTTTTTGTTAGAAAGAAGGCGGCTAAGAGGAGACCTTATTGAAACATATAAGATGATTAGAGGTTTAGATAGGTGGACAGTGATAGCCTTTTTCCTAGGATGGAGAAAGCTAGCACGAGGGGACACAGCTTTAAATTAAGGGGTGATAGTTATAGGACGGATATCAGAGGTAGGTTCTTTACCCAAAGAGTGGTTTGGGAGTGGAATGCCCTGCCTGCAGCAGTTGTAGATGCGCCAAGTTTGGTGGCGTTCAAGAGGTTAGTTGATAAGTATATGGAAGAGAAGGGAATGGTTTAGTTTGGAGGGGCATTGCTTTTTATATTGGTCGGCGCAACATCGAAGGCTGAACGGTCTGTTCTGTGCTGTAATGTTCTATGTTCTATAAACTGGAAATTTGGTTTTTAATACTTCCAATATCAAAATGAATGATGTAAAATGACAAACATTGCAAAATTCTTTCCGGACCCTTTAGAGATTTACAATTTGAAGCAGTTCAACAAAGCACACTCCAGAAATTTTACTTGTCTAACCTTCTTTTATTGAAAAGAGCAATAGGTAATTTTATAAAACAGTTACAGAACAAATCAAGTATCTGTAAAGGTGTATTGCATTTTATTTTTACACAGACTTATTTTTAAGAAAATACATAGTTTTCTATTAAAAATGTGCCTCATTTGAATAATCATTATGATTGGAAGGATTCAGACATGGAGTTCTGGGAAAGATAGCTACAAATGTGGAGGGCAATAACACATTCAGTGTCTTTGGAAGGGAAAGAGAGGCTGGAAATGGTGTGATAATTTGCAGGATCCGAGGGAAATGGCATATAAATGGTCATTGGATAAACATATGGATGATATTGGAATAATGTAGGTTAGATGGGCTTTAGATTGGTTTCATAGGTTAGCACAACATCAAGGGCCAAAGAGTCTGTACTGTGTTGTAATGTTCTATGTAACAGATTTGATAGAGGAATGGAATTTGAGGAGAGTCAACTGTTAAAAAAAATCCCACCTGACATGGGAGCCCGGGGGGGGGTGGGTGGTGTTGTGTGCGTGATTTTGTTCTTGGATTCTAATTGCATAGTTGGGAGGATCACTAAAGATGATGAGTGATTATTAATAATATGACTACTTAGACCTACTGTTGATACCTACTGTGAGAACTGAACATTTTTTTGCAGACAGTAATTGGAAATGTTTTATCAAGCAGGCTCACTTGAAGCTTTTATATTTCCATTTTTTAAAACGTGGCTGGTTTCTATGAGTAGTGCAAAGCAATGGAGCTCAATGAAGAGTTTATTCCTCATCTGTGCTAAGTTAGCTTTATTTGTCTTAATGCTGGAGTTAGCAGTCAGAAGCACTAAGCTTCTGTAAGGAGTGAATTGGTAGAAAAAACATACACGGCCTGTTCTGCTCAAGTACTCCCAATTGGGAAGCCTTTTGGTGCCTGTGACAGTGCTTGAATAAGATGTCATAACTGCTGACACAAGGCTCATCATGAAAGTCTTAACTGTCAACAAGAAAAATAATTTAAAATAGCTAAAATATACTGATCTCAAAATGTGCTGCCTTTCTCATGATCTTATGAATACTAACAGCAATCTAGCACCTACTTCAAAGGATATTCTTTACATTAGGTACCCTACATGCCAGAACTATAGGAAGTGATATACTGGACCAACCTGCTGCCAGCATAATATTAAATAAAATTCCTGTTTAACGTAAATGCTCCTAGTAGCAATGGATTAAGCCACTAGAAAATGTGTCATGGCTCAAACCTGGCACATTTTGATGAGCTAGAAAGTGCAGTTATTCTCATCCAGCTGCTGAAACATTGCCCAATTTTTCATGTAGTATAATGGGGAAAATGCAGGGTAAAGAACTTGCAATTTTGGGCAATGTTGGTGGTAATTATTCTGTATAATGATGCTCTTCCATCTTAGGACTGTAAACAATGCCTTTGGATTCATTATATTCTTCCATCCTTTTTAAGTGGATCAGCATATGCCCCGCATAAGCAAGAACCAGCACAAGTATGAGAGAAGTTACAAGGCCCATCAAGACAGCTGGTGTGAAGAATGAGACACAGTCTCTGGCAGAGGCAAACTGTCCGGTTTTAATATTAAAGACTTGAATCTGCAGAGATACCAAAAAGCAAAAATTATCTTTCTGCCATTACATTCACTATAAAACCTTGAATCTATTTTAAGCTATTATTTATATTAATCAAATGTAAATAATAATAAGAAAATCAGCTATTTATATTAAATATAATTAATACTAGTAGTAAGAATAAAATATAAAACTGTACACAATTTTTTCCTCAATATAGTATATAGCATAATAATACAGTACTAGTGTATCGAAGGCTCCAATTCATCTGTGTCCAGACACATCAAATACATCTATATACAAACACGTCCCAGAGCAGTAAGACAAAGTTCTGAAATACCTAGATTTGAAAGCAAATTGTTTATTCGCATTTGTACACTGCAACACATTTGTCTTCTCATGTTATTCATGCATATCTCACTAGGTGGAGTAAAATGGCTGCATTGATAGGACTATAAAGATGTGCATCATTGAATCAGCTTTAAGGTAAAGGCAAAGTATTGTGAATGCTGGAATCTGAAACAAAAACAGAAAATGCTGGAAAATTTCTGCAGATCTGACCCTTCATCCTGAATCGAAACATTAGCTCTATTCTCTCCATAGATGTCAGACCTGCAGAGATTTTCCAGCATTTTCTGTGTTTTTGTTACTGAACCAACTCTACTGACTGAGAAGGATACAACTTGAATGGATGGAAAAATATATTTGTTCCCTTCTGGCTATGTTCTTTTGGACCTGGCCAGCTCAATCAGTAGCAGTGCTGCCAACCCACTCTTGACGGACATTGAAGTCCCCCCCACCCAGATCACATTGTGTATCTATTCACTCTCATTGCTTCTTCCTATTGGTGTTGAATATATAAGAATAATGATTCATCAAATGATAATGATTTGGGTGGGAGTGGGAGGAGGGAGGAGGGAGGAGGGCGTTGGTGGGGAGGGAGATGGTACATGGTAATCAACAGGAGCTTTCCTTGTCCATGTTTTGACTTGATGCTATGAGACTTCATGGGATCCAGAGTTAATGACAAAGACTCCCAAGGCAACTCCCTCTCAATTGTATATCATTGTGCTACTGCTGCCTCTGATGGTTCAGTCCTGCTAGTGGGATAGGACAGAACCCATTGTTGGTGATGCTCGTGTCTGGAACAGTGTGTTAGGTTATAGCTTGACTAGTCGGTTGGTTAGCTCTCCCAAATTTTACACAAGCACCCAGATGTTAGTAAGGACATCCTGGGGATTACCATTGACCAGATACTGAACTGGACTAGCCGTACAGCTACTGTGGCTATAACCGCAGGTCAGAGGCTAGAAATTCTGTAGTGAGTAACTCACCACCTAACTCCCCAAAACCTGTCCAGCATCTACAAGGTGCAAGTCAAGAGTGTGATGGAAAATTCTCCCTTTGTCTGGGTAAATGCAGCTCCAACAACACTCAAGAAGTTCAACACCATCCAGGACAAACAAGTCCACTTGATTGGCATCCTCTCCACTCACTCCCTCCATCACTGGTGCTGTGGCAACAGTGTACACCATCTATAAGCTGCACTATAGGAACTCACCAAGACTCCTCAAGCACCTTCGAAACCCACAAGCACTACCATTTAAAAGGACAAAGGCAGCAGAATCATGGGAATACTACCACCTGGTAGTTCCCCTCTAAGCCACATATCATCCTGACTTGGAAATATACCGCTGTTCCTTCACAGTTGCTGGGTCAATATCGTGGAACTCCCTTCCTAATGGCATTATGGGTACACCCATACTACATGGACTGCTGCAATTCAAGAATGTAGCTCACACCATCTTCAAATATAATTAGGAATGACAATAAACATTGATCTAACCAGCAATGTCCACATCTCATGAATGAATTTTAAAAAATGGACGCACAAGATCTACCGTTGTCATTTGCTGTGCTAAGATTAATGCTAAGTGATCAGTTTCATTATTTTTAGACTTCATGGTGGTTTTATACATCTGAGTGGCTTCCCAGGCCGTTCAGAGGACATTTAAGGGTCAACACCTTTTGCTGCGAATCTGGAGTCATGTGTAGGCCAGATCAGGCAACACTTGCAAATTTCCTTCACTAAAAAACCTTAGTGATCCTGGTGGTTTTTAATGACAACAATGGTTTTATAGTCACCATTAATTCCAAATTTATTAATTGAATTTAAATTCCACCAGTTACCACGGGGGGATTTAAAACTGCATTCCTAGAATAATAGCCGAAGGCTCTGGATTACTACTCCAGCGACTTACCATTACAACGTGTGCAAAGGCATTCTAAGGTCATTCACAAGCCTTCCTACCCTGGATTTAATTAGGTGGAGCCTGTAAGGTGATGGGTTCCTCACCCTACCATCCAACTAAATTCTCCCCCCACTTCCAAAATCATACCAGTGGATGAAGTCTGACTGTTACAGGCATTGAATTGGACTTATGCAATGGACTGACTGATAGCATTTTGCAGTAAATATAATGATGCATTTCCATGGAATGGCTCAAGTTTGAACTTTTCTTTTATACCCATATGCCCCACAGCGAAGGCTTTAATTCAGAGTATGATGGGAATAATGATCAAAATGATGTGCTAGATTCAAGACATGCCTCACAGGAATACAGAAGTAAGCAATTCTGAACACAGTTGTGTGCTGGAATTCTACTGCCCTGCCCGCCACAGAATCGGAACAGCCAAGGGACAGACAATAGAAATATTCGTTGACCTTGGGCAGAGACTTCTGGCCTTGCTCGAGCGAGGCCATAAAATCCCACCCGTGAAGTCAAGCCAATAATAGAATAAGCAACTAACAAAAGAGATCATCGCAAAATGAGGTCATGTTTTAACAAATGGCGGATAGTACCTTGCGGTTGACTCGAGTTATTTTTCAGGCCTGAGAAGTGAATAAAAGGATTAGTGCTTCAATGGATGGTCAGCAATAATGGCAAACTAACCTTCGCAAAGACCACCCCCAAGCTATGGGCAAGAGAACAAGCCTAACATCAAAGTAGCCTTGCCAACTACCTCAAAAGGTAATACCCATTTCTCTTGGGTGACTGAGTTATATACTGGCATGAGTGCGTACATAGTATGATTATATTTAGTTGTCCATGTTTTTGAGATTCTGTTTAAATTGTATCCACAAATGAAGTAATAAAGTTGCAATTGGGACAGAATTTCACTTGTATCTCTAGCTCTTTGTCCAGTTACCTTTTACTGACCATGAAAAAGGGTTTCAATAGTCAACACGGGGAATGATATCAATATTTCAAGCTACTTTTGCTTAATTGACATGAAGTATACCTGAAACTCCACAAAGGTGATATGCCAGAATCTTGTGGTGTCCTCTTTGGATCTGGGCACCAATAACGCTTCATGTTTCTGCAGGCTGCTGATGTACTGACAGTGATACGAATTTGTAACTGGAGCATAGATTTTGGATGCATTGAACATGGCTTGTAATGAATGGTTGTAGAAAATCTGCACAAAGTCTAGGCTAAACCAGTTCTGCGTAGAGGTTCTGTGGTAATTATTTGACATTTTAAGCCTACAATTAGGTAACAAAAGAATTAATATATTAGGCAGGCATGCAAAACATTTCAAATATTAAAATGTTCTTATAGAAATCAAAATCATCATTAATAGCATTAAGTAGCCACAGTGGGATAAGTAAGAGTTATATTGATTTATACCAGTGTTGCTTTGGTGCAAGTTAATCATGATTAGATAATCAATATTTTGGAATAATAAAAAAGAACACTTGTATAAGGCAATAAACTGATCAAGGAATTCAGTTGAGGTCGAAAATAATACAAATCCTAATAACAACTGAGGGACGAGTATTGTTAACTTAATTAGGTGTTTTATTTAGTGTTTCTTTTTGACAGTGTACATTGTGCTGATGCATGATATGAATGGATATCTACATGGCAATATTAAAATTATACTGTGGTTCTAAGTGTTCAGAAGCCAGGTTCACTGGCATCACTGAAATATGGGAGGTGCTCTCTCTCTTGCATTCTGACAAAGATGCACATAGATCCAAGATTCAAATGCACCCCCACCTTACATTCGAGCTAAAAGCTGACTAGCATTATTAATGAACATAGATGTAGGTCATAAAATGTCCAGGATGATGTACTGTATTGAAACACTAACAATGACCTCCCCAAAAACTAATAGTCTGAAACGGCACATTGATTAGCACTACCTCACAGCGCCAGGGATTCTGGTTTGATTCCCAGCTTGGGTCTGTGTGGAATCTGCACATTCTTCCCATGTCTGCGTGGGCTTCCTTTGGGTGCTCCAGTTTCCTCCCCCAAACCAAAAAAATATGCTAGTCACGTGGACTGGCCATGCTAAATTCTCCCTCAGTGTACTCAAACAGGTTCTGGACTGTGGCGACTAGGGGATTTTCACAATAACTTCATTGCAGTATTAATGTAAGCCTACTTGTGACTAATAAATAAACTTAAAGTTAAAAATTAAAAATATTTCTTCTATCTCATTAGCATATTCACTAGTTAATCAGCCTGTCATCCCAGTCTCTTTGCTTTAATTAAGACATTGTTGAGATGTAATCTGGATTAAAGGTTGTTCAAGAGCATGATTAGATGTTCTTCAAAATTGATTGTTTATACCTTTGATCTCACACAAATGCATCTTTCCTTTATTCCCTCTAAATTTGTGTCTCTCTAATGGATCCTTACAATATGACAAAAAAATCTATCATTTAATATGTTATTTGAAACAGATGGAATGCAAAAGAGAAGAGCAATATACTAGATTATGGAACAGATTGCAAATCAGCAGAAGCTTGTTTGGAGTCAGGAAGAATGTTAAGAATACTAAGCTCCTAAGTAATAATCCTTACCTAAGGACAAGTTGCTTTAGATTTCCAACATCACCATAGTTCAAGGAAAGCCTGAATGTGATAAAATAGAAGTATAATTTTAAAAAGTCCTGAATTCCTTATTATATGGATGGAAACAAGGCTTACATTTCAAAAGGGCAAATTCAGACAATACTCAGTACTGTACACATATATTCTTAAAATGCATTTAAGTGCATATCAGACTAGGGAATGACATTGATGGACAAAGCAACATTTTCCACGATTTGTATTTGTTATCAAGATCAATCAATCTTCAGGTAAAAGCAAATTACTGTGGATGCTGGAATCTGAAACAAAACAGAAAATGCTGGAAAAACTCAGTTGATCTGACAGCACCTGTAGAGAGAGAATAGAGCCAACATTGAGAGTCTGGATGGTCTTTATCAGAGCTAACTTCAGGTATGCCTTTTGTTTCCTGACTCCTCCCACCTCATCCCCAGCCCTTTTTCACATCCCATGCATTCCATACATTTCAATCTGTACAAATGTGTAATGGATCAGTGCCTGATGTCACATCTTCCTATACCATCACATCATCTTATCTGAGTGCCTCAAACTGTTAATCAACCTTTCGAGACAAAGGCTTTCTAATTTTGTTCAATGTCCTACATAAAGAAGTCAAAATACACCATCATCAGCTTCATCATATTTCTATGTTCAAAGAGCTTTCCCTTTTTGTAACTTTTTCTGCAATCACTAACTTTTGTAGCAAAAATTATTTGCTGCTCCAAAGCTACTGCACCAAATATCAAAGCAAACGTTTAGCTAGCATTCATTCATTATTTCCCCATTTCAAAATCAAATGTCTTGCTAACCTTTATTTTTGATTTGTTGTTGTGATATCTTGCATTATTTTGCGATAAATACAATTGATACACAAATTTTATGATATTAAAAAACAGAATTCCATCTGCTAAATTGTAAAAAGACTATTTGCACAGGAATCAATTTTTTACTACAGAACATAGATGCCATTGAAAATCCAGGTTTTTTAAATGTGAAGCCACCTAAAATTTAAATACAAGTACCAATCTATATTCAAATGACACTATTTGAACCTTAAAGTCAAAGAAACAAATAATATAGACTTGTTTTAAAATTACTTTTCCATTCTCCCCATTCACGTTCACCAAATCATATCTTAGTGGTCTCATTGACTATAATTAAAATTTAATGCTGAAAATTTAATCCATTTTGTGCTGTGGATTTGTATCTCACTGAGAACAGAATTATAACCAGCAAAACTAATTTTAAAGTCAATGAAAAGTAAATCATTTTATTTCCTTTGCTTTATTATCACTTGTATGATTCTCAGATATCATAGGTAGATAATGTTTATTACACTATTTACTCCCTTCATAAAAATGAACTAATCAAATGTCTTTACAGCCAATCATTTCTAATCTATTTCCAACAAATTTCATTTTAAAAAACATTCTAATGATGACATAAAGTGTCTAAAGATAAAAGATTATGAGTTTATTATGACTTACGTTGCTTTATCCGCTGTACATGTTGAATCCCTGGTATTAACTTTGGCAGTGCTCCCAAAAGTTCTGTTCGTCAAATCTATCTCAAACTGGTCTCCAAATTGGAGTGTCACCTTCTTGGCAATGAAGAGAATGCAGGGTATTTCACCATCTGTAACATTTATGGGCGGATACTGATTCCAGCTTGGTACTTGCAGAAGCTGTCTACCTGTATTCATGACTTCATGGTTGGTATCTCTAACCACCTGTAAAATCAAAGGTATCAGAATTGAATTGCTAGTAATGAATGTTAAGACAATTATTCAGTGAACCTTATTCATTGTTTCAACAGAAGAACTGAGACTAAAAGATCTGCTGATATTGCAATGAAAACAGAAGACTGATACAAATATACGTACTAAATTGAAAGATGAAAAATTGCTTGAATTATATTATTTTAGCTTTATTTTGGTCTCACTCTATCAAAGCAAATGTATTCAAGATCTGACAATATGGATATTAAATTCTGAATGTTTTTCAAGAGGTAATTGGTCCACCAGTAACATGACAGACATTGCTTGTTGCATAAAATTACAAAACAGAAACCAGTTGTTTAGCTGATAGACTATCCTCCGCTTGAGCATGTACTACCCCTACCCATTCCCAGATTTTTTTCACTCCCTTTCTTTGAACCACTTATCTCACCTGATCATAAACGTTGATGTGGTTTTTGATCAAATCACGAACACTGCTCATGAAATACACTGCCTCACAAAACCTGCTGGTTAAGATATCTGCCCTGCTCTCTGTCACATTTAATCTTGTCAGGTCATGTCCCTGCATTCTAGATGCCCTCAACCACTGGAGACTCTCTAGGTTGGCACTGGACTTCAGGAATTTCTGTGAGTTTGGGAATATTGTTCTTGTGGAGGATAATATAACACAGAAATTTAACCTGGGTTTAACAGAACAATGTAGACATCAGAAACCATTACCAAACACTCTTTCCTCAAATCCTCCATGTTTTCAATGTTTTAACAGGATTTTGTCCAATTTCCCCAATGTTATATACTTTAATCTTTAGTAATATCTTGTGCACTACTTAGTCAAACATTTTCTGAAAGACCATAAACCACATTCATAGTCTTTTCCCCATTCAGAGGAGTCTTATTAGGTTTATCATGCATAATATTTCTTTCTGAAATATGCGTTGGCTGTTTATAAATATGCTTTCCTCATCTGGATACTTCGTAATTTTATTAACAATTTCAGAATTACTTTACCCTAAATGTTAAATCAACCAGCCTGCAATGTAACATCAGATCATGTTACAATTCTAATATATAACTCACTACAAATGCACATTTACTGCATCATGAATACAAAAATCAGCTTTTAGTAGTATGGATGGATATATTAGCTAAACATTTCTCTAGATGCTACATTTACAGTAGTAAAACAGAGGAATTCTACTCAGTATTAAAGTTGCTTTTTATATACACGTCCATAATGTCCCAAACATTTACCTTTTGGAACTTAGATACTTGCTTTGTAAATAACTATAGTGGATATGTCGCATACAGCAACGGAGGTAAACAGCCAAATAGTGTTATACTGATCAGTGAAAAGAATTTTAACTTTACAAGGGCATGGGATCTTCCATGACACTTAAGAAAACACGTATCTTTAGGAAATAAATTAATTCCAATATATGACATTAAGACTTCTAATATTTTACAAACACTTCAGATTTGAGCACGTGTTGGAAGTTTAGCTCTTCAAATCAGCTTGGATTTTTACATTGTATTTGAAGTTTTTTAAGATCCTATTTTCAAAAAATATTTCCAAGTAGCTGCAATATACAACATCCTCATGGTTGGAAGTGACAGGCCAACCAAAATTGCTGGACTTTTCCCTTTATGCAAAATTGTCTTATGAACTGTGTCAACGCTGGGTTGGGAATGACTGGGGAACTCTTCAAATTCGGTCTTAACACATGGGTTTGTATTTTGTAGTGGACATGCACCTCAGTGTGCTGGTGTGTCCATTTTCTTTTTGCTGACCATGTGACTTGCTCTTTTTGTTTTAGTTGCTTTTTCCTCCTGGCAACCTTCTTGGTTACTGTGAGCTTTTCCGAGTGTTGAATGGCCAACCAGCTGTCTGATATCGGCCAATTCCATTCTGAAGCCAATCACTCGAACACATGGAGAAACAGAGCAGAAAAATAAAACTTCTTTCAGTTCTCTCCCAAGGGAACATCTGCATGCTCTTATTTTAGTACTTTCCCAAAACTGTGGTTAAATTAGTAAGTTTAGTATCTGGAGCATAATGGGTATGAACAAACACTATAACTATCAACAGCACAGCAAAATGTTTAATACCACACAATTCTAAATAACTGGATAATGCAAAAATTGTTGCAGTCTCTTCAATATTTAGTACCTGTGAACTCCTGCTGGCTGTGTAAATAGCTGTGTAAGGAATGTTGTTTGCTTTTAAGGCATTGACGACCATTTTAATGACATCTGTTGAAAAATAAGGTACTCTTTAGTAAATTCCAAATTCTGTGGCTCAACAGCAAGATACTCATGCTCTTCATAATATAGCAATTCATTCATAATTAGGTAAGCAAATAATCTTAAATGTACACTTCTCTCTACTTTAGCAGAGCAACTTGTGATGCAAAATGTATGAAAAAGATAAGCTGGTCTCCACTGTATCTGTCCTATACAACCACAGTATAATTTCTGCATCAACACCTCCCTCGTTGCAGAGGGATCCAAGTGTTTATTGTTTAGTTAGCTCAACTAATATTGACTGCAGTAGAAGCCGGTATTTGGAATCAAATGATTATCATTTTTGTTTGGTCAATGATATAATTCCAAATATTATCCAAGATTATTTATGAAGTGTGTTGCTGCATTTGGACATGTAAATGGGATCTCTTCCCAAGTTACTCAATGACTTTATCCAACGTGGAACTCAGTTTTACAAACTGGGAAGGTCAATACTGATGCTTATTTAGGTACCGGTGCCTCAGCCTGTACCTCAGGCACAATCCAGCATGACTGTTGTACCCTGCTCTTTGACACAAAAGAGAGGAAAATCAGCATTCTCAACACACCTTAGCTGAAAGTGGGGATGCTGAATAAGGACAGAATGAATTCCTCACATGCCCCACCACCTCAGTAGAATAGTTTAGCCACGCTTACTTCCATGTCACCAAAGCAAACACATCAATAATGAAACCAAACCCATTAAGGAGTTAATTGGGCCTGAACTTCCTCAGAGTGACAATCAGTGTTAGATTGCTAGTCAGTGTCCAATTTCTTACTTGAATTGTGTTCCTAGCTTCTCATCCTGTCGTTTCAATTCAGGCAGCACAGCATGTCCCTGGGGCCTAGCGTCAAAGTGCAGATGAGTCGAAGGGAAGGAGGCTGTGCCTTTTTTTCAAAACAGCACTAGCTGCTGTAAACCAGGTAAGTTTAAAAGTCCATTGACAATTTCTGAATAGGATCCCCACCTCATGGAATCATACAATCTCTACAAGGCCATTCAGCGCATCAGGTCTGCACCATCTCCTTGACAGAATATCTTATTCAAGCACTATTCTTGTAACCCCACATATTTACCCTGCTAATTCATCTAATGGGAACTAAGCAGCAATTTAATGTGGCCAATCTACCTTAACTGCACATTTTTTGGATTGAGAGAGGAAACCAGACCCCCTGGAGGAAATCAACACAAACATGGGGAGAACATGCAAACTCCATACAGACAGTTACCCAAGCCAGGAACTGAATCCAGGTCCCTGGCACTATGAGGCAGCAGCGCTAACCACTGTGCTACATTTGGGGTATCACTCCAATAATGACATGGGGGAGTTCAGAAGCTATGGCACAAAGATGTTTGGAAAGAAGTGGGGACTAGATTATCAGTAGAAAAAATTAAGCAAAGAAATTAAACCAAGCCTTTTTGAGCAAGCTGCCCACTAGTTTAAATATTTTTGAAGTATCAGTTCTAAGCTTCTGTTTTTAATGCTTGCTATTGTCTAGGAACACATTGTAGTGTGCGCTGTTTTTTCTCTCTCCCCCCCACACACAGAATTAAACTAATTCTATTTAAAATAGAGACATATACTGCCAGTGTAGCAATAATTGTATCTTATTTTCAAACACTTTTTAGATCACTTCAAACCAAGACACAATTCTGCAATTAGGTACCTAGATACATTTTCCTCATTTAATATAGATATATTTCATTTAAACTTTTGAAAGTCTACAATCGTAATAGCATTCGCAAAGAGTCATAGAGGTTTACAGCATAGAAACAGGCCTTTGGCCCAATTTATCTATGCCGCTTTTATTTAAAAAAACAATTATGCTAGTTCCAATTGCCCAGTTTGGCCCATATCCCTCTATGTCTATCTTACCCGTTTAACTGTCTAAATGCGTTTTAAAGACAAAATTGTACCTGCCTCTACTATCAGCTCTGGTAGGTTGTTCTGGACATTCATCACCCTCTCTGAAAACATTGCCCTTCTGGACCCTTTTAAGGATATCTCTCCCCTCTCACCTTAAACCTATGCGGTATAGTTTTAGACTCCCTTATTTTGGGGAAAAGATGTTGACTATCTAGCTGATCTGTGCCCCTCATTATTTTAAAGACCTCTATAAGATCCCTCTAAGTCTCCTACGCTGCAGGGAAAAGTCCCAATCTATCCAATCTCTCCTCATTACTCAAACAATCAAGTTCCAGGAGCAGCCTAGCAAATATTTTCTGCACTCTTTCTAGTTTAATAATATCCTGTATAAAACATCCTGAAAGCTTACCATCATCAGTGAGGACTTTGGTACCTGGGATCATTGCAGGTCTGTGAAAGAAAAATGTAGATCTTAATTGAGTATAAACCAGCTATGCCCCCTTAACCCTTACACTCTTGAATTTGTGTACAGGCAGCTCTTGAGTTACGATGAACAGCAGTGACAACATTTAAAAATGGACAACCTGTTTCAAATTTACAACATTGATTTTGGTTTTATAATGCCATGCCAGCTATTTTATGTTTTTATAAACATGATTTAGAAATCTGATGTTTTGAATGAGCCTGGAGAAATAGTGAATCTTGCCTAAACATCAGGCCCCTGCACTCTTAACTTGCAATACCAGGTTAAAGTCAACAGATTTATTTGGTAGCAAACACCACTAGCTTTCGGAGCTCTGCCCCTTCATCAGGTGAGTGGGGAGTTCTGATCACAAATATCTAAATTCAACCAATTGTGATCAGAACTACCTTGACTACAGCTCTTCACACCCCACATCCTGTAAGGGCTCCATCCCATTCTCTCAGTTTCTTCACTTCCGCCACATCTGTTCTGATGATGCCAAAAAGTTCTGGCGAAGAATCATCCAGACTTGAAACATTGGCTCTATTCTCCCTCCACAGATGCTGTCAGACCTGCTGAGATTTTCCAGCATTTTCTGTTTTTGTTTCAGATTCCAGTATCCATACTATGTTGCTTTAATCAATGGAGATCAGTTAGCAAGCATTTTATTGGCAAATTGGGGCCTTATTTTCTCATTTACAAAAACAATTTTCTGGTTTCTGGTTCAGCTTTATCTTACAACTGCTGCAAAAAAAAAGCATATATATGGAAACATCAGTATGACCTGTGGGAAGCTTGACTGTGGTTCTCTTGTGGTCAAAGATCTTGTTAAGTCTATATTTATTGTCTCAATTAATCCCATGATCAAGGCATAAGAGGGCTTCACTCTCATGCAACTACAGCCCAGCTTTAGTCCTTCATCTTCAAGAACAATAAAAAGAAAACTGCTGGTCAGCAAGAATTCAGATTTACTTGGAAACTATACACTCATTATAATTCCACAACATGCTCAAACGACTTCAGTGAAAAGAAATTTAGGCACTAGTTTCCTTTTAATCCAACTGAAGACGGGCAGTATGTTAACAACTGTTATAGTACATGGGCAAGTTAATTTTACCTTTGTGATGTTGGTAATTTCACTATTAGTAGGGATGATTTTGTGCTACTCAGTTCTGAATTCCAAAAAGATAAGTAGTCCACATGTTTTGGGTTTTCCCCAAGCTTCTCTTGCAGATATCTAGGCAGCTGATTTGTCCAACGCTGGTTTACAGCTGGTAAAACAATAGAAGATGGGGAAGAATCCAGGGCACTCTTCAGGCAAAGAAAGGATAAAAATTGAGTTTACAAAATAATATCTCCTTTTCATTTACAATTTTTCTTAAAACACCGAGGCGGCAAGGAACTCATAGGGCTATTTTACTCTACTACTAATAATAATTCTGTAAGCCCCTATCATTGTCACCGCCTGCAAAAGTGCAGTTACAGGCAAAAATCAGTTATCCATCCCAGTACCTTGCCAGTTATATGGCTTAGCTATTCCAGAAATCAGAGAAGTTACTTGTTACACCCTGCTCCTCCAGAGATTACACCATTGCAATCTTTGCCACTGGAATTTGGACAGAGATGCAATGGTCTGAACTTAGGGTAATTGTCCACTATTATTCCACTAAAGCAGATGAAAACAAGGTCTTTTGACAAAGAAGGAAGAGTCTTTGGAAACCTATACAAGCTATTCTTTCACTTTTCAAAGCAAAATTACGTCTGTTACATTTTCAATCTAATAGAAGTATCAAACATTACAAAGAAGCCTATAGAAATCATAATCTTTGGAACTTAAACAGTATTTAACTGTCCAACAGTGTAGGTAAGGCAAGGAGGAGAAAACAAACAACTTAAAATACAGGCTTCCTCATCTATTGTGGAACAGTATTCAATATTATGAATACAAAGCCTGAATATAAAAATATGTACTGTCCTGTATTATTTTATCATTACTATGAATGAATTCATTATTTTTCTTGATTTGTTTCTTTCTTTGAAGACCACTAATACTTTTATTAGTTTTACAAGCTACCAGTTAAGTTCTGAATATTGTTCATAATCATTGAATTTCAATAGTTAGTGTGGGTTAAGTTTGTTGTAAAAGATTTAATTTGCTTATAATAATTAAAATATATAATTTTGAAATGTATAATCATGATGTAAAGTTTCATCATACCTGAATATTTGAAAATGTGTGGACCAGCCTGCCATTGAGTGTGACAATATCATGGATGTTCAGCTGAAAGTACAATCAAAATATTCATTAGTATTAATTTAACTCAATATAGTTTTCCCTCAAATACAATGATTAAATCAGTGCTCACAACTGTTTAGTGCAGTACACAATAGAGGGTAAATTAGCTTCAAATATGGCTAATAAGACTAACAAGAGGTTGGCCTCATGGGCAAGTAGAACTCAGAGGCAGGCTGAGAGAAAATAGAGAAAGATGTGAGCTCAGAGCTAGGATAAGGAGGAACACAAAGTTTAACTAGGTTGACTACCGGAGGGGAAGGATATTGATCAGATTTTGTCTATCTTACTGACAAAGAACTTCATGAACTTCTCAAATTTGATGGAAGTGTGGGTGAAGGGGATTAAGAGGAGGATTTTCAATAGAGAAAATAAGCCAGGGATTGAATTGAGTTGAATGATCAGCCATGATCATAATGACTGGCAGAATATTCTTGAAGGATCGAGTAGCCCACACATCCTCCTACTTTTCTATGTTTATTTTTTCATTCCAGGATGATCCTGGACCAGACAGGAGATTTTAGCAGAATCTGTTAGTGAATTTTCACATTTCAGGTTTGCACTTTTGATAGCTGTTTTAAAGCAATTACATTTTAGTAAATATTGCAAGGAATATTGTTGTAGGAAAATTGTCAGTATTACCTGTAGAAAACATATTTCAGAATTATTGTGGGATACAGTCTTTCCCAGATTCTGGACTAGCCAGATGGATCAGAAACTTTACCCATCTTACATGTTCCAAATGTAACAATGTTGCCAGCTTTGTGGAAACAGATTTTAAAACCTTGAACTGTAAGTTCACTGAAATAATTTTGCCTCAATTACCTTGTCTTGCCAGAAAAGTATTACTTTCTTCGGACCCCTGTTGAATACGGGATTGAGATATCTGGACAGCTCCAACATTTCTTTGTGCAATCCAATATGCTCTTGATGTGGAGCATACACCGTCTTCCACAGTGTCCTGTTTTAAATTGATTGAAGTCATATTTGTATTAAAAATTGAAATGAAAAAATCTGAATAACTATTCAAAATTGTGTTCAATTTAGAAACCTAGCTTTTTGTTACAGGATGGCACAGTGGTTAGCACTGCTGCCTCACAGTGCTAGGGATTTGGGTTCAATTCCCATTTTGGGTCACTGTCTGTGTGGAGTTTGCACCTTCTTTCCATGTCTGCATGGGTTTCCTCCAGTTTCCTCTCATTGTCCGAAAGACTTTTGTGTTGAGTGCATCAGCTGTGCTAAATTCTCCCTCAGTGTACCTGGACAGGTGCTGGAATGATGCAACTGGGGGTTTTCACACTAACTTCATTGCAATGTTAATGTATGCCTACTTGTGACACTCAAAACTATTTGCACTGGGCGATTGAATACATTTGCGTGGGAGCAAAACTGCTAGGCGAGCAAAAGATATTAAATAGATTGTGATGTTTAACCATGTGACATCAAATGGAGCTTTTTAAAACCTACTGGTTAGCAAAATATTCAGTACTTAAAATATCGAGCTGCAGACAGCATTTTATCTGCGTGGAGAATAGAATTAAGTTGGGAAAGATAAAATATCAAAAGCTTGTTAATCATATATTCCGTTTATTGGATGTTTAATTTTTGGAGAATAATGTACCTGCAAATTCCTTTAAACTTCAGTCAGTGTTACTTTAACTATCACATGCAATTGGATTGGTTAGGTTGGAAATACCCTAGGAACAGCAATCTCAGTTTGCACTCTCCTCAACTCAGGAATCTAGAGGCTAACTGTTCCCACAAACAGAAGGTTTCGTACAAAACATATGAAATTATACCATGCGCTACGGGGATGGATGGATGGGGCGGGGGCGAGAGAGACACTGCATTTACTATAAGATGTGGGATGTCAAGTATTACACAGCAAAGAAAGCTATGGATTAATTATTTTTGAATAACTATCTTCAGGAGTAACTGCTGAAAATGCCCAAACTTTACAAGATGTTTGCTTCTTAAAAAGCGAACTATCCACAAGATAGTTATCAACATGTTGCCTGATGATAGTTTGAAGGAGAATGCGATCAGGTCGCATTCTGGCAGGGTGGCACGGTAGCACAGTGGTTAGCACTATTACATCACAGCGCCAGGGACCTGGGTTCAATTGCCAGCTTGGGTCACTGTTTGGAGTTTGCACATTCTCCTCAAGTCAGCGTGGATTTCCACCCACAATCCAAAGATGTGCGGGTTAGGTTCATTGGCTATGCTAAAATCGTCCCTTAGTGTCCTGAGATGCGTTGGTTAAAGGGATTAGCGGGTGAATATACGGTTATAGGGGTAGGGCCTGGGTGGGATCGTAGTTGGTGTAGACTCGATGGGCCAAACGGTCTCTTTCTGCACTGTAGGGTTTCTATGATTTTTAGGTCATTGGACCAGGAAAAAAATATTTCTGAAACCAAGGAAATGATAAAGCCGCACAAATATAGCATCATAGTTCAAGAATATTTGTAATCTTATTCCCAGTGTATTTTGAGTTTCAACATTTGTCTTTAAATAAATTGCATTGCATCCAACTACCGTAAAGTTGCATAACTTGATTGGAACTGAATAGTTAAGCATTTTATTCCGTAATTTAAAAAAACCTGTCAGTTTAAGGCATAGTAGTAAAATAATTAGAGACTGCAAATGCTAGTTTTGTGGGATTGTCGGAGATTAATTCTCCCTCCCAGTATTCAGTTGGGTTCCCTTATCAAACAGGATAGTTACCTGACCTTAATTATACTGGCAACAAATAGCAAAAACAACTGGGAACATAGAGTTGTCTAACATTGTCCAGCCACTGATTGATTGGAGGATCTAGATTGTCTAATACAAGATTAAAGGAATCACATGGTCACATTGGCCTACATGATCGGTAAAGTCCCATCTGTGCAATGCAGCATCCAGATTAAACTCACAGTTCAGAAACGCAGTGTACCACCTGATTTAATATACAATCGGACACCTACTTCGCTTTTTACAAGCGAAAAAAAACAATAGTTAAAATCTGGCACAGCCAAGAAAAAACTGCAGATGTTAGAAATCTGAAAGTAGAACATAAAATGCTAGCGGTACAAAGAGGTACCAACATCTGAAAAAAATACAAATCCGCATTTATAGATCGATTAAAATACTGGGGCATTTCAATTGTTTTCGGTTTTATTTAAAAACTGCTTCAACTGGAACTGAAGAGATGCAAAAACAAGTTAAAATGAGTATCTAGTAAAACGGGGTTGACATAAAATGCAAAACAAAATAAATCATTTGAATTTCTTTCTGAGGTGAGGTGATGTATGTAACTCATTTATAGCCCCCTTTCAGAAAGACTTCCAGTGCAATCATAAATTGATAATCCAGTTAGCTTTGAAGGATCTCCGTGTTGAACAATCCAATCAACGAAAGGTTGCTGATGAAATTATTAGTAGAATAGCATAAATATAAAAGTAATGCTGCGGATGCTAGCATCTGAAACGAAAACGGAAAAAGGCTGTAAAATCTCAGCAGTCTAACAGGGAAGAGAATACAGCAACGTTTCGAGCCTGGGATGATCCTGGTCAGGCAGAATAGCTTGTCCGTTTTAAATTTGTCAGTTAAATTTATGATCAATAAGTACCGTTTTCAATACTCTTGTGCAGCTCGAAGGTAAACTACTTACCGATTATTTACAACCGTCACAAAGTAGAGTATAAGCATGGTGATAAAATAGTTGCAGTAAATGTTATTTAAGTTAAACAATTTAAATCTTCACTCACTTTGCCGAGGACCACATAATAACAGGCACGGTCTGATCAGCCGTATAGGAGAGTCTAATGAGGATGGAAATTGTCAAGCACAGTATCAGATAGGCTTCCATTGAATGGATGGGAGCAGCGGCTGCAATGGAATCTTCGCACTCACCGCGTTCCAAATCAGAACGTCCACCTCCAGCCAGCGGCAAACAGCCGGTGAGGAATCAGCGTGTGATTGACAGCTGGTCTCACCAATCGTTGACGGAGTTCCTCCAAAGCAGCCAATCATAACGGGCAGAGGGCGGGCTCTGCGGAAAGCCACGTTTTAAAGGGTGAAAGAGGCTGAATTTCGGCTATTATTATTTACTTTCCGAGTGGGGGGATTATTCTCTGTCGGGGTGGGGAGTTGGGGTGCGCGATGGGTGATTCTTTTTCCGTTGGTGTTTTACGGCAGGCAGTTGAGGGAGTCGCCTGTTAGGAGGGGTCCTTTGGCGTGGTAAGAGGAGCGGCGCAGGCGGCGTGCGGTCTTTTTGCTGCGAGGCCGAGTCTGCGATAATGGGTGAGTGAGGCCCGGGAGAGGAGGGGGAGCCGCTCGGCTGTGCTCGCACCCCACACCCGCCTTCCAAAAAAACAGCACGCACGGTCTGCACAGCTTCCCCCTCTCCGCCCGTGCATCCACCGCTTAATCGCCTTTATATTTCACTAACCCCCGCACCTAGCTGCCACGCTACGGCGCCCCGACTCCAGGCTTCAGGCCCAGGGCCTGCTTCGGGCGCTCACTTTTGCTTCCGACATATTCAAGGCCCCAGACCCATTTTTAAAAATCTCTCCAGCCGAGAATATGCCGAATAAATTCTCTTTTTCTCCAATTGCAGACCACAAAAATAGACCACTGAGAATGTATTAAAAAAATTAACCGGGTGGGATCCTTCCTTGAGAAAACATCTGAGGAGCCACTGATAGCCAAAAAGAAATGTGGATTTTTCTAAATTCGAGTTTCAGTTCGGAGTTGGTGATTTTCTTTCCTCGCTCGAAAGGATCATATCGACTTGTCCTCTTCAGCTGTGTTTCGAACTAAGAATAAGAACAGCCATTTCTTATTGGAGGACCAACACCATTTTACTTTTGCTGAATTATCATTTTTGTCATTAGGCCAAAAATGGTTCCATATTGAGAGCTGCATAATTTCTGTTGGCACGAATATTGTCAAATTTGTGCTTCAAATGAATTTCGATACTGGCACTTGTATGTGCAGTGCTAATATTGGCACTTTGTGCAGTGAACAATTTGGTTTATGTGACCCTGTTTGCAGTAAACAATTCATGTTGCTAGAAATCTTGTGGGTTAGCTGCCTTGGTTATACTCAATTGCCCCTTGCTGACCTGGGATGTATAGGTTAGAGGGATTAATGGGGTAAATATGTGGGTTATGGGGATAGGGCTCAAGTGAGATTTCTGTCAGTGTGGATTTGATGGTCTGGCCTTGTGCACTGTAGGGTTTCTGTGATTGTTGGATGATATCTTGGTCATCAGAAAAACCCTCGAGCTGAATTTCCTCAGTTTTTTGTTGAGTAATTCTCCATGCTGTACAGAAAATAAGATATCTTACCATTTGCTTTTAGGTAAGTGCCGTGGTCTTCGTACAGCCAGAAAGTTGCGACGCCTTCGGCGTGATCAGAAATGGCACGATAAAAAATACAAGAAGGCTCACTTGGGGACTGCCCTAAAGGCCAACCCGTTTGGTGGTGCCTCCCATGCCAAAGGAATAGTTTTGGAAAAAGTGTAAGTAATCGAGGAGTATGCTGACTTCAATTTTCAAGAGGTACTGTTAAAATGCCTCAGGTATCTGGCTGTGTTATTCACTCTCGGGCAAGTTACTGTTTGATACGTTCTTTCGATGGCATGTTTGATAACTGACTATGTGAGCAATTGTGACTCGAATTAACTGCTGTGAAGTTTCTCCTCCTTGGACAACATTAATGTTGTCTTTAAGTTTGTAAAAGACTGTTCGTGGTCAGGTGTCCCTGGAGAGGGAGCATACAGTGTCCACGGGTGCAGTTGACGCCTTCTGTGCCCACTGGACACCACAGGGACTGAGATGTGTTATAGACCCTTGCAATCACATTTTGATTTAATGTTTTGAGTTTCCTTTGGACTTTGGTTTCTGTTCAGGCTGTTCCCCCCCCCTTTTAAGGGGACTGCCCCCTCTTAATTTATCCTTGAGTTAATTTGAGTTTGTTTACTTGTTTGTTTACTCGTGTTATCATCAGTTTGCGAGGGGGAGAAATTCAGTGCACCAGTTAGAGTTCAGGAATGTATGTTGATTTGTTCAATCTTCTTTTGAAACAGTGGTGTTGAGGCTAAGCAGCCCAATTCTGCCATCAGAAAGTGTGTTCGAGTCCAACTTATTAAGAATGGCAAGAAAATCACAGCTTTTGTTCCAAATGACGGTTGCTTGAATTTCATTGAGGTAAGCGATCACATTTTTAGCAGTTCTGTGCTGCATTATTTCTGATTTGAATGTAAATTATACTGTTGCAGAGTTTTCGTATTGATAATAGAATTAGATCAAATTCACTGCTGCCATAATGGTTAGCACTGCTGTCACACAGCGCCAGATACCTGAGTTCAATTCCCAATTTGGGTTGCTGTCTGCATGTTCACCTTGTGTCTGTTGTGGGTTTCCTCCGACAGTCTGAAAGATGTACTGGTTAGGTGCATTAACTATGTTAAATTCTCTCTTAGTGTGCCCAAACAGCTGCCAGAGTGTGGCAACTAGGGAATTTTGACATAACTTCATGGCAATGTTATTATAAGCCTACCGTGATACCAACAAATAAACATTTAAAAAGTTTTAGCTGAGAATGCAATGGCATAAAATGGGCTTTTCAGTTTGTTCTGTCTAATTGATCCATTTTTAAACTGCTAAGTATGAGGATCTGAAACATCTAGGAATACAAGATAGATAATGGTATCTTTATTGGACGTTTGAAAGTTTGCCGTGTTTCCTTTTGTACATTTAAACATACATTTAGGTTTTCCCATGTATGTTATTTCACAGATTTTCCTCACATTATTTTATTACCAAAAGGACATCCTTTGTAGAATCTGAAACTATGGATAAGGGAGGGATTTTGAGTTATACCGAGCATCGAGGAAGATTGTTGCCAGTGATGAACTGCTGCGATTGGAGCAGCATCTTGGGCTCCACTATCTTCAATTGCTTCATCAGTTCCTTTCAATTATAGGACAGCAGTGGGATTGTTTTCTGGCACTTTCAGTATTCAATTCCCTATTTGCAATTCATAATGAAGCAATCCATGCTTGTGTGCAATATGATTTAAACAACATCCAAACTTGCTCTGATTATTACAAGGTAACATTTGCGATTCTAAAAGTGCTATGCAATTATTTCCAACTAAACACCTTTTGATATTGGATGATGATATCAGCTTTGAAGGCTCATCATTTGCAGAACCTGACTGAAATGGTCATAAGTGCTGCAGCCACCAGAGTGTAATAGAGGCTAGGTGATTTGTGGCCGGTAGCTCATGTAGCCTAAGAGACTTGGGCCTTGAGATCTTCAAAGCACAGGTGTGAAGGGATACCTTTGTCCTTGCATTGTGAATCTCAACACTCAGAACAAAGTAGTGCGCTTAATTAACAGATCGAATGCGTTATACCTGTAACATATACCATCTACAGGGTTTACTGTAGTACGTGTAGTATGTCCCAGACCTCTAATCTCGGCTGCCTTAAAGCACAAGAGCAGTAGTTGCATGTGAACGCTATCACCTCCAAGTTCCTTTGCCAAGTCATGCACCATTCTGAATTGGACATTCCTCTTACTGTTCTTTCAAAATGTTTGGATCAATATCCTGGAATGTCTTATTCAAAAACATTGTGGGAGCATCTGGACTGTTTTGGCTCCAGAAGGCTTTATCACCAACTTATCAGTGATAAATAAATAGTATTCATTCTAATGAATGATGTTAAAAAAGGTGTATTGCCTTCTGATAGTCAATCAAGAGAATAAGAACATAAGAAATAGGAGCAGGAGTAGGCCATCCAGCCCCTTGAGCTTGCCCGCCATTCAATAAGATCATGGCTGATCTGTAGTGGTTCAGTACCACTTTCCCACTTTCTCCCCATAACCCTTAATTCTCTTATCAATGAAAAACCTATCCACTCTTGACTTGAACATATTCAGCGAGGAAGCCTCCACCACCTCATCAGGCAGAGAATTCCAAAGATTCGCCACCCTTTGCGTGAAGAAACTCCTCCACAACTCTGATCTGAACCAACGCCCCCCCCTCAAATCTTAAGGCTGTGCCCTCTAGTCCTGCTATCTTCGCTAAGCGGGAAGAGTCTTTCAACCTCTACCATATCCATCCCCTTCATTATCTTATATGTCTCTATGAGATCCCTTCTCAGCCTTCTAAACTCCAAAGAATACAAACCTAGCCTATTGAGTCTCTCCTCATAATTCAACGCCCTCATCTCTGGTATCAGCCTAGTAAACCTTCTCTGCACCCCCTCCGAGGCCAATTTATCCTTCCTCAAATGCTGCAACCAAAACTGCACACAGTACTCCAGCTGCGGCCTCACCAGCACCCTATACAGCTGCAACAGTACCTCCCTACTTTTATATTCTATCCCCCTAGCTATAAAGGCAAACATTGCATTCGCCTTCTTAATCACCTGCTGTACCTGCAGACTGTGTTTTTGCGATTCGTGCACAAGGACCCTCAGGTCCCTCTGCACCGTCGCATGCTGCAGCTTTTCGCCATTTAAATAGTAATCCTTCCTACCATTATTTTTACCAAAATGGATAACCTCACACTTGCTAACATTATACTCCATCTGCCAGGTTCTCGCCCACTATTCAACCTATCCAGATCCCTCTGCAGGCTTTCCACTCCCTCCATGCAATTTGCTTTTCCACTCATCTTCGTGTCATCAGCACATTTTGTCGCCCTGCACTCAGGGAATGGTATTTCCCCTTTCCCAAAATCCTGTAGTAGTATACAGAGAAATGCTGTAATAAAAACAAGTTTGGAAAAGCTCTGCAGGACTAGCAGCATTTATGAAGAGATAAACTATGTCACTGGAACTACAGAAATTTAACTCTTTCTGCGAATGCTGCCAGACCTGAATTTTTCCAGCATTTTCTATTTTTATTTCAGATTTCCAGTATTCACAGTACTTTGTTCCATAAAAATGCTTTTCATTATATTTTCATTTGTAATTTGACTGGATGATAGTGCTTTAAGGGCCGAATTTCACCTTCGGTGGTGAAGTAACGGCTGTCAATACTGATTTTAAGATACCTTTCTACAAAGATGTAGCACTCTGAGATGGATTTCCTCTTTCTCATTGTGGGTTTGAATTTGGCACCAAATCAAGAGGCTCTCATCCAGGATGAGCACCCATACACTGAAATATCTTCACAACAAACCAGGATGTGAAAAAGCATTGAATTCTTTAATAAAAAAAAAGTAGCAAAATATTTCACTTATTGGCATTGAGTTGAAACTAAAATATGAAACGTAATCATTTTAAATGTGGAATTTTTTCAAAATGCTAACTTCCCCATTATGATACAAATGACTTTCAGGGCCAGAGATGGTTCAGCAATAATTGTGAATGTAAGATACCAGTTTCAAAATCCGATTATATGGTATCCTGTTTCAACAGAATGTCACTTTCTCATAGCAAGACTAGTGGTGTTAAGTGGACATTCTTGTCAGCTTAGGTTATTTCTAATGGGTATTCTGGTGGGATCTATAAGCACATCTCCTGGAGAAGTGTAACTTCACTGACAGCAACTTCTGGGTTTTCACATTTAGCTGTGTGGACTCATTACCGTTTTGCTGTCATTACTTTACAATCTGGCCATGTGTATCTGAATACCTGATTATTACACAGCCTTTAAATTAGTGGAACAGGGTAAATTAGCAATGCCATACGTAAAGCAGATCAGTAAAGATTTATTTTCTAAGTTACTTTCTGCCCACTTCTCTATCCCTTAACAGCACAACATGCTGTTGTGAGCAGAAGTACAAATAATAAATTTCCATTGGTAGTGGCATCTAATGACTTGGGCCAATGCACTGCATTTAAGTAAAGTACAGCAGCCAATTTGCACTCAAAATTAATCTGCCTTCATTGGTGTTGATTCTAAGCAGAATGGGGAACGTGGAACCACTAATGTAGAAATAAAAATTTAACTGGGCAAGCCTGTAATAATAGCAAGGAGGTAATTCATCCCTGTATAATTCCACAACTATCAGTTTTGGTTCAGTTGAGGGGAGTGGCGGGGGGTAACTAATCGTGGAGGGGACTGTACAAGGCTGTCTGATAACTCTGAACATTTGAGTACACTTGAGGTGTGTGCACAATTTGTCTCAACCCTGACATACCTATAACATTTCTGCTTGCTGCCAAATTAGATTTGTGCTCTTGAATGTTACAGGTTTTTTAATTTTCCTTTTGGTTTGTCAAGTTGTTGATGAATGTAATGTCAATAAAGGCCTTACATGAAAACTACTTAGAATGAGATTCAGTTCCAAAGTCAGATGTAAATTGTTAGCAAATTTCAGATCTATATTCTAATGTTATGAAATTGGAACTGATGGTACTCTCATTCCACATTTATTTCACTTGCAAAGCAGATTACTTCAAAAACTGTTTTGAATGCCTCTGCAGTTACAAACTTCATTACTGGACACTTCACTACTTATTAAGCAAAATATAAAATTCTTCCCCAATTCATTTGTGGCACCTATATGCCAAAGTTAATGCAAAAATGAGCACTAATGTCAAGAATGGTAATCCTTCCTCTTGCTAATTGTTATAGATCAGATGATTCCTAGTTCATAAATGCTCTGCCCTATTTCACTAATGGTCAAAATTTCTCTTTTTTTTTAAGGAAAATGATGAAGTTTTAGTCGCTGGTTTTGGCCGTAAGGGTCATGCTGTTGGTGATATTCCTGGTGTACGTTTCAAGGTGGTGAAAGTAGCCAACGTATCTCTCTTGGCCCTGTACAAAGGCAAGAAGGAGAGACCAAGATCTTAACTTTATATTGACCAAGATGGAAAATAAAACATTTTAAAATTGATATTTGACAAATCTGATGTTTTCTTGTGTTATGAATTCTTTCTATTTGCAAAAGTTTCATCATTAAGACTGAATGAAAAGAATCTTAAGAATGTATGTGTGCTCCAGGTTTTGGTATTTGAGGGTTCTGTTATTTTCTTCTGGGCAAACAAATTAAGTTTGAAGTAATCCACCTGACTTGAATTGATGATCCTTGTATTTCTGGTACTGCATGTTGCTGCTGCTTTCAGTTATGATGATGGCTTGAAAATGTATTTTTGACAATAAAGTTGAGTCAGTGGAATCTGGGGGAACTGCTGAATGGAGTCATACCAAGCACAAAAGATGAGCCAAATCTGCAGATGCTGAAACTAGAACAGAATGCTGGAAAAACTCAACAGATCTAGCAGCAGAGGAAATCGAGTTGATGTTTTGGCATCAGAGGGAGAAAAATGTGTTGGATGTTATGTAGCTGGGAGTATTTGCAACAAGATGTTGAGGCATGGTAGCACAGTGGTTGGTATTGCTGCTTCATAGCACCAGGACCTGGATTTGATTCCTGGCTTGGGTCACTGGAGTTTGCATGTTCTCCCCATGCTTGTATGGGTTTCCTCTATGTGCCCTGGTTTCCTCCCACATTCTGAAAGACATTATTAGATGCATTGACCTGAACAGCTGCTGGATTGTGGCGAGTAGGGGAATTTCAGAGTAACTTCATTGCAGTGTTAATGTAGGAACATAAGAAATAAGAGCAGGAGTAGGCCATCCAGCCCCTCGAGCCTGCCCTGCCATTCAGTAAGATCATAGTTGATCTATAGTGATTCAGTACCACTTTCCTGCTTTCTCCCTGTAACCCTTAATTCCCTTATCAATCAAAAACCTATTCACTCTTGACGAACATATTCAGTGAGGAAGCCTCCACCACTTCATCAGGCAGAGAATTCCAAAGATTCACCAGCCTTTGCGTGAAGAAATTCATCCTCAACTCTGATCTGAACCACACGCCCCACCCCCATCTTGAGGCTGTGCCCTTTATTTCTGCTATCTTTGCTAAGCGGGAAGAGTCTCTCAACCTTTATCCTATCCATCCCCTTCATTATCTTATACGTCTCTATAAGATTCCCTTTCAGCCTTCTAAACTCCAAATAGTACAAACATAGCCTATTTAGTCTTCTCATAATCCAAACGCCCTCATCTGTGGTATCAGCCTAGCGAAGCTTCTCTGCACCCCCTCCAAGGCCAATATATCCTTCCTCAAATGTGGTGACCAAAACTGTACACAGTACTCCAGCTGCAGCCTTACCAGTACCCTATATAGCTGCAAAAGTACCTCCCTACTTTTACATTCTATCCCCCTGGCTATAAAGGCCAACATTGCATTTGCCTTCTTGATCACCCGCATACAGTGTTTTTGAGATTCATGCACAAGGAACCCCAGGTCCCTCTGCACCGTCGCATGCTGCAGCTTTTCACCGTTTAAATCGTAAGCACTGTGACTAAAATAAACTTGTGTAGCAGCCTTAAGAACAAGGGATAGGTGGCCTTTGTATTAGGAGAATTTAATGGGGCCGCCAACATGGAGATTCCAGCATGTTGCCAAATTCAGCTAACCACAAAGACTTGAGACACTGTTTAACGGTGTTCTTTAACTAATGTAAAAGGGAGTCATTCCATACCTTATCATCACAGCCCATATAGAGGCCAAAAGTAAGGAAGTATTCATTCTAATTAGCAAATAAGTCATATTTCTACCACTATTTTGGTGCCTCTCACCAAGATTCTATGCATCTGGTTCTGTTTCTCCCATTATGCTTTTAGGGTAAGTGCCCTGCACTAGAAGCTTACAAGACATTCAAAACTACATTTTAAAATTACAATATTTGTTAATTCACTGATATGTTTAACATAATACATTCATAATGTGGGAGGCACATTGTGATTCCTATTTTAAACTAATCTACTTTGGTTTAAAGGCCCATTAATAAACAGGAATTTCAATATTCTCTGCTATAATGTATGTTACATTGAGAAATATGGGATTTTTTTCAAAGGATTGAAGATGAAGGAGAAAGGTCAGTCGAGTTCTGAAGGCTGTGACATGATTAATCAGAAGATGAGATCAACTTGTGTTAGATTTCACTGGAGCATTGCAGAAGGCCAAGGACAGATATGACAAAACACTAAGCTGCTGAGTTAAAATGACAGGTAACCAGAAGGTTGGAGTCATGCTTACAGATTTAACGATGGTGTTCTGCAAACTGGATGCAAAGTCTGTTTAGTCACAACCCTGTAGAGACTTGGGAACAGTGAATGTATCAAAGGAGATACAGGTGAAACGCTGCTCAATCTGAAAGGTGTATTTGTGGCCTTAAATGTTTGAAGTAGAAGGACAGACGGTACAGATTTTGCAATTGCAAGGGAAGATGGCCCTGCGTGGAATGGATCAGGTTGTCAAGATGGGAGTGGCCCCTGCAGAATGCTGGAACTTCAGTTAAGGATAAAAGTGAACATGTCAAGCACATTTTTGGAGGTGGCATCGTCAGAATGGATGTGACAGAAACTGGGAAAATAGGATACAGTCCTTAACAGGAAGTAGGGTGTGAAGCTGTGGTCAAGGTAGAGTCAGATGTTTACTGCATGGAACCAGACCCTTCTGCCCTACTTTTCCATGCTGCTGCCTTTTTACCACTATGCTAGTCTCAATTGCCTGAGTTTGGCCTATTATCCCTCTCTCCCTGTAAACTCAAATCATCAAGTTCCAATAGCATCCCAGTAAACCTTTTCTAGTTTAATAATATCCTTTCTATAAAAGAGTGGCCAGAACTGTGAACAGTATTCCAAGTGTGGCCTTACCAATGTCTTGTACAATTTCAACAAGATGTTCCTTCTCCAGTATTTGACTTTCTGACCAATGAAACCAAGCATGCCAAATGCCTCCTTCACCCTGTCCACTTTCAAGGAGGTATGAACCTGTACCTCCAGATCTTTGTTCTGTAACTCTTTCCCAATACCCTACCATTAACTGTGAATCCTGCCCTTTTTTGGTTGATCTAAATTAACCTCCCATCTGCCATTCATCAGCCAGCTAGTCCAATTGATCAACATCCTGCTGTAATCTTACATAACCTTCAATGTCCACTATGCCACCCATCTTGGTGTCATCTGTGAACTTACTAACCATGCCTCCTAAATTCTCATCCAAATCATTAATATAAATGACAAATAACAGTGGACCCAGCAGAGTGTCCCTGAGACTGCTGGTCATGGGCTGCTAATTTCAAAAACAATCCTCTATCAGCACACTTGTCTTCTATCATCAAGCCAATTTTGTATCCAATTGGCTACCTCACTTGGAACCCATGAGATTTAACTTTATGCAACAATTTATCAATTGGTACTTTGTCAAAGGCCTTGTATTGTCCATGTAGACAACATCGACTGTAGTACCTTCATCTACTTTCTTGGTTACTCCTTCAAAAAATCAAATTTGTGAGACATGATTTTCCACTCACAGAGCTATGCTGACTGTCCCTAATCAGTCCTTGCAACTCTAAATGCCTGTAGATCCTGTCTTTCAGAATAGCTTCTAACAATGTACTCTCTACAGATACTAGCTCACCGGAAGAAGTTCCCAGCTTTTCCTTGCAGCCTTTTTTAAACAAAGGCACAACATTTGCCACCCTCCAATCTATGAGAGTCACTGGGCACTGGAAATGGAGATAGAAATCAAGGAAAATGGTTGTTGGAGCCAAATGTCTCAGTCCCATTTTCTTTATTAGTGTCACAAGTAGGCCTACTGCAATGAAGTTATTGTGAAAATCTCTGGTGCTTGTTTGTGTACACTGAGGGAGAATGTAGCATAGCAAATGCACCTAAGCAACACATCTTTCAGACTATAGAAGGAAACTCACGGACAAAATTTGCAGATTCTGCACCGATACTGACCCAAGCTGGGAATCGAATCTGAGATGCTGGTGTTGTGAGGCAGCAGTACTAACCACTGCCACTCTTTTGCTGCAGGAATTCCTAATGGGATCTTGTGCCAAATCATACTCATCTGCTTCATCAATGGCCTTTTCTCCATCATCATAAGGGTACATTTACTGATGTTGATAGTTTTCAGTTTCATTCAACTCACCAAATAATGAAGCAGTCTATACCCACACGCAGCATGACCTGGCTTTGGCTAACAAGGGCAAGTAACATCGGCACTACAAAAATACCAGACAACGACCATATCCATCAAGAGTCTACTATTTCCTGATTACATCAACATCTCCCAATTACATTCTTCATCATTACCCTCGATGAATGTTCCACTGTTAGTACCCTGGCGGTTACCAACAGTTGGAACTAACTGTAGCTACAAGAACAGATCAGAGTTTGTGCCCAGTGACCTGTCAAAATCTTTTCATCATTTGGAAGGCTTAAGTCAGCAATCTGAGGATGGGTCCACTCACCTGGATGTGTCAGCTTTAGCAACATTCAAGCTTAATATCATCACAGACAAATCTGTCCACTTATACATTTGCTGCTTTCATCATCTATTTCTTTGCTGCAGCATGTACCATCTACAAAATGCAATGCAGTAAGTACCAAAGCTTCTTTGACAATAGCTATCAATGACATGATCTATACTGTGTAGAAGGACAGCAAGCGAATAGGAGCATCTGAATATTTATCACAAGCTATCTGATTTGGGAATGTATTGTTATTTCTTCACCACTGCTAGATCAAACTCCTAGAACTCTTAACTGCACTAGATAGACAATAAATGCTAGCCTTGCCCATGGCAACAAAATCCATCAATGAGTTTTCTTCTTAAATTGCAGTAAACTAAGATTGTATAATCTGGTGACAAAATGAGCATGTGAATTCGTAAGGAAGGAAGGGATCATTAAAGATATTGGGAAAGAACTTAGAAATACAAGATCATGTCAAGTCTGCCCTTGTCCTTCGGGAGGAGCCGAACTGACATCAGAATAAGCTTGTTAATAACGGGAGTGGATACTGAGTTCAATAAAGATGTTGGATCAAGAAATAGTTTGATTGTATTTTCATATATATGTGCACAGAGTTGTGTGTTATTAATAAACAATCATTGTTCAACTCTACAAGGTTGTAAGGCCTCTTCATAAGACAACATTTAACCTTACAACAATCATCTTAGCTGTGCCACCAAGTTGTTGTTCCCCTGACTTATTTCAATTGGATGCAGAAAGACCTGCCAAAAATTTTCCAAGCAGGAAATGATACAGAGCTGAGCACAAAAATCGACTCTTTGTAAACTACAATGTATGCAATGTGACTGTTATATAACTGTATGGAGGGATCCCAGTCACAGGTTTAGCAGAACAGTTCGCCAGAATTCCTTGACAAATGCACCACCTTTTTATTTTCTTGCAGTACTTTAATTCTAATCCAAAAAGCCAGTACAAATTAAGTCCAATCATGGTCCCCAAACAAGGGACAAACCAGATCCAAGCTGACAAGATATTTCATCCATCTTGAGTTCGATCTTATGGATGCACCAAAAAGAGCATCCTTTCGTGATGTATCATAGCTTAGCATGGCTCTTGCTCTGACCAAGACCACTGAGAAACTACACAGTTGTGAAAGTAGTACCGTCCATTATGCAAATCAGCCTCCCATCCATTGATTCCGTCTACACTTCCCGTTGCCTCTCATAAGCAGCCAGCATAATCAAGCATCCCATGCATCCTGGACATTCTCTCTTCCAACTTCTTCCATCATGAAAAAGGTACAAAAGTCTAAAGTCAAGAACAGCTTCTTCCCTGCTGCCATCAGACTTTTGAACGGATCTATTTTACATTATGTTGATCTTTCTCAGTATCCTAGCTATGACTGTAACACTATATTCTGCACTTTCTCTTTTCCTTCTCCCCATATACTCTATGAATGGTATGCTTTATCAGTGGAGGGCACAAGAAACAATACATTTCACTGTATCCCAATACATGTAACAATAATAAATCAAATCAAACAAAATCCAAGTTGACAGGATGACGCATTGCACTACCCCCCTCACCCCCCCCCCCCCCCCGCCACCAGGCCTGATCGAACCCTTCATCTCAGTCAAAAAGCCGAGATGACTTTGTAAAAGATAAAGCCCCGGTTTAACCTCAGTAACTACCCTGATCCTTTACTTCACCCTATCGTGGGCAAACCAGCGGTGTCAGCACACCCCTAGTGCAGTGGGCCAGTCTGGTGCCTTGCTTGATCATTGACTCTCCCCCTTCTAGTTCGCCACCGGCTCTCTCTCCCCCACCACCAGGTGAGCATTCCAGCCGCCGGAAGTAGCAAGGCCAGATCGGAAGCGCCATCTCCATGGTAACCAGGTTGTTTGGGCCGGCGGAGAGAGCGGGGCAGCGATAGGATCCAAGATCGCACACCCAGCCCTTCAATGTGAGTCTCTGGGCAGCCATACCGGGGGGGGGGGGGCGAGCGTCTTCAAACCCTTCGGGTAGTTAGCTCAACCCACCGTGAATCTCGGCTAAAGAAGAGGCTGATTGTGGAGGAGCAGGAATCAGTGCAGAGACCAAGTCAAAGTGTCTCTCTGTCTCCCCACTCTCTCCAAAATATCACAATCCTTGTGATTTCTGCAGCAAAGCATTACTGTCAGACATATCTGTAATTCTGATTGCAGGGTGGTGAGATAAGTCATTTCTTTATTTATGTTACTTTTATCTGTAATATGCCTCAACCTTATTTATTAGTGTCACAGCAGGCTTATATTAACACTGCAATTAAGTTACTATGAAAATCCCCTAGTTATCACACTTCGGTGCCTGCTCAGGTGCATGGAGGGAGAATTTTTTTAGCGTGGCCAATGCAGTTAACCAGCATATCTTTTGGACTGTGGGAGGAAACCGGAGTACCCAGAAGAAACCCACGCAGAGAATGTGCAGATTCCACACGAATAGTGACCCATGCCAGGAATTGAACCCAGGTCCCTGGCACTCTGAGGCAGCAGTGCTAACCACTGTGCCACTATGTCACCCATAGCAAAAGTAGGGAGGTCATAAATATTTACGGCAGTGGATAAATCTACTAACTGACAGTGGGGGAGGGTGGAGGACTTTCAATTGTTATTTCTGAAATTGATAACAACTTGGATAAGAATAAGTCAAAATCCTGCTTTGCATCACTTTGGGATTGTAGTTTCTTAATTTATTTTGATGCTCAAGATTTTCAAGCCTCTGGATATCAAGAAGGCATGTCATCAGAATTGAATCTTTAGGCCATAATGAAGACTTAGACTGATACTTAAATAGTGGTTTAAATTCAAAAGAGAGTGCAAGAAGTGTAGGAATTTAGTTTTATAGTACCGAACCTTAAAAGTGATTCATCCCCACTGTCTCCTACACATGTCTCCCAATCGGCTCTAAGGTGGTGCACCAGGTGGCATAGTGGGGGTGGCACAGTGATTAGCACTGCTGCCTCACAGCACCAGGGACCTGGGCTCAATTCCAACTGTGGGTTACTGTCTGCGTGGAGTTTGCACTTCCTCCCCACGTCTTCATGGGTTTCCTCCTGGTGCTCTGGTTTCCACCCACAGTCCAAAGATGTGCAAGTTAGGCTGATTGGCTGTGTTAAGTTGACCCTAATGTCAAAGGGATTAGCAGGGTAAATAGGGCAACAGGAATAGGGCCTAGATGGGATTGTGGTCAGTACAGACTCGATAGACCCAATAACCTTCTTCTACACTATTCTAAAATAACTCCAGGGGGTTCACTTAAACCATTTTTTAAGCAGTATTTCTTAAGGGCACTCTCAAGGCAGCAAGACAATTACTGTGAATAGGAACTGTTGCTGCTGACTTCATGGTTTTCGGGTGGCGTTTTTTTAAAAAAATTAGAACTGCAAAGCTGCCTCTAGTCGGATGCAGCAACTGCCAGTGAAACTGACCTGAAAGATCAACTTTACAATAAAAATCACTGTCAGCTTGACTTGTTCAATTTTGCTTTTCAAGTTGTTCCTTTGGTCTGAAACTCTGACCTCGCAGTCTAAGCAATGACAAGATCCATTTGCCTCACCAAGCCCAGTTTCCTCCTTGCCCCTGGACTCCAGTAATTGGCATTGGCATCCACCTCTCCCTGGCTCTGGTCCAAGGTGCTGTCTTTGATGTCAAATTGAGGTCCCTTCTGCTCTCTCAGCTAGATGTAAAAGATCCTATGGCACTCGTTCAATGAAGGACAGGTCAATCAACATCACTAAAAACAGATAATCTGATCATCATCATGTTGCTGTTTATGGGAGATTGCTGTATACAAATTGGCTCAGTAAGAATTTAACAACACCAATTTTTAATCCAACCGATTTATTTGATAGTAAAATTGCGAGCTTTCAACACTCCGTGTCTTCAATGATGGATGATGAGATGATGAGACACGGAGTGTTGAAAACTCGCAATTTTACTATCAAATAAATCGGTTGGATTAAAAATTGGTGTTGTTAAATTCTTACTGAGTTCTTACCACCCCAATCCAACGCCGGCATCTTTACATCATGACTACAAATTGGCTGCCATATTTCCTACATTATACACTTCACTGATACTAAATGAAGGTCTTTCACACTGTTGTGCAATCAATCACATCATTTTGAATTACATTTTCCTATCAATTTAGATGAAGGCCTCAAAGAAAAGTGCCTGTGCACCAGAATCTGAGAAAGTTCGAACTCGATTGCCTCCTATATTTCCAACACCTGACTCAGTGCTGCATAATGAATATTCTACAAGCAAGCTCATGCATTACAGCTGGCACAAGTATCAGGAGCAGCTCCTTAGCAAAATTATGTAAGTTGAATGTTCTGACATTGGATGAACAGTGAATAGTTTCCTCAATTTCAGCATTCACATATTAATCCTATCATGTGAAGAAGTTTGGATACATTGAAGATGATATTCAGTGTTCACAAGGGAAGCAAACCTTTCTGTGAGGTCGTGACTCCATTAATATACCCTGCCTGATTTTCCTTTTCAATATCTATTACTGTTTTAAATTCCTACCAAAGTGGGATTTTATCTTCACTGAGTTTAAAGTCACATCATTATTTAAGAAAGGATATATTTGCATTGAAAGCTTGAATGAAATTTTGCTAGATTAGTCCCTGTTATGAGAGGGATGTCCTATAATGAGAGGCTGAGTAAATTGGGTTTATACTTTTTGTAGATTAGAAGGATAAAAGGTTGAATGAAATTGAAACATTCAAGATTCTGAAGGGATTTGACAGAGTAAACACTGAGAGTTTGTTTCCTCTGGGATGGCAAATTTAGAACATAGAAGCACAAATTCATGAGAAGGAAACAATCACTCAGGACTAAGATGTGGAGAAATTGCTTCAGTCTGAGGGTTATGAACCTTTGAAATTCTCTACTGGAAATGGTTATGGATGATCCATCATTGAATATATTTAAAGCTGCGATTGACATTTTTTTGTTCTCTTGGGAAACCAAGGGATGTAAAGGCAGGGCAGAAAAGTAGAGTTGAAGCCTAAGATCAGCCAGGATCATATTAAATGCTGGACTCATATTGTCTTCTGCCGCTCCTGAACTTATTTTCTTATGATTCACCAAAAGACCATTTCATAATAATTACAAAGAACAAAGAACAAAACAGCACGGGAAACAGGCCCTTTGGCCCAATGAGCCCACGCCGCCACCTCGATGATCCCACTTCTACATATGATCCCTGTCTATATTTATAGAACTATGCATTGGAACCAAATTTGTGAGACAATTTAGGGAGAACTTGTTTTGCCAGTCAGCCTAAGAGCACATCTTTGAGGTATGGGAGGAAACCGGAGCATGTGGAAAAAACCCATGCAAGCACGGGGAGAATGTGCAAACTCCCACAGACACAAGCCCAAATCCATGTATCTGCACAGCAACAGTGATCGTCACTGAGCTGTCGTGTTGCCCATCAACTGGTCCAGGTCAAGCGTACACTAACGACGTGAAGCACTAGGATACTCTCGAAATATCCAAGAGCAGCCCTCTCACGACCTATTGCGTGTATGCCCCTTGTTAGACAACAAAGCGGACCGAAGTACCTGTAGAATAAAACAGAAATACATCAATATCATTGACAATTTACACACTTCCCAGGTGTTAAACTTATGGGGCTAAACTTATGGATGCATGGATAAGGTGCAAAGAAAATTCATTATAGGCTTGATATTTAATTGTTTTTATTATTCAAGGATTGATGATGCACGCCGGGTTTATGAAGAAACAATGCATGAACTTGAGATGCAGGATCCCCTACCTCCTGAGCCTCAGTGGCCTTCTACAGTGAGTGTTTGTTTGTCTTTTAATAAAAGTCTTCAAAAATTGATTTTATACTGTTGGACTTGCTTTTGAATCAACTTCAGTCGATCAGGTCAATTTCTTAACTAATTTAAACTGAATTAGGTGATGGAGTAATGTGAACAGGGGCAGCAATGGATGCAAATGGCTGGGCACAATGTGATGACCACCCCCAAAGGATACTGTTGATGAAGTCTAACCTCAGAAGCACAGTCAGCTTTGTGGTGATGAAGAAAATTTTGAATGTAAACAATTGCAAAAGCCCCAGCTTTTGCAATTGTTCTGGGCACTCAAAGTCAATATGCACACAGACTATTTAAACTTAAAGTTCCATAATCTTTTGTACTATTTTATTTCTTTTTGCCCAGATTCCACGATGCTCTGGAGCAAAAACATGCAGAAATTTCATGTCTAATTGTTCCTTTGTATAGCTGACTGAACAGTAGTTTTGCAACCTGAAAAACAATTCTGCTTATTTTTGATTTAAATGGTTTCTTCACTTGCAAGACCTGTTTGAACTCTTTTTGTTCAGTTGCACAAACACAATAGTTTAAAGGGGTGCAGGCTATACAGCCTAAGGGGAACATTGCATCACATTTGTTCAGACTGCACAATGCAAATTCAGTTCAAAGCATCATGACTCTAAGCAAAAATATCATGTCAAAACCTAAGCTTTTGCATGCAGTTGATGATTTCTTCGTAGCACTCTCATCTCTGAGTCAGAAGATTGTGTGTTCAAATTCCAGTCCAGGCCTTGAATACAAACACTTATCATAGAATCATCAAACTTAGGCTGACACTCCAGTGCAGTACTGAGGGAGTGCTACAGTGTCACTCTCTGTTGGAAAGAGCATGAAACCAAGATGTGTCAAATCCCTAAGGAACATGTAAAAGATTTTGTGGCACTATTTCAAAGATGAACAGGGATAATTATTGACATGGGCAATAATTATGTCTTATTCAATTTCACTAAAAAAGATCATTTGATCATTATCAGATTGCTGTTTGTGGGAGTTCGATATGTATAAATTGCTGCATTTCCTACCTTACTATAGTGACTCCAGACGAAAGTATTAAATTGGTTGTTGTGTACTTTGTGGTCACAAAAGGTGCCATATAAATGCAAAACACAAAAGGAATTGAATGATTACATTTATGTTATTCTGAATTATGCATTTTTGAATTTAAAATTATGCACATTAAAGTCTTATTTTGGTTATTAGCAATTTCATCTACTAATGGGAAATAAGTCATATAAAAACATTTTAAGAGAATTGCAGGAACAAGATGACCAGGGAACAAAAATACAGCAGACATAAATAAATGTATATGTCTGTTAATATTATGAAATTGTCAACAATATATATTGTTAATTCTAATTGATTGAAAATTTCTGTTGATGCGGTAAATACTAAAGAATTATTATAGATCCCAAATTTCTCTAACTTGCAGAT
Organism: Sphyrna mokarran; assembly: GCA_024679065.1. Taxonomy (NCBI): domain Eukaryota; kingdom Metazoa; phylum Chordata; class Chondrichthyes; order Carcharhiniformes; family Carcharhinidae; genus Sphyrna; species Sphyrna mokarran. The sequence goes on from JAGIQG010000003.1 coordinate 110,100,326, forward strand.
GAACAGCGAGGCAAAGCAAAAAAGGGTAAGTCCTGATTCTCATTGGAAAATATTGCTTCCAAAATAAAAAAATTATGAAAATTAAGCTAAATATTTTTCTTTCAAAACTTATAAATGTCTTGCTCAGCGTTATTCAATAGAAATCATTGATGAGTAACAGGACTGCTATAAGATGTCATTCTAGCCACATAATGCTTAATGTGTGACGTTAGGTACTTGTGTTCATGTGCATATTTATTTAACACACATTTACCATCTTTCAGTCTGAAGCATTGCAGTCTTTTTCTTTCATCGACCATTAGAAATAACATATCATTAATTTATCCATTATAATACAGCTCAATGCAGCTTTTAAGTTTCTATTCAGCAATTCAGATCGATACCTCCAGTATGTTGGTTCCGGCGAGAACAATGGAATGAATCCTGCTGATGGCCCGAATGTAAATTTTGAGTGGATTTTGAGCTTCATTGACAAAAGTTCTTACGGCCATGAAAATCATGCTGCCCCCTCCCTATGGCCTCCCCAGATTCAACCGCCATGGCTGAACCTAATCGCACCAATCACTGGGAAGCCCCATAAAGACGACTTGCCAGCACTTGTTCCACAGCTACTGCAGATGATGCCAACCAGAAAACCCGCACCATGATTTTTGGAGAGAGAACTGACTAGGCATCTTGATGGAGTGCAGCAGAAGCAGATGTACTCTACCCTACATCAGGAGAACGTAACTCACCAAGATCACCACCTCCACCTAGGATGCATGGCAACCTGCTGTGTGCAAGCCCACTGCAAAAGAAGGTGGGACAATAGTGCCACAAAAAGATGAACCATCTTCTGCGCTCAGTAAGGGTAAGTGAGCCTCAAACAGTCTTTTTCTCACACGTTCCTCACAGCTCTGTCTTCATCTCTCTCCCAGTCACTTTGGGCTTTGCCAATACCTATAAAGAAACCTTCCTCTCTTTTCCCCCAATCACCATGTCTCCCCATTCACTGTCATGCTCCACACTACCGTTCATTCGCCTGTCAATCTTATCACCATCGTAAAACCAGCGGTGTCATTTACACTCTCTCTACCTGTGTCATTGCACAAAATAAACTACAACAAGCGTGAGCAAGCATGGCTGGCTGGAGTAATGCCGGAGATCAGAGCCCTCATTCAGTTTGAGTAGAGAGAGCCCTTGATCTGGCTGGGGAGGAGGAAGAGCGTGCCTGTGCTGATGACGAAATGGGGGCAACAGACAAACATGAGAACCCTCAAATGCTGTCATTCCTCAAATCTCAGGTGAGTAATCAATGTTCCCTCCTTTATGCCCTGTAATGCTCTAATACCATCTCCCTTCTTTTGCAGGCAGAGCACATTGGATTGTCCTTGTGCCCACTGGACAAGCGGCTTTGAGGGAAACCTCTCGGGCTTTATTGTTGAAGAGATGTTGCAGCTGTCCCTTGCACCCAGCACCAGTGAGATACTCAGACCTCGATGGGTTCATTAAGTGGCTGGCTTCTGGGTCACTCACTGGTGAGCACCTTACAGCTGAAGATCCACAACAGGTAGAGACAGGGATGTCCCAGGGGACTGGCACTTGGAGGGATGTTGGAGATTAGGACTTTGTTGGACCCCTGACTGATGGCAAGCCCGTGGCCCCAGTTGACCCAGAGTTGATGGAACTGCAAAGGCATTTGCGAGCATCAAGAAGGGATGGCAGCATCCATCCTTGACTACAAGGTCAATTGGAGGAGTTGCATCGCTTTATATCCGAGGAGATGGTGCCGTCACTCTAATGCACTGAGGCCAGCACAATGAGGCCAAAATCCACAGAGGAAACCTTGGTGCAGAGCATGCCCTCCATGGCAGGAGATGTCTGCATCATAGTTCATCTCATGACCTCCATGTCTGAGTGCATGAACTCCATGGGCCACGGTGCAGGGCTTCAACTGCATGGTGCAGGCATTGATGGGAATCCATGAGTGTCTGTGTCAGAGGATTATGGGGCTTCTGGACTTCACTCCAGCTTTCCCACCATACCATGCCTATCTGAAGATATCAGGATCATCTGGTGCACAGCGCTGGGCCCTCCACCCAGGAAACCCTGGAGGTGTTCAAGCTACCTGAATACCCACTTTCTGTGAGCGACCTTCCTCCAGTTCCACATACTGATGAGGATAACACTGCAACACCTGTGCTACATGAAAGCAGAGCAAAGCCATCAAGTCTGGGGCCCCCAGGGAGCCCGCCAAGTTCACCTCCAGCAACAGGACATGGAACCACAGACCTCTTCTACATCAGCTGCGGATCCTGGGAAGCACCTAGATATAGTGGAGGATGGGAAAGATTAAAAAGTGATAGTCACCTAGTTGACACTAAGTGTCAATACAGGTGAAAGTAGGCAGAAGTGTAGAGAGGTCACCACTGTAAATAGCAATAAATAATAAATCACTCTATTCACTCAAAGAGTGTCCACTCTATCATTTCATGCCCCCTTTCACCCATTCATTATGACTAGAGTAGTTCCATTTTGCATCTCTCCACTTGAACAATTGAGGCCAAGGGGCTGCCAAATGCTGATTGCCTGCTCAGGCACTGCAAGCCCCTCTATCATTCCAGTTTTGGTGAACCCCATAATGCAACTGTTTATTGGCAGGGCAAATGGAGTTCTCTGTTGGACAGGAGTCAGATATATTGCTGATGATGAGAGAAGCATTGCTTTGCCCTCGCTGCAAGTCACCATCATTCTCTTGCAGAGTCAGGCCAATGCCTCCAGCCCCATGCCATTACAGCCATGCAACCTAGCGGTTAGCTAATGGTAGAACAACATCACTACTTTGACCTTATACCCATTGTGAGATATCTTACCACCTGCTACTCTCGTAGTCCCCTAAACAAGACGTATCAGTGCATTCCTTTTTGTTGCCCAATTCTTTCCCTGCGGCTGCTCAGTGTTCTTCTTCGTCCTTGGTGTTGTCAGGCCCACTACCCTCCTCAACATCCTTTTCACCTGGTGAGATCTGCCGCTCGCTTATCTTAGCCAGGTCTATGTTGTCTCCCCTCTGCATTGTGGCGAGCGCAGTAAACTACAACAGTGCAGGAGGCCCTTTGTGGCCTGTATTATAAGGCATCCCCCATAATACCCAAAACTTCTTACTCTAAAGATGCTCCTAGTTGCTAAGCAGTGACTTATTCTTTCTCCAAACTTTTGTTTGCTTCTCATGCCATAAACTCTGTCAGCACAATAGAAACACAATTCTAATTGAAACCAAAAACTCTAAATGCAAACAGACTTAGACTCAGATTTAGAAAGAATGTTCCTAATGACGGGGTGTCCAGAACAAGGGGTTGTAGTTTGAGAATAAGGAGTAAACCTTTTAGAACTGAGGTGAGGAGAAATTTCTTCACCCAGAGGTGGTGAATGTGTGGAATTCATTATGACAGAATGTAGTTGAGGCCAAAATGTTGTCTGAATTCAATAAGAAATTAAATATAGCTCTTGGGGCTAAAATGAGGGAAAGGGGGATTAGGATATTGAATTCGATGATCAGTCATGATCGAAATGAATGGCGAAGCAGTTTGAAGGGCTAAATGGCCTACTCCTGCTTCTAATTTCTATGTTTCTATGTAACTGAATGACACTAGTCCAACTGACTTTTTAAAAAATATATATTATGAGATATTTTGTGGAATTCTGATGTGACTAGCATCCTACATACGCTGGGGTCTCAACTGTTCACTGTACTCACTATTAGCTTCATAGGAAAATGAAGGGTAGAATGAGGAGTGCAAGCATAATTAAAAAGTTGTTTTGAAGGCTTTTAAAGGAAGGGAAACAATGGAAAACTGGAGATGATAAAGGAAGAGTTACAGAAGATGAGATCAGAGTGATTTAAAAGATTTTAATTGACATTGGAATGAAGAAAATGGTAGGACAGTGTCAGCAGAGAAGTGGAATCTAGGTGCGGGCATATTAATAAGCAGAGAGTTGGGGAAGCCTTTCCTCAAGTTGGTAAAGATATGAATTAAGGGTTCAGCTGTGGTAATGAAGTAATGGCAGAGAGCAGCAACATTTTGAAGACCAAAGAAAGTGGCCTTGGCAACTCACCAGATGTGAGGAAGGAATTTGAGCTCCAGATTGACCAAGAAACTTCAGATAAACAACTTTAGATTTAGATTATGATAGCAATTCATGACATTAAAGCAGCCCAGGCTGAACTCACGTACATGTCTACAGGAGCTCAAGATTTGGTATTTGATTTTGCTGGTATTTATCAAGAGGAATCTTTAGTTTGCTCAAATGTGCATGTAAGGTGACAAGATGACAATACTTCTAGTGGAGAGTTGGAACTGAATGTCAATGGTGTGAGTGTAAAAGCTGACATATTCTGTGTAACGTGATGAAGCAAATGCAACATAGGAAAGCTATGGTTCACGGAATATACTACCTGGACACTGGAGGGTGATAATGTAGTGCCTATCATGAAGCAATGTATATATGATTCCTCATCCAGGTTTGTTAATACTTGTCATCTTGTCAATAATTTACTGATTTGATTTTGCCTTTTCTCTGTCCTGCCTTCTATTAATATGAATTTTGTATATCAAGCAGAAATACAAAATTTTAAGAAATGAAATTACAACTTTGGGATTACTGTAATGAAATATGAGGGGGAATTATTTTGTAGTGTGTAACAGAAATATGATGAAATACTAATTACTTCAAATGATTGGTGTCTACCTGAAGTATATCACCTAATGAGTCCTCTGTAATTTCAGTTAAATTACCTGTTCATGAAGCAATGTGTGGAGAGTAGCCCTGTGGTACCAATCCAGAAGGAGTGGCTGGATGCTATTCTGACTCTGGTACCCCGCTCGCTGAGAGAAGGAAAGCTGCGAGAGAGCATTGTTAATGAACTATTTGCCGAAGTCGTCGAGGACTTTGAAAAGAGCATGAAGAGATTTCTAGGTATGTAATTTTTAACATAAACTGAACATGAATATCCTGGAGATCGTTTAATTATTAAATGGACTAGATAATAGAAAATACAACCAACTGATCACTTAAACTGTGCTGAATACCTGATCATATGAAGAATGCCATTTGAAGGAGGAGGATCATTAGTGCTTAGATAACTCAGCTAATATTAGTCACCATTTTCTGAAAAACAAGGGGAGAAAATCTGATGATATTATTTGTTGCTGTAGCCAAATTTACTGCCTTGGAAAGAGTTATCAGATAGGTGTGTTTCTTAACAAAACAATTACATTGAAATAGTTACATCAATTTACAAATGTTCAACTGGTTAATTTTCAATTTTAACAATTACTGAGACAGATTTTATTAAACAATAATGTCATATTATCAAAGTATAGAGGGAGTGGAAAATATGTGCAAAGATGAAACCTTAACAACCAGGTTATACTTATCAGGGAAGAATGTGTCTTTATTCTCTTAAAAAGAGAAGATTGAGAGGTGACCAAATTGAAGGCTTTAAAGATACATGAAGGTTTTTGACAGAGTAGTCACAGTAAAAAATGTTTTCTCTTGGAGAAGGAGAAAAATTAGAGACTGTTAGCATAAGCTGGTTGCCAAGCAATCAAATCGAGAACTCCGAAGTCTTTTTACCCAAGTGCTGAGAATGTGAAATTCTCCACCAGGTGGAGTAATTGAGGCAAATGGTACAGATTCATTTGAGGGGAAACAGGATTAGTATATTTAAATAAGTCTTCTGAACAATATTTGCCATTGTTACTGTGCAAGTCTGTCACAACTTGTAGCCAGGAAGATGTACCCTGTTTTTTGCAAATTACTAAATCATCAATTTGCATTTTTCCGCCATTGGCTCTGTGAAAATAGAATCTCTGTAGAATCTTCAGAAAGTTCCCACATTTACTCATGAATTGCCCATTAAACTCTCTACGGACAGTTAATTCTAGTGCTTATCAGCATATGTAGCCTTTTGATTACATGTTTTTTAATGGCTGCCAAAAATCCTCTCTTTCTCTGTTGCCCAGAAGGTGATCAATAATAAGTTGAACATCATGCCTTCATGTTGTGAGTTGATTTAGGAGAATAAATAAATGTAAAATTTGAGGAAGTTTATATTTTCTTTACATTTATCTCTTTTTCTCTTTCACTCAACCTTTCTTTCTATGCCTGATTTGATACTGAATTTGCCTGCTCCAGTTTATTCTTCTTTTCAATGATTCATCTGTTCATTTTCCAATCCTAAAATCTTTTTGGTTAATGCCATTTACTATTTGTTCTATTGTTCATCAGTGTCCCAGATGCCCTATTGTCTCACAGCTCTCGTATTAACTTGCACTTCTAGAAACTTTGCAACCAACAGTACACAAACAATTCTAACAATGCATGCTGCAAAATGCTCTGTTTTAGTAAAATCTACCTCATGGGTCCAAACTTTGCAATCAGCAACAAACAAAAAGTACCAGCTGTCTATTACAGTTATACCTGCCTACAATTTGCTATGGGATTTTGCATCAGAACTTGCAGCTAAATGAGTCTAAAGTAACAGGGCACCTTCTACAAGGCACCTAAGATTTTTGTGAACAAAAAGAACAACTGTATATCGTTAAAATCATTAACATGTGGTTCCTATTTTCAAGAAAGGGAACAGGAATAGCCCGGGAAATTACCAACCAGTGAGTCTGACCTCAGTGATTGGTAAGTTGATGGAGAGGATTCTGAGGGACAGGATTTACGAGCATTAAGAGAAGTTTAGTATGATCAGAAATAGTCAACACAGCTTTGTCAAAGGCAGGTTGTGCCTCACGAGTCTAGTTGAGTTCTTTGAAAAGGTGACTGAACACATTGATGAAAGAGGAGTGGTGGATGTGGTTTACGTAGACTTCAGCAAGATGTTTGGTAAGGTACCCCATGCAAGACTTCTTGAGAAGGTGAGAGGGCTTGGGATCCAAGTGGCTTTGGCCTTGTGGATCCAGAATTGTCTTGCCTGCAGAAGGCAGAGAGTGGTTGTGAATGGGTCTTATTCTTCATGGAGATCAGTCACTAGTGGAGTGCACTAGGGATCTGTTCTAGGACCCTTGCTGTTTGTCATTTTCATAAATGATCCAGATGAGGAAATGGAGGGATGGGTTAGTAAGTTCTCCGACGATACAAAGATTGGTGGTGTTGTGGATAGTCTGGAAGGTTGTCACAAGTTGCAGTGTGATATAGATAGAATGCAAAACTGGGCAGAGAAGTGGCAGATAGACTTCAACGCAGATAAATGTGTAGTGGTCCATTTTGGCAGGACCAATGGGATGAAGGAGTACAATATCAAGAGTAGGAGTCTTAGCAATATTGAACATAGAACATTACAGCGCAGAACAGGCCCTTCGGCCCTCGATGTTGCGCCGACCAATTAAGAAAAAGCAATGACCCTCTAACCTAAATCATTCCCTTTTCATCCATAAACCTATCCACGGACCTCTTAAACGCCCCCAAACTTGGCGCATCTACAACTGCAGCAGGCAGGGCATTCCATACCCTTATCACCCTCTGGGTAAAGAACCTACCTCTGACATCCGTCCTATAACTACCACCCCTTAATTTAAAGCTATATGAGGAGCAAAAGGACTTGTTGAGGGTCCATGGGATTCTTAAATCGGCCTCGCAGATAGAGGATGTGGTTAAGAAGGTGTATGGTGTACTGGCCTTCGTGAATAGAGGGATTGAGTTTAGGAGTCGGGAAGTAGTGCTCCAACTTTATAAGATGCTTGTCAGACCCCATTTGGAGTACTGTGCACAGTTCTGGTTGCCTCTGTACAGGAAGGATATGGAAGCTATTGAGAGGGTGCAGAGGAGATTTACAAGGATATTGCCTGGATTGAGAGGCATGCCTTATGAAGATAGGTTGAGGGAGCTAGGTCTCTTCTCCCTGGAGAAACGAAGGTTGAGAGGTGACCTGATAGAGGCTTATAAAATGTTGAAAGGTATGGATAGAGTGGATTCTTGGAGGCTACTTCCCAGCGCTGAAATGGTCGCTACAAGGAGACACAGGTTTAAAGTGCTGGGGAGCAAGTGCAGAAGAGATGTTAGGGGTAAGATTTTCACTCAGAGGGTGGTGAGTGAGTGGAATCGGCTGCCATCGGTGGTAGTAGAGGTCTTTTAAAAGACTTCTGGATGAGTACATGGGATTGGGAATTACAGATAGTTCTATGGCCTAGTAGGTATAGATATGATCGGCCGAAAGTTCTGTTTGTGCTGTAGTGTTCTATGTTCTATTAACTGCTCAGATTGGAGAATCCATACTGAGCTCTGCAGTATCTACATCAGGAAGTATAAGCTGGAACAGTTAATTCAGTACCAAATCAATTGCAAAAAACAAAATAAAGTTAAGGATTTGGTGATAAAATCTTTTATTTAACTTCTGTCAAACTTTCAACAATAATTAAAATCTGAAGGAATGAGACTTTACAATTGTAAAGCAAACTTTCAATGTCAAAGAGCTGTTTGTTAGTAATTAAGACTAACCATGTTATTAAATAATATTAAAACTTCAATCAACAAGCCTTAACTTTTTCTGGCATGTCTAGTAAGTATCTATCTGGTAATTACAAAAGTGTTACTGTCAAATCACTCAGCAAGACACTATTCTGGTGAAATTTTTGTAGGAGCAAAGCAACAATTTCTTAATTTCTACATTTAACTGTGTATGCAAGTTTGCCAAACGTTGCTACTCAATTTACTTCTTAATAACTTTGAAGACTGATAGCCTATGGAGATGTGACGTAGTTTTTGTGGCCCCTTTCTCAGGTTTTTACTGACCTACTTCATTTCCAAAGTGCATACACATTTCCATATCAAGTGCTCCATATGCCACATTTATTAAGGAATCACTCTGGACTGAGAGAAAGCAGTCAAGGCAACACAGGGGTTTTCCTTTCTGACAGGTGTCTCAAGAATGCAAGGTTCCATAGACTATACACCCTTTTGGCCTTGAATGCTCTATATAAATAGCTGCAAACTTTATCACGTGAAAAAGACGACATTCCCTGAACAACCTGCTGGCTTGCAATCATAGGCAGTATATCATGCAGATGTTTGCAATCCTGACAACAGTTATGACTTTTTTCTCCAATGCCAGTCTTCAGTGCAACTTTTACTTCACTTGATCAGCAAATCATAGTCTGCTATTCGACAATAAGGGCTGTCCCTGATAATTCTTTTCAAGAACCATGCGTACCTGCAAAGTATACCTGCAATGAATGTCATGCTGTCTCAAAGAACATCATCAAGCAAACAATCAGCAAAGACAATTCTTTTGCTTTGTGGACTATCCTGGGAGAGTTTTGCAGTACACCTATGAGCAATATTGAGATTTGTTGTTGTATTCTCCATACTTCACTATTGTGCTATTACGAGAGCCTTTACCACCACACATGCAGGAGCAAAAAGTGGCGCCTGTATAATTAAAACAATATGTTAAAATGATAAATTTATCCCCATAACCATAAACCTTTTAACTTATAACTTTCTCCATGGATGCTGCCAGACCTGCTGAGTATTGTCAGTATTTTCTGTTTTTATTTTATTAGACTTTGTATCCCTTTGTTTTTTTAAACTAATTAGAGAATCAAGAAAACTATATTCCATAGGTGGTATACTTTAGATATACTGTATACCATACTCAGGCATTAGTACATATTCATATAACCTTTAGATAACTAAATGCTTAGCCTAATAAGGTAATAACATCTATTTGTTTGAGTCTAGCTCTGCACAGATCAATTGATCATCAATAATTCTGATCAGGTTAATTTTAAAGTTAATAAATTAGCTTGGAATATATAGCCAAGCTTATCAACTTGTTGTCAACATTTTTATGTTTTAGTGAAAAGTGTTCTTGTAAAGCCAGATGTGACAGGGCTTGAATATGAAGATTCTGAACCTCTTCCACAGGATCCAGTGTGAGTATAATGCCAGTATAGTCCGATACTAAAGCAGATGAATACTCTTGGATTTTCAATATTCTTCAGTTATTTGCCTCCTTTGTGATAATGTGAAAATTTTCTTCAGTCATCCGCCCAGAGTTTGATAATCCAAAGTCTGGAAATTTTGGCTTGGCATGTGCATATACGTGCATGGCTTCTTTTTAGTGTTAAGTTCAAGAATTTGCCGACACCGCGTGGTCTGGTACAACCATACAAGTGTATTAGGAGTTCCTTCTCTGTCTTATGTGATGTTATCACTTTCCTGATCTCTCTTACACAGTCATTATATATTACTCCAGAGAACACCCAGTTATGTTTAACCATTCATTGGTTAATTAAATGCATTTATAGAGATGGGTCGACAAAAATTGGTTCTGACCTTTGATCATGCACTGACCGTGAGTTAGTTGTTTCTGCCAAAGTTAGCTGATCACAGTGCTGAGAGTATAAGCAGCACATCCTAGCATGTTGTAACACTGTAACGTGCCCCAGGACAAGTAAAACCCAAAACATCAGCATGACTTATCTCATGAGAAAATGTTAGTATAAGTGCATTGCAAAAATTATTATAATTTATTTTGTTATAATTGTTTTATATGTTTTGTATCTATGTTTTTTTTCTGTTAGGTGATTTTACTTTTAGCATGCTGAATCTTTGATTTATGTGGCTGTTAACATTTTTTATTTTTAGTGGTTTGGACTACTCTCAACCTTGGCACGACAGCTTTGTAAAAGCTCGAGAGGAGATCAAAAAGAATCTCTACATCCTTCATCCAGTCATGCAGGCAGTTCTCGACTTGGGTTATGTTACTTTTTCCAATTTGATTCTTGTGAATGTGTCTGAATGCAGGTATGAAGAACTATTTTTTAAATGTCAAAAGTCAATCTATTTTGTAACAGGGCATTTTCAAATCTAATTTTGTGAACATTTAAAATGCTGACATTATAAAAATTTACAAATAGCAGTGACTTTTTAAATATTCATTGGCCGGAATCTTACCACTATTCATACTGGTAGGATTTCCCCATCTTGCCGCAGTGAATAGAAATTGGCTGACTGCCAAATTCTCTGATCTTGCGTTAGCGAGAGCATGGTGTGAATGGCAGGTAAGATCATGCCCATTGTGTTTTGCAAAAAGTAGTATTATTTCTTATTACTTTGCATTTGTATACTGTGAATTGAATTAGTAATTAGATAGTGGTCAGCAGTGCTGCCTCTCAGCACCAGGGATCCAGATTCAATTCTGGCCTTGGGTGTCAATTTGTGTGGAATATGCATGTTCTCCCAGTGTCTGTGTGGGTTTTATCCAGGTGCTCAGGTTTCCTTCACTGTCCAAATTATGTGCAGTTAAGTAGATTGGCCATGCTATATCTCCCCTTATTGTCCAAAGATGTTTAGGTGAGGAGGATTAGTGGGGTAAATGTGTGGGATTACAGAGCTAGTACAGGGCAGTGGTTGGAAAGGCGATGCAGATTTGATGGGCCAAATAGCCTTCTTTTGCATTGCAGGTATCGTATGATTCTATGAAGTATTATGCTGCCAGTTTTATATTTGTGTTTACTAACACTTGTATTTAAATAGTATCTTAGAATCTCAAAATGCATGGTGTATAGTCTATTACATAGTCAACAATACATCTCAACAATGTTGAGATGAATGGCAAGTTACTTTTTTAAAGGAAACATTATGGTGCAACATGTGAAAATAATTTGTCTCCTCTCTTCAATTATTACTTGATACTAACAGCCAAACCAATTCTAATGTTTTTAATAATGTAATCTCCCCCTATGTGACTGGATGGTTTAAGAGCTTAAATAATGGTATAAGGTTCAAAACTATAATTTGAGATCCAGAGATAACAATACTATCAATATTTTTCTTGCTATTTCTTGATTTTTCTAGTCCCAATTATTTTCCAGTTGGTCACAATTTCTTTCCTTCCTGAAAAATTCACAAAATTCCATTACAATAGTATTCTGAAATTTCTGTACTCATATTAAGTTATTCAAGCTCTGTTTGATAAAATATCTTAATAGTTTTTTTGTTAAATTTTCCCATTCATTTGGCTGGAACTTTTGGTCCCACCAATGGCACACCCCCACCACAGAGACTTCTCAGTGGTAAGAGCTGTATTCAATGGAAAACTCTGTTGACAACGGTGAGACCGGAAGATCCCGCCACCAGACAATGGCAGACCACTTTGCCACAATGAAACACACAGCAGATTACGTGGATAATCACACCTATTTATTTTCCCTTTCCTCACTCTATGCAAACCTACACACCATTCTACAGATCACGAGATGCGAAGGTTGTTTTTCTCTTTTGTTCTGTAAAGAGCTGATTGTTAGGAGGTGTGTGACAGCAACATGAGTTTCAGCCAATTTTCAGCTTCCTGCACCCACTCCCAATCATGAGGCACTGATCCTGTATTTTGCATCTACCCCAATAGTGTGGTGGACAGTAGAGATCTCTATAAAGGGTATCTTGAGCAGGAATTCTACTCTTTAATGGCATTGCATATTGGAGCATCAGTGCACTTCAGTATCTGATCTCTTAAATAAAATTGAGATTGGTTTCTTAACTAACTGAACTTTCTTTTTAATAATTGATTTAGATCTAAAGGACCTATTGAATGTGAATCATTCAAGAATAATGTGGTGATAGAGCATGGAAAAATGGAAAAAAAGATAATGACTACATGGTACCCCAAAGTTCTCAGTCTTCTTACCAACAAAGAGAAGACAAAGGACATTAAACCTGAGAAAATAGATTGTTTCTACTCAAGTGCTAATGTTCTGATAGGCAATCAGGTAAGACAGTGTTGTGACTTGTTTTAGGGTCTCATGAATGTTTATCATAGAATGGTTACAGCACAGAAGGTTGTGCAGTACAGCCAGGCCACCATTGTGGGGAGCTTGTGGGTGGGGAAAATTGTCCACAACTGCAACATCCAGACAGGCAGAATGAGCCACTGGCCTCCCTGGAGTGGTGTCCAATTAGTCTGCTGCCATAAGGCTGCTTCCAGACATCTAAATTGCCCCAGTACCTTTGGGAATCTTGCCATCAACTAGGAAATCCCAGTGCAGCTGCTGTAATTGGCCTTAAGAGACTCTTAATGAGTCAGGATAGCCACCCGCTGTGTGTGGATGGATTGCCCTGCCACACATCCATCACATTTCTGCAGAAATGGCCTGGGGCACAGATGAAGTTGGGGAACTGAGACACTGGCTAGCCACTATTTTCATCTCTTTTCCAAACAAAGTCTACACTCTTGGCCCTAGCAGGACCTGAAAACCAAGCACAAAGGGTCTGTCCCTTTTCTTTCCCTATCCAAACAGAGGAGCTCCACACTTGATTCCAGCCATATGTACAATTCTATTCCTTGGCTAGATATTGTTATCAGGAAACATGGATTAATTTGACCATCGAGTTTTCACCTCACAACCAGAAGTATTTCAACTAACTGTTATTTTATATTTATTTATTTTATTACTGCATTGATGTGGTTTTTAATTTTGCTGCTCACATAATTAAAACAGTTTCAGGCTTTTGGTGGATAGTCGCTAGAAACTGAACAATGTTGCATCTACTATTCATGTCCATATATAATGGACAGAATGTAAGTGCCTAATTCCAACTGAAGGTAGTGCTTGTAATAGCAACACAAGCCAATGGCATTTTAAGTGGAAATCAGTAGATACTAATCTCCTAGGCCATCATGTTATTATGACAACACCCTTGGCATTGACGTCCTCAGTAATCTCCTCCCACTGTTTCCTCATTAGATATTTGGAAAGCTTTCTTCACCTTGAGGAGAGATAAGATAACCTCCCTCCTACACCAAGGTGTATAGTACAAGAGCTGAGAATCTTGATGTTCGTTTTCTCTTTATTTCAGTTATTTTTTTCTGTTTCTTCCAGTTACAGTCTAGAATCATAGAAAAACTACAGCATAAACAAGGCCTTCGGCTCACAAGTTGCACTGATTATATCTCTACTTACTAGGCTTACCTATAACCCTCAATCCTATTAAGTCCCATGTACTCATCCAAAAGTGTCTTAAAAGATCCTATTGAATTTGCCTCCACCACCACCGATGGTAGCCGATTCCACTCACTCACCACCCTCTGAGTGAAAAACTTACGCCTGACATCTCTGTACCTACTCCGCAGCACCCTAAACCTGTGTCCTCTTGTGATAGCCATTTCAGCCCTGGGAAAAAGCCTCTGAGAATCCACCCGATCGATACCTCTCAACATCTTATACACCTCATCAGGTCACCTCTCATCCTTTATCTCTCCAAGGAGAAAAGACCAAGCTCTCTCAGCCAGTCCTCATAAGGCATGCCACCCAATCCAGGCAACACCTTTGTAAACCCCCTCTGCACTCTTTCAATGGCTTCCACATCCTTCCTATAATGAGGCAACCAGAACTGAGCACATACTCCAAGTGGGGTCTGACATAAGTCATAATGCAAAGTTGTTGCTTTACAGGCCTTCTTGACTTCATGAAAAGGTGTGCACTATTGAAAATAGTGTAGACTGTGCTGATTACACACACACAAATCATTGTAACATGAGAATTTTCATGGTGCCTGTATGGATACAAATTGGGTAACTGTAAAGTCAGACGGAGAGAAATTCATTTTGGTAGTACGCTCTTGGCTACGCAAACTTGTTTTCATTTCTGCCAAGGTAAACAGCACATTGGTCTGCACCTCTGTGGCTTTCTATATTAAAATCATTGAAAAAAGCCAGATGGGCAACAATGCAAGTTATTGGCCTGCGATGATGCTTACCTTGAATTAAGGGCAGCATGGTCGCACATTGATCGCACTGCTGCCTCACAGCGCCAGGGACCCAGGTTTGATTCTTGACTCAAGTCACTGTCTTTGCAGAGTCTGCCTGTTCCCCCTCTGTCTGTGTGGGTTTCCTTTGAGTGTCCTGGTTTTCTCCCCTAGTCCAAAAGATGTGCTGGTTAGATACATTGGCCATGCTTAATTCTCTCTCAATATACCTAAACAGGTGTCGGAGTGTGACAACTTGGAGATTTTCAGAGTGACTCATGTAAGCCTACTTGTGACACTGATGAATAAACTTAAAATTTATGTTTAGATGGTGCTGCTAGAAGTGGCACTTTGCAAATGAATTTCTCGTTCAAAAGCATAACTCGACATTGGATTCCTATTTTCAACAGGAGTCATTGCAGTTAAGAATCTACAGCATTTATTTATATCTATATACTAATATTGCTTCAAGTTGAAGCATAATATCGACATTTTGTTAATTAAGAACCAGCAATTCTTTATAGAAATCAGCAAATAAAGAACAGCTTTTGTATTTCATCAGTAGTAATTCAAATCCATCTGGAAAATTGTGCCAATTATTCAGTTTTTCAGAAGAGGTATGTGTCTGAATCTTGAAAAGGAGTTTAACTTTTTGTTCTGATGATCTAAGTTGCAAGAGTTTCTTGGAAGAACAATAAAGGCTTACATCAAACTTTTTGATGAAGAGGAAAAATACCAGATGCCCCTGTTTAAAATGGAATTAGTATTTGATGAAGAGAAAATGGAGTTCTACCCCACATTTTCAGACCTGAAGGAGACCGTACTGTTTGTGATTACGAAAATGAAAGATGCCATGCAGGTAGTTTCTTTCTAAAATATTAACTCATCTACCTGAAGGCATATAAAAGATCTGACTGCATGTCATTGCAAATTTATTTCTTACAAAAATTCACAGGTAGCAGCAAATTCATTAGTATCCATTAGTGGCCTTTCTGAAGTTAAATTTTACCCTACCTATTTGTTACTTTATGGTTAGTTTACAAAATGAGTACATTTATTTGAGAAACTGTAAATGATGGAAACATACAACACTGAAGTGCTGCATCAGTGGAAGAGAATTAGTAATGTTAATTAACAAGTAATAATGTGAGAAAGAAGCCCTATCTATCATGAGACTACTTTTAAGTATAATAGAATTGTGCATATGCAGTCATTACTTACATCATTAGATTGCATATACCATAAGATATTTATTTTCTTTAACGCCAACATTTGTTTACCATCTATTAATGCCCTTGAACTGAAGGCAGTTAAGAGTCAACTACATTCATTGTTGTGTGTCTGGAGTCATATGTGGGCCAGATTGGATAAGAATGACATATGTCCTTCTGTAAAATATATTAGAATATTGTATACAATAGAAAAAGATTTACTCTAACCCCAGATAGCTTCAGAGTTTTATTACAAGTAGCACAAAAAGATAATCATAAAATTAATTATACTGCAGTTCAATAATAATATCCCCTGTTTTGCATAATTCAGAATGTACAAACAGTGCAGTCTTGGCTTGCTGATACTGGCACTGATGACATTGAGAACATAAAGGCTAAACCATCTGCTGATCTCCTAAAGTGGGCCTATTCCACACTCAAGAATACTGTCAAAACTAACTTTGAAGGAGCAGCTGCACATTTCCAACAGTATGGTAAGCTTATAATGCCAATTTAGGTAGGAACTTAAATTGTGAAGAAGATATAAAGAGATTGCAAAGGGGTGTCAATAGGTTGTGAGTGGGAAAAATTTGGCACATGATGCATAATGTGAAAAATGCAAGGTTGTCCTGTTTGATGGGAAGAATAGAAAAGGAGAAAAACTGTAGCATGCTACAGTACACAGAAATACAGATGCCCTCATTCATGAATGTGTTGTTGATTGATTAATAAATAGTAGTTAACTCACTGAAAATACTTTCTTGGTCTTCTTCAAAATAGTATCATGGGATTGCTACATCATTCATGCAGGTAGTTGGGCCTCGGTTTAATGCCTCATTGGAAAAACGGCACTTCCAACAATGCAGTACTGCTCTGGAGTGCAAGAATTAAGATTTAAAGGCCAGGATTTTACCACCCCACTTGCCATGGAAATCGGAGCAGGTGAGGGGCGTACAATGGAAAGATCCGTTGACTTCAGGCAGGATTTTATGGTTTGGGGCAAGTGAGGCTGTAAAATCTCACTCATTATGTTTATATGCTGGACTGGACAAGTTCTAAACTGGTTTGGCATGTTTAGTGCATATATATCATGTAATCACAGCAATCTCACATAGTTCCATGTATTTAAATGTGCTGAGTTTCTTGGTATTATCCAGGTTTTGGAAGAGCAAGGCAACTCAGACAGCAATCTTCTGATTTCCATCTCTGGTGCTGGATGCTGCTGTCTGATTTACAGTTTAATACCAATGAGTGCTGTTCACTTTTATTTTTACAGCAAAATCTGGCTAAATGTTCATTCATTCAATTGGAATAAATCTCTTGGATTGTAAATTCAAGAAATCAATTTTTTTCTGGATCAAGTAGAAAATCCATGTCAAAACACACTTTGAGATAACAGTGATTTGTACTATTGAAATGGTTTATTTCATATGTTTTTCTCATGATTATCCTATGTCTTCTTCCATAGTTGAAAATTATGACTGGTTAATAAATGGAACTGCCAATGAACGTATACAGAAATTCATGGAAGAAGACCATTCATTTGATGAATACACAGAGGTAAATTTTTAGCAGGAATATTAAAGCTTCCACTTTTATTATTACCTTGAATACTAGGAAGATACCACCAAATAAAATATCTACTTTTGTGTTATTATTTATATTAAAAGGTAATTGTAAGGAATTTCTCCCATCTTAAATGTTACATTGACAACTTTTGAGTCCTTGAAATCTTCCTTTTTAATCTTTCTCCTAATTTTGAAATTATCTTTGCAGGATTTCAAATGGTTTTCCTTCTGATGCCATTAGTACTATGATGAACCATGACTTCTGGATGTTTTGATTTTTTGTCAAAGCTTTTGTATCTGATATTTATCCCCAATCTGTCAGCCAAGTCTCTTTATTGTTGCTACTGACCATTGCTTCTCCTGTTAACCTTTTGTGCTTGTCTCCTTCTTTAGTAATCACCTGCATCACAGTATTGTGGTGTTGCTTTGGCTTGTCCTCCTCCAAGTTGTATCCACTATCGTAGGTTTTAAGTACTAAATAACTCAACTCTATGTCACTGGATTCCTGTAAGACCTACTGTTTTTGCCTCCTACCATAACAGTTTGTTACTTGCTTCTCTTGCTCACTAACACTCACAATGTTCAGTCTGGGTTCCGCTGGAAAATACTCCAGGTTTCATTATGTCCAAACATTGACAAAAGAACTCAATTCTGGAGATGAGAATGATTGCACTTGACGTAAAGGCAGCATTTGACTGAGTATGACATCAAAGAGTTCTAGTAAAATTGAAGTCCACAGAAATTCAGGGGAATGTTCTCCACTGGCTGGAGCCCTATCTAGCACAGAGCAAGATGGTTGTGATTATTACAGACCAATTATCCCAGCCATAAGACTTCACTATAGGAGTTCTTCACTATAGGAGACACTATAGGCAGTGTCCTAAGTCCAACCATCTTCAGTTGCTTCATCTGTGACCTTCTTTCCATCTTAAGATTTAGAAGTAGTGATGTTTCATTATGATTGCATAGTGTTCAGTCCCATTCGCACATCTTCAGATAATAAAGATATCTGTGCTCTTATGTATCAAGGCCTAAATATTATTCAGGCCTATTAAGTGACGAGTAGAATGCACGATACAAGTACCAGATAGTGACCATTTGCAGCAGTATCTACTTCCCCACGACAACCAAAATCATTGCCATCTCTAAGTTTCAGTCATCAACATCCTGGGAACATCATTCACCAGAAATTTAGCTGACCAGCCACTTAATGCTGTGGCTTCAACAGCATGCCAGAGGTTCTGTGTTCTGAGGCTGGTTTGATGGAATCCATGGCTTCAAAACTTGTATTCTTTTTGAGTTAGAACCTAAATAAAAGGAAAACTGAACTTTTAGGTTTCCAGTGAAATTAAAATTAAAACTAAAACTGAAATGGAAATTTGAGGTTTCTGTCGAAAATGAAGATATTTGAGACAGATAAAAGGCATAAAGTCATTTGAGCTTACATTATCCAGTGGTGCAGGCTTTTGTGGAGAGTGACTTTGTGTCATTTGAGAAAATGGCTAAATATCTGAATTGGCCGAAATAATCTTCAATGATGCTGCTATATAGTATTTTGTACACTGCCTGGGTGGGTGCACACTTGATTCAGAAGCACATGAAATCATGTAAAAAGATGTGGGGTGTGCATCCCGAAGGAACTCATTTAGAAGATGAAGAGTACTACTGACCAGCGTATCATATCACCCGTGCAATTTTTAATTCATCACATGGGCAGATGGCCAATCCATTTTTGCCATTTTGTCGTCCAAGTAAGGGATAAGAGGGAACAAGAGCAAACACATGCTGAGTTCGTAAGAAGTATGGGGAGTTTGGTAGGGTATAGTCTGGACCTTGTGAGTGTTTTCACTGTTTTCTTTGCACCCAGTCTGGAGCTTTCAGGATATTTCAGTTTTGTAACATCTGAGAATTGTAATCTTTTGGCACCTTCCAGACACAATTTGCCCCATTTGCATCTTGCAGAAAGATATAGTTTACTAAACATTTAGAACTTCCTCTGAGGAGAAATACAGGGGATAAAGAAAGAGGAGGCCAGTGGTTTCAGGTATTACCTCAGCAGAGGCGCGAGCACAGCATACTCAGCGCCAGCTTGGAGCGAATAGAGGAAGCCCCTGCAGAAGATGCTACTATAATGTAGAGATGCCAGCGTTGGACTGGGGTAAACACAGTAAGAAGTCTGACAATACCAGGTTTAATAATAATAATTTTTGATAATTTAGCAAATAAATAGGTTGGACTTCAACCTGGTGTTGTCAGACTTCTTACTGAAGATGCTACTATCCAGCAGCCATTATATACAAGAACAATCCAACTATCAGGATATAAGAGGTCCAGTTCCACTGAAGGCTCTAGCTTTCAATGGAAGTTTTCACATCCATTTGCTGGAGGGGAGCACTCAATGCCCATGGCTCTCGCGGTTACTGTTGCTTTTAACCTTTATGCCGCTAGATCTTTTCAGGGGTCAGTGAGTGATCTTTGTGGAGTCTCCTAGTGAGTTGCACACAGCAGTGTCAAGCTGATAACTGACACTCTGTGAGTGGGTGAGAACATTCATCCATTTCAGATCAGATCATGTCAGCCAGCCTGAGCAGGCCAGAGCTTCACAGTGGTTGCAGGGCTCCCCCACATCTAGGGTGCCATTGATTGGATTTGGGCACCTTTGAAGAAGGAAGGGGTTTTATTCCATGAATGTTCAGTTTGTTACCACAGGACCCAGATTCTACAGATCTGTGCAAAGTACCCTGGCAGCTCCCATGATGTCTACGTCAAGTGCCAAGGCTGTGTGCGACCCCAGCTTGCCTTGATGGATGGTTGCTTGGTCACAAGGGTATCAGTTGAAAAGGTGGCTGATGTGTCTTTCAAGCACCTGAGAATACAAGCAAAGGACAGATACACTCACTGCCATCTCTCCACAAGGGTAGTGGTGGAAAGAACACTAGGTTTTCTGGGGCGCCTTGTGGAGTCACAAAGACATCAGATAGCTTGACCGCAATTGTGAGGTGTTCCTAGACCTCATCATTCACCACTGAGAGACTGGGTGCCACATGCTTCTCTCAGTGACTTCCTGAGGTACTGTGTGCCAGTAACCTCCTGAGGCACTGTGTGCCAATGAACTCCTGAGGCCCTATTGCTGGGCAGTGCCAAGAGGGTGAAGCCTGCATGGAGACTATACACAGAGGGCTATGACGGGGGCCTATGTGTGGTAAAGCTAATCATGGGATGCTATAATGAGTGCCTATGTCTGGGTATAATAGACTTTTCAGTGTGAACACAAGTGTGTAACACCTTGGTGTTAGGGGAGTCTAAATTGTAAGTGGTAGGTTCCCTTCCGTTGTATCACATTGTTAATTGTCTGTAGTTTTATCACACATAATGTCAATGAACAAAGAACAAAGATGCCTTGTAATTTCTTGGAGTTTTCCAACTGAGGGAGGGAAATCCTGTAAATTCACTTCTACTGAATGTTTTGAAGGCTCAGATTTTAGATGTTTTTTGGATATTCTCTTGGTTACTTTAGTCTAAATTTTGCAGTGTTAATGGTGGTGAGACTTCACCGTCATTACTCCCAATAAAACTGAAAACAACTTCTGGAGTCCATATCTGCATAGAAGAGTGAAAATCTAGAGGTTGCTGTAAGTGATTCTGTGCATCTCCAGAGAGTACACAGTGGAAGCAGTTCCAGATTATAATCAATTACAAAGAAAACTTCATTTCTTATGCTGGTCCGTAAAGTTGTTAATCTTAATGTAAAAACCTCTGGAAAAGTTGTTGTTGATTAGGTTGTAACTGGGGTTTTAATGGCACACTAATTTTATAATTACTAAATGCCATTATCCATCTAGGAAAATAATTTTATTTTTGTAAAATGTTAAATTTCACTGTGAGGATACAAAAACTCCACATTTTTAAAATAAGAAATGTATTTTTTTCAACTTTGTTTTTGAGTTCTAATTTAATCCGGTCATCATACTTCATTCCACTGATTCTGGTTACTCTGGAAGGTAACCAGCAGTTTTCCCTTACTGCACATATGTAAGTAGACAATAACATAACCTGAGGATGTGACAACAGAATCCTCTTTAGATATGAATGGGAAATTGTACTTGTGTGATCTTATAATAGAATCATATAATCCCTACAATGCAGAAAAAGGCCATTTAGCCCTTCAAATCTGCACCAATCACAATCCCGCCCAGTCCCTATCCCTGTAACCCCACATCTTTACCCTCTAATCCCCCCGACACAAAGGAGAAATTTAGCATGGCCAATCAACCTAACCTACACATCTTTGGACTGTGGGAGGTAACCAGAGCACCCAGAGGATCCCATGCAGACCCAGGGAGAACGCACAAACTCCACACAGTCAGAATTGAATCTGAGTCCCTGGCACTGTGAGGCAGCAGTGCTAACCATTGTGCCACCATGCCACTCTGGTTTGAATTGTGAGCTGAACTGTGAGCTGATTGGCGTCTTAGTCAAACAAGGCCAGATGTGGATTTTCAAGTTGTTTTATTTTACTGGCAATAAATAATCTTGTTGAGTCACAGTTCCAATAAATCTCACATCCTTTACTAGATCATGCACAAAAGCTGAGTCCAGATGACTGATCCTTGTTCTATTTTCCTCAATGTATAGGAAACTAATTGTGATTTCTGACCCACCTGTTGGACAGCCAGCCTATCTGTTTAAGTAGCTGCTATGGCCTAGGTGTATACGAGAAACTGTTTCTGTTTTTCAAATGGATAACACCATCTTGGCATAATGGCTGTGGGATAAATCAGCTGACACCTGCTGTCTTAGTTTGAAGTGATAAGTGAAAAGGAACATCCCATTCGGATTTGTCTATCTAAACCTGAATACACATTCCTTTCTCCCCATCCTTTAGCATTCTACGAATTTGAGCAACTTTGGGTTCCACTTAAAAGTAATAGTTTAATAGAAATTAAACTCATCTCTTTCACAGTCAAATGGCAAAAGTTCTGAAATGTGGCACACCAATTCATTCCAAAAGCTCTTCTGATTCAAAGAAGAATACGCTGTCATAGATAGAGACTTACAGCAAAATAATCCATTTGGTAGATTTAAAACAGCAATGAACTGAAGTTTGAGCTTGAGCTCTCACATGGTTCAATGAATAACAAGTGTGGCACTGAGTTACACCGATCAGAAATGTAACAGGTTTGATCCTTAGTTTGTGCTGCTAGCTTTCAGCTAAAGGTAAAGTGGGCTGCCAAAATAATCCTCTGTGTACTTTGAAAAAAGTAACTTCTGGCTCTTGCACTTACTTTGTCATCATGCTTTTTGTGTGGAATTATACATGGTCCTTGGGTGAGGACGGGTTTGAGTTCTGAACATGGTGACTTTTACAGTCAAATAACCAGATTTTACTACCTTGGCTCACACATGAAAAACAACTACTTGGTAGAGATGCCAAAGTGCTGTATCCCTGCAGGACTGCCTGATTCACTTCAGGAGAAGAGGAAAGTGAAAAAATAAGAGGGGAAAACAGAGAGTGGGAAATTAATAGAGGAGGAAAGTAATAGTAAACTGTACAATATAATATTAACATGTATGCGGCATATTCTTATCCAGTCAAACCCAATTTCTACATCTCAATAATTCAGTAATTTCTATTAAGTTTATAGAACAATTTCGTCACTTGTCAGTGGAGATCATGAGTTTAATAAAAGTTGCCCACTTTCATATGGTACGATTAGACTGTGAAGACATTAAACATGGGCTGTCAGAAAAAGCAAAGAGTTTTGCGGAAATGCTGCTGGATGGACTTGTTGCAAAACACAGAAAAGAAAATGAAGCGTAAGTCAGCATTATAAGTGGATATTGATGGCTGAAATTATAAATCATTATTAATTTATCTTGTTTATTAATCCCAAAATTCATTTTAAGTGCTGTATGTCTTTCCTATACCCTAATTCATATTTGCTAATAATGGGTGGGATTTTCCATGCAAATTGCTATTATGTTTCACAGCAGTGGGAAGTAGCTCACCAGTGCCTGGTGGTGGGACCTTCTAGTCCCATTGTTGTTAATGAGGTGTCCCTTGAGGTTTAACCAAATTGGCACCAGAGTGAGGCAACTTCTTACAAGCTGTGCCCAGAATATCTTATAGGGAAAAATGAATCAAGAGCAGGTATTACGAGTGGTGACTAAAAGCTTGATCAAAGAATTAGAATACTAAGGAGGTGAAGTAAATGAGAGTGTAAGGTCTAGGTGGCAAAAGATGGAAGTATGAAGGAGGGATGGGGAGAGAATGTGCAAAGTCAGAGATCGAAGAAAATAGAGTTCTGAGGTTAAGGGATTTTAGTCATACAAGTTATACAATGGCAGGAGAACAAGTTGCTCTCTCTCAGGATATTACCTCTTGGTCAATGCCCACTGCGGCACCAGAATCAAACTGATCCAGCAGCTGACGAGCTGTTGCAGCCTGCAATTATATCACCTCAGGCTTAAGCATCAATAGTCCTTTTCTCAGTTACAGCAGTTTCTCGCTTCCAAAGTGCAAGACAAGTGAGGAATACATTAGCATTAGGATAGATAAGGGGTGACTTAATAATGTGTGAAGACATTTGTGCAAACACAAAATGATAGATCTTTTTGAAATCTTTGTGCAGAATGTTTCATAGTACCTAGTGATCTTAAAATGTCAAAAGATAGATATCAATTTTTATGCTTTGGGCTAATGTAATTTGTTGGAGTTTGGAAGAAGTGTGACAGTTGTTGAGCATGATTATTAATGCAGGAGAATAGAAATTATTTTGCTGAGGCACTCTTTAATGTATTTCTAAAGAAATGACTTCAATAAATGTTGTAGCCGTCCCACTCACTTACCATCCTGAATGCCATTCATGCTGTCTCCTTCATTATGTTGAAGGTACTTGATATCGGCTCCATGGGTTGTTCCCAATAAGACCAAACTTATGCAGCAAATCAAGATCATACGAGATACTATTTCTGGTGTGTTTTGGAGGAAGCTACCATATTTGTTGAGGCAGGAGAGTACTCACTTGACAACTCCAGGGTTCTGCTCACTGATGTTTCTAATTAACCCGTGGATCAAGGAGGGATTCATGAATGCGCACTTGACCTCACAGAAGAAGAGGAAGAACAATGCCAGAGAGTGAAGTTGTACTGGTGGGACAGTGTCAAATCTTGCAGTGCTCTTGGAGGAGAAAATTCTGGACTTGTGTAAGAATGCTGGTAAATGGGATTAAGTATGAGGTCAGGTATTTCTCACCTGTTGATGCAGACTCGATGGGCCGAAAGGCCTCTTCTACGGTGTATGATTCTATGATGTGATGACCAGTTTGGTTGCCAAGCATGGAATCCTGAGAAGTCTCTTGAGACATATTAAGCCCAAGGAACCTGCCTCTCACTGTGTAGGGATAAATGGAGGATTTCTGCAATAATAACTCATCAAACTGACTTCTAGATAAGTGGCCACTTAGCTACATGAAGTATTGCTGATGATCAAAAACTAGTTGTGCAGTAGATCGTTTGTGATTCCTGAAAGCAGTGGCCTTGTTTCAAAGAGCTTCTAGAATGAACTGAATATAGTTAGTGATACTCTAGATTTGGGGCAAGACTACAATATGTTGGACTTATTGAACCTCAGAGCTCTATTTTGTGTCTGGTTGAAGCAGAATATTATATTTGCATATGATTAGATATTAAATATTATGAAATTTTCTAAGTGTGCACTTAAGTCTTCCTGTGAGATATTTTCTCAATAATTATTAAAACATTTTGTAGGATTAAAATGATTGACCATAAAAATATAACATTTTATTTTTGTAGAATTTGTCATGAGTTTGAATATATTGTAGATAAAGCTTTGAACATTCCTGAGAGTACAAAAGAAATGTTGGAAATGATAGACTTTGTGAATGAAGCGAGAAGTAAAGGTATTTTGGCTCTGAATGAAAGAATCAAAGTAAGTATTAAATAAATCAGTAAGTAATTTAAGATTAATCAGTCTTCTGTAATAGTATTGGCCGTAGAGAGCGCAGATCAAGTTAATTGCCTATGTGTGCAATAATGCAAAAATGGTATATTATATTATATATAGTATATTAAAAATATTGAACTGTATTCAATTCCTATTTGCAATGCCTCACTGCTTATTGTTGTCATGTTTTTGTCATCCTTTGTCATTTCATAATAAACTCATACATTTGTTTTTAATGGAAATTGCCTATTATAGCTCATCATCTTAAGATTATCTTCTCCCATTGTGGTGGTGTGTAGCACCTTGGTTTTGCATTTCCTATTTTGTTTGTATAAAAACAGAAAATGCTGGAAATACTTAGCAAGTCAGGCAGCATTTATGGAGAGAAACAGAATTAATGTTTAGATCAATTTTTTGAAATTCTAGACCTAGTTTTCTCAATCTTTTCTCAAAATACAATTTCACCATCCTAGGGACTAATCTGGTGGACCTCTGCTGCACTCCCTCTATGACAAGTATATCCTTCCTTAGATAAGCAAACCAAAATTGTACATAATTCTCCAGGGTGGTCTCACCATCACTCACAACTATAGCAGAATCTCTTTACTTCTTTACCCAAATCACCTTGTGATGAAGGCAAGCATACCATTTGCCTTCCTAATTCCTTGCTGCACCTGCTAACGTTGAGTGATTCATGAGCACCCCAGGTCTTTTTGGACACCCATACTTCCCAGCCTTTCACCATTTAAAAAATATTCTGCTTTTCTGTTTTTTTCCTACCAAAGTGAATAACTTCATTTTATTCACATTATATTCCATCAGCAGTGGCTTGTCCTTTAATTTAGCTTGTCTTGTCTTTTTGAAGTCCTCTTGCATCCCTCTCAGAACTTACATTCCCACCCAGTTTGGTGTCATCAGCGAAATTTGAAATTCCTACAATTGGTCCCCGCCTCCAAATCAATGTATATAGATTATGAATATCTGTGGACCCAGCATTGATCTTTGTGGTACCCCACAAATAGCCTGACACTCTGAAGATGGTCCCTTTTTTTCCAACTCCCTGTTTCTGGCAGTTAATTAATTCTCAATCCCTGCCACTATATTATCCCAGTCTCATGTGCTCTAATTTATTTACTAACTTCCTATGTGGGAAATTATCAGAAGCTTTCAGAAAATCCAAATATACCACATTCTCTGGTTTTCCTTTATCAATACTACAAATAATATCTTCAAAAAATCCCAACAAGTTTCTTAAATATGATTTCCCATTCGTAAATCCACAATGACTCTGCTCAGTTTTACATTCTTTTCTAAATATGCAGTTATCACATCCTTTATATTTGATTCCAACATTTTCTCTACCACTGATATTGGACTAACAGGTCTGTAATTCTCCATTCTCCCCCTTCTTCCCTACTGAACTGATAGGGTTACATTTGCTACTTTCTAGTCCCAGGAACATTTCCAGAATCTATAGAATTTTGAAAGATAACTACAAATGTAACCATTATCTCTCTATCTACCTCCTTCAACACTCATTTGGTCCAGAGGATTTATTAATTCACTCCAGTTATCTTTTCAAATTTTGAGTGCCTCAGTTTCACAAGTCCCTTTGTTACCATGTATTTCTGGGAGATTTTATCTTCTTCCATGAAGACAGGTGCAAAGTAACTGTTTAATTTCTACGCCATTTACCAGTTTTCCACTATAAATTCTCCTATAATAGGTCACTATAGTCCGAATTAATTTTTTCCTTTTCGCACACCTAAGAAAATGTTTGCAGTATGCCTTTATGTCCCTCGCGAGTTTGCATCCATGTTTTCTTTTCCCTTTCTCAATTAGTTTCTTGATAATTCTTTGCTGGGTTCCCAATCCTAACCATTTAATTTTACAGGTGTGAAGTTCCTCCATAATTTATTATATGTGGGAGATGTTCATAAAAATAGAAATTAAAATGATTTTGTATTTACTTTAACCACATGTTCCTTTTAGATCTCTCTTTTAAACCTATTGGTTGCTCTTGATTTTTATTTTGCTTTCTGTGCCTGATTTAACTTCAGTTTATGCTTCCTGCTTTAGTCTCTGCATTGTTTAAATAAGGAATTTTCAATCTGATTGGTTGAAAGGCCTTGCTGTTGACCAGCTCTCCAACATCATAGGTAACCTGTAATGGGCTCTGTACTGAATCAGACACAATCTCTAATCAGAAGCCAGAGAAAACATTATGGGCATCTCTCACAACAAGAAATGTGATCGCTGTGTCACACCATTGAGCACAACATCTGCTCCATTAGTTTTTGGTGTTTTTTTTTAAAGAAAGGTCTTTGGAACTGAATGGGCCACCACAGCTAATATATCTGGTTGCTCAAATTAAGATTTGTTCAAGGCTTGACCTGGCCTAAGGAATCAACTCAGTTAACAATTCAGTTAGGATTCATATTTTTGATGTTGCTTCTTTGTGTTTGGTTCTTTGACCAGATTGATCTCTATCAACTGGATGATCAATAGTACCATATTATTAAAAAATAGTTTTGTGCCCTGAATTATATATTCAAGCAATTCAAATTGGAATATTTCTAAGGATGGCATGGCGGCACAGTGATTAGCACTACTGTCTCAGAGAGCCCAGTTTAATTCCCAGCTTGGGTCACTGTCTGTGCATTTGCATGTTCTCTCCAAGCCTGCATGGGTTTCCTCCAGGTGCTTTGGTTTCCTCCCACAGTCTGAAAAACATGCTGGTTAGGCGCATTGACCATGCTAAATTCTCCCTCAGTGTCCCTGAACAGGAGCTGGAGTGAGGTGACTAGAGGATTTTCACAGTAACTTCATTGCAATATTAATAGAACATAGAACATAGAACACTACAGCACAAACAGGCCCTTCGGCCCACAAGTTGTGCCGAACACATCAAAACCTACCCAGCCATAGACCTATCTATACCCCCCAATCCCATTGGATCCCATATACTCATCCAGAAGTCTTTTAAAAGACCCCAGCGAGTTCGCCTCGACCACCACCGACGGCAGCCGATTCCATTCACTCACCACCCTCTGAGTGAAAAACTTTCCCCTAGCATCCCCTCTGTACTTGCTTCCCTGCACCTTAAATCTGTGCCCTCTTGTCGCGACCATTTCAGCCCTGGGAAATAGTCTCTGAGAGTCCACCCTATCTAATCCTCTCAATATCTTGTAAACCTCTATCAGGTCGCCTCTCAACCTTCGTCTCTCCAGGGAGAACAGTCCCAGCTCCCTCAACCTGTCTTCATAAGGCATGCCTCCCAATCCAGGCAACATCCTCGTAAATCTCCTCTGCACCCTTTCAATAGCTTCCACATCCTTCCTATAGTGAGGCGACCAGAACTGCACACAGTACTCCAAGTGTGAGCCAAGGAACAATTCTCCGCCCGGTCTTGCATCCTGTTGATGTCCTGCTGCAACTTCTGACATCCCTCCAGACCATCCACAACACCACCGACCTTCGTGTCATCGGCGAACTTACTCACCCATCCCTCCAATTCCTCATCCAGGTCATTTATGAAAATGACAAACAGCAAGGGTCCTAGAACAGATCCCTGGGGCACTCCACTGGTGACCGACCTCCATGCAGAAAAAGAGCCATCCACAACCACCCTCTGCCTTCTGCAGGCAAGCCAGTTCTGGATCCACAAGGCCAAAGCCCCTTGGATCCCATGGCCTCTCACCTTCTCAAGAAGTCTTGCATGTGGGACCTTGTCAAATGCCTTGCTGAAGTCCATGTACACCACGTCCACTGCTCTTCCTTCGTCAATGTGTTCAGTCACATTTTCGAAGAACTCAATTAAGCTCGTAAGGCACAACCTGCCTTTTACAAAACCATGTTGACTATTTCTAATCAACCTAAACTTCTCCAAATGCTCGTAAATCTTGTCCCTCAGAAGCCTCTCCATCAGCTTACCAACCACTGAGGTCAGACTCACCGGTCGGTAATTTCCAGGACTATCCCTGTTCCCTTTCTTGAAAATAGGGACCACATCCGCAATCCTCCAATCCTCCAGAACCTCTCCCGTCTCCATCGACGACGCAAAGATCATCGCCAGGGGCTCTGCAATGACATCCCTCACCTCCCACAATAACCTGGGGTACATCCCATCTGGTCCCGGAGACTTGTCTATCTTGATAGCATTTAAAAGTTCTAACACATCCGCTTCCTTAATATCTACATACTCAATCTTTTCAGTCTGCCGCAAACTTGTAGTGCATCCTCCCAGATCACTTTCCACCGTGAATACTGAGGCAAAGTACTCATTAAGCACCTCTGCCATTTCTTCCGGTTCCACACAGACTTTTCCCCCTTCACCTTTTATAGGTCCTATCCCTTCTCTTCTCATCCTTTTACTTTTCACATATTTGTAGAAGGCCTTGGGATTCTCCTTAATCCTACCAGCCAAGGCCTTCTCATGACCCCTTCTGGCTCTCCTAATTTCCTTTTTAAGCTCTCTTCTATAAGCCTTATACTTCTCTAGATCCCCAACTTCTCCTAGCTCTCTGAACCTTTTATGCACCTTTCTTTTCTTCCTGACTAGGTTCACCACAACCTTCATGCACCACGGTTCTCTCGACCTACCAAAACCTCCTTGTCTCACCGGAATGTTGTCATGCAGAGCTCCAGGCAAGCATTCCTTGAATATCTGCCACCTTCCTTCAGTGCTTTTCCCCAAGAACACCTCCTTCCAGTTTATTTGCCCCAACATCTGCCTGATGTCTTCATATTTCCCCTTATTCCAGACAAACACCTTCCTAGCCTGCCTGATCCTATCCTTTTCCAATGCAAGGGTGAAGGAGATAGAATTATGATCTCCATCCCCAAGATGCTCTCCTACCGAGAGATCCATCACCTGTCCTGGTTCATTAGCTAGTACCAGGTCCAGTACAGCCTCTCCTCTCGTAGGCTTGTCCACATGCTGTGTCAGGAAACCCTCCTGAACACACCTAACAAACTCTTCCCCATCCAAACCCCTTACCCTTGGGATATTCCAGTCAATGTTTGGGAAATTGAAGTCTCCCATCACAACAACTCTGTTATTTCTACATCTCTCCAGTATCTGTTTCCCTATCTGCACCTCAACTTCCCTGTCACTATTGGGCGGCCTATAGAATACACCCAGCAACGTCACCGACCCTTTGCTATTCCTAACTTCCACCCACAGAGACTCCGTAGACATTCCCTCCTCGGTATCCACCTTCTCTGCAGCCATGACACTGTCCCTGATCAACAGTGCCACTCCACCACCTCTTTTGCCTCCCTCCCTGTCCTTCCTGAAGGATCTGAATCCCGGGACCTGTAGCACCCAGTCCTGTCCCTGAGACATCCAAGTCTCTGTAATGGCCACCACATCACAATCCCAAGCAGCAATCCACACCCTAAGTTCATCCACCTTATTTACTACACTCCTGGCATTAAAATAGACACACCTCAGCCCCTCAGACTGGACATTTGCCTTCTCCCCCACTCGTCTAACCTGCCTCTCATCCTGCCTAGAGTCCTTCCCTACCTAGGAGCTAACTTCCTTGCTCCCAGTCTCCACATCACTATTCCCTCCCCCTAACCTTTCTAGTTTAAAGTCCCCCCAGTAGCCCTAGCCAGTCTTCCCGCCAAGATATTAGTCCCCCTGGGATTCAGGTGCCACCCGTCTTTGCTGTACAGGTCACACCTGCCCCTAAAGAGGTCCCAATGATCCAGGAACCGGAATCCCTGCCCCCTGCTCCAGTCCCTCAGCCACGTATTCAACCTCCACCTCATACTATTCCTGCTCTCACTCCCCCGAGGCACAGGCAGCAATCCTGAGATTACTACCTTCGCTTTCCTCTTTCTCAGCTGCCTACCCAGTTCCCTATAATCCCTTTTCATGTTCACTTCCCTCTTCCTGCCTATGTCAGTAGTACCTATATGTACTACAACTTCCAGTTCCTCACCCTCCCCTTTCAGGATGTCTGGGACGCGTCCAGAGACATCCCGAATCCCCGCTCCAGGGAGACATACCACCACCCGTGACTCCCGTCTGCGTCTACAAAAACGCCTGTCTGCCCCCCTCACTAAGGAGTCCCCTATAAGCACTGCCTTTTTGCTCTGTTTTTTAGGTTTTTGTTTTTGTTCAGCTCCAGGGAGCTGGCCACCGCTGCCTCCCTTGGATGAGCTGTCCCGCACAGTAGTACTCAGGCAAGAGTACTTATTTTGAAGGGGGACATCCACCGGTGTACTCTCCATCACCTGAGGTTTCCCCTTCCTAATAGTTACCCATGTGCCTTCTTCCCTTTGCCCTGGTGTGACTACTTGTCTGTAGCTCCTATCAATAATCTCCTCATTCTTCCTAATGAGTCGAAGGTCCTCAAGCTGTATTTTCAGTTCTTTTACCTGGTCCCGTAGGGATTGCAGCTCCACACAGCGATCACAGGTATGGACATCTGGGAGACCAGGAGCCTCCAAGACCTCCCACATGTTACACTGGCAACAACATGCTGGCCTCACACCCATGCTTGCCCCTTTTTAGTAACCCAGAGAGAAAAAAAAAGTAAGAAAGATTAAAAAAAAACTTACCTTGCCTCCCCTTTTTGCTTAGGCCCTGTGAGCCAAGAACCTTACAGCTCACACAAAAACAAACTTACCTGCTCCTTCTCAGAGCTCCTCCCTCTCTCTCTCTCTTTTTTAGGTTAGAGGAGGAGGGGGGGTTGGGATACTCTATTTGTGTAGAGTATCGGGATTCCACACCACTCCAAATTATAGTGAGGTTGAAAGAAACTACACTACCCAAGGTGCTTTGCAACACCTTCCGGGTTTACAAGTTTAAAAAGTTTAAAAAAAACTAGTAAAATTTAGACTTAATAAATCGCTCTACTCACTCACAAGCTCTCCACTCGCAAATCGCTGCCTCTCCACAGTGCTCCCAAGGAACAAGTGTAAGCCAACTTGTGATACTAATAAATAAACTTTAAAACTTTTGATGTGCACATCCATTAATAATACAAAAATTCTTTTAAACTTCTCTCCCTGCAGCTGCATAAATAAGTAACAATTTTAGAATTATTTTTCTTCTTGTAAATAAATGCTTAGCTGACGTCAGTGCTGCAGCTCACATTATGGGTGGGATTTTATGGCCTTGCTCAGGCAAAATTGGAAATTCCTGCCTGAGAAATTTCTATTGTTAAACCCTTACTTGCTTCAGTTCCGTGGGAGGTGAGAGGGTAGAGTTTAGGCCCATGTGTTAATACTGTTTAATATTTTTTGGTTTTGAATTTTTATTTGAAAATATGAAATGATTTTAGAAATCAGTAACAAGTAATTACTAATATGTAAGATGAATTTGTGTCCCATAGGAAATCTGACATCTGAAATTTCTATAATATTATAATTCTTTTGGTTTTACAGGAACTTCGTCGCAGATTGGACTACCTGTTGGATGTTTACATATTCAGTCCATCAGACCTAGATTTACATGCCACAGTTCTCCTTTGGCCAAAAAAAATTGTTCCTGTTTTTGATGAAAATGATGAGGTATGTAGATTCTTCCAAATATAAATTGGGAAAATAGGTGCTGAACAAAAGAGCTGTTTACTAGATAGCAACGCGTCTATGGGGACCTCTTTCCATTAACCAGAACGGACACCAGATCCAGACCCGGAACTCTCCTGCAAATCTTCTCCATTCCTCACCTCCCTTCAATATGGCCTCCGCCTTGAAGTGACTGGTTATGGTGCAGCCGAAAGACTCATGGCAGCAGCAGGACCAGCCAGAGTAACTGCTAGAACTCCACCAATCACAGGTTCCCTCCCATCTTTGTTCCTCCTGCAATCATAGATTATTTATATCGTTGGAAGAGTAACAATAACAAGGAGGAGAGAATCTGTAGTTAGAGGAGCTGGAGCAGTAAGCATGGGAGAGACAGAATCTGCGTTTAGAGAAATAGCTCTCTCAGATTCCCACATAGCATGGCAACTTTTCCGCCCCTTTGATTTTGTGTGGGCTTTTTTGCGGTTTTCAAGGTGAATTCACACTGATCTGAAGATTATACTATCTATGCAGGGTTGATGGGAAAGTCCAGTGTTTTGGGAACAAAGAATTTAGTGTGTGGTTTAAGACTGGTTGAATTTGCGAAGACATGCTATTGCAAGATTGTGAATGGTTTTTAATATAGACTTACTATTTATGTACTTAGGTTTTCTATTTCCAAGCTAATGCGATGCATCAATATGAGCACTAGTTGTGCCAAATTGTCTGCTTCTGTGCTGTAAATTTCATGTACTTCTAATTTAGAACATGCAAACATATGAAATAGAAGCAGGAGAGGCCACTCAGTCCTTCAAGCCTGCTCTGCTATTCAATGAGATCATGGTTGATCTATTGTAACCTCAACTCCATTCTCCAAACTACCCCAATAACCTTTCATTCTTTTGCTTATCAAGGTTCTATCTACCTCTGCCTTTAAAATATTCGAAGATCATGTTTCCACCACTTTTGAGGAAGGCTGACAACACTCTGAGAGAAAAATATTCTCTTCATCTCTGGCCTAAATGAGTGAACTCTCATTTTTAAACAGTGGTCCTTAGTACTAGATTCTCCCACAAGAGAAATCATCTTTTGCACACTTATCCTATCAAAATCCCTCTGAATCCTGCATATTTCAGTCAAGTTGCTGCTGCTGGGTTGCAGATACCAGGAGTAGGAGTTTTCCACCCTATTGCGCTGATCAAGTAGCATACCGGGGCGGGAAATAAGAGCTAGTGGCAAAGAATCAGGCTTGTGCCCAATTTCTTACCTATCCCAGTATTGCTGGACCTGTTTTGTTGGCGAAATATTAATTTAAAATCAACTACAGATTATTCAAAATCCAAAGAATATTTGATAATGTCCTGCTCAACAGACTGTGAATAAGGAGTTCACACAATAAAAAACACAGTAGCAACATGGATCCAAAATTGGTTGAATGACAGGGAACAGAGTAATACTGAATAATTGATTGTTTTTCAGACACGAGGGAAGTTAATAGAGGTGTTCTCCAGTTTTAGTACCACTGCTCTACTCTTTATATTAATGGTTCAGACTTTAGTGTACAGACACAGGATGACACAAATCTTGGAAGGATTGGGATCTCTAAGTAAGCTAGTGTGAAACTCCAAAAGACCATTGCGAGGTAAGCTTGAAGCTTTCAATCTGGTCAAGGAACAACGAAAGGCAATATAAAATTAAAGGTACATTTCTAAGCAGGGGTGTAGGAACAATAGGATCTGGGTTTGTATGTACACAAATCATTAAAAATTGCTGGTCAGGTCTGAAGGGAGGTAAATAAAACATGGGGATGTTGGATTTATAAATTAATAAGGCATAGAGTACAAAAGCAAGAAAGTTGTAATAAACTTGTATAAAACAATGGTTTGGCCTCAAATGGAACATGGCATCCAGATCTTGGCATCACACTTTAAGAAGAATGTCCCAAAGGCATTAGAAAGAATGCAAGAATGATTCACAAGACAAGGGGTGAGAAACTTCAGTTTAGTAGATAAATTAGAGAAGTTGGAGCAGTCCTCCTTGGAGAAGAGAAAGTTGAAAGAAGATTTGATAATATTCAAGGTCAGGAAGGGTGTAGAGAGTGTTTCCACCTGTAGAAGGAATGAAACCTGAGGACACAAATTTACAGTGGTTGGCAAAAGAAGCAACGGCAACATGCAAAATGTTTTAAGGTTAGTGAATGGTTAGGACCTGGAATGCGCTTTCAAAGTATGGTTAAGGCAGATTCACTTCCTTTCAGAAGAAAATCAGATAATTATTTGAAGAGGAAGAATTTGCGGCACTGTGTGTGTGTGTGTGTGTGTGTGTGTGTGTGTGTGTGTGTGTGTGTGTGTGTGTGTGTGTGTGTGTGGGGTGTGTGTGTGTGTGTGTGTGTGTGTGTGTGTGTGTGTGTGTGTGTGTGTGTGTGTGTGTGTGTGTGTGTTGGGAGGTCAGGAAGCTGAGGGAAGGAGGGTAGTAGGAGCAGGATTTGGTGAGTTGCTTTTGCAAAGAGCTATCACAGACACAACGGACTGAATGGCTTCCTTCTATGTGTACCATTCTATTATTTTGTGAAAATTCAAAAGAAAATTGGAACTGTACTAGGAATAACTAAAATAAATTAACAGGTTTAGGCTTTACATCAATGTAGTGTGTATTACGTCAATATGATTGATTTTCACAGTTTTACAATGGATTTGGAAATTGCTGATATTGAGTGGAACATTCAGCTTTAGTGAGTGAGCAAAGTTTAGATATTCAATAGAGCATATAAAATATCTGGATTTTGCTTAACCTGTAATAATTGGAGGTTGTTTATTGTATATTCAGTATTACCGTATTCAGCTTCACATATTCAAAATAGCTGATCACTGTTTAAATTATAAATCTTGAATATTTGTCCTTATTTTTTGTGATTACAGCTGGTAGAGAAAGCAAAGCTTAAAGGAGAAACTGAATTATTGGCTAAACGGGAAAAACTCATTGTGGAGCTTGAGAAACTGTCCCGGCGCACAGAGGAATTTGCACAGTGCTCTGAGCTTGACTTGATGCAGCAGGTTAGGGAAACACTGATAACATTTTATCCAATATTTGATCTGACTACTCAAATCTTAGTTTGATCATTTTAATCAAATTAGCTCAACTGAAATTTTGTAAAAGCCTTGCTGAAATTTCAGAGTTTGAGTTCGCTGGTATTCTTTTTGGTCTGAATATCAAAGAAATGTTTTTATTTATTTATTTCCTTGGATCTCAAGTGTTGATCTTCATCGGAGATACTGGATCCGTGATCATCAACTTGGTAACTCTATTTTGGAATCTATTGCACTAGACGATTGCAATAGATGATGATTATATTACTGTGTTTATACCTCAGTCACAGCACCTAAGGAATTTAAAATGAATTAATAAAATGCATCTGGAATAAAAAGTATCAGCATTATGAAACAACTAGAGGCTATAAAAAATCCAACTGATTTAATAATGTTCTACATTTGTCCTTCCTTAAAAAAGACTTGCATTTATATGATGTTTCTCTCTACTGTCAGATATCTCAAAGCCCTTTAACAGCAATTAAGCACATTAGAAGTTTAAAGCGGGATTTTCCAGCTCCTTATGCGAGTGGGATCTTCTGGTCTCACCTAAGTGTATGGACATTTGAATGGCTGATATATCGGGGCTGGAAAATTCCAGCCGCGGTCACTGTTGTAATGTAAGAAACACAGAAAACAATATGCACTCAGAAAACACACAGAAACTGCAGTGTGATAATAATCACGTAATCTACTTACTGTGATGTTGAGCGCAGATGGAATGGTCTGCAAAAGATATTATAACACTGTAACAAGAGTATACTGGCAGTGCTTCAACTACCTCAAGATGTCCATGATCCAATGACAAACGATGCTCCACCTTTCTAGGAACACTCCACTACCATATCCCAGATGTTTGAGCCAGAGATCACTTCCATCTGGGTGGCCACCTTATGCCACAGAATCACAGTGTCTCTCAACCTCTACATTTTGAGTTCTTTCCAGGAGTCTGTGGGGGACCTGTGTGGTGTGTCCCAATCAACTGCCCACAGTTGCTTCAAGCTCATTACAGATGGGTCGTGACATTCATTTATTTTCAGACAGGCAAGGTCAGCTACGTTGAGAAAGCCAGAGACTTTGCAGCAATTGCTGGTTTTTCACACTTCCAGAGTACAATTGATTGTACACAAATAGCCATTAGGGTGCCAGTGAGTGAGCCAAGTGCCTTCCTGAACAGAAAGGCGTTCCATCAATGTAGAGTAGGAAGGGTGAACCAGTGGATGTTATGTATCTAGACTTTCAAAAGGCTTTAGACAAGGTCCCACATAAGAGATTAGTGAGCAGAATTAAAGCTCATGTTATTGAGGTAATGTATGGATGTGGATAGAAAACTGGTTGGCAGACAGGAACAGAAAGTAGGAATAAACAGGTCCTTTTCAAAGCGGCAAGCAGTGACTAGTGGGGTACTGCAAGATTCAGTGCTGGGGCTCCAACTGTTCACAATATACATTAATGATTTGGATGAAAAAATTGAATGCAGTATCTCAAAATTTGCGAATGACAGCAAGCTGGGTAGTAGTGTGTGCTGTGAGGAGGATGCTAAGAGGCTGTAGGGTGACTTGGACAGGCTGACTGAGTAGGCAGGTACTTGGCAAGTGCAATATAATGTGGATAAATGTGAGGCTATCCAATATGGTGGCAAAAATAAGAAGGAAGATTATTACCTGAATGGTGGCAGTTTGAGAAAAGGGGAAGTGCAACATGACCTGTATGTCATGGTGGAAAGTCACTGAAGGTTAGCGTGTAGGTACAGCAGGTGCTGAGGAAATCTAATAGCATTCTGGCCTTCTGAGCAAGAGGATTTGAGTATGGAAGTAATGAGAATGTCTTGCTGCAGTTATAGAGGGCTTTAGTGAGACCACACCTTGAGTATTGTGCAGTTTCGGTCTCCTATTCTGAGGAAGGACATTCTTGCTATTGAGGGAGTCCAGCGAAGGTTCAACAGACTGATTCCTGGAATGGCAGAACTAACGTATGAAGAGAGACTGGATCGACTGGGCTTTTAATCAATGGAATTTAGAAGAATGAGAGGGGATAGCACTGAAACATGTAAAATTCTGATTGGTCTGGACAGGCTAGATGCAGGAAGATTGTTCTAGATGTTAGGGGTGTCCAGAACTAGGAGTCACAGTCTGAGAATAAGAGCCATTCAGGACTGAGATGAGGAAGAACTTCTTTACTCAGAGAGTTGTGAACCTTTGGAATTCTCTACTATAAAAAATGTTTGGAGCCAGTTTGTTAGATATATTTAAGAGGGAGCTGGATATGGCCCTTGTAGCTAAATTGATCAGGGGGAATGGAGAGGAAATGGAAATGGGATACTGGTGGTGCATAATCAGTCATGATCATATTGAATGGCTCAACAACCAGATGGCCTACTCCTGCCCCATTTTCTATGTTTCAATAATATTTAGATTGTATGCAACCATCAGATACAGATTCAGCATATCTGTACACAGTATCCTGGCAGCTCACATGATGCCGATATCCTGCAACAATCACAAGTTTGTTCAGTACTCTAGCTCATTTGGATCGATGATTCTTGGATGATAAAGGTTAATTCTTGAAAAGGTGGTTCATGTTCCAAGAGCAGATCTGGGAGAGATGTACAAAAGGAGGTATGCCTCCACAAGGGCAATGGAAGTGAGTCCATTGGGTTGCTGAAGGTGAAGTCTAGATGCTTAGACTGATCAAGGGAACCCTGCAATGTACCCCTAATATTTTTTATTTATTTACAATATGTGGGCATTACTGGATGGACCAATATTTACTGGAGGATTACTCTACTAATCATTCTGATGAGGAGCCTGGGTGTCAAAGGATAAGGACTCTATGACTATTTCCAGGCACTCCATGAGAAATGGGGGGCAGAGTGCCTGCTGGACTTGCCATTGTCCCTTTCATGCCCACCAAGTACTGAGGCTATTGTTGAATGGAATTTTTTTTTTGGTTATTGCAGCCAGCTTCATCAGCCTCTCCCACAACAGCTGGCAGTCCACAGGGTGCTGCTTGTATATTTCTTAAACCCTGTACATATCCACATTGGACTCAATTTACTTCTGCCTCAATTGCAATTTTACATCTAAAATTGTACATTCAGAGTGGCACATGGCACAATGTTTACCATTGCTGCCACATAGCACTGGGAGCTTGGGATCAATTCTGGCCTCAGGTCACTGTCCATGTGGTGTTTGCAGATTCTCCCACGTCAGTGTGGGTTTACTTCTGGGCTCCAGTTTCCTCCCACAGTCCACTCCAAAAATATGCGGCATAAGTGGATTGACCACGCTAAATTGCTTCTTTAGTGTCAGGGGAGTAACAAGGTAAATATATGGGGCTAAGAGGATAGGGCCTGAGTGGGACTGTGCTTGGTGCAGACTCAATGGGCCAAATGGCCCCCTTCTGCACTGTAGGGATTTTATGATTCTTCTCTGATCTGCTTCCGCACCCACCAGCCGCACTTGCTCAGTAAGTGTGAAATTCAGGCCCAAATGTTTTTAAACACATTTTAAAGTTTTGATATCTACTGGATAAATTTATGTGTAATTTCAGTTTAAAAAATAATTCAGATGCTAAAGAACAGAAGGTACAAGACACAGTAGTACCTCTCCCAGTACAATACAATCTGCCTGACATACTGCCCATGTGATGTGAGGATCCAAATTGACCAATCTTACCAGATTTGAGTTTATCCAGCATTTTCTGTTTTAATTCAGATTGAAACTTATTCTTTTTTTGGTATATGTATTTGCTTTTGTCCAGTGGAATAACTTACTCAAAGATAAAGTAATTCCTTGACACTTTTACATTTGAAGTAGAAAATTTAGATTATATATTTTTATTTGTAAAGTACTAAGATGATTTATTTTGTTTGCAGTATGTGAATGATGTGCGGACAGTACAGAAAAGATTACAAGATGCAGAGGAGTTAATTGAATATATCAACAGTGAAGAAGCTCTCTTCAAATGGGATCTGACCACTTATCCACTGGCTGAAAGTATCAAAGTTACCACTGAACCATTCCAAAAGCTTTTTGCCCAGATTCTAAAATGGCAACGGAGTGAAAAGAAGTAAGTGGAGCACCAAAAAGAATAAGGCAACCCAGAGAATAATCGTTAAATTTATGACAGAGGGACAATGATAATTGAAGTACTCTGGGAATCAATTCTGGATCTACTGTGTTTTCACGTCTGTTCATAGGTATTTGTGTATGACTTTCTAATATCACCAAGGACGAAAGGGATCTGCAATATGTGTTCTGAACATATGTCCACTAACAACTAAGTTAGGACTACCCAAATCAGTTTCACATTGTGCCTTTCCAGCTAGCCGTCAGGGCCACACTCTGCAGTTGAAGGACCAGTAATTA
The DNA here is from genome assembly GCA_024679065.1 of Sphyrna mokarran. Lineage (NCBI taxonomy): Eukaryota > Metazoa > Chordata > Chondrichthyes > Carcharhiniformes > Carcharhinidae > Sphyrna > Sphyrna mokarran. The sequence continues at coordinate 110,140,781 of JAGIQG010000003.1, forward strand.
TGCGCAACTATTTGCAGAAGTAAATAGTTGCATTTGTTATAAAGAATTGCCAAGAGCCCAAACTGGACCACATTGTAAACCAGAAAATTATTTAGCTTATTCTTGTTTAGAGAAAAAGAAAATATCAACAGCATCTGTGGGGAGTAATTAATCATGCGAAACCAAAATGTGGCTATCCTAGTGTCATAGACAGGAGAAGAGTCAGTTCAGATAGCATTCTTTTCTCTTACTGCTTTTCCATGTACAGAAGGTGTTTTGATTTAGTTTGTTTTAAAGACGAAGTGGTGGTATATTTTTCTGTAATCTAATTTTACTAATAATCCACAGCAAACTCATGTTAGGATTAACTCAGATAATTAGTTTATTCAAAATCCACAAAAGGAATGTCCGCAACTTCCCACTCTGCGTTCACTCAGTAATTTGCTAGGTGGGGGTTAGAGAAAATGACATTTGCAGTATGAGGGCCACAGGAAAAGCTGAATGTTAGTTCAGGTGAGCTGGCGTCCCAAAGTCTGAGTACAATGACGAATTATTTTATGTAGACATTTACAATTTGGCTGGTTAGGGACTGATGTTCTAAGATTTGCTCTACAGATGGTATTAGTATTGCAAGATGAAATAGGCACACAAAGATTGATTTAATTCTTAAGGCAATGGTACAAGATCTTTCACAGTAAGAAGTCTCACAATACCAGGTTAAAGTCCAACAGGTTTATTTGATAGTAAACGCCACAAGCTTTCGGAACACTGTTCCTTCAGTTCTTTCCACACACCTGACGAAGGAACAGTGTTTCCAAAAGCTTGTGGGTTTACTATCAAATAAACTGGTTGGACTTTAACCTGGTGTTGTGAGACTTCTTACTGGGATAACTCTCAGACAGAGGGCCAACCATCTTAATTGTTTTACGTCAGCAGGAAAGTCCAGTTTTAAAATAAGAAATAGCAATAAGGATCAAGTTTTATGGATTTCTATTTCATAATGGTGGAACTCAACATTTGTAACAGTTGAAATTATTAATTTATTTAAATCTAATTTAATTTGTGCAACAGGCATAAATAGACATAATATATGATTTTGGGGTCCAAGCTAGTGCAAAATAAAGGAACCAATTTTTGTGTGGAGCCTTTACACTATTGGCACTCACTGAATGTATGTGTGTCAAAGATGTTTACTATACTTGCATTTGGATAGATGACGTTGCTGTGGAAAGGTTATTCCTTTTGAACTGCAAAACTGTAAGAAGGTATTGAATAATTTCAGATAATATCTACTGAGCTGGTTTTGGAATTATGAAGAGAGAAGGATTGCTTTCGTAATGCAATACAGGGCTAGTTTAGTTGGATGACCAGTCATTGTTGAGGATCTGAGGAAAGCACTGGCTTCCAACTTGGAGAATATAGATTGGGTACAAAATTTTTATTTGAATCTCATGGCTTCCCTTCTCTTGTATTTTTAACTCATAGAATTATCTTAGGAAAGAATCCATCTTCTGAGAAATCAACTCTGGTTTAATAATTTGTAATAACCCCCATGAGACTCATGGGGAATCATCGATTGCTTTTTCTGTGGGACTCAATGTGTATGAGTTTCCCTGGTAATAAGGTAATGGCTGCCTAGTCAGAACTCATCACCTAAGTTTTTAAAAGGCAGATCCAGGACTGGACTTGCAAAAGTACAGTCCCAGACTGGGATCAGTTTGTGTATACCATTATTGTGGCTTTACTGTGTTCTATAAATAAATAGAATCATAGAATACTACAGTGCAGAAAGAGGGCTTTTGGCCCATCAAGTCTGCACTGAACACAATCCCACCCAGGCCCTAGCCCCATATCTCCACATATTTTACCCACTAATCCCTCTAACCTATACATCCCAGAACATTAAGGGGCAATTTTTAAGCATGGCCAATCAACCTGACCCACACATGTTTGGACCGTAGGAGGAAACCGGAGTACCCAGAGGAAACCCATGCAGACACAAGGAGAATGTGCAAACTGCACACAGACAATGACCCGAGCTGAGAATTGAACCCAGGTTGCTGGAGCTGTGAAGCAGCAGTGCTAACCATTGTGCTACCATGCCACCCGGTACAAGGAACAAAATAGTGTTCCTTTCCAGTCAGGTTTCCTGAGTTATTACTCAATTGACTTCACATTTGATTCATTGCTTTGAACTCAGTGTAACTAAAGGAAATTAGATTTGTTTTGCATAATAAAACCAGACAGGACAGAGGTCATTCTTCTGTTTCTTAAACAAAACTTAAAGGATGTGAAATAATTGGATTAATTACCAAGCCTTTAGGATGGCAAGATATGACTCCCAAGGAACAGGTAATTATTGAAGAAAACTCATCCTATTGCTTGTGAAAACATAGGTACGTTGTAACTTCTTTTGTTGTTTTCTTGTCTGATGTATGGAAATATTTGTTAATTGTGACTGTGAGTGTTAACAGAGTTCCAATGATATATATTCTGGTTTCTTAAGGTGGATGGATGGCTCCTTCCTTGACCTGAATGGAGAGAGCATGGAGGCGGAAGTAGACGAATTCTTTCGTGAGATTTACAAGATGCTAAAATTCTTCCGGCAGAAGCAAAAGAAAGCAGAACTTGAAAGAAGGAAATCAGCTCCTCGCCGAAGACTTGTTGCTGAGGAAGAGGTGGAAGAAGAAAAGAAAGAGAGTGCAACTGTGACAATGTGTAGCGTAGTAATGGCTCAAATCAAAGACTTTAAGGTAGAATAAATAATAAATGTGGAAAACGAATAACATTCTTAAATTGATAGTGTAGCTATGATTTTTGTCCAGTATCATGCCCCAAATTGGGTGGTATAGCAGTAGAAAAGACATGAAAAGTGAATGCCATGCCTTTCACAGTAAAAAGTCTCACAACACCGGGTTAAAGCCCAATAGGTTTATTTGGTAGCAAACGCCACTAGCTTTCGGAGTGCTGCTCCTTTGTCAGATGAGTGGGAGTTCTGTTCACAAACAGGGCATAAAGACACAAACTCAATTTACAGAATAATGATTGGAATGCAAGTCTTTACAGCTATTCAAGTCTTAAAGGTACAAACAATGTGACTGGAGAGAACATTAAGCACAGGTTAAAAAGATGTGTATTGACAATCTAACAATTGTTAGCTCAGTCCAAGGCCTGTGCAAAAAAATAAGGTTGGGTCTTTAGGACTTTTCTGATCCCTGTAAATGGTTCCTTCCATTCAGGATCTACAACAGACATTTCCAGCAGGAGAACTGTTTTCCATAGAAAATGCATTGGGGTTATGGCAGCATCAATGAAAGTCTTGACTAAAATGTCTGGAAATTGAGTTGATGAAGGTCTATATATCAGAACTGACAATGCATTTCCATTAGAGTTAGAACAAAGAAAAATATGCACAGGAACAGCCCTCCAAGCCTGTGGCGATCGTGATGCCCTAACTAAGCTGAAAAAAAATCTTCTGCCCTTACTCAGTCCATATCCCTCTATTCTCTCCCTATTTAAATATCCATATGCCTCTTAAATGGTACTAATGTGCCTGCTCTGATAGTATGTTACAGGCACTCATCATCCTCGTGTGAAAAACTTGCCCTGCACATCTCCTTTAAACTTTCCCACTCTTACCTTGAACCTGTGCACCTTGTAATTCCTCCCTTGGAAAAAGCTTCTTACTATTCATTCTTTCCATGCCTCTCATAATTTTATAGACTTCTATCAGGTCTCCCTCAGCCTCAGTCTTTCCAGTGAAAACAATCTTACTTTATTCAATCTCTCCTCTTAGCCAATACTCTCGAGACTTAGCAACATCCTGGTAAACCTTCTTTGCACTCTCTCTAAAGCTTCCACATCCTTCTGATGGTGTAGTGACTAGGACTGCATGCAATACTCCAAATGTGGCCTAACCAAGGTTTTATATAGCTGCAACATGATTTTCCAACTCTTGTACTCAATGTCATGGCTGACGAAGGCAAGCATGCCTTGTTAATCTCCTTAAAAATCTCTTTAAAAATCCTCCACTGTTCTTCAGCAGTCCTACCAACCAGTTTGTGCCCCCAATCTACATTAGCCAATTCCACCCTCATCTTATTATATTCCCCTCTGTTCAAGCAGAGGACACTAGTTTGGAACCCTATTTTCTCATCCTCCATCTGCATCAGAAATTCAACCATATTGTGATCACTCATCCCACGAGGATCCTTCACAAGAAGATCCTTAATTCTACCTGCCTCTTTACACAGTAGCAGATCTAAGCTAATTCGCTCCCTCATAGGTTCCGTAACATACTATTCAAGGAAACTATCCTGACGGCATTCCAAGAACTCTTCCTCAAGCCCACCATGTCCAACTTGAGTCAACCAATCAATATGCAGGTTAAAAGCCTCCATAATTATCACTGTTCCATTTTTGCTTGCATCAATTATTTGTTTGTTTATAGCCCGCCCCCCCTCAAAGTTATTAGTTTAGGGCCTATAGACCACACCTACCAGTGACTTTCTCCCCTTACTATTCCTTATGTCCACCCACAACAATTCCACATTTTGCTCTTTGAAGCCTATATCTTCTCTCACTACCGCCCTCATTTTATCCTTTATTAACAGAGCTACCGCACCTACTTTTTCTTCCTGTCTATCCTTCCTAAATGTCTGAAACCCCTCGATATTCAGTTCCCAGTCTCAGTCACCCTGCAACCATGTTTCTGTAATGGCCACTAGATCATACCCATTTGTGCTGATTTGTGCCATCAACTCATTCACTTTGTTTCGAATGCTTCATGCATTCAGGTAAAGTGTCTTTATGCCAGCCTTTATCTAGATCCGATTTGTAGAAACGCTACTAACCTCTCCTGTGCCCTCACTCCTTTTATTAGTGAAATGCCCTCAACATTAACCTACACTCATACCCTCTCCTTTACTTTTGATTTTGTAATTCCCCCAACCCCTGCACTCTCCCCTCCATTAATTAATTTAAACCGGTAATTACAGACCAGTTAGATTAACGTCCATAGTTGGAAAAATGCTAGAATCCATCATTAAAGAAAAAATAGCCAGAAATCTAGAAAAGAACGTTTCGATCAAGCAGACGCAGCACGGATTTGTGAAGGGGAAGTTGTGTTTGACGAATTTACTAGATTTTTATGAAGATGTGATTAGTGTGGTATATGGAGGGGAACCAGTGGATATGATGTTTTTAGATTTCCAGAAGGCGTTCAATAAGGTGCCTCACAAAAGGTTGCTGCAGAAGGTTAGGGTACACAGAGTTGGGGGTAAAGTGTTAGTGTGGATTAAGGATTGACTATCTAACAGGAAGCAGAGAGTTGGAATAAATGGATGCTTTTCTGGTTGGCAGTTGGTGACTTGTGGCGTGCCGCAGGGATCGGTGCTGGGGCCTCAACTGTTTACAATATACATAGACAATCTGGAGGAAGGGGCTGAGTGTAGGGTAACAAAATTTGCTGATGACACGAAGATGAGTGGAAAAGCGAATTGCATGGAGGACGCGGAAAAACAGTAGAGAAGATCTGGATAGGCTGAGTGAATGGGCAAGGACCTAGCAGTTGGAATATAATGTTAGCAAATGTGAGGTTATCCACTTTGGAAGAAATAATAGTAGGATGGAATATTATTTAAATGGTGAAAAGTTGCAGTATGCTACTGTGCAGACTGCATAGTAAGGGTCCTTGTGCATGAATCGCAAAAACTCAATCTGCAGGTGCAGCAGGTGATCAAGAAGGCGAATGGAATGTTGGCCTTTATTGCGAGGGGGCTAGAATATAAAAGCAGGGAGGTCTTGCTGCAACTGTACAAGGTACTGGTGAGGATGCAACTGGAGTACTGTGTGCAATTTTAGTCCCCTTATTTGCGAAAGGATATGTTGGCCTTGAAGGGAGTACAGAAAAGGTTCACTAGGCTGATACCGGAGATGAGGAGGTTAACTTATGAGGAGAGATTAAATAGACTGGGCCTGTACTTGCTGGAGTTTAAAAGGCTGAGGGGGGGATCTTATGGAGACTTACAAGGTAATGAAGGGGCTAGATAGAGTAGAAGTAGAGAGATTCTTTCCGCTTAGGAAGGAAACCAGAACAAGAGGGCACAGCCTCAAAATAAGCATTGGGGGGGGGGGGGGGCAGTTTAGAATAGAGTTGAGGAGAAACTTCTTCATTCAAAGGTAGTGAACCCCTGGAATTCTCTGGCATTGAAGTGCTGGAGGCTACGTTGTTGAATATGTTTGAGTCACGAGTAGGTAGATTTCTGATAGACAAAAGAATTAAAGGTTATAGGGAGCAGGCGCGAAAGTGGAACTGATCCACTTCAGATCAGCCACGTCTTTATTGAAAGGAGGGCAGGCTCGAAGGGCTAGATGGTCTATTCCTGCTCCTATTTCTTGTGTTCTTATGTTCTTATGCTTTTAATCACCTTGGCCACCTGTGTTGCCAGTTTTAGGTGGAACTGCACGCCCAGATCCCTTTATATGTTAATGTTCCTAAAGATCCTACCATTTACTGTGTAATTCACACCTAAATTTGATCCTCCAAAATGCATCATCTCATATTTGATGGGATTAAACTCCATTTCTGCCATTTCTGTGCCCAAGCCTCCAATCCATCTCTATTCTATTGTATCCTCTGACAATCCCCAGCACCATCAGCAACTCCACCAATTTTTGTGTCATTTGCAAACTTACTAATGAGAGCATCCACATATTCCTCCAGATTATTTACATTTACTACAAACAAGAGAGATGCCAGCACTGATTCCTGCAGAACACCACTAGCTATAGATCTCCATTCTGAAAAGCATCCTTCCACTGCTATTCTCTGTCTTCTATAACCAAGCTAGTTCTCTATCTATCCAACCAGCCCATTCCAAATCCCATTGATTTTAGTTTTTGTACCAGTCTGCTATGTGAACTTTGTCAAATACCTTACTAAAGTCCTTATAAACTACACCCACAGCCCTTCTCCCATCAATTATCTTTGGCATCTCTTCAAAAAATTCAATTAAGTTGTTGAGATGTGATCTTCCCCATACAAAATCATACTGCCTGTCACCAACTAATCCATTTTCCTCCAATTGTGCATATATCCTGCCCTTCAGTATCTTTTCCAAAAGCTTCCCACCATTGATGTCAGGCTCACCAGTTTATAATTTCCTTGATTTATCCCTCCTTCCTTTCCCCAGTCCTCTGGAACCGCACCTTTGGTTAAAGAAGATGTTAGGACATCTGTTAAGGCCCCAGCTATTTCTTCCCTTGCCTCCCACAGTAACTTGGGATAGTTCCAATCTGCCCAGGAACCTGTCTACCTTAATGCAATTTAGGATACTCAACACTTCTTCCATCAATATATTGACATTCTCTAGAGGTTCACGCACCTACCCCTGACCTCAATATCTATCATGACGTTCTCCTTGGGGAATACCAATACAAAGTACTGATTAAGGATCTCACAACTTCCTATGGCTACATGCATAACTTCCCTCCATTGTTCATGACCAGGCCTATTCTTTCTCTTGCTATTCTCTTGCTCCTGTTAGATGCATAAAAAGTCTTCAGATTCTGCTTGACCCTGTTTGCTTAAAACATTTCATGGCCCCTTTTAGCATTTCAAATTCTATGTTTAAGTGGAATTAGAAGGACTAAAAGTTAAGTTTAAGTTTATCGTAGCAAATGGAAGAGGACCGTGCAAAGGTCTGTTCACCACAGGCAGGATTTTCCAGTCTCAGGTGAGTGCAGCCGGAAAATCCTGCGCTATATTTGCAGGTGCCTGCTGCTATCTTGTCATAACTCGTACCAAATTCCATTTACCCATTAGCTCTGTACTTGTTAACTTGCACTGGCATCTGATTAAACAAGATCTTGATCTTCTCCTTTCTTTCCTTCTTTTCAAATCCTTCCATGACCTTGCCCTCTGCATCTCTGTAATATCCGCCAGCCCTACATCCCTTTGAAATATCTGAGCTCCTCTAATTCAAAGGTAGTATCTAAACACATGTTGTTGTTTCATGCCTAAGATTGAAGCTAACTCCTGAAATTACTATGGAGTTCTTCTGATCCACTGCTTTATCTTTGACTGAGCTGCTCAAAAGCTGGCATTAATAGATAAAAATGGCCACTTAACACTTTTCCTCCTGTGTTTCTGCCAAAATTATTGTTGAAGTTTAGAGGAATTCCATAAAAAGTCTCGTTTAATATGTTTGACAAGTTGAATATAGCCAGCAAAGCAGTTGAGCAGTTTTTGGGATGTATTCAAAAATTATGTTTGATTTTTTAAAAATGGCATTCTTGAGTGCAAGGAGCTGTCAAAAAACACAATTAATTATTTGATAATATGAGAAATTTACTCTCTGAAACTACTTCATCATGGCAACCACATGGCTGAAAATAATTAGGGAAATCTGCTTCCAATATGGTTACCAATTAAGTCAAGGTAAGGAGGCAGGCACAGATGAGGAAAAATTTTTTTCTCTCAGACAGTAGTGAATCTGTGGTACTCTTGACACGAAGGGTTGTAGAATCTGGATTATTAAGTACGTTAATAGGTAGATAGACATTTGATCAGTAAGGGAACTAAGGATTATGGGAATAAGACAGAAAAATGGGATTGAGGATTATCATATCAGATCAGTCATGATCTCAGTGAATGACTTGATGGGCCGAATGGCCTACTTCTGCTTCTATGTCTTATAGTCTATTCAAGTTTGTCCAATGTCCTGGGGAAAGTATTCTCCTACATTATACAAAGCTACATAAAATTTGAAATTGAATGTTTGGATCCTTGCCTGTGCTGAAATCAATTGCTTTTGGTTAAGGAAAAAGTTGAGTCATTGTAATCAACATAAGAACAGGGAAAGAAGGGGTTAAAGCAGCCAGACAGCTTGGGCAGAATTTGATGGAGGTGACGAGAATCCCATTTGCTGGCTGGAGAGCTGATGAGAGCCCCATGCATCTCTTTTTAAGGGACCTGCCACGTTAAGTGCCAATCAGACACTTTAACTGAGTAGCAATAGGCCTTCCCCAGGATCAAAGATTCAGAGAGAAATTCTAGCTCATCAACAGCTGGTTACCCTTCATTGCACAGCAGTACCATGGGAATGGTGGTTGCTGCTGCCAATAATACGCCCAGGCGTGATGTGAGGGATGCCAGAAGGATGATTGCAGGGTGGAAGTGACTGGGGCAATAGGTTGGCAGCAAGGACAGGGAATCTCAGTGGAACTTCCCTTTCTGGTGCCATCCCCCTCAATCAGACACCATGCCTTTGAACCAGGGACTCCCACTTCTCCGAAGCCCATAAACAACCCTGGCAGGCTTCCTGCATGGCAAGTTCCATACCTGCTGCTAGGTGAATACAAATAGTACTTAGGTGGGAACTACTTGACCTCTTAAGAGCAAGGCAAGAAAGCTGCCCCAAACATTCCTGTCACAGACTGAGATGGAAAGGTGGCAGAATCCCCACCCACCACCAAACTCACCACTGGGCAGGATATTAAAATTCACCCCCCCCTAATCTTTTTTCAGTGACTGCTGCTGCAAACTGAACATTCACTGATAATAGGATTGAGCATGACAATGATGATTTTATATCTGATAATCCACGGATACTTGATGTCTTGGCACATTGCATTCATGCATAAAAGACAGTGAGAAACTGAAGCTTTGCTAGTTAGTGCCTATTGAGCATATATTGTTAGGTATTAACATCTTCAGGAGAGGAGGGGAGAATAATTGAAGAGATGGAGGCAAGATTCTGGGTGTGATTTTCCACACCTCCCTCTCTGTGTTATGCAGTGGAAGTGGCCCACCATTGTCCAACAGCAGGATCTCCTGGTCCCACCATTGTCAATGGGATTTCCTGTTTTATAGATCTCCACGAACTGGAAACTCGTGGCAGGGCTTCACCGTCAGCAGGACTGGAAGACCTCAGTTCTACTAAACAGTTTCTACACTATTATGTTTTAAGTTGGAAATGTTAACAACACCAGGAAAGGTTACTTTATCAAAAATAATTTACATTAATAATACTGTTTTATTAAAACCCATCAATGTGATAATTTTTTCTCCATTCCACTAAACTAAGATGACATCAAATACTACTGTTAAACAAATCTGTGAGATAATGATACTCTCTTAAAATTTAAATTTCTCTGTTCAAGAATATATAAACAAAAGTTTAGTAAAATTATGATAACTCATTCATGCCTGCAGTTTTGTTACCCTATCAAACAGATATTTTACCTTCATTTATTTGTTTTACTTCTAGGAAGTTGTCCCCATTGTATCTATACTGTGTAATCCCGGTATGAGACCTCGCCACTGGTCACTGATGTCTGAAATTATAGGCTTTGATTTGACTCCAGACTCAGGAACTACTCTGAAGAAAATGTTAAAATTGAATCTCACTCCATACTTAGAAAGATTTGAAGAAATTAGTGCTGCTGCCACCAAGGTAAATTTAGATCTGCATCACAGTAATAACTACGGCGCATAATCATGGAAGGAGAAATTACATTGTTGGCTCTAAAGTGCCTTCTAACATCCTAAGATCATGAAAGTTGACAAGTATAAAACATGTCTGGACACCATACTTCAGCAAGGATGATGCATCAATTATTTTGCTATGTATCTGGGATACAGGACTGCATTTAATTATACAGACTGTAGAAGCCATGATTCTTGTTCTTTGAACAGAAAAGCTTCAGGAGAGATTTAGTAGAGATATTTAAAATCATGATGAGCTTTGAAAGGGTAGGTGAGGTGAAACTATTTTCCACTGGCAAGAGAGTCAGTAGAAGATCAGAATCAGAAGACTCCAATTTCAGCTCACTGGCAGAAGAACTAGAGGGGATGAGCCAAGCATTATTTTTATACAATTTTTTTATGATCTGAAATGTTACAGTTATGAAGCTTGCTGACAGCGGCTTCAGTAGTAATTTTCAGTAGGGAATTGGATAGTTACTTGTTAGAAGTATTTTGTAAGGGCTAATTTAAAAAGAACAAGGGAGATAGGACTAATTGAATTGGATGGGGTTGGAGGAACCAGGGAAAAATCTGTTGCCTTCAGGCTGGTTTTTTTGGTTTTGGGGCGAGTATGGTCATGAAAATCCTGCCATAGGTTTTTCAAAGGGCCAGTCGAGGTTTAATGGGCAGCGTGACCCCTTTCTATACTGTGTGATTCTATTCTATGCACATTCAATCTCCACTTTCTTTATTTTTTTGAAATGTGTTATTTTTTCAATTCGTCCTTTAGGAACTTAGTTATTATATTGTTCCCTACAAGGTACACATAACCCAAAGGCAATTAGGCATTTAAAAAAGCCATGATAAAACATTACTTAATTGTTTTAAAATAAAATGTATTGAAACACAACAATTTCTTAACAAAATAAGATATTATTCAGTGAATTTTTCTTTAGGAATTTTCATTGGAAAAAGCGATGCATACGATGGAGGAAATCTGGGAGACTATTATCTTTAGTACAAATTTATATCGGGATACTGGGATCTCCATTTTATCAGCTGTGGATGAGATTCAGGCAATTCTTGATGATCAAATTATCAAGACACAGACGATGAGAGGATCACCATTCTGTAAACCTTTTGAAACCAAAATCAAGGTAAGCACTTTTGGTAACAGTATATAAATACAACTCAAAGTTAATGAGGAGGACTAGGGTCACAACTGAAAATAAACAAATAATAAAAAGCTGAGCAAATAATCTTTTTGTTTCATCTGCTATTCTTATTAGCAAAAATGAAAGTGTACAAACGCGAAGGCAATCTTGTGACTTTGATTGGGAGATTGAGGGAGGTTCATTAATTGGTAGATTAATCAAGCAATGTTCTGCAAGCATCTCGACTGACCTTTCAGCTTTTCACCATATATATCAACAGTGTGGATGAAAGATAGAAGATTGTAAATTTGCAGATGACATATTGTAGGAAAAGGCAGTCTTAGCCTAAGTACTAATATAATCAGCTCAACTTGTGGTCAAAAGTGACACCAAGATTATAAGAAACTGATTTCAAACAGTTGACAGTGGCATCAGTAAACAGGGAATGAACTTTGGAGCATCATGAGAACCATATCCTCTTCCAATTACAAGCCACAGGGAAACATGATGGAAGTACTGAGAAGCCTGATGGGGCCCTGATTTTAACTCATTCAAAACCCTACATTTAAAATTGGGCCTAGTTATTGTCCAAGTTGTGGGTTATGAGAAAAGATGATAAAACTTGGATTTCCAGCATGGAAAAAAGGCATCCAGAAGTTAAGATTAAGATAATTAAATAAAGAAAGAATTTAAAAACTGAAATACTACTTAAAGTTATTTTGTATTAGCTAAATATGCATTTCTTATATCTCAGACTGATTGTGGGCGATATTGCTTTGATAAATTTGTTGCATTAAAGCAATGGGTTGTCATGTTAAGCATCAGAAGCTTGGTATTTAGGCTCTTGTGGGTTAAGTATTAACATCTGAAAATGTAACTCCAGGATCTGAAGTATAAGTACGAACAACAGGCTATATTATATGTAATATATTTTCCTTGATTAAATAATGCAAAAAATCTTGGTCTGAAATTAGCAGACCAAAATTGTCATGTTCAGGGATGTCAGTTTGTTTTTCTCTTTGAAGATATAGAGCATAATATTGGAATATATTATTTCACTGCATCATTTACTATTTTCCATATGTATTTAAGCTTTGGGAAGAGCGTCTGATTCATGTCCAGGAAACCATCGATGAATGGTTGAAAGTACAAGCTCAATGGCTCTATCTAGACCCCATTTTTTCTTCTGAAGACATTATGCAACAGATGCCAGAAGAGGGCCGACTCTTCCAGACTGTGGACAGAAACTGGAAGGATATCATGAGGCACTGTGTTAAGGATCCCAAGGTATATTCCTAATGTAAATCACTCTCTCAAACTAAAGGATGGCCAAGATTTCTAATAATTACAAATATTTTATTTACTATGTTCACCTTCTAGGTTCTGGCAGCAACCTCCCTGACAGGATTATTGGGCAAACTGCAGGATTGCAACCGATTGTTGGAGAAAATCATGAAAGGACTAAATGCTTACCTGGAAAAAAAACGGCTTTTCTTTCCTCGGTACACTACATGCTATGACATGATCAAGCTATTAAGAATTTATTGAAAGCTATGAACGTGTATTTTCTTTGAATAATTAGTGAATCATAATTTAGCAACAAAAATATGGTCTGGTCATGCACCAACTTGCATTTATTCAGTCTCTTGAAAGGAGTAAAATATCCAAGACATTTCAAAGAATATTAGTAAACAGAATTTGACAATGAGCTGGGTTAGAATCCTGGAAATCCTTCCCCAACGTCACTGTATCTACTAGATATGGACTGCAATATTTCAAGAAGGTAGCTTGTCACCCCTTCTAAAATGCAGTTAATGATGGGCAATGAATGCTGGCACTGTCAGCAGTGTTTTCATCCCATGACTGAATGAATAAAAGGTCAGATGATTAAAAACCTAGTTAAAGAGGTAAAATTTAAGGAGCATCCTAAAGGAACAGAAAGGCATAAAGAGGTTGAGGGAGAGTATTTCATGGTTTATATCCCAACAATAGAAGGCATCGCTGCCATTGACAGAATTATTGAAATAGGAAATATGCAAAAGGCCAGAGTTAGAGGACTGCAGGGATGAAGAGATTACAGAGATAATGTGGACCAATCCTTGGAGAGGTTTGAAACGAGGATGAGAATTTTAAAATAGAATTGTTGCCAGACTGGGAGACCATATAGACTGGCAAGCATAGGATAAACTGGATTGGTGCAAGTTAAGTTGTGACTTGCAGAATTTTGGATGAGCTCAAGATTATTGATAGTCCAAGGTGGGAGGCTGACCTAATGTACATTAGAGTAGTCAAGTCCTGATGCTTTCAGCAAGGATAGCCTGCCAACTTGAAAATGCCCAATTTGTACCCATCCTCTGCTTTCTATATATTAACCAACCCTCCATTCATGTTAATGTTAGGTAAAAAGGTAAAATCACTACTGTCTTAGATGACCCTGGTCTGCTTTTCCTTTGGGGGAGGTGGGGGCCGGGGTTGGGGGGGGGGGGTGGTGCGGAGAGTGGAGAGCTGTTTAGTGGTGATTTAACCTGAGGATCACTACACCTCAGTTGAGGAACAATGTTGAGTAGGCAGGCCTTCATGAATAGCCTCAGCTGGTATGGAAGTTGAGCCTATGCTGTTGGCTTTGCTCTGCAGCATGAACCAGCTATCCAACTTAGCTAAACCAAGTGCAGCAAAATGGTGTTGAAGCAGAAGATAAACCATGATCTCATTGCATGGCAGATCTGGCTAGAATGGCTGAATGGCCAACCCCTACTCCTATTTATGTTTCCTGTTTAATTGTATTTGTAATATGCCTTGGAACTTTTCTGTTACATTACTATATAAGTGTAAATTATTGTTGAGGCTGCAGTATACTGATGTTTTATTCTTAATGTTTCTAGGTTTTTCTTTCTCTCTAATGACGAAATGCTAGAAATCCTTTCTGAAACTAAGGATCCATTGAGAGTGCAACCTCATCTGAAGAAGTGTTTTGAGGGTATTAACAAATTGGAATTCCTTCCCAATCTGGACATCATTGCAATGTTCAGTAGTGAAGGTGAACGAGTTGAACTAATTGATAGGATTTGCACTGCTGAAGCTCGTGGTGCTGTTGAAAAATGGCTGGTTCAGGTGGAAGATATCATGCTAAGAAGTGTACATGAGGTTATTGAACGATCATTACAGGTATGAGTTAATTTTCATCTTAGAATCCATAGAAACCATAGAGTGGAGAAGGAGACCATTCGGCCCATTGAGTCTGCATTGATCACAATCACAGCCATACCCTATTCCCATAACCCCATGCATTTATCCTAACTAGTCCCCTTGACATGAAGGGGCACTTAGCCAATCCACCTAATCCGCACATCTTTGGATTGTGGGAGAAAATTGGAGCACCCAGGAAACCCACGCAGGCACGGGGAGAACGTGCAAACTCCACACAGACAGTGACGCAAGCCAAAAGTCAAACCTGGGTCCATGACACTGTGAGGCAGCAGTGCTAACTACTGTGCCACTGTGCAACCCTAAATCTTCATGAATCATTTTACATGAATCATGTAAGTGAGATTAGAATGTTCAGCAAATTTGTCTAAATAATATGCCCAAGATTTTTTTTTATGATTGTTGTTGTCAAAATGTGTCACTGTTTTTGAGCAGCTCAAATCCAATTTCTGAAATGTTGTCAGTTGTTTTCCAATTCCAGTTTTCAATATCTTTCTTCTTTCATCGTGCAAGTTCCAGTTCATCTTCCCTTGTATCATTTTTGACAAATAGAACCATAGAATCCCTATAATACAAAAGGAGGCCATTCAGCCCATCGAGACTGCAATGATTCTTCGACAGAGTATCTAACCCTGACCCAATTTCCACCCTATCCCTGTAACCCTACGTATTTATCTCATGAATCCCTTTAATCTATACATCTTGGGACACCATGGTCAATCCACTCAACGTGCACATTTTTGGAATGTGGAAGGAAATCAGAGCACATGGAGGAAACACATGCAGACTCAGAGAGAACATGTAAACTCCACACAGACAGCACCCAATGCTCTAATCAAATCTGAATAGCTAGGTAATGTATGAGAGCCAGTTAGACTAAGTCTTTCATAAAGTTGATTGATTTTTTGAGATCTGAGGGGATTTTTGAGATTTGAGGGGAATCAGGAATTATCCTTTCAACAGGATAAAATTTACAAATTTAATTGGGAATTGATTATATTAGTTAAAATAACCACAAGAATGTGAGTAGTTCACAATCATACTATTGCAGTAAATATTTTTCATTTCAGTGAACAGTAACCTATACCTCAAATATTTTACAAGGTTCAGCATGAATACCCATTTCTGTGAGCAGCCCTTCTATTTCTTACAATCCAGAATGCAGCTTTTGTCTGCCAATATTTAGACAATATTTCTTCTTCCAGTCCCATGTGAGATAATGGTAACTAGATTCCAATACTGACCCCAGCCCATCACAACTTTCACTCCAGTCCAAAAAGTGTCCCACTCTTGCAGGTCCTCCTTAAGTGTACTTCACAATGTCTTCTTTGGCCAATCCCATCTTCCTTTTCCATCTGGTGTTGTCCATTCAACTGTCTCTCAGGCGGGAGGCGAAATACGTGTTGTGTCAGTCACGCCAGTCTCCATTGTCTCTCCGTTATGGCAGCTGCTTCCAATCCAATTTTCGATGGCACTGCTTCTTCATTGGTGAAGTTGTCTCTCTATGTGATGCCTAAGATCTTAATGTGAAACACTGGTGAAATAGATCAAATTTATGTGACACTCTTCCATGTATTAATGACATAGATTGCATTTGGTACTTCTATATGCATGTAGATTCGCAGCTTCATGGCCATGTTGGTAATATGGATGCCCAGACTATAGAGCTACTGGAAGACTGATGCTCTCCAGTTGTTGCAATTACTGAGGTTTCCTTTCTTTGACAGCTTGATGATTCCTTCCTGTCTCCTTTGTAGTCCAATCTTGTTGAACAGTTCCATGAACTCTGCTGTGATTGTGTTCTTGCCATGATTCAATAACTCTGCTAGCTCTCATCATTCCTGGTTTCCTTGTTGTTCTTCAGGCTATTGATGACACTCTGGACCTCTGATCTGGTAACTTCTGTCAGGTTGATGTTAAGCTGCTGTGTTGTCATTGGTCTCAAGCATGGAGTTGAGGCTGGGCTTGTTGAGGATGTCACAAAAGTGTTCCACTCATCTTGCCTCTTGCTCTTCATCCATCAATAGCAACCATCCATCGTTGCTGTTGAGCAGTATAGTGGAGTGTTACGTCTTGTGCAAGTCTGTTCCTGCACAATCCTGTCCAGCATCTTGGAATCATTCCAGCTTTTGCTTTCAACTCTCTCCATTTTCATTTGACTCTCCTGCAGTTCTTCTTCACAGCTTTATCCAGTCTTCTCATCTTCTTCCTTATCTTTGTTCAATATACTTTTCCTGGTTCCTCTTGCTGTTCATATAGCATGGTGGTTATCTGTTTGGAGTTTGGACATTCTCCCGGTGTTTCATGCATTTCTCTGGGTAATCCCATAGTTGAAAGACTAGATTAGGCGAAGAGGCCATTGTCCCAAGATATGTAGGTTAGATAGATTAGCCATGCCAAATATGTAGGGTTATGTGGCTAGGGCTGGGGAGACGGCCTGGGTAAGATATGTTGTCAGAGAGTTGGTGCAGACTCGATGGACTGAATGGCCTCTTCTGTACTGTAGTGATTTTACATAGCTCATTTTCTTTCATCAGTCAATTTTCACATTGGGTCAGTAACGAACGCTTTGACAAAGGATCATCCCGACTTGAAACGTTCACTTCTGATCATCAGTTGAGCCTGATAGCAGATTCCTGAAGCCCACAGTAAAACCCCAGCCAAACTATAACTGAAATGCCCCTTGTTGGTAATGTTTGTTCTTTTTTCATTTGTTCATGGGATGTGTGTGTTGCTAACTCAGCCAGCATTTATTGCTCATCCCTAATTTCCTGTGAGCATGTGCTGGTGAGATGCCTTCTTTAACTGCTGCAGTCCTTGTCACATAGGTGCATTCAGTGCTGTTAGGGAGAGTATTTCAGGATTTTGACCCAGTGATAGTGGATGAAGAGTGACATATTTCCAAGTCAGGATGTGAGTGACTTAGAACATAGAACATTACAGCGCAGAACAGGCCCTTTGGCCCTCGATGTTGCACCGACCAATTAGGAACAACCAGTGACCCTCTAACCTAAACCATTCCCTTTTTATCCATAAACTTATCTACTAACCTCTTAAATGCCACTAAACTTGGCGCATCTACAACTGATGCAGGCAAGGCATTCCATACCCTTACCACCCTCTGGGTAAAGAACCTACCTCTGACATCTGTCCTAAAACCACCACCCCTTAATTTAAAGCTATGTCCCCTCGTGCTAGCTTTCTCCATCCTATCCACTGTCAATCACTGTCCACCCTATGGCGGAATCACTGTGTGGAATCACTATGTGGAATCACTGTCCACCCTATCTAAACCTCTAATCATCTTATATGTTTCAATAAGGTCTCCTCTTAGCCGCCTCCTTTCTAATGAAAACAACCTCAAATCCCTCAGCCTCTCTTCATAAGACCTGCCCTCCATACCAGGCAACATCCTGGTAAACCTCCTCTGTACCCTCTCCAGTGCCTCCACATCTTTCTTATAATGCGGGGACCAGAACTGCACACAATACTCCAAGTGCGGCCGCACTAGAGTTTTGTACAGTTGCAACATGATGTTGCGGCTCCAAAATTCAATCCCCCTACCAATAAAAGCTAAGACTCCGTATGCCAGACCCCTGGAGCAGAACTTCTAGGCAGTGGTACTCCTATCTACCTGTTGATCTTGTATTCCAAAATGATAGTGGTGTAGGGTTTGGAAGGTGCTGTCTGAGACATCTTGGTGAGTTCTTGAAGTGCATTTTGTAGGTGGGTACACATACTGTGTGTTGGTAGTGAAGGGAATGGATGTTGTGGGTGGCTGCCAATCAAGTCGACTGTCTTGTTCTGTTGAACTTCTTTAGTGTTATTGAAGCGGCACTCATCCAGATAAGAAGAGAGGATTCCATCACACTCCTGAAATACGCCTTGTAGGTGGCAGACAGGTTTCGGGGGATCAGCAGGTGATTTATTCAATGCATGCTTCCTGGTTTCTAAACTACTTTTATAGCCACAGTTTTTATACAGCTGATTCAGTTCAGTTTCTGGTTAATTCCCAGGATGTTGATAGTGGGAATTCAGCAATAAATTCACCATTGAATGTCAAGAGATGATGGTTATATTATGTCTTGATGAAGAACATCATTGCTGGCACTTGTGTGGCATGAATATTATTGCTAATCAATTTCCACTCGATTACACTTTTGATGACGCCTTCTATAACTTTAGTGATGATCGAAGTAGACTGACATGGCATTAATTGGCTATGTTGGATTTGATGTGGAGATGCCGGCACTGGACTGGGGTAAATACAGTAAGTAATCTCACAACACCAGGTTAAAATCCAACAGGTTTATTTAGTAGTAAACACCACTAGCTTTCGGGGTTTGCCCCTTCGTCAGGTGAGTGGGAGTTCTGATCACAAACAGAGCATATAAAGGCACACACAGTTTACAGAATACTGATTAGAATATGAGTCTTTCCAGTTAATCAAGTCTTAAAGGTACAGATTATGTGAGTGGAGATAGCATCAAGCATAGGTTAAAGAGATGTGTATTGTCTCCCGACAGAACAGTAAGTGAGATGTTGCAGGCCCAGGCAAGTCATGGGGGTTACAGATATTGTGACCTGAACCCAAGATCCCGGTTGAGGCCATCCTCATGTGTACAGAACTTGGCTATCAGATTCTGCTCAGCAACTCTGTGTTGTCGTATCTCCTGAAGGCCACCTTGGAGAACGTTTACCTGAAGATCAGAGGCCGAATGCCTCAATCCCGTATCTTGGGTTCATGTCACACTGTCTGTAACCCCCATGACTTGCCTGCGTTTGCAACATCTCACTTACTGTCCTGCCTGGAGACAATGCACATCTCTTTAACCTATACTTAATGCTATCTCCACTTGATTAGCTGTGAAGACTCGCATTCTAATCAGTACTCTGTAAACTGTGTGTGCCTTTGTATGCTCTGTTTGTGATCAGAACTCCCACTCACCTGATGAAGGAGCAAACCCCGAAAGCTAGTGGCATTTACTATCAAATAAACCTGTTGGACTTTAATCTGGTGTTGTGAAACTTCTTACTATGTTGGATTTGTCCAACTTGTTATGTACAGAACATATCTGGGTAACTTTCCACACTCTATTGTTGGTATTACAGCTATACTGGAACAGCTTGACTTGGGGTGCGGCAAGTTCTGAACAACAAGTCTTCAGTAGTACTGTCGAAAAATTGTCAGTGCCCATAGCCATTGCTGTATCTAGTGACTTCAGCCATTTCTTGATATCACATGGAGTGAATCAAATTGGCTGAAGGCTGGCATCTGTGTTGCTGGAAATATCTGGAGGAGGCCAGGATAGATCATCCATTGATACTTCCAACTGAAGGTAGTTGCTGATTTGCTGGGCTGCCCCAACATTGAGGATCAGGATATTTGGGGAGCCGTGTCTTCCAGTGAGTTATTTAATTGTCCACTCTATTCATGACAGGATGTGGCAGGACTGCAGAGCTTCAATCTGATCCATTTGTTCTGAGATTGCATAGCTGTGTCTGTTGCATGCTGCTTTCATTGTTTGGCATGCAAATAGTCCTGTGTTGTAGCTTCACCAGTTTGACAACTAATTTTTAGGAGTGCGTGGGGTTGTTCCTGGCATGCCCTTCTGCACTTTTCATTGAACCAAGGCTGATCCTTTTACTTGATATAATGGTGGAATGGGGTTATGCCTGGCCGTGAGGTTGCAGATTGTTGTTGATTACAGTTCTGCTGCTGTTGATGGCCCACAGCACCTCATGGATGCCAGTCTTGGGTTGCTAAAGTTGCTCAGAATTTCAGTGGTAGTGCCACACAGCCTGATGGAGGATATCCTCAATGTGAAGACAGGATTTTATTGCCACAAGGACTGTACAATATTTACTCCTATCAATATTGTCACGGACAGATACATCTGCAGGTGATCAATTGGTGAGGATGAGGTCAAGTATGTTTTTTGCTCTTGCTGGTTCCCTCACCACAAGCTGCAGACCCAATTTAGCAGTTGATACTGCCAGTTCGCTCAGTAGTGCTGCTACAGAGCCTCTCTTAGTGGTGGACATTGAAGACCCCACCCAGAGTATATTCTCTTGCCATTCTTAGTGCTTCCTCTAAATAGTGTTAACATGGAGGGGCAGCGTGTGGAAATTAGCAGGAGGTTAACATGTCAATGACCTGATGTTTTGAGATGAGCAGTGAGACAGGACACTAGTGACAGTGATAGTGGTGTCTGGGACATTGTATGTAGTGTATGATAATATCAGGCTGTCAGCTCGCACAATTTTGACAAAATAGGCGCGATCTTACCTGCTGTTCACACCATGCTCCCAATGCAGCGAGATCGGAGAATTTGGTGGCCAGCCAAATTTCCATTCACAGCAGCAGGATGGGAAAATCCCGCCAGTGTGAACAGTGATAAGATTCTCGAAAATTTGTTAGTAAGGAGTGCTTTGCTGTTGATATTTTGGTGCCTAGGCCAATCTGTCTAGTTGTAGTGATCGTATGGTACAAGTCTTGCTTACTAGAGTGGCTTATTAGACCATTTCAGAGGTCAATTAAAGCTAGGGGAGCTAAGTTTGCCTGAGAGGGCATTAGTAAACCTGATAGGCTTTTACCAAAATCCTTTGGCTCTCAACTCTCGGTATTCTGAAATCTGTTGTTGTGGGATTCGAACTCAGGTCCCCAGAGCATTACCCTGGATCACAAGTGACAAAGCCACAAAGCTACCACATTGTCCTATGTTTCTAATCAGATATATGTTTAAATCTTTAAAAGAAATCTTCTGTATTAAGTATATGTGAGTGGTATTTAATGTTTTGTATTGATAAATAATATTATGTTCATGTAGGATTATCCAGAAAATAAGAGGTCAGATTGGGTGATAAGTTGGCCTGGCCAGGTTGTAATTTGCGTATCTCAGATGTACTGGACCTCAGAGGTGGAGACTGCAATCCGAAGTGGGACACAGGTAAAAACTTTCAGCATTGATTTTCTAATGTTCTTTATGGCAAACTGTTCAAGGTGAAAGGTGGATTGATACAGTAGGCTGCCAGGAAAGTGGCTACATGATTTGCCAGAGTAATTGCTTGCCAATAAAGATCGATAGAGTCGTTATACCTTCACCTCCCCTTCCATTTCAGCATTCTGAAGGGACAGTTTGCTCAGTGACAGTAGCCCACTCTTCCAAGATCCTGCATCAGGCTCAAATAGTGACCAGAAACTCTCAACTTGTGGGGAATAGTCACTTACCTCTGTTTTTCCACAAATTAGCCAATTAATGGCTATAAGATAGACTCACCGTACACTGTTTTGGCCTTTTCCAGATCTTGACAAAAAGTCATTAATTTAAAAATTTAGAAATTGTGTTTTTAATTCTAAAGTCCAGATAGTTAATGTGAACTGTGAATAGCAGTGGCCCCTGCACTGATCCTTCTGGAACACCACTTTCTACCTTCTGCCACTCTGAATAATAACTCTGCACTCCCATATTCTGCTTTCTGTCTTCAATTCAGCTGGCAATATGTTCTACACATATTTCCTGATTCCACATTCTCTAACCTTATTCATTAATATGTTATGGGGCACCTTTCAAAAGTCAAAGGACTTTTGAAAATCCAAATAAATTACATCTGCTGCCGTTACTAATGTCAGCTCCTGAACAAAAATCAATAAAGTTAGTCAAGCAAGATTCTCCCAATTGAAATCCATGCTAACTGTATATTGTTTTCTTTTCTAGGTGTTCTTCTATTCTCTTTTCTCATGGGGATTCCTTTATTTTTCCTATCACTGCTGTTTATACTTCTTGGGGCATATTCTCTCCCTCTTCTTACATATAGGAATTGTATCAGTTAATTACTGGTCTTCTGGAACTGTGGGGGCTATACTCCTGGCCCACTATGCTGCTCGAATCATGCAGCAGGACGGCAGACATCAGCGGGGGGGCAGAGAGGGGGGGAAGGGTGTGGCTATAGCAGCACTCACAATCAGCGTTCAATGAATCACAAATCTCACAGGCCTTTTTTTACATAATCAGGCTGGCACCGATTTTGTAATTGAAATCGCAATTTCAATAGGTAATACTGGTGTCTCCCTCACTGCTGAGAGCTGTTCCCAACAGTGGGGATTAAAGCTGGTCCCCATCAAGGGGGACTAGGCATGATTACCCTGCTGGTGGGGATAGAAATCCCTGCCGAAGGCTCAAGACAGGGGAGAGCTCACTTTGGTAGTGCTAGCCTGGCACCATGGCACTGTCCACCAGTCCTGGTGCTGCCCATCAGATACCCGCTAGAGGGGACAGGGCCAATCAGTTGTGGTGGTGGTGGGGGGTACCTGGCGTGCTCTCTGCAATGGGATTGGTGCATGAAGGAGGAAGAGGGGGACCAGAGAGGTGGGGTGGGGGGTTCAGGGCTGTATATGGAGGAGGATTTGGGGCTGCACATGGTGAGGGTTTGGGGCTGTATATGAGCAGAGGTCAGGGCTGGCCACGAGGAGCTGGTGATTGGAACTGGCCTGGGGATGGGGAGGGGTAGGGTAGGCTGGTGATTGGGTGGGAGGGGGTGTGGTTTGATAGATCAGCGCATGCACAGTGGCCCTCTCAGCACACTGAATCTGGCCTCTCCAGTGGAATGACCCATTCCTCCTCCACTTACCAGCATGAATCTCCCTGTGGTGTTTTGGCTACAGAGTGCTGGAAATTTGTGAAAGTAAGTACACCCAAAAAAAATGGGTGAGAAAATCTCCCATTTTCCCATCTGTTGAGCACATTTGTTTTGGAGGGGCAGAATTGCCCCCTACATCGTTTTTTAAGGAATGATTAAATATGCAGTAGCAATGCTTCTCTCTCTTCCCTGGATTCTTTCAAAATATTTCCCATCTGGACCAGGAGCTTTATCCTGTTTGAGGTTGTTTTGTTTATTCAACACATTTTTTTATTTGAAATACATTTATTTCATTACTCATTCCCCTTTACTTCATGTGATACCTCCCTGTTCTATCTCCCTGATAAAATCCTGAAGCAAAATAATTACATTTTTATCATCTCTCTATTGCTTCTTGTGATATTATCCCGTCAATCCCTTAACAGTCGTATTCCCATCACTACCTTTCTGTTTTATTGATGTACTTGTAAAATATTGCTATTTTGTTTTATGTGTCTTGGCAATTTTATTTCATATTTCCTCTTTGACTTCCTAGTTGTGTTTTGACTTGTCACCTAACTTCTAATATTCTTTCTTATCATGCACTCTTTTGTTACCAATGCACTTAATGTACGCTTCTTTCTTAATTCTAAATTATTCCCTTATATTTTTAACTGTCCCTGGAGGCTCACTATTGTTTAGTTTGTTTTTTACTTGTAGCTTTATGGTCCAGTTACGATCAGATGAGGATGGGTTAGGATATGACCACTATCCTTCAGTATTTTTTTTAAATGGATATTCTTGATTATTTAGTGAATGTTTAACTGTTAAATTGTCGTGATTATAAAAGACGCATGCACCACACACAGAACACATATCACTTAGATGCACAGGTATCCTTGAGTTTTTAAGAAGACAAGAGGATTGTATTTATTGTGCTTAACCCATTCTAAGTAAAGTAATAAAATAAGCTCTAACTTTCACATATACACACATTCAAAGTTCACGCTCATACACACCAATGAATTACAGAGTGAGTGGATAAGTTTAAACAGGCCTTGATCAAGGCCACTCAATGCCACTTTCCTTGCCACACATTACTTACTTGTGACCTGGGCCACTCTGCGATTCTGGTGTTGCCCTTTTGGTGGCAGCTATGGTCTCCTTAGTGGCATTGCTGCGCACAAAAACTGTTGAACTTTGACATTTTGGTAGGTGAGACTTCTGCTCTGGGGTTTTCATTCCAGGGGAAGGCCACTGCTGGCCTCGCCAGTTTCAGTTTGGCAGGTCTTCCTGAAAAGAGGCAGCAAGTGTCATTTACCAGTGAGACCCCTGAAGCCTCAACAAGATTTTAGAACATAGAACATTACAGCACAGTACAGGCCCTTCGGCCCTTGATGTTGCACTGACCAATGGAACCAATTTTATGACCCTTTAACCTAAACTATTCCAATGCTATCCAAATGCGTATTCACTGACCATTTGAATGCCCTTAAATTTGACGAGTCCACAATTGCTGCAGGCAGGGCATTCCACACTCTTACTACCCTCTGAGTAAAGAACCCACCTCTAACATCCATCCTATAACTACTACCCCTTAATTTAAAGCTATGTCCCCTTGTATTATCCATCTCCATCCGAGGAAAAAGGCTCTCACTATCTACCCTATCTAACCCTCTGATCATCTTATATGTCTCAATTAAGTCACCTCTTAGCCTTCTTCTCTCTAATGAAAATAACTTCAAGTCCCTTAGTCTTTCCTCATAAGACCTGCCCTCCATACCAGGCAACATCCTGGTAAACCTCCTCTGCACCCTTTCCAATGCCTCCACATCTTTCTTATAATGTGGCGACCAAAACTGTACAGAATACTCCAAGTGCGGCCACACCAGAGTTTTGTACAGTTGCAACATGACGTCTTGGCTCTGAAATTCAATCCCTCTACCAATAAATGCTAACACACTATATGCCTTCTTAATAACCTTATCAACTTGAGTACCAACTTTCAGGGATCTGTGCATCTGTACACCGAGATCTCTCTGCTCATCTACACTACTAAGAGTCCTACCATTAGCCCTATATTCTGCACACGTATTACTCTTGCCAAAGTGAATCGCCTCACACTTTTTCACATTAAACTTCATTTGCCACTTTGTGGCCCAACTCTGCAACTTATCTATATCCCTCTGCAAACTGTAACATCCATACTCACTGTCTACAATTCCTCCGACTTTGGTGTCGTCAGCAAATTTACTAACCCATCCCTCTACACCCTCATCCAGGTCATTCATAAAAATAACAAACAACAGTGGCCCCAAAACAAATCCCTGAGATATACCACTAGTAACCAGGTTGAATATATCCCATCAACCGTCACCCTGTATCTTCTATCAGCTAGCCAATTCCTAATCCAAATTGCTAAATCATCCTCAATCCCATGCATCTGCACTTTCTGCAGTAGTTTTGCCCATGAATCTGGATTTTGTTAAGGGCAAAGTAGATAGTGTAAATTCCACAAGTGGTTTGGCCTCTAGCATGTTCATTCAAGGTGGGGCATCCAACCCTGGTCATTTAATTCAAAACTTTCTGGAGACCACATATAATTCTTGAGTCTGTGCTGAAATTAAAAGAGTCATTTGACTCTCAGCAGCCAAATTAGATTATTAGGAAATACAAAAAGAATTTTCGATTTGAAGAATGGCTTTGCAGTAGCCTTAACCCAAATAGGATACAAGCATCATTCCTTGATTTCCTTCAGCTTCAGCAATTTAAACAAAAAGACAAGGTATTTCACAACAATAGAAGCTATATGACACTTGACCAATGCTTGGAAATATGTCTATTCGCTTTATTTCACTTTATTTCAAGAAAATGCTGCAGGGTTCAAGATGTTGTACACTGGGGCAAAGTTCACCAAAAAGATTACAAGCCTCACTTCAAAAATGTTAACCACTTCTTCTATTTTTTTCTTAGGGTCTGAAAAAATATATCAGCAAACTTCAATTACAGTTGCACGATATTGTGGAGCTGGTAAGAGGGAAACTTTCCAAACAGACTCGTATAACACTTGGTGCCTTAGTAACGATTGATGTACATGCCAGAGATGTTGTGGAAGACATGATTAAAAAAGGTATTCAGAGGTCATTCTAAAATTTGAACAAATCACTTACAACGCATACATTTTATTGATTATGCAATTTGTATCATCTAGTCTTTGAGATAGAAAGCTGTGGGTTCAAGTTCTTCTCCAGAGACATGAGCACAAAAATATAGGCTGACATTCCAGTGTTGTATCAAAGAAATACTGCAGTGTCAGATGTACCATCTTTTGGATGGAACTTTAAATCATGGTCTTATCTATTCTCTAAGCTGGATGTAAAAGGTACATGGTCCTATTTCAAAGAACAGGGGAGATATCCTCTATATGCTGGCCAATCTTTATCCTCAGTCAACATACATACAAAATTAGATTATCTGGCCATTATCACATTGCTGTTTATTTGAGCCTGCTTGAAAAAGCACTTAATTGGTGGAAAGTGTTTGAGATGTCCTGAATCCATGATAGGTGCCATATAAATGCAAGCCTTTTTTCTTATTTTATACCACGTTGTATTTTATGTGTATGATCACATTTCGCAATTCTTTCAAACAGGTGTTTCAAATGAGACTGACTTCCAGTGGCTTGCTCAACTTCGGTATTACTGGAAAAATGAAAATGTCCGCGTTCACATCATCAACTGCGATGTAAAATATGCTTATGAATACCTTGGTAACTCACCACGCCTGGTAATTACCCCACTGACAGACAGATGCTACCGTACTTTAGTAAGTTCTTAAAAGTGGACACAAAGCTGTTTCTCTGAATTTAGTTTCTCTTCTTTACAAAGATGCGAGTCAGAATTTGCCAGTGATATTTGCCAGCCTCCTGCTGTATGTTTGGGATGCCTGTCCAAACATCCAGAAAACACAGAGATCCAGTTGTATCAGATGTGCATGTTTTCTTGATGTCTCTAATTATCCTTTCCCACTCTAGCTGCCGTTTGGAAGGTTAATGGCAACTCAAGGATGGGACCAGCCACAAGATGTTTTTGTACTGGGATTGCTTTGGTTTAGTCAGTGTATTAGGAGGCCAGTATGCTAGATGAGTCAAGATGCACTGACCTCCAAAGGGGAGAAAATGAATCTTACTGGGAGGGTCCAGACCAGGAGAGTAGTCAAGATTACTGAAAAAAATAAGAATCATGGTTATAGAAGGGGCTGGAGTTCCCATTTCCTCAGTTTGCAAATAGCAGAATTTCAGCAATCATTTTCATGGAAGTAGTGGAAATGGACGTGCTCAAAATGTGATTGCCCTCGCTTGGTCCTTGCTGATGAGGTGTCATCCCCCAGTCCCTCAAATTTTGGGGGGAGTCAATGCTGAAGGTCCGCCAGTGGAAATGATCATGACCTATGAATTTTAATCCTACAACCTCAAGGAACCCCCAATTAATAAGAAAAAATGCATTTTTTTAATATCTTCAAGGAGCTCCTTTAATACTTTGCTATCAACTAAATACTGGATTTAGCCCCTTTTATTGTCAGTTGTCTTTGTTTTGTTTCCCTGTTTGTGTTCTTCCATGTAAGATTATCAGCGATGAATGTATTACTCAGATGCCATTTACAACAGTAGTTGATGTCTCATTTTTACACACTCTCTCTTCTTTTACATGTCTATTTTTTTCTGCTCTTTTTTTCCTTGCATTTTATTCTTCTCGGTGTGCTTTCTTCTCAAATATTGTCCATTTCAGTTTAATTTTGTACAGCCTAACTAGAAGAGTTCTGTGATCACAGACAGACTCACTTCCTTCAACCACACCAATTTGTGATGATTTGATTAATTTCTTTCCTTCAATAGCTTAGCTGGTAGAGTAGAGGACACTAGATAATTCAAACTGACATCCTTAACTCCTTGGTTCAATTCCGGCTCAAAGGAAGCCCAAAATCCACTTTGGGCAGTATGGTGGCACAGTGGTTAGCACTACTGCTTGCAGCACCAGTAACCCAAATTTGATTCCTGGCTTGGGTCACATGTTCTCCCCATGTCTGCATGGGTTTCCTCTGGGTGCTCTGCTTTCCTTCCACAATTTGAAAGACATGTGGATTAGGTTGATTAGCCATGTGAAATTGCCTCACAGTGTCAGGGGATTAGCAGGGTAAATATGTGAGGTTATGGGGATAGGTCCTGGCTGGGATTTTGTTGGTGCAGACTTGATAGATGAATGGCTTCCTTCTGCACGCTAGGGACTCCACTACCATCTACTCTATTACACCAATAATCTGCCTCTTCCAAAAAGAATCTGCCCTGCAACACAGAACCCAGACTGTAATAACAGTCTTTAAAACAATCTGTGATCTCAAATTTATTAAATAATAATGAATGTTATTCTAATTTGTCTAGGCTTTATATTTACGCTTATTTATTTCATACTAATAAGCAAAGGAAAATATTCATCAACATATTCTGTAGACAAATAAATGTGGCTTATAGTGATGGAATATGAAAATAAACTACTTGTTACAATTAGCCCAGCACAGGTTCATGTGTTACTTTACCTTGGCTGGTTGATGGTTTTCCTTAATCCATTGTTTCAAAAGTATTTTCTCTTGATTGTTACTTGTAAATTCTTCACACAAACATTGATTTAACCTGAAGATGGATGCGATTGTAATGATTGTCCTTTAATTGATACAAAATTGAGGTTAAACAATACTTGGAGATAGAAACTTAGTTTTTATGGACTTGAAATGTATAATAATTCTCGGATGTTGTGCAGAAATTTTTGACAAGATGACTTTCTTCTTGGCAGATTGGAGCCTTTTTTCTGAACTTGGGTGGAGCACCTGAAGGCCCTGCAGGGACAGGAAAGACAGAATCTGTTAAAGACTTGGCAAAGGCAGTTGCTGTACAATGTGTTGTCTTCAACTGTTCTGATGGACTGGACTACATTGCTATGGGGAAAGTAATTGATAATTTTGAAAACTATTCATGAAGTTCATTAAAGTTAAAATTTTAAATTGCACAACTGTGGCTGGTGTGGGGAGTGTGAAATGTGTTGTCAAACCCCACTTGTTTGTGAAAAAGAAACTTGCTTTATTTAGCACCCTATAAATATTACAAATCATTTCATAATTTGAAGTGTATTAAGCCTGTTTTATCTAATGAAACATTATTCTTAATTAAAACTTCTTGTGCACAAAGTTGCACTGAGGTGAATTGCAATGAATCTATTTTGATTTTGATTGAGAATATTGGCCAGTACTTCAAGCTCATTAGAATATTCTCCTAAACATCACAAAAGATTGATTTAATATTTTCATCAACATGTCTAATGGCCCAATCATTACTACTGACCTGGAATATCAGAATTGCTCATACTCAAGGCCCTAAAATGTGGTTTTAACGCAGACTTTTCTGAGCCAAAGTGTAGAATGAATCATAGAATCCCTACAGTATAGGAGGAGGCCATTCGTCCCATCGAGTCTGTACTGACACAATCCCACCAGGCCCTGTTCCCATAACCCATGCATTTATCCTGCTAATCCTCCCTGACACTAGGGTCAATTTAGCACAGCCAATCAACCCAATCCACATACCTTTGGACTGTGTGAGGAAACCGGAGCACCCGGAGGAAACTCATGCAGACATGGAGAGAATGTGCAAACTCCACACAGGCAGTGACCCAAGACTGGAACTGAACCTGGGATCCAGGCGCTATGAGGCAGCAGTGCTAACCATTGTGCTGCCCTTATAAATATATTTGATGAATATAACCAAAATTACACTGTAAATCTCTCCCGTTTTACAGGCTAATTTTTCTCCTTTATTGTAGAGTGGCTATTGTTTCCTTTTCATTTGACGTTCCAAGTCTATAACACACTTCAACAATATAGCTGTTCTGACAAAATATATAGATTATTATATGAAATATAACAGCTGTGTGAAGCTTGTTTTATTCTCTTCAGTTTTTTAAAGGATTGGCTTCCTCAGGTGCCTGGGCATGCTTCGATGAATTTAATCGTATTGAGCTGGAAGTATTATCTGTAGTGGCTCAGCAGATTCTTTGCATCCAAAGAGCAATCCAAAACAATCTTGAGGTCTTTGTATTTGAGGGGACCGAGCTACGACTAAATCCAAATTGTTTTGTTGCCATTACAATGAATCCAGGATATGCAGGACGCTCTGAATTACCTGACAATCTGAAGGTACACATTGTTTTATCTGTTTGCATATATAAAGGTTAATTGTTGGTTATTTATTTCCAATTGCCACTTGATTGAATGTTGTTGTTGATGGATCTGACTGCAAAGTTTTGGGCTGGAATTCTCCCAAAAACTTCTAAGTGCCAAATTTGCGGGAAAACTGGAGTAATTCATGCTTTTCTTTCGGTGGGAGTTCAGATTAGAATCTCTCATACTCTGTGCATCACAGAGGCCACCAGTGTGAATATCATTAAATTTCAGGGGGCGGTGCCTATTCCCTCCCAGGAGGCTGAAACCAGTTGGCCTCTGCACATGCGCCCCAAACTGCCAGCGTCCCATTTGCTAGCCAGCTCAATCACTGGCCGGCCAGGGACCTGTGCAGTGCAGGCACCCCAACCCCCATCCCATGGCCTGATTGCAGCATCCCTGACCATTCACAGGCCAGCCCCAACACTCCACCCCGTCTTAGACCATCCTGATTTCCAGGCCCCCCACCCCACAGTTCCCCCACAGCAATTCTGACCCCAGGCAGTGCTGATCCCTCATTGGACAGATGCCCCCATACCTAGCCCACAGTTCTCCCACAGCAATTCTGATCCCCTCCTCCAGGCAGTACCGACCCCTTATTGGACAGACACCCCTACCCCCAACCCACCCCAATCTCCAGCTGATCCCTCCTCTCACAGTGCAGACCCCTTAGTTGATCTCCCACAACTGCTCCAGGCTTAACCAACCCTCCCCCGGTTTACCCTCCCCCCCCAATCACCAGTTTCTCCCTCCTCCCCCAGTGATAATCCTTCCACCCTGCAGTGCAGACTCACTGGAGGCAGATCCTCCGGCTGACCATCCCTCTTCCAATCACTGGCCTCTCTCCTGCCCTGACCAAATGCAATGACAGAATGGTAGCAGAAGCCCCCTATCCCATTGATTGCCACATTAGGCTCTGCCCCTAAGAGGTCTTGACCCTTTGGCACTGCCTCATGCCCAATGGGTAGTGCCAAGCTGCCCCCTAGACATGGGCACTTTGCCCATTGGACAGTGCCAGGGTCACAGGCTGGCACTGCCAAGATGCCATGACCAGGGGGCACCACCACCCCACCGCCCCTTTGTCTCCCTTCACTCCTGCAGGGTCGTTCCAATAGCTCCTCAAAAGTGGGGACTTACAGTAAACCCGCTGGAGTGAAATATTCTGATGAGATGGAGAGGCTAGAGGCCCCAGAGAATTCAGTCCCATGCCCACTAATTACATTTAAATTATATTGAAAACAGATTAAAATCACTTACCTAGTCCTCCCACACAGATCTAACAAAGCCAGAAATCCAGCGCTGGGAGATGCATTTACTCCGGGAATGCATGTGTGAATCCTAGCAAGCCTGGCCACAAGATTCTTCCACCCCACTGTGCTAGAATATTAGTGCAGCAGGATGGGGGAATTACCTCCTTGTTTATAGTGTATGAGCCAAATCTACAGCAGATAAAACAAACTACTAGCCTTTAGTAGCTTGAACTTGCTGGTAACTTTCCCTGCTCCTCTGGAATCATCAGGTGCCTCCTTTATCTCGACTCTTCCGGTATGCACACTATCAGGGCACAAGTACTTTACTGTAGGTAGTTGGTTTTTGGATATGGCAGCCCCATTCTGTGTATCAATATTCTGCCTGTTAATATGTTCTGTTTAGGAACCATTAACAAAAGAGAAATACAAATACCTCTTTAATCAATAGAACTGCACCAGATTTCTACTTCATTAATGTCCCATACTAATGGAAGACATACAGTGAGACATGGCAGTGTCCTCTGGTACTTTTTTTTAACAAATGTCACATTTTTCACTAAACATCTAGATAAATTTTGTAGGATCAACTCCATCTGTTAAGTCTAAGAGCCTATCCATATGTGAAGCTTAAACAAACTACTGAAATTTAGAGGGCGATTCTCTCAAAAGTGCTGAATTGGCAGGAAAACTGTTCTAAACCCCGACTGTTCTGAGAGTTCAGCTTCTCACCTGAATCTTCGGACTCTGTGAATATCATTAAAAAAATCGAAGGAGTGAGGCCTATTCATGCCAGAGTTTAACAGTTCTGGGGCTCTGCTGTGAAACGTCCGTTTGCTGACCAGCCTGGGTCCCTTGCAATGCTGTCCCTCCAGCTCCCCACCATGGCCTGACCACAGCCCCCACAGCAATTCCCAAGCCAGCCTTGACTGCCCCCCCTGCCCCAATGTCCAGACCACCACACCCCCCGCTAGTTTCAGACTTCACCCCCTCCCAGCCCACCCCAATTACTGCCATCTTTCTAGCCCAGATCAATCCCAATGCAGAGTGGCAGCAGGACCTACCACCCCCACTGATCGCACTAGGCTCCATCCCTTTGCACTGCCTCATGCCTGGTGGTCAGTGCCAGTGTGCTTCCTGGGTACTTTGGTCCTTGGGCAGTGCCAAGATGCACAGGCTGGCACTGCCAGGGCACCCATAACCAGGGCCATCCTCCTGCTGCTCAACCCCTGGGGGCGCCTTGATTGCCCCCCCTTCATTCCAGCAGGGTCTCCCGCTAGTTCCTCGAATGTGGGGAGCTAATCTGAGTCCTGCCAGAATGAAGTCCTGGCGAGATGAGAGATTTGATCGGGACCTGAAAGGTCCTGATAATTATCTAAAATGCATATTTAAAACATATTAAAAACAGATTTAAATGACTTATCTGTCTTCCCGCTGGTTTCCAGCATAATCTGGCTGGCAACTGTTCGCCGGCTATGGGAGATTGGCATGCATTCCCAGCACATGAAAACCTCTGTTCAAGGCCACAGATGCACACCTCTCACCGCAATCCACCAGCAAAGTTGCGGACCACAATATGAGAATCGCAGCCTTAATTGCAAGCATTGAAAAAGGAACTTCAAATTCTATCACATCACATAGGCATATAATAGATTAACATTCTTGTAAAGTTCATACATGAAGCATAATTGAAGATTCAAACCTTTATCAGTATCTAACTGATAGGCATCCAGCTCGGATAATATTCTGCTTCCAACTTTACTTCTGTTAAGATTGTTAAAACTCTGGCAAGGTTTACAAAATCTAGCCCAGACATGTAAAACAAATAAACTTGTGACCTCCACCATACTGTAATAACTCAATGCTGTTTCAATTATGCAACTCTTTCTGAAGCTTCTTTGAGATTCATCAACCAAGATGGCGCCAGAGCGAGGTGACTTCTTGCAAGCTGTGTCCAGAATATCTTCTAATTCCAACTTTTACCCTCGATCTGTGCTTTTAAAACTTCATTCTAACACTTTTATGACTGTAGCACTACATTCTGCACTCTCTCTTTATGAATGATATGCTTTGTTATGACATGCAAAAAACAATACTTTTCACTGTATAGGAATACATGTGACAATAATAAATCAAATCCAAACAAATCAAAAGGCTTTTCCCTGCCCTGTTAATGCAGAGTAATCTCAAAATTGAAAAAAGAAGTATTTTTACTGAGAGCTTCCATCTCACTGAGGGAGTCCCCAGCCCAACCACATCTGTTAACCTGCTTTGAAAACTCTGCCTATAGTTTGGCAGTTGCGACAAATATCACCTTAGCAGCTAAGATAATCATTAGATTCTTAAACAATCAACAACAATCTAAATAGAGTGACCAACAATATTCTTAAACAAAAGACAACTCATGCTATCTTTTAATGTCAATGCAGTCTTAAAAAAAATTCCAGGATCTGAATCTGGATTCTTATTTTTACCAGAAAATAATAATTTCTCCTGGGGCCATGCCCTATCTATATACCAAGTTTCATTGAAGTCTATCCATTAGTTTTTCAGATCTGTTGACTACAGCCAAACAGAGCCACATGATTGAAAACATTGCTTCTACCCACCAAGAGTGGCAAAAATGCTTAGGAGGAGATGAGGAGTTCTCTTTTTACTCAAAAAGTTGTAATAATGTGAAATATATTGACTGAAGGAGTGGTAGGAGTCAATTCATGCGAACAGACAATCTCTATACCTGAAATTTAAATGTGTTTTTTCAGGTTCTGTTCCGGACAGTAGCTATGATGGTTCCGAATTATGCACTGATAGCTGAAATCTCTCTCTACTCCTATGGTTTCCTCAATGCCAAGCCATTGTCTGTGAAAATAGTGATGACTTATAGGTTGTGTTCGGAGCAGCTTTCATCACAATTCCATTACGACTATGGCATGCGTGCAGTTAAAGCTGTTTTAGTTGCCGCTGGCAACCTAAAGCTGAAGTTTCCCGAAGAGAATGAAGATGTTTTGGTAAGCTGTGAAGGAATTACATTTAAAATAAGAAACAAAACACTGTGGATGCTGAGAATTTGATTTCCAAATTTTTCTGTTTTTTATTTCAATTAATAGATCAGGCAGCCCTTGTTGAGAGATATACAGAAACAAAAGGTTAAATGGGAATAAAGGGACAGTAATGTCACTAGACTTATAGTCCTGAGGCCAGGCTAATGCTATGGGGACACAAGTTCAAATCACACCTGGTAAAATTTAAATTCAATTAATAATTGAATCTGGAATATGTAGCCAATGATCATGCACGTCAGTAATGGTGACCATGAAACTATTGTTGATTGTCTGAAAAACGCAATTGGTTCACTAATGTCTTTCAGGGAAGGAATCTGCCATCCTTATCTGGTATGGCCTACATGTGATTCCAAACTCACAGCAATATGATTGACTCTGAACCATCTTCTGAAATGACCCAACAAATCAAGTTCAAGGGCAATTAGTGATGAACTACAAATGTAACACCCAGGCCAGAATGCTATTCATGTCATTCACACTGGCAGGATTTTCCCATCCCGCAGCAGTGAACTGAGATTTAGCTGGGCATCAAATTCTCCGATTTTGCTGCAGCAGGAGAGTGGCATGAACGGCCAGTAAAATCGCATCCCCAGTCTTCAATGGTTCTAATTAAATAACATAACATAAGTAGGCAACATATTTCCATTTTCTTTTTAGTTGCTGCGCTCAATCAAGGATGTGAACGAGCCCAAGTTTCTGTCACATGATATCCCACTGTTCAATGGTATCACAAGTGATCTGTTTCCAGGTGTTGAACTTCCTGAAGCTGATTACCGGGTAGGATTCCTTTCAGTGAATTATGTAATTTGAATCAAATGTCTGGAAATTAAATTTATTTATGGTAGCAGATTGTGATGAAAAAGCTTAATGAATATAATTTTCTTTCATTTGTTTAGGGTCCTCCCTCTTGCCCCATGCATTTTTGAAAAGTTATTTCCATCTCTTTCTTTACTAGATCTTCTTTGGTAAATAAATTAATATTTGTGCTTTTTCATAATTTAGCTTTTTCTTGAGTGTACTGTTGAATGCTGCGCCAAACAAGATGTCCAGCCAGTGAAGCCTTTCCTGGATAAATTGATCCAAACCTATGAGATGATGATTGTGAGGCATGGGTGAGTGAGAACAAAAAGGATCTTTCAGCTTTACATAAAATCATTGAAATAACTCCTGTAAAATTTTGATAATGCTAGGAAAACGTATGCTGTCACACTTAGAGAGACCAACATGTTCCTGCTGAATGGGACCTCAGCCATTCCCCTGGGACAGCATTACAGCAGTCTTATTAATCTACGGAGGATAGATTGGTGGGAGACCCTGATGGTCCCTAAGAGCACTGGTATCATTATAACATAAAAATCAGGAGCATGATCATATGCTTCCTTGAACCTGCTCTGTCATTCACTTTAATCATGGCTTATCTTCTCAACTTCCATTATCTCTTCATTCTGTAAGTAATCAAAGATCTGTCTTGTCCTGCAAAGAGGAAGAGAAGTATGTCAATGATTATATCTTGCCTTTTAAAACAGGTAAGAATCAACCCTTTAAGAATAACAGGTTTATGGATTATCCAATTAACTCTTCCTGTTTCAAGCCAAACTTATTAACAAGCTGATCTCGCAAAAATTCCAGGCGTCATTTTATTCCTCTTCTGCTGTGTTCACTAGGTTCTGCACTATGGCCATAGTGATAGTTGTTGTTATAAAGCAAAAAATGATTGACATAAGTTAAACATTATTTCAGGTAATCATCAAAGCTGGTAGCCATAGTCTATTCTTGTTAAAATCAATGAATAACCTCACATTTGTTGATTTGAACTTGAAGCCTGATATTATGAGCAAATTCTCAAGAAAAAAGAAACTGGAATATCAAGACATACTACTGTGTAAAGCAAATTGTCAGATCATTTCTGCTATTTCCGTAACATAGATTCATGCTTGTCGGGGAGCCTTTTGCTGGAAAGACCAAGATCCTACACGTCTTGGCAGACACACTGACACTTATGAACGAACGTGGTTTGAATGAGGAGGAAAAAGTTGTTTACCGCACTGTAAATCCCAAATCAATTACCATGGGCCAACTGTTTGGACAATTTGATCTAGTTTCACATGAGGTAGGTAATTTCTGTAATTTATTTTGGAGACTGACAATTTATGTAGATCACCCAGATACCATCTGCATGTTTGGTGGAATAAAAATCACCACACTGAAATGAGTCATGATCAGGACAAAATGGGAGAAATTTCAAAATAATCACTAGGAGTCAAAAAGTGGAAATCCTCATTATTTTGTGATGGTTTTGTTGCTTAACAATGTTTTTTTTGATTTTCATTAATGGATGCTCAGTTCCTGTTGGAATCTTCCTTTTCAGTATTTCCTTCACTGATTACCAAGCCAGGAATTGAGGTGGTAGGGTATTAAATGAGTACTTCACATCTGCCTTCACTCATGAGGAGTATGTAAGTACAAGATTCAGGGAGAAGGACTGTGAGGTTCTTGAACAGTTTGACGTAGAGAATGAGAAGGTATTGGCAGGCTTAAAAGTGGACATATCCCCAGGTCTGGATGAGTTGTACCCCAGATTGCTGTGGAAGGCAAAGGAGGAAATTACAAGGCTTTGACCAACCTTATTTCCTCCCTGGCTGCACAGGAGGCTCCAGAAGGTTGGAGGACAGCTAATGTAGTTTCACATTTCAAGAATGGTGGTTGAGATAAACCAGAAATTACAAACCAGTGAATCTTACATCAATGGTAGGGATACTATTGGCAAACATTCTGAAGGAGAAAATTAGGCTGCGATTTTCCCAAAAGTGCTGAATTGGCAGGAAAACTGTTCTAAATCCTGACTGTGTTTTGTCAGTTCAGCCTCTCACCTGAATCTCCGCACTTTGGGCACTACAGAGATCCCAGTCACAAATATCATTAAAAACCCAGAGGAGTGAGGCCTATTTGCATCGGAGTTTAACAGCTTGCTGGTCAGCTTAGGATCACTGCAGGGCTGTCCCTCCAGGTTCTCCCACATCCTGATCAGCAATTTCTGGGACAGTCCTGACCCCCTCCTACCCCAGAGCACCTCGATATCCAGCCTCCCGCACCCAGCAGTGATAATCCCCCTACCACCCTCACCTCTGCAGATCTTCCTCATTGACCCCAACTCGGGAGGCAGACCAACCTCCCCAGCCCACCCCAATCGCTACCTCCCCAGATCGATCCTATCTGCAGAGTGGCAGTGAGACTCCAACGATTGCTCCTAGATCCTGACCACAATTGGCCCCACCACCTTGGCACTGTTAATGCTTAGTGGGCAGTGCCAAGCTGCCCCTAGACATGTGCACTTTGGACATGCCTGGAGGGCTCCATCCCATCACCCGACTGTTGGGTGGGCCCAAATGATCCCTCTTCATTCCGGCGGCATTTTCTCTAGTTCCCTGGACATGGGGAACTCGTCTGAACCCCACTGAAATGAAGTACTCCTGGCGGGGTGGGATATTCAATTGGGACCTGAAAGTTCCCGATAATGACCTGTTAAACATACTAAAATACATTTTAAAAAGATTCAAATTACTTACCTAACTTCCTGCCAGTTTGCAGCGTGGTCTGACCAGTGACTGTTCGCTGGCTCTGAGAAATGCGATGTGTTCCCAGCACATGCGCATATCCTGATGCAAGGTTGGCATCTCCCACCCCAACCCGTTGGAAAAATTGTGGGTCGGGATGGGAGAATTGTGGCATTAATCTCCACTCGGAGAGGCAAGTTTTGATCAGGGATATTCAGCATGGCTTTGTCAGAGGGAAGTCATGCTTAACAAATTTGATTGAATTTTTCAAGGAGGTAATTGGGTGTGTAGATGAGGATAGTGCAGTTGATGTCGTTTATACGAATTTCAGGAAAATCTTTGATAAGCTCCCATATGAGAGACTAATAAAAAAAGTAAAGGCACATGGGACCCAGGATGACTTCGCAAGTTGGATCTAAAATTGGCTTTGTGGTAGGAGGCAGTGGGTGGTCGAAGTTTGTTTGTGTGACTGGAGGTTGATATTCAGTGGTGTACCACAGGAATCAGTGCTAGATTCCTTATTCTTTGTGTCACATATAAATGATATAGATGAGAATGTTGGGCTGATGATGAGTAAGTTTGTGGATTATATGAAGATTGATAGGGTGATAAATAGTGAGGAAGAAGATCTTAGGTTGCAAGGAAATATAGATGGGTTGGTCAGATAGACAGATTAGTAAGAAATTGAAATTAACTGTGAAAAGTGCAAGATAATGTACTTTGGAAGTAAGAGAACAAGAGAATACTCAATGAATTGCAGGACACTAGGAAGCTCAGAGAGACAGAGGGATCTTGGGGCGCTTGTCCATAGATCCCTGAAAGCAGCAGGACAGGTTCATAGGATAGCAAAGAAGGCATACAGGAAGACACTTGCCTTTTTCTGGCCTAGATTATAACAGCAAGGAGGTTACGCTGGAGCTCTACAAAACTTTGCTTTAGCCATAGCTGGAATATTGTGTGTAGTCCTTGTTGCTTTACAATAAGAAGTAACACTGGAGAGGGTATTTAGGGGATTCACTAGGATGTTTGCATGGGATGGAGCATTTGAGCTATGAAGAGAGGCTGGAATAGCTCAGGTTGTTTTCTTTAGAGCAGAGAAGGTTGAGGGAGGGACCTGATTGGGGTGTATAAGATTATGAGGGCATGGACAGGGTGGATAAGAAGTAGCTGTTTTCCTTAGTTGAAAGATCAGTAATGACAGGGCATATTTTAAGGTGAGGGGCACAGGTTTAGAGAGGATTTAAGGAAAGATTATATCACCTGGAAGCTGGTGGAAATCTGGAATGCAGTCTCACGAGGGTTGTAGAGGTGGGAAACCTCACAATCTTTCAAAAGTACATGAAAATGCACTTGAAATGTTATGACATTTAAGCTATGGACCAATTGCTGAAAAGTGGGATTAGTGTAGATTTAGTGTAGTTTTGTAGATATAGATTTGATAGCTCAAAGGACCTCTTCTGAATTGTATGAGATCTGTCAGTCCTGTTACTGCTTTATTTAGATTTTTGAGAGCTCTAACTCACAACAATTAAATGCTGAACTAGTAAGTAATATTTTGTTATTTTCAGTTGCATGTTTGAAAGAATGATTTTAAAAACATATTTGCTTGCAATCTTGTCAAACAACAGTGGGCAAAGTACAAATAAACTATGTAACCAAGAAATTATAAATTTTTCCTTAAATCTAACTCTCTTAACAACATCAAAATTTCTTTTAAATCCCAAGTTATATTTTCCAAAAGTTGTGTAACTTTGCCCAAGAAGATAAGTAGGCAATATACTGCCAGGTTTTTTGCTATGACCCAGCATCTCAGAAATGTTCCAAGATTATCAAAGTCACACTTTCCTATCTGGGAGAAAAGTGCTTTGTCTCTTTTAAATAAATCAACATCATTGAAAAATTGAGACTTGGAGAGAGTGAACAAAAATTCAAGCCTAAAAACACAATTAATATAAACAACGTTAACTTGGTTTACTCAACTTTATATTTATAATTGGAATATTTTTCCTACAAATTAGCAAATCGACATATATTTATGCTTTGTGATTGATCTCCATTGAACTTCACTTTTCTAACATTTACAGTGGACTGATGGCATTGTTGCAAATACCTTTCGAGAATTTGCATCGGCTGAAACCCCTGACCGCAAGTGGGTGATATTTGATGGACCTATTGATACCTTGTGGATTGAAAGCATGAATACAGTTTTGGATGACAACAAGAAGGTAAATCCGTTTCTCAACAAAATGCATGCTCCAATTCTTAGATTAATTAAAGTCAAGGTTTAAAGTTATCTTTCAGATCCTGCAACAATTTTAATGTTGGGTTACACACAGTGCCAACTGTGCCTGGGAAAGCTGTTGCAAAACAATTCCTTGAAATTATGACCAGCCCCGGGTGCAGTATCCCAAAAGTTATTGATCAAGATCAGACCCCTTGATTTGTCACTGAATGGCTGCGATACCCCCTAACTGTCATAAAACCACGTGAGAAGGGATGACTGGCTTTGTGTCTTCTTTCGGCCACTCTCTTCTGGTGGCAACCAACGTTTAATTTAACAACATTCCCTTTCCCTTGGATACCTTATCCAGACCCAAAGGAGCAAACTCAACCAAGCTTTCTTGAGTTAAGGTAGAATAAGTTCATAACTACTAAAAGATTAGGAGAAATGGTAAAACACATGCATCCATAGTCAGGTGGATTAGAGATAAAAAAATGAGTCCATTAGTAAGTAAATATAAAAAAACAAAAACAGAGCAGCCTTTGCGTTGGGAGGAACAGATAATGATGCATTGTGACCATTAAGACTGTTTTTGATACAATTGGCTTCTGTTGGTTACTATTTGATTCTTTGGTTCAGGTGTCATGCAGTTTGGCAGAAAGATTTCAGTTCTTTTTGCAACTGCAATCCTTCTGCTGATTGATCAACTTTCACCACTAGGGAGAGCTTTAAATGTTCCTGCAAAAGCTGGCTTATTTTGTTTCCCTTTCACAAAACCATTGTGTTCTTGTGATTTTGTTACCAATATATATCTCTGATGATTGTCCTCTCTCCAGACTGGCTGGGTCCACCAAGAAACACCGTTGTGTAACCTTTTTTACTTCTTTTCATCTGGACATTTTTCTTCAAGCTTGCTGAGCATATCAAAAAACGCTTTTGTTTCAAAACAATTTTAATTTTGCTTATTCTCTTCTGGAAATGAACAATTTAAATTCCTTACTGGAATAATTGTAAAAAAGTGGTTCTACCCAGAACTTAACAATTGGATTATCCATTATTTAAGATCTGCACTATTAATTCTGACCATATCAACTAAACATACCTTTTAAGTGTAATTAACTCAAGGTTGTTTGGCTTGCATTTACATCAATGTCACGCAGCAATTTTCAATCAGGTTTTCTACTTACTTAAACTTCTAAAAATTCAATTCCCAACTCAAAATTATTTTTGATGACATATAAATTATGAAACTAAATATTTGCAACAGTTTTTTGTAACCAGAGTGATCTTTTGTTCCTCATAAAAAATTCCTGGATCTTGCCAGCCAGGTCTTATTTCTTCTCTGACCACGATTATCTCTCAGTATCTCTCACCCTGCCCCCCAATCATCAATCCACTAAAATAACAGTTGGAGTCCATTTTATTGGGTCTGCCACTTGAAATCCATTTCCTGCTTCTAACCAACTAGTGATTCTGACAGATTGCTGCAGAATAAGGATGATACGCAATAATTATATTCATCTGCATCTCATGCTGAAATGACCTTGCAATCTTTGGCTCATCTGGAAGTCTCTGCCACCTCCAATTCTACCCTTGTTAAAGTTGGAGCTTAAGGCCCAGGTTTTTCACTCCAGGGTAAGGTGCACATAGACTGGAAAATTCTTGACTTTTACGAGCCTGACCTTTAAAAATAGCTGCCCACTGTTCTGATTTTTTATTCTGGAAGGCAAGCAGGATTAGAAGTTGAGCCTGCACTCCCAGAACATATACTGAGGCTGTTAGGTGTAGAGATGGGCTGGATGGAAAGCCTGGCTCTGTGCTTCTGTAGTTTGTTGAATTAAATAAAAAAAGACTAAACAAAAAAAATTCTTGTGGTCCTCAACCCCCAGATGCTTCCCATGTTCCATCCATGAAAACTTATTTCACCTTATGCCCCACACCCACCCACATGGCTCCTCAAACCCACATGCCAACCCGTGCTCCTACAAACTCCACGTGGCCTGTTATGTCCCCCAATCTCTGACATCCCTATGGCCTATTGTAGCCTGTGCCCATAATGCCTATTCATGCTAATTCATGCCCTCCACCCTTTGCCCTTATTCTTCTATGCCAAGTATCTGGAATTCATTGACAGTTTTTTGACAGCACTGATAGTTTTAGTGAGTGAGCGTATAAAGTGCATAAAATCATGTTTGCTCTTAGCAATTCCAATGGTGTCTAACATCTTCCAAAGATGTCTTGAAACCATATCTAAAGGGTACTTCACCTTTCCCTGAATATACAAAGTAATTCACCAAGTTGAGTGTAGTTCTGACCTGGTCTAATCTGCACACCCTGAGTTTCATACTCTTGGCCTACCAAAATTGCACTTCAGTGGAGGCAGTTGAGAATTTAAATGGCCAGCCGCCTACATAAATCCCACATGCACAAATCCCAGCCTGATTCCTGTACTGCTGCCCCAAAAATACTAAATACTCTGATTGGGGGAAGGACCTAGAATTTCTGGGCTCGTTCCCTATTTTTGGCATGATGGAAAGGTTCTCTATCATGGTGACAATCTGGGTTGAAGTTTGAAAAATGTTTGTGGGAAAATTTTGTTCTGTTAAACTTGAATTCACGGGGTGGCAGGATGGCACAGTGATTAGCATTGCTGCCTCATAGTGCCAGGGATCCATGCATGGGTCCCTCTCTGTGCAGAGTTTGCACGTCTGCGAGGGATTCCTCTGGGTGCTCCAGTTTCTTCCCATAGTCCAAAAGATGTGCTATTTAAGTACATTGGTCATGTTGAATTTGCACTCATTGTACCTAATCAGGCACCAGAGAGTGGCGACTAGGGGATTTTCACAGTAACTTCTTTGAAGTGTTAGTGTAAACCTATTTCATAGAATAGTAGAATGCCTACAATACAGAAGGAGGCCATTCGGCCCTTTCAGCCTGCATCAATAACAATCCCATCTTATCCCAATAACACCACATATTTACCCTGCTAATCCCCGTGATACTAAGGGGCATTT
Source organism: Sphyrna mokarran (assembly GCA_024679065.1). NCBI lineage: Eukaryota > Metazoa > Chordata > Chondrichthyes > Carcharhiniformes > Carcharhinidae > Sphyrna > Sphyrna mokarran. Next base: position 110,184,569 of record JAGIQG010000003.1, read on the forward strand.
TAGCATAGTTGATCAGTCTAACCCACACACCTTTGAACTATGAAGGAAACTGGAGTACCCAGAGGAAACTCAAACAGATACAGGGAAAATGTGCAAACTTCGCTGACAGTGACCCAAGCTAGGAATCGAACCCAGGTCCCTGGTATTGTGACGTATTTGTGACACAAATAAATTTTAACTTTAATAAATTTTAATACTGCCCTTTTTGAGCTCCTATTTACTCTTACCTATCATTTGTAATGATCAAGTGTTCAATCATATGTTAACAATTTTTACATTTTGTTATTAGCTATGTCTGATGAGTGGAGAGATCATTCAAATGTCACCCCAGATGAGCCTCATTTTTGAAGCAATGGATCTTTCGCAAGCCTCAGTAAGAGCCCTTTTATTTCCTTCTGCATGATTGTATGGTCAATTGATTCTAGTTCAGAACAAAACATAATGCAACTATTAAGTAAACAGTATTGCCATGCTTCTGAAAAGCAGTTTTCTTTCATTTCTATTGTTAGCCTGCTACAGTCAGTCGTTGTGGCATGATCTATCTTGAGCCAACCCAACTGGGCTGGAAGCCCATTGTAACATCCTGGCTTAAAAAACTTACAAAGGTATCACATCATAAAGACATGCTGAGTATGTTGGAGGATCTCTTTGATTGGCTGGTGCCTCCTGCACTTCATGTCCTTCGCAAGCAATGCAAGGTAAACAAAAGTTATCTTTTCATTAAAGTGACAAAATTTAATTAAATATTGAATCGTCATGAAGCATTTATTTGAAGTGGCTAATTTAAAAGGAAAACTTCTTATCATCTGTCCAGTGGGAACAAGGAGCAAAGTAAATTCCAAACCTGCAAAAGGAACAATTTGAATTGATGTACCAAATAGCCAACTGGGGATTTGAATTCAGACTAAGTTTACATGACACAGTGTAGAAGTCTTCTAACTGAAGTCAAGTTTTATAATTGTGGTGTAAAGGTCTAAATGGAGATTAATTTTAACTACTTTGGGTTGGAGTTTTATCCTTCATAAAGGGAAAAAAAACACAGTTACACAATGGCATTTTGTTTCTGTTGCCTAAATCCTTGATTGATATTGTCTTATATCTTGACTAGAGCCTAGCAGTGAAAGATATATAATTTTGCATGTTAATAGTGCAAAAGAAAAATATACTGTAACAGCCATGTGATAATGGAAATAAGATGCCTATTAGGAAGGATAGGGATGAGCATTTTAGGCTGGAGGGCCACATCTGAGTATGGAGATTTTAATGGGGTGGTTGGGGCAATCAACAACAAGAAGCAAGTATTAGAAAGATAATTTTTTTGTACAAATTTACATGGAATGTTTATCATGATAATTATCCCATCATAATATGCATGCATAATAAACAATAACAAAACCAGATGTGCCCTCTTTTTCATGCACTCCTAACTTAAAAGTTAAAGTTTATTTATTAGTCACAAGTAAGGCTTACATTAACACTGCAATTAAGTTACTATGAAAATCCCCTAGTCGCCACACTCTGGTGTCTGTTCAGGTCAATGCACCTAATCTGTACATCTTTCAGGCTGTGGGAAGAAACCGGAGCACCTAGAGGAAACCCACGCAGACAGAGGGAGAATGTGCAGACTCTGCACAGACAGTGACCCAAACTGGGAATCAAACCCGGGTCCCTGGTGCTGTGAGGCAACAGTGCTAACCAGTGTCTCACTTGCCACCCCCTTAACTTAATGTGAACAATAGAGTTGTTCTTATCGTTTACAATCTGTCCAAGTTTAGTGTCATTCTATTCTCTTTCTGCAGATTTTGAATATTTCCCAGTTTTTATTTCAGATTTTCAGCATCTGCAGTATCTTGCTTTTGTCTACCAATACTGATTGAGTGCAATCTACACTTTAGGACAAAGCAGCCTCTTTGATCAGCGCGCCATCCACCACCTCAAACATTTACTTCATCATTGGCGCAAAGTGGCAGCAATAGGTTTTCTCTGGGTGCTTCGGTTTCCTCCCACATCCCAGAAATGTGCTCTTAGGCTAATTGGCAAAACAAATTCTCCCTAAACTGTCTCAAATTTGGTTTTTAATCCATAGATCTATAAACATAGACAGGGATCATGGGTAGAGGTGGAAACATTGGAGTGGCGGCGTGGGCTCGTTGGGCCGAAGGGCCTGTTTCCCGTGCTGTTTTGTTCTTTGTTCTTTGTAATATGTACCAAATGCAAGAGCCATCATAGCAATTCACCATGACTTCTTTGACAGCAGCTTCTAAACCTACAAACTCTGCCAGCACACATGGGAACATCACCACCTGCAAATTCTGCTCTAAGCCACAGTTGGTGATTTTCCCATGGAATGCATTTTGCCAGTGGATTAAGCATAAAGCAGGTACAAACTTCATAAGTTTATGCAAATACAGTTTTAATCAATTGTAATTGTGGCCTGAGCAGAGATGTTGACATGCTTTTCTTCTCTTGAAGGAAGAAAAGGCTTTTCTGCTAAGGCTGGGTCTTTTCTTAGACCAAAATGAGCTCCTTTCTGCCTAGTAGATTAATGGCCTCCCAAGCTCAACTGCCATTCTTCCCATTAAATATCCTTTTCCTTATTACTTACCTGAAAGCCAAGGGCCATCTGGTGATTATTTACTGACAACCACTCTGCAATAATTGAAGAGGTTCTATTTAAATAAGGCCCAGTAATGAAATTCTTCATCACATTCTTCAGAGTAGGAAATCATGTCACCAGCACATTATTATAACATAGCCCTGTTCCATGTTAAAATCTGTTCCATTAGTACAGACAGACACACTGCACTATAAGATTTCATACCTGAAAATAAGTTAAGCATTTGTGTAAAATGCTAAAAAGGATTTTAAGAAAATAGCTTTTTATGTGATTTTTAATTAACAAATGAACAGTGAAGATAACTAAATTATTTGCATTATCAAGTAAGTATTGTAATGATATTACTGATATAGTTTTCATGTCAAATACTCAGGAACTTGTTCCAACATCTGACAGCAATACAGTGGTTTCACTGATTCGTCTTTTTGACATGCTCCTCAATGACCACCTGAAAGAAGACACTGATTCCAAGAATGTTCGTGTCTGGATAATGGTAAAAAATATTATCCTTGTTATTACTTTCTGTTTCATAAGAAGAAGACAGGTGTTTCTTCATTCATCCCCTTTTCAGTTTCAAATACTTGGGTGGCCTACTCCAGGTCTCCACAATGCCATGCACAAATGACCTGAAATTAATCCCCTCCTAATTTCATAGCAATTATTTTTGTTATCAATCTAGTTATTATGCAATTTTATATTAAATTATAAATATTGGAACTGATGGATGAAACAGAATTGTTATTTCTCTTTGTACATGAATATTGTGAGCTTATGCTGATGTCATCCATTTTGCTGCTCTTGTCTTATTGGTAGTCACAGCAACGTATCTACAGTGAACTGCACCAGTCCAATGGTGAAGCAGGTTTGGGGGACAGTTTGGTTGACTCTAGCTTCCATTTCTTATATTCTTACTTTTCCATATCTGATACATGTACTTGTATCTCAAAATTTAAACCTGATTTCATCTTGTTTCCAGGCTGCTTTTAGCTTCGCCTTGATTTGGTCAATTGGTGCATCCTGCGACAAAGAGAGTCGAAACATATTTGATGCATTCATGCGTGAAATCATATCTGTAAAATCTGCACATCCACCACCAGCTTCCGTGGGGAAATGGGAATGTCCCTTTGAGGAGAAAGGACTTGTCTATGACTACATGTATGAGGTATGGCAGCTTTGAATACACCAAACAAATCAAGTTTCTAACTTTCAATGAAAGAAAGGATAATGTAAAACTGCCTTCATAGTTCTTACAAATGCAGTAATCACTGTTGAATGAGTAAACGTTTTTGTAAGATTTGTCAGTGTCATCTTCTTCACATTGCATTTTGCAAAGGCGTCGATAGGTGCTAGTCATCCATTGGTACTTCATTCAAAGCTTAGCAGTAGTGTCAGCAGGCTATTTGGCTTCAAGAATGGAGCCCAATTTAGTCCTCATCTGATGTTTCTACACTTATTGAATATAGATCAGGAAAAAAATTCTAATTGACATTGATATCAATTGATATTAGCTGAGTACAGTTTGGGAATTAAACCTGAGACCATCCTAAACATTGTGACTTAGTTATTAGTTGGATGAATTTGATTATTCAGCAGGGATGTTAGAATAACCATTCTTATATTCAAATTTTCCTTTGGTAAAACATGAATTCTATTGTAAATGATAATATTGAACATTATGATTTTACTCTCAGTCAACATTCTTGCAATCGAGCATTTTATCAAGCAAATGATGTTATAGTTTAAATTAAAAGTAAAGGCAGAGTTCTAGTGTAGCCTGTCTATAGTGCAGTTTGTGTGGCCAGAAACCAATACGATTATAAATACAAACTGCAACAGTGATTAAACTCCGTGATTCTTCGATTTAGGGTGAGTGACAAAAAAGACTCTTCCCTAAAGGAGGGACAGGAACTTCTGTTCCCATAGATTGGGCAATTTCCAGAATTCCCTGGGGAATTTCACCCATTCCATCCTTGGAAACTTTCAGGACCTTAAAATTATCTCAAAAGTTTTACTATGAAAAGATAATTGACTCCCAATGTATGAAACTGAAAATTTATTTTCTCCCTCTGCCTTCAGAGTACCATGATATCATTGAGGTATTCTGAGCTTTGGTTCAGGTTTGGTGTAATGAACCAACTTCTTTCATGCAACTATCCTCATCCCTGCAATTTGGCCATCCAAGACAAAAAATATCTAAGAGCCTGCATTTCTAAATATGTGCAATAAATATATACTTGGAACATTATGGAATACCTATTTTTATGAATAGGGGCTCTGAATAAAAGAAAATCAGGTTAAACTTTTACAAATAACTTATTAGACTCACATGGAGTATTGTGTACAATTCTGGAAACCATACTTAGGAATGCTGTTGAGACCTTGGAGAGTTAACGTAGGGGATCGATCAGAAATGAGACTGTGTGCAAAGATTGGAGAAACTGATTTGCTCACTTTAGAGAAGAGATTGTTAGGGGAAGAGCTAACAGAGGCCTTCATAATAACAAAGGGTTTTGATAGAATAAACAGGGAAAAGCTGTTTCCTCTGGTAAGTGGGACAGAAACCAGAAGTCATAATTGGAGGATAATATATCCCTAAAAATGTGTACGTTTTGAGGAGGTAAACAGAGAAATTATTTTAAAAATGTAACATCAAATTGATTTAATATACACAATGTAATATTAATTTGTACTAATAACTGCTTTCTAGTGAATCTGTAACACTTTTGTCAGTTTAAAGCCAGAGGACATTGGGTCCATTGGAATGAAACAATAAAGACTATTTCTCTGGGTGATAAGACCACAAAAGTCCAAGACATCATTGTTCCTACAATGGACACCGTCAGATATACCTACCTTTTGGACCTCTGTGTTACGAATGGAAAGTAAGGAAGATATTGCTTTTAGAAAATGTTCTTTGATTTGCACTGGTCTCTTTTACACTGCATAGTGAAACATACGTATCAATAATTCAAATAAAAACTGGGCCTCATGATGCTTTGCGTTATATTGGGGGGAATTTTATGGAGCCTGCAAGAGTGGGAAACACTTTGTGTAGAGTGAGTGAATTAAGTGGTAGCTGATGTGTTGAAATACCAGGATTAAGTCAATGAAATGTTTGTGATATGTCAGGCCTCATGTTGGCATGTGGTGCATTCCCACTTGTAATATATTCATATGTCATGAATACTCTTTAGTGTAAATTTCTTTATAATTACATTCGATGTTCAAAGTAAAGTCAGTGGTGCACAAGAATCACATGGCTCCCAATTCACATTCATTTAGAGATGACATGCATCTAGTCTTACTAATAGTGACCAAGAAACCATTAGTGATTGTCATAAAAACCTATTTGATTCACTAATGCCCTTTAAGGAATGAAATCTGCCAATATTACCTGGTCAAGCCTACAAGTGACTCCAGACCCACAGCACTGGGGTTGACTCTTAAATGTTGTCTAAAATAAATAAGCCACTCAGTTGTATCAATGAAACCTGACCCTGCATTTCTCATTTTATTAGCATTTGGCTGTTGTGCCAAAATTGGGAGGTTCAGATAGTATTGAGGAAACAGGGGAACTGCAGAAGGACTTGGACAAGTTAGCAGAGTGGGCAAAGAAGAAGTAGGTGGAATACAATTGGAAAAGTGTGAGGTTATGCACTTTAGAAGGAGGAATGGAGGCATAGACTATTTTCTAAATGGGGAAATGCTTAGGAAATCAGAAGCACAAAGGAACTTGGGAGTTCTTTTTCAAGATTTTCTTAAGATTAACATGCAGGTTCAATTGACAGTTAGGATGGCACATGCACTGTTAGCATTCATGTCAGGAGGACTAGAATAAAAGAGCAGGGATATACTTCTGAGGCTGTATAAGGTTCTGATCAGAGCCCATTTGGAGTATTGTGAATAGTTTTGGGATCTGTAACTAAAGAAGGATGTGCTGGTCTTGGAAAGGGTCCAGAGGACGTTCACAAGAATGATCCATGGATTGAAGAGCTTGTCATATGAGGAATGGTTGAGGACTCTGGGTCTGTACTTGTTGAAGTTTAGAATGATGAGGGTAGGATCTTATTGAAGCTTACAGGGTACTGTGAGACCTGATAGAGTGAACATGGAGAGGATGTTTCCACTAATAGGAAAAACTAGAACCAGAGGGCACAACCTCAGGCTAAAGGGATGATCCTTTAAAACAAAGTTGAGGAGGAATTTCTTCAGCCAGAGAGTGGTGAATCTGTGGAATTCTTTGCTGCAGAAGGCTGTGGAAACCATTGACTCTTAAATGCTGTCTAAAATGACCAAGCACTCAGTTGTATCAATTAAATCTGACCCTGCAAATCTCACCTTAATAGCATTTGGATGTTGTGTCAAAATTGGGAGGGACAGGTAGTACTGAGGAAGCAATAGATAGATTAAGTCAGAGATAGATAGCAATAGATTAAGACAGAGATAAATAGGTTCTTGATTAATAAGGGGATCATGGATTATGGGGAAAATGCAGGAAAATGGGGATGAGAAAAGTATCAGCCATGATTGAATGGTAGAGCAAAATCCTTGGGCTGAGTAGCGTAGTCCTGCTCCTATGTCTTAGATTTTTATAGTTGTACTTAAGAATCATAGCTTACGAATAATGCCCCAGACACCATCATCACCACCCCTGAGTATGTCCTGTCTCACCCCACAGACCCAGCAAAGGTAGCAGCACAGTAGTATACAGGTAGGAGGGAGTTGTCATGGCACTCTTCAACATTGATTCTAGACCCCATGAAGTCCCACGGCATCAGGTCAAACATGGACAAGCAAATGTCTGCTGATTACCACATTGTGCTTCCTCCCAGCACTCTCAATTGATGAATCAGTACTCCTTCATATTTAATACAACTTAAAGGAAGCACTGAGGGTGACGAGCACACAGAATATCTTCAAGGTGGGGACTTCAAGTCCGCTATCAAAAATGACCTGGTAGCACCACTATTGGTCAAGCCCAAGAAATCCAAGTCAGGTGACAAAGGAACAATCTATTTGATGTGTCCTTACCAATCTACCTGTTGTAAATGCATCCATGTGTGAAGGGGAGAGGTGTAGAGTGGAAGAGGGAAAGAGGTATGCAAGAAGAGAAGGTGTATGTGTGTATAGAAAAGAGCACGGGTGAGATTTTAAGAGAATGCAGGAATGGAGGGATTAAGAGAGTAGGCGGAGGACAGAATGTGTCCATAAGACTGGCTCACTCCCAGTATCAGGATTCTCATTTACTCATGCCCACACATGTACCATCATGCACTTTTATCCACTCTCACTGTGGGCAAGGGTGACTGAGTGAGCACTCTCTGGGGGTGAGTTGGAATGGACACACTCATGCTATTGCACATCAATGTACATCTTTATTATTACTCATTTTTTATCAGCATGTTGTTTATTTTTGGACTTCATTTTTTAAAAAATCGTATTCAGTGTGTGCAAAACTTGATCTTTCCAAAAAATTTGATCATTGGCTCCTTGAGTGAGAAAATTTTGAAATGTAATCCCTGCCTACTCCCCATGTGGAAAAAATTGGACAAGCTTGACCTAGAAAGACAAGGACAGATGTATGGTAACACCAGCAGCTGCAAAATTCTGCTCCAAGCCACACATTATCCTGACTTGGAACTATACTCTAATTCTCTGACCGTCCACGCCAGCGGGATTCTCTGGTCTTACTGGTAGTGTACCCCAGCCCACAGGTTTCCAAGTGAAGGGGGGGTGCCTTCAGTGGAAAATTCCGTTGACAGTGGCGGGACCAGAGAACTTCACTGCCAGTGGACAGCACGCTGCCTTTCACTGCCCAGAAACAGACAGCTGAGAGGCCAGAGAATCTCCCCCATGATTGCCACTCTTTCACTGCTAATGTCAAAATCCCTACCTAAGATGGTTCACCACCAATTTCTCAAGGGCAGTTAGGGATTGGCAATAAATGCTGGCCTAACCAACAATGTCCACATCCCTTGACTGAATAAAATAAAGTTACCATTAAGAAATATTTATTAGCTGATAAATTACGTTCAAGATAAAGGTCTTTGATATTGAAATTTTGCAGTAGATTCCATTGTTGGTGCCTGCTTGACAATCTGCAGTAATAGATTGTCTATTCTTTATAGCTCCTGCCCTATTTTGCATTCCACTAGAATCAATGAAACAAAAGTCAGGTGGAAGTTAAATAAACTGTTTCACTCAGAGGTGAAGACTAAAATCTATCCCTTTATTTTTAAAATTAAATTCTATCATTGAGAATTATTGTAATTTTAACTTTTTTATTGGCATGTCTGATTTCACTTGGATACATGCCCGTATGAAGTGCGCATAATCAAATTTTCTGGCTCATTCAGTTTACTTTGCATTTATATACATAGTTTATATGAAGTAATGTGCATTTAAATGAAATTATTTATTCCATTATGTTCTGAGAATATTTAGTTTATAGGATATTAGAAATGTTACTAAAATATATTATCATTATAAACAATTTGTAAAACTAATGTTTTTTAATTCACACAGACCCCTTCTGTTTGTGGGCCAGACTGGCACTGGGAAGTCCCTCTACGTTCAAGATAAACTAATGAACAATTTAGATAAAGATCATTATGTACCTTTTTTCATTAACTTTTCTGCACGAACTGGGGCTAATCAGATTCAGGTACATCTTTGCTTTGTAAAGTCACTGGACAAACTGTGAAAAAGATGATTGATAGGAATTTTGCCCCTTCTCATCTTCGAACAACACCCTGCCTGCAGGAATTCTTACCATCTTGGTAGACACCAGTAACTTAAAAGAAAACTGAACTTCCAGTTATTAACTGAAAGAACTATGCCATGAGATTTCACTTGTTAAACAAAAACATTTGCTGTCCAGGAGTTAAACGAAATAAACATTACTAACTTAACATACAACTTGCAGCTCCAGAGCAGTATTTCTGCGGATGCCCGAAAGTCAAGCTGGGCTTTCCAGTTAAAGGTTCCCAGATAGGGATAGAACAGCAATTGCCCAGGAAATGCAGCCTTCCAAAGGGAAATTGTCCTGTACTGGAAGCCATCCGAAAATGCAATTTAAATTGTAAACTACAGGTTGTTCCAACTGTGTTATGCCTGTAGTTAACCAGGAAAAGTTAAAAGAATTTAAACCACTCCTAGCTCCTTGGTAGAGTAAGACTCATTCCAGGCTAAAGCTAGTGCTTTAAAAATAGGAAGAATGACTTACTTACATGCAACTGAGCTGCCCTTGACTCTGGGCCGCCCTTGACTCTGGGCCCCGGAAGCAAGCTGCATTATTCAGACCTTCCGTGGCCTGAATCAGAAGGTCGAGCGAAATAAGATCACCTGGATTTCCAGTTAAGTAATTTAGAGCACAGTGGTAATCCTACTCATATGGCACTCCATCTAAACTTATAACCCAACTATATTTTATAAATATTAATATTTCCTCTATACTAGAATTCCTCTATACTTTACAGGATCTTGAGGATTCATTCACTTCTCCATGAACTAAACCAAGGTATGCAACAACTCGCCTGAAATCACATTCTTTTCTCCTTCACTGCTCCATTATTCTCCAAGGTTTCAGATTTTGTGGGGTCTGTCCACCAGTGTATGGCTAGACAACCCTTCAACTCTCCTTGGAAGAGTGGCACAATGGCACAGTGGTTAGCACTGCTGCTTCACGGTGCCAGGGACTTGGGTTCGATTCCCTATGTTGGTCACTGTGCGGATTCTGCACATTCTCCCTGTGTCTGCATGGATTTCCTCTGGGTGCTCCAGGTTCCTCCCAATGTCCAAAAGACGTGCTGGTTAGGTTCATTGGCCATGCTAAATTCTCCCTCAGTATACCCAAATAGGCAGTGGAGTGTGATGATTAAGGATTTTCGCAGTAACTTCATTACAGTGTTAATGTAAGTCTACTTGTGACACTAATAAATAAACTTAAAACTTGAAAACTTCAGGACTGTTAATTCCTCAGCTCAGCCTGGGGTCTCATTGCATCCTTGCATTGTGGTTCCATACCAGAAAACACTGTTGGTTTCTGATTGCCCCTGTTCCAGGTCTACAGTTCCTAACAGATTCTCTCTCTGCGTCTGACTCCAGTGGCTTACAAACATCAACACAACCTCTCTGTGAGAAATCACAAAGAACAGTGAAATTACAAATCCTTAACACAAATGTACTTCCATGCAGAGCTTATTTCCATAGCAGTCTGAAATGTTCCAGACAAAAATTCAAACCAATTATCTTTACCTTCAATATATTCCTTTGGTTCTGGGACCCAAATTAATGTATAAACATCTTATTGAGGCAACTAGACATCCTTCCTCTAACAAGAGCTCAGAGAGGAGTCTCCCATTGATAAAGTTTTCCCGTTTCCAACTGTGTTAAATAAACACAGACCAGCCTTTGATTTAACTTGCTTTTGGATTGTTAATCAACTTCTCAACAGGTATTTCCATTTATCTTGCATTCGAAATTTTCCATCCTCAAACTAAAATTTATATTTCTAAACATAAAAATCAGATATTCGTAACAGGAACTGGTGAGAAAGAAATGGACTGCATCATGTCCTTCACAGTTGAACGGTCCACTAATAACTGTTAAAACCCTGCAATTTATGTGGAGTTGGGTCAGGTTTTTCAAGAGTCATGGTTCATAGCTCTTCAAGAGAGTTGTGAACCTTAATCTGCATAAAGAAACATTTTAAAAGGCAAGTTCCAAAGGTCTGCCTCATGCCCCCATGCCAAACTCTAGCATTTACCCACCCCCTTGACTTTCAGGCCCCCCCATGCAGAGCTATAGCACTTCCATGTCTATTGACCGAACTATACACTGTCCAGAATTAATGAACTCCACAGTGAGAGATAGAAAGTGTAAAAAAGCATTGAAAAAAGTAATTCATTCATAACTTTCTTCTATGTTAAAAAATATCATTTCATTACAAGCTAATAAAAGTATCAATCATCCAGACATTTTAAAGCATTTTAAAAACACAAATTCTTTAAACCACTTAATGTTATGTAAACAAACATTTGTGAAATTGACAGCAGAGATAAGAGGCTGTGAAATGTCAATCAAATATTATTTGCTTTGGGGGCACAGGAGTTGCAATAAGAGTAAAGTTTTCTTGCTTCTCAGCCAAGCATACATAATGAGGTTTGGCTAAGAACCCAGACCTTCCTTTCTTGTCAATCATCATTTTCCTTCTCAATCCTTAAATCTCATTGGTTAAAAAGATAAACTGTTGGTCTCACTGGAGCAATATCCTAGGGCACAGATATGTTGCTCTGACATGAAGTAGCCCTATATAAATTGCAAATAAAATTACGAGCTGCAATGACATTTTCAATGTGGAAACAAGGAAATGGCAGCGACTTTGAACGAATGTTTTATATCCATCTTCAAGCATTCCAATCACAGTAGAAAATCAGGAAGCAAAGGGGAGGAACGTGCAGCATTATTAACACTATAGAAACAATACCAGACAAAATAATGGAGCTAAAGGCTGACTAGTTCCCTGGATCTAATAGCCTGAATACTAGAATCTAAAAGAAATGGCTGTTGAGCTTATGAGATTGCTTGTAATCTTCCAAAATTCCTTAGTTTCTGGAAAGGTCACAGTAGTTCGGAAAACTACAAATACAATGTCCCAATTCAAAAGGCAGGGAGATAGAAAGCTGAAAATTATAGGCCAGTTAGCTTAACATTTGTCGTTCTGAAATACTGGAATCCATTATTTAGGGATTAGTAGCAGGACATGCAGAAAATTATGATGCAATTGAGAGTCAACATGGTTTTACGTAACATTAGAACTAGGAAAAGGAATAGGCAATTTAACCTCTCAAGCTTGCTTTACCATTCAATACAATTATTGCAAATCTCATCTCAGCCTCAATTCCACTTTCCTGCCAATTCATCATAGCTTTTCAAATCCTTATTAATTAAAAATGTGTCCACTTCTTCGTTAAATTTACTCAATGTCCTGTCATCCACAATGCACTGGGGCAATGAATTCTACAGACCCTTTGAGAGAAGTCATTTTTGCTCTTCTATGTTTTAAATATGCCATCCTTTATTCTAAAACGATGACCTTGGGCCCTATTTTACCATTTTGATTCTAAGCGCTGGGCAGACTTGAAGTAGGAGCGTTTCAGATCGACTTTTAGATCCGTTTTCAGCCATGTGCACTGTATATGAAAAAGTATCAGCAATTCCAGTTTGTGCTGCAGAAGCCTATGGGCGGGGCTTAAAGTGCCTGAAATCCTCCAGCTCTGATTGGACCTTCAACCGCATATGTACAGACAGAAGAATGATAGAATTCAGCCCGCTGGGCACTTCACTCCCAGGCCGGATAATGCCTTCCTCTGGGCTTCACAGACATTGCCCCATCCCCCACAACATTACCGACCCCCTTACCCCGCCCAGCCCTCCACCACTTAGACCGATTGTGAGCCCCTGCCTCCACTCCTCACTGATCTCAGGCAGAGTGGCAGTGGATCCCTTTACTCCTCACTGATCACAGGCAGAATGGCAGTGGAACCACCTTATCCCTCACTGATCACAGGTAGAGTAGCAGTGGAACCCCTTCCCCCTCATTGATCTCAGACAGAGTGGCAGTGGACCCCCCGCCCCCTCTGTCACAATCTCAAGCAGAGAGCCATCGGACACTCAGCAGTTACCAATTATCTTTACCTTCTACATATTCCTTTGGTTCTGGGACCCAAATTAACATATAAACATCTTACTGAGACAACTAGGCATCCTCAGGCAGGAGTCTTCCATTGATAAAGTTTTCCCGTTTCCGATTGTGTTAAATAAACACTGACCAGCCTTTGATTTCACTTGCTTTAGATTTGTTAATCAACCTCTCAACAAGTGTTTCCATTTATCTTGCATTCAAAATTTCAGCAGTTACCTCCTCACTAACTGGAGCACCTGAATCTGACTTTTGTAGACCATGTCTGTTTTGCGCCAATTCTGTATGGACGAATGTGGGGATAAAGGGGGAAGTGCCAGTAATGTTGGGCGTCAGCCCATTAAGTCAATTTAAATACATGTGAATGTGCCCATTTCTGGCACGGTCCGGATCGTGGCCATTTTTGGCCTTGGTAAAGGGGGAACTGGCGCGGAGGTGGGCGCGGATCACTATTCATTTCACGCCTCATGTCCAAGTTTTTGCGTCTGAAAAGGGGTGCAACTTGATGGTAAAATCCTCCCACATCCATGAATCCAGAAAAAGGGAATAGAGTTTTAGAATGAGAGATTCTCCCATTTAAAATGGATATGATGAGACATTTCTTACCTGAGACTCATGAACATTTGGAATTCTCTATCCCAGACAGCTGGGAAGGCTGAGTGGTTGAATATAATAAAGGCTTAGAAGGACAGATTGCTGAATTATTTGGGAGGGGTAGTCAGTAGTTTTGGGGAACTCATAGAAAATGGAGTTGAAGACAAAATCAGATCAACTGTTGAATTGCAGAGCACTATTGAATGACCTACACAAGCTCCTATTATTCAGGTTGTCATGAATATAAATTATTTATTTTTATTCTGTCTACTAGAACATTATCATGTCCAGGCTGGATAAAAGGCGAAAGGGAGTATATGGTCCTCCAATGGGAAAGAAGTGTGTGATCTTTGTCGATGATATGAACATGCCGGCATTGGAAATATATGGTGCTCAACCTCCTATTGAATTGCTCAGGCAGTACTTTGATCATGGAAACTGGTAACTGTGCATTTTGAAGCCTAGCTAATATTTTGTTTGGAATGATTAATGCAGTTATTAAGATCACAGTTTCTGAAGAAAATCAAGTAGTTCATTTTCTAATGCGTCAGCAACCGTGCAGACAATACAAATCAGCATAAATACTTGGCATCTTCAAATGTTTAAACAAAAGTACATCTTTTACTTTTTTTAGCCATATTTTAACTCAAGCCTGACAGAGTTCAAAATGAAACTCCTTGTTTCTTTGTCAAGTGATTTGAGTCAGTTTATTTGCCCATGAAATAAAACCAATCATGATCACTCAGTGGTATAATACTGCACCACTGTCTTGTAAACAATATATTTTGAGGAAGAGGTGCCTCAGTGGACCTTAATGGCCTCAGTTGGTTACCCGCCAGTTGCAGGCATGCAGCTGTTTTAGCTATAACTCAGCCTCCTTCCAACTGACTTGGAGGTGGGATCGTGCCAGCAAAGCAGAGGGCTGGTTAGTGGCAGGAAATTCTGGATCTGTTTGCCTTCAGTAGGCTTTCAAAATTCTACCATGTGTCTCTGGAGGTCATTTTGTAAGTCTCATCATTTTTATTCATTTTCTATGTTCTAGGTATGATCTGAAAGACACAAGTAGGATCACGCTAGTTGATATACAACTGGTTTCAGCCATGGGCCCACCAGGGGGTGGTCGAAATCCTGTTACTCCTAGATTCTTGCGTCATTTTAATATTTGTACCATCAATACATTTAGCGATGAAACTATGGTCCGTATTTTCTCAAACATTGTAGCTTTCTACCTCCGCAACAATGAATTTCCTTCAGATTATTTTACCATTGGAAATCAGATTGTTAGTGCAACATTGGAGGTAAGTATTTTGGAAATGTTGTATCAAATCCTATTGCCCCTCCTTCCCTCCTCTTTTAGTGCCCCCATTTCCCTTCCTCCTTCAATCCCATCATTTCCTTATCCTTTGATAACCCATTGTCCGCTTCATTCAATCTCCATTATCCCCTCTTTCAATTTACCCATTATCCCCCCTCAATTAACTGTCATTGCTCCCCTCTTTCAATACACCCATTGCCTCTCCTCTTTCAACTCTGCCATTGTTCACATTTAAACTCTTACTGCATCTCATCCCTCCCCATTGTGCCCTCTGCATTTGAAGTTTTGTTAGACTTTTGTTATTTGGTGCAGTGTAGATGGATTTGGACAAACATCTCTTTTATCATATTTCAGTATTGAGGAAAATGTTAAGAGTCTATTACAATGGATGTGATAACAGGACATTTGGGAAACATCAACTGGATTAGACAAAGTCTGCAATGATTTATGAAAGGGAAATCATTATTTGACAAACCTGCTAGAATTTTTTGAGGACATAATATAGCAGTGTCAGGTAATCCAGCAGGATATTGATAGGCTGGTAGATTGGGCAGATAAATAAGTCATTTTGAGGCTGGATGCGGTGTGTCTGAAGATGACTGATCTAGCCAATTTGGGCACGGAACGTCCAGGCACGTATTGGGCAGACTTGTGTAGGTACTGTAGTTATTGCTCTGGACTTGCAGAGCTCGCATTTAAGTTGTGTTTCAGCGATACACCTTGCTTCATAAACTTGACAGCCCTTTGGGTGAGGCAGCGCCAGGTAGGATAGTTTTGTGCCAGTGTTTCCCAGGTGGTCATGTCAATGTCAAGCGACTTGAGTGTATCTTTGTAACATTTCTTCTGCCCTCCATGTGAGCATCTTGCAGCAGCAAGTTCCCTAAAAAGGAACTGCTTGGGCATGCGCTCATCTGGCATACGGATGACATGACATGCCTACCAGGTCTGTGCTCTCATTAGCAGCGTGTGGACTGATGATTAACTTGCTCTGGAGAGAACTTTGGTACTTTGTCTTGCTATCTGATGTGTAATATTCTGCAAAGACAAGTCATGTGAAAATGATTGAACTGTCTTGCATACCTTCGATACGCAGTCCACGTTTCATAGGGATACAAGAGGGTATTGCGTACAACGGCGCTATAGACCTTCAGTTTTGTTGCTGGGCTGATTTCTCGATGTTCCCAAACAGTGGAGCACAGTCTACCAAAAGCAGAACTTACTTTTGCTATTCTGCAGTTAACTTCTGTATCAATAGTCACTGCTTGGGAGAGGGTGTTGCCAAGATAAATGATATGACTGTAGTTTCTGTCCTTTGATTGTGATTATGGATTCTGTGTACGGTGCATGAGGAGCAGGCTGGGTGCATGACTTTGTCTTTTAAAAAGACATTAAAAAGACATAACTAGAATAGATAGGAAGAACCGTTGGATATGGTGCACAAAAGTGCACCATATTTTTAGAAAGTGCACAAAACAGGTTAGTGTGCACAATTAAAGAACATGGATTTGATAATAATATACTGGCATGATTTAGGATTGGTTAGCAGACAGGAAACAGAGTAAGAAGAAATCAATCTTTTTCAGAGTGGTAAGGGGTAACACAGGGATCAGTGCTTGGACCCCAGCTATTCATAGTAGATATCAATAATATAGATGAGAGAGATAAATGTAATGGGGGCGACTCTCCCAGCCTGCTGCGCTGCAAGAACACAATTGACCTGCCAGGCTGGAGTCAGAGCAGAGAGGTCCTGAATTCCAGTGATCAGAGGCTGGGGAGAATTGGAAGTGCAGCATTGCAGGAGTTGGCCAGTGATTGATGCAATATAACACGGATACGTGTGAAGTTATCGGTAGGAAAAATAGAATGACAAAGTATTGTTTGAATGGTGACTGACCTGGAAATGTTGATATACAAAGGGACCTAGGTGTCCTTGTATAGAACAAAGAACAAAACAGCATGGGAAACAGGTCCTTTGGCCCAACGAGCCTGTGCCGCCACCCCGATGTTCCCACCTCTACCCGTGATCCCTGTCCATGTTTATAGATCCAAGGATTAAAAACCAAATTTGAGACAATTTAGGGAGAATTTGTTTTGCCAATTAGCCTAAGATAACATCTTTGGGATGTGGGAGGAAACTGGAGCACCTGGAGAAAATCCACACAAGCATGGGGAGAATGCACAAACTCCCACAGACACAGGCCCAAATCCATGAATCTGCACAGCACAGAGATAGTCACTGAGCTGTCGTGTTGCCCATCAAATAGTCCAGGTCAAGCGTACACATCGTGAAGCACTAGGATACGGTCAAAAAAAACCCAAGAGCAGCCCTCTCATGACCCATCGCGTGTATGCCCCTTGTTAGACGACAAGGTGGACCAAAGCACCGTAGGATAAAAACAAGTACATCAATATCATCATCTATTTACACACTTCCCAGGGACTCCCAAGGCTCATGATCCCTATTTTAAATCAGTTTTCTATACCCCTCCATTCTCATTCTATTCATGTGCCCATCTAAGTATTTCTTAAATAACTCCAGAGTGCCTGCCTCCACCACTTTACCCCCACCATCCTCTGTGTGAAAAAACTCCCTCTAGCATCCAAATTATACCTTACCCCCCCTCACCCTAAGCCTGTGGCCCCTCCTGCTATTCGAGTCCATCCTAGGAAAAAGATTAACCCTGTTTACTCTATCTATACCCCTCATAATCTTGCACACCTCTATTAGATCTCCTCTAAGTTTACATCTTTCTAAGGAAAACAGTCCCAATTTGCCTAACCTCTCCTCGTAAATCAGATCTTCCATACCAGGCAGCATCCTGGTAAACCTCCTCTGCACTCTCTCCAGAGTCTCCACGTCCTTCCAGTAGTAAGGCGACCAGAACTGGACGCAGTATTCCAAATGAGGTGTAACCGACGTTTTATACAACTGCAACATTAAAGGCCAGCTCTTGTAATCTATACCCCTTCCTATAAAGGCTAGCATACCATATGCTTTCTTCACAACCTTCTCCACTAGTCAATGAAAATAAGAATGGAGCAACGCAAGCAATTAGGAAGGCACATGGTATGTCAACCTTTGTTGCAAGAGGATTTGAGTACAAGAGCAAAATGTCTTACGGCAGCTTTATAGGACTTTGGTGAGACCACACAATCCAATGTTGGTCTCCTTAGCTCAGAATTGCCCTGGAGGAAGTGCAGTGAATATTCACCAGATTGATCAGGGTAGCAAGGTTATCATATGGGGAGTGATTGGGTGAACTAGATCTATATTCGCTGGAGTCCTATATTCACTGGAGTTTAGAAGAATGAGAAGGAATCTCATTGAAACGTATAAAATTCTGACAAGGCTGGATATACTGGCTGCAGCATTTCCCCTAACTGGGGTGAGGTCTAGGACAAAGGTCACAGTCTCAGGATATGGGTGCACCTTTTTGGATTGACTTGAGAAAAAAATCGCCTCTCAGACGGCAATAAACCTGTTAAATTCTCTGTCACAGAAGGTTGTGGAGGCCAAGTCACTGAATATATTTAAGAAGGAAATAGATTTCTAGAGAGTAAATGCATCAAGAGAAATGGGGAGAGATAGAGATAGAGGATCAGCCATGACCATATTGAATGGTGAAGGAATCTTTAAGTGCTTCTTTGTTTCTAAGTATTCCAGGTTTGATCTCAAAAAGTCTTGCAGAATTTCAGAAAGTCTTCTCTGTTTGTCTACTTCAATCCCTTGGGAATAAATACCAATATGCCATTTGCTCTTCTATTGGATTGCTGTATCTGCATATTAACTTTCTGTGTTCCTTGTATGAATATCATCTACTGAACCTCTTTCCACACTAACATGTTAAGTCCTGAAATTGAACAAGTTTAAGTTGTACCTATCTGGTAGATAATGAATTAATTACATAATTTGAGAATAAAAATTAAGATAAGAACACTATATTGTTCCTGTGTTTGAATCATATTATCCTTGCATTCTATTCCAGGTGTATAAAAAAGCCATTGAAAATCTACTTCCTACACCTACAAAATCCCACTATACCTTTAACTTGCGAGATTTCTCACGGGTTATTCAAGGCTGTTTGCTTATGAAGAAAGAGTCAGTTGAGAATAAGCGTGTGCTAGTTCGTCTGTTTGTGCATGAGGTCTTCCGTGTATTTTATGACCGCTTGGTGGATGATCTGGATCGAACTTGGTTATTTGATCTGACGAAGACCATCGTGAAGAGTCATTTCAGGGAGAATTTTGATTCCATATTTGAGCATTTGACACATGGCAGTGGACATGTGAGTCTGATTTCTTATTGAATTTGAAAGTTAAATTTCTGGTTACTTAAAGTTCTGTTTTAAGTATTCTCACTGTACTACATTGACCTCTTATTATAATGCACTTTGACTTAATTGTCTCTTATATAATACTGTTTGCAGCTTCTTTTGTAAATGGGCAGCACGATGGCACAGTGGTTAACACTGATACCTTATAGCACCAGAAACCCAGGTTTGATTCCTGGCTTGAATCGCTGTCTGTGTGACATCTACACATTCTCCCCTTGTCTACATGGGTTTGCTCAGGTTTCCTCCCAAAGTCTGAATGACATATGCGAGTTAGATGCATTGGCCATGCTAAGATTTTCCTCAGTGTACCTGAACAGGCACTGGAGTGTAACGATTAGGGGATTTTCACAGTAACTTCATTGCAACGTTAATGTAAGCTTACTTGTGATACTAATCAATAAAACTTTTTAAAAATATAGATATTCAGACATTTAACTACAAGGACAGAATTTTACAGTAAAATTTGGGCCTGATTCGGAACAGGGTAAAATCCTGAGATATTTGGCTCCATCTGTGAATTCCCGTGCCCTTGTAAGCTGCAGTGAGTTTTATGATCTGGAATTTACTGCTGTAAAATATGGTGAAAGCAAATTCAATAATAACTTATAAAAATGAATTAAATATATGTTTAAAAAGGAACAAATTGTAGCAGTTTGGGTAAAGTCCAAAGTAGTTGGATTGGTGAATAGCTCTTTGAAAGAGACACAATATACTATATCACTAATAGTATTTGAGTTATTTATAAATTAAGTAAAAAATATATGGAGCTAAGTGCAACGAGGAAGATTGCTTTGCACATAATGCCTTCATGGTTGAGTGTGGATCAACTCTTTGTGGAGAAGTTTTCACATTCCAATATTTTTTGCAGTACTCATACAATATCTGATCAGATAAACCTCAAAATTCTTTGAGCAATTTGTTTTCACAATGAACCCGATTTTACCATCAAGTTGGGCCCGTTTTTGAGTGCTGAAACATGGTAGAGTTAGGCGTGAGGTGAATTGCACAATCCATGACCACCTCCATGCCCATTTCCTCCTTAACTATATGCCTAAAATGGCCAGTTTGAAACTAGCTCAATGGTAATTTAAATGCATTTGCACGCATTTAAACTGAGTTAATGGGCCAGACAACAAATTGCCGGTAGTTCTCCCTTTACTACCCATGTTCGCCTGTCTAGTTTCAGTGTGAAACAGACATGGTCCACAAAGATCCAGTTCGGGCACCCCAGTTTCTGAGGAGACAAGTTCAGAATTTCTGGCTGTTTTCTGATTCATATTGCCGGGGTGG
This sequence comes from Sphyrna mokarran, assembly GCA_024679065.1. Lineage (NCBI taxonomy): Eukaryota > Metazoa > Chordata > Chondrichthyes > Carcharhiniformes > Carcharhinidae > Sphyrna > Sphyrna mokarran. The sequence goes on from JAGIQG010000003.1 coordinate 110,205,421, forward strand.
GGGGTGGGGGAGGCATTATCTGCCCCAGGAACCATGTGACAGGGGAACATTTTTCTACTTTTTTTTACTGCGCATGCTCAGTTGTAGGCTGTGATCAGAGCTGCAGTGTTTCAGATGCAATAAGCCCCACCCCACAGGCTTTTGCAGAGCAATTCAGAATCACTGCTTTTATTTCAGGCAGAGTGCACATGCAGGCGCCAGAGGACAGATCTAAAAGTCAGATCTGATATACTCCCAGATTCAGCACTTAGGGCCCTATTGTATCATTGTGTTGCACTTGTTTTTGGGCGCAAAAAACATGATAAAGTTGGCTGTGAGGCCATTAACGTGACTGATCTGCTTCTGCACAGATGGCCACTTTATCGAGGCCCGGGAATGGCCGCAATCCAATTTGCGCCCAAAACAGATGAAATGGTGATTTAAATGCATTTAAATTAAATTAATGAACTGCCGGTTCAATTTTATCAACAATTCCCCCTTTGCCATTGCCAATCCAGAATCGCGCCAAAATGAACATGCTAAATAAAAGTCTGAACTGGATGCTCCAGCTGCTGAAGAGATGAGTTCAGAGCTTCCAATGGCTCTCTGACTCAGATTGGTGGTACGGAGGGGGAGGGAGACAGGTCAGATCACTCTCTGTTTGGAGGTTGGCGGAGAGAAGTGAGGCCAGATTATTCTCTGAGGCGGAGGGGGGATGCGGAGATGGGGGACTGAAGACAGATCGTTGTCTATTTGGGGTGGGGGGGAATCGCTGTCTGGTGGGGGGCAGGAAAGACTGATTGTTGTCTGGTTGGGGGGAGAAGGAAGGCAGGCCAGATCATTCTCTGGTGAAGGGATGGGGAGGGAGGAAAAGGCAGGTCAGATGCTTCTCTGCAGGAGGGAATGAGGCCAGATCATTCTGTTGGATGGGATGAGGAGTGAGGCCAAATCATTCTTTGGGGGGAATGGAAGAAGTGAAGTCAGATCATTCTCTTAATGGGGTGGGGGGGGTGGTGGTGTTGGAGCAATGAGGCCACATCATTCTCTTGGAGGCGGGAGAGTGAGGCTTGATCATTTTCTGGGGAGAATGAGGGGAGTGAGGCCAGATCATTCTCATGGTAAGGAGAAGGTAGGCGGGTAAGATGTATATTTGGGTGGGACATTTATGTATGTGGAGGCCATTGCTCCTACTTTTCGCTCCTGGGTGCTTTCTCTGCTTTCTGCAGTCCAGGAGCGATCTGACATACTTTCTCAAATTTTTTTCTAACTGCGCTTGTGCAGTTCAGATCTCCGATCGTTTCGGGCATGCTAAGGCCCGCTCACAGCGTGAACAGGATCCGTGATTTTTTTTTCAGATTAAGTATGTATGAGGGTGCCTGAAAGCGGATTTCCCAGTCAGATTTGAATTGCGTCCAGATTCAGCACTTAGAATGAAAATGGTAAAATGAGGCCCTTAGAATCAAAATGATAAAATCGGGTCCAGTGTTTCTGGATTTTGTGTGCTAATTCAAAAATTTATTTTACCGTAGGTCACTGAAGAGGATATGAGAAGCCTGTTGTTTGGTGACTACATGAATCCTGATTTGGAAGGAGATGAACGATTGTACGCAGAGGTTCCTTCAGTTAAAGAATTTAATGAGGTGGTTGTGACTTGCCTAGATGAATATAATCAGACCCATAAAACCCAGATGAATCTAGTTATATTCAGGTACTTTTTCCCTTTTAATATTTTCCCTAATGTATAGTAAATATAATATTTAGCTTTTGCTTGAGGTATTTGAGGGCATGTTGAAACAAGTTGCCTAATAACCACACCCCACTTCTTACTATCTGATGAGATCAGAGTAGAAGATTTTTGGGTTCCTTTTTAGATGAGCTATTTTTCTTTTTCCTAATTCAATATTTGCCAGTCTTACTTTTCTCTTCACTCCCACTTTCAACGTGTTATATTTGGCCAGGATCTCGCTTAAAGATGTAATCTAAAATGGATTTTGCATCCTTTTTTTTAAATTTGATTATATTCCCTGTAATTGTTCTCTTATCATTCAAGGGATTCTTGCTTTGATTCTCTTACCTTTCATCCTTGTTGGAATGTAATTACCCTGTGCTTGAAGCATATCCTCCTTAAAGTTCATCCACCCCACCCCTGATCACCCCCTGGGACATCACCCCCTACCCCCCCTACTCCCCACCATCAATCATCGCTCCGGACATTGCCCACCCCACACTCCTGGTCAATCCCCATCCTCTTAAATCACTGTGACAGTCAATGCCAACCATACCTCCAGCCTGCCCTTCACCAGTGCAGAATACCCATCTCCCTCCCTCTCCCATGGAGCTCCTCTTTGCATGTTCTATCATGGCTTCAATCATCCCCCCCTCTTGGGTCTGTCCTCTTCAGGACCTATACCCTTGGCACTGCCTAATGCCCTGTGGGAAGTGCCAGGGTGGTGCTTTCCCATGTTCACTGCCCACCCTGCTCTTGAACACTCAGGGGGCTTCAAAGGCCTTCATTCCAACCGGTGAGACCATAATGTCTGGTCTGCTTTGATTGGGACTATACATGATCCTCACCAGTGAGGACCTCAAACGGTGAGCAGATAAGTGCAAGTGAGCCCAGACAATAGTGTCCAGGACTCCAGGAGATTTTCACAATAGTTTCATTGCAGTATTAATTGTTACTAATAAATAAACTTGTAAAACTTCTAATTATATTTAAATTAGATAATGCATATTTAAATCAGCTTCATGCCCTTTATGAGCATGAAGCTGGTTTTGCCAACAAAACGGGGTCAATAACATCACAAGAGATGAAAATTTGAGCATGAACCCAATTTTATGCTTCTCACCCAATGCTACTGGCTCACCACATTGATCATCGGTGGAACAGGCCAGTAAGGTCACTCCCCTCTCCTTGTGTTTTTGGAAATACAGCAGTCAGGTCTGCTTCCTCTTTTTCTCTGCCAACATGCTCCCTTGTTCTTTCTCTCATTATATTTTAACTGCTTTATGAGCTGCTATAGATGATAAAAGTCAAATTTACATTTTCTGCTAGGTATGTGTTGGAACATTTGTCCCGGATCAGTCGAATACTGAAACAGGCAAGAGGTAATGCTCTCCTGGTGGGAGTTGGAGGAAGTGGCCGTCAATCCATGACTCGTTTGGCCACATCAATGGCTAAAATGATTATCTTTCAGCCCGAAATCTCCAAGAGCTATGGAATGAATGAATGGAGAGAGGATTTAAAGGTAACATTTATTTTTTTTCAAACTGTTTAAAATCACTGCTGATTCACAGTAATAAATTTACCTCTATTTTATCACTGAAAATATGCAACTTTTTTTTGGCAGCATTTGCTTCGAAGTGCAGGAATGAAAGGTCAGCCCACAGTGTTCCTCATTACTGACACACAAATTAAAGAGGAAGCATTCTTAGAGGATGTAGACAGTTTACTCAATACTGGTGAAGTGCCAAACCTCTTTGCGCCTGATGAAAAACAAGAGATCATGGAGGTGTGAAACATCTTTGATTCAAATTGTGCAACTGTACATCATGAAATGTAAAAATGCTTACAATCAGACTATAGGTTTGAAATGGATGGCATTTGGTTTAATACATGGATAAAAGCAAAATGCTGTGGATGCTGGAATCTGAAACAAAAACAGAAAATGCTGGAAAATCTCAGCAAGTCTGACAGCATCTGTGGAGAGAGAAAATAGAGCTTGTGTTTCGAGTCCAGATGATCTTTTGTCAGAACCAAGGGGTTTGCGGGGTGGAGGGCGAGCAGCTGTAAATGGAAATGTAAATGAGGATGAAGAAGGCTGAGAAAGGTGCTAACCAAGAGGTGTGTGGAGGTGGTGGTGGGGGTAAGGGGGCAGCAAGATGGAGAGCCAGAATGGAGAAGTGAAAAAATAGAAGTGAGAAAGAAGGATGATAAAAATGAATGACTGAGATGAAAAGAAGAAACAAAATGAAATAAAATAAGTGGAGAAGGGTAAAGGTGGAGGAAAGGGTTCATGTTCTGAAGTTGTAGAACTCAATGTTCAATCCGGAAGGTTTAGTACATAGTCGTATGTAGTTGTACTTCAATCGAAAAGCATAATTTTGCAACTGTACTATAGATCAGAGGATAATATTTTCCTCCAGAATAAACCATTTGTGCAAGGTGCAAACTCTTGTGTAAGTGAATTCAGGAGCCCAGCCTGAAATAAATCTTGATAGTAACAAAAAAAAATTTCCAGAAGTTAGTTGAAGGATGTTACATGGGAAATAAAAGGAGATGCAACTAATTGAATAGTTCTTCAAAGAACAAGCACATGCATCATAGGTTGAATTTTGTATTACGATTAGGATTATTATTAATTCCATGAGATTCTTCACATTGAGCAGATACGGTTATAACAGCATCAATTCCATTCACAAACCATATTCAAATTTTGAGAATGTTATAATTTGAAAAAGCAGTCTGTCTTATTTTCTTTAGAAAGCAATCTCTTTAAATCAGGCATATTACATGATTATATACAAACATGAACAGGAGTAGGCTTAGTCCATTTCAGCCCTCGAGCCTGCTCCGCCATTCAATAAGGTCACTGTTGATCTGACTGTGATCTCTGAATGTTCCACATTCCTGCATAGCTCCAAGAGCCTTTAACTCGCTTGTTAGTCAGAGTGTATCAACCTTAAAAAGTATACAATAACTCTGTCTCCACTGCTTTCTGGGGAAGGGAATTCCAAAGACTAACAGCTCTTTGAGAGAAAAAAAATTGTCCTTATCTCAGTTTTGAATGAGAAACACCACATGTGAAAATCTCCTGGTCACCACACTCTGGTGCACTGTTCGGCTACACTGAGGGAGAATTTGGCATGGCCAATCCACCCAATGTACACATCTTTGGACAGTGGGAGGAAACTGGAGGAAACATACGCAGACATGGGGAGAACGTGCAGGCTATACACAGACAATGACCTAAACTGGGAATTGAACCTGGCGCTGTGAGACGGCAGTGCTAAGCACTGTGCCACCTTACCACCCTGCTTACTTTCCTACCTATCATTGCATCATCAGCAAACTTAATCATTTACTTGATCCCTTTATCCATTGATATAAATTGTAAATAATTGATGCATGGGGTACCCCATTTGTCACATCTTGCCAACTCAACAATGACCCATTTATGTCTACTCTCCGTTAGCTAACTAATCCCCTAGAATGTTAATATATTACCCTCTATATAAGCTCATATTTTGTGTATTGTCCTTTGATGTAACACTTTTTCAAATACCTTCTGGAAATTTAAGAATCAACGTTTCCATGGGTTCTCTTTTATCCAGGTTGCTTGTTATTTCCTCAAAGAATTCCACTAAATTAGTCAGACGTGATTTCCCTTCACAAAAACATATTGACTCTGCCTGATTGCATTTAGATTTTTTAAATGCCCTGCTGTAGCCTCCTTAAAAGTAGATTCTAGCAATTTCCCAATGACAGATGTTAAGCTAACTGACCTATAGTTTCCTCTTTTCTGCCACTTTAAGTAACAATCCTCACTGACCTCTAACATTGATAGTTCTAGAATTTGTGGACCTCATTAGCATGAACCAAACAAAGTAAATGCCACTAAATGTTCCTTCCAATCTGTGAAGATTTCAAATTGTGACTTGACAAAGCATTCTCTGTTGGCTCCTTTCTATATTCTTGGTCATTTAAAAATGCACGATTACCATCCTCATTCAAAGTAAATAGGCTGTTGGATCCACAAATTAATCAATCACAATGTACAATGCTGGCACAACCCTTAAGATTGTGATTCAAGGAATTTCAGGGCAGTGCATTTAGATAAGAAAGCAGTAATATTTGATGACCATAGAAGTAAATTTTTAACAGCATTTGGTAATAAATTTCATTTTAATTTCATAGGGTGTCCGCGTGGCAGCTCAAGCGGGAAATAAAAATGCCGACTTCAGTCCTCTAGCTCTCTTTGCTTTCTTTGTGAGTCGCTGCAGGGAGAACTTACATGTTGTTGTGGCCTTCAGCCCCATTGGAGATGCTTTCCGAAATCGTCTGAGACAATTCCCTTCGCTCATTAACTGTTGCACTATTGACTGGTTCCAGGTATGTTAAATATTTTTAATGTTAGATATTAATATGGATATATCTTCAGATAGAGGTGGTATAGAAGAGATTTTCTAGAATTATAGTAAGAAGTCTCACAACACTAGGTTAAAGTCCAACAGGTTTATTTGGAAGCACAAACTTTCAGAGTGCTGCTGCTTCATCAGGTGATGGAGGTAGGTTCACAAACAAAGCACAAATAGGCAAAGACATAATTACAGATTGGAATGTGAAAAATGTTGAAACGCATATTTTTATAGGTAATCAAGTCTTTACAAATACAAAGAGTGCGCGGATAGAGGGATAATCACAGTCTAAAGATGTGTGAATTATCTCAAGCCAGGACAGCTCATAGGATTTTGCAATGGTGGTGTGGTGGGGGTTACAAGTAATGTGACATGAATCCAAGATCCTGGTTGAGCCGTCTTCATGTGCTGAGTTTCAGTTTCTGCTTGGTGATGCTGTGATGTGTGTCTTGAAAGCCGCCTTGGAGAATGCTTACCCAAAGATTGGAGGCTGAATGCCCTTGACTGCTGAAGTACTCCCCAACAGGAAGGAAACATTCCTGCCTAGTGATTGTTGCACAGTATCTGTTCATCTGTTGTCTTGGTGTCTGCATGGTCTCACCGGTGTACCAGACCTTGGGACATCCTTTAGTGCAATGTATGAGATAGACTTTGTTGGCCAGTCAAATAAGTATGTATCGTGTCCCTGGTGGGTGGTGTTCTCACATATGATGGTGGTATCCATGCCCATGATCCATCGCATCTTGAGAGATTCCTGTAGCAGGGCTGTGTAGTGTCTTGGTCACTGTTCTCCTAAAGGCTGGGTTGTTTGCTGCATACCAAAGATCTGCACAGCGCTCTGAAAGCTTGTGGCTGTCTTCTACTTAAACAATGTGCTTTGGTCTGCTTTGTTGTCTGACAAGGAGCATACACGCAATGAGTCGTGAGAGGGCTGCTCTTGGATTTTTCGAGACTATCCTAGTGCTTCTTGTTGTTAGTGTGCGCTTGACCTGGACCATTTGATGGGCAACATGACAGCTCAGTGACTATCGCTGTGCTGTGCAGATACATGGATTTGGGCCTGTGTCTGTGGGAGTTTGCGCATTCTCCCCGTGCTTATGTGGGTTTTCTCTGGGTGCTGCGATTTCCTCCCACATCCCAAAAATGTGCTCTTAGGCTAATTGGCAAAACAAATTCTTCCTAAATTGTCTCAACTTTGGTTTTTAACCTACAGATCTATAAACATAGACAGGGATCACGGGTAGAGGTGGGAACATGAGGGTGGCAGCGTGGGCTCGTTGGGCCGAAGGGCCTGTTTCCCATGCTGTTTTGTTCTTTGTTCTTTGTTCTACTAAATAAACCTGTTGGACTTTAACCTAGTGTTGTGAGACTTTTTACTGTGCTTACCCCACTTTAACACTGGCATTTCCACATCATAGTTTGCTGCAAACAATGGTCTGTTTGAGGTTGCGCGATTGTTTGAAGGCAAGTAATGGGGGTGTGGGGATGGCCCTGGCGAGATGTTTGTTATCATTGATGACATTAGACTTCAAAGAAGGTGTAGTTTCTCCGCTCTGGAGATAATACTGGACGATGAAGAGTATCTGTTGGGCATGTCCCGTGTTTGTCTTTAAGGAAGTTGGTGCAGTTTTTCGCTGTGGCATGTCGGAATTGTCAATTGATCAGCCAAGTGCCATATCCTTTTCTTACAAGGGTGTCTTTCAACATTTGTAGGTGTCTGTTGGATTCCTTCTTGTCTGAGCAGATCCTGTGTATACAGAGAGTTTGTCCATAGGGGACGACTTCTTTAACATGTTTAGGGTGGAACCTGGAGGAGTGGAGCATCATGAAGTTATCTGTAAGCTTATGGTAGAGTGAAATGCTGAGGTGTTGGTCCCTAATGGAGATGCTGTGTCCAAGAATGCAAATTATTCTGGAGAGTAGTCCAGGATGAGTCTGATGGTGAGATGGAACTTGTTGATGTCCTAATATAGTCTTTTCATTGATTTTTCACTGTGAATTCAAAGGAAGAAAATGTCATTGATGTATCTGGTGTATATCATCAGTTGAAAGTCCTGTGCAGTGAAGAGGTCTTGCTCGAACTTGTGCATGAAGGTATTGGCACATTGATGTGCAAATTTTGTCCTATGGCTGTTCCGTGCGTCTGGATGGAGAACTGGTTGTCCAAGGTCAAGATCTTGTGATCCAGGATGAAGCGGATGAGTTGTAGAATTACATTTGGAGATTGGCAGTTGTCGGTGTTGAGTACTGAGGCAGTTGCAGCAATGCTGTCATCATAGGGAATGCTGGTGTAGAGTGGCAAGATGTCTGTTGTGTCGAGGAGCATACCTGGTTCAACTGGTCTGTGGCTTCTGAGTTTCTGTAAGAGGTGTGTAGTGTCGCGACAGAAGCTGGGAGTTCCTTGTGCGAAGGGTTTCAGGATGCCTCGATATAGCCAGAGAGTTTCTCACGCAGGGTCCCATTGCCTGATATGATGGGACAACCGGGTGTGTTGGCCTTGTGGATCTTTGGGAGGCAGTAGAGATCTCCAACATGAGGAGTACTTCGGATGAGACTATGTCGGGTGCTCTGAACGCCTGGACCAAAGGTTTTGATCGAACAGTTGAGTTGGCAGATGTGTTCTTTGGTTGGATCAGCAGGTAACTATTGGTAGCGTTCCTGGTTGTTCAGTTGTCAGAGATTATTTTACTCAAGACAATGTTTTGTATTGTATTTGATAAATACTCAATAACAAGAGTGCATTAAGATTGGTGAGTTCTCCTCACAAGCAAGACCAATTATTATGCTGAAGCAGCTAACCAAAGTTCCTAGGATACAAAGTTAATTTGTGTGCTGCTGTTTTCCAAAGCTGTATGCTGAAATAGCTCTGCTTGCATCCAAAGAAGTTGAAAGATGAACATGCCATGAAACACATAAATAATTTAACTGGTTAACAAATATTTAGAGAATGCCTTCCTTATTCAGTCCTGAAACTACAAGCAAGGCGGACTCTATTCTGGGACTCAACAAGTTGCAGCTTTGTGCTCAGGCAAAGTTGTGGAAGCATAATAGTGAGTTACTGGAGTGAGGTTTCTGATTATCACAGAGAAGTAGAGTTGCATAACATTGCATAAATATGTGGGCAATTGTAGTAGTGCCACTTGCTCTGCTGAATGCACAGGACGGGAAGGAGAATTTGTTAGGGAAAATGTAAAGGGCAAGAGAGACCATGTAATGAGGCTTTTCTTCAATTGAAGGAAATTACCTCAACATGGATTTAGCATCTCCTAATTATGTCTAATTCAGACAAGTCCTCTTGGAAGAGCTGAGGGACAATATCTAAGATGTACAGGTTAGATGGATTGACCATAGCATAAGGGACATTAGCAGGGTAAATATGTGAGGTTACAGGGATAAGACCTGGCTGAAATTGTTACTCGTGCAGAGTCAATGGGCCAAATGGCCTTCTCCTACACTGTAGGAATTCTATTTTATTATTCTATGATCAAGGACATGCAGAGTAGCAGTAGTGGAAGGACCAGCAAGACCATGCTGCTTGATGCTAATGTACTCACAGGACAAAACCTCAGTACCCTTCATTATCTGTTGGAGTATAGATTGCTGGACTATAAGCCTGTATGTTTAGTCATGGACTGAGATATGAATGCATAATGGCAGCTGACTGTACTATTAGTGTCCCAGATCAGAATCCCAAGTATATTATGAAGACAGAATAGACGCCAACTATTTTTCTATCTTGACACAAATGTGAGGAAGGATATTTCTTAATGGGAATGATTCCTCTGACAAACTGGATCTTTTATAGTGAAACAAACTTTATTTAATAACACAATTTAAATATAACTTTAACAAAAGAAGCAGCTTAACCATTAACAGTTGAACAATATTTAAAAATGAAAGGAAGCAACTTTAGTCTATAGCTTATGACTGTTCCAGTTCGAAATAAGTCCCAACTATATCTACTTTTAAATAAATACAACTAACAAACCCAGTCATACTTTCCTTCACAGAGAGATAGAAGCCTCGAAAATCTTTCTGTCTTCAACCAGGCTATAGCAACTGACTATTTTCTGCAAATGTTTTTCTTTTCCCTCTGCTATAGAACTAGTTCTGCACAATAACCTCATCACTTCATGACCTTGTCAATCACTCTAATCAGAAATTCTAGAAGTCTAACTCTAAATAAACAGAAGTCTAACTCTAAATAAACACTTGCAAGGTTGAAGTGAGTAATTATCCTGCTCTCTAAAAATCTGAGCTGCATTCCCTCCAGACATACTGACTGCCTAGTGTAAGGCTGAATTTTTTAACATTCTTCTTAAACATAATATATATCAATTGCACTACTATCATCACCTTACCTTAATGGAGCAAATGCAGCCTGATTGGCAGCAGCCAAAGTCTGCATGCCAGTAGCAAGGGAACTCACAAACTCTCCCTTGTATTCCAATGCAGCACTGATACTCCAACAATACTGCAGTGGCAGCTGAGAAAGCAGTTAGCAGACACTCCATCATGGGCCAATCTGACAATGCTCCATGAAATTGCTCACCACTTTCCTAGTGAACAGGATGGGTTCCAAGCTCTGCCTTGGTAGAAGTAGACTCATCCATTCACCTAGACAGTGACTGGGGGCTATTTGGAAAAACTGTCAATGCAACAAGCATCTTAGTGTGCCTATTCATTAGTTTTTTCTGAGTATGATCCACCCAATGATGTCCTCATCTGAGTTCTCTCCAATAGAACTGATGTGCCAGTTCACTCTCCAGGAGGTTTGTATTAAAGCTTCACTATCCCACTGACCTAACTACAGGCCACTCATGCTCTGTAATTCAGCCTGTGGAATCTTCCTGTCCCACCTGCCATGGGCGGACCTTGAGCTACCAGCTATCTGACCGTACAGAAGCATAAGGAGAGGTAGGACATAGGGAACAGGGTTTGGTGAAGTAATCAGGAGGTCTGTCACTCCATCAGCAGTTTGTATTTCATTGTGCTTTGAGGATTAGGATTAAATTAAGAACTTCAGAAATTTACTGCCAGCCAGGATGGCCTGTGCTGCATTGAATGTGCCAGGCTGCATTGCACTGCAGCCATTGATCCAGTTGATCATCCCCTCCAGGATGATAAAGGAATATATCCGTCCTGACCAGTATCAGTTCTCTGGCTTTCATCTGTTTTGTATCACTTTCACCTGCAAGTGAGAGGACAAAATGTCTTTAACTTTCAGTAAGTTTGGTTGAGGTATGTGTATGCCTGGTAAGATCTAAAGGTATGTGTGAGTGAGCTGCAGTGTAAGGATGTTAGGAATTCATGAAACTCACAAATTATGTCAATGTGTGGCTGAAGTTTTTGGTGGGCATATTTCAGAAGTGTTGCAAATTATTTTGGGTGTAGCTATGGTTTGACATTAAATTTAATATTAACCAGCTAAGTATTATTAACTTTATGGAGTAAACAGCGCAACCCCAGTCTTATGCTGTGGTGACACCAAATGCAAATTCTAGGACAATGTATTTTAAAGTTAACGGGATGAAGTTTTACAACATTGCAGAACAGTTAGGTCTTCGTAAACAATTAGGCTTTGGAGGTATATCAGAAGCCTTAGACCAAAAAAGTAAAAATTCTAATATGATCTTTATACATTTCAAAATCCGGTAATTTTATGCATTTCCTATTGTCACTGCATTCCTTTTCGGGTAACAACAAATAAACATTATTTCTTACTTAAATATTTGATTTTCTTCGACAGCCATGGCCTGAAGATGCACTTGAACGAGTTGCAAACACCTTTCTTGAAACTCTGGAACTGACAGATTTTGAACGTAAAGAAGTTGTTCCTATTTGTAAATTCTTCCACACATCTGTAATTGCGCTATCAACAAAGTGAGTTGGCAATATTAGATTGTATATTTGATATCTGTTCACAAAATTCAACACACCTTCAGCAGTTTCATATTAGAAAAGCAAAATGATTAATTCAAGTGAGTTGAAAGCTTTAGGTTTCCAGAAAATAAATTGGACAGATTTTAAATGGCCAGGTAGGAATGGAAAACACAATGAATCATGACAGAGGCTTATCTCTAGCTCTTTTTTTAACCAATGCTGTTTTTCAAATGAAGGCAGCCTAGATGCCCATTTATAACTATTTCAGGAATGCAAGGAGCTGATGTGATGTTATCGCAAGGGATTGCAATATATGCCAATCCTATTGAGCTACTGCCATTCACACTGATTGGCAAGAAAACAGACTATAGGAAGTCCAAGGCTAGTTGAAGCCCCTATTCAAATAGTCCACCAATCTTTTTGAAATAGGCAGGATGTGGCAGCAAGAGCTTCACAGACTCCTGTACAAAGGTATATCCACAGAGAACCACATACTCTTAGCTAATGTAGTCACAGAAATAATTACATGCCTCCTCGTAGACAACAAAGTTCTTATGCCACAGGCTGCAAAGCCACTGAAACTGGAATTAGACTCCATAAGCTTGATTTTACAGGGCATTGTGGTCCATGTAATTTAATGATGAGAGCAATGTTAATTGCTACAAGGCAAGACTTCCACTCCCTATTTCAAAATCACAACATGGTTACAACACAAGAGGAGATTGTTCTGTCCTTTAGCTCTCCAAAGGAGCAATTTATCTTGGTTCCCCTCTTTTCTCCTCATATTCATTCTTTTCAGGTATTAGAGTCATAGGGGTTTGCAGCATGGAAACAGACCCTTCGGCCAACTTGTCCATGCCATCCCCTTTTTTAACCACTGAGTTATTTCCAATTGCCCACTCTGGGCCCACATGCCTCTATAGCCATCTTACCTACATAACTGTCTAAAAGCTTTTTAAAAGAGAAAATTGTACCCACCCCTATTACTATCTCTGGCAGCTTGTTTTGGACACTCACCACCCTCTGAGTGAAGAAATTGCCCCTCTGGACCCTTTTACATCTCTCCCCTCTATGCCATCTGGATTTAGACACCCCTACCTTTGGGAAAAGATATTGACTATCTAGTTTGATCTGTGTCCTTCATTATTTTATAGACCTCTATAAGATCACCCTACGCTCCAGAAAAGAGGTTCCAGTGTGTCCAGCCTCTTCTTAATCCAATTCATTCTTAAAATGCCTCAATTGAACTGCCTTCATCCTCAGGCAATGCATTTCAGCCCCCAATCACCCACTGCATTATAAAGTTTTTTTTCATGTCTCCATTGTTGCTTTTTCCAATTATTTTAAATCTGTGCCCTCTTTTTCTTGATCCTTCTACCAATAGCAACAATTTTTCCCTATCCACTTTGATTTTGTATGCCTTTATTGAATTTCCTATCAGTTTCCTCCAAGGAAAACAGTTGTACGCTCTCCAATTTATCAATGTAACTCAAGTTCATCATTTCTGGAACCATTTTCACAGATTTTTTTCTGCTCTCAGTGTCTTTCCTAAACTGTGGCCTCAGATTGGACAAATACTCCTGTTGAGGCTGAACCGGTGTTCTATACAAGTTGAATATAACCTCCTTGCTTTTGTACATGATGTCACTAATAATAAAGGCTATAGGTGCTGTATGCTTTATTAACAGTTCCTCAGCCTGTCTTGCCATCTTCAATGATTTATGTACATATATACCAATATTCCTCTTCTCTCAAACCCACCTTAGAGCTGTACCTTTAGTTTATAATGTCCCTCTGCGTTCTTCCTATCCCTGCACACTTTGCTGCAGTAAATTTTATTTACAACATGTCCAACCATTTCACTAACCTATAGTCCTAGCAGCACCAGACTTTGCAGAGTGTCCACGGCTGGACTACTGGCTGCCCTATAAAAAGGGGCTCTAACTTCAGGTAAGTCTGGACTATAACTGGTCCAAGCTGGCAGGTGGGGTGAGGTGGACAGATGTAGAACTGCCACTGATAAAATAGAAACTGGGATGAGTTGAGGCCCTTAAGTGGCTATTAGTTTACCAACCATTAAATAAGTATTGCTACCATTGTACGGGCCTCTGATGACGATATGCTTGGAAAACTGTGGTAGTGGTACAGCAAAGATTCACTAGATAATCCCTGGGATGAAAGGGTTTTCCTGAGAGGATGAGTAAAATAAGCATATATTCTCTGTAGTTTAGACAAATTAGAAACATACAAGACTTTGAAGGGCCCAGTAGGGTTGTCAGTGACAGGTTGTTTCCACAGGCTGGGAAATCAAGAACATAAGTGTTGTTGGGGGGATGGGGGGAGGCACAGTCTCAGGATAAAGGGTCAATCGTTTAAGATCGAGATAAAGAGAAATTTCTTTATTCCAGGGGTTGTGGATGCTCCATACATCACAGGCTAGGAAGACAAATATTGGTGTCTCAGGGAATCAAGGGAGAATGTTGGGAAATGGGGTTGAAACCAAGATCAATTATGATTGTGCTGAATGGCAGAGCAGGTTTGATGGGACATATGGTTCTATCTTTTATTTTCCCATCATCTTATTCCAGTCAGGCCACTAACTGTGCTGGCAGCATGTAAATATTGCCCAAGAATTAAAATTCCATAGGCCTTAATTTTATGGTTATAAATGCGTTTTACACTTGGTTGCATTTTGTCCATCAAAATGGGGGTTAAAATAAAAACTCACTGTTTCCTTTCATTAGTGACTCTGCAAATAAGACTTAATTGTTTGTTAGTTTAGCCTGTTAAAAAATACTTGAATGTGATCGATAATAGTATTCTATTCAGAGACGACATGAATGCACAATGGAAATTTATCTGTTAAATTCGAGGCACTATTACTGGTCTGTTATTTGTTCAGGACAAAATTATCACAAGCTATTTAAGCTGCTCACTCCAGGCTTGGCATTTAAAGTAGACTGTGTTGAGCATGAGAAAAGGATTTAATAAAGCTCAAATTGTAATGGCAAATCTAAAGCAGGTCTGGAATTCAGTAGAATGTAGCTCCCTTAAGAAGGGCACTTTGACTTGAGTATAACTTCAGTGTAGTGTGAAGCTCGTTTTTAAACAATACAAACCTGTTTTCCTGATATGGGAATTGTTGCTTTAAAAATCTAGTGACTGAGAACAGAACTCAATGTCATAGTATGATTCACAACATACTGAGGTTTTCACCAACCTCAAATTAACTCTGCACACCTCAAGCCATGGGTTTTGAGATTTTCTAACAGATCCAGGCAATTCCTTATTTAATCCATTATATAGGCTGGATTTTAAGCTCCCCTGCTAACGGATTTGAAGACAAGGGGCTCATGATATGCAGCACTTGGCTTGCCTGCTATCTAGCCTTCTGCTGCCCCCTGTCTCACAGGGGTGAACCTCCTTTGCAGAGTCATGAGCCCATTGGAGGCAGCCACAACAAAGCCCTTTCCTCTCCCCGCCACACACACCCCAACAACTCTCAACCCCTCATACCCAATCCTCATCTTTTTCATGCCCCTTTCAGGACTTGCCAACCTGGGTCCGGCAATACTCCGGGTTTACCTTGCCACAGCTGGAATTACACGGATTCCAGCCATCTGATTGGCTGAGCCTTCTCTAAGATGGATCCTCCTCCCAAGACTGGAGCAAAAGTCTCACTTTAGAGCAATTAACACTGCCCCAAGCATTAAATTGCTGCAGGGCAGGCAGTCATGTCATGGGTGGACTCCCTCCCAACTTTTCAGAGATTGGGAGTAGAGTATTGTGGATCGGGATCACTGCCTTGTAAAACGCAGCCCATCATCTGTGAATTTTCTTTGACGCCAATGTGAAGTTTCCAATATTTATTTATTTTAGGTTTCTTCATGAGCTAAATCGCCATAATTATGTTACTCCCACATCCTACCTGGAGCTTATTGCTGCTTTCCGTCTACTCTTAACACAGAAGCGTGACACTGTGCTAAAAGCTAAAAAACGATACACAAATGGATTGGATAAACTGGCATTTGCTGAGTCACAGGTAAATGAATAAGAAATAAATAAAAAACTTACAAAATCTCACATTCTTCAACCAAAATCTTCCATCCTCTCTATTTTCTGGTGCTTCTGAAACCTAAAGAAATTTCGTTGTCAGCCAGATTTTCCATCCCCATTCGCAACAAGTCCTTCCTTGGATAGACTGGAGAATCCTACCTTTCATTTAGTTTTGAAATTAACCTGTAGTTTAGTGGCCTTTCCACCATTACAAAATCACAAATTTCTCCAAAGAGCATGCTCAGACAGAGTGGTTTTTGTGAAATCATCAGTGCAGAGGAATATTCATGCATGATTAATTATAAGTTTTAATAAGGCAATTACTTGGCAGTTTAGGAATAAAAACAAAAGCCCAATCTATTTACAAGACTAGGGATGGAATATTACCATCCCACCTGCCATGGGAATTTGGTGGGTGAGGGTCGGACCATGGAAAATTCCATTGACCTTGAGTGGGATTTTCAGGTTTCGGGATGAGCGAGGCCATAAAATTCCACCCCAGATTTCAGCCATGGCTCAGTTGGTGATATTCTTCTTGCTTCTAGGTCAGCAGGTTGTGGGTTCAACTTCCATTCCAGGAGTAGAGCATAAAAATAGTTGACAGTGCAACGGAGTACTGAGGAAGCACTGCACTGTCAAAGGAGCTAGCCTTCAGATAAGACATTAAGCCAAGGCCCTCTCAGATGAACATAGAGATCCCACATCAATTTGAAAAAGAGCAGGGGCATTTTTCCTGCTGTCCTGGCTGGTATTTATCCTTCAATAAATATCACTAAAAACTGATTATCTGGTCACCATCATATCTGTGGGAACTTGCTGTGTATGGCTTGCTATCGCAATACAAAATAGTGATTACACTTCAGAAGTAATTCATTAGTAGTAAAGTGGAAATCTAATGGTCATAGAAGCCACAATATAAATACAAGTCTTTCTTTTCCTAAAGAAATAGATTAAATTATTAGCCTATTCTTCAGAATTTCATGATTGAAAATTCTCGTTATTCTCTCCCCCTGGCCAAAAACAGTTCAGGTAGGTGCAAGATATTTTGTCACCGTGCTTCTGTCGTGAGAAGTGAGTTTATTACTAGTTTATAATTGCCCATTATTCTGCGTGTACTTTTATTGAATATGAACTAAAATAGATTCATGATTAAAGTATGCTGTTGCATGGAAATTAATTTTGGAGTATGTAGTTTGATATCATCTAAGATACAGAAGTTTAGTACTGCTCAAGTTTAAAATATGTTGCCAAGGGATAGGCTTTTCTGGCTGAACTCGCCCCAAAGCATAAATCCCACCTGAGGTCAATGGACCTTTGCATATGTTCATGTTCCATCTGCTATGATACTTATGGCGGGCGGGACAGAAAGATTGCACAAAATATCCCTGTACTGAATCAGCTCAACTTCACAATTACCTCCCCACAAACTATTTCTATGAGAAAGCTTTTCAAATTTCAAATGTATTAATTTCAACAGATTTCTAAAATGTTAAACAATTAAAGTGTTAAGATTTGTATTGATGAACTCAAAACTAGTTTCTCCCTTTGCTAAAGCATGATGATGATGTATGGGGGAATGTGGTTTCAATGGCACTAACAACCATCCAGTAGCTCACCCAAATGTTATTCACTGTATGAACCTCAATTGTGAGCACTGATAGGGAGGTTTTTCAATTATTGGCAATATCACAAATGATCCAAACATGGAAACCACTGGAAAACAATCTGGATTGGGAGGCCACTGTCCCTTAACCTAATAATCCAGAAGCTACATAGCATCCACTGCTGTCCAGGTTGAGTCCTCTTAACTCAGCACTGAATGGAAATTGAACCTGAGCACAATACCAAAAAATGGAATGCAATTATCATTGTGGATGAAATATTCACAACTTTCCTATCATATGAAACTTTTACTTCCTTAGAAATGAATGGAGTAAATAGTTTTCCTATTATAAGATGAAAATCGAATTGTTGTAGTATACTTGTTCATTTGACTTAAAATGAGTATTTGATGCTATGTTTGTGCAGGTGGGTGAGATGAAGCTAGAACTGATGGAGCTTCAGCCTAAACTGGAAATAGCCAAAGTTGAAAATGCTCATATGATGAAGGTAACTCCAAAACAAAAATCAATTTACACCAGAGGCTGTATGTTCTTCAGAATTAGCATCATTTTAAGGGGAACTTAAAAACTGTTAATGCCATAAACTGAGTGAAAGTGTCTTCTGCCTCAAAGCTGACAGTCAAATATTGCATCAGAATTTTCCTGCCAAAAAATTGATCATCTCCTTTAAAAGCTTACCGGGAGCAACATCTAAATGAAATTAAGGCGGTGTATTTAACTCTCCTGGCCCATTTCCTGGAATATGCCTCTCGTTTGAACCACCACAATACAACTGGCCAAAGGTGTGCCTGTAAAATATCTCAGATGCATGAAGCTTGGAGGGGGAGAGCACTTTGCATTCTACTGTTACTTTGTCTGCACAAAGTTCTATTCAGCAGTTTAGAAAATTTGTCTCGATTTTTATTGCTCCTTTTTGCCAAATAAATAGGAATTGAAATCTTAAGAGAGAAATAAATTTCCCAATATTTCCTAAATGGACTTAACAAAACTTACAGACCAAGGAAGGTCTTCACTGCATGTTATAGCCTCTGATTGTAGAATTATAAAATCAAGAATGATACAGTACAGAAGAAGACCGTTTTTCTGTGTTGGCTCCCTTGCTCTTTATCCATACCCTGCTTTCACTTCAAGTAAATATCTGATTCCCTTTTCACATTCAATGGCATTACCATCATTGAATCCCCTATTATCAACAATCTGGGGATTGCCATTAATTAGGAACTCAACCAGCTATATAAATATTCTGGCTACAAGGGCAAATCAGAGGTTAAGAATCCTGTGGAAAATAAATTAAATCCTTAGCATCAAATTCCCATCACTCCTGTGCTCGCTGATTTACAATTGGGGACTTTGCATAATTATCAGGTGCCACCTGCTATGGGCGGAAACTTAATCAAGGCTAGTGGAGCAGGGTGGATGAACCCCAATTGCTTTGACGACCATTGGGGATTCTTAATTTTGGCAAATGCCCCATTCTGCAGGGCATGGGATTCCCGCGAGATGTCTCACAAAGCTGGAGAATCCAGTTGTATGTGTCTGGAGTTACACATAGGCCAGACCAGGTAAGGATTCCTTCCCTAAAAGGCTGTTTGTGAGTCAAATTTTCACAGCAATCAACAAAAGTTTATTTCATGGTCACCATTACTAAAGCTGGTTTTCAATTTCCGATTAATAATTGAATTCAAATTCTACCAACTGCCATGTGGGATTTTAACCCATGTCCCCAGCATATCGGCCTGGGCCTCTGGCTTAAAAGTCCAATGATGTTACCATTATGCCCCTTTCCTTGCTGAATTGCTGATTACAGCTGAACTTTTCCTTTAGAAAAGGAAAAGATAGAATCTGAATGATAAAGACACTTGTCCCAAACGAATACGTGCTACTTATGATGATGAGTTATAGGTGCACTGTTTGTTAAGCAAAGTGCCCTTGCTAAAAGTGCTTTTGTGGTAGTAATTATTTTGTGTATGTGTATTTCATTAATGCCAGGTGATTATAAGGAATGAGTGTGATGGGGGGAAGAAGGTGAATGCAAACCCTATCAGTTGTGGGAGATATGTATTTGCAATGGCTACTTTATTTATCATGACCACCCTTGTAAGGTCATTGATTTTTATTCTGCATTGTGTGGCAATTTTTGGAATGGTGCAAGTTACTTAGGTCCAGAATTTTAAAAAATGAAAATTAAAAATTTAGTGTTTTGACCAAGCAAGATGGTTGAGGTGGACACACTGGGATCGTTTAAGACTTATCTAGATAGCCACATGAACAGACTGGGAATAGAGGGATATAAACGAATGGCCTATTTAGGCACATGAGCAGCTGAAGGGCCTATTACTGTGCTGTATTGTTCTTTGTTCTAAATGGTAGCTCATTTCTTTATAATAATTGGCCAATATCTATGTTGCTTATCTCTCAAGGTGATAGAGGTAGAATCTGCAGAGGTGGAGGCAAAGAGCAAAGTTGTAAAGGTAGATGAAGAAGCAGCTACTGAGAAAGCAAGTGAAGCCCAAGCTTTGAAGAATGAGTGTGAGAGTGAGCTAGCAGAGGCTATTCCAGCTCTGGAAGCAGCACTTTCTGCCTTGGATACGTTGAAGGTAAATCACACAATCAACTGAATAAAAACAATAATCTTTTTAGTACCAATTTCAAAAATATAATTTGGGTTTAGTAGTTGTTTTCAGAAAGTGACAAGTTTTATACACTTTGGCAGAACAAGCTAGACCTTGAGGAGTTTTTAAGTCCCACAAATGGAATAATCTCCAACTTGTATCTGAAAATGAGAAGCAATTCAAATGTGTCAAACTTCAACTTTGAAGGAGAATCTGATTTATTTCAAATGTAGATGATTTAAATACAGCCGATTCTTTAAGAAAATGGTGTAAAGGATATTTTGCTACTCTTCATGCATTTTGTGTGTGTTTTCTCTGCCTCCTGTGTCATTTCTAAATATATGAAGTCTTAGCACCAGGTTAAAGTCCAACAGGTTTATTTGGGATCAGGAGCTTTCGGAGCACTATTCCTTCATCAGGTAAGTCAAGGAGCAACACTCTGAAAGCTTGCAATTCCATTTAAATTTGTTGGACTTTAATTTGGTGTTATACTTCTCACTGTGCCACCCAAATCCCATGCCAGCATCTCCACATTATTTCTAAATGTGATGCACAAAGGGTGTTGATAGGCAGGAAAGGGATGAGTAAATCAAATCTACCCCAAAGATTCCACAACCTGTGAGATTATGGAGGATGACAAGCTATGTATAGGCTGCATATTGAAAAAGCAACAAATGTTAATGGGAATAGTTGTCAATAGAAACATTGATACATTATTCAGGCAAACAATTTGACAACTGAAATTGAAATAATATTATTCCATCTGGACCACTGTTTCAATAGCAAAGGAAAATGCCTCAAAGTGTTACTCAGAGGTGTCATCTGATAAAATAGATGCTGATCCAAAGAAGAGGTGACCAAAGACTTAATCAAAGAGATCAATTTAGGGAGGAATTTCAAAACATGAGTCTGAGCAGCTAAATATATGACTAACAAATGTAGGGCACAGTAAGAAGTCTTACAATACCAAGTTAAAGTCCAACAGATTATTTGATAGCACGAGCTTTCGAAGTGCTACTCCTTCATCAGGAGCAGTGCTCCGAAAGCTCGTGCTACCAAATAAATCCTTCATCAGGAGCAGCGCTCCGAAAGCTACCAAATAAACCTGTTGGACTTTAACCTGGTGTTGTGAGACTTCTTAGGTGCCCACCCCAGTCTAATGCCAGCATTTCCACATCAAAAATGGGGCAAGGAAGTGAGGGGAATGCACAGCAGCTCAGGATCAGCAAAATGGATTGTTAGAATAGGCATTATAGGACTGTTTTATTTTACAGAGATAGAGAGATTTCAAATCGAAGCACAAGAATTTCATGTTTCTGGATTTGGGGGAGCCACTATAGGTCAGTGGTGGCAGGAGTGATAAACTAGAAAGTAGTATATTTTGAAACAATTTAAATTAAGTTGTACTTTTTATTGCATTTAAATATTGTAAGTAAGGCAACACCAGTGATTGTATGTATAAATATATCTGTTCAATTTACATTCTAGCCATCCGACATCACAATTGTTAAATCAATGAAGAACCCTCCGCAGGGAGTCAAGCTGGTGATGGCTGCTGTCTGTGTCATGAAACTTATCAAACCAGAAAAAATCAATGATCCTTCAGGAAGAGGGGAAAAGGTAAAATCTAAAGCAGCAAGACATTCAGGTTCTTCTGACAAAGTATGCAATTTGGCAGCAGATTTAAAAATTGTAAGAATATTTCCATTTGGCTTATTTTTAAGATTTTAGATTACTGGGGACCCAGTAAGAAATTGCTGGGTGATATGAATTTCCTGAGAGATTTGAGGGAGTACGACAAAGATAACATTCCAGTAAGTTTCACTATTTATTTATTTATTTTTAAAATGTTTGATATTAGTCAGTTATTACATAAATGCTGTCACAGTGACATGCATCATTGTATTGTTCTTCTGTTCAGGTTGCTGTCATGCAGAAGATACGTACGGAGTATCTCACCAATCCTGACTTTGACCCACAGAAGGTGGTTAAAGCCTCATCTGCAGCAGAAGGCTTATGCAAATGGATCCTTGCCATGGAGGTGTATGATCGTGTAGCAAAGGTAGTGATTTGCTATGAGACATGGCCAAAGCAGTGAGAACAGCAAATGAATATCTTGAGGAGAATAGTATTCATCATTGTATGGCTTGCAAAAATGTTCATTATGGTGATAAGGATCATATGATTGATTTATACTTGCCAGGCTACTTTACATATGCAAATTAGATATTTAGAAAACAAAACTTCCTTGATAATTCAAAAAAACCTTATTAGAATTAAAGAGAAGTATGACACAGCTTTTGATGAGACATTGATGAAGTAATGTCTGGGTCCAAGCTGTAGAGCTTCAGTTAGGCTCCCTATTATGGCTGCATAGGACTTGTACTTGCTGCATTCACCTCCCATAAAATCATAGAATCCCTACAATGCTGAAGAAGCCATTTAGCCCATCAAGTCTGCACCAACTCTCTAACAAAGCATCTTACCCAGGTTGTCTCCCCCACCCTATCCCTGTCACTCCACACATTTCTCATCATTAATCCATCTAACTCACACATCTTGGGACACTAAGAGACAATTTAACATGGCCAATCCACGTATCTATACATCTTTGGACTGTGGGAAGAAAATATACGTGACAAACGTGTAAACTTCACACAGGCAGTCATCCAAGACCAGAATCGAACCCAGGTACCTGACACTGTAAGGCAGCAGTGCTGACCACTGTACCACCAGACCACCCATGTGTAAGTGAAAGGTATATCTGATAGGAAGCTTTTCTTATCCTTTTTTGACCACAAAAACTCTCTTAACCATTTAGCTGAACACGCTGGGGACTTCTGTTTTTGGACCTCAGCCACAATCTCCCGCATTCCATTACCTTGCTCCCCACATCTGACAACTGTTGCTTTCCACCCTCTTTAGGTGGGAAAATGCCAACATTTCCTAAGTTTATGCTGCACTTGTCCAAATCGTTGGCTCTCTTGCCACAACAACAATTCATGTCCTATTTACAATCAGTCTTTCTAATTTCCTTCCTTTCCCTATGTTGCTAAAAGGATCGCGAACAATCTATTTATAGTCTCCGCCTTGCTGTTTTCTGAATTCCCACCTGCAAGGATAGTTTTGTCTCTGAATTTTCCACCCCCATTAACAGACAGTTTTTAAAATATTCCTTTACTTTAGAACAGTGGTTCTCAAAATGTGGTCTCGTGGCCCAGGAGGACCTCGGTCTTCAAGTTTATTTATAGGTCGCAAATAAGGCTTACACTAACACTGCAATGAAGTTACTGCAATAAAATTCCCCCAGTCTCGACATTCCAGTACCTGTTTGAATCAATGCAGCCAATCAGCACGTCTTTCTGACTTGAGGAAAAACTGGAGCAGTTGGAGGAAACCTACGCAGACACGGGGAAAACGTACAACTCCACACAGACAGTGACCCAAGCTGGAATCAAACACAGATCCCTGTGAACTGTGAGACAGTAGTGCTAACTACTGTGCCGCCGTGCACAGTTCAAATTGAAAATCACTGACATGCAATGCCGCAGCCGAGGCCATACATGAGAACAGACCAGAACCCTCACCCACACCACTCACATAATGGTACACAACTAGAATGACTCCCTTGTGCATAAACAGCGACAATGTAATTTTATAAGAAAGATTTATATTGTTGCAATATACAATTGCAAAATTGGATTGGGGGTGAAAACAAAAAACAATCCACCTGTACGTAGAGCCTGATATGAGACAGAAACTCTCCAGCTTGGAACCAAACATCACTTCATTAGTGTCTTTGCTCCATACCTCTACTTAATTCTGATAAGAACCAGTAAGCAGTCTGCAGGATCTTTTGCCTCATCTACTTTGTCCGTTAACTGAAAGGTTTGAGAACCACTGTTTTAGAACTATGAAAATTGACAGCACAGAGGGAGGCTGGCCAAGTCATTGTGCCTGCATGGTTCTTTTGTGCAGAAAACCAAAACTAATTGAACTATCCTAATATCTCCTCTTAGTGATGGATTTTCCTCAGCTTCAACTATTTATCTAGTTTTTCCTTGAGTTATGTGAGGGTAAATTTTCCTGTTTGTTGCACCTAGGAAGTTGCCATTTCCTTGGTATGGTGAAGAAGGAGCAGTAGAAATACAATGATTAATACACAGCAGTAGAATTTTCTTGGGTTTTCCTGCATCACTAGGCTACCTGCAACTGTAATAGACATTTTAATGGGTTTGCGGTGGGTGTTCAATTTTGGGTGCCTGCACCAGTCTTCCAAGGACCTGAGGTTTTCTGTGTCTTGGCACTACTTTTAATATGAAACAAACAAATAAAACTTTGATTTTTAATCCCTTCCCTAGATCTAGAGGATTGTTGGCCTGAAACTGGTGTGAAAGAAGTGGGTTTCAATTCATGGGGCACTTCCACCAGCACTGGGGAAAGAGAAAGCTGCACCATTGGAACAAAATTTACCTGAATGCCAGTGACATTAGTACTTGGTGAATCATGTAGCTACAGAGATTGTATATTCTAGATTTATGCATTGAATTTAAATTCCAGCTGCTGCAGTGGAGGTACTTGGATTCATGCCCCTCAATTACAAGCCCAGTGACCTTATCATTAAACCACTATCTCCACTAAGGTTAAGAGGGTGGGCAAAGAATTTGAAGATGGAGTATAATGTGGAAAGTATGTCCACTTTGGCAAGAAGAATAGAAAAGCAGAATATTGTTTAAATGGGGGAAGATCACAGAATGCTGTAATATAGAGGGATCTGGATGCCCTTGTATGACTCACAGAAGTTCGCATGCAGGTACAGCAAATAATTAGGAAGGCAAAATAGAGTGTTGGCCTTTATTGTAACAGGGATTGAATATAAAAGTGGTTGTAGATGTTGGATTCGCTCATGTTTCTTATACCTTTTGAGCAGACATTGAGTATTCATATAGGAAAATTAGCAGTGCACTTGCCTCTGCATCAACTACTTCCTGTAGCAAATGTTCCACACTCCAACAACTGTTGGGTAAAGAAATTTATCCAAACCTCTTCATTCTCCAAGCGGCAATTTTATATTAATACCCATGTCATTGTACTTCATTGGAACTTCCCTTGTTCAGGAAATGTAAATACTGCAGGTGATGCTGTGGTTAAAAACAAAAATGATCTATGACACTGTGATTTCAGGTTGTTGCTCCAAAAAAGGCTCGTTTGAATGAAGCTCAGAAATCTTTGGCTGAGACAATGGAAATTCTAAACCAGAAGAGAGCTGAGCTTAAGGAAGTTGAAGATCACCTTGCTGATCTGAAGAAGACATTTCAGGATAAAACTGAGGAAAAAGCGCAACTTGAGTTCCAAGTAGATCTGTGTGCGAAAAAGCTGGAGCGAGCAGAGAAACTGATTGGAGGGCTTGGGGGAGAAAAGTCAAGGTTAGTAGCTGAAAAGCTCAGGTTTTTGCTAGTTTGCTTTGATTTTAGGGTAAAGTGAAAGGGAAACATAATTTTGGGCCAATTTCTACCCCTGGCCATCATAAGTATGTCAAAAAGATATGTTGCATTTGCTCTTGACTTGTAATGGGAACCAGAAGGGGAAATGGAAAATTCTAGGTTCTGTGATGTGCATCCAGAAAAAAATAAATATTAGTTCCAGTGTTCTGGCTGGAAATCTAGAAAACAAGTGATCGAGTTAAATTGAATTCAATCCTGTTCATTGGGATATCTTGAAATTTATTTATGGTTCATCCTGACTGTAGACCGAATGATCACATTATGATGTGATGACTCAGCTACTTAATGGGTCACATGACAGAAGTACAGTTCTGCCCAGTATCCTGAGATGCTTAGGTTAGAGAGATTAACGGGTAAATATGTAGAGATATGGAGGTTTTCGATTCAGACTTGATGGGCTGAATGGCCTCTTTCTATATGGTAGGGTCGCTATGATGATTTCTATGAACTGCTCAGAATAGTGAATAAACTTTATTAAGCTTTCCATTGTCTGTCATTGGAACCCAGCACTTGCACACTGATTATAGTGATAAGTTTGATGTCATCAAGAATAAAGTGGACTTGCTTTGATGTTATTGACTCTTATTGCTTTCACCAACACACTTTAAAAAAGTTTGCTTTAAATCAAATAAGGATCATCCTGACTTGAAATGTTGGCTCTATTCTCTCTCTCCACAGGTGCTGTCAAACATGCTGAGAATTTTCGGCATTTTCTGTTTTTGAATTGATTTGTTGTCCCTTGCTTACATTGGCTCACGTACAGAACTTACTGGTTTATTTCTCTTGAATATATAAATCATTTCTGAAACGTTATCTTATTAATCTCTAGGTGGTCAAAGGCTGCTGATGATTTACAGAACATATATGATACCTTGACTGGGGACGTATTAGTTTCAGCAGGTGTCATTGCTTATCTTGGAGCTTTCACTGCAGCTTTTCGTCATGAATGTATTGTTCAGTGGACCAACATGTGCAAGGTATTTGAGGCAGGGTAGACTGAAGTGTATACGTTTTGCAGATTTTACCAACTGCCGTTAGAATACATATTGCTACCTGCAGATACATAGAACATTGCAGCACAAACAGGTCCTTCAGCCCACAAGTTGCACCGATGCTTCCTCACTGAATATATTTAGGAATTAAGGGTTATGGGGAGAAAGTGGGAAAGTGGTACTGAACCACTGCAGATCAACCATGATCTTATTGAATGGTGGGGCAGGCTCGAGGGGCTGGGTGGCCTACTCCTGCTCCAATTTCTTATGTTCTTATATCCATACCTTCCAGGCCTATCTATAATTCTCAATCCCATTAAATCTCATGTACTCATCCAGAAGTCTTTCAATACTTTTTTTGATTTGCTCACTTTTTGCTGTGTTTTATATACTGCTTTGTACTTTACTTGCTATAGCATTCTCTGTGTGAACGATGAAGCCCATGAACATATTAAGAAATCCCACCAAATTATTTGTAGCAAACTGCAGTACAGAAATTTAAGGCAGCTGAAATCAACCTGTTAGATAAAAGTTTGGGTTTTTCATTATTAGAATAATGAAAAAAAATCAGATAATTTGTGCAAACAGCTTTAAAATGAAAATGGAATGCAGAGAGGAGCATTACCATTTTTTTCTCAAAAACATGAAGGATATCAATACTGATTTGATTTATTATTATCACATGTATTAATATACAGTGAAAACTAATGTTTCTTGCATACTATACAGACAAAGCATGCTGTTCAGAGTACATAAGGGAGAAGGAAAGGGAAGGGTGCAGAATATTGTGTTGCAGTCATGGCTAGGATGTAGAGAAAAATCAACTTAATATAAGGTTGAATCTGCTGTGTCTTTTTAAAATTTTATATTGTCATTGGAGCTCACTGGGAACTTTAACCCTGCAATCTGAACTGAATTGAAGTTTAAGCAAAAGAACTGAAAAGAAAATATTAAGAATTAATCCACTCCCCAAACTAGATCCTTTAAAATATCTTATATTGGTTCTTCTTCAGGTGATTTTTGAAACTGTCCTGGATTGTCCATGTAAAGTCTAAAGCAATGAGAGTGGTAAAGAAAGGGTGTTAGGTATTTTTGTTTTTGTTCCTAAATAAACTTCAGTAATAGACCCTGTTTCCTTTGTTCACAGTCGAAAGATATCCCTTCTTCAGGTGATTTCTCCCTCAGCAAGACTCTGGGCGATCCTATAATCATTAGAGCTTGGAACATTGCTGGATTACCCACAGACAGTTTCTCAGTTGATAATGGTGTGATTGTCAGTAACTCTAGGAGATGGTAAGTACTAAACACAGCAATGTTACGCACTAAAGTTTGCCAACTTATAAACTGGTGGCTTCCTGAAATCAACCTGTTAGGTAGAAGCTTGGGTCCTTTCTTTACCATTGTCAATGCTTTAGACCTTCATTGCAGTTTGCTGCAATAAACAGTTGCAGTTGCAGTAAATTGTAGGGGCCGTGATTCATGATAGATCTCCCTGAACGTGGGGAGTTACTGGAATGAAGTATTCCTGGTGGGATGGGAGATACTGTGCCTGATAATCACATGCAAAATATATTTAAACTACATTAAAAAATGATTCAAATGATTACCTTCCCACCAGTTTTCAGTATAGTCCTGACTGCAACTGTTCTCCGGTTCTGGGAGACACACATGTATTCCCGGCGAATGCATGATTCCTACAAAATGGCTGACACACGATTCTCTTGACTGGACCCACCAGAAAAGTTGTGGATCCAATGGGACAATCAGACCCCGTGTTTCCATTGAGGGCTTGGAACATCCTGAGAAGGAGACAAGAGCAGGTGACTGGGAGTGGGGGGGAAATCAATTTCCAGAGTTTCATCTTGAGGACCTGACAGCACTACTGCAAGAGTGCAATGACTATGTGTAGGTGACCGGTGCCACTGAAAGTATCCTCACTAGGTAGCTACTATCCACCAACCTCTCATGTTTGGGGCAGCACAAGCTCATCACTCATCCATCAACAATCCTTAAAAGTCAGGTCTCAGGCCTAACATCCAGATATTCCACCTTCCTCTGATTTCCACCAACGATGTGACACTCACACTTTACTCTCGCAGCCCCCACAAGCCTCCAGTGGTTCAGCTGTGCAAGGTACATTATCCAAACATTGATACACTGACTGACATTCCTCCCTCTCTCATGGGATATATGGCTCATAATAAGAGGCAGCAGAACACAACCATAGAATCATGGTGCCGAAAAGGGGCATTTAGCCCTTTGTGTCTGCAGGACAAAAAAGAAACCAGCCACTCGTTTTAATCCCATTTTCCAGCACTTGATCCATAGCCTTGCAAAGTCTCTCATTCTCTCAATCCCACTCAATATCTTCCTGTTTATTGAGTATTCCCTTACTTTGTTTGCCCTCCACAAGATGCATTACCTGACATTTTTCCGGCTTGAATTTCATTTGCCACTTCTCTGCCCCCTCAACAAAACCATTGATATTATTGTGGAGTTGATGACTATTCTCTTCACTATCAAATGCATTGCCAATTTTTGTGACGGACACACATTCCTGCAACAATTATAAAGCTCTCCACAAGTGGTCTGGACAGTGGAACCAATGGCCTGCTCCATGATGCTGCTGGTGGCAGCATGGCTGTCATAGACATGTTGTTCTCAGGTGATTGGCTGTGTGTATTAGGGATATCTCTCGTCTCCAGTAGTCAGCCTATGGTTCTTCATGATGACCTGGAAATAGCATGAACATCAGTCAGCCTTAGAATGAAGGCATCATGACTGCCGCCCAGAAAATAGGCATTCATCAACATGGTTACCCACAAATTACTCCATCTCTGATATCTCTAGTCATCTACTTTGAATTGAAGTAGAGTGAATTAATATTATAACTGAATTGATGAGGTTGAATGGTTTGCAAGAATTAAACATTTTTTGATTTGCATGTGTAGCCCACGAGCCATGTGCATATAGTCGATGGCTCCCTACATCTTGGGAATTCTGTAAACCTGGTGCAACCATGTTCTTGGTCCTTCTGCTTCTGTTTGGTTAAAGACATGAAAATGAAGTCTCCTTTCCTAATGAACAGAGCCTCTGTTACTTCTCAGATGAAGTGGAGCACGTATTCAATTAAAAATGTAAAGGACATAGCAGTCACTTGACCTGTGCAGTCCAAGTTGGTAGATTTTGGCCGGAATTTTACTGACTGCCTACCATGGGAATTGGAGCAGGCTAAGGTCAGAACATGGAAAGGCCTGTTGACCTGAGGCGGGATTTTCCAGTTTGGGATGAACAAGGCCGTAAAATCCCACCTTAAAGTCATAAATCACCTTTGATTATTTTTCCCAGTATTTTCTATTTTTATTTAAGATTTCCAGCATCCACAATATTTTGCTTTTATCTTGTGTGAGATCAGCCTGAGAGTCTGTTTGACATTACAATGTGCCCATTGTCAAAGGTTTTGGTGCCCTACTCTAGCACCCGTCTAAGCAAGACTCTGTTCTGTGCAGATTGCTCACCATTTTGAGTGCCTTCAGCTGGCTCAGCAACACCAAGCAGCCAAATGTTGTAGCCAATGGTACAAATTGAAGTATGGGTTATACCTGTGGAAAATATTTACATTGATTTCTGCTGTAAAGGAGTAACTATATTGTTGTACTGATTTCAGGCCATTAATGATTGATCCACAAGGCCAAGCCAATAAATGGGTGAGAAATTCTGAGCGTGACAATAAACTGAGTATTGCTAAGCTGACAGATGCAGATTACATGCGAACACTAGAGAATTGTATCCAATTTGGCACACCTCTCTTACTGGAAAATGTTGGTGAAGAACTAGACCCTTCACTTGAGCCTCTTTTGCTCAGACAGACTTTCAAACAAGGTATCAAACTGCTGCTGTCATTTTCGAAACAAAAATTACTTGTTCAAAAACGTTCATGCAAGTTTCTGTAGTCATCTATTTGAATTGAAATAGAGTGAATCAATATTATAACTGAATATTTTCACATTATACAACTTCTTCTGTGTTTTCATGGTTCATGCAACATTCCCACTTTTCAGATGAAGGTATCAAGTTTTCCTTTTGCTTACCTAAACCAAATTATATTTGCATGAAATGATCTGGACTATTACAAGTATAGAATCACAGAAATTTACAGCAGGGAAACAGGCCCTTCGGCCCAACTTGTCCATGCCGCCCTTTTTTTTTTGAAAACCCCTAAACTAATCCCAATTATCCGCATTTGGCACCCATTCCATCTTACTCATGTAACTGCCTAAATGCTTTTTAAAAGACAAAATTGTACCCTCTACTACTACCTCTGGCAGCTTGTTCCAGACACTCCACCCTCTGTGTGAAAAAATTGCCCCTCTGGAAACTTTTGTATTTCTACCCTTTCATCTTTGGAAAAGGGTATTGACTATCTAGTCCTCATTATTTTATAGATCTCTATAAGATCACTCTTTAGCCTTTTACACTCCAGGGAAAGAAGTCCCCGTCTGTCCAGCCTTTCATATTTCAAACCATCAAGTCCTGAGAGCATCCTAGTAAATCTTTTTTGCAGTCTTTCTAGTTTAATAATATCCTTTTATGTTCCCATGCCATCACATGCATTTATACTGTACATGGATTATCATGGGACGAGAGCAAATATTTGAAAGCATGAAAAATAGTTTTGATGATGGAGGAACCAGTATCTCAGAGTAATACCAATAGCAAATGGTGCATTACATTAAATGTTTTGTCAAAACCATGAAGGGGAGCCTCATTAACTGTTCGCTTTCTCTTTGTTTCCAGGGGGTGTGGATTGTATTAAACTTGGTGAATTGGTTATTGAATATTCAGCTGATTTCCGACTCTACATAACAACAAAATTGAGGAACCCACACTACTTGCCAGAAGTGGCAACAAAGGTTTCCCTGCTCAACTTTATGATCACCCCTGAGGGGCTTGAGGACCAGCTGTTGGGGATCGTTGTCGCTAAAGAAAGGTATCTCCAGCCATTTAGAATGTGCATTTTTCTAAATTTAAACTTTTTACTTGACTGAAATGACAATTCAAAGTAGCTTATAATTGTCAGCTTTCATTGCCTGACAACTGTGCCAAAACAACAGTGCAAAATATTTAGTTTATGACAATACCATTAATGCATTAGAAAAATATAGTCCTTTTCTTTACCTCCTGATAAAACATTATGTCTCTTTATGTCTCTTTTTCTACAACAGAGCACTGCAGTTTTGCAGATGAGATATATTATTTTCACAATCAATATAATATTAGATCAGGAGCCTATTCTTGCCCTACATACTATGACAAAATTTTACATCATCCATGCATTACTAAAGCCGTTTTCTGAAAATTGCAATGCAATACATTCTTCTTCATTTACCAAGCGCAGAATCTTCTCTTCCACATTGGAGGGACAAGAAAGTGAACCGATTCCTGTTGCAGGATGGGACGTGTTTTTATGCATAGTCCTGTGCAGCCCACCTCATTTGTAATGCATTTGCACATTCTACATTGCTTCATATGACATGGCAAGCAAGAAGTTCGGTGCCGTACCATTATGTCCATAAGGCATCTGCAGGACCCCCCCACCAATTCTACTCTGGACCACCCTCCTTCTCCTCTGGTTAACATCCCCCACTTTCTTCTCTGGACTTCCTCTCTCCTCTCTGTACATCCTTTCCCCCTCTGGACAACCCTTTCCCTCCATGACCACAAACCCTCACCCATCGTCTCCTCCAGATCAATCTTCTTATGTCTTCCGAACCTACCATATCTGTGCCAGCTCCAATAATGTGGCAAACCTCAACTTCTATGTATGTGCTTTAGAATTCTCCCTTGCTAGATGCATGCCATGAATATTCAGTTGGAAATCAAACCAGGAGTCCCTGTTGCTATGAATGTATCATACAATGGCTTTTTAAAATATGTAAATTTGTGTATAACATTTTATAAAAAGTAATTCATTTTTTGAGGCGAATTTTCTTTCATTCTTTGCTTTAAATGTCAGATTTAAATGTGATATACAATGCATATGGCAGTAACCTGCTGCTATGCATATCCTACTGTTGCCCTGAATTTTCACACACAAAGGGTGAAATTTAATCCAGATGAGAGGGGTCTCTCCCACCACGCACAATGAGTGTGAGAACCTCATGTTGCCTCCTTGCAGGAAGACTCAGCACATTAATTGCCAGTCAGGCACTTCCCCAGGATCAAGGATCCAAGAGACAGAAAATTGCAGCCTCTGAAAGCTGCTGATCAATCAGAGGCTGACAGTTTATTATTTACATCAGCACCAAAGGAACACAGGTGATACCTGCTGGCAGTGCACATACCTGAGAGCCAGGGTCAGCAAGGAATGCAGGCCACAAGTGAGTGAGGTTGGTATGGGGTTGGAGAGAGGGCATCATTTGCTTGTAGACTAGAGGGAATGGGAGGAAAGGACAGGATTGTGGCTTTCAGCAGGCCATCCTTTCCAAATATCAGATCGCTCAATCAGGTACTGATTACCTTTGAATGAAGGAATGATGGAATCTCCTCCCTGGGAGCCCACACTCAATCTCAACAGCATTTGGTTTTTGAACTTTCTGTGTGGGAACTGACCCACCTGCCACTGGTTAAATACCAGCAGCAGTAGGATGAAGCCCTGAAATGGAGCAGAGGTAGGAAACCAATCGGGTCCCCACCTGGCATAATTTCTGCTTATTTAAATGCCCCCCTATCTCTAAACTTGTCTCAGGGAGGCATCAAATTCTGCTTAAATTGTGCGAATAATGCAAAGATTATTCTTAACAAGATTTTGGTTTGCCCTATTGTTGTGTGAGTTGTGGTCATTACTTGCCACTTTACTATGTTTCCAATCCTAGTTATGTTACTTGTTGGTGGCAGCTGTTCCTCAAAATCAAGAGACAATGTTAGACAGAATTGACGAGTCTTCAGATGATTGAGCAGCCCCATTCTGGATTCACGAGTTCTTCAACCATGGGGGCATGCTGTTATATGGGGGAACGGAATTTGCAGCCTTGGATCGGCTTCTTGCTTCTTTCTCTACTGCTGCCATTCAGCCTCACTGTCAAATCAATGAGCTTCAAAGTGGCTTGCACTTCAGACCAAGAGGAGGCATATGAGTGGTCTACAGCCTTCTTCTCCCAGTTAGTGGTGTTAATGCCTTCCAGAGTGGCATTGAGCATATCTTGCTACCTTTTCCATTGCAATCCTTATGATCATTCAATGTTAGCCAATGACGAGTTGGGAGAAGAGAACTTGTCGAGGAAGGTGATTTCTGGGCATCTGGATGCAATCTCCTATCTACTGGAGTTGGCTTTGCAGGAGCTGGGCTTCAATACTGGTAGACACAGCTTCATGAAAGATAGTGATGTTAGCCCACGGGTCCTTGGATTTGACACTAGCACTGCTGATGGAAGTTCTGAAGGATCTTAATGTGTCGTCAAAAATCAGTCCAGGTTTCACTTCGATAGAGGAGGGTGGTAAACACTCATAAACCAAGATGCTTGCTGACTTCCAAAGGCCCTTGTTGTCAAGAAAATGTTGGCTTGAAGAAGTTAGTGCTGGCACAATTGACTTGATGCTGGACTTCCTCATCAATGGTAATCCCCTGAGAGAGTGGCTGCCGATGTATAACGAGTGCTGCACATACTCCAGAGCCATCCCACCTACATGGATGGCACAGAGCATAGATGCTCATTGGCCTGGGAAAGGTTGCTTCATCTTGACGATGTTTCAAGATAGGCCATGCCTCTGACTGGAGATGTTGATGAGGTTAAGTTTCCTTTGTGCGTTCAGCATAGACTAAGCCATCAAGCAGCTGGTGTTCATGGATGCCCATGATGGTAATTTTTATTTTTGTCCACAAGTAACCAAAACTGAAAAGCTTCCAGCCAGGCAATACTGGATGCAGATACTGGATGGTAGGTCATCTTGGATGAGTTGGACAATGACAGGTAAATGGTAAAGAAGGCAGGAGTGATCATATTGGCTTGTTTAACCCTAGTCCAATATGAAAGGAATCAGTTTCAGATCTTCCAATCAGGACAGTCACTTTGTATTATCATGCAGGAGTATCAGGATATTGACAAACTTCAATAGGCAACCAAAGCGTTGGAAGATGATCCAAAGAGCTTCATGGTTTAAAGAATCAAACACTTTGATCAGATTGATTAAGGTGAGGAACAATTCTTGGTTTGCCCTGACATTTTTCTTGACTCCGCATTAACCATCAAAATCATGTCCATGATAGTCTGTGACGGTCGGAAGCCACACTGAGTTTCTGTAAGAATCTCCTCAGCACAGGACAAAGGTGGTTCAGAAGGATGTGGATCAGCTCTTACCCACAATGGGCAGGGAGAAATACGCCTGTAGTTTCTGTATGCTATTTCATGCCATTACTGTCATAAAAGTGCTGTGTATTCTGGGTGAAAAAACATTACCCACTGCTCCACGATACCACATGTCTCAAATACACATTTGTTATTAGAAACTTTTAGTTGGTAAAAGACATTGAAGACATGTATCAAAATTTCTGTTAGTGGGATCTGACTATGCACATGTTGATTTCAGGGTTACCATATACTAGAATGATGTACTCTATTGTATACAACGTTCTCTATTGACTTTGAGGGGTGTGAGGAATGTGGTTTATCTCATTGTGCCCTGCAGCATTGCCAAGTCACACTCTGAGGGTGCAAAAAGCACTATACGCATGGTGTAGTGAGGCCCCTCTGAGTGGCCTTTAAAGTTAATTTATTAATCACAAGTAGATTTACATTTTTACCATGAAAATCCCCACTGTGCTGAAAGAAATTAAACAGCATTGTACTTTATGTAACATCAATTTTTAATTTTTGTACATTATGATTTTACAAATTTATGAATAAAGTACATTATTCAGCAAAAAAAATGCTTTCAATTTGTTTAACTAGGCCTGAACTGGAGGAAGAGCGAAATGCACTGATATTGCAGTCTGCATCCAATAAGAAGCAATTGAAGGAAATTGAAGATAAAATTCTTGAGACACTTGAGGGCTCTGAAGGAAACATTCTGGAAGATGAAAGTGCCATTAAAATCTTGGACTCTGCCAAAATTATGTCCAATGAGATTACCAAGAAACAGCAGGTAAGAATCTGACAAGGTATAGGTCAAAGTGTTCTCAAAAGCTATATTTACTGCTTATTTTTGAAAGTCATTTTGTAATTGTGTTTGAGAAACCTGTCTTTTTCATGTGAGTTATGTGCCTTGTTCTATTGAATGATAGGTGGGTAATTTAACAGCTGCTTAGAGTTGGAGTCAGGAGGAAAATATATAAACAAGAACATATTTACATCGCAGAAGAATACTTTTTGGCCCATCTTGTGTATACCAGCCAAGAAAGAGCTCTACAGCTAAGTCCCATTCTCCAGGTTTTGGTTGAGCATCCTATAGGATATAGCACTTAAACTGGCATCCAAATTCCTTTCAAATTTTTTGAGGGTTTCCACCTTTACTTTTAGGCAGCGAGTTCCAGGCTCCCACCATTCATTGGGCAAAAGATTTCTTCTCAAATCACCTTGAATCCTTCTGCCAAATTTTATATAAGAAAAATATTGGGTGCTTGTGATAAAGAGTGACAAGGGCATCAATAATCATGAGTGACTTTAATCTATATATAAACTAGAAAAAACATTGGCAGCAGTAACCTGGATGAGGAGTTCTTAGAATACTTTTGAAGTAGTTTCTCAGAAAGAAATTTTTGGAGCCAACCAGCGAAGGTTATTTTAGATTTAATATTGTATAATGTGATAGTATTAATTAATGACCTCAGAGTAAAGGCACCCCTCAGTAGCAGCAACCACAATTGGATTGAATTTTATTGGTATTTTTATCCTAGTGTCTTGTTGCATATGTTAATATTTTATTTGTACTGCTTTGTTGTTACTTTAGCTCTTCCAATCTGCTGGATTTCCTACATTTGTGTTAACCCTTTTATTTGACTAAATGCTATTTTCTGCCTTGTTTATTGACCAGTTGCACAACTTGCTTTTTATAAGTGTAGTTAATTTTGAATGATGTCCACTGTTTGTCGGTAGGTTTATCCATTAACCTACAGACCAGCTGACTGTGGGCAATTTATTTCTCATCTGTTTGAAGCTTACCTTACTTAATCTTACAATTATACTTTTTGAATCTTTCTTTTTTCTCTTAAATCTATTATCAAATTCAATGATATTTGGTTACCATTTACAGATATCTTTTACTGTCAGATTGTTAACTAATTCTGCTACATTACTCATCATTTAAGTGTGCACTTTTTTGCCACAAAGAAAGTGAGAGTGATATCCACTGGTACAGTTGCTATCAGAATCTTCAGCTGTTCTGTACTCTTTGTTCACTTCGTATTAATTATTTATTATCTGTTTCAGATCGCTGAAAGAACGGAATTGAAAATTGCAGAATCTCGAGAAGGATACAGACCAATTGCTAAGCATTCTGCTATCCTTTTCTTCAGCATTGCTGATCTGGCCAATATTGACCCTATGTACCAGTACTCCCTAAGTTGGTTTGTCATGCTCTTTGTCCAATCTATCCATGACAGGTAGGGATATCAGAATTGTATGAAATTTCCATAGTTTTAACTACCTTAGAACATAGAACATTACAGCACGGTACAGGCCCTTCGGCCCTCAATGCTGTGCTGACCTGTGAAAACTAATCAGAAGCCCATCTAACCTATACTATTCCAATATCATCCATATGTTTATCCAATGACCATTTAAATGCCCTTAATGTTGGCGAGTCCACTACTGTTGCAGGCAAGACGTTCCACACCCTTACTATTCTCTAAGATCCTACCTCTGACATCTGTTCTATATATTATCACCCCTCAAATTAAAGCTATGTCCCCTCATGCTAGCCATCACCATCCGAGGAAAAAGGCTGTCACTGTCCATCCTATCTAATCCTTTGATCACCTTATATGCCTCAATTAAGTCATTTCTTAACCACCTTCTTGCTAACAAAAACAGCTTCAAGTCCCTCAGCCTTTCCTCATAAAATCTTCCCACCATATCAGGCAACATCCTGGTAAATCTTATCTGCACTCTTTCCAATGCTTCCACATCCTTCCTATAATACGGCGACCAGAACTGTGTGCAATACTCAAAGTGCAGCCGCAACAGAGTTTTGTACAGTTGCAACATGACCTCATGATTCCAAAACTCAATCCCTCTACCAATAAAAGTTAACACAACGAATGTCTTCTTAATAACTGTATCAACCTGGGTGCCAACTTCCAGGGATGTTAAAAAGAGTCATATGTATTTCATGTATTTGAAGGACTAGGGCCTGCACACCTGATCACAAGCGATGCATAAAGGATAGGGGAGAGGGCCTGGATGGAGGGAAACAGAGATATCTCAACAGTAATAAATAGTTTAGAGTTTGCAAAGAATAGATTTGGATAAAATTAGTATTGCATCCAGTGAGCAAGTGAATCAACTAAATTGCTTTGTTCTGGATAATGTTGAGCTTTATGACTATTATTGTGATGGTGATTAATATGAGTACAGGGAATAGAGTGGTCTTAAAGCCAGTGGTTTATACCTGTATTTAAATAGATGAGAGAAAATAATGGATACTGCGGTTCAGGTTCACCTAATTATCTCAGTTACATCATCACTGCAGGAGTTCCTCAGTGTCGTGTCCTAGGCCCAACCAACTTCAGTTGCTTCATTGATTACCCTCCTTTGGTCATAAATTCAGAAGTAGGAGTGTTTGTTGGTAATTGAACTATGTTCAGCACAATTCCCGACTCTTCAGATCCTGTAGTGTCCATGTTCAGGTGCAGCTATACCTAGCCAATATCCAGGCTTGGGTTGACAAGTGGCAAGTAACTTTTAAAAGATTAATTGAAGGGATATGGCTTCACTGGCAGGGCCAGCATTTATTGTTCCACCCCAATTGCTCTTGAGAAGATGCTGAGCTGCTTTCTTGAATCTTTGCCGTCCATGAGGTATGGGTCCACTCATGGCAATGGCCATCTCCAACAAGACAGAGTCTAACCATTACCCTGTGATATTCAATTACATTACTATTGCTGAATTCTTCAACTATTAACATCCTTCGGTTTTCCATTGACCAGCAACTGAACTGAACTAGTCAAATAAATACTATGGCTGAGGCTACGAAACCTGCAGCAAGTAACTCACCAAATCCTGTCCACCATCTACAGGGAGTGTGATGGAATAAATAAAGTTCTCTCTAATACAGACTTCACTACATTAAAAAAATACTCTCAGTCATTAAAATACATTTAATACAATTCCCTCAAATACTTAAGCCTCTATTAAAACAAATATTTGTATTCATAATCCACACTAAAGTTGCTAATCCTTTAATAACATCGTGGAACTATCAATCAAACTGTGAACTTTCAGTTCCCCACTGTGATAATGGCAGGTTGTAGAAACAGAAAAGCAGCAATTATGCTATATTTATCACCCTTCCGCTTATGTCAACAAACATCTATTAACATTACTGGAAACAATTCTTTTCTATCAGACACAGGTAGGCAGCTCTTTTCAAAATTTAAAAGGCAGGGGATTGAAATAACTGGATAGTTCAACAGTTCTACAGATCTTATCAGTCTTTCATATGCATTTACTTCTCCACCATGAAGTTTGGAATATATATTGCGGCTCGATGTTATGACTGGAATGAAAATCAGATCTGCATTGAATTTAAATGGCCTAGCCAATTCATCTTTTGTGCCAGTGCATTTCAACCCAGGCTCCTTTCCCCTGCTCTGAAAATGGGATTTGCTGGAAGTGGGGTAGGACGTACAGATCCTGGTCCCATCACCAATTTCTAGGTTTTTGAAGTCTCCCCAACTCCAAAGTCATGGACAAAGCCAATTGGGATAGTAGATAAAAAGAGATACCAAAGAGGCTGAAACGGATGATAGCCAGCAATTCAAGAGGGAATATACATTTTAAGTAGAGTATGCATCAGAAAGTGTGAGTCAATAGATTGTGTCATACGTATCAAGGCTGGCACACTGTATGGGAGAAAAACACTTCTTCAATTAGCTTTAACTTTATGGAAAATCTTAAGGTTATGTTATGTTAAAATGTTTGGTCAGTAACAGTGTAGAAAAATATGTAAAGCAAAAATATATATATTGCATATCTTGCCGACCTGAAAAAAAATGTCCTAGTTAACATCTTTAAACAGAAAAGGAAAGTTATAAATTTGGATATAACTCTTTGGAGTTTAAACCTTTTCTCTTTTTCTACTTTATGATGATATGATCTCGATTCTCCTAAGTACATTCTGTGTCGAATTTGCAGGAAAACTGGAGTAGATCACACTTTCTTTTCAGTGTGACTTCAGACAAGAATCTCCCACACTGTTTGCAATTTAGAGGTCACAATTGGGAATATCATTAAAAGCTCAGGGGATTTGCGGCAAGTGGGGTGGGACATGCAGATCCTGGTCCCATCACCAATTTCTAGATCTTTGAAATCTCCCCAACTCCAAAGTCGTAGACAAAGGGGACCTATTCATGACATAGGCTGACATGCTCAGAGGCCTCAAACTGTCAGCGTGAAGTTTGCTGGTCAGCTTGATTGCTGGCCAGCCCTGGATTTTCACAATACTACCACTCCCCAATCACAGTCCCCCGTCCATTCATCTGCCAGCCCCAAACAGCCCCTCCACCCTGGACTGCTCGAACTACAGTCCCTCGCCAAAAGTGACGATTTCCCCCCATCCCCGGCAGACCCCCACCCCACTCCACAACTCCGGCTGACAATCCCCATCCCAGCCCACCCCAATCACTGGTCTTCCTCCAGTCCCAATCAATTGTAATGGCAGAGTTACAGCAGGAACCCCACATCCCCATGATCACCCCTAGGCTCTGCCCCCAGCACTTGGCTGATATACTGGTTATCTCCTGGTGCCTTTGCAAGTACAGGGAAAAAATCCCCATTGGCCCCACCCCTTTGCACTGCCCAGTATCTGATGGGCAATGCCAAGGTGCCCTCTTGGCATGGGCTTTTAGCCCTTGGACTGTGCTGGCAGCACATTGTCCCTGGAGAAGTGCCATGGGGCAAGGCTATCTCTGCCACAGTGCTCATACCCAATGGGTGCCCAACTCCCAGGAGGTCCCCGATTGCTCCCCCTTCACTCCAGTGGGTCTTCCTGCAAGATCCCCAAAAGTGGGGAGCTAGTCTAAACCCCACTAGCGTGAATTACTCCTGATTGGGTGAGAGATGCCAACTACACTAAAATAAAATCAAAGTACTTTCCTGGTGTTCCCACTGGTTTCCAGCATACTCAGAAAGCACCGGATATCCGGCACTGGGCGACGTGCGCATGGCGGAAATGCATGCACAAATCCCATGAATCAGCCAACTAGCGATTCTCTCGGCCCGCTGCACTAAAAATTAACGTGTTAGGATGGGAGAATTGCCCCCTATATATTAACTGCACTGAATAGTGAGAATGTGAAATAGCTTGTGCATTACCAAAAAAGAAGTTAAGATAAATTGTTGATAAAGTCTGCTGACCATGAGAAAGGTGAGACACATTAGGTAAAGGAAAATGCTCTTTTTTGAAAAAACATAATTTTTCTAGCAGTTGGCAGGGTTTTGATCCAAATTAAGGCATTCTAGAACTGCAGTCCTTTGTATTGTTTTGTTTATAAGAATTTTGCCATTCTCTATTCCAAGTGTTAAGTGTGCTATTAAGTCAAAAATTTGAACATCCATACCAAAGAACGTAATTTAATAACAGATATAAACTGAAATCTTATGTTTTCCTCACCAGTAATAAGTCGAAAATTTTGGAAAAGCGGCTTCGTTATCTGAATGATCACTTCACGTACAATTTGTACTCCAATGTTTGCCGCTCTCTATTTGAGAAGGACAAGTTGCTCTTTTCCTTCCTATTGTGCTGTAATCTGCTCTTGTAAGTAGCTGTTTTCACAAACTTCTCCCCAAAATTACTGTAATTTTAAACCACTATATCTTGTTGAGAACAATAAAAAGATGATCGTATCCATATAATTATGTAATGAACTATAATGCATAGGTTTATGTGACTGCTTACAATTTTAATATAATATGGTTTTATAGAAAAATGTGAAAACCAGATCCATATGGCATATAAGTAGCTTGATTTTTCTGCTCAAATCCAGAGCTGAAAATAATCCTAATGTTTGGTAGAGTCTAACACTCTTTGGTTCTCATACTTTAGGATAAATAGTTTGATAAAAGTTCTGAATGTAGTTGGAAAGGAAGAAGCCGTACAATATTGGGATAAATGACCATAAGTTTGGTCAAAAAAGTAGGTTCTAAGAAGCATTTTAAAGGAGGAAAGCCTATTGGAGAGATTTGGGTAGCCAATTCCAGAGTATAAGACCCAGGTAGCTAAAGGTACAATTGCCAATATTGGAATGATTAAAATTCAAGGTGTTTTAGAAGTGGAAGAGTGCAGAGATCTCAGGGGGTTGTATGGATGGAAGGAATAATGAGATAAGAGTAAAGCTATTGAGACATTTGAAAACTGGGATGAGAATGTTAAAATTAAGGTATTGCATAACTGGAAGCCAGTGTAATTCAGCAAGCTAAAAAGGACAATGGGTGGATAGATTTGGTATCAGTTAGGCTTCCTGAAGAGCGTCATATTATGGATTGTCAACATCAATTGATCAATATCTAGTTCATGTTTCTCATTAATGGCTCAGAGACAGAAGGTGGGATTTTACAGCCAAGGTCAACAAAGATTTTTTTCAGACCCTGGCCTGTTCTGATTCGGTGGCGGCCAAGGTGGTAGAATTCTGGTGAATATTTAGTTCTGGGAAGATTGTTGTAGGGAATGTAAGATAACTAAATTGCTGAACAAATGGCATTTCAGAAAGTTGACTGTGTTTGTTTACTGGATTTAGGATGAAAGCATGGGGACACAATAAAACAGCTGATGGGCTTACTGATCTGGAGACATGATCTCTACACTGCTTGCATAGAAGTGCAGTCCAGATAGGCATTTTGTTTTGAGAGTTAGAGCTAGATTATGTTAAAACATTTAGTGAATCCTGAAAGACTATATATCTTAGAGATGGTTGGAGTTAGAAAGATTCTTTGTTTTCAATTTTTATGTATTTGCCAGGAGAGGGGGTTGGTTGCACTTTGAACTTCATGTGGTTTGTAGCTCACAGAGAAGCTCTGGGAGCTGTTAACAGACTCCAGGTTGTTAGGGCTCAGAAAAAGTCCTGGAGAGCTTTGAATGTTGTAGAAGATCTCTGGTTCTGTGCTGGAGACAGTAAGACTCAAAGAAGCCCTGGGAGCCATTTATAGCTCCATGCAGCAAGAGTCTGAAGTTCTGAGAAACTCGGAAGCCATTCAACCTCAATGAAACTAGCAGACTGTGTTTGACTTGGAAATGTGCTAGTAATTAGAAGTGGGCGTGCAGCTTCTTGAATCTTATTGAATACTGTCTTGGAAGAAGTAATTGAACAGCATGGTCAGTGCAGGCTTGGAGAGCTGAAAGGTCTGTTCCGTTGCTGTAATTTTTTTTGTTCTTTGTTCCCCTCTGATCACTCAGCGAATCCATGTTTTTTCTCATGTTATTCTTGAAATGCTTGTTCAGAAAGATGTCCAGTGGTTGATTAAGGCTGATTAGATTGTTTTGCAATCTAACTTCAGCAACATCATCAACAACAAGGTCTGATCTGAATAGATGAGAAGACTTTTTCTTTACATAATCCTCCTGTCGGAAACTCCAAACTTTCCTTGGCCATGTTTTCAAGACATTTCGTCTATTCCATTCTTTATCATAAAAGTGAATGACGGCCTGTATTTTACAACCTCATTCGGGCGAGGCACGCAAAATCCCACCCAAGGCCTAAGGAGAATTTTGTTCTGTAAGCTTCAACCAGAATAGGGGCAGATGTGCCAGTAAAATTCTGGCAGACATCTCCTTCAGCAATTGCTGTTTGGGAGAGGTTTTCCCTTGAATATCTGGATTAGCTTAACCTTTGTCCTGTCAAACATACTCCACAGTGTGATTTTGAATCTACCTTCTTCATAGCCAGTTGGCTTCACTGACAAAGCTCTCTCTCCAACTTTGCTCACCGTTTGACTGCAGGCATGTCAGAACTTCTAAAAGTCTCATCCATGTTCTCAATACAGGCCAATATGTATTCATTCTTTTGTCAATGTTTAATTATAACTCACTGAAATGCAATAAGTCTGTCATCAAGTTCTTCTGGGAGATGCTGTGAAATCTTGGTCATCTGTTGAAGTACAAAACTGTTCTTCTTCATAAACCTAGTGCAACATCCAGGGACAGCTTTGAAATCTGGATTGCCTAATTTTCTCAAGATCCTCAAGAAACTGAGATTCCATTATGGCAATTTTCATTGATGTATTTTATAACTTTGCTCTTAACTTTGGCCACATGGAAGGTCTTCCTTCATTTGCACATTCACTTTGGGCATCTGCCTAAGCTATGTAGAGAGCTCCCTCCAATCTTTAACATCCTTCCCCATTTCTGGAATTCTCTAGCTGCTACAGAATTATTTGTTGGCTGTACAACCTTAATGACTTAAAGTTTGCACTGAGCTGTGTATCTACCATTCCTTCTGGGAAACGTCATGCCATACTAGAGGGCAGGATTGGTGGGAGCATGGTGCTGACATGAGGAGATGAATAGTCATTTTTTTTTTTGAAGAGTTAGTGTATGATTCTTTTGAATAGATTCACACTAGGTTGAATTTAACTTCAATAGACAGAAATAAAAAGAGTTTGAAATTTTTAGCTAAGAGTAAAAGATCAATTTATATGTGAGGTAAAATCAAAATCAGTAATTCTTTTGGCCAAGAGTCAACCTTTACAAAAGATCAACCATTACTCAACTGTATAAGCTATGTGCCATTTTAGATAATCTTCACTGTT
The DNA here is from genome assembly GCA_024679065.1 of Sphyrna mokarran. Taxonomy (NCBI): domain Eukaryota; kingdom Metazoa; phylum Chordata; class Chondrichthyes; order Carcharhiniformes; family Carcharhinidae; genus Sphyrna; species Sphyrna mokarran. The sequence continues at coordinate 110,250,164 of JAGIQG010000003.1, forward strand.
TCTTCATTTGTTTAATCTTTAATGTATTGAATTGAACAAAGGAAATTTTGTCCACTATAAGATTTTGTAGTAAGTTTGCATAACTTAATTCTTTTTCACCTTCATTTCTTTCATCCAGGGCAAGACACGAAATCAATTATCACGAATTTATGTTCCTGCTGACAGGGGGAGTAGGATTTCAGACCAAGGTACCAAATCCTGATCCATCCTGGCTCCAGGACAAGAGCTGGGATGAAATCTGTCGTGCAAGTGACCTATCAAGCTTACATGGACTAAGGTAATAGTTAGTTTTTGTGAGTCTGATCACAGTTACAGGGTAGTTAGTAATTCATCGCAATGATTTTATAGGATCATGTTATAATTAGAATAACAGTTTTAGGGAATAATTACACAACAAGAATCTCATAAAATAATTCAAAATTGGAATAATTTATGTAAATCAGCAGTTCTCGAACCCCAACTCCCACATTATAAAAGTTCCATTCTTTTCATAATTTAATACATGACATTTTCTATAAAGAATTTACACAATTAAACTTATACATTATTATTGAAGGTCCTCACCAATGAGAATCACATACGGTTCCCATCAATGGGGATTTGACGTGGTGGCATCACCATTCAGACTGGATGCCATTATGGCTCCTTGGATGGTCGGGGAAGGGGTGCAGTGCCCCTTTGTGAGGGATAGGGGGGAGAAAGCTAATTAGTCTTTCTATCTAAATACAAAACTCATATGATTTGTGTTACCATAGAGATTAGCTTTCAAAAGGAAAGTGTTTTTAAAATAGGCCTGAAAATTCTCATACAAGGTTTGTCTGGGACACAAAGAAAAAGTGTGGCTAGAGATTGAAAGACTTCATGGTTCACCACAGGTGGAACTTGTGCTCTGATTGAAAAACCAAATTCCTGAGGATTTGTGACAAGGTTGGAAAACCCACTTAGCTTCCTCTTCAGAAGAAAAGAAGGTTACTGTAAAAGATTGTTCTGAGATTACAAGTTAGTAGGCTGAGAAAGGAAAATAACAGAAGCAAACTCTGTGAAATTACTTTGAATTGATTCTGAAAAAATTGAGTATATGTTTAACGACAGTGTACAGTATATCTCATTAATGTAATGTGGCAATATGTTATTTAATATAGCTTTGGTTTGAGTTCCTTGGAGATATTCTTGAGAACAATGGTTACGATTACAATCTGGATTTGATGTAATGAGCTTCAAATTGTTTTGTACAGATTCATTGCTGACAGGATAACTGGTAATATCCTTAAGCAAAACTTAATTGGATAAACTGTAATAGAAATTGATTTGACAGACAAGAGATGGTTATGCTTTTTTTAACTTAAGTCCTGTAATTTAAAGTATAACATGCATAGAAAGACAGCATTTGGTTAGTAGTACTTTTAGTCATTTGTTACAGTAAAAGTCCTAAGGTGTGAAATTTTATGTAATCTTTTCAGTTATTAATTAGAAGCTTGAACTTTGTTTTAAAAGTTATCAGTTTCTACAGAGATTGTAACAACTCTTGTGTAATTCAGTCATGGAACTAAAAATCATACAATATCAGCATGAATGAGTTAGTCTAATTAATGCAATTAAGTCACATAGCATTGTAATAAGACCTGACTTGACTGGTGTTTTTTTTTCCTCAAATGTTATGTGCATATACGAACTCCAAAGACATTCAAACATTTTTTTTCCAAATTTTGTGCTATTGTGCATTGATTATAAGCACCCAGAACAGACGTACCTTTTTCCCGCTAAAATTTGTCAAAAGCCCTTTTTCCCTCCCCTTGAGGTCTCAGCCTGCATGGTGCAATCAAATATCAGCAATTGTGATGTTCATGTATGGTCTGGTACATTGTTTCCCCCTTTCCACACTTCAACCAAGTGTGAGGCCATCAGAGAATTCTATTCTTGAGCCTTGACCACCCCGCAGTAGACTTCTGGCCATACAGTCAAAGATCCTGATCTAATGCATTCTAATTAGGGAATCCTTTGGCAAAACATTTTGATCTGCTTTGTGCCCTCCCAATTCTGGTGTCTCTATTATAATCAATCTTTTACGTTTTTGTCCAATACATTGAAACGTTAGGGTCTGAGAAACTGTGATCTGACCATGAAAATAGATTACATTTAAAACTCTGCCAGATTAGTTAGTTTGCTGTGGTGTTGTTCATACATAAGCATAACATCAGTATTTTTCTCTTCCTGTAACTGGATCTCTCTTTGTCTCTTTACACATTAGTTTTTCTTCCTCTGTTTAATTCTGCCAGTCTTCCTCATGTGCAGCTTCCACATTTTACATTGTCCTCTTTGTTTCTGTAATGCTGATGTGTACATTACTACACTTAGGATGGTAAAATAAGCAAGACATTTCTTTCATTGATGGTGTTAGAAATGTAGCATTCGGGTGTTTGGGGTCGAAAGAGTTAATGTGTGGGACTGAAGAAATAGTGTCACTCATTAGAGATGCAAAATGAAGAGCAAAGAGGGAGAATGCTCATAGCTTAGATTGAGTAACACATAGTCAAGTATAACTGTATTTATTATGTTTATATAATATAGAATATAATGTATAATAAACTTGTCGTACTTGAAACATTCCTGAATCTCAGCAATTGTTCCACAGCCAGTCACAACAAATATACTACAGGTAAAACTAAGAATGAAGTGGAAAAAGAACTTAAGTATTAATAAACTTGATGATAAAGATGTCTAACCAATGAAATGATGCAAAGAATCAACCCCAAAAGATGTTAGACATAGCCAAGCAAGTAAAAATCAGGCAGTTTTTTAAAGTAAAGTTTATTATTAGTCACAAATAGACTTCTACTTACACTGCAATTAAGTTATTGTGAAAATTCCCTACTCACCACAAGCCGGTGCCTGTTCAGGTACATTGAGGGAGAATTTAGCATGACCAATGCAGCTAACTAGTACGACTTTAGACTGTGGGAGGAAACCAGACACGTGGAGGAAACCCATGTGGACATGGGAAAAACATACAAATTTGCATAGATTGTGAATCAAGCCGGGAATCAAACCCAGGTCCCTGGCGCTGTGAAGCAGTAGTGCTAATCACTGTGCCAGCCCATTTGAGTTTAACCTCATTGGTGGGGAAATCTATAGAAATGATCATTTCGAATAAAAGTTGTAGTTATTTGGAAGAATAAGAGGACAACTATGAGAAGGGACATGATCAATGCAGAACCTGAGGGTGTTGTATTTAAATGTGTGCAGTATATGAAATAAGGTAAATAAATTTGTAACGCAGATTGAAATTGGCAGGTACGATGTGGTGGGCATCAGGGGAATGTGGCTGCAAATGAATCAGGATGGGGGGCTAAATATCCAAGGATACACATCCTGAGAAGATAGGCATGTGGGTAATGGGACGGGGTTGCTTTGTTAGTAAGAAATGCAATTAAGTGGATAGCAAGAATCAAGATAAGAGTTAAAAGATGTAGAATCTGTGTGGGTTAAGTTGAGGAATTGTAAAGCTAAAAAAGCTAAATTGTAAAGCATACAGGTCTCCGAGCAGTAGTCAGGATATGGAGCACAAAGTTCACCAGGAGACAGAAGAGACGTGTAAGAAAGGCAATGTTACAGTGATCATAGACCACTTCAGTACGCAGGTAGACTGGGAAAATCAGGAAAATCAAGTTGGTGGTGGATCCCAAGAAAAGGAATTTGTGTACTGTCTACAAGATGGTTTTTTTGGAGCAGCTTTAGAGGTCAATAAGGAACAGACAATTCTAGATTTGGTCTTATGCAATAAGACAAACTTGGTGAGTTTGGATTTCTGTTCCAGAACTTCCTTGGACATTGACTGGCAGCCATGAGTCTGCAAGCTTATGTATTATAGTTATATGTAAATAAATATTGAAGTTATTATTTATCTGACTGGTGAACAGGAATTAAGGATAAAAGGAAGGAAAAATGATTCCAAGGTTGTGAGTTAAAAATCACGTTGAAGTTCAATTCAAGTTGAGAAACAGAAGAGTTTTCAGAAATGCCCCTATTCCAATGGATAATGGATGCCTCCATGGAGGAATATAGACAGTACATTGAACGTTTGTGCTACTATTTTCAAGCCAACAGAGTAGAAAGGAAGAGAAAGGCGATCCTTGTCAACTCAGGTGGAATTCAGGCCTACAATTTAATATGCAGGCTCAAATTCCCAAGCACATCTATCTCCAAATCATTTACTGAAATAGTTGAATTGTTGAAAACACAATCCTAATCCTAAACTTACATCGCAACAATGTAAGTTTAACTCAATCGGGAGAGCCCATGGGAAACTATTGCAACTTATTACCAAATTATATTGGATCTTAGAGTACTGCAACTTTAGCCAGTGTCAATGATATGCTGCAGGACTGTTTAGTCTGCAGGGTAAATAATGAAGCCATTCAACAGAAGCTATTAGCAGAAGCAGATACAAATTTTAAGTTGGCACTAGAAATAGCACTAGCGATGGAGAGCATTGAAATTGGCTCACAGGAACTTCCGAGCACGCAAAATGACGTGATTCATTAGTTAGGCAGGAAACTGCTATCAGCAATGGTGCCAAAACTGAACCTCTGATCTTAAAATGAGAAGCAGATGTATCCATGAATAGAGCAAGAAGATTTATCAGAGCCAATCGATTGCTTAGGATTGAAGTTGTGTGTTACCAATGTAACAATGTGTGGTACCAATGTAAGGGGTAATCACTCCCCTTAAACCTGCAGGTATAAACAGGCTGAATGTTTTGTTCTGCCATAGGAAATGTCACTTAAGATACAAATGTAAAAGTAGGTCAAGTCTATTCAGTGACGTAGTCATACATCACAAATGCATAATATGGAAGAGCCCAATGCTAAGATTTAAATGTGCATTCATTGTTCAACATTGAAGAGAACAAGGTAGCTCCCATCACTGCGATGCTTTTTGGTAAATAATAGGCCCTTAAAGATACGGGGACCTCTGCTGCAATGATCAGAGAACACACATTTTGATATTTACAAGAAGAAGTCCAGCCATTGAGTTTGAAGGGTACTGCAGCAAAACTAAAAACTTACACAGAAGAAGCTATCAAGATAAAGGGCACTACCATAGTATCTGCAAACAGTCCATTCTACTCCCATTAATAATAGTATCAGGCCAAGGCAAAGTCTTTTGCGCCATAATCAGCTCAAGGCAATTAAGATAACTGGATGGAGATCTTCTGACTATGGAAAGTGAAACTGCCTGAATTAATGAAGAAGTTTCGGAACATTTTTTGTGACAAGTTATGCAAAATAAAGGACCTCCAAGTGAAGATCTTTGTAGATCCAGAAGCAGTTCCTCACTTTTTCAGAGCAATATCAGTACCATATGCCTTGTGAAAAATGTTGGACATGGAATTGAAGAGATTGGAAAACTGGGTATTATCCAGTCAGCTCAATTAGTGAAGTAAGCCCGTGATAAAGCCTGCCAAAACTATCTGCATCTGCAGAGACTACAAATTAACAATTAACTAGGTTGTCAAGTTGGATAAGTATCTAATCCCAAAAATTGAAGACTTGTATGCAAAGGCGGTGGACATCAGTCTTGTATCAAGCTAGATATAATCCACACAGATCAGCAACTTGAATTAGATAAAGTTACATTATGATAAACAGACACAAAGGTTTGTTTAAGTAACACGTCTACTCTTTGGTATGTTGTTGGCATGTGCTATTTTCCAGAAAATAATGGAAAGTCTGTTTCAAGGAATGCCATAAGTTGTAGTGTACCTGAATAATATTTTGTTAACTGGATCAACAGAATCTGAGCAACTAGCTAACATAAAGGATGTTAGCTAAAGAGATTTCAGGAGGTTGGCATTCACCTCAAGAGGAAAGATGTACTTTCAAGCTACCAAGATAGCCAATCTGGAGTATTGCATAGATGCACAGGGATTACACTCCCTCGAAGACAAAATCAGAGCAATAAATGAAGCACTGGTGTCAGAAACATATCTGAGCTCAAATCATTCTTAGAAATTGTGAATTATTATGGGTGTTTTTTTGACCAAATTTGTTGACATTATTGGTCCCCTTGCATACGCTGCTAAAGAAACACCAACATTGGTTTTGGAAGATGCCCCAGAAAGAAACTTCCAACAGAGTAAAGCAATTGTTACATTTATCAAGTTTATTGGTGCATTTTGACCCAACTAAAGAATTGATGTTAATCTGTGATGCCTCTCCATATGGCAACAGTACTTTAAAAATAGCAAAATGTAAAAACTGACAGTTTAACAATTTCTCCCTTTTTTTTCAACTAGGGATCATTTCTCTAAGTCTAGTGCAGAGTGGCACAAAATCTATGAAAGTAAAGACCCACACATTGTTCCTTTACCACATCCATGGGATCACAAAATCAATGAACTTCAGAAGATGATTGTTTTGCGGGCACTTAGACCAGATAAGGTAAAAAGAAAAGAACAAATATACACTTTCCAAAAATAGAATATACTCAAGTTTTAAAGTGATTTCAACAAATTCAAGTAACAATGAAAAACATTTCTCCTTTAAAAGCTTTGTTTATTTTTTTGCTGTGTTCCACTGACCTAAACTCTAATTTATACCAACTGCACAGCTCAACATATCTCAAAATAATTAATCACTTCGAAGTACAGTGAATAGTGGCAGTCATTTTGAACCAAAATGAATAATTACATATCTGGATACTGGAAAATCTTTTCCTATTTGGTGATATGAGAGCTTTGATATTCATTTTTTCTTTGAATGTGGGCGACAATGGCAACATTTGTTGCTGGTTCCTATTTGTCTTAAAGGATTTAAGAATCACTATATAATGTGGGATGAGAATCATGTCTAGAAGCGTACCAGTTAACCAGTTCAATAAAAATCTTGAATTAAAAGTTTAATGACAACCATGAAATCATTGCTGATTATCATAAAAACGCATTAATAAAAATTCATTAATACCCTTAAGGAAAGGAAATTTGCCATCCTTACCTCGTCTGATCTACAGGTAATTCCAAATCCACAACAATGTGGTTGGCTCTTAATTGCCTTTTGAAATGGCAGAGCAAGCTACTCAGTTCAAGGGCAATTAGGGATAGAATGTGATGTCTACATCCCATAAACAAATACAAGAAGTTGTACCTTGTTTACTGATTTTCTTTCCATTCATGCCACCAACCCTGATCTAATTCCCAGCCAATTTGTGCCCCTTACAAAGGCAAATGTCACCATTTTAATCCTTTGTTTGTTAGTTCAAGATCAAAATTGCTAAGTTACCACTTAGTGTTAGGACTCACTAGGGTAACTGCATGGGGTTATGGGGATAGGGGGTTGGATAGTATTGTGGTTGGTGCAGGCTTGATGGGTCGAATGGTCTCCTTCTGCACTGGGGGAATTCTATGAGCTATTCTATAAAATCATCACATAAACTGTGGAAAAATGTCGTTTAACAATGTGTCAGAAGGATTTTGTCACTGGCAATGCAGTACTTTTCCCTGCTTCACTGAAGTCCCAACTTTATAAATTATATAATTTATAGATTATAAATCCAGTTAATTAGAAAACTGGGTATCCAGTTTAAACCCCACAGTAACTGAGGCAAACTAATGCACTTTTTATGGAAGCCATAGAATCATAGAGATGTTCAGCATGGAAGCAGGCCCTCTGGCCCAAATTATCCATGATGCCCAGTTTTTACCATTAAGCTGGTCCCAATTGTCTGTGTATGGCCCATATTCCTCTATACCCATCTTACCAATGTAACTGTCTAAATGCTTTTTAAAAGACAAAGTTGTACACTCTAACACTACCTCTGGCAGCTCATTCCAGAAAATTGCCCCTCTGGACCTGTTTGTATCTCCCCCCCCTTTCAACTTAATCCTATGCCCTCTAGTTTTAGACTCCCCTAACTTTGGGAAAGATGTTGCCCCTCATTATTTTATAGACCTCTATAAGATCATCCTTAAGCCTCCTAGTCTCCTGAGATCACTTTTAGCCTCTCCTTATAAGTGAAACCATCAAGTCTCAGTAGCATCCTAGTAAGCCTTTTCTGCACTTCCTCTAATTTAATAATATCCTTTTTATAATAAGTTGACCAGAACTGTAAGCAGTATTTCAAGTATGGCTTTACCAATGCCTTGTACAGCTTCAACAAAACATTCCAATCCCTGTACTCGATGTTATGACCAATGAAATCAAGCATGCCAAATGCCTTCTTCACCACTTTGTCTGCCTGTGACACTTTCAAGGAGCTATGAGCCCATACCTCTAAATCTCTTTGTTCAATAACTCTCCCTAATGCCCTGCCATTGACTGATTTAAGGCCTGCCCTGGCACCATCTGGCATTTCTCTAACCTGAACTCCATCAATTGGGCCATTCATCAGCCTACTGGCCCAATTGATCAAGATCCCATTGCAATCCTGGATAACTTTCTTCACAGCTCACTATGCCATCAATCTTGATGTCATCTGCAAACTTACTAACCATACCTCTTATATTCATGAACACAAATTACATGCCAAAAATTGATGACAGAAGGCTATGGCAGATGAGAACCCTAGAAATTATCATGATTGCAAAAGAGATAGTGTTGGGCAAGTTAATAGGGCTAAAGATAGACAAGTCTCCTGGTCTTGATGGAATGCATTCCAACATACTAAAAGAGATAGCAGGAGAAATAGCAAATGCACTATTGGTAATTTACCAAAATTTGCTGGATTCTGGGCTGGTTCCTGCAGATTGGAAAACAGCAGATGTGATGCCACTGTTTAAAAAATATGGTAGACAAAAGGCAGGTAACTATAGGCCAATTAGCTTAACTTTTGTAGTAGGGAAAAATGCTTGAATCTATCATCAAGGAAGAAATAACGAGACATCTGGATATAAGTTGTCCCATTGGTAAGATGCAGCATGGGTTCATGAAAGGCAGGACATGTTTGACTAATTTGGTGAAATTTTTTGAGAACACTATATGTGCAGTGAACAATGGGGAACCTGTGGATGTGGTGTATATGGATTTCCAAAAGGCATTTAACAAAGTGCTGCACCAAAGACTGCTACATAAGATAAAGGTGCACGGTATTATGTGTAATGTATTAGCGTGGATAGAGAATTGGTTAACTAACAGAAAGCAAAGAGTGGGGTGAAAAGGTGTTTTTCTGATTGGCAATCAGTGACTAGTGATGTGCCTCAAGGATCAGTGTTGGGACTACAATTGTTTACGATTTACATAGATGATTTGGAGTTGGGGACCAAGTGTAGTGTATCAAAATTTGCAGATGACACTAAGATGGATGAAGAGCAAAGTATGCAGAGGACACTGAAAGTCTGCAAAGAGATATAGATAATCTAAGTGGGCGACAGTCTGACAGATGGAGTACAATGTTGGTAAATGTGAGGTCATCCATTTTGGTAGGAATAACAGCAAAATGGACTGTTGTTTAAATGGTAAAAAATTGCAGCATGCTGCTGTGCAGAGGGGCCTGGGTGTCCTTGTGCAGGAATCTCAAGAAATTGGCTTGCAATGCAGCAGGTAATTAAGAAGGTAAATAGAATTTTGTCCTTCATTGTTAGAGGGACAGAGTTTATAAACAGCAAGATTATGTTGCAGCTTTTGAGGTGCTGGTGAAGCACACCTCGAATACTGTGTACAATTTTGGTCTCCTTATTTGAGTAAGGACATACTGGCACCGGAGGGGGTGCAGAGAAGATTCACTAGGTTGATTCAGGAGTTGAGAGGGTTGGCTTATAAGGAGAGACTGAGTAACTGAGATATACTCATTGGAATTCAGAAGAATGAGGGGAGCTGTTATAGAAACATATAAGATTATGAAGAGAATAGGTAAGATGAAAACAGGGAAGTTGTTTCCACTGGCAGATGAAATTAGATCTAGGGGGCATAGCCTCAAAAAAGGGGAAAGCAGATGTAGGACTGAGTTGAGGAGGAACTTCTTCACACAAAGGGTTGTGAATCTGTGGAATTCTCTGTCCAGTGAAGCAGTTGAGGCTATCTCATTGAATGTTTTAAGGCAAGGATAGATAATTCTTTGAACTGTAAAGAAATTAAAAGTTATGGTGAGCAGGCAGATAGGTGGAGCTGAGTCCACAAAAAAGATCAGTCATTATCTTAATGAATGACAAAGCAGGCTTGAGGGGCCAGGTGGCCTACTCCTGCTTCTTATGTTCTTATTCACATTCAAATTATTAATATAAATAACAAATAACAGTGGATCCAGTACTGCTCCCTGAGGCACACTGCTGGTCACAGGCCTTCAATTTGAAAAATAACCCTCTACAATGAAGCTCTGTCTTCTGTCATCAAGTGAATTTTGTATCCAATTGGCTATCTCAGTCTGGATGACGTAACATTTAACCTTATGCAACAATTTACGGTGGTAACCCTGTCAAAGGCCTTGCTGAAGTCCACGTTGAGTGCACTGCTCTCACCTACCTTCTTGATTACCCCTTCAAAAAACTCGATCATATTTGTGAGACATGATTTTCCACTCACAAAGCTATGCTGACTGTCTCTCATCAGTCCTTCCCTCTCTAAATGGCTGTATATCCGATCTCTCAGAATACCTTCTAACAACTTACCCACTACAAACAGTAGGCTCACTGGTCTGTAGTTCCCAGGCTTTTCCCTACAGCCCTCCTTAAACAAAGGCACAACATTTGCCATCCTCCCATCTTCAGGCACTTTACCTGTGCCTGTCGATGGTTCAAATATCTCTGCTAAAGGACCTGCAATTTCCTCCCTAGCCTCCTACAACTTCTTGGAATATACTTCAGATTTATCTACCTTGATGCACTTTAAGACTTCCTTTTCTGTAATATGTACACTGCTCGAGACATCACTGTTTATTTCCTCAAGTACCCAAACATCCATGCTTTTCTCAACAATAAATACTGATGAGAAATATTCATTTAGGATCTCACCCAACTCTTGTGGATGACCTTGTTGATCCTTAAGAGGCTTTATTCTCTCCCTAGTTACTCTTTTGCTCTTTATATTTGTAGAAGCTGTCCATATTGAGAGTGCCATATTACATTCAAACAAAATAATTTTAAACAAGTTGATTCAACCACATAAAGGAATTCTAAACTACCTAACTGACAAAATGATTTGCTAAATCTACACTCCTTCTGAATGAACTCCATTCCTGATATTCTTATTTCACATAGCACAAATGAGCGCCCAAAATTTATGAATGTGGTCAGATTTTATTTTACCCTTGCACTTTAAGATTTTTTTTATTCTCATCATTTTAACACTTTGGTAGTTCTGCAGTCTTAAGTAATTAAGATTTCTTAACACACGGATTCAAAGAATAATACAGCACAGAAGAAGGCCGCTCAGCCTATCGTGTTTGTGCTGCTCTTTGAAAAATCAATTCCATGGGACCACATTACACGCCTTTTCCTCAAAGCCCTGTAAATATTTCCCATTAAACAATTATATTAGATAAACTCTCCTTTAAGTTGCCATTTTTCTAAATCTCCTAAAGTCTATCTGAATAAGGTTGAGAGGTAGGTGTAAAGAGATCCAGTATTTCAAACATCTCAGAGCTACTAACTAAATTATTTACAGATATTGGAAATGGAGAACTTCTGATTTGTCTGAGCAGTTTATTAAATGCGGGGTGGGATTTTTTGGCCTCGCTAGCCCCAAAACCAGAAAATCCTAGCTGAGGTCAATGGATCTTTTCATGGTCCGCCCCTCACCTGCTCTGGTTCCCATGAATGGGAAATTCACCCCTGTGTCTATTCTATTTTCTTTATATTTGGAATCAAGGGCCCAATTCTTTCATCCTAACGTGCGCGTTTTTTGATGCATTAAGAGGGGAGAGTCGTGTATTGGCCAGGATTCGTGCATGCGTTCCCGACGTATGCGCGTCTCCCATAGCTAGAGAACAGGCACAGTCGGACCATGCTGGAAACTGGCAGGTTGACAGCTAAGTCATTTAAATCTGTTTTTCATGTATTTTAAACTCATTATCGGGCCTGGCATGGAACTCACCAGGCCTGACAGTATCTCCCACCCCGCCAGGAATATTTCACTTTGGCAGGGTTTCTAGTAGCTCCCCACTTGTGGGGAACTAGCAGGGGACTCTCCTGGAATGAAGGTGGCGGTAATTGGGGAGCCCTGAGGGTCGAGCACTGGGTGGATGGTGCCTTCTTGATATGGGCACCCCAGCAATGCCAGCCTGTGCCCCTGGCACTACTCAAGGGACAAAGTGCCCATGCCCAGGGGGCACCTTGGCACTACCTACCAGGCATTGAGCAGCGCCAAGATTTGTTTGGGAGAAATAGGCCCCAAGTTTGAAGTTACTTTATCATGTTAAATACTCAGTTTTTATCTTTTTTAATATTTTCTTTGTATATTTTCTTGAATTATCAATGTTTATAATTAATCAGAACCATCTGATAAAATTACAAAAATACATTGCTCTTCAGTTCAAAAAGTGAATCACTATTTGAAAGAAATAAGATAAAATACTAATTTAAAGACTATTTGGAAGAGGGTGGAATTATTTGACTTGTGATGATCGAATTGATTTAATTTCATATCTCCTTAATGGGGAAGAGAGGCAACAGTTATTTTCAATAACCAAAGATCCATTGGCCTCAGCTGGAATTTTCTAGTTTTGGGACAAGCTACAATAAGTACTGGAAGCCGGAATTATCCTGATGTTACTCCTTTTTCTTTTGTTTAAGTTAAGCTGAAAAATTTTCATCAGGATATCCGTGGAATAAAGTAATTTTAACAATTGAGTGAGTGTGAATAGAATTATTAGGGCATCTTTCTAAAGATATCATTCTGTCTTTCAGATCATTCCAGCTGTGGCAAATTTTGTTGTTGAGAAACTGGGGAAGCGGTTTGTGGAACCACCTCCATTTGATTTAGCAAAAAGTTATGCAGATTCCAATGCCACAATACCGCTTCTGTTTATACTCTCGCCAGGGGCTGATCCAATGGCCAGTGAGTAGACCTGACATTTTCTGTTTCTCTCACATCAGTCACTTCTTGTAAATTTTAACAGAGAGAAAATTATTCTTCTGCATTTGTTCAGCTTTAAACAAGCAGTATTGTGCCATCATATAATGAGAGAAAAACAATGTGGGAGTGGAATTGGTTTCTTAACTTTTTATTTATTCATGTGATATGGGTATTGCCCACATTTAATTGCCATTGTGATGGCGAGCTGCTCTCTTGAACCGCTGCAGACTCTTTGATGTAGGTACACCTATAGTGCTGTTCAACAGGGACTTCCACAATTTTTACCCAGTCCATATCCAAACTCTTGTCATCATGATATATCTGTAACTTTCATAGGAGTTTGTAATGTTATTTTTTTTACTCGATCCCTTATAAATTTTCAAATCTTACATCAAAATCCTAGATATAAATGTAGAAGTGAAGTACGGCTGATGCTGGAAATCTGAAAAAAAATCAGAAATATTTGGGTGTGGTAGCAGACGTGGAGAGAGGAACTGAATTAACAGGCTGGATGTTATGTTCCCTTGCCAGCTGGTTTGAAGGCAGAGAAGCTCATAAAATCTAGTGCGTGATCTTCCCACAGCCTGGCTACCTGCCCACTATAATACCCTAGGGTGTGAGTCAGCAAGCCGCAGGGACTTAGCTGCCTTTAATCCTATCAGTTTACTTAATACCTTCTTTCCAGTTAATGTCATTTCACTATATTCCTCTGTATTAACTGCAATTTTTGGGGGAAAAAATTATCGTTTACTGTGAAAACAAAGGCCACAATTTTCCCAGCTTGCCTCCTATCCCACCCCCACCTCAGCAGCACCAGATATCCAGCATGGTCAGCTTCTTGTCCATTTTTGGCGAGAAGCTGAACAATTTATTGAAATTTATTGAAATGATCATTTGTATGGCAATTAGTGAACCTGGGACGCAATCATCCTGTCTCGTTTACCTTTGCAGCCTCGTCAGGAGAGGTTCCCTTCGGCGAGGAAATCACCTACTCCCCGGGAACGGGAAACAATTAGGTTTGCCTTGCCAGTAGAATCGGACACAATTGAGGCCCCCCAGTGGAAGGTCAAAGGCAAGTGGAGGTACCCCTTGGGCACTGCCTGCCTGGCACCTTGGCACTGCCAGACTGCCATCTTGCTAATGACCACCAGACATCTTGGCTGTGCCAGGGTGAGGGACCTGAAGGGTTGGGGACTATAGAGGCAGGGCTAGGCTGGGGTGACCCTATTGCCATTTTACAGCTATGATTGGTGGGGATGATATCTTTGAGCAGTGTGGTGCTCACAATCGGCCGCGGACCCCTGCAGTAGTTGGGGGGGGTAGAAACTTGGTTGAAGTCAGCTGCAACAGCTGTGTCTCTCTTTGTCAACTTTTCCACAGTTGCAATTGCTGCACATGTGGAAAAGTTCCCTCTGCTGCTTCATCAAGCTGACTGGTGAATTAAGCCCCACCCACTGCCTTTAGTGGCCAGAAAAACTGTTGCCCAGTTTTTCCTGATTGCATAAGATTATGCAATAATCTAAGCACATAAGATTTTGAATAAAGACTTACCCAAAAAACAGATCTGGAACTTTTTTGTTTTCACACTGGCTAGACACTTAGATTTTTTCTCATAAAATTGCCCCCAAAATATTGGTTTTGTGCCTCTATCGTTTCTGAGTTTCCCAGTATTATCTCATCATTATTGTCCTCTAAAGAGCCAACATTTACTTTCACTATTCTCCTTTTTATGTACTTATAAAAGCTTTTGGTAACAGTGCTTATGTCTTCTGATAGTTTTCTTTCATAGTTCATTTTAGCTCTTATTGAATTTGCTTTTAGTAACCCTTTGTTGGTGTTTTAATGTTTTCCTAATCCTCCAGAGTCCAGCTATTTTTTGTAGTGTATGCCCTAGTTTTTGCTTTTATGTTATCCTTGACTTCTTTGTTCAGACTTTTCCAGCGCATTAGTTAGAATATTGAACTAAATCTATAGCTTGCTTTGCATTTGAACAAATTACAGAACAAAACCCATCATCTGTCACTTTTGTCTAAATCCTTATAGGTTTATTGAAATTAACAAGTGATAAAAATATGGATCGAGGCCAATTCCAGTCAATCTCACTTGGTCAGGGACAAGGTCCAATTGCTGCCAAAATGGTTAAAGATGGCATGCTTGAGGGTACTTGGGTATGTCTGCAGAATTGCCACCTTGCTGTGTCCTGGATGCCAACACTGGAAAAGATTTGTGAAGAATTCAGCAGTGAGACCTGCCACCCAGACTTTAGGCTCTGGCTCACTAGTTACCCATCTCCTAAGGTATTGAAGAAGATGCTAAGTGATCCATTATCCCAAGAAACTGCTGATGAATCCAATCTTATTTTCTACTGTCTAATATATTCAGTCAGTAATTATCAAAGCATTAGTATTCAACAACTATTGAGGCAAATAGATAACATTTTTAAGCTAATAATAATGTCAATGCAGGGAAATTTGATTCTGAAACCTCATGTACAACAGCGAATTAACTATATGAACAAAGATTATTTGACTGCAAAATTAGCTTTAACAATTATAATCTAATTAACATTATTGGTATTTGCTTTGTTAATGTTTGGGTTAATAAAATATTAAGTGTAGTCTCTTAAATATCAATGTTTTATTCAGTAATTTGATTTAAGCTGCATAGTTTGAAATGTGATTGGAGGATATGTGTTCTGACTTCTAATTTATTCCTGTAAATAATATGGTTCATGACATTGAATGTCAGACATGCACAGATTTACTGAGCACATAATAATAATTATTATTAATAACAATAACAAAACATACACTTATTCACAACACATATGATAAAACTTTGCAAGTTTTAGTTGGGAAATTAAAAACATGTTAATTCAGTGCTCTCTGCACTTTCCTGATCTAGAAGCATGTGTCTTTTCAAAGGCTTCCAACAAAGTAAATGTTGCTACCCTGATCTGTGCCTGTGCAATAATTTTATTAGCTTTAATTTTAACAAGTTATTTTCTCATAGACTTCTATAGTTCCCAACTTTATTACCTTATATCATTCCATGCCAGTTTGCAAGTTGTTTCTGCAGAACTTGTAATCAACTAATCACTGGAACGTCTTTTAATTAGACTTATTGCCTAACTTTAACTTATCATTAAAGTCAGACTTAATGCAACTATTTGGTGTTCACTACATCTAAATTGAACAGGCAAAAGCTAGTGTGACAATATAAAAAAGAATCAATATCAAATACAATCAACTACCTGTAGCTTCATTGACTTTTTCCTTACAATGGCATATAGTATCTGGCAAACGAGCAAAATAGGTTACTGTGGCAGAAAAATATATTCTCAAACTTAAAGTTTTGTTATTATAGTGAAAATTTGAAGTTATCAACATTGAAGGTTTCACTCAGCAATCCATAGCTCAGTGAACTATATGCAAGAAAAAAAAATCAAATGCCTGTTTCAAATATAAAATTAAGAATAAAACTATAGATATGATGGTTGCATTTTTTATTTTGAAATTGACGTATTAAAGCTATGCACTATTTTTAATATGCATCAACCTTCAACTCTAACATCAGTATTTAAAAATAAAGTTTACAAACTGGGGATTTCCATTTTATGTAGTATAGAAAAGATACGTGACATTTTATTTTGCCATTTTTCAGTTTCCTGTGACCATATTGCAAAATGGTGTGAAGATGACTAATGAGCCTCCCACTGGCCTCCGATTAAACCTACTCCAATCCTACCTCACTGACCCTCTGTCTGATCCTGCTTTTTTCAATAACTGCGTTGGAAAGGAACTGGTCAGTTAAGTTTTCAAGTTGCACAGAATACTACAGTTAAATTTAATTATCAGATTGTTTCATTGTATTTTATTTTGACTATTTTTTGTATTTCTAACCCATTCATATCCTTCCATCAGGTCTGGGAGAAACTTCTTTTCGGACTTTGCTTTTTCCATGCAATTGTACAGGAGAGGAGAAAGTTTGGTCCTCTTGGCTGGAACATTGCCTATGGATTTAATGAGTCTGATCTGCGTATCAGTGTTAGACAGTTGCAGGTAAAAACGAGAAATTCCCTTATAACGTAACATACAATTGACAAATGATGACCATTTGTATGTGGACTTGTTTTTGTGATCACTTGTTAGTAGCTGAAAATCCTCAAAATAGTTTGCAAATAAATAACAACGGAATAATATCTTTATTTTATAGGTAACATTAATAAATCCCTTGAAAGGATTGTGCAAAAAAAGATGATACTTAGACATTAATTGTACTAAACTGTCATGAAACATTTTTATTCAGGTGAATCAGATTGTGAGGAATAGAAATAAATATTTATTAAGTAATTCATATTCTGAAACTGTTTAAATTATGCATTAAATCTGGTTAGTAATGCATTTGTTTCACCTTTTCAAATCCCACCTTGCTTTCTCCAACCCATCCATAGCCTTTTCATTTTTAGTTAAACATAGAAATAAGATTTAACATTAAAGTTTTAAGCTTAAAAATCATAAATTACCCAGTTGAATGAATACTCTGGCTGGAATTTTACTGCCCCACCCACCATGGAATCACAATGGATGAGGGGCAGATGATGGCAAGGCTTTTTGACCTCAGGTGGGATTTTATGGTTTTAAGATGAGTGAGGCCTTTTGGCTTCAAAGAGTTTGTTTTGTTTGGTAGCTATGGAAGTTGGTCCAGGTTTTATCTTTGCCCAACGTTCACACAATGATTTTCCGATAATGATTGTTGCACTGTAATTGGAATTGGGAATCATGGTTCATTTTACCTGCTCTACAGCTTAAGGATATTAAAGGTCATGTTAGTACGCTTTTCCTTGTTTTAGGTGATTTAATCTCGTTTAGGACTGCACCAAGGTCCATCCAAATCTGTATTGCTCAGCTGCTTGCTGCCTCAGGGATCTTAAATATTTTGAAACTGTTCTATCTCTATTTTCATCCAGATTTAGTGGCAACACATGTTCTATTTGGTCTATGATATCTTAATGTCATTGTCTGTATGGTTTGCAGCTCTTCATTAATGAATATGAGAGTGTTCCGTTTGAAGCTATCACATACCTGACTGGTGAATGTAATTATGGAGGCCGTGTAACAGATGATTGGGACAGGCGTCTACTGATGACAATTCTGGCAGATTTTTGCAATTCCGAGTTGATAGAAAACCCAAGGTATTCATTCTCTCCCAGTAGAAATTACTGTGCTCCTCCCAAAGGAAAGTATGATGACTACATTGACTTCATTAAGGTATTGCAAATTTATTGGTATTGTGCTTTAACACACTTTGTTAATGTGTATGGATTATATAAATTATTTTACTTTGTGTATATTTCCACTGCACTAAATCTTTTTTTTTGCATCTACAATGAATAACAATGTTGCTTGAAAAAGATATTTATTTGAGATATTCAGATATTCAGATATTTACAAGGAAAAAATTTACACAGTGGTACAGTGGTTAGCAGTGTTGCCTCACAGTGCCAGGGACCCAGGTTCGATTCCCTGATTGGGTCACTGTCTGTGCGGAATCTGCACGTTTTTCCCATATCTACATGGGTTTCCTCTGGGTGCTTCAGTTTCCTCCCACAGTCCAAAAAATGTGCTGGTTAGGTGCATTGGCCATGCTAAATTCTCCCTCAGTGTATCCAAACAGGCACTGGAATGTTGTAACTAGGGGATTTCAAAGTAACTTCATTGCAGTATTAATGCAAGCCTACCTGTGACACTAATAAATAAACTTTAAAGCTTAATACTTACATTGCATTTATGCTTTCAAGAACAAGGAAAGATAAGAAGGTAAAACAGTTAAGTGCCAGATTGTCTCCAAGAAGAAAGAATTAATCATCATCCTTGACATTCAATGGTATTATCATCACTGAATTCCCCCATTATCAATATTCTGGTTGTTTACCATTGATCAGAAACTAAACTGGACTAATCATATAAATACTGTACAAGACAAGAGCACATCAGTGGCTAGGAATCCTGCAATAAGTAAGTCACTTTGTGACTCCCCAAAGCCTGTCCACAATCTACAAGGCACAAGTCAGGAGTTTGATGGAATATTCTCCCCTTGCATTTGTTGAGTACTCCAGCAGTACTTAAGAGATTTGACACCATCCAGGACAAAGCAGCCCATTTGATTGGTATATTATCTGCAAACACACCTCCCACCATGATGTAATGCAGGAACTCCACCAAGGCTCCTTAGCACCTTCAAAAACCACTACCACCAAGAAGGATAAGGACAGCAAATATATGGCAACATTACCATTGGAAGTTCCCCTCCAAGCCACTCATCATTCTGCCTTTGAAATATATCACCATTCCTTTACTTTCAGTGGATCAAAAACCTGGACGTCCCTCTCTAGCAGCACTGTGGTTGTACCTACACTTCACATGCTGCAGTAGTTCATGATCACTATCTTCTTGAGGATAATTAGGGATAGGGAATAAATGGTGGTCTAGCCAGTGAAGTCCCCATCCTTTTAAACTCATTCACTTCACCTTCATAGAATCACAGAATCTCTACAGTGCAGAAAGAGGCCATTCAGCTCATAATGTCTGCACTGACTCTCTCACAGAGTATCTTATCCAGGCCTTTCTTGAAAAGCAGTGTTACATTTTGTACTAGGATATTTTCAAGTTAGCAGATTCCTGCACAGAAATGTGCATGGATAGGAGGCAAAGCAATCCTATGGGAAGGCATTAAGAGATTTAACAAGGCTGAGTCTTTTGAGAGGGTTGCCAACAAACAATTCTAAGCTCCATTGTACGCGCCACTCAACGTGTGTTGTAGGGCACACATTGCATCCACTTGCACTTGAAGATTGTATCATGGTCTGACAACATAGGATTCCAATTGTGCACACTTTTTTCAGGCAGCCATCTGTTCATCTATTTACATGCCCATCTCAAAATTGTACCAGATAGTCCTTGAGTGTCTAAGGAGATGCTCGCCCTACAACTGCAATGTGGGTCACCCGATTTTATAGCAAAACCCTGACACTGTCAGGAGCTGAAATTTGGCATCTTTGTTTCTTGTTTTATAATACTACTTTTAACATGTTTTTCTGTCTCCACAGAAACTACCTGCCTCTCAGCACCCAGAAGTCTTTGGAATGCATGAAAATGTAGACATCTCAAAGGATCTACAACAAACCAAGATAATTTTTGATTCATTGTTACTAACACAGGGGGGCAGTGGACAGGGAGGTCCATCTGGCTCCAGTGATCATGTACTACATGACATTGCAACAGGCATCCTGAATAAGGTATTTAGAATGCTCAAGTAACTACTGTTGTTACAATTTCATTTTACAACTGTTCCATGTCAAAGTGAATGACATTGTCAACATCACCATGCATTGCTATATTCAAAGATATCTATGTTTCATTCAGAAACTATTTCTGTCCACAGGTGTGGGCTTGTTCTTTGTAAGTTAACAAACATTGTAAATATTTCTCTTCCAGCTGCCTAAAGATTTTGATATTGAACAAGCATTGCTCAAATTCCCAGTGAAATATGAAGAAAGCATGAACACAGTTTTAGTGCAAGAGATGGAACGGTTCAATAAGTAAGTAGAGACTGTTTTCCTTGTATGAGATATTTACAATAATTTTTATTCGAATAATTAAATTAAAATTGGCTAGAAGGAAGAAGGAAGAAGACAGAGCAATGGATATGGACAAAAATGTACATTAGTCATGATGTGACTAGTGATGTACTGAGTTTTCACTGTATAATAGCTTGGATGAAAGAATAGAAAGATATATATCCAAGTTTGCTGCTGATAGTTGGCAATGTAAAGAACACAAAAGGGAGCAGAAATTTGACAAGAGGCATTGATAGATTAAGTGAGTGGACAAAGCTGGGCAGGTGGGGTTTAATATGGCAAAGTGTGAAGTCATTCACTTTGGACCTGAGAAAAATAAATCAAGTTTTTTCTAAAATAGTGAGGAACTGGGAAGTTGATTTGATTTTATTATTGTCACATGTTTTAATATACAGTGAAAAGTTTTGTTTCTTGCATGCTGTATAAACAAAGCATATCATACATAGAGAAAGGAGACAATGCAGAATGTAGTATTACAGTCATAGCTGGGGTGGAGAGAAAGATCAACTTAGTGCGAGGTAGGTCCATTCAAAAGTCTGATGGCAGCAGGGAAGTAAATGCTGTTCTTGGGTTGGTTGGTACGTGCCCTCAGACTTTTGTATCTTTTTCCCAATGGAAGAAGGTAGAAGAGAGTATGTCCAGGTTGCATGGGTCTTTAACTATGTTGGCTGCTTTTCCGAGGCAGTGGAAAGTGTAGAAGATGTCAATGGGTGGAAAGCTGATTCGATTGATGGATTGGTCTTTGTACACAATCCTTTGTAGTTTCTTGCGGTCTTGGACAGAGCAGAAGCCATACCAAGCTGTGATACAACCGGAAAGAATGGTTTGTTTGGTGCATCTGTAAAAGTTGGTGAGAGTTGTAGCGGACCATGCCATTTACACTGGCAAGATTTTCCCATCCAGCTGTAGTGAATGGAGATTTGGCTGAGCGCCAAATTCTCCCTCCTCGCGTGCTGATAGTCAGGTCCATGTCTCTGACCAAATCTTAATCATTAATATGTCTTTATTGCTGTCAAATGTTTGATAATGTTTCAGTGAAGCACTTTAGGATGTTTTATGCTATGTTAAGGGGTAGGAGTCTTAACTGTGTTGTAGAGCAGAAGGATCTCGGGGTCCGGGTCCATAGGACTCTTAAATTGGCCTCGCAGGTGGAGGAAGTGGTCGAGAAGGCGTACGGTGTACTGGCCTTCATTAATCGAGGAATAGAGTTTAGGAGTCAGGAGGTAATGATGCAGCTCTATAAGACTCTTGTCAGACCCCACTTGGAGTATTGTGCGCAGTTCTGGTCGCCTCACTGTAGGAAGGATGTAGAGGCTATTGAGAGAGTGCAGAGGAGATTTACACGAATGCTGCCTGGATTGGGAGGCAGGCCTTAGGTTGAGGGAGCTGGGACTCTTCTCACTGGAGAGACGGAGGTTGAGAGGCGACCTGATAGAGATTTATAAAATGTTGAGAGGAATAGATAGGGTGGACTCTCAGAGACTATTTCCCCGAGCTGAAATGGTCACTACGAAAGGACACAGATTTAAGGTACAGGGAAGCAAATACAAAGGAGATGTTAGGGGTAAGTTTTTCACTCAGAGGGTGGTGAGTGAATGGAATCGGTTGCCGTCGGAGGTTGTTGAGGCAAACTCGCTGGGGTCTTTTAAAAGACTTCTGGATGAGTATATGGAAATGAATAGGATAGGGGGTTATAGATAGGTCTGTGCATTGGTAGATATGATTGGAGCAACTCGTGAGCCAAAGGGCCTGTTTGTGATGTATTGTTCTATGTTAATAGGATTATATAATTACAAGTTTTCGTTGTTAAGTTGAAAAGGAAGATAGAAACAATTTCTTTTATTGGGAAGTCCATAATCAGGAAGCAGTACTTTAAAATGTATATCTTAGAATATTTGGAAACATTCTTAAAGCAAGACATTGTGAAAATCTGAATTCTTGCCCCTAAAACCTGCTGGGGCTAAGCGCAATTGAATATTTTTAAGTTGAATTTGATAGATTTTTGTTAGTCATGGGTATTAAGGCTGCACAGCAATGCTGGGTAGGTGGAGTTGGAATATACATCAAATTTGAAGGCTGAATAGCCTTTCTCCTGTTTCTGTAGTCTTCTATAACTAACGTTGTAATGATATATTTTGTGTGTATTTGTAGTCTATTTTATATTTTAAAAACTAGCATTTCAGGACATTGGTATCATTTTTCTTCCAATTCTTAACATCTTTTGTATCTCTCCTCATTTTAGTTTAATCAGAACAATACGGTTTACCCTTCAGAGCTTGCAGAAAGCAATTAAAGGTCTAGTGGTGATGGATTCGAAGCTAGAAGCGCTGGCAGGAAGCTTGCTTATTGGAAAACTGCCTGATCAGTGGGCACAACGCTCTTATCCCAGCCTCAAACCATTGGGAAGCTATGTTACTGATTTTTTGGCCCGGCTACAATTCTTGCAGGTACAAATCATGTAGCCTATCACAAAGTCAAAATAGTTGAAAGCCAAAATCATGGAATAATGGGAGAATGTGTACAAACAAATCTTATTATGTAATACTACACCAAGAGATTTTTCAGAGAGATCACTCCAATTTCTCCAGATATGACTTACTTCTGCAATTAATAACTGTCTGACAAAGATCTTTCCATTGGCGAAATGGATCCATTTCCTTAATAATGTTGTTGCACAAATTTAATGATAAGTATTAGATATAATAAATTACTTGTCTATTTTTATTTCATTATTACCTGAATCACTCTTCAGTGTGCATAATCTCATTATTTACCTCTCTTTGTCTTTCTGCCATGTGTTGTTCACTCTTGGGACTTATTTTACCTGTTGTCTTTTGTTTAGTTTCATATATGACACTTATGAAGCATTCTGTGTAGAGGATAAATCCCTCAATTTCCAATCAAAAATGATATACAGTTTGTGCATAATAGGAATCAATAGTCTAGACCTCTGGTGCCATGACTTTCTACAAATGCTAACACTATTAATGGACACTGCAAATGACTGCCTGCTTAAATGTAAGTGCTACCTTTGCAGCGGCAACAGAATTGCTTCCTGTGTCTTTACTTTTAACAAGAAAACAGAAAATAAGTAGATAGGATGGTCAGCATCTTTTAAGAGTTCCAAATTACCAGACTAAAAAATGGAAGTTCTGCTAACTGGGAAAACTGGTTTTAAGTTGGAAATGCAAATCAGTCAGCATGTACTGAGAGATGCAGTACCTGATTGATGGTGCATTGATTCAAGTTAAGAGGTTACATTACTACCAAAGTTGATTGGAATTGTGATAAATAGAAGCAAAATACTGCAAGTACTGGAAATGTGAAATAATAACAGAAAACACTTGAAAATCTCAGCAGATCTGGCGATCTCTATGCAGAGAGGAACAGACCATCTGAGTTTCAAGTGCATATGATTCTTCAGAGTTAAAACGAGGGAGAAATGTGATGGATGTACAAGAGGGGGTGAAGCGGGTGGAGCACAGTAAAAGTGAGGAACAAGTATGATCCAGGAGAGATTTTTTAAAATTGTGTTATCAGTGACTGGACCAACATTTATTTCCCAAACTCTTGAACTAAATGGCTTTTTATACCATTTCAGAGGACATTTTTTGATTGTCATAGATCTGGAGTCACATATTGGCAGACCAGATAAGGATGGCAGATTTACTTCCCTAAAGAACAATTGACAATGGTCATCATTCAACATTTAATGTTCAGATTTTTTTGTTAATTCAAATTTCACCATCTGCCCTTTTTGGGATTCAAACTCAAGTCGCTGGGTCTCTGGATAACTAGTCCAGTGACAATATTGTTGCACCATCACTTTCCTTTGCACAAAGAAGTTTAGGACACAAAGCAAATGAAGTGTTAATGACAGTGTTAAGATTATAGATAGTGGCATAAAGATAAAATAGCAAAATAAGTTAATAGGAGAATAAAATCAATGCTCAGTAAAAGCAAAACTTGAGAGCAAATGATGGGAGAGGAGGATTACATTGGGACCAAAAGTTTTGCATTTAAAAATGGGATCAAGATGGAGGAGAAAGTTCACTGTCTGAAATTGTTGAACTTAGATGTTGAATCCAGAAGACTGTAAAGTGTCTAATGGAAGATGAGGTGTTGTTCCTCCAGTTTGTGTTGGGCTTTATTGGAACATTGCAGCAGGCCAAGGACAGACAAGTGGGCATGAGAACAAGATGCTGAATGGAAATGATAATGGGAACATTGAGGTCATTTGTGTGGATTGAGCAAAAGTGTCTGCAGGGGTGTTTTAGTTTACAGAGTGACTTGGACAAGTTGCAGAGCTGGGCCGAGAGGTGGCAAATGGAGTTTAATGTGGAAAAGTGTGAGGTAATGCACTTTGGCAGGAACAATAAATGTGTAGAGTATAGGGCTAATGGTAGGGCTCTTAATAGTGTTGAGGAACAGAAGGATCTTGGTGTATGTGTCAATAGATCCCTGAAAGTAGGCAGTCAAGTGGATAAAGTTGTTAAGAAGGCTTATGGAGTCTTAGCTTTTATTGGTAGGGGGATTGAATTTAGGAGCCGCAGCATCATGTTGCAGCTGTACAAAACTCTAGTGCGGCCGCACTTGGAGTATTGTGTGCAGTTCTGGTCGCCACATTATAAGAAAGATGTGGAGGCATTGGAGAGGGTACAGAGGAGGTTTACCAGGATGTTGCCTGGTATGGAGGGCAGGTCCTATGAAGAGAGGTTGAAGGATTTGAGGTTGTTTTCGTTAGAAAGGAGGCGGCTAAGAGGGGATCTTATTGAAGCATATAAGATGATTAGAGGTTTAGATAGGGTGGACAGTGATAGCCTTTTTCCTAGGATGGAGAAAGCTAGCACGAGGGGACACAGCTTTAAATTAAGGGGTATGAGTTATAGGACGGATATCAGAGGTAGGTTCTTTACTCAAAGAGTGATTAGGGAGTGGAATGCCCTGCCTGCAGCTGTTGTAGATGCGCCAAGTTTGGTGGCGTTTAAGAGGTTAATTGATAAGTATATGGAAGAGAAGGGAATGGTTTAGTTTGGAGGGGCATTGCTTTTTATTTTGGTCGGCACAACATCGAAGGCCGAAGGGCCTGTTCTGTGCTGTATTGTTCTATGTTCTAAAACAGTCACCAAGTCTGCATTTAGCCTCTCCAATGTAGAGGAGACTGTATTAGGAACAGCGAATACTATAGAATACAGAAGGAGCTGTAAAGGAAATAGGTTGCTTCACCTGAAAGGAGTATTTGGGACCTTGGATGGTGAAGGAGGAGCTAAGAGGGTAAACATTACACCTTCTACGATTGCATATGAAGGTGCAGTGGGAAGGGGATGAGGAGTTAGCTATGAGGAGAGACTGGGTAAACTGGAATTGTTCCCTCTGGAAAGACAGAGGATGAGGGGTGACTTAATAGAGGTGTATAAAATTATGAAAGGCATAGATAGGATGAACAGTGGGAAATGTTTTCTCAGGTCAGAGGTAACAAACATAAGAGGTCACAGGTTCAAGTTGAGGGGGCAAGGTTTAACACAGATGTCAGAGGATGTATTTTACACAAAGGATGGAGGGGGCCTGGAATGCACTGCCAAACAAGATTGTAGAGGCAGACACGCTGGGATCGTTTAAGACTTATCTGGATAACCACATGAATAGACTGGGAATGGAGGGATACAAAGGAATATCTAGTTGGAAGCATGAGCAGCATAGGCTTGAAGGACTGAAGGGCCTGTTTCCTGTGCTGTATTGTTCTTTGTTCTTTAAGTTGGGATGTTGGAGGAATGGACCAAGGTATCACTAAGGGAACAGTCCCTGCGGAATGCTGACAGGGAAGGTGAGGGGAGGATATGTTTTGTTGTAGCATCATGCTGGAGTTGGCAGAAATGGCAGAGGATGATTCTCTGAATGTGGAGGCTGGTGGGTGAAAAGTGAGATCAACAGAGTCCCTATCATGGTTCTGGAAAGGAGAATAAGGATAGAATAAGGAGGATAGAGGTGTGGGAGATTGGTCAGACACAGTTGAATGCCCTGTCAGCTTTAGTTGGGATGGAAGCCTCATTTAAAGACAATGGGGTAGGACTGTTTTTGAAGGCGGAATCATTGGAACAGGCGTGACGGAGGTGGAGAAATGGGAAAATAAGATGGAGTCCTTACAGGAACTGGATGTGAGGAACTGTGGGAGTCGGTGGGTTTGTAAGAAATATTGGTAGTCAGTCTAAGACCAGAAATGGAAACAAAAAAGTTAACGAACAGATGCGAAGGCAGAGGTAGATCGTGTGAGGGCAAGAGAGGTGGTAATTAGAAACAAAATTGTTAAATCTTTCAAGTCCAGATGACAGCATTATGCAGCATTACTATATTGGAAAAAGAGTTGTGGAAGGGGGCCTGAGTACACCATAAAAAGACAGACATAACTGGGACCCTTGCAGATAGCCATAGCCACACCTTTTATTTGCAGGAAGTGACACAAGTTAAGGGAGAAATTGTTGAAGAGAGAACAAATTCAGCTTTGCAGAGGAGAGTGGTGGTGGACAGGAATAATTCCGGTCTCTGTTCAACAAATCTTTCTGGGGGAGGGGGGAGATGTAGTAGGATTAGATGTCGATAGTGAAGAGGAAACGTTTAGGGCCAGGAAACTGGAAATTGTGGATATGACATAGGACATCAGAGAAATTGTAAGTGTAGTTGGGAAGAGAGTGGCCAAGAGGAGAGGGGATGGAGTCTGACACTAAATTTTCAGGACCTGAGAGAAATCCATTCTTCCAATTTCCTCAATCTCAAAGCAATAGGTCTTCACCATTCCGTCCCCACCTTTAAGATAATAATCTTCGCCGGAATTCTACCACCTTACCATGGAATCGGAGCGGGTGAGAGGCAGATAACAGAAATATCTGTTGACCTTGGATGGGAATTTTTGGTCTTGCTCAAGCAAGGTAGAATCCCATCTCTAATCATTTGTCTCCAATTGACTTGAATTAGAAACTCCACCACATGAATTTTGGCATCAGCTGATGGAAGGATCCACCAATCTATTTGATTCCTCAAACCCCTAAATCTCATTTTTGAACTGTTAATCCTCAGTAGATTTCATTTTACTAAATGCTGACCTAATTCAATGCTTTATATCTGACAGGACTGGTTTGATAATGAAAAGCCCCATGTCTTCTGGTTGTCTGGATTCTTCTTTACCCAGGCCTTCCTGACTGGAGTCATGCAGAACTATGCCAGGAAGTACACCATCCCCATTGACCTGCTGGGATTTGAGTACGAGGTACTTGCCTCACTTCAGTGTTCGTCCTTTTATTCTTCCTCTTTCTATCTCTCTCTCTCTTCATTGCCTTTTTCATAAATAAAGAATTAAATCAGTATTTAAGAATTTCTATGTCTGTGTTTTCCTCATAATATTGAAATCAAGTTTTGGCAAAATATTTAATATTTTATCACCTACAGAAGAAACATTAAATGTAAGCAATCCAGTAACTTATTTTGTGATTAGTCCAAGTTCTCCCAGCCTGCAACAAAGATTTTCAGACTAATTTGCTCTGCGTCTTAAATCAGTGTGGAGCTGATTTCAATATGATAATCGGGATTTATTTTCTTATTAGCAATTCCAGGCTGAAGTCTCCAGGCCCACTAGCATCACTCACTGTGCGGGAGTGGTTCACTCCAGTGGGATTGATAACTGTTCCCTGCTAATGAGAAACAGGCCACCCGACCCTGGAATGAAGAGAAGCCATTGAGTGCCTCCCCTGGGAAGTTGGGGGTAAGGGAGTTGCCTCTTGGGCAGTGTCTGCCAGGCCTCCTGCCACTGCCAAGGGCCAAACTGGCAATGCCCTAGGAGCACCTTGGCACTACCCACTGGGCATTGGGCAATGTCAAAGGGATGGGGCCAGAGGAGTGGGGCCTATTGAGCAATCGGTGGGGGTGGGAAGATCCCACTGCCACTCTGCATTCAGGATCATTATCCTGAGAGGGAGGGAGGCTGGCAATCAGGATTGGCCATTGATTTGGGAGGGCGGGGGGGAGGGTGGTGTGCAGTTGCTGGAGGATCGGGGCTGCAGTTGAAGCAGGGGGAATCTGCACTGCCCAGGAGGAGTGGGAGGTGACGGGGTGGTGTCGGGACTGTCAGGGGAGATTGGGACTGTCCGTTTTGGGGGTCGGGGAGATTGAGTCTGGCCCGGAGAGGTCAGGGAGGCCAGCAGTTGGGGCATGGGGGGATGTCAGAGGGGCAGCGATGGGGGATTGCAGGGTGGCCAGTGATTGGAAGCTGGCAACATGGGGCCATTGCACACTCGTTTCAGCGCTGACAGATCAGTACATGCGCAGTGGCCCACTCAACGCTATGCTGTCGGCCTTTCCAGTGGGAATAGGCCCCGCTCCCTGATTTTCAGAGTGCCTCTGTGATGCACAGAGCATCAGAGATTCCGTGTGAAAATCCCGCTTAAAAAAAATCAGCAGGTGTTTCTCCCATTTTCACGCAAATTGGGGAATTTTTTGGGGAGAATCGCGGCCCATGTATTCTTTTCCTTGAAATTAATTAATGTTCACAGTTCTTCCTATTGTTCTAGTGGCACATTATTAAAATTGAAACTTTTATGTTTTTGGTTAAAAATAGGAATTGAATAGTGTTGTATTGCTTTAGGTCTTGAAAACAGATACAGCATCACAATCACCACCAGATGGAGCTTACGTTCACGGAATATTCCTGGATGGTTCCCGATGGGATCGAGAAAAGTATGCTGGAACAATCATCATATTACTCTATCTTCAATGTGTGAGATTTCCTGTGGAATTATCTGAATACTCTGTTGTTGTAACTGTTTGGCACTGTGTGAAATGTTTATTGCAAACTTATGATTCTTAATGTGTTATTTCCCCTTGCCTCCCAGAGGGTTACTGGCTGAACAACTTCCAAAAATCCTCTTTGATTTAATGCCAGTTATCTGGATAAAACCAAGTGAGTAAATCTAGTCTGATCTTCTCTGAGGAATTTTCCTTTATCTATTGCCATTATTTAAATCGTGGATAGAATGATAACATATTTTGATTGAATTCACAGTTACTTCAGTGCAGGTTCAGAGGGGCAGAAGATAAAACTCTCCAATTCTAAACTGGCCCTCAGTGGCACAACCCCTGAGAATATGCGCCGTTCATTGGTCAGTTTTAGCTCCAACCACAATCTTGAAGCTGATGTTTCACAATCTAGAATTGGACCCAACTTAGAGTAGAGTTGTATTTTACATCTGACGTAAACAGCAAACAAACCTTTATTAGAATTCATTCTCAAGACAGGACTTCACTTATTGCCCTGAAAAGGTGATGGTGGATTGTCTTTTGGAACTGCTGACATTTTTTGTGGTGCTTTTGATACAGCTGGCCTGCTAGCACATTTCCATTCAGAGTCAACCATGTTGGGACTGGAATTAGTTATAGACCAGATAAAAGTTCTCTAAAGAACACCATTGATTCAGGAGGGTTTTAAAACAATGCTACAACTTCATTGTTTCCAGATTTGGTAAGATTTGAATTTGTGCTCTTTGAATTAGGCTGTGGGATTGTAATTCCAGAAGAATAAAAACAGCACACCATTATACCATCTTTAAAATTCTCACCTGGATACTATTAAGAAATCTACACCTATACACCCAGTTTCTATTTGCCCTCTATGAATTTCTACACACTCTTTCCATAAGAATGCACTTTTCTGTAGCAGAGAATTAAGAAGCAAATTGAGAGCCAAGGTGTGGTGATGCCCGAGTGTATACTGTACGTTGGTTTCTGCAGATACCAAATAGAGGTCAGGGACCTCAGGTTAGAGAAATTCAAATGGGGAACATCATGTGAACTATTAGTGCATGTTTCTTTGCCAAATGAAATTTAAAAAGGTTAATTAATAAGAAATCAGGTCTTAAAACACAACAAATGTAGGACATTGCATGTAAATTAATTTGATTTTTTCTTTTATTCCAGATAAAAAAACACAGTTCAAGATTTCAAATGACTATGTCTGCCCAGTCTACAAAACTAGTGAGCGCAAAGGAGTCCTCTCGACCACCGGACATTCAACTAACTTCGTTATTGCTTTGCGTCTGCCAACAGATAAACCAGTTCACCACTGGATTAAGCGTGGTGTTGCACTGCTCTGTCAGCTGGATGACTAGCATCAAGGACTTAGAAACAATCTAAAAACTGCACCTAGCTGGACCTCTAATATTTTTAACCATGGCATATGTCATGCCTACTAGAGCACTTTATAGTAGCATATCTCATTTTGGTCAAACCTTTTTAAGTTCTACTTTTTACCTATTATTATAGAGAAATACTGTATTCCTAATTAGTTCAAATGAAGATCTTTCTGTATAAGTCTGGTTTTCTTAAATAAAATGTGAGACGAAATAAAATTGAATTTGTAAAACGCAATCAAATACACTAAGAGCTATTTGGATATGATCACACAAGTGTAAATACTCACTTGACGTAGCTATTTGCAGCAACCTCAGTGGAACCTTTTCAGTTTTTCCACTCTTTTCTCCAAATGTTAAGCATTAGTGCTATCATTATTTATTTACATATTCTGTGATGATATCCAAACATACAGAAACAATGGTCTGAATGTTACCAGGCTGTTTGGAACATGAAGGTAAAGGAACCATGAAATCTGAATGGTCATATTTAACCAGAAGTCCAATGTCTTGATCGCAGTTCTGGATTTTACCAACAGCGGCCAATATGAGGTGGTGCTCTTCACATACTGGCATGGCAGGAGAATAATTATGGATTTAAAAAGGATTAACTGAAAGTTTGCCACGCATTTCTGATTTTATGATGGTGAATGGGAGCCATGAGGCTTCAGAGCTTCACCTGGTTAAACGAAGTGGGAGCTCAGTGTGGGCTCACAGCCAACCACTCAGAGAGCTAAAATGCAATGGCAGGGAAGGTGGTGCACAGAGGGCAAACAAGGTCTGTGGTGCACAGACAAACAAAGGCAGAATTAGGGGGAAAAGTGTCATCACTGTGCAGGTTTGCTGTCAGATCCCAAGGAATGACTCAGGGAAAGGTGGAATAGAGAACACCCACCTCAGGCCTCATCCAGCTGGAATTCAGGGCCCCC
Organism: Sphyrna mokarran; assembly: GCA_024679065.1. Taxonomy (NCBI): domain Eukaryota; kingdom Metazoa; phylum Chordata; class Chondrichthyes; order Carcharhiniformes; family Carcharhinidae; genus Sphyrna; species Sphyrna mokarran. The sequence continues at coordinate 110,281,905 of JAGIQG010000003.1, forward strand.
TGTTAAGAAGAAAGAGCAGCTAAGGAGGAGCAAAGTCCAGGCACTATCAGAGGAACATCAGCAACCTCAGGATCAACAAGAGGCTATCAAACTTAGGGTGGGCACACTGGAGAGGGCATAGAGAGGTGACAGAGGAGGCTATCCCCAGGAAAATGTCTACTCTCTGGGGCTGAATGATCTCCAGATATACAACTGGTAGTGTCAGTGAAGACAGCAACCTTTCAGGGATGAAATCACTTATCTCTGTACCATGCTACAAGATGGTCTGAGAACCAGGGAAGTTGGTAGCTACCCAATGTCAGTGGTCCTGAATGTCACCATGGCTCTTAACTTCTACGCCATCTAGTCTTCCCAGGAATTCATTGGAGATGTGTGAGATCTTCGAAGCTGCAGCCCATGGATGCATCAAGGAAACCATCCAAAGCATTTTCAAGAATGCGTTCCCACTCCGATCCAAACAGTCAGCCTGGGAGATCCATTAGGTTCAGGGCCATCACTGGATTTCTCCAGCTACAAGGTGCAAGGTTCTAATGGACCAGCCGGCATCTTCCGTCAGCAGAAAGAGCTTCCATTTCCTCAACGTACAATATTCAATGATTACTGAAAGCAGATCCTTCAGCTGTATACCTGATTGCTGAGAAGCAGCCACAGCTCTTGCACACTTTGACAGTCTCAGGGCACAGCTTTACTGCCAGCCACTGCTCACTTGTGCTTTTAGTGATGGATACTTGATGACAAAAAAATGCCCACTAATATCATGGATGCTCACTCCTGTAAGGAATCCATGTACAAATGCAGAGGAAATGTTCAACACATGCCACAGCAGGTCAGCATAGCTACCATCGAGCAGGCCTTTAATCTACTGAAGGTGCAATTCAAGGGCCTTGATCAATCTAGAGAAGCCTTTCAGTATTTCCCATTGAGAGTTTCATGAACTGTGGTGCTATACTGAGCATGACCTGATACTGCAGAGGGGTAGATTTGAACAACAAGGACAGCATCAATCCCAGCACCTTCTCCTCTGATGAAAATGTGGATGAGCCAATTGACCAGGCAATGCTTGGTGAAAGGCTTTGTGCATGAACCATGGGCAAGGTGAAACGAGATGCATGCAAGGGAGTTTAAGACAGGTTAATACACAGACATTTCTTGTGACTGTTATGACCTCTTGGAAACATTCTCTACTGTTTCCTCCTTTAGGAGTGAGTGAATACAGCTTAGTACATTATTTCCAACCCATTGAGGATGCTAGGCTGTAGGTGAGGCCCCAAAAGCCATCAGGAAATGGAAGGAGAAACAGCAGAGTGTGTGACCCGTTCATTGACTGGCACAAATGCAAGGCTTAACATTTACATTCACTTGTAAACCTCAAGTGCAAGTAATTTTTTTATATGTTCATTCATGGGTCACGGATGTCGCTGGCTGGGCCAACATTCATTGTCCATCCTGGAGGACATTTCAGAATCAACCACATTGCTTCGGCTGTGGGGTTACATGTAGGCCAGATCAGGTAAGGATGGGAGACTTCTTTCCCTAAAGGACACTAGTGAACTAGATGGGTTTTTACAACGATCAACAATGGTTCCATGGTCATCACTGCTCTTCCTAAATTTTTTATGCGTACTTCTATGTGGTCCTACCACTGTGCTGGCAACTGAGATGGAGACAGGCTACTGACCTCTCTGCCTCTGGCTTGGGATGACCTTGTTGGTCATCTTCTGGCTGCCAAGTGTGGGTAGCAGCTCCTCAGCCCCCTGCCAGTGACACAAGCACCTCAGGATCTGGCCTCATATATAGTGAGTCCTGATACATTGAGGGCCCTGGCACAGGTGCTTGTGTCACTGGCTGAAGAGCTGTTGCCCACACTCAGAACACCCTGTGAGGAGCCCACAAATGCAGAAGAAAGCCATTCCTCTTCTCTTACTATGCAAGCATGTACCTCCTTACTGGCCTGGGAAGTGTGGGGACCTGCTGCCTACGTTGACTGGGGAAACCAGCTTCAGAGCACTCGGGTGGCATTGCTCAGGGCAGCCTGATCTTTGTGACCTGGGAGATCTCTTTCCACTCTCTCCCCACACTCACGAACATTGGACTGTTCCCATCATCGGCAGCATGTTCTCCTCTGTAGCAGCACAGGTTGCCAGCATTTTTCTGATGAATCCCCTGGTGCCTCCCACACCCTCCCACCACAACACCCCCCTCCCTAACCACTTGCTTGGCCTCCCCTTTGTACACCCAACTCACTCAGGCTCCACCCCACTAACAGCACTATCCCAGGCACACCTATTCCCAATGGGCAGTGCCTAGTTTTGCCCCCAACTGCCTGGAGGGCTTCAGTGACCTTCAATACCCCCAGCATAGCCATCGCAGTGAGAGAACAACAGTGATTCTTGCTGATGTGAGGTCAATCAATCAGTCAACAATGAAATCAATCCTATGCAAATTGGCTTTGCTTCCTTTCAGACAATATTTAGTAGTTTAATACCTAAAATGGATTAATTGTCTTATGAGGATAGGTTGGTCAGGCTAAGTTTGATTCTGCTGAATTTTATAAGAAGTGATTTGATTGAAATATAGATCTTGAGGGGTCTTGGCGGGGTGAACGTGGGAATTCTGTTTCCTCTGATGGGAGAATCTAGAACTGGGGGTCACTGTTTAAAAACAAGGGGTTGCCCATTTAAGACAGAGATAAGAAGAATTTTAAAGGGTTGTGAGTCCCTGGAACTCTGTTCCTTAAAAGGCAACGGAAATAGAGTTTTTGAATATATTTTAAGGCAGAGCTTGGCAGATAAGCAAGGCAGGGAAAGGTTATCAGTGGGTAGATGGGAATGTGGTATTAAGGTCAAATTAGCCATGACACAGACTGGGTGACCACTTTGCTGAACGCTTTCGGTCCATCCGTAAGCAGGACCCAGACCTCCCTGTCACTTGCCACTTTAACACACCACCCTGCTCTCCTGTTCACATGCCCACCCTTGGCCTTATGCAATGTTCTAGCAAATCCCAACGCAAACAGGAAGAAGAGCACCTCATCTTCTGATGGAGCCCTTACCAACTTTCGGACTGAACATTGAGTTCAATCACTTCAGAGAATGTTCTCGCTCCTCCACCATTTCCACTTATTTCATTTCATTTTGTTTCATCTCATTTTCCATTTTATCACACTCCTTCTTTTCACTCTCCCCCCACCCCTCTTCATCAGGCCAACTGCCACAATCCTCAAGTAATCCTTTACCAAGCTGTATTTTTGTTTTGCCATTGAAGCATTCTGATCACTTAATGAACAGTTGCAACATCTTCTCAGCCTTCTGTATGCTCATTTACATTCCCCATTCCCCTTGTCCAATTCCATCGCCCCTCTCTACTCTCAATATAAATCTGTGCTGATCCTCTTTCCTCCTAGCTCTGATGAAGAATCATCTAGACTCAAAATCTGGGCTCTGCTTTCTTTGCATAGATGCTCTCAGACCTGCTGAGATTTTCCAGCATTTTTCTGTTTTTGGGTGAGCCATGATCTTATTGGGCAGTGAAACAGGCTGGAGAGAGTGAGTGGCCTACTTCTGTTCCTAATGTATATGTTTGCATGTACTTCTGTCATCATCATTGGAGTTAATGCTGCAAATATAAACTTTATAAAGACTTTTGGGGTCAGGCTTCCATAGACCCTTTTGAAAAAGGAAAATGGAACAAGATCAGTTAAAAAGAGCTAAATTATTTCTTATTCTCTTTTTGGGTTTTGTGGCATCGAATCATTTTTCTAGAAGGTGAAGGAAGTTTAAGGTTTATTTTTTAGTCACAAGTAAGGCTTACATCACCACTGCAATGAAGTTGTGAAAATCCTCTCGTCGCCTCACTCCGATACACTGAGAGAGAATTTAGTATAGTCAATGCACCTAGCCAATGCGTCTATCGGACTGTGGGAGGAAACTGGAGCCCCTGAAGGAAACCCACATAGACACTGAGAGAATGTGCAGACTCCATATAGACAGTAACCTGAAGCTGGCATTGAACCTGAGTCCCTGGCACTGACAGGTAGCAGTGCTAATCACTGTTCCACCGTGCCACCCTATGACTAAAAGAGATAGACTAACAGCCAGAAAGTCCAGTGCTGTTATTTTTAGCAATTTGTTGAGTCACTGTCTAAAAGCAGACAGTGTGTGAACTTTGGAAAGCGACGTAGTCAGAATGCTCCAGGTCAGATTTTGGGTAAAGAAACACAAGGTATGTTTTTTTAAAAAATCTGCTAGAACAAATATTTCTAGAAGCATGAGAGTAGTGATAGCAATTTTGTTTAATGATCAGGAGAAAGTGACACCTGATCAATGATGTTGTTTACCACAGTCACTAAATATAAATAGAACAAATTAATCTTTAAGGTCTTATGGTTCCTGTTCATTTTCATATCCAGTTGGAAGGGAAAAGTACTAAGAACTTGTATTAGGAACAAGTTTTGTTCTTATGTAAACTATTGATCTTAGTTTGACATTCTTAGCAGAGATAGAATGTAATTTTTGAAGGAATTTTCACCCGTCCAGCATCGAAGGGACAAAGTATTCTCTAAGAAACCATTCATTGTAAAAATGACAGTTCAAACTAGAAATCTGATTGCCCCACATTTTACTTTCATGTACTAAGTCTAATATGGTGTGCAGGAAAAGCATGTTCTCTTAGTGTCTTAACATATTCAATTGGGCTTCTCCACAACTGTACAGGGTGCATACCAAAACTATTTAAATAAAGGAATAACTTGTGTTATTAAGATTTGTTTGCTTATTGTAGGACGTTATGTGATATTGGTCTGCCTCAATACATGTGTTAAACTCACCCAGCAAGCTTGTGATGCTAATAAGCAATAAGGAATCCTTTGCCAGTGCTATTTTGAGTGATTGCGCAATACTTAACAGTTTAGTCGCTAGTTTGTAACATCAGACTGAATGAGAGTATTTTAGTTTATTATCTGACACTGGAAAGTTTGTCCGCTGAGAAGTAGAAGGTGTTTTTGGTTCCTGTATTAATAATTAGATTGCAGTCACGGGTGATTCTTTGGAGTTGCTTTCTAAAATAGGTGGGTCATGTACATTTGTTTCCAAATAACATAGTGCAGAAGGATGAAAGAGTCCCAGCCTTCAGTAATGAGGGCAGGTTGGAGAGATTGGGATTCTTCTCCATTGAGCGAAGAAAGCCAAGAGAAGATTTGATAGAAATATTCAAAATCATGATGGAACTGGACAGAGTAGATAGGGAAAAACTATTTCCACTCGTAATAGGATCAAGAAGACACAGATTTAATGTGATTTGTAAAAGAAGCAAATGTGAGGTGAAAAAAACATTTTCACATTACAATTGGTTTGGGTATGGAAGGCACTGCCTAGAAATGTGGTGGAGGCAGGTTCAATCAAGATATTCAAGAGGGTATTAGATGTATGTATGAGTAGAACCAATATGCAAGGGTACAGGGAATCAGCAGGGGAATGGCACCAAGTTATAATGCTCATTTGGAGACCTGGTGCAGACACAATGGGCTGAATGGCCCCCTGTGCCATAAGGATTCTGTAATTCACCTGCATGGTAGACTTACCCATGGTGCAAGGTGCCATAGATTGTATCCAAAATATTCCTCTCACTAGGTTGACATTTTTCATAAATGGACCAGCTATACTGCTGATTTATGAATATCATACAAAGAATAAAGAAAATTACAACACAGGAACAGGCCCTTCAGCCCTCCAAGCCTGCACTGACTATGCTGCCTGACTTAACTAAAACCCCATACCCTTCTGGAGACCATATCCTTCTATTTCCATCCTATTCATGGACTTTCAAGATGCTCTTTAAAAGTCTCTACTGTATCCACTTCCACTACCTCCCCCAGCAATAAGTTCCAGGCACCCACTACTCTCTGTGTAAAGAAAAACATCTGCCTTGTACATCTCTTTTAAACCTTGCCCCTCACATCTCAAACCTGTGCCCCCTAGTAATTAATTCTTCCAACCTAGGAAACAGCTTCTTTCTACCCACTCTGTCCATGCCTCTCATAATCTTGTAGACTTCTATCAGGTCTCCCCTCAACCTCCTTCACTCCAGTGAGAACAAACCAAGTTTCTCCAATCTTTCCTCATAGCTAATGCCCTCTATACCAGACAACATCCTGGTGGGCATTAGCTATGAGAAGAGATTGGAGAAACTTGGGAAGGCATGTAGGTCACTACACAATATCCTGGCAGCAGCATTCACTCATTCTGTGCCAGTCCTCTATGCCACTTTTACACAATGGGCTGAATGGTCCACTGTGCCATAAGGATTCTGTGATTCACCTACATGGTAGACTTATCCATGGTGCAAGGTGCCATAGATTGTATCCAATATGTTTCCCTTACAGGCAAGGTTTAAAGGAGATGTACGAGGCAGATTTTGTTATACAGAGTAATGGGTACCTGGAACTCATTGCTGAGGAAGGTAGTAAAAGTAGATTCAATAGAGACTTTTAAGGAGTATCTTAACAAGTCCATGAATAGAAGGATATGCTCTCTGGAAAGGTACAGGGTTTTAATTAAGTGAGGCAGCATGGTCGGTGCAGGCTTGGAGGGCTGAAGGGCCTGTCCCAGCTAAGCATTAGATTACCATCTGACAACAAGGGCTATTCTCTCTAAACACGATGCAAGATTCCTGTCAGTAATCTGGTCACGTTTACAGGGGTGGCCTACAAGAACCAAGTGAGATCAGATAAGTCATCAGTGTACTCAGGCAACACATCCGCTACTGGACAGTCCCGGAGAAGCTTTGCAGTACCAGCCTCAGCTTAGTGGTCATCTGCTTCTTTCTTCATAGGTTTGCCATCATGAATGGCCAATCCAGACTCCCACTGACAAAATACAAAACGGGTATAAAACCCTGGAGAAACAAGAGAGATAGGGAGAGGCTGAAAAAAAAACAGGAGAGGGAGAAGTTTAAAAGAAACAAAATTCTGAGTAAGGGAAAAAGACAGGTACAAAACAGGAACCGATCAAGTTAAGAAAAGGAGAAAGAGGCTCCAATATTGTATGTGATGTACAAATGGTGACAAGCCTTTCGTTGTAAACTTCTTAAACTAATGAAAATTGTATTAAATGGTGGCTTGGCATGTTTTAATAAGGTTTTAGAGATAAAAGGCTTTTGTGAGAGGGCAGATCAGTGGGAAAAGATAGGAGCTGTGCCTCAAAACTTTTTATCATATTAAGGTGTGCCACGCCATTAAAAACTGGGAACCACTGTTCTAGTTGGTAGCCGTCATGGGTCTGTAAGATGCTGCCTAAGAAACATTGGTAAATTCCTGCAGTGCATCTTGTAGATGGTACAATGGTTGCCTTTGTTAATGGGTGGTGAATGTTTGTGAAGGGGACAGCAATCAAGCGAGCTGCTTTGTCCTAAATGGTGTTGAACTTCTTGAATGTTGTTGGAGCTGCACTTATCCAGACAAGTGGAGAATATTCAATTATAATCCTGACTTATACCTTGCGGATGGTGAACAGCTCTCCACAGGATTCATACCTTTAATCTGCTCTTGTAGCCACAGTATTTTTATGACTAGTCCAGTTCAGCTTCTAGTCAATGGTAACCCCCCAGGATGTTGATAGTGATGTAATGCCGTTGAATATCAAGGGATGATGGTTAGATCATCTCTTTGTGGTAAGGGTTGTTGCCTGGCACTTAATGTTAATGTTTATTTATTAGTCACAAGTAGGCTTATATTAACACTGCAATGAAGTTACTGTGAAAATCTCCTAGTCGCCACACTCCAGTGCCTGTTCAGGTACAATCGGAGAATTTAACATGGCCAGTGCACCTAACCAGCACATCTTTCGGACCGTGGGAAGAAACTGGAGCACTCGGAGGAAACCTACGCAGACACGGGAGAATGTGCAAACTCCATATAGACAGTGATTGAGGCTGGGAATTGAACCCAGGTCCCTGTTATTATGAGGCAGCAGGGCTAACCACTGTGTCACCATATGCCACCCTTGTGTAGTATGAATGTCATTTGCCACTTGTTAACCCAAACCTGGATATTGTTCAGGTCTTGCTGAATTTGCAAATTGACTGCTTCAGTCTCAAACAATTCAATATCATTTGGGTCTCATCAATAGCAGGAATAATTATGAATCAGAATTTGGAAACTCTATAAAAGTTATGCTGTGCTACTAAATTAACCGAAGAAAGATACATGTGAAACTATATTAAGATGGGGAGCAAGATAGAAAAACCAAGGGATGAAAATGAGAATTAATTGATTATACTCAATATTTTCATAAACCCACAGGATTTTCTGGCTACAAAAATATTGTACACAGATTTGGAGTGAAAGAGAAACATATCTTTAGGTCAGATTCTGACTTGGGACTGTCATTATGAATGTGACTACAACAGATGAAGAGTGGGCAGATGAAGAAATAATGCAGCATGTATTGGAGCAAAGTCTGCTTGATGTCAGTGTCCAGGATCTCTGCTTATCCTCTGTTGAAGCGGAGGATTTCAGGTACAATGTAGTAATATTCTCCCAGCCTATATCAAGCCATCACACTTATTGCAGCCTTGTTTTGTAACAGATTACTCCACAATACTGAATCAGTGCTTCTATCTTTTTCTGTACGAAAAAATACTCCCTGTAATTTATTCAGACAATAATTGACAACAACATTTGTGCTAGTGATATTGTTGTGTCTGCAAGCTATAAATAAGAAAATAATGTAATTGTGAACCTGGTTTCTCTCCTGGTGCCTCGTGAGTCGGGCACAGCTTTCGTGGTAATGAATCAAAACGTGTCTGTCTCTGGTGAGAATCGTCGTGAGCAGGGGAAAAGCATTTGGCATGATGGAAAATGTAAAATTCCCACCAGTAGGAAAATAGTTTGGCATTTAGTTCTCCTGATTTTGATTGGATGGGGAGCGGTTTAAAGAAGTTCCTGGCTATCCAAGTTGGGAATCACATTCACATTCATTTGTATCTCATAAATGATCATTAAAAGGCCAACTTTCCAAAAGTACACTCCCTCTCCAAATTAACAGACTGTCCATGAGGTGTGGCCATATTGTCCTGGGGGGTGAGGCCACACTGTCAAGGGCATTTTGAACAGATTACCCTGTGCAAGTCATGTCAACAGGCTCTGCAAGTATACACATCTTGATGCTAGTCTTGTGTAGGGTGAGACTTCTCTATTGTGCAATAGTTGTGCACAGTATGGTGTGCAGGGTGTGTTCAGTATCTAAAGAATTTGGCTTTGGGTTTGGAGGTGGGTTACAGATGATGTTGGCATAGTGACAGGCACGGGGAGGCATTTGTTTCCTGAAAAGTCATAGGGGATATTGGATCGTCTCATGGGGAAGGAGGAAATCTTAGAAAGACAGGACATCAACATTAAAGGGTTTGGGGGAAGTAGCAACACGAACAGTGATGGAGTTATGTGTAACAGGTAAGCTGGATAGTAACAAGGAGAATAGGATTAAGGAGGCAGTAAATATGGAGGCGGATGTAAGGAATTAGTAGCTGATGGTCTGAGTTTTGAAACTGATCTCACTCGAACAATAACAGTGCCACTTTCACATTCATTTAAGAATGGTGCAGTTTGAAAAACAAGCTAGAAAAATATTGGCCTGCGAGGAATCTCAGAGCAAGTTCAACACAGCAAATCTTGGTAGGTTGAAGAACCCCATACAAATGTCTTGCTTAAACCATGGAGGGCATGGCTCAGCGAAGTTCTGAACTCGAGAATCTTGCACACAATGGACAGTTTTTTACACTCCTCTCAGGCAGGGAAAGCATATCATTGAATGGGTAGGATTTCCCCAGGGGCCCTCCTGTCCAAATCAAAATGCAAATTCACGCTTGGGTGGGGAGGGCCTCAGACAGGAAACCCACTTATTAAATTATACCCTGTTGAAGCAGAGGATTTCAGACACAAGGGTCTTATCCTACCCAGCCTCAATTATTAGGCTAATGGGAGTGGGTGTGGTGAGGATGACATTTGCATCTATTCCCATTTCGTGCTGAAGGGGGTGCACCTCACTCTGAAGGACCCTTCGAGCTGGGGTTTATTCCCCACACCCTGGAGCACCAGGACTCCTCTTACCCTGGGCTATATCCCAAAGCCATGACTGTGTCTGCCCTCCACCTCCTCTGGCATTCCCTACCCTCCCACCCACTCCCTGAATTTACCTTTTCAAAGATCCTGGTTCCAGGTAGAGCATTGCAGTACCACTTCTGACCACTGCAATGCTACACCTAGCTGAGTTGCAGAGCTGTCAGCCATTCTGACTGGATGTGGGAAGTCAATGCTCAAGTAAGTATTAAATGGCAATGGGAGTTAGAGTTGTGCTGAATGCTCACCGTCTTTAAAATTCTATCCAGTGAAGGAGCTTGGCTCTTTTACTAATGTTTCATATTCAGATGTCAATCCATTAAGTTTTATGCTTCACTGCATTTGGTCTTAATCACCATCTGATCCTTACAGGGGTATGTCAGAACACTGCAGTCTCCAGGAATCAACGACCACATCTGCTGAATAGGCAGCATAGGTCACAGCATTCAAGGCACCATGCTTGTAGTCAGGACACAAGTGCAAGTACTGGGTATCCATAGTTATTATAAAGTCCACTGGAGGACACTTAACATAATGTTGACTGTAGCTCCTGGACTTGGATGTTTTGACCCTAATGAAGACCCTTATTGTGAATATACATTCATGTGTGACAGGAAAGATCAGCGACTTGTCATCTTCCAGGAAGGGGTGACCTTGGTACATGATATGCAGACAAAGGGAAAATAAGGGATGCAGAAAGCATTGCTGCCATGAATATGGAAGATGATAAATCAACAGAAACTAACATTGATTGCTCAATTGCATCCATTCACAGAAACCAGGGGGGGGTTGAGTTACAGGCTGTAGACAACTTTGACTTTTTGTGGCTTTCAGCAAATGAAGAGAAGGGCCTGTTGATGACCAGCTCAGGGAGCACCATCACCCTGAGGAACACAGGTCAGCAGCAGTCAGGAACACATAGGTGCTGATGGGAAAGGACCAAATCCATGAAGACCTTTAGTGTGCCCACGGGTCTACCAAAAATGCTGCTCACCATGGAGATGGACAAGCAAGAAAACCATTACTAATTTAGAACTTATTTAGAAAAAGCAATCACCTCTTTGACAATCTTTCCTAAGTCTTGTTGGGTCATAACTGCATAGGTGATGCCCATTCCCCGATACCTCATGCACATGGCTAACTTACATGTATTGTTAGCATTATGTCCACTATGGAAAGCATCATAACGAAGTCTAAAGCAGTCCTCAACTGATGACCGCACACAAATTTACACCAGAGATCAATAAAGAGTGATCAAGAATAAGAACCTGATTGATTTTCTGTCTGTGATGAAGATACTAAGAATAGTTGAATGGCCTGGACAGCAATCCTAGTCAAGATCATCTGACCGAGCACAGAGCAGGAATTGGACTTGTTCATGAATGTGGAGCTCAGTAGCATAGTGTAAGATGTATTTTCTCACTGAAGGAGCTATGGCGCATCATTTTATATATTAGCCTTGAAAGGCCTAAAGAGGTCATATTAGGGTTTCAGCGAGCCACAGGGTTATTTCAACCTAATGTTTGGCAAGGCAACCTGTTAATATTTAAGTTTCAAATGTTGTATCTTCCTAGTGCTTGGGTATTTGATGTATATGTAAAATTATATTGTTTTGAAATAATTAAGAAATTAAAATAATGATCAGCTCAATGTTTCAGCAGCATTGAGATTTGAACAGTTTAACCACAGTGGTAGAAAGTAAACAACTTAAACCCAAGCATTCCCGAGTGTCTGGAACAATAGTAAATTGTTTGTAAATGTGCAATTCATATGTAATCTTGCTTTTGTGTTCAGGCTCTTACCAAGTAAGGAGAACAGGAAAATTGTGGAAGCAATAAAAACAGGTGAATTAATGTGCGACTACGGATGGTTTGCTATTAATCAGAATTTTTATACAGTGCATCTAAAAGTAGAAATGTGAGTAAACATTAAGATAGCAGTATCTTTCTTTGTTGGCCTTGACTCGTCTTTTTACTGTTTCTTATTTATTTTGGAGTTTGGTGTCTTTTGAATGCAGCAAATAAGTATTCATTTTCTTGTAATGCAGAGATAGTAAATATGAGGATCAATATTGTCCCATGTCTTTCCCTGTGATTAACAATGATATGGAAATTTTAGTTTGCTTACTAGTGCTTAAAGTTTTCCTCCAGGAATTGTTTGGCGAATTGATCACTGGGGAAGGAAAGGTGAAAGGAAACACATTCCATTGAACAAATGAGAGCACAACTACTCACTCATTCAGCTGTTCCTGCCACGTGCATTACTAGTATTTGTCTCGTGACATCCTTTGACACCTGGATATTCCAGTCATAATATGTCAAGACACAATCTGATCTTCATTTCATGTTTGATAGGTTGTCTTAATTCTTGGAATTATTTTCTTGTCTGAAGAATATTTAATTTCTAGGTCAAGAAGCAGATGTGCGAAAGCTGTCCATTCATCGCTTTGCATTCAATGAAGCTGATGACAGGGGTTGGCTTCCTCTACATGAAGCAGCTGTACAATTAGATCAGGCAATTCTTGGAGCCACTTTTGAAGGTGACCATGTCAACATTCATATCATTTGTTTGTCTGAAATAAACCGTGAAGACATTTATCCTGACTGATCAAATACCCATTCAGATGTGCTGTACTGTTTAATTCCCGTTGTTTCCTACAGCAATAGAAAAGCCAATCGATCAACTCATGATGGACAAAGGGTTCTATCCCCTTGATATCCATGAATGATAATTGATAGGCAATTTGACAGAATCTGCAGTCTAATTCAATCCTGCATTTACCCAATGTTTCTGCATCACTCACCAGGCAAAGTCTTGTTGATTTTTATATCCTCCGAGCAAGAAGACTTGCACTACTTACATTCATGCAAACTCATCAATCACAATCACCAGATTACCAAACAATACAGTAGGTTCTTTTATTTGAAAACTATGACACAAGTTACATGAGAATTCAACAGGTGTAGAGATTCAGTACACACACACACACACACACACAGCAGATCATCCTGATTCCATGATGACATGTGTACAATACTTACATAATCCCATAAAGTGGTTTCATAACAGAGACTATTTGTAATACTGTAATTACTGTCTCCACAAATGCAACATAGACAATTGGATCTCTCTGTCTCTGTGGACTTCGTACAACACCATGTGGTACATTTGTACTCAAAAAATAAACTGGAGAATTCAACTTTGAATGCTCACCCAATAAATTAAATGTGGACCATTCTTACCTAAGCTTAACCTAGTATGTTAAGTAGCTCAGTTAGCTTCACTTTAATTGTCAGTAATTACTAAAAAGCTATCAAATATTGTACAGTCAATTCCTTTTTGCAGTTGGATTAAGGTTTCTGTTAAGTAGCTTCATTTCATAGGAAGACAAATGGCAAAGAAGTTGCCTTATATAAAGCCAAAAATAATTCAGGTGCTGGAAATTTGAAATAAAACTGCTGGAAATTGCTCAGCTGGTCTGGCAGCAACTGTAGAGAGAGAAAGACAGAGTTAATATTTCAGATCAATAACCAATCTCATCAGAACCGGAAAGAGCTAGATTTGCAATGGGTTTTAAATGAGTACATCAGCAGAAAGACTTATAGAGGAGGAAGAATGATGGCAAATATTTGTAACAGAATGGAATGAAAGGGATTAAGGTGCAAGCATAAGGAATAGTAATGGGGCAAGTAAGGAAACACTAGATTCTTCTAGAATAAGGTATAAATGGAAAGAGCAAGATTCTTACCAATAATAACTACTACCTGAAATAAAATGGGAGTGGTGGTTTTGATCTGATATTGGTGAACCTAATGCTGAGTCTGCAAGGCTGTCAAGTATCTAATCAAAAGATGAGCTGTTGTTGCTTAAATATATTTGAGGCCAAGGATAGAGAGATCAGACTAAGAGTGGGACAAAAAAGTAAGATAACAGGCAACACAAAGTCATTGACAGGCAGATGAAAAGGAGTTGTTCCGCAAAGTGATCACCAATCTGAATGTGCCTTTCAAATGTAGAGGGGACTATGCTGTAAATGATAAACATGGTGTGCTAAATTACAAATAAATTCAAGTAGAAGCACTGTTTCATCTGAAAGAACATGATGCTATTTGGGATCCTTCTGTGAAGTGAGAAGGAATGAGGTTTAAAATATGTCTTTGCAGATAGCATCATGCTGGAGGTGACCAAAATGGCAGAGGATGATTTGTGGAATTCAAACACCAAACATACCTCCTCCTTCCCTCACCTTTCACCATTCCAGGTGGAACTATTCCCTCTGCAATACTCTTATCCACTCTTCTATCACCACCATTCTTCTCTCTTCCTTCCTCTGGTAACTTCACATGCAAGCATCAGAAATGCAATCCCCAGAAACCCTTCTCTTCCCAGCTTTCCTTGCAATTAATATAAGTCAATAAAAGCCCCACATGGAATGACCTCCACCATTCACAATCACAGACTGAGTTTCCAAGAAGTTGCTGTGAGATGTTACGGAGTTTGAGACTGTTATTCTGTTTTGTTGTGAACAATTTGAACAATTCATGCAATGCATTTGTCAGCTATGCTGCAATTAGGCCTTGTTTTTTTTTTGCTGCAAATATTTTGTTGTTAAATAACTTTCAATATTGTAATAAATTGTCAATTTCATATTAAGTTTTCATGTGGAGCTTGAAACTATAATGTTTTAACTAGAGATAAAAGCCCTATCAACTGCATCATACCAATTTCAGTTGATGCAATTGTTACTAATTGTGGAATGTAAACATGAAAACCTGTACACAGCAGTAAGTTAAAAAATACGTTTAGATTCAGAAAAGTCAGTCTGCTTTCAGAAAGTAAAGTCCAGCCATGAACATGAAAACATACCAGAGGAAGGCAAGCTTCACAATGGGAACAAGCAAAACCAGAAGTTTGCATCTGATGGCACTTTCTTTATCATAGAATGCCTACAGTGCAGAAGGAAACCTTTGAGCCCATCAAATCCAAATCAATTCTCCAACAGAGCAACCCAACAAGGCCCTGTCCCTGCAACCACATATTTACCCTGCTAATACCCCTAACCTGCACAATTTGAGATACTAAGAGGCAACTTAGCATTGACAGTCCACCTAACTTGCACATCTTTGGAGGAAACTGGAGCACCTGAAGGAAATCCATGCAGACACAGGGAGAACATGCAAACTCCACACAGAACCTGAGTCCGTGGAGCTGTGAGGCAGCAGTGCTAACCACTGTGTCAAATTTTAAACACAATTTACACTTGTACTAGTATAAAACAAGGAAAACCAGATTTTCAAATGGTGTCACCTTCATTACTTGGAATTACTAATATGACTGCTAATGAAAACATTATAAATTGAGATGAGAACTATAGACTAAAAACACACTCCAAACATTGCAATCGACCACATTGGGAAATATTCAACATCAAACACTGAAGGAAATTCTTCCAGTGAGAGTAGAAAAACACAAAAGCCAGGGTTATTCATATTGTGAATTAATTGAGAATGTTAAAATCCACAACTAAACTTTCCCTGCCTACAGGTAGGAGATAAAGAATACTTTGTGCGAAAAGGATTTGTTTTGGACATCACTCCAGTTATAAAGAGCAATGTGATATACCACTCTTCCTAAAATAATTATCATTGCAACTTATTACCTCTCGCTGCATGGAGTTTGGGTGTCATTGATAATAGTTGGCTTTTAACTGTGTTTGAATTGACAAATTTAGGTTTTTGTTTCTAACCAAGATCTCATTTCTTTGCAGCTTCTCATCCTAGTACACGGGAGCACAGAACCCTGAAAGGTGAAACCCCTCTCTTTTTGGCAGTTCAGTTGAATCTAATAGATAATGTACAGTATTTACTTGTGAAAGACTGCAATCCCAATGCCAAGGATGAAGAGGGCAATTCTGCTCTAATAGTTGGTGAGTCTCTATTTATCTGGGCTATTTATTTATCAAGGAATAAAATCTGTATCTATTTAGTTATTTTAGGTATATTGTAAATAAATACCTATTTATTGCTAATGCCTGACTTAATGTTGGTGTCATTAAAATTAAATATTTGTTCCTCCAGAGTTTTAATATTTTTCTACTTTCTATAAAATATTATAGTTATATAGCCATATAGCTGTGGTTATATAGTTAATATAGTTATTATAAAATAACTAAAAGGAGACACAATTGCTCCATAGAGTCTGTACTTTCATTTACTTCAGTCTTTAGTTTTGTTTTGACCTTATTTTGCACCCATCTTTCCAGTAACATTTATACCCAGGCTCATCAGCTTGACTATATTTGATATAAAAGATCCCATGACAATATTTAATGGGAAGCAGGAAGCTGTGGGAATCCTGGTGTCCCTGCAAAACAGATTATATAAAGGGTCTAAGACTTGATAAATCAAACAGAAGATTTCTGCCGACCAAGAGAAATTTTCTAAATTTATCAGGCCCAAATAACCAAGGTATTGTTAATTTTGTTTACAAGTTGGTTGAATTCTGAATGTCACCAAGCCAATGAAACCCACCTTCTCCTTTCAAAGCTATAAGGAACGGAGCTCCTGATGTTACCTCGCTGCTGTTACGCTTTGGGGCAACTGTGAATTTGGAATGCATTAATAAGAGGACAGCTCTGCACGAAGCTGCAAAATTGGGCAGGAAAGACTTAGTGGAACTACTGATATGTGCAGGAGCCATCATAGACCCCAGAAGTGCCTTTGGACTCACTCCACTAGCTCTTGCTGCACAGAATGGATATACAGAAGTGGTGA
Organism: Sphyrna mokarran; assembly: GCA_024679065.1. Taxonomy (NCBI): domain Eukaryota; kingdom Metazoa; phylum Chordata; class Chondrichthyes; order Carcharhiniformes; family Carcharhinidae; genus Sphyrna; species Sphyrna mokarran. The sequence goes on from JAGIQG010000003.1 coordinate 110,298,789, forward strand.
AACTTTTACTACAAAAAGGTAATATATTGATCATATAGTTTATAACCAACGGATTAAGGAGCAATGTCTGATTATTAAAACTCAAAGCAAAGTGATGCACCATCCATTGAAGCTCAACAGAATGATGCAAGGCCGCAGTAGCTTGCTTGATCCTAGCTGAGACACAAACCTCACTTTCAGCCCATCATCAATAACTAGAACATAGGAATTGCTAGATAAGAAAAGAAGGTCCATGCAGCTAATCATCTATTGTCCTAACAGTGACATGGTACAAAATTAATGGAATAGTTGAATGATCATAGCAGCCAATCTTCATCAATTAATTTATATCAGAACCAGAGCACAGGCTGTGGAGAGTTTTGGGAACCAAAGGTGCAGATCTTCCTGTTCATCCCAAGCATTGCTGCCCTGCCCATGTCACGAAATTGCAGAATATAGAGCACAACAGGACCATAGTGCCTGTGTCAGCTCTTTGAAGATCTATCCATATGTCCCATTCATTACTTTTTCCACTGCAATTTATTCTCCTTCAGGTATTTATTCAATTTATGGCTCAAATTACTCCTCAACTTTCTTCTAGAACGTTTTGTATAGAGAAACCTAAGTTATGTTAGAATATGTCAATTCTAATGGCTTCCACCATTTTCCTCAGGAACTGCTTCAATAGACTGACCACTCACTCACTGAAATCCTGGGTGGAATCTTGTGGAGATGACAGGGGCAGGCTGGCTAGAGAGTTGACGAGACTTCCACATTATCTCCATTTGGCGAGGCCCACCACATCTTGATAGGCTGAAGGGTCTCTTTAGTTCTGTATGATTCTACCTTGTGCCACTCAGGCACTTGGCAAGCCAGCCAAGGCCTTCCCTGGGTTGCAAGTCCTGCCCACTGAGAGCTGCTGGCCAATCAGAAGCTGGTAGTTTTCCGATGTGTAGCAGTGTCACCAAGGAAGTGATGGTAGTTGCTGCTGCGGCGGCTACACTTAGTCACAGCCCTGAATGGAAAAGGGATCCAAGTATAGGCAAGTGATTGCAGGGTCATGTGGTGGGGTTCGCAGTGAGAGGGTTTGGCAGTAATGACAGGGGGGTGGTGGCTCTCAGTAGTAATCCAGTGGTAAGAGGAGAACTTGGACAGAACTCTTCACAATGTTGCTGTGGAATGAATTACCAGGGAGACTGTAGAAGCAGACAAGTAAAATTTGCTTTTAAAAAGAGGGGATTAATGGACATGGCAATAAAACAGATTCCCTGAGTTTAACCTATGAAAAGTCTCAGGTTGGTTGATCTTAATTACCCGTTGACATTTGTTGTTTAAGAACACAGGAACAGGAGGAGTTTGTTTGGCCATTCAATTCGATCATTACTGGTCTATTCCTCAGTTCCATTTATTCGTTTTCAATCCTTTTCTGTTGATATCCTTCCCTGATAAAAATCTGCTGATTTTTGTCTTAAAATATTCAATATATTCTGCATCCACTGAGTGAGAGAATTTCACTTTCTCATTACCTTTGGTGTGAAAAGTATTTCTTGATTTCCTTCATGAATGGCCAAACAATTTGACCTTTTATTCCAGATCCCTCCCATCAGAGGAAATAGCTTCTCAGTACCTAGGCTATTGAATGACATGTCTCAATTAGATCACTCCTCAATTTGCTAAATTAAAAGAATGCAAGACAAGTTAATGTAGCTTGTTCTCTAACTTTAATCTTTAAGACTAGTATAATTTTAGTGAATCTATACAGACCCCCTTCAAGGCCAAAGTGAGGTGGCTGCTCAGAACTGGACAGTGTTCCAGATGTGGGGGGGGGGTGGGGGTTTGACTAAGACTGTGTGCAACTCCTCCCTTGCTGAAATCCACTGTTCCTCACCCCCGTTAGAGAAAGAGCAACATTCTCTCCATATTTGATTGTTCTTTATATCTCTGCTCTAGCTTTTATTGATTGTGTATCTGTAAATCTAAATCCCTTTTCTCCTTTACAGTGTCTAGTCTCTAGCTATCAAAAAATATTCCAACTTGACATTCTTGAATCTATAGCAGATTACATCTCACTACCCATGTTGAAATCCATCTGAAATGTTTTTTCCTGTTAACTAATCTGTTTATATTCCTTTATATCTTCTTGCTCCAAGGATTGGAGTGGCACAGGGGCACAATGATTAGCACAGCTGTCTCACAGCACCAGGGACCCGGGTTCAATTCTGGCCTGGGGTCACTGTCTGTGTGGAGTTTGCACATTCTCCCCGTGTTTGTGTGGGTTTCCTCTGGGTGCTCCACTTTCCTCCCGCACTCCAAAGATGTATAGGTTAGGTGGATTGGTCATGCTAAATTGTGCCTTAGTGTTGGGGGAATTAGCAGGACAGATGTGGGGGTTGCAGGGATAGGGTCTGGGACGGATTGTTGTTGGTGCAGGCTCAGTGGGCCAAGTGGCCTCCTTCTGTATTGTAGGGATTCTATGATTCTATAATCTACACAACTTGCTGTTTCTTCTCATTTAGTAACTGCAAGTTTGGATGTATAAGTTTCCACCCAATTCACATCATTGTATATATGTTGAAAAACTGAGGTGAGGACCCACTACATAGATCATAGAATAATCTATGTTCTATGTTGAAAAACGGAGGTGAGGACCCACTACATAGCAAACACAACTTGTCACATTTGTACCACTGCATTCCCTTTATCCCTTTTCTCTATCACCTATCTATCAACCAATTACCAAACTGTGGCCCAAGGTTACATGTGCACTTATGTTCACTAATAGGCTTCATACCTAATAATATGTCCACCTGTTGTTGTTTTTTTGGTCCTTCCATCTATTATTAGAATATATTTTATTCTGCTTTTGTTTGTTTTACACTTATCTGACACATTTTTGATTTGATTTGATGTATTGTTGGCATATGTATTAGTATACAGTGAAACATACTGTTTCTCACACACTATACAAAACATACCATACAAAGAGGAGGAAAGAGAGCAGAATATAGTGTCGCGGTCTTAGATAGGATGTAAAGAAAGATCAACTTAATATGAGGTCGGTCCATTCAAAAGTCTGATTGCAGCAGGGAAGGAGCTGTTCTTGAATTGGTTGGTACATGACCTTAGATTTTTGTACCTTTTTCTCAACAGAAGGAGGTTGGAAGAAAGCATATCTGGGGTGTGTTAGGTCCTTGATTTTGCTGGCTGCTTTTCCAAGGCAGTAGGAAGTGTAGACAGAATCAATGGATGGGAGGCTGGTTTTGTGGAGATGGACTGAGCTTTGTTCACAGCCCTTTGTAGTTTCTTGTGGCCTTGGTCAGAGCAGGAGCTGTGATAAAACCAGAAAGAATGCTTTTTGTGGTGCATCTGTAGAAGTTGTAAAAATAAGTTTTGAAGTTTGATAAGTTTGGAATTGGATATATTTTAATATGGGATTATGGGACAAATCATTGTTCAAAAATAGTTAGGATGTTATTTTAAAATAAAGTGTGCATTGAGGTAATAGGGAAGCACATCATGAAAGATGACCCTGTTCTCTCACAGAAATATTCACTGGCAGATCTTATTTTTTTAAATATTGTTTCTCCCTCCAATCTATCTCTTGAATGTTCTGCTGCTGAAAGGACATGCAGATATGACTTTGGAACAGGAATGTTCTTGTCCTGTGCTAAGATGCTTGATCGAGGGCAATATCACATGTGTTACAATGGCACTTTCGACTTACAACACCGAATCTCCTCATGATCTCAAATCATGTTTAGTGCTAAATTTTAGGAATTTATACGCTCCAAACTTCTGATCTTTAGAAATGGGATTTGTACAAACTCATTTCATATTATTTTGTAACAGCTGACAACAGACAGGACATTCATGATCTCACTCTGAGTTGAATTCAAATCAGGTCTAAGTATAAAAGAATACCCCTGTCCCATCCAACTTCAGCCTACTATCTACCTTCTGCTAACCTGTCTCTCTTTCACAGGAGCTGATGTCCTATCTCAGGCTTCTGATGGTGTGTCTGTATTATTTGAGGCTGCTACAGCTGCAAACTCAGAATGCCTGGCACTCCTATTGGAATATGGGGCTGATGCCAATGTTCCCAAAAACTCTGGTCATCTGCCCATTCACAGGGCATCATACAGAGGGCACTATCAGTAAGTTTGAGGAAAGCATATTGGGTGGGTCACAGTTACAATGGTGGTTTTTTTTACGTTATGAATGAAAACCTCATGAGAAATTGCAACGCCTTTTTTTTGGAAAACGCTTATGAATGTTAAAATACCGTGATTAACATTGGAGTCTGCCCCGTGGCCTCCAATTCGACTGTCTACTTCCCGACCACCCATTCCCTTCGCCCACTCAGCACCCCTCCCACCCACACACACATCCCACACCCACTCACCCATCCACTCAGCTGCCTCCACTCTCCCATCCACTCACTCACCAACCCACTAAACCCTTAAGATCTTTAAAAATATTACCTGAACACAGCAGCTGGTGTTGTAAAAGGGCCTGGCCTCTCCACTGCCACATTGCTCTCCGTGGATGGTGCTGTTGTGATAGGAAATTCTGGCTGCGAGAATGGAAAAGGGTAGGGTTATGGGAGCCCCACACCGAGCGGTGATCACACCCAGCATCACCACTGACTGAAAAATCTGGCTCAGCGTTTCAGGTCAATGATCTTTTATCAGAACTCTATCTATGGAGGGAGTTCCAGCTGGAAGATAAAAACAGAACATAGAACATAGAACATTACAGCGCAGAACAGGCCCTTCGGCCTTCGATGTTGCGCCGACCAATTATGAAAAAAAAGCAATGACCCTCCAAACTAAACCATTCCCTTCTCTTCCATAAACTTATCAACTAACCTCTTAAACGCCACCAAACTTGGCGCATCTACAACTGCCGCAGGCAGGGCATTCCACTCCCTAACCACCCTCTGGGTAAAGAAAAGAAGGTTCTGGAAGTGGACAGGAGGTGTGACAGAATGTATGTGGAGTGAAACAGCGTGGACGTTTCAGGCCTAATATGAAAAAGAGTCAGAGTGGATTCCACTCAGTTTTTCTCTCGTATAATATTATAAACTGAAAATATTGGGAAAACTCAGCAGGCCTGGCAGCATCTGTGGCGAGAGAAACAAAGCCAATGATTCGAGACTGCATGACTCCTTCTTCAGTGAGAGGGAGACGTGTGATACTGTATAGGAATGGGTGGAACAAAGTAGAAGTGGCAGTGAGGAGGTTTAGCAACAAGGATGTGTAGGACACAAGACAGAGGATGTGTTAATGGTAGTGTAAAGAATATTGGAAAGCGTTGATAGTGGCAGAATGTGCTAATGGGAAGGCAAAGGTTAATGCTCAGTGAAAGCAAAACTTAAGAACAAGTGGCAGATGGCCCAGTTGGTTAAAAAAGAGAAAGGTCATGGTCAAAGTTGTTGAACTCAGTGTTGAGTCCTGAGGCCTGCAACATGCCCAGCTGGAAGATGAGATGCTGCTCTTTCAGTTTGCACTGGGCTTCAGCAGGCCAAGGATGGACCTATAGGCATGACAGCAAAATGTGGGCTGAGTTAAACTGGCAAGTGGCAGGAAGGGTGGAGCTATGCTTGTGAGCTGAGTACAAAAGTGGTTGCCCAGTCTTCTCAGGGTAGAGGAGATCATATTGGGAGTGGCGAACATAGTACACTAAATTGAATGTGGTGCACGTGAATGTTACTTCACCCGAAAGAAGAGTTTGGAGCCTTAAACAGTGAGGGAGGGGATAAAGGGGAACACAGCGTCACAGTGGCACAGCAATTAGAACTGCTGTCTCATAGCGTCAGGAACTCCGATTCAATTCCCGGCTTGGGTAACTGTCCTTGCAGAGTCCAGACATTCTCCCTGTATCTCTATGGATTTCCTCTGGGTGCTCTGGTTTCCTCCCACAATCTGAAAGACATGCTGATTAGGTGCATTGGCTATGTTAAATTCTCCTCCGGTGTACCCAAACAGGCACTGGAGTGTGGCGACTAGGGGATTTTCACAATAACTTCATTGCTGCATTAATATAATGTGAGAAGAATAAATAAATGTGGTGATGCATTTTGATAGATTGAACCAGGGCAGGACTTACTCAATTAACAGTAGGGCACTGGGGAGAGTTACAGAACAGAGATCTAGGGATACACGTTCATAACTCCTTGAAAGTGGAGTCACAGGTGGACAGAGTGGTGAAGAAGGCATTCGGCATGCTGGGGTTCATTGGTGAGAACATTGAATACAGGAGTTGAAATTACTTGTTGAAGTTGTACAGCTCATTGGTAAGGCCACACTTAGAATACTATGTACAATTCTGGTCACCCCATTATAGAAAGGATATTATTAAACTAGAAAGAGTGCAGAAAAAATTTACTAAGATGTTACCGGGACTTGATGGATTGAATTATAAGGAGAGGCTGGATAGACTGGAACTTTTTTCTCTGGAGCATAGGAGGCTGAGGAGTGACCTTATAGAGGTCTATAAAATAATGAGGGGATCAGCTAAATAGTTAATAGTTTTTCCTAAAGGCAGGGGAGTCTAAAACTAGAGGACATAGGTTTAAGGTGAGAGGGGAGTGATACAAAAGTGTCCAGGGGGGCAATTTTTTCACACAGAAGGTGGTGAGTGTCTGGAACAAGCTATCAAGGTAATAATAGAGGCCGGTACAATTTTGTCTTTTAAAAAACATTTAGTTAGTTACATGGGTACAATGGGTATAGAGGATATGGACCAAATGCAGGCAATTGGGATTAACTTAGGGGTTTTAAAAAAGATCTGTATGGACAAGTTGGGCTGCAGGACCTGTTCCAATGCTGTAAATCTCTATGATCTCTAAATTTTAAAACTACACTGTCTGCATTTGCAAGGGAAGGTGTCATGGGAAGGGAATGAGGAGCTGGGGACGATGGAGAAGTGAACCAAGGTGTCACAGAGAAAACAGTCCATGTGGGTTGCTGACAGTGGATGAGGAGTTGATGTGTTTCATGATGGTTCATTGCTGTTACTCTCTCACAGATGCTGCCAGGCCTGTTGAGTATTTCCAGCACCTTCTGCTTTTATTTTAGATTTCTGGCATCTGCAACATTTTCCTTTTATTTCATGGATGTTTTGTATCTTCACACTTTTTTTCCCCTTTGGGAAATAGTGGGGTAGTAGTGAAAGAATCAACTGGATGATTTCCCAGTCTGCTAAACCACATCGTAGACAAGTGGCTTTTGAATCCTGAGTTTCTAGCTCTGAGGCTAGGCCATGTCTTACTGAACTGTAAGATCTTTACAGCTGGGAACTGGTGAAACACCTTATCACCAGCCACTGCCAGAACGCCATTGAAAAAAATGCAGAGCATGTCAGTTATCTGCACTGCTTCTAAATATAAAAAAAATTGTTAAATTGTTGGGAATATTAGTCTATGACCCTTTTTAAATGGGTGATATTACTGTCACACTTGCACATTCTGTGTAAATTTAAATCACAGAATGCTACGGTGCAGAAGAGGCCCTTCAGCCCAGTTGAGTCTCCAATGCATGAAAGGCCCTGACCTGCCCATCTAATCCCACTTGGTCCAAAGCCTTGAATGTTATGGTGCCACATACTCAAGTGGCAGGAGTTAGAAAACATAACCTCACAGTAGCTTGGTGACATTGAGATAAGAAATTAATAATGATATCATACCAATTTTTGCATTTCAGCAGAGTTTCCTGTATCCCTGTTTACATTCTCCATCAGCTGATGGCTAGAAATGGAATTGGCAAATTCTACAGTAGCTTGTAAAACCCGTGACTAATTCAGTCTCCACCATCTCCCTAGCAAGACAAGTCAAATCACATTTTACTATAGCTGACAATGAGAGGGCAGTGTCTGTGCTGTCAGCTGCAGTTTGAGAAGACTAGCAGCCTGAAATTGGCAGGCTTGTGTAAAGAAATCAGAATAAAGGAACTTCCATTCAGCTTTAGTGCTCAGTTTAATACGAAATAAAAGCCCAAATTGCTGGAAAATACAAATTGTTGCTCAACATTTACGTTAAAAAATGCTTAAATTGTAAACGCTTTTTCCTGAAATATTAATTCCGCCTTTCTCTTTTTTTAGTGTCAGTGGCTCCAGTGTATCTCTGAAATGTTAGTTTTTGTCTCTGATTTCTATGATTGCAGCTTTTTTCAATTACTGAAATGTATTCTTGCCTGGTTTACTGTAGATCGGTGGAGCTGTTGATTCCGGCGACGGATTACTCTGCTATTAAGGAGAGTGGGATTAGCCCAGTGCATTCTGCAGCAGCAGGAGGGCAGCAAGAATGCCTCAGGTTGCTCCTGCAGTCCCGCTTTGATGTCAATTTCATGCTCAGTCAAAGGCTCCGCAGAGGTTATGATGATCACAGGAAGTCTGCTCTCTATTTTGCCGTGTCTAACAATGATGTCTGCTCGGCTCGACTCCTCCTGGAGGCTGGGGCGTTACCAAACCAAGATCCCATCAATTGTCTCCAGCTAGCTCTGAGACTGGGCAACTATGAACTCATGAACTTGCTTCTTCGCCACGGAGCCAATGTAAATTATTATTGCAGAGTGAACACAACTCACTTCCCATCTGCTTTGCAGTATGCATTAAATGATGAAGTGATGTTGAGGATGTTGTTTAGTTACGGCTACGACATCCATCGCTGTTTTGATTGTCCACATGAAAACAAAATTCATCCCACATTTTCCTCTGAAGGATGGACACCATCAGTTATTAAAGACAACAAGGTAGGTAATGGATTATTCTGTATCTTTCAATGTCAGAGTAATTGGATACTTGACAATGGCTTTGTGACAGATCACAATTCTACCACGATAGGTATTCTATGGTGTCCTGAGTTGATGATTAAACCTAGAGTAAAACTCAAGGTCATGTTCCTTCCATTTCTTAACTGTTTATTGCAATCAGTCAGTACCTTATCTGCCTTTGTTTTAGTTGAGCTGTTTTATTTGCTAAGGAACCTGTTGCCTTTTGATCCCTTCATGCATGTCCCTAGCATTACGTATCTGGAAAGATACCTGTACACTCTGACAATGTTGTAACCAGCAGTACTGATGCACTGCCTAGCACTGATTTTACTTCAAGCAGCTCTTAGTATAGATAGAGTGTTCTCATTCAGCTGCCTCTTCTAATGACTGAGAGTGGACCGTTTAGTGGAGCATTACAGTGGTTAGCATTGCTGCCTCACAGCGCCACGGGTCTGGGTTTGATTCTTGTCTTGGATCACTATCTGTGCAGAGTCTGCATGTTATACCTGTGCTTCCTCTGAGCGCTCAGTTTCCTCTCTTAGACCGAAAGATGTGCTGGTTAGGTTCAATGGCCGTGATAAATTCTCCCTCAGCATATCCGAACAGGTGCTGGAATGTGGCCACTAGGGGATTTTTACAGTAACTGCAATGTAATGTTAATGTAAGCCTACTTGTGACTAATAAATAACCTTTTAAAAAGGGTTTTCAACGACAAGTTCCAACACCATGATGTTAGTCTTGAACACAGTCAGCATTTTTAAGCTCTTGATTCCCCTATGTTTAGCTCATGATATTGCAGATGGTGTGTGAAAGTATGTTCCATTTTGCTTCTGCACTCCTGTGTGGGTATGCTGGAGAGTGCCAGTTCAGTTGAGTTGTGGAACTGTTGGTTTTTATCTGGTAGGCAGTGTGGCTGACATTGATATTTCTGTTTTCAATGTAAATATTTCAAGGGTTGAATCTTAACCCTGGCACATACCAGAGCGATCTGTATCACAGTCAGCATTGTGGTTGTTAAATGTACTGAGAATGCTTCTAATGATGATCAGATCCAGTGTCTTGAACCTGGGTGTCTCCAGGACACCTTGTGGCATGGTTTGTTCTGGAAGAAGGTGTTAGTTACACAAAGCTGATGATAGCAGCAAGGCTCAAGCCATCTCAGTCCATTCTCATTGATCGTTTTCGGGTCATAAAGAAGAGTCCATGCCTAATTCTAGAATCCCCACAGTGCAGAAAGAGGCCATTCAGCTCATCCAAGTCCACACTGACTCTAAAAGAGTGTCTTACCCAGCCCTAACCCTCTGCCCTAGCCCCACAACCTCATGTTTGCCATGGCTAATCCATCTAGCCTACACATCTTTGGATACAAGAGCAATTTCCAATGGCCAAATCACCTAATTTGTACCTCTGGACTGTAGGAGGAGCACTCAGAGAAAACCAGTGCAGACACAGGGACAACATACAAACTCCACACAGTCACATAAGGCTAAAATCGAACCCAGGTCCCTGGTGCTATGAGGCAGCAGTGCTAACCAGTGCCACCTTGCTTTTTGGTCAATGCTGACTCTTATGTAGGGAAACAACGTCCATTTTGATCACAGCTGAATTGTGAACATAATTAATCAACTGCAAATTTCCATGCAGGCGATCCAGATGTTCCAATTTGCCATTTGAAGAACAATTATCTTCTTTCTTTCTGGTTATTGTGTTTATTTGTGTGATTCAGTCCACATGTTGAATAGACATTCTGGGCTCTAAGTACCCATTGAAGCAAATGGTCAGCACCTTACTAGGTGAGAGTTGTCCCACTTGAGATGTGACCAGTGGGATGCAATGCTTCTTCAGTCTTATTTTCTGCACCAGTTGAGTGTACCACTTGTAGCTGCTGTCTCCTATGTTTATACACTGCAGTTAAACTGGAATGTCGTCTTCAGGGTGTCGCCTTGGCAAAAGTTATGGACTGGGCTGACAAACGTCAGGATCTTCCTCTTGATTTCCACAGCTAAATCCAAAGAGATGCCAAGAGTTGCATCTGGCATCAAATTTAGTGCAGGAGTTGCCTTTGGGTTCCATTCTAGATTTTGTGTGAGTGTTTCAACTCTTCTGAGGTATCCACAAGCCAATGGAGCTATTTGGCTGGCAGTTTGGTTCATGGTGCCCACTTCATGTCCAACAGCCAAACCTCCTCTGAAGCTTTAGCCTGAGGCCATGAGGAACTTTTATCGTACATTCTTATCGACCTCCCAAAAGCTCAAATTTTTTAATCCAGATACTTTTGTACATCACAACTATGACGTGAGTACATAGTTTAATGATTTAAGCGCACACAGATTCTGGGTTAATTTAGCTGAGGCTCAGTCAAATCAAGCCGTTCCATGGGTTGGATAAGGGAGGGAAGATCTTTCAGTAATTACACTTCCTCTTGTCTTAAAGTAAATGGGGGGGGTGGGGGGGGTGGGGGGAGGGTGAGGGGGTTAATCTGGCAGGGAGGAAGTGTGAGCGGTGAGGGGGAGGGAATAGTTTTGAGCGGGGGGGGGAGGAAGAGGAAACGGAGGCAAGAATTCAGCTTCTCTGCATAACTGACTAGCTGTTTCCTATTCAGTCTCTTATCAGTTTTAGTACCAAGCAGTGCTGACTCAAAAAAGGTAAAAGCAGAAAGGTTTCACTCTTCAGCATTGAAATATTTTAACACAAAATACAAAAAAATTCACCAAAATGGTAATGAATTTAAAAAGGTAAAAGCTAAATTCCAGAACATCAATTTCTGGCGCTTCAAGAACAAATGAAATAATTTAGTTCACTAATTTGAATATTCCAAACACTGTGCCTTAAATTCAGCAAATTTTCACTGAATTTTGCCAGCTATGGCCAATCTTTTTGGTAGTAATTTGAAAAGAAAACAATGATATGAAATTAATACAAATATTATTTAATCTTTTGAATTTTTATTTCAGTTTTGTGAAGTAATTACATTAAACTGGTTAAAGCATCTATCTGGGAAAGTGGTCCGTGTGATGTTGGATTACGTGGCTCACGTTTATTTCTGCTCTAAACTGAAAGCTACACTTGAACAACAAATTGAATGGCCAGAAATCAGCCACATCATCAGTAAGTTCCTGATCATTTGGTCTCAGTGTCTTTGGGAATGAATATTGGGGATACCTAATAGCATTACCAGGGCACATTTATGGTATATTTGTGCTGTAAATGTAGTGCCATGTAAAAAAGTTGCAAAATGCCAAAATTGCTGTATAAATTGCCCAACTCCTCAGAGGAGCAGTATAAGATTACTTGTGTTTGATACGATGCAGAGTATAATTCCAATGTGATGTGAAACCTGTTTTAATGTTTAAATCTCCCTAGAATTAATTTAGAATAAACATTTGTACCCAAGTTCACTTGTTACAATCTCAGTGGGGACTAGGAACCTTTAAAAATAAATTCAAACTCCCAGTTACTAACTGAAAATTTACACCAGAAAAAAGTTTTATCTGTAACAACACTATTTCAGAAACACCTAAGACTTTAAATCCAAGATCTCTGAGGATTACCTCACCTGGGATCAAGTCAAGGTGTGCTATAGTTTTCAGGAAATCACTTTCTTCTCAGAGTTCCCACTATTCTTTGAAATGAAACCAAACATATGCTCACCTATCCTCTCCCCCCACCTGCACACCCCGCCAGCATCAACTGTTACATTACAAATAACTTTCCTGAAAATCCAAAAGATACTGTAACTGTCCCTTTTCAAAGGTAGAGGTGCTTCACTATAAATTCATGAGTAGCGTTCACCATCACCCTCTCAAGAACAATTAGGGATGGGTAAGAAATGCTGGCCAAAAGCAATATCCATATCCTGAGTGAATTTTAATAAAGGCCAACCTGAACAAAGCTATCAACTATCTATATGGCAGATGCTGGCCCAATATGGACAGAGTGGGATGAAAATCTCCTGTAAGAAACCCCTTTCTCATCATCCAGCCTGATGATACTCCCCAGCTGCATTGCCAGGCCATCCTTGATGCAAACAACTGTTTTGGATATAGGAAAGAGTATAAATGACTACACACTACAGACTCAAGAGCCTTCTTTGGAGCAATGGTGCAGTTGAAGACATTGCCTATTTTTGAATGGCCGTTGAACACACATTGTCTATGAAGAGAATCTTCTAACATCACTGCATCGACTGATTACAAGCCCTCCGTATACACAGAATTTGCTCAGATGAGGAGGATCGTGACAGACACCTCCAGACACTGAAGGATGCACTCGTGAGAACAGGATATGGCGCTCGACTCATCGATCGACAGTTCCAACGTGCCACAACGATAAACCGCACTGATCTCCTCAGAAGACGAACACGGGACACGGTGGACAGAGTACCCTTTGTTGTCCAGTACTTCCCCGGAGCGGAGAAGCTACGACATCTTCTCCGGAGTCTTCAACATATCATTGATGACGATGAACATCTCGCTAGGGCCATCCCCACCCCCCCACTTCTTGCTTTCAGACAACCGCACAACCTCAAACAGATCATTGTTCGCAGCAAACTACCCAACCTTCAGGAGAACAGTGACCACAATACCACACAACCCTGCCACAGCAACCTCTGCAAGACATGCCGGATCATAGACATGGACGACATCATCAAACGTGAGGATACCATTCACCAGATGCACGGTACATACTCTTGCAACTCGGCCAACGTTGTCTACCTAATACGTTGCAAGAAAGGATGTCCCGAAGCATGGAATATTGGGGAGACCATGCAAACACTACGACAGCGGATGAATGAGCATCGCTCAACAATCACCAGGCAAAACAGTTCCCTTCCTGTGGGCGAACACTTCAGCAGTCATGGGCATTCGGCCTCCGACCTGCGGGTAAATGTTCTTCAAGGGGGCTTTCGTGATACACGACAGCGCAGAGTCGCTGAACAGAGACTGATAGCCAAGCTCCGCACACATGAGGACGGTCTTAACAGGGATCTTGGCTTCATGACACACTATCTGTAACCCCCGTAACTTGCCTGGGTTAGCAAAAAACCTCACTTACTGTGCTGTCTGGAGAAAATACACAATTCTCTAACCAATGCTCAGGATTCCCTTCACACACATTGTTAGCCACTTTAACACTTGAATAGCAGGTTAGATGTAAGGATTCGCATTCTAATCAGCAATCTCTGACTGTCTGTGCTGATGTGTGCTATTGCAGACCAGAACACTGCACTTGCCTGATGAAGACATGGGAGTGTTGAAAGCTTGCTATTTTACTATCAAATAAATCGGTTGGATTAATAATTGGTGTTGCTAAATTCTTAATGTGTAAAATGCCAGTCTAAGCTCTTTTGACACCAATTAGTTCCTTCGCAATCTTAATGGACAACCAAAGCTTTTTGTTATTCAAGAGTTAGAATTTGAACACTTTCCAAATGTGAAACTAATGCAAAGCTATCTGGATAGATTAATGCTTTTTGCTTCCACATACTCAAAGATGAGGTGCCCTTCTTAATTGGTACATATCATAAAGGCACCCATGTATACAACTTGGAGTGTTGAAGAAATCTGCTCAAATTTCTATCTTTCTGCTTTGAATGCTGGACATTTAATAAATGCTAAATTCTGCTACATTTTGAAACATCTTGCCTTTTGATACATTTAATTTACATGAAACTTTTGTCAGTTATTGAAATTGATGTGAGGTATACTCTTTAAAAAAATCTTAACTCAAAATCTCCAAGTCAGTTCATATTTATGATTATTCCCTTTTTAATTCCAGAAAACCCACGTTCCTTGAAGCATCTGTGCAGGCTAAAAATCCGAAAATGCATGGGGCGGATGAGGTTGCGGTGTCCAGTATTTATGTCTTTCCTGTCATTGCCCAAGCGCCTTAAAGAATATATTCGCTTTAGAGAATATGACCTTTATAATGGGCAAGAAACCTGATACAGATAATAACCTATTTTTACATTTTAAAGATAACTTTATAGATCTGGATAGATTCATAGATCTGTGCTGTGCAATATTTAATAATGTGGTAAATATTATTTCACTTGATCAATCCATAAATGAAGACACATTATAAAATATACATCTACATAATGGTAATAATAAATGATTATTTTTGAATAGGAGTTAAAATTAAAAGAAATGAAAATTAAAGGAAATGTCTTGTTTCAATATGCTGTCATTGTCATTGGCTTACTTTGAGAAACACAAACATAACTAAAGAGCAGAGTTGGCCATCTAGCCCCTTGATCATATGCCGCCATTCAATAAGATCATGCCTGATCTTTTCGCCAACTTGGCTCCACTTACCTGCCCACTCACTCTAACCCTTAATTCCTTTACAGTTCAAAAATTGATCTATCCTTGCCTCAACTGCTTCACTGGGCAGGGAATTCCACAGATCCACAACCCTTTATATGAAGAAGCTTCTCAATTCCTAAATCTATTCCCTCTTATTTTGAGGCCATGCTCCCTAGTTCTGGTTTCACCAGCCAGTGGAAACAACTTCCCTGCTTCTGTCTTATTTATTCCCTTCATAATCTTGTATGTTTCTATAAGATCTCCCCTCATTCTGCTGAATTCTACATAGTCTCTCCTCATAAGCCATCTAGAATGACAACAGTGAGGAGGATGAATAAAAGTAAATTGAGACATATTATCACATTGAGCCAACTGTTATTGAAAGTTCAATGAAGGACTTGATTACTCAGCTTGTTAAGACATGTGTTGTACTTTAGGTTACATCACTAAAACCTTGAAACAAATACTTAGGCAGAGCAGTTTTCAAATAATTGTTTAATATCAACAAACAAATTAAACAAACAGCTCTTTCCAGTATTTAACGTTGCTTTTAGGGTTTATTATTCATTGAAGTGACATGTGTATGTACATATTTTCATGTTTTAAGTAGAAGTACAATACCATTAATCAAAATGTATTGATAAAGGAGTATAACAGTTTGAAAAGCTTTAAACAAATTGCTTAAATGTATCTTTAGTAATAAAAATATTGTAAATAATACACCAAAAGTCTGGTAGACACAGTATCTTCGTGATATCAATGGTCAACCTCTGATTTAAGAGTAAGATCTTAATTAGTTGCATCTTCAATTCAGTACAACTTAGCGATGTCTCAGAGCAGAAAACAGGTATTAGATGTGTTTCTTTCTACTAAGTGAATAAACGGCTAATATTTTTTCCCTTTCCCCTTTCATTGACCAAGTCACTTGAGAATCTATTCACAATGCTCAAACTGTGGTAAGTTATCAATTACTCAACTATCATCCACTGTATTCCTATATAGATTTAAAACTCTAGTTTGCAAACTGATTTCAGATCTTTGCTATTTTCAGCTAACTATAGTTCCAAATGCAATATTTCTGTGCTACACATCTTTTGTATATATAATCACTGCATTTCATGTAATTAAATGGCAGCAGATACACACACGTGGAGGAAATTTCAGTTAGACAAAAGAATATCAAACACAGGTTGACAGAAGATGTTTAAATATGTAACCATGTAGTTACTGACTATTTCTTAAAAATCTGTACAGTAGTTTTATTCTTTCCAGACCTGAACTGTAAAGAACACCATTACCGAATATTCACACTGCAGTTTTACACCAACACAAGTTGGATGGTGTTAGATTGAATATAAATAGGGTGTCAAGGCCTGAGAATGACAACTGCACTTGCTGCTATACAGCAACACTCCATTCAAGAGTGTGAATACCACATTAAATGTTAACTAAATGCACAGATAATTTCGAAAGGTAGTTCATGTGACTATTTTAGATAGTTGATAGTAAAAATGTTTTACAAGTTCCTTTTGCTATCCAAACTGCAGTTCCTAATTAAATCAGCATCACTATTAGTTTTGGGTTAAGTGAATTAGATAGTCCAGGAGAAATTGGGCAATTTTTGGGAGCAGTTGCTGACCCTGCATATGTTGGCTCTACTGTGACATGTACTTGTTAGAATATAGGGATAAATAGAAAATATTATAACAACCCTGAAAGATTAAAACATTTGAAAAGCAATTGCTTATCTACCCACTGCCTCAATGATCGTTTTTTCAACTCAAATTTTAATTTTATTCAGAGAGAAAAGCATGCTTAATAAAGATAAAAGGTGGGGCTGGGACTATGGAAAGCACACATTCAACTTCTGGGAACATCAGCAAAAATTGAAAATTCCACATCATGATATCACACTCAGCTTTTTATGTGGCAAAGGGACGTGAGTAAGGAACTGATACAGGGAGTATGAAAAAGTATATGGAAGCAGAGTGAAAGTATGATTCAGAAGTAGTATCTCATTATTGAAAATACCACTATATTACATTTTTGTATTTGTATGACTGCAACTTTTCATTGCAAGGTCATTTTTGCTCTTTTTCTGAAGTTTTGTATAGATTTTGTGTTTGCTGCTGATCTGAATCCAAACAACAACCAGTAGTGATAGTGAAAGACACTTCACAAAATGTTATCAAAATATGACACCAAATAATTGAAGGAGATACGACAAGTATGGAGACTCAAAGGCTGGTTGAAACAATGCTTAAAAAGTGAATTCCAGAACTTCTGACCAAGGCAGCTGAAGGTGAGTTGGAGTAGTATCAAAATTGGGGATGTGCATAAGACCAGAGTTAGAGGAGCAGAGAACTTTTAGGACTGAGTTTACAAAAAAATGAAAATGAGACTGAAGGATTTCAAAAACAATTAGAATTTTAAAATCAAATTGTTGCCAGACTGAAAGCTAATTGCAACAGTTGCTACTGTTACATATGAAACATCCCAAGGTACATGACAAGAATTCTAAAGCAAATTTGACACTGAGTCACATCAACAGTATTAAGGTAGATGATTGTGGTATTGGAGGCCAATTATCTCAGCCCCAGAGAGCATGGCAGGGGTTCCTCAGGGTAGTGCCCTGAATACAATCATCTTCAGCTGTATGGGGTTTGCTATCGTAAGGTTTGCTGATGATTGCAGAGTGTTAAGTATTATTGAAACTCCTCAGATATGGAAGGCGTCTACGCCTGAATACACCAAGACCAGGACAGCATTCCAGCTTGACCTGATAAGTGGTAAGTATTGCAATTGTGACAGAACAGAACCAAACTCTTTTTTTTCCACAAAAAAAATCCTTATTCTATTTATTTTAAACCAGACTTTTCAGCTGAACGTAGACAATTAAGTTGGCTGACCGCCTCTAAGTCATCAGAACACAAAAAATCATTTGAGTTTCAAGAATGTCACACCTTGTTATGTCCAAGGAACTTTTACCAAACTGGCTGGACAGCACAGCCCAACTTCCATTTGACAAACCACGTTTGCTAGTGGAGTCCGAGTCTACAGCTATAATGATTTCCCAAACTTCACAAACATTTGACTTGAACAAATAGCATCTCTTTCAGCCCATAACGGCTTAGACATGAAAACAGTTAACATTTCTCTTTCTGAACTGCTAAGCTTTTCCAGCATTTTCTGCTGTTACTTCAGATTTCCACCTTCAATAGCATTTGGCTGTTATGCTTGTGGCTAACATACTGTCAACCTTGAACACACAGCTGTTTTCCAACCACTGGCTAAACATCTTTTGTTGAAGACATTGTGACAAAGTCAAATAACCCAAGACTCTTGTTCAAGAGGTCAATTTGCCTTCCTGAACAGCAAGCTTCAGTTTAATATCTGACAATAGGCCACACCAAAGCAAGCCTTTACCAGACTGGACAAGTGGTCCTCATCTAATCTGAGTCTGTGGAACTTTTGTACTATCACCTACAAAACTGTCTTGGGCCATCAACACCACCACAAAAAATGAATTTTACAACACGGTTTTTCAGCACATCAAACTCTAAAATAATTCCTCACTGGACTTTGATTTTGGACTCTGGAACATGAACCAATACTTATTTTCTGTGTGGTAGCTGCACTGAAGCTTCATTTCTCTACCTGTCCCTCTACCGTAGAAGTGCAGAAGGGGATATTGCACATATTTCCAAGTTTTTGAATTTGTACAACAAACTAACCTTTTAAGTTAGTGCTACCTCATGTTTATTGTGAAGTTATTAATGGAAATTGGATCAAAATCTGAGGGGCTGGAAATATACCACCGCTTATTCAAAATGGATTGTGTTTACAAATATGCTGTTTGTACTGAACCCGCCCCTTTCTGTTTGACTTTATGAGCTACCAGAGCTAGATTTATCAGATTGTAGAAACTGTATTTTTAAATTTAAGATAAATGAAAAAGATTCTGCAGTCTGTCTGACAGTAAGCCTGGGTGGCTTGACTGTTAGCAATGAAAAAAGAGTTTTAGATTGTTTTACTGGGAAGAAGGTGCACGGTATTGACACTTGGAGACAATGGCAGCGGTCTGAGTTTACCATGAGTAGATCCAGAGCCTCCCAAGTCCTGGAAATGCATTGTAGGTTGCATTGTGCAGTAATAAACAGTTGTTCTGCAAATTTACCATTTACTTCCAGGAGGAAAGGGAGTTGAGATTAAGAATAGCTGATTAGCATTTCTATCTGAATGTGGGCAAGAAGACAGAGGAAATCATAACAATTCTGTGTGGTTAACAGTCTGTTTGACTTTGTGAGCTGCAACAGCTGCGGGGTGGTGGGGGGGGGTGTTGGTGGTGGAGAAAAAGAGAGAGAGAGAGAGTGAGAGTGAGTGTCTAGTCAAACAGAAACATGCTGCAGCCTTCTACAAATTCCAGGAGATTTGTTATGGCATGGTCAAGGCAGAAGAAACACTTGAACAAGTTAGCATTGGATTAAGAAAGTGGCTAGTGATAGTCAAAGTTACCAGTCAGCAAAGTAGGAATGTGGAAACCCATTGGCAGCTGGAGTAACTGTGGGTTAAAAGAACTGCATTTCAGTGAAGAGAACAAAGGGGATAAGCATATAAAAGGAAATTTCACCTTCTGTAATTAAAATAGTTGTCACTAAAAATAAATTAGTGTACAGTCAATACTGTTAGTCATTTGTTACAGTAAAAGTTTTAAAAAATGTGAAACCTTGTCAGGTAATTCTTTCAGAAATTCTAATCCTTTTTTAAAAAAAGTGAGAGGTCTCAATAGAGATCATGACTGAAGTCTGTGCTACACGAGATGAATCCCCAAGAAGAGAGAATCCAACCATCTTCCATGGACATTCAATGGCATTACCATTACTGAATCCACCTTCCATCAACATTCTGGGTATTACCAGAACCTGAACTGCACTAGGCATATAAATACTGTGGCTACACAGCAGTATGGAGGCTGAGAATTCGGCAACAAAGTAATTCATCTCCCAACTCTCCAAAGCCTGTCCACCATCTACAAGGCAAGTCAGGAGTCTGATGGAATATTCCCACTTACCTAGATGGGCACAGCTCCAAAAACACTCAAGAAACTCAAAACCATTCAGGACAAAGCAGCTCTCAGCACCTTATCTACCAACAGCAAAATCTAATCCCTCCCCTAATGCAGTTTTGCAATGTGTACCATTTACAAAATGCACTGAGATAACTCACCCAATCCCTTTGAAAGCATCTTCAAAAACAGCAACCATTTACAACGGCAAGGTCAGCAGGTGAATGGGAACATCACTACCTACATGTTCCTCTCAAAGCGATATACCATTCTAATGTGGAGCTCTCACCATTCCTTCACTATTGCTGGATCCGAATAAAATAATACTGCAAATAACCTGAAGCTTGGTCAAATAGGCAAATTTTAGGAAGCTTCTTCAAAGGAGGAAGTAGAAGTAGAGGGCCAGAAAAGTTTTGTGAGGGAGGAGCAGAAGACATGGCTACCAATGACAAGCAATTAAAATAGGCCAATTGCTTATAATGCCAGAATTAGAGAAGATGGGTCATGTGATTGAGGGAATTAGAGATAGGGAGGGGCAAAACCATCTAGGATATTTGAAAACAAAGACGAGAATTTTAAAGGAAGCAATACTTAACCAGGAGGTGAAAGCAAATTACTGTGGATACTGGATCTGAAACAGAAACAGAAAATGCTTGAAAATCTCAACAGATCTCTGTGGAAAGGGAATAAAGGCCAACGTTTCACATCTAGATGACCTTTTGTCAGATCTGAAGATAATACAAAATAGCATGAGAATTATATTTCCAGGGACGGAGAGTGCAGGAATTAACAAAAGTGTCATAAACAAAAAGGCAAAAGAAATGTCAATGGTGGTGATCATGGCTTTGAAGGCTGCTATCAGCGGCCATTAAGAGATCAGAAACTATAAGTGGCAGAACAAAGGTAAGCAGAGTGTCAAATGGCAACCTGAGACAAGTAATACACGCTCTAGTGGAGCGGGGGGAAAAGAAATGGAAAGTGGCAATGAAAAAAATGAAAATCAAAAATAAACAAAAATAAAACAAAATAAATGAAAATGGGGAGAAAGTGGAGAAGAGTGTTCATACTCTGAAGTTGTTGAACTCAATATCCAGAAGGCTATAAAATGCCTAAATGGAAGATCAGGTGCTGTTCCTCCAGTTTGTCAAGAGATTGTGGGTCAGTGAGAACAGGTGAAGGGTGAACAGGATTTGGTGAACAGGAAAAGGTCATGGGCAGCAGAGCTTTTATAGAGGATGAAATATGGGACTCCAGCCAGCAGTGTGTTCGACTAGTAATAACAAAGGAAAGGATGAATGTTTCAGCAGTGCATGTATTGAGACAGGAATGGAGTTAGGTAATGTTAGTGATTGCATGGATGTGTAATCAGAAGCTCATCAAGGTCATAGCTGACACCTAGAGTTGCAAGCATTCTGGCTCAACTTCAAACAGTTGCCAGAGAAGAGTTTCTTCAGTCTTCAACATTTAATTCAAGGAAATTTCTGTTCATATAAGCTGTCTGATACCAAAGAATAGTGCTGGCATCAAAAGAGGGAGTCAGATAAAGCCAGGTGCATAGAAATAAGTCGTTAAACATGGAACGATGAGAAAACAGTCAGAAAAAAATGTGAAGATCATAGTTGATGTTAAATATTAGAATATTTCAAAACCCAGGAAGGAAGTTTAGAATGTCTAATTTTAACTATACTTTGCAATATGGTACAATAAGAGGGAAGATGTGAAGGCCAGTGATGAATTCCTCAGTAAAATACACAAGTCAACTAAAAAAAAGACTAAAAAGTTTATTATTGTGACAATTAGGCTTACATTAACACTACAATGAAATTACTAAATTCCCTAGTTGGCACACTCTGGCGCCTGTTCGGGTACACTGAGGGAGAATTTAGCATGGCCGATGCACCCATCAGTACATCTTTTGGACTATGGGAGGAAACTGGAGCACCCAGAGGAAACCCATGGAGACATGGCAAGAAAGTGCAGACTCCACACAGACAGTGACCCAAGCTGGGAATCGAACCTGGGTTTCTGGAACTGTGAGGTAGCAGTGCTAACCACTATGCCATCCAACATTAATGGCTATCCACAAAATCTTTAATTTTACCCAGTTCCAAACCCCTTTTTTCCCCCTGATCTCAGAGCTAAACCTCCCCAAACAACAACCCATAGATTTGAAAACTATGAGCAAAGTCCAGCAATAGTTGCCAAACTAGGGCACCTAACTTTTCAGGATTGCTTATGATTTAGAATAAAGAAAACTGGCCTCTTAAAACAGCCTTTATTCAGGCACAATTTGTTGGGAGAGACAGTTCCCTGATTAGATCATTGAACCCTATAAGTGCAGAAAGAGGCCCTTCGGTCCATCAAATGTACACAGAACACAATCCCATCCAGGCCCTACCCCCATACCCCTACATATTATACCCACTAATCCCTCTAACCTACGTATCCCTGGACACTAAGGGGCAATTTCTTATCATGGCCAATCAACCTAACCCGCACATCTTTGGACTGTAGGAGGAAACTGGAGTACCTGGAGGAAACCCACGCATACATGAGGAGAATGTGCAAACTCCACACAGATAGTGACCCGAGCCAGGAAGCAAACCCAGGACCCCTGGAGCTATGAAGCAGCAGTGCTAACCACTGTGCTACTGTGCCACTTATACTTTGCTACTGTGCCACCCATTGATGTGTGGGCTGAAATCTCAAAATAGTTACTGAAATTTCCTCTGATCTGTTTTTCCTTTTAATCTTCCCTTATCTGAACTAACTTCTGCATAAGTCCCTCTCAATTACCTTTATCATGACCTCACCTTTTTGAATATATATGTGAAATTCACCTTCATCTTCTTTTGAACTTTTATTGCCTCTACTTTAATTTTTGACACTCCATCTCCCATTGCTACCAACTTATCTTAGATAAACATATTTTCCAGTATTGCTAGGCTAATCAGCCTATTAAAGCCCTAGTTCTATCCACTGAGTCTCTGTTTTCCATTTTAAAAGTAGCTTGTTTTTCCTTTAAACATTTGTATTTCCAACTATTGAATTGATATTTTCCATTTTGTTACAATGTCCTGACGTTGCTTATTTAAAATTTTAACTATACACGATGTAGGGTCAAACATCAGATTGCACTTCAGATGAGCATTACAAGTGGAACATTTCAGTATTACATCAGAGACTCAACTGTTGCATCTTCAATGTTCATTTAAAGACTTAGTACTTCCTTCTGGTTTAACAAACAGGAAGGTAGAAATCTGAAAACGTTAGGTTGGCTCAGTTGGTAGAACGCCTCGTCACATATCCAAATATCTGCACTTTCAACAGGGCTTGCTGACCATAAATCAAAAAACAGAATCTAATTCTCCCTCCCTAAAAGTACGAGAGCAAATGATATGATTTTGTTGTTGTCTTTCTGAAATCAGCTCATTTAACAAAAAATGACTGGGCCAGGACCTTTTGTGGCCTGTATGGCTCAACTACTCACTGGATAAGGTTACTAAGCAATTCGAGGAAAGGTCATAAGTTATTTTCCAAATTCCCAATCATAAACATGTACCAAAAAAACCACACACAAAAACCCACTCAGGTGTTTTATTAATTTGCTCTATGAACATATTGAAAGTACAAAATGTGGACCTTTAGAAAACACTACTGTATAAACAAATGCATTAAGTAAGGGGATTTTTAAACTTATAGTACTTCTTCTACATTAAGAAAATCTAGAATAGTGCACTGGCCTAGTTTTAATACATTTGTTTTTTTTCCACACTTGTTTTAATTTGAATATTCAACTTAAGAATTTACAGTTTTTATGGATTTTGTACTTCCGAATTAGGTAACATAAATTCACTGACACAAGACATATATTTGAAGAGGAATGTCATTACCTTAAAATAGATCATTTAAAAAATTTGTAGGTTACACAGTTTTTTTTGCTGGTTAATTTTACAGTTACTATATGCTATATTTCAACAAGGTGCAGTGGTCTGTGCTTACAGTGCAAATTTTCCCCTTCAAGATGAATAACAAGCCTATTATAATGTAATGCAATGCAAGTACTTTTGCTTCTTTGGCATGTTGATAAATTTAGAGTAAATCATACTAATTCTCTACATTTAAGCCAATTAAAAATCTAATTAGGAAAATCATAATTAGTATGTCACTCAGTAAGACAAAGTTCTTTTACATTTACATATATTTCAACTGTAGTTCCATAAATATGGGAAAAACGGACCATTCAGACCTTAATACTATAAGGGACATGCATTTAGTAGCATGCAGATGTTGCAAACAACCTAAAATAAAAGGTTTACTTTATTGCAAAGTACAACACGAATCAATTAAAAGCTCATACCTACTGCGTGATACATACTTTAAGAAAATCAGTATAAAATGTTTAACTGAAGCAGTGATGGGTGTTGTGAGAAAAACTCAACTGAAGTATTTAGAATTTCTCACTGTTCACAACTATTTTGCAATTGTGAACGATATCCTCAAAGATAATAAATAAGGATAATGTGTGAAAGCCGCAGAAATAAAGCAATTGTTAGCATTCCTAAAAAAGATCTACCCCTCATTATCCAAAAATATATATAAAATATATTTGTATTGCCCATTCATCCAATCTTAGAATTAAATTCAACATAAATTAAACACAAAATAGTTGCCAAACTGTAAACCTGATATAAATGGCTAAAACCAATTTGGTACCTTCGAACTGGCTTAATTCAGTTTGTGTACAAGTTATTCAAGGGCATCGGCCCAAATTGTGTTTAATTTTAATTTCACAAAACTGAATTCAATATATTCTACAATAGATCAGCTACAATAGTTGTAACACTGATCAGAATTTTCCGTCTGTTCACGCCAGTGGCATTTTCTGGTCTCACTCACAATACACTTCCACCACGGGTTTTCTGGTGGTATGAGGTGCAGTCAACGGGAAATCATTTTGACAGTGCTAGGACCAGAAGATTCATTGGTGAATAACATGCTGTCACCTGTCGCATGAAAAAATCTGCGGCTAGGTCAGAAAATCCCCCCGCCATCAAGTAAATACAGTTCAATAAATCCAACAGCATCAACCTACAGTCTACATTGTTATTCCATAGCCTGTTCAACCTCACGTGGTGTGTCATTATTCAGAAGCTTATAATCTGGTCTCCCAAAGAAAATATTGCACTACACTGTAATCAGATATTAGTGATTTCATTAACTGCATAAAAGACAACTGTACATATTTTAAAAACGTGATTCACTTCTTAAGTAGAACACAGCATACTTAACTATAACGCAAGCACTAGTAAAGGAGAAAACAATTCTCATTCATTTATCGAAAGCAATAATTGCTTCCTTTATAAGCTATAAGTTTATGAAAGACACGAGACTTCTAATTAAAAATCATGGAACAAACTAATTAAGTATGTTAACTTTCTTTAAACACACATATACACAGAGTATAGGGGCGAAATGTGGAAAAATAAAGAATACATAGTTATTTTACTTTCAAAAATTCAAGCTTTCAAATAAAAAGGCAAAGATATGCAAGAGTTAGTAAGTGACTTTTTGCAGTTCAAAAATCAATGCGATCTTGATTGTTTCCCTTATGCGGATTACAATGTGCAAGCTGCAGATTAAAAGGTTTTAAACTCTCCCATCACACTGGGTTGCGCTGCCTAAAACAATTTTTTAAACAATTTTTATATAAATTCTTTATGATCCTAATTTTTTTTTAACCACTATTTACTGCGATTTTGGCCTGAATTTTGCAATTATGGCAATGTCAAAATTGTTACCATTTGAACAAAGAAAGAAAGAAACAGGAGCAGCTGGCCATTCAGCCCTTCAAACACATTCTGCCATTCATCAAGATTATGGCTGATCTACTTCTAAATTATTTTCCTGCACTACCTCCATATTTCTTGATATTTAGAATATGTAGAAATCCTGTTTGCCATCATTACTCCTCTGAAACTGAGGGCAATTGACAATGAAAATCCAGAGGGTGCGTCAAGGATTCTACATTCTTTCATAGGGTGCACTGCTCAAGTCTGGGCAGACCACAGTTAATTGGAAATCATTGCACTGATAAAAACATCTCCCTTTGATTTTGCAATAGCACTATTAAACCCCAACCTCCAAAACGTTACACTTAAGGTGTAACTAGATTTTTGAAGCCATACCAAGTTCTAACTATTGCCAAATATCTTCTCTGCAGGAAAACTAATTTTATATTTATGTAATGAGAAATCTTTCTCTTCATACTTGATACAAATTGCAAATTCTTGAATATTTTTTCTTTTTAAAGTTGGATATTTTAGCTTCTAATATCCCCATCACTTATTTCACTCCCCATAAAATTTAAAGTACAGTATATTTAACTTCCAGATTTGCTAGCTATGAGAATAGAATGATGTCGTTAGCTGCTCACCCTGCTTGATGACATTACTGTAGTTGGTGCTTGAAAATTGCCATGACTTGGCACCAGACTCAAACTAATGTCAAGAAAGGGGAAATCTATGTCAGAGAGACTTCTGTAGACAGCACTCCAAGGTCAGAGGTAACTATCTCATTTTGCTGCTGACTGCAAAATCTGGCTTTTCACTTGGTGGATGTCACCTACTATGCTATGAATATAAATGTAACCTGATTAACATTTCAATCTTTTTCATTCTCAACAATTCAGGCTTCCAATTCCTTTTTCTTCTTTCCATTATTTCCTGTGTCATTGTCTTCTGACTGGCTACTATTACCCACTGGCACAAACTGGCCCTCACCACTGGTTTGGTTTGGTCGACTGGAAGCAGCAATTAAACGGCTTTGTTCTTCTAAATCCTGAAAACGACATTGTTGTAACATGATCAGTTTCACATTTATACAGAGAATTATGTTTAAAAATGGTGCTTTGAAGATTCCAATTTATAATTAACTGGATCAGATTCATAACTCAAAGAAAGCTCCAAACATAATCTCATGTTGCAGCTAATATGATCACTTCATGCCCTGAGAATATAAACTGATAAATCCCTAACTCACAAAGATAGAGGACCCAATGGATGCCCTCACCTGCCATATTTATGTTTTAAAATTTGTTGCATTCTGAAAGTGAAAAAAAATTGAGCATTTTGATATAAATCATTTTGTTTTGAATTTATCTATAAACATGCAAGTCTGTTCAAATGTGTACTAATACAGTCCCCACATAAACTAAATGTGAACCAAACTGCTACTCAGAATCATAGAATCCCAACAGTGCAGGAGGCTATTGAGCCCATCGAGTCTGCACTGACCACAATTCGAACCAGGCCCTATTCACATAACCTTCATATTTATCCTGTTAATCCCCCTCGCACTTGGATTATTTAGGGTAGCCAATTAACCTAACCCACACATCTTTGGACTGCAGGAAGAAACCGAAGCACCTGAAGGAAACCTATGCAGACACGGAGAAGGATTTGACTGCATATAGAGTTGGTTTCCTTTTACCTTTTCAATTTGTTTTTGTTTATTAAGTTCCTTCAGTTGCCTTTCTTTTTCTCGGTCAAGTTCTTTCTGTTTATCTGTGGTTCGACGATCCTAATACAAAAGATAACAAAACATTTATTGTACTGCCAATAGGCTTGCAAATGACCAATGACTTAAAGCAGGCAATCAAGACTTTTGGGTTAGATATTCAATAACACCACCCAAATCTTCATTATGGGAAAGCAGGAAACATGCACTTATTACTACTACCTGTAAGTGTGACACCTCTAGCAAACAAAAGGCATACAAGCACCTGAACCAAGTATTATGCTCTTTGCCACTGCAAAATGGGCTCTACTGCCTCTGAGACTCTCTCTCCCCAACATTTCTTTGCCTGGTGTAAACTATGTTCAACCAAAGACCTAACACAGATGGCCCTTAAAGAAATTACCATTGGATGCCTCCAAAAAAGTTATTAAAAAAATTATCTTGATATAGAAGAAAATGTTTTCAAGTGCTTTTGAGAGTTCCACTTCAAACTGTTGCAACCAATAGTTGCTCTCTGTAGAATGCAAAATTTAAACCATATATTGATGACAATTTGCTGCTGTCATAACTAATTTTAACTTTTCTGACTTTAAGTTTCTTCATGAACTGGATAGGAAAGAGGGGGTAGACCCTTATGAATTAGGGAGTTGGCACCTCCCTCCCATGGTTCTATTTGGTTGGAAGGTCATAATCTACTCATTTTCACTATTGCTGTCATGGATCCACCTAGTAACAACAGGCACAAGAATTTAACGAGGAATGATCAGATATGATCTGCCTAGCAACAGCAGTAGCCAGCATTTGAAAGGAGATGATAAGGAGCAATCTTTCCCAGTTAACACGATAAGCAAACATTCAGACAGAATCAGGTGTAAATAACCCGATCATCAAAAAAAACAGCTAATCCAGATACTTGAGAGATCAGTGGAGGCATACTGATGCTAATTTTGGAGTCACAGAATATGCAAAATGCAGAAAGCTCAAATACACAGAAGAATGATTCAAAGAGGAATCAGTATCTGCAGAAGCAGGCAGTCCAGTTTACATCTCACAGCCAAGAGACATCTAAGACCCAAGTAGCCAGTTTAACATCCCATCGCAGCAAGGCCATTTTGAATCTGAGGAGTCTTACAAACCAAGGTACTGCAGAAACCTTTGTACAGGCAGTTTAAATATCTTCACTGGACCAGGAAAAGATGTTTCCCAGACTTGCTGATGACTATGCACAACCAATTCAGGGCTAAATGTACAATGTAGCATGGATTTGTTCTCCAAAGCATGTGACAACTTTGATCTTATGATCAGCATGAAGATAACTGAAGTAATGCATCAGCCTACTCCAGGAAAGCCCTAATTCAAGGCCAGGTTTCAATCCATGACCAAAATCTGTCATCAGTGGATAAGTTTACTTGTCATGGCAGCATGCTCGCTCAAGCTTTCTATATTAATGACAAGGCACGTGCAAGAATTCTAGCCTTTGAACTTTAGATTGGAAACAAAAAGAAGCAAGCCTGCCTACCAAACTTTAAGCCCACTACAGAATCACCCTAATATAGCACTAGACCTGTCCAAATTCCTCTGTGCAATAAGGCACTCGGAATGTGCCAAGAAGTTCAACCACTTTCACTTAAGGTTGCCTTTGGAAAATTTTGATGATCATTTGGCAAGGGAAAATATCAGAGAGGGTCTGGCGTGCCAAATATCCACATCACATTGACACAATCACAACGGAGTTGGGCTGGTAACATAACCAGTATGCCTGAAATTCAACTCAAAGTGAATGTACCGTGGAGCTCGAGTCTTGGGTGTGCTCTCATGGCAGTTTAAGTGCTACAAGGACTCTGGAGGCTTCACTTGGGAGTTTTGATATTGATAATTGACTGATAAGTCCTGACAGAGCTCATCAAGGATCACTACACTTAGTGCAATCAAATGAAAAATGGGGCAGCTTTCCTTGAAAGCAAGGGCATACCACAGCAGCAAAAAAAATCACAAGGTGAGGAAATCCCAATCCAGCAACTTGTCCAAAACTCAATCATCTACGGTATTCTGTTTTCTTTACAGCAGAACTTCGAGTTTGAATTAACCTTAATCAGTCTCCTACATATCCAGTAGAATGCTGCCAAACACCCCAACTTGAACATGGTCATCTTCCTCTCAAAGGAGGAATACAAAAGAAATATTCTGCTACAATAATGGATATTTATATTGCAAGTTTAACATAATCAAATGAATCAAGATGCTTAGAAAACAAAATATGACACCAATCCACAAATAAATATTAGCTCAGATGATCTGAAGCTTGGTCAAACAAATAGGTCTGAAGAAGTGTCTTACAGATGGAAAGCAAGAAAGGTGGATTGTTACCATAACCTCATTGTTAAAATAGGACTAATAAATAATGGAAATTCATTCACCTTACCATTTCTGAATGGAAAGCAATCTGTTTGCCCAGTCCTACGGAGTCACAGATCTAGAAAGAAAATAACATTATATTCACAACTATTAAATATGTTTGTTTTGATCTACAATTAAGAATTTATTTTAAAATCAATTTAAACACATTTTATAACAGGAGTGTACTTAATGCTGTCGAAGTAGAGAGCAACCTGTGGTTAAAGTTCAAATGTTGAACAGGATAGAGATTTTGGAAAATCTGGTTCAACCAGGAAAGGGGCAATGCTGAGGGCAGAGAAATTGCGCTGAAGGCCACTGGCAATGACAATATTTAGCAGAAGGAAAGCCAAAAACAAAATACTGACTAAGCAACTTGACAGCAGGGAAGAGGATTTCAGAGTTAGAAGACTGTGCCATTAGCTGATCATATATTTGCAGATGAGGAGGAAGAAGCTAAGGATGAAAGAAAGTCCAAAGGTGATGGTACATAGGGTATTGCTGGAGATATTCTGGCTTTGATTGGAGTTGCAAAACTGGAATTAACTGAGGACTCACTCACCAAGCTGGAGGAGGATGGCATGGTTGACTGTGTTGAAGAGGTCAAGAACACCATAATCAGCCTAACTTTCTGGCCCTGATAGAAGTGAATATAAATGCAGATGGGCATGTAAAATTCATACTACTGGCACGTGCGCCAGTATTCAGCTCCATCCTGTTCCTGGGGCATTTTCTTGGAAGTGAGATGGAGGCAAGTATGTCGCAGGACTATCCACTCACAAAAAGGAAGTGGCCAACTGATCTTATTAAAGATGCATTATCAAAGGTCAACTGGATTTTTTCAGTCAATTTCCATATGCCTGAAAGCATTGGTGATGTCCTGGCAGCAGACCAGGCTCCCCCTCCATAATAGTAGCATTGACAGTGAGGGAATACTTTAAAGTTGAAAAAGTTGAAGAGGGGGAGCTCTGTTTTGGGAAAGGGCAGCCTGATGTTTCTTCAGGTCTGGGATAACCTCTTAATGAGGAAAATAACAGCCCAGGTGTCTGAATCCCATTTGACCATGGTTAACAGTCTGAAAGCCCTAGGTAAAATCCTGTCCAAGGGAATAGGGTATCAAAGATGGAGATATTTAAGTGATTGAGCAAATCAACACCTACAGATGAATTGCCAGTCCAAGCAGTTGGGAATTTGGAAACACAGTTGTAATTGATTTGGGGACAAATGGTGCTTCACAAAGGCAGCTGTAGAAGAAAATGGGTAGAAAGGACAGTGAAAGATACAAGAAAGTATTTAAGAAAGAGTTTTTATAAATATATAAAGAATGAGGATGGCCAGAGTTAATGTAGGACCCTTGGAGGATGAGAGGGGATACACTGAGGGAGAATTTAACATGGCCAACGTGCTTTATCAGCACATTTTTTGAACTGTGGTAGGACACCGGAGCACCCGGAGCAAACCCATGCAGACACTGGGAGAACGTGCAGAGTTCACACAGACAGATTTTAATGGTGGATGATAGGGATATGGTGGAGACCTTGAATAAGTTTTGTGTCGGTCTTTACAGAGGAGGACGTAAATAGCTTGCCAGAAATTAAGGATAGAAGGGTGGTAGGAAATGAGGTCTTTAATGAGATTACAGTCACTAGAAAGGTAGTACTTGATAGGCTAATGGGGCTAAGGGCAGATAAGTCCCAGGGTCCTCAAAGAAATGGCAGAGGTGATAGTGGATGCCCTGGTAATTATCTTTCAGAATTCGCTGGACTCCAGGAAAGTGCCGGAAGATTGAAAAATGGCTAATGTTACACCGCTGTTTAAAAAAGGTAGCAGACAGAAGGCTGGGAATTATAGGCTGGTTAGTTTAACGTCTGTAGTCAGAAAAATGCTTGAATTTGTCATCAAAGCAGAAATAACGAGGCACCTGGATATAAACGGTTTGATCAGGCTGACGCAGCACGGATTCGTTAAGGGGAAGTCGTGCTTGAAGAATTTATTGGAGTTCTATGAGGAAGTGACTAGTGCGGTAGATAGAGGGGAACCGGTGGATGTGGTATTTTTGGATTTCCAAAAAGCATTTGATAAGGTGCCTCACAAAAGGTTGCTGCAGAAGGTTAAGGCACAGGGAGTCAGGGGTAAGGTGTTAGACTGGATAGAAGATTGGTTGTCTAATAGGAAGCAGAGGGTAGGTATTAATGGGTGCTATTCTGATTGGCAGCTGGTGACTAGTGGAGTGCCCCAAGGTTCAAGTGCTGGGGCCTCAACTATTTATCATTTACATAAATGATCTGAAGGAAGATGCTGAGTGCAGGGTGACAAAATTTGCTGATGGCATGAAGATGACTGGAAAAGCAAATTGCGTAGAAGGTGTGGAAAGCCTGCAGAGGGATCTGGATAGGTTGAGTGAGTAGGCGAGGACTTGGCAGATAGAATATAATGTTAACAAGTGTAAGGTTATCCACTTTGGTAGGAATAATGGTAGGAAGGATTACTATTTAAATGGTGAAAAGCTGCAGCATGCAACAGTGCAGAGGGAGCTGGGGGTCCTTGTGCACAAATCGCAAAAACACAGTCTGCAGGTGCAGCAGGTGATTAAAAAGGCAACTGCAATGTTGGCCTTTATAGCTAGGGGGATAGAATATAAAAGTAGGGAGGTACTGTTGCAGCTGTATAGGGTGCTGGTGAGGTTGCAGCTGGAGTACTGTGTGCAGTTTTGGTTACCATATTCGAGAAAGGATATATTGGCCTTGGAGGGGGTGCAGAGGTTTACTAGGCTGATACCGGAGATGAGGGCGTTGGATTATGACGAGACTGAATAGGCTAGGTTTGTACTCTTTGGAGTTTAGAACGTTGAGAGGGGATCTTATAGAGACTTATAAGATAATGGATGGATAGGGTAGAGGTTGAGAGACTCTTCCCGCTTAACAAAGATAGCAGACTAGAGGGCACAGCCTCAAGATTGGGGGCGGGGGGTCAGATCGGAGTTGCACAGGGGTTTCTTCACGCAAAGGGTGGTGAATCTTTGGAATTCTCTGCCTTTTGAGGTGGTGGAGGCTTCCTCGCTGAATATGTTCAAATCAAGAGTGGATAGGTTTTTGATTGACAAGGGAATTAAGGGTTACAGGGAGAAAGCAGCAAAGTGGTATTGAACCACTACAGATCAGCCATGATCTTATTGAATGGCGGGGCAGGCTCGAGGGGCTGTATGGCCTACTCCTGCTCCCATTTCTTACGTTCTTATGTTCATATTAGCCTTGTTGCCAATCAAAACCATCATAGATAGCAATGTTTTGAGTACTTCAAGGAAGAGATGCCAAAGAACTACAGGTAGAGGCACAGGTGGGAAGTGATTAAGGCCACACCGACACCACAGTTTTGGAAAGGTGGGTGATGGGGAATATAGCCACTAAGGGGAGCTTCATTTAGGAAAAAGATGTCATCATCAGTAAATGGAGCTTCAGTAAAAGCCAGAATGTTGCTACTGTCCACAAGGTTGTGGATGATTGTAAGGGTCTTGTTCACGAGTGAGTGGACATATCAAAGAGAAATGAGGAGGGACCGTGACCGTTGGTGCATTGAGAATGGGAATGATAACAATGACACTGGAAGGAGCCCTTTGAGATTAGCCTCCAATGACCATGTTGGATAGGAAGAGATTGAATAATTACTGCTCTTTAGAAGCAGAAACTCCTGCCACAATAAAGTTAGGAGAAGTACAGAGGGTAGCTATTATCTTACTGAGGATATATTGGAAGGGAATAAAAGTAAAGGACAGAGGTGAGGGGTGAAAATTTTGACAGCAAAACATTTTATTTATTTAAATGTAGGCTTACACTTACAATGCAAATAAGTTATTGTGAAAATCCCCTACTTGCCACATTCTGGCATCTATTCAATACACCAAGTGAAAATTTAACCGATAGTCTCTTGGATTGTGGGACAAAACCCAGGTAGACACAGGGAGCACGTGAAACTCCACACAGATAGTGACCCAAGCCAGAAATTGAACCCAGGTCCTTGGAACTGTGAGGCAACAGTGCTAACCACTATGCCACTAGATGTATGTCATGATATCATGACTAGGTAAACAGAGATAGTGGCAGCTGCGATTGACATGAAAGAGGCTGCAAAGTGCAGACTTATATGAACACAAGAATTTTCAGGTTAGATATAGTTGAGATTAGATGAGACAGGAAGAAGATGGTGCATTCTATGATAGCACAACATACAAATTCAATAACTAAGACCGAGTGATCGGAATGATGCGATTATAATTCACTTTGTTTTACTGCCCAGTTGATAGTATTGATTTACGTTAAAGCAGGAAAGGAAATGTTATCACAAATAAAATACTCCTTCAGACCTTTTCACCCTCATTGTTTGATTCAAACACATAGCAGACTGAAACTGGTCGTCCTTCTATTCTGCCTCCTCCTGTATGCAACACAAACCCAAAGAGTCGTTTGTTTTCTTTGTGGGTCGCACAAAGCACTACATTCTGCAAAGGGAACTGAACAAAAAAAGCATGATATGGAAATCAGAATCAGTGAAGGTTTTACAGTGCAGGAGTTTTCATCATATAGTAGAAGCAAAACAAAAACACCTCGGATATATAGCTGTTTATATTTAGTTTAATGTGAACTACTCATTATTAGCAAGCTTGAAAAAAACTAACATTTGTAATCTTTTTTCAAGAACATTAACAGTTAATAATTTTAATACCTACCCTCAAGCGTGTGACTTGAGTCTGAGGATCGATCAACCTAAAATATAAAGGAAATTATTGTCAGCTCCAGACATACTTTAATTGGTCAGAGAAGAAAACAGTTCTGCAAACCAACAAAAAAAGGAACTCACTTCAAACAGTCACCAGTTACTAATAAATGTGACTCAGTCATCCGAAAGATATTATGTATAGCACGGGCAGCAAGGATCTGACGCATTGTCTCGCAAATAACATCCGCATTTTCATTTGCTTTTACTTCCATTGAACCAAGGAATCTCACGATAAACAACTGATGAAGAATAGATTCTGCACCAGATATCAGAATAAAACATTAATATGCTTCAATTAGTACAATTCACTCTATATGTGCATAAAGTCATAAAGAGTAAAAATAAAAGCAAATAGAAACATAGAAGATAGAAGCAGGAGTAGGCCATATGGCCCTTCATGCCTGCTTTGTCATTCATTTTGATCATGGCTGATCACCAAATTCAATATCCTGAACCACACCCCTTACCCCACATATCCTTTGATCCCTTTAACCTCAAGCACTACATCTAATTTCTTCTTGAAATCAGACAACGTTTTGGTCTCAACTACATTCTGTGGTAGTGAATTCCACACTTTCACCACCTCTGGTGAAGAAATTTCTCCTCACTTCAGTTGTAAAACGTTTACGCCCTTATCCTCAATCTTTAACCCCAAGTTTAGGACTACCCCGCCATTGGGAACATTTATTCTGAATCCATCCTGTCTAACACTGCCATAATTTTAAAAGTTTCTGTGAGATCTCCTCTCACTCTTCTAAACTCCAGTGAATATAGTTCTAACCAATTTAGTCTCTCCTCATATGACAGAACTGCCATCCCAGGAATCACCTGGTAAACCTTCGCTGTACTTTCTCTATAGCAAAGACATCCTTCCTCAGATAAGGACACTAAAACTGCACACAATATGCCAGGTGTGGCTTCAACAACATGCCAAACAATTGCAGCAGAACACCCATATGCCTTCTTTATTGCTTGCTGTATCTGCACAGTTACTTTCAGCAACTGATGCTCAAGAATACCAAGAAGTTCCAATAGATTCATCAAGCATGATTTTCCCTTTGTAAATCTCCCTGCCCTGCAGAACTCTTTGGCACTGCCCAAGCAACTAACCCTCTCCTTGGGGCTATACTCCCAGAACAGCAGGTTCTATTCATCAGGTACAAATGGGAGCTTTTTTGTGATTCACACTGACATGTAGGCACGCCATTGGACAGCTCAAAGTGGGGGAACCGTCTATATTGGTAATTATGTCATCGGTAGGGGGCAAGGACAATTGAACAGGAAAATCCCACTATTTTAGAACAGTAGCTTGATTCCCACCATCCCCACCACCATTCCTGGCTGCTGAAAATGGGGGCATATGTTGTTAAATATATTCCAAATATGAATTGAGAAACTGTCAATAGCAAACCTTGGAGATGCTTAAACAAAGTGTAAATCGGTAATACGTTAATATGTTAAGATTTTGAAAATATTACAGATCAAAGAAAATTGTACTTCTTAGGTTTAGCAATTAAATAATCTTTATATAGAAAATCATGGCCATGCTTATCTAGCTGTGGAAAGATCTAGGCAATGGGAAACGACAACCGTCAAAAATATGGTAGAATTTATCTAATACTTAATGCTGTACATTCACTTGATTTTTTTTTCTTTTCCACAGAAACATTGCACCTTACCTTCAGATTCCTCTGTTTCTGGCTCACCAGATTCTCCAAACGGATTTGTCCGTCTAATGGAAGAATTACAAATAGCAAAATGTTCAATTACTTTAAAGGAACTGATTTTCTTCCTTTCTTTTACTCCCTGAATGTACATTTCCATCAGCATCACTCCAGGAAACGTGCCCAACTTCATTTGTGAGCCCAAATTGTGAATCTAAACAGTAAGTGGCTGTGGGTTTTTTCACTGCAAAGGGTATCACAGCCAATACAGATTTATCATTTATTCAAAAATGGAATGTCCAGTTGAACTGAATCCAGTAGAGACAGCTAGGGACTTCACTGGTGCATTCTGGAGAAGTTGGCCCAGCAACATCTACCAAATGGGAAGCAGAAAATCTGGTGTCAAGGAGCAGTAAGCCCAAAATATTATTAGTGTTTCCCTCCCTCTTCTAACCAAAAGAAAAGACCACTGTGAGAATCATGAGATTACACTGAGGCTTCATTTGAAGCAATTTTTTTTTAAAAGTGGCATTTCGGCCTTTTGACTAAGATGCAAATGAAATCAAGCCTTGGAGAAAGTGCAGTGCCTATTCCAATCAGCTTAGATCATGTAGATCAAGCCCAGGGCAGGAAGTGGTGAGCCTATCTTGTCAGCTTGGATCTGGAATATCTCACTTACTGAAACTTTGAATTGGACTTAAGAATGAATTACATATAAACAAAAAAAAAAGACCACTATGAGAAGTTAAAGAGAAGGTAAGAGTTCTTTAAATTTTCTTAAATAATTTAATGAATGCTAGAAATATCAGCCAGTGGGGTTAAGTGCTACATTTGAGAGATGTGGGAGATCCATAACGCTTCCAGCGTCTCAGACAACTACATCAGCAGGAACAGTAAACAATTGCAGCTCTTCACAAATCACACGGATAGGTTGGGGCAGCAGTTGGATGCACTTGGGAGCACGAAGGTGGCAAAAAGTGTCATATATATAGGATGTAACTACGCGTCTAAAATCCAAGGTGCAGGCAGATAGATAGGTGATCCCTAGAAGGTGCAAGTATTCAGTGCAGGAATCCCCTGTAGTCGTCTCCTTCTCTAGCAAGAGTACTGTTTTGATACAATTGAGAGGTGGGGGGGCAGGGGGAAGATGACCTATCAGGGGATAACAACAACAGCAGACCAGTGGCACCATGGTTGGTTCTGTTGTTTAGAGGGCGGGACAAAGAGCACTAGGGCAATAATTATAGCGGACTCTATAGTTAGGGGTGCAGATACTACGTCTGCTAATATGGAAGAGATTCCAGGATGGTATGTTGCCTCCCTGTCTCTGAACAGACAAAGCTTTATGAAGAGGGGAAAGACCAGTTGTTATGGTACATATTGGTACTAACAACATAGGTAGGAATAGTGATATGGTCCTGCAGCAGCTGTTTTGGGAGTTAGGAAACAAATTAAAAAGCAGGATCTTTAGGGTTGTAATCTCAGGATTACTCCTTGTGCCACATGCCAGTGAGTCTAGAAACAGTAAGATAGTACAGCTTAACACGTGGCTAAATGGCTGGTATAGGAGGGAGATTTTTAGATATCTGGACCATTGGGATCTCTTCTGGGGCAGGTGGGACCTGTACAAGGAGGACAGATTGCAACTAAACTGGAAAGGCATTAATATTCTGGCCGAAAGGTTTGGTAGAGTCACATGGGAAGGATTTAAACTAGTTTGGCAGCGGGATGGGAACCAAAGTAAAGGTGAAATAACTGAAACAGAACCATTGAGTAGGACCAGTATGACTCAAAGAGCAGGCAGGATGTGATTTCTAATCAAAGAGGGTCTATTGGACTAAAGCACAT
The DNA here is from genome assembly GCA_024679065.1 of Sphyrna mokarran. Taxonomy (NCBI): domain Eukaryota; kingdom Metazoa; phylum Chordata; class Chondrichthyes; order Carcharhiniformes; family Carcharhinidae; genus Sphyrna; species Sphyrna mokarran. The sequence continues at coordinate 110,337,109 of JAGIQG010000003.1, forward strand.
TTGTTGCAATGCAAGAAGTGTAACAGATAAAGCAGATGAACTTAGAGCTTAGAACTATGATGTTGTCACTATTACAGATTAAGGGAAGGACAGGATTGACAACTTAACATTCCAGGATACAGATGTTTCAGGCAGGATAGAGGGCAATGTAAAAGGGGTGGGGGAGTTGCACTACTGGTTGAGGTGAATATCGCAGCTGTACTGCGGGAGGATATCTCACTCACGTAATGAGGCAATATGGATAGAGCTCAGGAATGGGAAGGGTGTAGTCACAGTGTTGGGGGTTCATTATATGCTGCGCAACACCTAACAGGGGATAAAGGAACAGATATGTAGGCAGGTTTTGGCAAGGTGTATAAGTAACAGGGATGTTATAGTGAGAGATTTTAACTTCCCTGATATTGATTGGGACTCACTCAGTGGCAGGGATGTGGATGGGGCAGTGTTTGTAAGGAGCATCCAGGAAGGCTTCCTGAAACAGTATGCAAATAGTCCAACTATGGAAGGGGCCATATTGGACCTGGTATTGGGGAATGGAGCACAGCCAGGGATTTCCTTAGGTGAGCAGTTCAGAAATAGTGATCACAACTCAGTAAGCTTTAAGATACTGATGGATAAAGATAAGTGTGGTCCTCAAATTAAAGTGCTAAATTGGGGAAGACTAATCACAACAATATTCGGCAGGAACTGAAGAATGTAGATTGGGGTAGATGTTTGAGGGCAAATCAACATCTGGCATGTGGGAGGCTTTCAAGTGCAAACTGATAGGGATTCAGGACTGGCACATTCCTGTTAGGATGAAGGATAAGTATGGCAAGTTTTGAGAACCTTGGATAACAAGAGATATTGTGAACCTGGTCAAAGAGAAAAAGGAAGCATTTGTCAAGGTTTCGAGTACACAAAGTGTGGAATACAAGAAAAGTAGGAAAAAACTTAAGGAAGGAATAAGAAGGAATAAGACGGGGTCATGAAAACTCATTGGCCTGCAGAATTAAGGAAAATCCCAAGACTTTGTATACATATTTAAAGAGCAAGAGGGTAGCCAGGGAGAGAATTGGTCTACTCAAGGACAAGAAAGAGGATCTATGCGTGGAGCCAGAGGAAATGGGTGAGGTATTAAATGAGTTATTTGTGTCAGTATTCATCAAAGAGAAAGACTTGGTGGATGATGAGTCTGGGAAAGAATGTGTAGATCATTTGAGTCACGTTGAGATCAAAAAGATGGTGGTATTAGGGTTCTCAAGAAATATTAGGGATCGACAATCTAGGACTTAATGAGATATACTCTAGAATACTGAGAGGGGCAAGGAAGGAAGTTGCTGGGGCCTTGAGAGAAACCTTTGTATCCTTACTGGCTATAGGGGAGATCCTAGAAGATTGGAGAATAGTCAATGTTGTTTCTTTGTTTAAGGAGGGTAGCAAGAATAATCCAGATAATTACAGGCCGGTGAGCTTTACATCAGTGGTTGGGAAATCATGGAAGAGGATTCTCTGAGACAGTATTTACTCTCGCTTGGAAGTAAGTGGACGTATTAGTGAGAAACAACCTGGTTTTGTAAGGGGAGGTCATGTCCCACCAACGTGATTGAGATTTTCAAGGAAGTGGCGAAGATGATTGACGAGGGTAGCGGACATTGTCTACATGGACTTCATGACAGACTGGTGCAGGAGGTGAAGTCACATGGGATCACAGATGAGTTGGAAAGGTGTCTACAGAACTGGCTCAAACATAGCAGGTAGCAGTGGAAGGGTGCATTTCTGAATGGAGGGCTGTGACAAGCGTTCAAGTATATGAGTTGGTGGAAAATGTAACTCGATTGATTAGTAAGTTTGCGGATGGCACAAAGATTGGTAGAATTGTGGATAGCAATGAGGACCATCAGAGAATACAGCAGGATATAGATCAGTTGGAGATTTAGGCAATGAGATGGCAGATGGGAGTTTAATCTGGACAAATGTGAGGTAATGCATTGGAAGGTCTAATACAGATAGGAAATATACAGTAAATGGCAGAACCTTTATGAGTATTGATAGACAGAAGGATCTGGGTGTACAGGTACTCAGGTCACTGAAAATGGCAACGCAGATGGAAAAGGTAAGCAAGAAAGCATACAGCATGCTTACCTTCATCGGCCAGGGCACTGAGTTAGAAATCATGTTGCAGCTTACAAGACCTTAGTTAGGCCACACTTGGAATAATTCCAAAATAACTTGGTTAACTTGAGTAATAACTTGGTTCAATTCTGGTTGCCACACTTGCAGAAGGATGTGGAGGCTTTGGAGAGGGTACAGAAAAGATTAACATGATGTTCCCTGGTATGAGGGCATTAGCTATGAGGGGAGATTAGAGAAACTTGGTTTATTCTCACTGGAACAACAGAGGTTGAGGGGCAGCTTGATAGAAATCTACAAGATTGACGGGCGTGGACAGAGTATATAGTTAGGTTTTTCCCAGGGTGGAAGAGTCAATAACTTGGAGGCATAGGTTTAAGGTGCAAGGGGGCAAAGTTTAAAGGAGATATATGAGGCAAGTTTTCTTTTATACAGAGGGTGATGGGTGCCTGGAACTCTCTGCTAGAGGTGGTGGTGGAAGCAGATACAATAGTGACTTTTAAGAGGCATCTTGACAAATACACGAGTAGAACAGGAATGGAGGGATATGGTCCCTTGAAGGGTTGGAGGTTTTAGTTCAATTGGGCAGCATGATCAGCGCAGGCTTGGAGGGCTGAAGGGCCTGTTCCTGTGCTGTAATTTTCTTTGTTCTTGTTCTTAGTTGAGTTTGCTAGATAGCAATTGAGGCAGAAGCTCTTTGATTTCCCCCTTTCCTTTAACCCAGGGGTGCTCTGGTAAATTATAGCGCTTCAATCACTGCCTCAAGATAACCTAATTCTGCCCACATTGAGGATTAAATCTTGGGATTCTTGTTATGTTTGATTGAGCTATTCACTGCATGAAGGAGCTGAACAGTAGCAATAGAATGGAATTTTTCAATATAAAAGTATGAAGAATCCACTGTGAAAAGCTTCTCTTGTGCCATGTGTCAGTACTGTGCTCTTAATCCAATTATGTACTTGAAACAGCTTAAACTAATCATATTATTGTAAGAAAAACTTTCAATTGAATTACAAAACCTTCAACCTAATCAGCAGATTTAAACTCTTATTATTCATCTGCCAAGGTTCACTCACACTCAGAAAACCATGCATATGTTTCACTTACCTAGTACCTTGTCCTGAAGTTTTTGCTTGGTTAGACAAGTCCTCACTGACTGAAGAAATTATATCAAACTGAATGGGTGTGTCTGGCGCAACTATTGAATCCAGTGACACTGCAGAGAGGGCAGGAGATTCTGATCCAAGGGAGCTGGAACTGCTTGTCCGAGAGGGGTGAGGTCTGCTGTGGCTGCTTGATGAAAGCAAGAACAAAAATACTGAACTTTTTCCTCAGGTTGCTTGAAATTAATGTACATTTTGTTACTTTTTTTTGAAAAGATATCCAAGACACTAGATAATAGGTGAAATTTAGATAACATAGTTCAGTGCATTTTTAAATCAGTTTTGAGTAATGATGGTGAGAGCTGACAGTTTCACTGCCGTTATTACACTAAAAATACAGAACAACATGTTTATTTATGTCAATTAAAGCAATACTCAGAAGTTTCAGAATAAGGAACAATTAGGTATGTGATTCATTTCCCCAACAGTTGGTGCAGACTCAATGGGTAAAAATGGCCTCTTTCTGTGCTGTAGGGATCTTATGAATAGAATACGGCTATATAGTTCTAGAATTCCAATGAAGGGCTATCAGCCTGAAATGTCAACTCTGTTTTTCTCCATAGATCATGCCTGAGCTGTTGAGTATTTCCAGCATTTTCTGTTTTTATTTTGTGTTGTATATAACAATGTTTTCATTCTGAAGAGGTTTAATTTCTGCTTACACTGTAGGCCTTGAGATCTCATGCCTTTGTTGAAATGAAGGGGAGGGTGTAACAGCCTCCAGAGCAGACTGGTTTACGCGAGCAGCCAATTCCTGTAATAAGAACAAAGAATAGCTTATTGTTTTTTTCCTTGAATGCTGCAGGTTTCTATAATTACAAACTCACCAGTAGACAAGGGCAAACAATGCCAGCAGGCCACAAAATAACTGCTGCCTGCCAATAAGTCACAACAAAGAAAAAAGCTTTAACGTCTTCAGTGACAAATATAAATTTCACATAATACAATCAACTATAAACCTCAGGTTACAGAAATGATCACATTTAAAACAATGCTTGAAGCAGAATACTTCCGTGTTTACTTTCAGCCATTTGTGCTCACTAGATCAACAAATCGTTGCTGTGACTTTGGCATGATGCAATTTGTTTCCATGCACATAGCAAATTATCCAATCTACAGGGGTATAACTGTGCTACTTGATCATTAATTAATCCAGTGATTTCTGAAACAAGTTTGTTACATGTTGGAGCCTCTAGGGTTATTTCCTAGCTCACTGAACAAGTTAACTTAATTTGCATTTTTCAGCCAAATGTTTTGTCCCAAAAGGACTAAAAAATATAGCATTTTTGTAGAATGATGGTATATCCTTTATACTTCAAAATGACTGAGGCAACTCAGTCAAGTATAAAATATTGCACAACATTCATGTCAACAGGATTAGTTTCCTAATATTTTTGGTGCTTTGCATTCAGCAAAACTCAGCTTTCCTAATTCTCTATTGTCAATCTCAATATTATTGTCCCTGCTTGGACAGGCATGTAAAGGTTGATATGGTATCTGCACTGGCAAAATATCCTTCAAACAATTAGTACAGATTATTTTAACAATTGTTTGATTTTATAATTATTTTTATACTGAAGATATATTAGTACACAAAATATTTGCATGTTTAGTAACTGTTCCCAAAATCAATTGCATCATAAGCTGGGTATAATACAGAGCTTGTTCTCCCTTGCCACAATGTGTCACTAACCATCATATTGTAATCCGGTCAGGTTCGGATTGTTCGCAACATAACAGGATATCAAACAGTATTTGTTTCTGTCACTACGCAAGGGTTTCCCATCATATAGTTTTAGATGAACATGCAGCAGTAAGCCATTCAGTCCCTCGAACATGATAGTAACCTCAAATCTGCATCACATCTACCCCTGATAACCTAACACCCCAATGTTTGCTAAGAATCAATCCACCTCTGCCTTAAAAATATTCAAAGCCTCTGCTTCCAACAAATTTTCAGGAACAGAGTTCCAAGGACTTTCAATTTCAGAGAGAAAAAATATCACTTCAGCTCAGTTTCAAATACGTAACACCTTGTTTTTAAGCCAGTGACCCTGCCCCCCTCCCCCCACCCACCAACTCTAGATTCTCCCACAAGAGAAAACATCTTCTCCAATTCCATCCTGTCAAGACCCATCTGGATCTTAACAGTTTTCAAACAAGTTGCTTCTTACTCTTCTAAACACTAGCAGAAACAAGTCTAGCCTGTCCAATCTTTCTCATAAGAGAATCTACCCTTTCCAGGGACTAGCCTCCAAAACCTTCCTTGAAATATTGCAACGCATTCATATCCTTTCTTAAATAATGTGATCAATACTGTATATGATACTCCAAATACGGTCCTACTGGTGCTGATTCTTTAATTAATGCAATTAGGAAATTGTTATAGTAACACGCGGGCTTACTTCTGGGTTTTCGCTAAGATAGATACGTTTGGAAATATTATTGATTGTTGCAATCCACTGCAAAATAAAAAGAAAACGTTTATAGTACGCATGATCTAGAAAATAATAAGCACAGTGTATTCTATCTCTTGAATATTTTCTTATTATTAAGACCAGATTTCAAATAAAAACATTTTATATTACATTTACACTATGAATTTACTACAAAGATAAGAATGTGTGTACTAGGTATTAACATAACTGTAATATCAACATATGGCCAGAAAGAGACTGACAAAACAACTCATCATTTTTACTAATAACTAATTGTTTAGACATATAATAGAGTGAATGACAATGACGCAAGCTCAGAATTTTAGATGTTAAATATTCAATTGAGCTCTCATTCACAGCTTTGCAGTCAACAGAACACTCTGATGCTTTTACATGAATAACTGTAGTATGTTGACTGTACGCTGGTACAATGCAATACTAAGCACTGCACAATATATTGCCTAGGTGGCAAGCTAAAGCTCTTCTTCAATTCAAGTCTAGAAATTAAATACTCAAAACTCGATTTATTTAGTTTAACAACAATTCCCAAATTAATTTTTCCAAACATCAAAAGTGATCATTTCAGCCTCTGATGAGGAAGTGCAAAGCATTTTGGTGTTTCCTATATTTCTAACAAAGTACACCTTGTATGCACACTGACATACTGTTTCTAATGCTATGATATAGATTTGGTATATAACTAACATTCTGCAGTGTGCATCACAAAGCATTGTAAATGTGTCTGATAACATAATAGGGCAATTTTCTAACCTTTGTTCATCATTTTCAGTGTTACTTCATCCATTTTTTTTGCCTTGGGCCATAGTAAGGGCTTTGCTTTATAATGTATACAATCTCTTAGTATTAATTTCATCAGTGATAACAATGATTGCTAATGAACTATCGGCACCTACAATTGAATATAATTTTAGAAATGAGTATCACAGTATGCACACTATGGGCCTGATTTTACCATTACATTGCACCCGTTTTCAAGCATGAAAATTTGGTAAAGTCTGGCACAAGGCAAATAGCGCGATCCATGCTGCACCTATTCTACCTTTACTAAGACGTAAAACTGGATGCGATAAGGCTGAGCTTGAAATGGGTGTGACATCAATTTAAATGTATGTTTCCTGCATTTAAATTGATTTAATGGGCTGGCACCTGAACTTAACTGCATTCCCCCCATCACGTTCACCCCATCCAGATTTAGCATGAAACACATATGCTTGACAGAAGTCTGTTTCACGTGCTGTAGCTTCTGAAGAGACAAGTTAGGGGACTGCTGAAACCTCTGGAGGAAGGAGGCTGGAGTGCACGTGCATGTGGTGGTGGTGGTGGCTTTGGGCCAGGGTGCACTGGGCAAGGGCAGCAGTGCAGTCCATTGCCACTCTGTGGGCGACTGGCGAGGGGAAGAGGAAGGGGGTCACATTCGCAATCAGTCTGGATAGCAGGGGGAGGGGTGAGTGGATAAGAGGGACAGTTGTGTTGTGGGGATGCAGCAATGTCTGTGGGGGCAGAGCAATGTCTGTGGGGGCCATTGCTCCCATGTCGGGAGCACGCGCAGTTGAAGACTGATCAGAACAGCAGCATTTTGGCACAATAAGCCCCACCCACAGTGTGATTCTGATTCACGACTTTTTGTTCAGGCTGAGTGCGTATGAGGGCACCTGAGAACAGGGTTTACAAGTTGGATCTGAATCACGCACAGATTCAGCACTTAGAATAAAAATGGTAAAATTGGGCCCTATATTAACGTATGTATGCAAGACTGTATTAAATAGTTATACCATGAAATAAATGTTCATATTGTGAAAAACTACCCTCAAAGCTTACCTCTTCACATTCTTTTTTACTCTCTGCTTGTAAAACAACAGCTCTGGAATATTAGAAAATAAATCAATTATTTTCTTTGTCAAGTGTCTAAACATGTAATAAGTGTGAGAATGCGTTAAACCATTTCATAATATGGGATAGGACATTACTAAAGTGCTGAATTATCATAACCATATGCATTTGAAACTGCAGAACTTGACTTTTCAAAAATGGTCTTTCTTACATGTTGCAAATGAGCACTTTTGGAAAATGGTTAGAGAACACAGGATCCAAAGTTCAATTCTCATTCTGTACTATACAATTGACAAATGCCAGGTCAACATTTTATCAGCAGCTTTGGGAGAAGAAAAAAATATTAACCCAGGATTTCTCATTGTGATCAATATCCAAGCCTAATTTTAATCTCATCTATTTGGAGGAAATGGAATACTTTCGGATTGGAAGTGCATTTTACTTCTCATTCAATGTGATTGTTGATTGTCCAATCTAGACTTGCCCTATCGATCCAGGTGAGTTGGGTTAAAATTGGGACTCCAGTCACTCCAACTGGAAAATACTCATGTCAAGAAAATCTATAAGAAACTGCAGTTCATATTGCATTTATCACCTAACACCACACTCAAATCGCTCAATTTCTGTTGACAACCAACTCAAAAATATCCATCTAGCTTGTTCATGTGGAAGTAATAAAAATTGCTTGCTGCATCATAAAGTTCTGATTTCAATTCCCACTCTAGGGCTTAAGCACAAAAATCAAGTTGACATTCCAGTACAGCACTGAGGCAACACTGCATTGTCAGAGGTGCCTTTTTTTGAATGAAACATTAAACCAAAGCCCCGTTTGGCTGCTGAAGTGAATACAAAGATCCTATGGCAATATTTTGAGGGACGAAGAAACCCAGTTGAAATCTATTCCATACGTGAAATGGTGTGGGGCCAGAGAAAGGGGACTACAGAAAATGGGAAAACAGCAAATGTTGAAGTTGTTGTCAACAGCAAAACAAGTAACTACAAGAAAAAGATAAATAATCTTTAAACAGATGCTAAGTTGCTGTGAGGCATATCATACTCATTCAGACATTGTATCGGGACAAGTATTCATATTCAAATCAACCTCAAAGTTTTCCTCAGTAAACACTGGACTGATGATTAAATTTGTGGAACTATCCCACAGACTAAATAAGTAACAGTCTGAATAGTAGTATTCACAGGATCATATCTTTCGATCAACATCCCAGGTTCTTCCACTATGATCCCTAGGTATCAACAGAATAAAAACTAATAGATGATGGCAGAAAGATAAGAAATGGGCAAGATTCAACACTGACTTGAGACCTGATGAAAACTCAGCCTGCAGTCAAATAAGATCAAGGAAACTCTTCATCACCCTGTACTTGCTGGTCTGAATCAATAATCAGCATCTTAAGTTTAAGCTTATTTACTAATGTCACATGTAGGCTTATGTTAACACTGCAATGAAATTACAGAGAAAATCCCCTAACTGCCATATACTGGCACCTGTTCATGTACACGGAGGGAGCATTTAGCATGACCAATGCACCTAACCAACACATGTTTTGGACTGTGGGAAGAAACTGGAGGAAACCCACGCAAATACAAGAAGAATGTGCAGTCTCTGTACGGACCATAAACCCAAGAGGGAATCAAACCTGGATCCCTGGTACTGTGAGGCAGCAGCGCTAACCAGTGTACCACTCTCACAGTAAACATCACTCTGCTGAAGCTCTCAGGAAGTTATGGCACAGAATGTACTGTGGAATAGAGATATTACAATGCCAATCATCACTGATCAAACTGGCCTATTCTTGAAGAAAGTTGGCAGCTACAGTCTGCATTAGCTGATGAAGAAAACAACATATAATAACTACTTGATTTTTGTACTCACTCACCTACTGTTGCATACATGATTGCCCATGGATAGTAATAAATGGGTAAACCCTTTTCAAAGCAAAGCCTTGTCTTCATAGTAAATAAATTTTCCACTGCCACGTTAAGTGGGACAGGCTAAGAACAGATCTAGCAGCCCAAATTGCTCAAGTTTTGTGGACCAACAGCTGCAGAAGTACATAATCAAACTATAAAATTATGTCCCTGACATTGCTACTCCTGATCATCATTAAGCTAGGTAACCAACACTGGTTCAACTTGGATTATTGAATCCTGCACAACCTGATTCTACAAAACATACAATTTAGATGGAAGTACCTCCCCACTACACAGGACTTCTAAATGTGAACCACCAAGAGCAAAAGAATAAACAATAGAACTGAGCGTCAGAGATATCATTATCCAGCCAATGTGGTTCACTAAACATATCATTAGAATGCAGCTAACACAGACACAGCAAAAGCAATGGACTCTGACAATCTCCTAAATATAATGCTGAAGACCTCTAGCTACGATCTAACAGCATAGATATTTAACCAATCGAGAAGACTGATTGAAATCAATGGGGTGGCATGATGGTACAGGGGTTAGCACTGCTGCCTTACAGCACCAGGTTCAATTCCAAGCTTAGGTCACTGTGCGGAGACTGCATGTTCTCCCTGTGTCTGCACAGATTTCCTCTGGGTGCCCTGGTTTCCTCCCACAGTCTGAAAGACATGCTAGTTAAGGGCACTGGCATGCTAAATTCTACCTTCGTGTACCTGTACATGCATTGCAGTGAGGCGACTGGAGGATTTTCACAGTAACTTCACTGCAGTGTCAATGTAAGCCTACTTATGACTAATAAACAAACTTTAACTCTTTTAAACTTTAAATCTAACCGAATCTTTCCTTCCTTCATAGTCTATAAAATGGTGGAAAGGACATCAATAAAATGTTTTCACGAAAGAGAAGTACAAAGCATAGTTAAGAAGGATTATTAAATATTGGAATTTATAAATTTAACGAGGGCCAAATATTCAGATAGGTAGCATCACTGAAAGTAGGTGGTGAATCACCAGATCCAGACGAAATGTACTGCAGGTTACTAAGAAATGAAAGTTCTGAGCAATATTTTCCAGTCCTTCCAAGGATTGATAATGTTGTTCCATTGTTTAAAACAGGAAGAAGGGATTGGTTGAGTAATTATAGGCCAGTCAATACAGCCTTGATGACGGGCAAGTTATTGAAAAAATTGAGAAAGGATGTAAATCAATACTTAGGGAGACAGGAATTAACTGATGACAGTCAACATGGATTAGCTAAGAAAGGTCATGTTTGACTAACAGTTTTAGGAAGTTACAAGGAGAGTTCATTTAATGTCTTCATGGATTTTAATGAAGCTTCTGATGAATTAAACTTCTTCTGATTAAGAAGTCCACAGACAACCCAAAATTTGGTCATGCGATTGATCATGAGGAAGAAAGCTATAGAATGCAGCAAATATCAATAACTAGTCAGGTGGGCAGAAAATGGAATTAAATCCATCAAAGTGTGAAGTAATATATTTGGGAATGACAAGCAAGGCTAGGGAATACATGGTAAATGATAGGATTTTGAAAAGGGCAGGTGAACAGAGGGACCTTGGAAGTACTGGGGACAGTACTTCCCCAATAGGGGGATTGACTCTGTTTTCTGCAGCAAAGAATGAGAGCCCAGATGGCAGTGTTTAGGACATCTATTCAAGGCTGGTGAGGAACTTATTGGGAAGGGGGGTAGAATCTAGCTGTTCTCTCCCCCACGTGGATAACAATGGCATGGATAGAACTAGGAAAAGATTGCGTATAGAGATTATGAGTAGCGAGGCACTAAACTGAAAAGCAAAACTTCAAAGATTTCAATCTCGTAATTATTACCACTGGGATGATCTGACACACCTGAACCATGCTGGGACCAGTGTTCTTGTGAATTACATAACAAGGGCTCTAAAATAAATTGTGTGGACAGGGATCAAAGGTGGATAGATATAGTATTTCATCGAGTCAAATGCCAAAATCTTGCTACCATTCATCCCGATGAGACTTTACAGTCCCACTGATACTATACCCCTCATCCCGGATTCATTTTCAAGACAGAAGTAGATAAGATTTTTGTTAGACAAGGGAATAAAGTTATTGTGGAACTTGAAACATGAACAGATCAGCATTGATCTGACTGATTGGCAGAGCAGGCTCAAAGGCCAAATGGCCCACTTCTGCTCCTATTTCATATGTTCACAGATCTGTGAAAGTAGCAGGCCAAATAGATGAGGTGGTCACGCAGGCACACAGGACATTTCCTTTACTGGTCAAGACAGAGAATAGAGAGGTTATGATAGAACTTTATAAACCGCATTCAAACTGCAGCTCATGCTGGGGCACTGCTTAACAGGAAATATATGATCATTCTAGAAATGCAAGAGAAATCTGAGGATATTGCTAGGAATGGAGAATTTTAGCAACATGGAAATACTGGACAGTTGGGTTTATTTTCTTTGTAACAGAGAACTCAGAAGCAGAGGCAAGCCATTTGGCCCATCGAGTCTATCCGCCATTCAATGAGATCATTGCTTTCCCACCTTATCCCAAGAACCTTTAATTATTTTACTGGTTAAAGATCTGTCAATCTTAGCCTTGAACATTCTTAACAGCCCAGCCTATACAGTAAAGAGAGCCACAGATATCTTCTGAATAAAGAAATTGCTCCTCATCTCGGTTTTAAGTGGGTGACCCCCTTCTTCTGAGATTATGCCCTCTGGTCCTATACTTTTCCAAAAGAGGAAAAATCCTCTCAGCATCTGCCCGTGAAGCCCAGTAAGAATCCTACATATTTCAATAAGGTTACCTCAAGCTTCTGAAGTACAGGCCAATCTATTCCACCTCTCCTCGTAAGAAAATTCCTCCACAACCAGAATCAACCCTAGTGAACTTGGGACTGCCTCCAATGCCAGTCTACATTTCCTTAGATAAGAAGATCCAAACTGTTCCCAGTATTCTAGGGCTGGTCTAACTACTGCCTTTTGTAGTTTAGCAACACTTTCTTATTTTTATACTCTATTCCCTTTGAAATAAAGGCATGCGGGCTATTTGATTTGATGTACTGTCACATGCATTGGGATAGTGAAAAATATTGCTTCTTACATACTATACAGACAAAAACATACTGCTCATCAAGTAAATAAGGGAGAAGAAAAGGAGACGGTGCAGAACGTAGTGTTACAGTCATAGCTTAGGTGCAAAGAAAGAATAGCTTAATATATGGTAGGTCCATGGCAGCAGGGAAGCAGCTATTGAGTCAGTTGGTACATGATCTCAGACTTTTGTATCTTTTTCCCAATGGAAAAAGATAGAAGAAAGTACGTCTGGGATGCCTATGGTCCTTGATTATGCTGGTTGCTTTTGAGGTAGTGGAAAGTGTAAACTGAATCAATGTATGGAAGGCTGGTTTGCATAATGGATTGGACTGTGTTCACAACTCCTAGTAGTTTCTTGCAGACTTGGTCACAGCAGGAGCCAAACCAAGCTGGAACACACCTGGAAAGGATGCTTTCTGTTGTGCATCTATAAAAATTGGAGTCAGAATGGACATGCTAAATTTCCTCAGCCTCCTGAGAAAATAGAGTCATTGGTAGGCTTTCTTAACTGTAGCATCAGTGTGTAAGGACAAGGTTATTGGTGATCTGGACACCAAGGTTATTGGTGATCTGAAACTTGAAGCTCTTGACTATTTCCACTTCATCACTATTGATATAGGCAGGGGCATGTCCTCCACTACACTTCCTGAAGTCAATGATTATCACTTTCATTTTATTGATATTTACTTGCAGTTTGTCAAGTGTCTCCATGATAGCTTTTTTTAAAAACCACTTCCTATTGAGGCAAAGACAATAGCTTACTAAAAAAATCTCTGTAAAAATTCCTAATCAAAGCTATTAAGCTAACCAATCTGTAATTAACTGGAATTACTGTTTCACTTTTTGAAAAATGGCCACCACCGGCACACATCCACACCTTAATTGTAATTGCTAGAATCTCTGCAATTTCTTCTTTTGCCTCCCTCAGGATCCTCTTATGTAACTTGTCAGTCCCCAAGGCTTTCTGCTCCTTTAGCTTAATTAATGTGTTTACCGGTTTTCAAAACTGCATTGCAAGACATGCTTGAAGAGCAATAAATTAAGCTGGTAATAGATTTGGACAATACTTACTTCTTCCCATCAAAGGCAGTGATTTGAAAGCAGTATCTTCGATCCTCACAATCCACAGCCATAACAGTACAGTTGTCCAAGTCCATGACAAGACCTCCTGCAACATCCCCTCGAGCTTGACGCATCAGGTTCCCACCCTGGGTAAAGTAGTAATGTCTTTCCCAGGTAGATGATACTAATCTGGTTTTACTGAAACCCAATTAAGACATTATTAAAAACAGAATTGTCTACTGTCTTGTATTTTTCTAAATTATTAGTACTACCACAGCTGAGTTTGCAATCAACCTCATGATGGTCTTTTCTGGAGCTACAAACTTCAATGATCACAGTTAAACATAGAAACTAGAAGCATGAGGTAGGCCATTCGGCCCTTTGAGCCTGCTCTGCCATTTATTTTGATCAAGCATATCATCAAATTCAATATCCTGATTTGCCCTCTTCACCCCAAAATGTCTTGATCCCATTAGTCTCAAGAACTATATTTAATATCTTCTTGAAATCAGACAATGTTTTAGCCTCAACTACATTCAGTGATAGTGAATGCCACACATTTGCCACCCTCTGGGTGAAGAAATTTCTGTTCATCTCAGTTTTAAAAGGTTTATCCCTTATCTTCAAACTATGACCCCTATTTTTGGGCTGCCCACCATTAGGAACATTCATTCTGAATCTACCTGTTTAACTAACCGTGTTAGAATTTTATATGTTTTTATGAGATTCCCTCTCTCTTCTAAATTCCAGTGAATATAATCCTAACCGACTTAGTCCATCCTTATATGACAGACCTGCCATCCCAGAAATTCCTATGCTCCCTCTATAGCAAGGGCATCCCTTCTCAGATAACAATACCAAAACTGCACACAATACTCTACGTGTGGTCTCACCAATACTCTATACAATTACAGCAAAACATTGTATCCCTATACTCAAACCTTCTCACTATGAAGGCCAACATACCAATTGCCTTCTTTACTGCCTGCTGTACCTGCACACTTACTTTCAGCGATTGATGCACAAGGAAACCAAAGTCTCATTGAGTATCCATCTTTCTCAATTTACATCCATTCAAGTCATAACGTGCCTTCCTATTATTGCTACTAAAATGGATAACCTCACATTTATCCACATTATACTGCATCCACACAGTCAACATGAAATATCTCTGCATCCACCTTACAGCTCCTCCTGCCACCCAACTTAGAATCATGCAAATTTGGAGATAATGCATTCAGTTAATTCGCCTTCAATTATTTGTATTGTTATTTTTGGAATAAACTATCCCAACTAATGCTAATAGAATTTGCTGCTTAAAACACTTTAATGCATTAATGAATTAGATATGTATGCATTTATCACATATAAACAGGAAACTCTAATGGTGTGTAAAAGGATATAAAACCACATACACAAGTTAGAAAAAGCATGGATTCTTTTTAAAAGGGAAACGAGAAAAGTGGATGGAAGTCCCAAAGTGCCAAACAGTCAAGTAAATAACAATCTTGCTTGAAGATTAAGACTTCTTCCATTTGAGTTTGAGAGATAGTGTATATTAATGTACTGCCTCCTTTGTATCAGTAAAACCTGGGTTTGGAGTCAATACACAGAATGGCTAGGTCTATGTGAAACTAAATTAAACTCACACAAGTAATAAAAAGCATGCTACTGAATCATGAGTTAAAACAGATTATTGAAGTAAACTAAATGAAGCTTAAACCTATCTTGCCGTGCTGTAAGTGGCCTGGAAATGTTTGATGCAGATAATTTGTGTAAAAAGCACAATTTTATTGGCAATAAAGTCCTCACCTGAGGCCTATTTCTCAGTCCTCAGGAGTAAGGACTATATTGGCAGTGAGGGTTAATACATCTAAACCTAATTCTTTGCTTAACTAGTGTCCAGCCAGTATATTCAAATTATTGGGTCTAGAGGGCTGCTAGGCCCAAGAGATACTAATTAATAAAGAAAGCAATCAACAATTGCTTTGCTTTAAAGAAAATAAAGCACATAGGAATATCTGGCCAAGAAAAAGACCTAAACTATTTGGGAATATACATAATCTTTTTTGAAAAAAATATATGGAAAATGAGCATATATGGAAAACTAGAAGCAAGAATAGACCATTTGGTCCTTTGAGTTTGCTCTGCAATTTATCATGGCTGATCACCAAATTTAATAGTTTGATCCCTTCCCCCATTTCCCTTGATCTCTTTAGTGCCAAATGCTATATCTAATTCCTCCTTGAAATCACACAATATTTTGGTTTCTACTTTGTGGTTGTAAATTAGATTCACCGAAGTCTCACTGAGTATCCATCTTTCTCAATTTGTGATTGTAAATCAGATTCACCTTCTCTGGATGAAGTTTCTCCTTACCTCAGTTCTAAAAGGTTTATCCCTTATTCTCAAACTATGACCCATAATTCTGGAATCCCCTACTATCAGGGACATTCTTTCTGAATCTAGCCTGTCAAATCATGTTAGAATTTTAAGTTTCTATGAGATTCCCTTTCACTCTTAAACTCCAATGAATGTAATCCTAACCAATTTTGTCCTACCATTTCAAGAATCAGCCTGGTAAACCTTTGCTGCACTCCCTCTATAGCAAGAGCATTTTTCCTCAGATAAGGAAATCAAAACTACACACAGTAGTCCAGATGTGGCCTCTCCAATGTCCTATACAATTGTAGTAAAACATTTATATAGCCTCCGTTTCTACTGTGACTAGCACATGGCACTGGTAGTATTCCTGAGATTACAACCTTTGAGGTCCTACTTTCCAACTTGCTTCTTAACTCCCTATATTCTGTTTTTAGAACTTTATCCCTTTTATTAGCTGTATTGTTTGTACAATAACTGGCTGCTCCTTTCAGAACATTTTGCAGTCACTCAGACGTCCTTGACCCAAGCACCAGGTTTAACACGGGAAATTAAAATTACTAGCTAGCTTATGTAGAAAAAGAAATTGGCATAGACATGATGGGGCAATTAACCTGCTTTTATGTTGCTTTATGATTTCAAGTGACTCTCTCCCTGGATCTGTCAGTATCTACTGTTTGTTTGAAGTGAAATCAGATTTGAGCAACTTCCTACCCATGAAATGCGCACGATTTTTGTCACTGACTTCACATAACAGACATATGTGTATAACAGCTTCACAAATTACAACTGTTCATTTGTGAGAACTGAAGAGAAAAATCCCATGATACCATTTGACACTTACTGTCTTGTATTCATATATCCAGTTTTTCTGGTTAGATTTTTATTGCTGTTGAATATTTTGGTATCTGGGTCAGGGAGGTACAATGAATCACTGGCTACTTCCAGGTCTTGAATGGTCTGATGCATGGTTTCCAGTTCAGTCTCCATTTCTCTTCGGACACTAGAATAGAGATAAGCAGACTAATTTTATCTTTTACAAATATTTCAACCATAAATATTTTAAATGGTGGGTCTATATCTAATACCACTCACTAAAATTATGTACAATAATCCATACCAAGGCCACTACTTACGCTAGTTCTAATTTGTGTTAAAATCCAGGTCACTATACAAGTCAATATTTGTTTTGGACTGATAACTAATACATTCTACGATATTAAGGTGGTTGTTACAAAGGTTGTCTAGAAATAAAACGTTATTGATCAGTTTAAGTGTGGATCATCTAACTCAGGTAATCAGCAGAAAGATGTGGATGCAGTTACTTCCTCTAGACACACTAAAATGGAAAAAGCAGTTCCAAAGAAACATTCGATCTGAAACGTTAACTCTGTTCCTCTCCCACAGATGCTGTCAGGCCTGAGGTTTTTAAACATTTTCTGTTTTAATTATAATAAAATAAATCTTTTTCTTTCACTGCTGCTTTTAGTATATGGTTTCAAGGATACCAACTGCCCCTTGGAATGCACCAAATGACATTGCGTGCATAGCCCTCTATGGGTTTTTTGACAGTCAAGGTAATCACAGTCAACGCCAGCACAGAAAAAGATCAGTGGAGAATAATCAAGAGGAATGATAAATCTGGTACAATCTCAATGCAAAGAAGAGCTTTCTATACTGCTCAACTACTGTGTATTAACCAGCAGGGAGTTTTGCAAACCTGATTTTCAACTGCAAATACAGAGCTGAACTATTATAATCCTCTATTTTAGTAATTCAAATACAGATGGAAGGGACTTAAAAAAAAATTAAGATTAAGTTCGAGAAGGCATGTAATTTGTAACCTGATCAGTTGCAAAGGCCAATTATTACTTACCCCTGAACACTGGCACCAATATTTGTCAAAAATTCTTCCAACTGTTGAGTCATGTGTTCAGAGCCCATCTTAAAGAAGTTTATCTAAAATAAACCAATTATTAGTACATCTAAGGAAATCCATTCAGTCACAGATTTGTATGATCTTATCTTGTTGCAATGTAGCATTTTGAAACAAAAACTTCATCCTGGCTCAAATCTATTCTGGAGTAATGAAGGAATGTTTCCTTTAATTGCTAGTGTTGGGTTGTACACAAAAAAAAAAATCAAACATCGCTGTTGCACACAATCTAAAGACTTAAACCTAGCCATGATTGTTGCAGTAAAATTAGCAATTTGGGTCAATTGTGCAATGATGAATGTTCATGAGTCAGGAACTAAGGAATGCTGTTAGCACATTGTAGAGGAGCTTAAACTTCCATCTAATGCTATACCTGAACAGAATTGTGACACTAGATTCCAAAAACATTCATTTTGTCCATCAAATGGCTATTGCTATCACCAGCAAGACCAGCATTTAAAGTTAAAAGCATTTAGGTATCAAAGAGTGGTGCTGAGCCACCATTTTGAGCCGCTGTAATCCATCTGAAACATGTAGACCTATAGTGCTGCTGGGAAAGGAATTCTAGGATCTTGAATCCCACAATCACCTGTGTTGACTCTCTCTCTTTAATTTCAATTTTAAGTGAAACCACGGTATCGGTGGCTTGTTTGGAAAGTTAGAAACTTTACTACAATAAGAATGAAAATAATTGTTTTAATTTCATTATATTCTCAATGTATAATATATCAACAGACCTGTGCTTGCATGTAGCCTAGGAGTGGTTCCAACAGTGCAATCTTTTTCTTGTACTGTAATGTGTTCAGTGCACAAAAGTAGTGCATCATGGTCTGGTGCTGCTTCTTTCTGGAAGTGTACAGATCTTCAGTTGCCTCTTGTTTTATCTATTTGGAAAAAATATATATTTTTAAAACACCTGAACTATTATTTTAAAATTTTAATACATTGACAGGACAGACTGGATTGCATTAACCAAGTAAAGTTTTTAAAAAAATCTTACTAGTACATTACAATACTGTCGGTATCATCAAATATTATAATTAGTTATCTTAAGAATACATAAGAACCGCTGACATGAATTATGTAGCTGAACAAGGAAAAATATACTTTTGTAATGGAATGGCAAAACCAAAATAGTATTCAAACCTTTTCATTTTCTTTCCGCTTGGACAGTCTGCTATATTTGTTAATAGCCATGTCATGATCTGTGGGGTAGACAAATAGATCAAGACATTTTGGTTTTCATATAGGTATATGTGCACATAGAAGAATGTAAACAAAGAAATAAAAGCTATAAAGTCAGTTTTCATTGCTCATTTCTAGGTGACCATGCTTGTTGACCAATGGAAGGCAGAAACAATAACTTTTATATTGCATTCAGTACAGAACTAATAGAACATAGAACATTACAGCACAGAACAGGCCCTTCGGCCTTCGATGTTGCGCCGACCAATATAAAAAGCAATGCCCCTCCAAACTAAACCATTCCCTTCTCTTCCATATACTTATCAACTAACCTCTTAAACGCCACCAAACTTGGCGCATCTACAACTGCTGCAGGCAGGGCATTCCACTCCCGAACCACCCTTTGGGTAAAGAACCTACCTCTGATATCCGTCCTATAACTATCACCCCTTAATTTAAAGCTGTGTCCCCTCGTGCTAGCTTTCTCCATCCTAGGAAAAAGGCTATCACTGTCCACCCTATCTAAACCTCTAATCATCTTATATGTTTCGATAAGGTCCCCTCTTAGCCGCCTCCTTTCTAACGAAAACAACCTCAAATCCCTCAGCCTCTCTTCATAAGACCTGCCCTCCATACCAGGCAACATCCTGGTAAACCTCCTCTGTACCCTCTCCAATGCCTCCACATCTTTCTTATAATGTGGGGACCAGAACTGCACACAATACTCCAAGTGCGGCCGCACTAGAGTTTTGTACAGTTGCAACATGACGTTGCGGCTCCGAAATTCAATCCCCCTACCAATAAAAGCTAAGACTCCATATGCCTTCTTAACAACCTTCTCGACTTGACTGCCTACTTTCAGGGATCTATGCACATACACACCAAGATCCCTCTGTTCATCAACACCATTAAGAATCCTACCATTAGCCCTATACTCTACACATTTATTATTCCTGCCATAGTGCATTACCTCACACTTTTCCACATTAAACTCCATTTGCCACCTCTCGGCCCAGCTCTGCAACTTGTCCAAGTCTCTCTGCAAACTATAACACCCCTCTTCACTATCTACCACTCCACCGACTTTAGTGTCATCTGCAAATTTACTAATCCATCCTTCAATACCCTCATCCAGATCATTTATAAAAATTACAAACAGCAGGGGCCCCAAAACAGACCCCTGAGGTACACCACTTGTCACCGAACTCCACGATGAATATCTCCCATCAACCACCACCCTCTGTCTTCTATCTGCTAGCCAATTCCTAACCCAATTAGTTAAATCACCCTCTATCCCATACATCTGCATTTTCTGCAGAAGTCTTCCATGGGCCACCTTATCAAACGCCTTACTAAAGTCCATATATACCACATCAACCGCCTTACCCCCATCCACCTCTTTGGTCACTTTTTCAAAAAACTCAATAAGGTTAGTAAGGCACGACCTACCCTTCACAAAACCATGCTGACTATCCCCAATCAATTCATTTCTCTCTAAATAACTATAAATCCTATCCCTAATAATTCTCTCCAATACTTTGCCCACAACAGAAGTAAGACTCACTGGCCTATAATTCCCTGGAAGGTCTCTCTTCCCCTTCTTGAACAATGGGACCACATTCGCTATCCTCCAGTCCTCCGGAACCACACCCGTAACCAACGACGACCTGAAGATCAGAGCCAGAGGCTCTGCAATCGCCTCTCTTGCCTCCCAGAGAATCCTAGGGTAAATCCCGTCCGGCCCAGGGGACTTATCCAACTTCAAACCCTCAAGAATATCTAGCACATCCTCCCTATCTACTTCGATACCTTCCAGTTTGCTACCCTGTACCTCAGTGTTCTCCATAACTACATTTACATCACCCTGCGTGAATACCGAAGAGAAATATTTATTCAGTACCTCTCCAATCTCCTCAGGCTCCACGCACAACTTCCCACTGCTGTCTATGACTGGCCCTAATCTTGCCCTAACCAATCTTCTATTCTTAACATATCTAAAGAAAGCTTTAGGATTCTCCTTAATCCTATCAGCCAAAGTCTTCTCGTGTCCCCTCTTAGCTCTCCTCAATTCACTCTTTAGCTCCCTCCTGGCTAATCTATAGCTATCCATTGCACTAACTGAGCCTTCAAGCCTCATCCTGACATAAGCCTCCTTTTTCCTTTTAACCAGCAAATCAACTTTTTTCGTACACCAAGGTTCTCTTACTCGACCATTTCCTCCTTGCCTGACAGGGACATACTTATCAAGGACTCGCAGCAGCTGCTCCTTGAATAAGCTCCACATTCCAGATGTTCCCAGTCCCTGTAGTTTCCTAGTCCAATCTATGCACCCTAATTCTCTCCTGATGGCCTCATAATTACCCTTCCCCCAGCTATAACTACTGCCCCCAGCTTCATGCCTATCCCTATCCATCACTAAGGTGAACGTAACCGAATTGTGGTCACTATCACCAAAATGTTCACTAACTTCCAAGCCTAACACCTGGTCTGGCTCATTGCCCAGCACCAAATCCAATGTAGCCTCACCTCTAGTTGGCCTATCTACATACTGAGTCAAAAAACCTTCCTGCACACTTTGTACGAAAACTGACCCCTCTAACGAGCTAGAGCTATAGCTATTCCAATCAATATTAGTAAAGTTAAAGTCCCCCATAACAATTACCCTATTACTTTCACTCCTGACCAGAATTGACTTTGCAATCCTTTCCTCTACCTCTCTAGAACTTTTAGGAGGTCTATAGAAGACTCCCAACAGGGTGACCTCTCCTCTCCTGTTTCTAATCTCAGCCCATACTACCTCAACAGACAAGTCCTCATCAAACTTCTTTTCTGTCACTGTGATACAGTCTTTGACTAATAACGCCACTCCTCCCCCCCCCCCACCTCCTTCTCTACTCCGACTAAAGCATTTGAACCCCGGAACCTGCAACATCCATTCTTGTCCCTGCTCTACCCAAGTCTCTGAAATGGCCACAACATCGAAGTTCCAGGTACTGGTCCAAGCTGCAAGTTCCTCCCCCTTATTACGAATACTCCTTGCATTAAAGTATACGCATTTCAAACCATGCCCTACCCCACCCGTACGCTGCTGTGTTTTACAGCTTTCCTCCAAATATATTGATTTAGTATAGCTTGGATAAAAACAAATTACTGAGATGCTGGCATCTAAACCAAAAGAAAAAATGCTGGAAAATCTCAGCAGGTCTGACAAACTCAGTGAGGAGAGAAAAGACTCATGTTGAGTCCAGATGGCCCTATGTTAAAGCTAAAAGGCATAAAAAGTGGGAGACATTTATATTGTAGAGTGAGGGAATGAAAAATAAGTCATAGACATAGAAACAAGGAAAATGCTGCCTATTCCCCAAACGGTCATCTGGACTTGAAACATCAGCTCTTTTCTCCCATCAAATGCTGCCAGACCTGAGATTTTCCAACATTTTCTAGATTAGTTTTATATCTGTTGCAACTGCAAAGTAAATGTAAATATGTTGTCTAAGACTGTTTGTGTTGAATCTTCCCAGTTACTGCTTTAGCAACCCCAGACAGCTTATGCTTATTTCATTAGCTTATGCTTCAGGACCCATTGTCTCTCAAACCCCAGGAAATTCAATACAGAGGCGGCATGGTGGCACAGCGGTTAGCATTGCTGCCTCACAGCACCAGTTCAATTTCAGTGTGCGTGGGTTTCCTCCGGGTGCTCCGGTTTCCTTTCACACTCCAAAGTTGCGCACGTTAGGTTGATTGGCCATGCTAAATTGACCCTAGTGTCAGGGAGATCAACAAGGTAAATGTGTGGGGTTACAGGAATAGGGACTGATGGAATTGTGGTTGGTACAGATTCGATAGACTGAATGACCTCCTTCTGCACTGTAGAGATGCTCAAGGCTTGCAGTTGCATTATTATTCTCAATTAAAATCATTCTGTAGCAAGTCACTTATTATTATCAATAATTATCAAAGTTCCCATCATTATGTGGTGTAAATAATACTGAAACTCTGCAAAGTCCTTTAATCAAGAATAGTTTGGAGTAACTATCATTGAATTGAGGTTGAGCAGTCAAATTGACGCTCAATACAGTGCAAGACCACTTGTATATTTGGCTCAAATTGACATAAAAGTTGGCTTTACACAGATGATAAAAAGACATCCGCAGGAAATTAAAGTCATATTAATGGGCATTGAGATTTGGTCAGACAAAAATTAGAAGAACTTTATCCTACATGCCACTGCAGTCTGTAATGTTGAAGCCACATACAAAATAATAAAAAGGACATTATTCACTATAATGTTTTACTGACATATGATACTCACCATTACTTGCTATAGCAAAGACTTCACTTAGAGTTAGCATTTCTGAAAGTAAATAAAAATGTTACTGGTAAGAAGAAACTGGTCATGATCTGATGGGAGTTTATGCTATTCACATTTAATAATAATCCGTAGCAGTTTTATGGTAGCACACTCATCTTTCAATCAGAAGATAGCATGTTCAAATCCCATTCTATAATATGAACATGTTCATTGCAGCAATGAGAGACTGCAGTATGATTGATGGTATCATTGTTTGGATGAGATGTTAAACTAGGCTTCAACTTCCTGCTGGGTTTCTCTCAGTCTTGCCAAAATTTATCCCTCAAATGAATATTAGTATACAATATTAACAAGGTTATTCGTCCAACTGCTGTTTAGTGACATTGTGTGAAAATTGCCCTGCATGTTTTCTCACTTAATAGTGAGTATACATGAAAACAACTGACTTTTTTGGGCTGTTCTAAAAGATATGAAAAACTTTTGAGTACGATTCTCAAGCTGTTCATTGCGTGTGCAAATTCCATTATGGCTATAAACTCTCGCAAGAAGACGCAAAACGGGATGTGCATCAGCAAGAATTTCAATGGCGATTATCCTGGGCCCTCCCCACTGACACAATCCAGTTCACAGTTAGATGCTCAGACCTCATTTCATCTTCCAGTCCATTAGCATGATGTCACACAGGTGTGAATTACTGCATCTTTTTGAGAACATTTATATGCAGTGCCACCTTGATTGAAGTCCTCAGATGACTCCACAGCAGACAAATCAGATGCTTTGCGCCTCAGGCAAAGTGACAAAAATTCCAAAGTGCCTAAAAATCATGTTCTGGATCATTCCAGTAGTAAAATTAACACTAGTTTCAATGGCTGAAGTTACACTTTGCCATTTTTTTAGGAAAATTTTTGTCCTTTATGTAAATATATTTGCTCTGTCTTTTGTCTTTATTTTTCTCCACTTTACTCTTTCATCTGAGTGCACACTTGATAATCTAACAACACATATGTCCAATGTACAGAAATATATGCTATTTGTAAACATTTGCAAGATGGTATTCATTTTTAAACACAACTGCACAAGAACAGGAATATACAATTTTCATACCTTTTAAATCCTTTTCCTTAAACTGTGTAATGGAGAACATCATAGCATCAGCTAATTGTGTTGAAAGTACAGCATGGCAGGAACTGAGCTGGAAGACAACAGTACATTTCATTCTCTAGAAAAGTACAACAATCTGAAGTCTTTTAAATTTAGGTTACGGTGTAAAATTCTGTATTGGCAAACTTTAAATAATTCAGAGATCACAGGAAAAAAAAGATTCAGCACCTGAAAGTCACCTTAACCACTCTCCTGGACCACTCTCAATGGTTCTCTGACTTTATTCAAATACTAGCTGAGGCATACAGATTTGTTCAACATCCTGGTCTGCATTAAATTAGCTGGCATCATCTGGAATAGCAGCCAAATATTACAATTTGCCACTAATTAGCAAACACAACAACTACTAAAGCTTTTATTACCATTTTCTAACAAAAGTTTCTTCCAGAGTGTGGTTGTATGGACATAGGGAAGGTACAGGATTGAAGTGAGCTGTGCTGCTCCTTAGAGCCACAAAGCAAGCTGACACAATCTATGGATCAAACATTTAGAGTGACCACTGACCTGAAACACTGCACAATGCCCAGAATCTGTGGAACTAAAACGAGAGTAGAAAATTGGCAGTAAGAAGGGAAAGAACAAAAAGAAAGTGTTGGATCATTTCATATGGGGACAAAAATGCAATGGCAAGATGAATACTCTTCTCTATTGTTCCATATTTTATATGACTAAAGTAAAAGTTCTTTTGTTAAATTAACGCATTTCTAAAGCTCTATTGTGGGTTCCATAATGAATTTTAAAATGGTGTTTGTATGATTTACGGTAAATTTAAAATATTAGAAAAATAAAAAAAATTGCTAAATAGCTGCATTTTTTAATTTGCTCATAGAATATGAGTATTGCTAGCTAGGCCAGCATTTATTGCCTATCCTAAATTTCTTTCAAGAGGTGAGCAATTTTCTTCAACTGCTGCAGTGCATGTGGTTAGATACACCAATAGGGTATAGGAAGTGTTCCAAGTTTTTGACTCAATGAAGGAACAGTTATATAACTCCAGGATGATGCATGGCTTACAGGGAGATTTGCAGGTAATGATGTTCCTATTCATCCTGCTCATGTCCTTCTCAGTGGTCACAGGTTTACAATTGCACGAGCTGCTGTAGATGGTACATACTGCTGCTACTGCACCAGTGGTGTGCATATTTAAGATACAGATGGGGTACTATCAAGTGGACTGCTTTGTCCTCAGTGTTTAGCTTTTTGAATCTCCTTTTTGCACTCATCCATACAAGCAGAGTGTATTTCATCACATTCCTTCTCGACTTGTAGCTGGTGAACATGTTTTGTGGAGTCAAGAGGAATATGCTTGATGCAAAATTCCCAGCTTCTGACCTTCTCTGGCGGCCACAGTATTACGTAGCTGGTAAAATGAATTCCTGTTCAATGATAATCCTCATGATGTTGATGGTAGGAAATTCACAAAGTTGTAGCCATGGTAACGCTGTTGAATGTCATAGGAAGATGATTACAAAATCTTTTATTGGAGATTATCATAATCTGGTTGTGTAGCATGGTACTTGTCCCTCATCTGACCAAGCCCCAAATGTTGTCCATGTCCTGATGCCTGTGAGCATGTTCTGATTTAATATCTGAGGGATTTCGAAAGATATTAAATGCTGTGCAATCAATGAACATCTTCATTTCTGACCTTATGACACTGAGATGGTCATTGATTGGGCCCAAGACTCTACTCCTGTAGTGATATCCTGGAGCTATAATGATTAGCTTTCCAACAACCACAAACATCTTCCTTTTATACTAGTTATAACTCCAACCAGTGAAGAAATTCTCTGTCAGCCACCCTCTAATCTTCAGTATTGTAGCCAAGATGTTGTCAGAGACCATAATCTTTGCTGTCTTCCAGTGTTTTCAGCTGTTTTCTGTTATTAACTAGAGTGAACCAAGTTGGCTGAAGACTAGTACCTGTGATGCTGGAACCTCAGGAGAGCCTAATGGATCATCATAGAATCCCTTAGTTGAAAAAGAGGCTATTTGATCCATCAAATCTGTACCAACACAATCCCATCCAGGCTCTATCCCCATAACTTTATGTATTCACCCTGTTAATCCTACTGAAAGTAATGGGCAATTTAGCATGGCCAATCCACCTAACCTACACATGTTTGGACAGTGGAAGGAAACCAGAGTGCCTGGAGAAAACCAAATTCCACACAGTTACCTGAGGCCAGAACTGAACCTAGTTCCCTTGTGTTGTGGGGCAGCAGTCTAATCATGCTGCCAAATGTGCTGGGCTCATCCATCATTGAAGCTTGGGATGGATGACAATATTGCGTCTTTAAGAAAGTTATTTGTGTCATGTTTCTTGTGAAGGATTTTTGTTCAGAAGTCAGTACTATTTACCTGGTGCCGCTGTGTCTATAATCGGCAGCCCACATGTTGATACTGCAGAAACATAATTGATCCTAACTGTTGGAATGTTCGTTTTAATGTGGGCCAATAGTTCTGTTATTTTAGTGTTTTCCCTAGAGATTTTCAGAGTAAGGTTTGATTAGGTTGATTGACAAGAAAATCATGCCACTGGACAGAGCTGGGACGAGAGAGAAACAAACACCCAGTTGCAGGTATGAATCTTTATAGAACAGTAGCTGTTGTTTTTCTTTCTTTCTAGAGACCGGAGACTGAGACTTGCCAGAAAAATTTCTCTGAAATTCTGTTTGAAGAGAAACATTTCCCTGGAGGTTGCTGTCTGGAAGTCAGAAGACAGGCATCTCTGTCTCTCTATTCAGAGGTGTCAAAACATTAGAAGACCAGTACCCCATATAAACCTATGTGTTTTTGCTAACTGATTCTGAAGAGGGATTCACGTCAATGGGGATATTGCTTAAATTGGAATTGTAGATAGCTAGCAGTTCAGAAATGTATCTCGTCATGTTTAAGTATTTCAATCAGTAGAAGTTATGCTAATTCTTTTTGTTATATTTTAACTATGTTGTTAAATAAAGTTGGCTTTAATAAAAGCTTCCCATGGGTCAATAGAATCACACCTGGAGTGAAACACCTTATGCTTGCATGAACGCCAAAACCAAAAATTTGGGGTCTGGAACAACTTCATAAAATATTTTGAGTTTCTGATTGATAACAAAAGATAATACAGCCTTCTCTGCCTGTTTGTCATTTAATTATTCAGCGCCATTCATGATGTAATGTAGCAAGTCTACAGAGCTTGAATTCATTCATTTGTCACGGGATAGCTTTGTTCTATCATGTTTTGCATGTTGTTTCTGCTTTTTAAGCACACATCATCCTGTGATGTAGCTTCATCAGTCTAGCACCTCATTTTTAGATATGCCCAGTGCTGCTCCAGGATGTTCCCCTGCACTCCTAATTCAACCAGGGCTAATCTCCTGTCTCGAAAGAAATTATAGTGTGAGAAATCTCCTGGATTATGAGGTTACAGATTGCAACTAAACAGAATTCTGTGGCTGTTAATAGTCCATAGTGCTTCATTGTGCCTAGTTTTGAGCTGCTAGATCTGTTCTAAACCTCTTTCATTTAGCATAGCAGTGGCACCAACCCACATAGCATGTCAATAGGATGAAATTTGGAAGCATTATCTCTGAAGTTTAATATCTAGATCTGGCAAATTTACTTACAGGAACTTCTATTTATTTTTAAATCATGACATAGAAATAATGCATCCCACTGTCGCAGGACATATTAAAATATGAACAATCTGTTGGCTTGGTAACTCTACCTCAGCTAGTAAAAGGCTAGGTCAGATCTATATCACAAATATTCAAATACCTTTGAGGTGTGTCAGCCCTTTAGAAGGTCAAAGTATAATTGGTATATGGCTTTCTAAATCTTTAGATGAAGCTGTGGAAATTTGAACATAACATTTCTTCATAGAAAATGAAAGTGAGATGAAAAAGCATCAGATTAAGAGCTGTTTTACTTCTAACCCGTTAAAAGGACTTAAACTAATGTAACCAAGTGATTGTTGAGCCTTGATTGAAACAAATTAAGATAATACTTACTTCATCTATTACTTGAGCGAACTGTTGCAGAGTGGAGGTCATGACCTCATCATCACCACCTAGGGGAAAACGCTGTCAACAAACAAAAAGTTAGTTAACAAGAAATAAAAGTTATTCATTTGTTACACAGAAAGTAACAGCACTTTGAAAATAAACAAACTTTTCTTCACTATATTTCATGAAATTTTCCTTTATTTAATTGTCTTATTATCATCCAATTGGCTATTACTCATATCTTGATTGTGAGCATCAGCTGACTATTTAACTCTCCTGGACTATACTATAAAATCATTCTTACTTACGTAAGCTAATATTCTAGCAGAAAAATTCAAAATTCTGCATTTTCGTATACTAGCCATTTAAATAAGAAACAATACTGGTTTGTATAAATTGGAGTGACCCTTGACGCAAGAAAAGAATTCCATTTAATAGAATTTCATGTAATTGTGGAGAGGATTGGGGGTGCACTTTGTAAAGGAATTTAAAGAATCTTTTAATTAAGAAAAACAATTTTACTAAGCATGATTTTAGATTTCCTCCTAATTGCACAAAATTCTGAGCCAGTAAGTAGCGTGCTTGCTCTAATCTTTCTCAAAACCACACTGCAATTAGCCTTTTAAGAGCAACAGCGTCTGGTCCTGGTTTACCAACTGCTCATTTCCCCCACGATCAGAAGTCATTTCCATTGGGTGACCAACAATAATTATCTAGATGAGGACGGCTGTAATGTTTTTGCACGTCAGTCAAGGTTACAGCAGCATTGTCAAAGTCTAGGGTTAAGTTGGTTGCTCATCCAATTAACCTCGCCTTCCCAGATTCTAGATGCACCACTCTCCAGCTAAGAACAGATATAGTTTCGCCCATGGATGACAGCCTATTCAGTGAACATCATGCAGAAAAGGAAGACTGCAAATTTTGATCTCTGGTCTGCGTTAACTGCTCTTATATGGGGGCAGGTGGGCTTTAATTAATCTCTGTTTTAGGTGGGAAAATATTGGATAACTGGAAAAAAAAGGGTTCATTTCTGAACCCACTAAAAATAGTCTGAAAATATACTCTGATGAAGATTACAGGTGAATCATGACTTTTTACGAAAGGTAATGGAAGTAGCTTAAAAAGGAGCAAAGGTGTTCGAGTACGTGGAACTGACCTAGCATCTTACGAACAGTGGTGTAATTACCAAGCCAACAGATAGTCTGTACATATTATGCTTTATGACAATGGGATGCACAATTTGTTGGTCATTATTATTTTATAAAAATGTGCAAATTCAAATTAATGAATGTCAGATGTAGAATTTTGAATTTAGGGGGAAAACTTCTAAATTTAATCCTATCAATGCTCTATTGTCTGGTTCCAGTACTGTGCTAAATGGGATAGATGTAGCAGTTCAAAACTAGGCATCTATGAAATGGGATATCAGCAGCCGAATACTGTATCATAGCAACAACTTTAAAATTAGCAAAAGTGAAACACTTTAAAAAGTTCTGAAATGGTTCTAGACATTTCATTTCTTAGTTTACAATTGGCTTTATTATTAAGGAGAAGTGACTAAAGATAACACTAGGGTAATAACTAGAACTGTGAGATTATGCCAGTTTACACAAGTTTTATCCACAACTGAAGCAAAACACTTTTTGGATGCACAGAAAGGAATATGGTTAAACTGCTTCACATTTACTCACTAGTTTAGCAATCAGCATGTCCCAATGTAAATTAAGATATTCAGTGCACAAACTGAAAATATACCAGGCTTGCTTTAAATCTAGAATACCCAATTATTTCCCAATAGATAACCAGCAATTTTATCAATACAAGCAACAGTGCAAAATAAGTAAAGTTAAAACCGGTCTTTCAGAGATGCTGATATATTATAGAATCCCTGTATCAAGCTAATGGTGCATGTATTAACTGGGAACTAACATAATGAGCTCTGTTCGAGTACTATGTATATCTAATGAGAAATCAGAGAACAACCATTGGAAAATATTTCATGTCATTTTATTCCATTATCTATGACCACTTACACTGATAACTAAAGCAATATATAGCTCTTAGCTGCATCATGATAGGAACTGGCGCTGGTAGATCTACAAGCTTCCAAGTTAATGACAGTATTGAGTGTTTCTATGCGCAAGTCATTGAATGCATTGTAATTATTGTTAATTAGCTAGAAAATCATCAAACTTACAGAAGTGTGTGTGTGTGGAGCCTTGTGTACATGTACCTTTCAATCAGTTGTGTCTTCATCAACTCTTAGAAAATCTAAACCTGAATCCCATTGCTTTCTACATATTCCTGTATCTTCTCCGTCAAATACTTACTCAATTTTTCCCTTTAAAGTAAAATATTTGTCTTAATCAACTCTCGTGGAAAATCATTCCATGTCCCTTGATAAAGAAATGAACAACCTCTCTCCTCACTCCTAATTTCCAATTAATGATAATAGAATCAATGATTTTTCCTATCACAGAATATAGCTTTTTTCTTAAAACCCTTCATAATTTTAATCTCTATTAAATCTTCTCACTGATCTTCTGGCATTTTCCTATTCGCTTTTCTCATAATTACTACATGGAACTCATAATTCTAGTGAATCTGCAATTCAATATTCATTCTATAAATCATAATCGAACAAAGATACATATTTTTATAATTAGTAACAGTCAAGATAACTGTTAATCTTTACCTGTTTCTCATACTCCTTGAGTAGTTTGGAGGTCAAGTGTGTTGCTGCACTCAACTCATTCTGCAAGAGAAAACTCAGGTCAAATTAGGTTTCTGGTTTTCCCCCCCTTGTTCTTGAAAAAAAAATCATATCTTTGGTTGGGTGTAGTGTTGCAAGGACAGGCATCTTTTGATATCTAGTTTTCCAATACATTTTTCAGTCAATGCTTTCCCCCATCCTCCACTCATTCTCTACCAATGCAAGCACAGAAGCAAAAACAAACCCTAGTCTAAGTGGCACCAGTTTTATCTGACCATGTGGAACATCACAGTTGAGCCTAGTCAACATTTGATGCACATGCATCTTTTTCATTGCAACTTAAGCCAATTTTCTTACATGTCATCACCAAAACTAATGTAACACCTTAAACATTGTTCTGCCTGAGATCAGCTGGTTCAGCACAGATATAGTCGCAATCCAAGTTTCTATCAATCTATATAAATTAGTGCCCCTCTAAGTATTGTCTTTATTAACTACGTCATTGTAGAAGCTTCAAACTTAACAAGAAATCCAGTAAACAATAATTTTCACAATGCATTTCCTTTTCAGAGAAATCCAAATTCTCTTTACAGGTAATACATATTTGTAAGTACATAAAAACATAAGAAATAGGAGCAGGGGTAGGCCATCTAGCCCCTCGAGCCAGCCCCGCCATTCAATAAGATCACGGCTGATCTGAAGTGGATCAGTTCCACCTTCCCGCTTTCTCCCCATAACCCTTAATTCTCTTATCTATCAGAAACAATGGAATCTATCAGAAACAGTGGAGGTGTGGTGAAATTGTCTGTGATAATTTCACTACACCTTCATACTATCTCTTCCCCAGAAAATGTTAAGGGGCATCATCCAGGCATTGTCTCACAAAAAGTTCAGAACATGAACAAAACAACTTACATTCATGCGATGAAATTCAATGCAGCATACTAAGTGTTTAAAAAAGCTGCATTGTTTCAGCTGTTTTTTTTCCCCATCTCCACTACCCTGTTTAGAACCAAGGATCAAATTGTCCTTGTAACAAAACGGTGCTCATGGTTATTGCTGGATAGCAAAATGCGAAAATCCAAACAGTTTGTCAGATGAAAATTTGAGAGCCTCATGCTATGTTAATAAAAATGCTGGAGCTGCCAGAAAAGTTGGGTGGAACAAAGTACGGTATACGTGGCCAACCATTACATTATAATATTTGCTACAAAAGCTCTAGCTAATTTCTGCTTTTCAGTATGGCAAAGTATGTTCGGTAATCAACTGAAAATTTGGGATTAGTTTTGGGAGCAACTCCATCTCAGGGAATCTATCACTGCTCAGGTTTCACCAACCACTAATTGCAACATAAACTTTAAAGCTTTTTATTATTTTAAAATTCAATGTTAGTGTGCTAGTCCTCCAAGACAACTGCAATGCCTTTTGTGCCAACTGTAACCTAACATTTAAAATATTATTGGTATTTGAAGAGTCACAAGCAAATGCACTGCAAAATGCATTTAAATAAATTGGCACAATACTTTTTCGTGATTCTACCATGATGCAAAGCAAATGTATAATTATGTCCATTTATACTCCTCTGACACGATATGACTGTAGCATTAATACTGCTATGAAATTGACAATTGATTTTTAGAGCACACCTTCAACACAGAAATAGGTATTCAGCCCAAGATGTCAATGCCAACATTTGTGATTCACGTAAGCACCATCTCATAAACAAAATGCCTGAAATACTCAAGCCACATGAAACTTTTCCACAAGGAGAGGACTGGGAATCCAGAAAGCCAGGGTAATTCTTCTGGGGACTCAGGTTCAAATTCCATGGTGGCAGATGGTGAAAAATCAAATCTGGACTTCAAAATGTCTTGGAATCACCAGGAAACCATTGGCAATTGTCACAAAAACTCTTTGGTTCACTAATATGGCATCCTTACCGATCTGAGCTAGATATGACTCCAAACCCATAGCAACTTGCCCCACATTTAAAAAAAACCTCTTCGGTATTTCCAGCATTTTGTGTTTGTATTTCAAATTTCCATTTCACCTTCATGCTGGACATGTAAATAATTTCCAAATGGCATTAAACCTAAACCTACAAATGTATATTAAGTTGCATATACATGGAGCTCATAGCCCACCAGAATGTAGAAAAACTAGGCCATTTTTTTCTGTCATTAATAAAAACTTAAACCAATAGCATTAAAAATGCAAGTTACTGCCCTAAGCACGTTCTCAATGTTCATATTTTCACACCGTCAAGCAACAAATCACAACTTAGCTTTGCATGAACTGGTCGACTACTTTGCAGAACATCTTGATTCCGTCCACAAATATGACCTCTGTGTTTTTTATTGCTCATCATTTAATTCTTCCAACTTGTCCCCATTCCAACCTTGGCTTGCTACAACATTCCAATGAAACTCAATATTGACTCAGCATTCTTCAACCTTCTAAGCTCAGAGAGTTTCAGGTCATAACCTCCATTTTATTTGTGTATTTTTCTTCTAATTTCTTTCCTTAGCCCTTTACTTTGTATTCATTTGGTAGCTGTACAGCCATTCACACCACAGCTAAACAAATCTTTTGCTTCCTTATTTCACCCATTACTACTACTTTTGTATTGTATTATAAAGCTTTATGTCATTTAATCTCTCCTGCCTTCTAACCTTTCAGTGATCGTCTCCTCTAGTTCTTCTTCCGCTCTCCCTCATTTTAATTGCTTAAAGCCTGTTTAATCAGAACTGAGGAAAGTTAGAAGTGTGAGGTCACAGACCTAAGATTAACTCTGTTTTTCTCTCTACTCGACCAGCTGAATTTTTCCAGCATTTTCTGTTTTTACTTGTATCACGTTCATTGCCTACATTCAGCTCCTTACAAATCTGTTAATGTTGGTCGGAATTTTCCAGCCATTCACGCTGGTGGGATCTTCTGGTCCTGCTGACGGCACTCACTGGTTGCAGATTTCCTAGCGACAAGGGATGCATTTAATGGAAAACCCTGTTGACAACAGCAGGACCAGGAGATCCCACCATCAGCCAATGATGGGCCACCTCCACCTCTGCACTCAGTAGATTGCACAGAAAATCCCACTGCTTCGGCAATTAGATTCACTTGTGAACTTTCATCCAGTAATAAAATGTGTGCAAGTTAGAGTATTATGGCATCTCTAGTTCAAGTGGACTACAAACAATCATTTAGATATGTGTGTTTTGAGTATAGAAATTTAGAAGTTAGCCCTACATCTTCCTGCTTCTCTTGTGGCTCAGTGAGCCGCATCGACTGAGGTGATGTTATTAAGATTGCCAGTGTCAAATTAACTAATCAAAGCCAAAGTGGTGGTAGTGGCACTAGAATTCACTCTCCTGCCCCTGTTAAGAGGAAAAATCTGCCAGCGTGCAAGCATCATATGACTGTTTGAGTGGGTTCAGCTGTGATGTTTCCAGTCTTACTAACTTCTTCACATCCTTGTCAAGAATTCATAAACGAATATCAAATTTTGTGATTCATCTGCGCTGTGTCACAAATATGAGGCTGGATAACAAGTAGATGTAACAATTAAAAAAAAGCAAAGGGAAAAGAAAGGAAACTATAGAATCAGAATTGGGAAAGGGCAAAATGTTTGAGATATTTGTCTCTGAAAATCGTGATTGTAGAACAGAGCAATTTTACAGTAAGGAGTTGACACCTTCAAAATGAGAAGATATTTCTAACTGGTATATCCCAGTAATACAGTGCATAAAGGTGCATCATAGTACAGCTAAACAAAATGAAAAAAATGTCAGTATTTATTGATCATTCCTAATTGTCTTCAAAAGACAACGCCAATTATTGATGAGCCAAAATAATTCCAGTGGCTTCAATTTCTGTTATCAGGAAGAAAAGGATTAAATTTCTTATTTCTTGAACTAACTGTTAAATGGGTATTGTAGTTGTGCTAATTCCTGCCCACAAGTTATTACACGGAGTAGGAACTAGTTCCCCCACTTGAGTTTAAGAAATGCTGGAGACTCCCGCCGAACTGCTCTTGCTTCTCAAACTGAGATTAGATCATTTTTCACAGAACAAATTTAGATTCTGAGCTACACAGTGAATTTATTAACTGTTCCAACACTCTCTGTAAATCCTTCTCTAAACTTCTCTGCCTCTCCACCGTCCCACCTCCTTTAAGAACTTATATTAAGCCCATCTCTTGGGCCAAACTTTAGATTATCCTGCCTCATATTTCTTCCTTTAACTCAACATTCATTTTTTTTCCTCTGTGAAGCCATTTGGAATGTTTGTGCCATTAAAAAGGCATTAATTAAATGCAAATTATTGATGATGCAGTAGTACTAATATTATTAGTTATTCATATGTGTCCCTTCGTTACTAAATGCCTGAAAAGAAAATCAAACATTTCACCAAACTCATTTGCTACTGAGCAGTTCAGCATCCTTTTCTTTAGGGATTTAATGAGGAGCTCGTAGTCTGTTGTGTCACAAATATGAGGCTGAATAATGAGTAGACGTAACAACAACAAAAAAAGCAAAAGGAAAAAGAAAGGAAGCATACAATTGTAATCGTGCAAGAGTAAAATGTTCGAGATATTTGCCTCTGAAAATTGTGATTGTAAAGTGAAGCAACATTTTATTCCAAAGTATACATTTTGTTCTATGCTGAACTCCTGTAATCGATGATGTAATCTGATAACTTAGAACTATACCTGTGCATCATAAATCCGCTTCATGGCATTGTAAAGTTGGTTGGTATAACTTGAAATGGCAGCAGCATCTTCTTCAAACACTCCCAGGAGCGAACGTGTCTATGCAAAATTAAAAACAAAAGACAAGTTTGTCAAATGGATATATACTAGCTTTTCAGCTTTAATTCATGAACTCAATGTATCTCTATCACATCGGAACAGTACAAGTTATTTTGCTAAGACATACTCTACTATAGGAGATCATGCACGTATCTAGAGCAGGGCTATACCACAATTTATAGGTGAGAACCAGGATTGTAGTGATAACTACCGTTGGCTAATTCATCAACTCCAGGACTGGTTTAGTTCACATTCGTTCTGCAATCTGAAGGGAATGTTCCACTATCAGAGGTGCCATTTTCTGATATGGAGTTCACCTAGTGTCCCTGGAAAAAATATTCAAGATTCCATGGTTCTAGGCATGCAGACTATAATAACCAGTGGCTCCAGCGACTTGGAGTAGATGACACCAATGCTGAAAACAACCTACAATGACACTTGATAGCTTCATGTGTGGCACTTTGGGAGGATTGACTTTTTCAGCCATTAACAAAATTACACTATATAAATACACTCTATCTGAAATGGACTTGTTTACTGCAGGCTTGTTATCTTTTATAGATAGTAGGATACTGGAACTTCAAACTTACAACTACCGAACTGTTTCTAATATCTGTAAGTGTTGAATCATTATAGACCAACAATATCAAAAATGCATTTTGGCCTTCTGTTGGGCTTAGAGGTCAGAAAATGCTGCTGCAATGTACTAGTCATATTTACTGCTGGTAGTTTGATTTCAGTGTCTGAAGTTATCAGAAGTAGTCTTGTAGTATAATGGAAGATACATGAATCATAGTAACAAAAGAGGCACTTACATAAAGTGTTTCAGAACCTCAGGATGTTCAACCAATGATGCACCTTTGAAATATAGACAGCTATAATGGAGGCAACACAGCAGCCATTTTTTCAGATAACAATTCCCAGAAATAGCAATGGAATAATTAGCAGCTTTCTAATGTGACCTAGCTTCTGATTCTGTTGTGTTTACTGCCTTAGCATTAACTCTTGATGTCGTAGATGTTATTGTTGAAATGTACACATGGCCAGCATCAAAGATATAGATATGATCTTGTCTTCCAGTTGTGCCATTCCCCAGCCTCTCTAACAGCAACCAGCCACTCTCAAAACCCAGCTTAGTAACTAAACACCTCAAAAGAGCCCTCAACTCAACAAACAAAACTGGTGTTCTATATCCAACCCAGCAATTTAAATCCCTCAGTAAAACGACACTTCAATACTAAACCACCTCAATAAACCTCCAAACCAGCACTAACCTCCAACAGCCCCTCACCATAGAACTAAATCTCCCCCCAACACTACAGTACTAGATGCCCTAATATCTACCCCCATTCCCCGACTTCCAGCCATCCCTGCACTTAGGCGTTACATTAGATCCCGGCTACCCTACCTCATCAAGAAAAACCCAGCTTAAAAACTGCCACTGTCATAAATTGTAAAATGAAGTGGTATAATATGACTCAATTCTCTATAATGCAGAGGAGAAAACATTCTAAATCAATGTAAGATCTAATAACGTGAGACACAACTCAATTAAACACTTTGCAATGAAAGATTACAAATTCATGTTACAATTTTGTCAAGTCTGCATGAGACTGTAGACACTGCAAATTCTGCTGGTGCAGACAATTCTCTGTGCCTTACCTACATACTTTAACATGTACATACTACTATATCTGCAAACATGAAGAATGGTCCAAGGGAAGGCTTGTAACAGTATGCTAATTATTTTTTATGGTAAATGTAATGTCCACAGCTCAAACATTCAAATGACTATTAGAAAAATGTTGTAAATCAAGAAGCCAAAATATTTAATGAAGAATCAGAAAGTGGACTAATGGCCATTTTAAGTTGGTAAGTGTTGTAATCAGGCAAAATTCTGACAAGAGCTATTAATCTTCACCCCAAAACCCATTTTCAGGAACAAAAAAAAAGATAAAACTTTCATAACATTTTTCATCTTCTCCGATGCTGCAAAACAGTTTATAATCAATGGAGCACCTACAAATAGTAGCCAATGCAGGGAAACAGCAGCAATTTGTGGACAGCAGTCAGATAAGTGACTGGTCAATTGCGTGTCTTTTTTGTTTAGTATTCATTATATCATTGGATCTTTCATTAGGCTGTAGAGCTAGTCTCATTTGAAGATCTCAGTTGAAAGATGGAATGTACACAATACACCTGTCCCTCAGTACAGCAGTGAAGTATCACCCAACACTATGTACTCCCCTCGGGTGAGGTTTGATATCATATCTGAGAGAGCTACCGCTGGAGCCAATGTTAGCATTTAAATCAAAATTGATGCATTGTATTTACAAATCTGTGTAAAGAGTATGATATAAAACTGATCAGCTTGGATTAACCTTCCCACTACAGACAGATTGCCTTGCATATATATTAAAATATTGACGTAAATTCATACGTGTAATTGGTATAATATAAATGGACATATGGTTGTTGGGATCCATTAGTGTACAGCTGCTGAATCCCAAGTGTTTTAAAAAATAAAGTTTTTAATTAATATAGCAATCAAGGACAAGAATCGCAAAGATAAT
Organism: Sphyrna mokarran; assembly: GCA_024679065.1. Taxonomy (NCBI): domain Eukaryota; kingdom Metazoa; phylum Chordata; class Chondrichthyes; order Carcharhiniformes; family Carcharhinidae; genus Sphyrna; species Sphyrna mokarran. Next base: position 110,375,843 of record JAGIQG010000003.1, read on the forward strand.
TTGGCAACCAAGACATCCTATTACCTGACAAAACTTTGCTTTGCAGATTATAATAAGATATATCTGAGCACTGACACCAGTTTACCCTTAAACCTTAGTGAACAATGTGTTCTTTCCACCCTTTAAGCACTTGAGAAATCACATATGCAACAGATTAATAATGCACGTGCATCTGAACACTGGAAACTCTCAACATGTGCATATTAGGTAAGAAAAGGTAAAGAGCAGTTGTCTTGCACCCATAGTGAGCTTGTCCAGTGAATTACTGAGATTACAGATCAGACAAAATCCATGCTGATCGCTGATCAGTAGCGAACTAGTTAATCTCAGAGATTGTCAATGAGGGCACTATAATTGATTTCAATGTCCTAGGTTCAAGGAGGAAAGAAAATAGCTATCCAGCAGTCCTTGTGCACACATGAAATAAGACGAGAAATCAGAAAATACTCAGCCAGTCAGCACAGAAAGTTAACGTTTGATATATGGACACATTGTCAGAAATATGCACACATGGATGTTAGGTAAGGACAAGACATTCTCCAGTTGTGATACTCTCCCTCATCCTCTAACTTTAGAATGTGTTTTTTGGTATCCTATGTTTGCAGACTGTCATAAACTAAATGCACTTCCGTAAAATATCTAATATAGAACATAGAACATTACAGCGCAGAACAGGCCCTTCGGCCTTCGATGCTGCGCCGACCATTATAAAAAGCAATGACCCTCCAAACTAAACCATTTCCTTCTCTTCCATAAACTTATCAACTAACCTCTTAAACACCACCAAACTTGGCGCATCTACAACTGCCGCAGGCAGGGCATTCCACTCCCGAACCACCCTTTGGGTAAAGAAACTACCTCTGATATCCGTCCTATAACTATCACCCCTTAATTTAAAGCTGTGTCCCCTCGTGCTAGCTTTCTCCATCCTAGGAAAAAGGCTATCACTGTCCACCCTCTCTAAACCTCTAATCATCTTATATGCTTCAATAAGATCCCCTCTTAGCCGCCTCCTTTCTAACGAAAACAACCTCAAATCCTTCAACCTCTCTTCATAGGACCTGCCCTCCATACCAGGCAAATCCTGGTAAACCTCCTCTGTACCCTCTCCAATGCCTCCACATCTTTCTTATAATGTGGGGACCAGAACTGCACACAATACTCCAATTGCGGCCGCACTAGAGTTTTGTACAGTTGCAACATGACGTTGCGGCTCCGAAATTCAATCCCCCTACCAATAAAAGCTAAGACTTCGTATGCCTTCTTAACAACCTTATCGACTTGATTGCCAACTTTCAGGGATCTATGCACATATACACCAAGATCCTCTGTTCATCAACACTATTAAGAGTTCTACCATTAGCCCTATACTCTACACATTTGTTATTCCTGCCAAAGTGAATTACCTCACACTTTTCCACATTAAACCCCATTTGCCACCTCTCGGCCCAGCTCTGCAACTTGTCCAAGTCTCTCTGCAAACTATAACACCCCTCTTCACTATCTACCACTCCACCGACTTTAGTGTCATCTGTAAATTTACTAATCCATCCTTCAATACCCTCATCCAGATCATTTATAAAAATTACAAACAGCAGGGGCCCCAAAACCGACCCCTGAGGTACACCACTTGTCACCGAACTCCACGATGAATATCTCCCATCAACCACCACCCTCTGTCTTCTATCTGCTAGCCAATTCCTAATCCAATTAGCTAAATCACCCTCAATCCCTTACATCTGCATTTTCTGCAGAAGCCTTCCATGGGCCACCTTATCGAACGCCTTACTAAAGTCCATATATACCACATCAACTGCCTTACCCCCATACACCTCTTTGGTCACTTTTTCAAAAAACTCAATAAGGTTAGTAAGGCACGACCTACCCTTCACAAAACCATGCTGACTATCCCCAATCAATTCATTTCTCTCTAAATAACTATAAATCCTATCCCTAATAATTCTCTCCAATACTTTGCCCACAACAGAAGTAAGACTCACTGGCTATAATTCCCTGGAAAGTCTCTCTTCCCCTTCTTGAACAATGGGACCACATTCGCTATCCTCCAGTCTTCCGGCACTATACCCGTAACCAACGACGACCTGAAGATCAGAACCAGAGGCTCTGCAATCGCCTCTCTTGCCTCCCAGAGAATCCTAGGGTAAATCCCGTCCGGCCCAGGGGACTTATCCAACTTCTAACCCTCAAAAATATCTAGCACATCCTCCCTATCTACTTCAATACTTTCCAGTTTGCAACCCTGTACCTCAGTGTTCTCCACAACTACATTTACATCTCCCTGCGTGAATACCGAAGAGAAATATTTATTCAGAGCCTCTCCAATCTCTTCAGGCTCCACGCACAACTTCCCACTGCTGTCCCTAATCTAATGACTGGCCCTAATCTTGCCCTAACCAATCTTCTACTCTTAACATATCTAAAGAAAGCTTTAGGATTCTCCTTAATCCTATCAGCCAAAGTCTTCTCGTGTCCCCTCTTAGCTCTCCTCAACTCACTCTTTAGTTCCCTCTTGGCTAATCTATAGCTATCCATTGCACTAACCGAGCCTTCAAGCCTCATCCTGACATAAGCCTCCTTTTTCCTTTTCACCAGCGAATCAACTTTTTTTGTACACCAAGGTTCCCTTACTCGACCATTTCCTCCTCGCCTGACAGAGACATACTTATCAAGGACTCGCAGCAGCTGCTCCTTGAATAAGCTCCACATTCCAGATGTTCCCAGTCCCTGTAGTTTCCTAGTCCAATCTATGCACCCTAATTCTCTCCTGATGGCCTCATAATTACCCTTCCCCCAGCTATAACTACTGCCCCCAGCTTCATGCCTATCCCTAACCATCACTAAGGTGAACGTAACCGAATTGTGGTCACTATCACCAAAATGTTCACTAACTTCCAAGCCTAACACCTGGTCTGGCTCATTGCCCAGCACCAAATCCAACGTAGCCTCGCCTCTAGTTGGCCTATCTACATACTGAGTCAAAAAACCTTCCTGCACACTTGGTATGAAAACTGACCCCTCTAACGAGCTAGAGCTATAGCTATTCCAATCAATATTAGTAAAGTTAAAGTTAAAGTTAAATATGGACTAGGAATAAACAAAGTAAGAGGTTATAAAAATGTACATCCAGAAATATCCTTATTCAATATGTCTTTAACACAATGAGGAATGAACTAGTACTGAATCAAATTCTGGAGAATGAAGAAGGGTATACAAACTGTGTCGAATTGGAAGAACCTCAAGGTAATAGTGATCATAATATAATTAGATTTGAAGCACTTATGGATAAGAACATAGAGAAAAATCAAAGGTGAAAATAAAAGCCGTAAAAAAACAAATTTGTGATTTAAGAAGGGATCTAGTAAATGTGGATTGAAAAAAATAATTGGCCAGGTAACTAAGCAATGATACAACTTCAAGACAAAGATATTTTGGATGCAAATCAAATACTTCATGACCTGGCATATCATAAAATTATAGGTTCCTAATTGACAAGACAAAAGTAAAAATGGAAAAAGATGTTTATGACAATAATTATGCACATTAGAAAACCCAGGCAGACTGCAAGGGGAAACTGAAAAGGAAGCTGGCAGGGCAAAGAGACAGTGAGAGAGGTAATGGAAAAGGTAAAATTAAAACAAGTGCAAAAAAACAGCAAGGCCAATTAGTAGCTAAAAGCAAAACAATCCTGAAGAAGCAGAGATCATGGCTGACTGACTGAACAAGTACATTGCTTCTGTCTTTACAAAATGAAAAAGTAAATGTTGCAGTGGAGGTGTGGGAAGTGAAGATCTAGGAAAGGATAAAATAAATAAAGTAGGTCATAAAATCATGGAGGCTTGCAGCATTTCAACCCAATTTGTCCATGCTGTCCAGATTTTACCATTAAACTAGCACCGAGTATCTGTATTTGGTCCATATCGCTGTATACTAATCTTGCCCACGTAACCAATCTACATACTTTGCAGAAGACAAAACTGTACCTGCCTCTACTACCACCTCTGGCAGCTTGTTCCAGACACTCACCATCTTATGTGTAAAAACAATTGCTCCTCTGGACACTCATGTTTCTCCCCTATTGCCTTAAACTTATGCCTACTAGTTTTAGACTCCCCTACCTTTGGGAAAAGATGTTGACTGTCTACTTAACTATGTCCCTCATTATTGTATAGACCTCTGTAAAATCACCCCTAAGCCTCCTACACTTCATGGAAAAATGTCCCAGTCCATCCAACCTCTCCTTATAAATCAAGCCATCAAATCCTCGTAGTATCCTAGTAAATCTTTTCTGCATACTTTCTAGTTTAATAATATCCTTTCTATATTAAGGTGACAGACCTGTACACAGCATTCTAAGCATGGCCTTACCAATGCCTTATACAACTTCAACAAGATGTCCCAACTCCTGTACTCAATGTTTTGACCAATCAAGCCAAAAATACTGAATGCCTTTTTCACCACTCTGTCCACCTGTGACTCCAATTTGAAGGAGCTATGAACCAGTACCCCTAGATCTCTTGTCCTATAACTCTCCCCAGTGCCTTACCATTAACTAACTAAGTCCTGTCCTGGTCTGATTTACCTCGCATTTATCTAAATTTAACTCCAGCTGCCATTCATCAGCCCACTGGCCCAATTGATCAAGATCCCCTTGCAATCTCGATAACTTTGTTCACTATACACAATGGCACCAATTTTGGCGTAACCTGCAAATTTACTCATCATGCCTCCCATAATTCTCATCTAAATCATTAATGTACATTATAAATAATATTGGGCCCAGCACCAATCCAACAGACACCAGCTGGTCACAAGCTCCAGTGTGAAAAAATCTTGTTCGACATGTCTTGCAACTCTATTACTCTGTATTCAGTTGCCTGGGTCAGCTCCATAGCTTATTCTAAAGTGATTTGGGTCTCAGTCAGTAATTTCATTTGTATAATTAGACTAACCCTTAACATTTTTCCTAATGCTGGGCTGAATTTGCACTGTTCTGCCAACTCCTGAATCTTGCCACAGGGCATGAGACTGAATCCCCTGGCTCTCAGATTGCCAGATGAAATTTCTGTCTCAGGGACAAGGGTTAAAATGAGTTTTGACTAGTTCCAGTATCTGGTCATCAAAAGACTTTGCAGGTGATTCTTCCAATCTGCTGCATTAATTTATTAACGCAGCAGGCTGGGAGACTTCGGCTACGAAACACTCAGACATTGCATAAAATTAACAAGTCACACAGTCCACACGAAATGCATCCTACATTGCCAAGGAAGTTAATGATGAAGGTAGAAGACGCTCCAATCCCAATCTTTCTCCAGTTATGGGAATGATGTCAAAGTACTGCAAATATTACATTACTGTTCAAACAAGTGAAGAATAAGTCTGATTAACTACAGACCAATAAATAAAATATCAATGGTAGGAAAACTATTAGAAACCATTGTCAAGGACAAAGTTAATTCTCAATTGGAGAAATGCAAGTTAATTAAAGGCAACAAATACAAATCTGTTAAAGGACAAATTGTGTCTAACAAGTGTGATTGAGTTTTTTGATGTAACAAAGGATTGAAAGTAGTACAGCAAACATTGTTTATTGGGACTTTGAAAAAGGCTCTTAATTGCTTTTATTTTCTTGTTTTATTAGGAATAAAAGGACTAAACTGGTGCTGGTTACTTGGGTACATAATCAGCAAATGCTGTTTCTGGTTAGAGGTATGCAATAGGATTCCCCAGATTTGTTAGTAGGACTTCTTGTTTTCCTTTTATATAAAAATAAACTGGACAACGATATAGGTTGTACAATTTCTAAGTCTGCAGGTGATACAAGACTTAGCAACACGAAGGAGGACAATAGGCACGATATGAACAAACCAGTGAAATGAGCAGACGCAGTAGTTGCAACTTAATTTAAATAAATGCAAAGCAATGGGAGAACTGAAACTATTTTGAAGGCAGAGTGACCTGGGTTGTATCTTCACAAATCCTGAAGCTGGCAAGACAAGTTGAGAAAAAAGTAAAAAAAACATAATGGATATCTTGCTTGGTACATTGGATCATTTAATTTAAAAAGGTAAACCTTTAAAGTAACAGTTTATTTATTAGTCACAAGTAAGGCTTACATTAACACTGCAGTGAACTGTGAAATTCCCCTAGTTGCCACAGTCTGGCACCTGTTTGGGTCAATGCACCTAACCAGCACATCTTTCATAATGTGGGAGGAAACCGGAGTACCTGGAGAAAACTCACACAGGCACAAGGAGAGCGTGCAAACTCCACACAGGCAGTGACGCAAGGTAGGAATCGAACAATCTAAGTACACACTTTCGAGACAATGTCATGGTCTTGCAAAGAGTACAGAGGATGTTTCTTGAGAAGACAGAAAGAATGAGGACTCCAGATACATGGAGCAAACAGAAAAGGCTGGGAATCGTCTCCACAGGACAAAGAATGTTAAGAGGAATCTAGCTGAATATTCAAAACCAACAGATTTTGGTAGAGGAAATTGGGAGAAACTGTTTTTTCTGGCAAGCAGATCAATTACCAGAGCACAGATTTTAAAATAGTAAAAGATTTAGAGGGAAATGAAGAGAAATTATTTCCGAGGGCTGTTTATTTAAGGGGGAGGTAGACAACCACAAAAGGGAAAATTGTCATGTTAAGATTTAGATGAGAAAAGATGAGAGCAGTCTTGAATGAAGCATAAACACCAGCATGGGATGGTTGGACTAAATGTGCTGTCTTTTCTATTTAATCTGGAGCACACTACTTAAAAGCCTGGTGGAATCTGATTCAGTAACAAGTCTCATAGGTTAAAGTCCAACAGGTTTATTTGTAGTAAAATTCACTAGCTTTTGGGATGTTGCCCCTTTATCAGGTGAATGGGAGTTCTATTCACCCACTCACCTGACGAAGGGACAGCACTCCAAAAGCTAGTAGATTTTGCTACCAAATAACCCATTGGACTTTAACTTGGTTTTGAGAGACTTTTTACTGTGTTTACTCCAGTCTAATGCCAGCATCTCCACATCAGAATCAGATTCCACAGGAACTTTTCAAAACACAACTGGTCTTGCATTTGAAAGGAACTAATTTACATGGTTATAGGAAGAAAGCTGAGGCTAAATTAGGCAGCTCTTTCAAAGAACTAACACAGGTATGACAGGCTAAACAGCCTCCTTCTGTGTTTGATTCTATACTGCTCATGTATACTCAACATGTGAGCAATGAGAAATCCACATGAGAGAAAACTAAGAATTTGAAAAAATATAGTAATATTTTATGATAATTCAAAAGAAGATTAAGCAAATATACTACTCCATTGTTTATGTACATGAATTGTTTGGCTGCAAACTGAAATCAACCCAGAGCAAAAATATATGGTTCCACTATTGCTTAATACAGAAAGACAAGTACACGTTTAAAAAGTACAATCAATTACCTCAGGGTAGCCTGAAGGGCTTTGGAGCCAATAAAATACACACTGTTGCAATGTGCACGATCCCACAAACTGCAATGAGATTTATGATCAGATAATCTGTCTTTGGGGTGAGGACAGTTAAGGATTAAATATTGGGTAGAAGTAGGACACCTTTCTCTCCAGCACTGTGACATCCATCTGAGAGCAGGCAGGACTTTGTTTTAATGTTTGTTATGTGAAAGACTGGCGTGGCAGTCTAGAGTGGGGACTTGAGTCTTCTGACTCAGAGAGGAGTGCCATCACTGAGCTACGGCTATCACTGAACTTTATAACCTGCTGATGTCCCTTTGCAGCGTATTAGACAGGTAAAAGGCTACTGTCTACAAGTAGTTCAGGTCATCGGGGCTTCAGATTTACTATTTAATCAGAGAATTCTTCAGTGCAGAAGGAGGCTATTCGGTCCATCAAGTCTGCACTGACCGCAACCTCACCCAGGCCCTATCCCCATAACTTTACCCTAGCTTAAGTCCCCCTGGCACTGAAGGGCAATTTGGAATGGCCAATCCACCTCACATCTTCAAGGCATAAACCGGCCCCCAGGCAGCACTGGTGTTTGTCCCCGTTAATCACAGTCAGATTTCACCTCAGATATTAACGCAGCAATTATTTCACACGGTTGATCCCTCCCACCCCCGCTCGGTGTGTTGCGATTTACATGCAGGGACGCTTCATAAGACTGTCGGGGAAAGCGCGCCAGCGATCCACCTGGGCCCGGAGCCCCCGTACCTGCGGGCTGTCTTCCAGCGTCTCCTCGATGGGTAGTTTTTCCATCCCCGGCATTGCTGCGGCCTCGGCACTAAATCAGCTGCATCAACCGCCGTTGCCCGCTCCCAACCCACGAAGCCGCGCCGCTGCGTCACCGGCGCGTGCCAGCCCGCCCACCCGCGGAAGTCCCACCCCCTGCAGCTCCGACCTCCCATTAGCTGCTTGCGCTGTCACTCAAATCCAACATTCCAGGGTGGGTATGACTCCAGGGTGGGAGTTGGTCCTGGAACATAGCAGCCGAAGGAGGCAAATTTAGTCTCGTAAGTTTATCGATTTGTAGTGTCACAAGTAGGCTTATATTAATGAAGTTACTGTGAAAATACACCCCTCCTTTACTGGCCACACTCTGGCACCTGTTTGGGCACAGTAAAAAGTCTCACAACACCAGGTTAAAGTCCAACAGATTTATTAGGTAGCGCAAGCTTTCGGAGTGTTACTGCACTGATTTGAGTATTTAGCGTGGCCAATGCAACCTAACCAGCACATAACGTCTTTCAGACTGTGGAAGGAAACTGGATCACCTGTAGAAAGCCACATGCAGACACGGATAGAAGTTATGGGTAGCACAGTGGTTAGCACTACTGCTTCACACCTTCAGGGACCTGGGTTTGATTCCTGGCTTGAATCACTGTTTGTGTGGAATTTGCACATTCTCCTCATGTCTGCATGGGTTTCTTCTGGATGCTCAGGTTTCCTCTCAAAGTTCAAAAATGTGCAGGTTAGGTTGATTGGCCGTGCTAAAATTGCCCCTTAGTGTCCTGAGATGCATAGGTTAGAGGGATTAGCTGGTAAATATTTGGGGGTAATGCCTGGGTGGCTTGTGGTCGGTATAGACTCAATGGGCAAAGTGGCCTCTTTCTATGCTGTAGAGTTTCTATGATTCTATGATTTCTATGAGAATATGCACAGACAGCCAAGCTGGGAATCAAAACAAAGCTCCTTCCTTTCAGTGTGTGTCACTGTCACAAACCTTTACACAACTTCAGCCCCATATGACTCCATCCTCTGACCTCATCACGGTTGGTGTAATTGGAAAAAGCTCAACACCTTTAGCATTTTGGTGTGAGCGCTGCAACACCTGACAATGCAGAGCTAGCGCAGCACTGCCAAAATCGCATCTGTCTGTTGGAGCAATGATTTATATGGCTGATTGGAACAAGGAGAGTTCCTACAAGTGTGCCTCCCCCTCCAACTCTGTCTTTTGTTTATTGTTCATGATATGTCAACATCAGGCCCATTTATTGCCTACCTGTGAGACAGTAGTGTTAACCACTGTACCATCTGTAATTCAGACAAAAGTAGGCAAATTTGACCCTTCAAGCTTGCCCCACTATGCAACCAGATCATGGTTGATCTGTCCCTGGTCTCAAATTCAGCTTCCAGCTTTCCCTTTTTTTATAAGAAATATGTCTGTCTCCCTCTTGAATCCATTCAATGATTCAGACTCCATTGCACTATGGACAGCGGGTTCCACAAATTCATCACCCTCTATGATAAGTAGTTCCTCCTCACCTCAGTTTTAAATCTACTGCCTCTCAGCTGAAATCTGTGATCTCTTGTTTGAGATTGCCCCATAAGAGGAAACATTTGGTCTACAGACTCCAAATATTAGCACTATTTTCTCTCCACAGATGCTATTCAGACCTGTTGATGTTTTCCAACATTTTCTTGTAAGGATTTTTATTTGGGTTGGTCCTGTGGGGTTGAAATGGAGATGAGGTTATTTGTGCTCCTTCCTTTCAGTGTGTGTCACTGTCACAAATCTGTACACAACTTCAGCCCCATATGAGTTCATTCTCTGATCTCCCCACCATTGGTGTAATTGGACAGAGCTCACACATCATTAGCATTTTGGTATGAGCACTGTGACTTCTGACAGTGCTGAGCTAGTGCAGCACTGCCAAGACCCCATCTGTCTGTTGCAGCAATGATTTATATGGCTGTTTGGAGCAAGAAAAGTTCCTACAAGTGTGTATCCCTCTCCAACCCTGTCTTTTGTTTATTGTTCATGATATGTCAATATCAGGCTGGCATTTATTGCCCACCTTGAGAAGTGATGGTGAATTACCTTCTTAAACTACTGTAGTCCCATATAGTGTTAGATAAGGAGCTTTGGAAGTTATCTTTTGCAAAAGACTGACATTGACAAGCAACTACAACATCACCTGCAATCTATTGGTGCAGTCTTTGGCCACATGAGGAAATGTGTTTGACATCAACTCCTGACAGACATTGCCTTAACCAATGGAGTGCGTATAGAAAGGATCCCAGTATCTTGAGACCTACTTACTACAAAATGAAGCAGAAAAATTGAGAGTGGCAAAAAGAACATGCCATGATCCAAAGTGGTAATATACAACCAGACATCCCACATGGCGATATCTCTGTCATAAAATCTGCAGATCTTGAATTCAGCCTCATTAGCCATCTTTAGACATGGAAGGCAATCATCCTCACCAGCAAGGGATAGGCAATAACATAAAAGATAAAGAAGATTTTGACCTAGCAACACTGAAGAGAAAAAACCTTTTCATCCAGAGGGTGGTGTGAATCTCTGCCTGAAAGTATGGTAGAAATGGGAATCCCCGAAACATTTAAGAAGCATTTAAATAAGCACATGAAATGCCACAGCATACAAGGCTACAGACCAAGTGCTGGAAAATAGCATTAGAACAGATAGGTGCTGGGTGGCCAGCAGAGATATAAAGAACAAACAAAGAAGATGGGACTCTGACTCCATGAAGGAACAGTGATCTAGCTCCAAGTCCTGCTGCTCTTGTCCTTCTAGGTGGTAGAGCAGGGTTTCCAAACTGTGGGTCATGAATCCAGCTGAGGTCATAGAAACAACAAATGAGATTGCAAGCACCCTCTGCTCCATGACTGTGTCCATCACTGAAGCATAGGTAGCATCTTGCCCTATTTGCCTTTTGTTTACACTTTCAATTCCATGGCTTCTTGCCGTTGGCTGCATCACTGAGTGTTCATTCATCTTGGACTATGTAGAGCTCGGCTGAAACATCAGTGGCCAATAACTGTCACATATTATGTTCCTGTTCCAAAGCATTCCATGTTCCTCATAGAGCCCTGCCCTGACCAGGAACCTGATGCTGACATCTCCAATGCTTAGCTGTAGTGCAAACCAGATCCTATCACTCTGGTGCTGCGAACTGATTGGGCTCCAACATCAACTGCCTCAAGACACTCAACCTGCACTTCTGCTATTTCCTGTTTAATGGTCATAAGCTGGAATAGCTGAGATGAACTAGTGGACCAGTGAGTACATAAATAATATTTTCACTAAAATTTTTATTCTCTCATGTTATGAGTTCATCCCATCCCTAATTGCCTTGGAAAAGGTGGTGGCGAACCATCTTTTTGAAGCACTGCAGTCCATATGATGCAGGTATACTCACAGTGCTGCCCAGAAGTAAGTTCCAGGATTTTGATCCAATGATAGTGAAGGAACAGCAATATTGCAAAATCAGGATGTTGGGTAGCTTGGAGGGAACTTGCAGGTAGTTCTGTTCCCATGTGTATACTGCCCTTATCCTTCTAGGTGGTAGAAGTCATAAGTTTGGAATGTGCTCTCTGTCAAAGGAGCCTTGGTGAGTTGTTACATGCACCTTGACTTGCATCTTATAGATGATGGACAAGCCTGGGGGAATCAAGAAGCGAGTTAGTCTCCACAAAATTGCTAGCCTCTGACCTGCTGTTGTAGCTATGGTATCTATGTGGCTAACCTGGTTTAGTTTCCTAGTCAATGATAAACCCAGGATGTTGATAGTACCTATAAATTATTGAAAGTACTTATAAATGTAAAACTTTGTGTTTTGAATTATATATTTGCTGTATAACAAGCAAACTTTAATAATTATACTGAAAGTTGCAATGCTGCTTTATTTTGCTGTTTAGTTTTTGTTGTTATCTGGGGTTGTGTTCATTTTTAATTCTTGAGATAGGGTATATTGGAAAAATAGTTTGCAAAGTAGGGAACACTGTTTTGGGAAGTGTTGTTGATTAAACCTTGGTGAGTGTTATAGATGCTGTGTTGACTATATTGATTCTAGTCACAAACACAGAGCATGTCCACACAGTGCTAAGTTTGTATGAAATGCTGATGATTGGCAAGTATGACTTGAATCCTATCTGATAGCTTTCATCTGCAGCTTGCAAAAGAAAACTAATGCAATGATGTTCGTTGTGACGTGAGAACATAAGATTATAGTTTATACTTAAGCTTGAAGAGACATCAATCTTTTTGGGAAATCTGGGCAATCGATCAAAACTGAAAAGAGCAAAGAAGATAAGATAAAAATGAAAGTAGCATCAAACTTGAAATTTTAAAAGAAAAAAAGTGCTGAAGGAAGTCGGGTTTCCTAAATTTCACATATGTGTCTCGTGATGCCAACAACCAGAATGTATGCAGAAGAAATATCTTTGGAAAATTCTATATTTATAATTAAAAAGAAACAACATAGATTTATTTCTGTCCATGTGATACTAAAGGAACTTTTCCCAAATATAAATGTGAGCAAACCCCATGTGTTTGAATCTCTAACATCAAATGATCTGGTGGATAAATGCACTCATGAGAAACAATGAAGGTGTCCCAAGTATAATCTCAGCTAGGAAAATAGTTGGAATGGGGATGGGGAGGAACAATGGTGCCTTCACATCATAGGCTGAAGGAAATAAAGACTAGGCTATGAACTTTGAATAATATCAAATACTGTGTAGTGCAGATGTATGCTTATACGTACATTCACCTACTGATGATATGGCTGAGTCAGGACAATGTGCTTCAGGACTGAATTTATTTTTAATTATTTATTTGAGTGATGAGGGCTTCACTGGCAAAGTTAGCATTCATTGCCCATCCCTAACTGTTTGTGAAGCTGATGGTGAATTGCCTTCTTGAACAGCTACGGTCTATGTGATATGGATACACACCCACAATGCTGTTTAATGAAGGAGTTCCAGGATTTTGATCCAACAACAGTGAAGGAGTGGCGATATATTTCCAAGTCAGGTTGCTGTGTGGTTTGGAGGGGTATTTCCAGGTGGTGGTCTTCCCATGAATCTGCTGCCCTTGCCCTTCTAGATGGTAGAGGCTTGCATTTGGAAGGTGCTCTCAGAGGAGCCATAGTAAGTTTCTGCAGTGCATCTTGTGTCTTAAAGTATTCACCATCTTCCAAACAACTATGACCAACCATAACCCACTATTCCAATGGTCTCCTAACCAGCCTCATATTTTTTCCATCTTACATAATCTAATGCTCTAGCTGTAGACTAATTTCATTCATCAACCCTGTGCTCATAGGCTTACGTTGTGCACCAATACCTTAATTTCTCTCTATGCTCCTCCCATTCATGTCCACCCATGGTCTTGCCCAACCAACTCTGTAATCTCCTTAATCCTTGCAGCCATCTGAAAATGGCATTCCTCCAACTCTGGCGTCTTGTGTGTTAGATAATTCTTTCACCCCACCAATGGTGAATGTGCAATTAAAGCTTTGGCATTCTCTAACTAAAACCTCTGCCTCATTCTCCCATACATATGGTTATTTAGGCTAGGCTTTGATTATCAGTCCTACTATGCCCTCCTTTGGTATGGTATAAATTTTGTCTATGTTGCTGTGAAGCACCTCAGATATTTCACTACATTAAAATAACTATATGCAATAAAACTGGTGTATTTGCAGCATTTTGGATCCAATAAGAAAAAGACTTACACTAATTATACCTTTTATGACCACAGCACATTCCAAAGTGTTTTATAGCTAATGTAGTATATTTTTAAAGTGTCGTCACTGTTGACATGGTAGCCAATTTGCATGTAGCAACCTGATAATGAGCAGATAATCTATTTTTATGAAGTTGATTGAAGGATAAATTTTGACCCAGACACTAGGCACAACTCCTAGCTCTTTGAAATACTGCCATTTTCACATGATAGGGTACCAATTTAACATCTCATCCAAAAGATGAGAGCGCAGCATTCCCTCAGTACTCAGCTAAGACGTATGTGCTCAAGTTCTGGAATGGGACTTGAACTTCCCGTCCATTCACAACCTTAGAGGTAAGAGTGCTACCAACTGAGCCTTGATTATGGTGAATTCTGTAGTCAAACAATTGTAGCAATCATACATGTGGTTTAAAATAGTCATCGATGCTAGGAGCATTTCAAGTGTTTTTTCTACAAGTTTGAGATTCTTTTGACATTGGTTAACCTGAGGCATTTTCTCATTAAAAGCACTACATAATGAATAGGAACCTGGGTTTATTGCTTTTCTCATTTAATAACCAGATATAACCATGCAGATGCCCACGTTATGATGCATTAACTCCACCGCAATTCTTGATCTTAGTGCCCTGGAACTCCAAAGGTTATGCTTTAACATGCCAGAGCATGTATCAAAATGTATCAAAAAATGGGTGGCATAGTGTTTAGCACCGTTGCCTCACATTGGCAGGAACCCAGGTTCGATTCCTGGCTTGTGTGAACTATTGCACATTCTTCCCATGTCTGCGTGGGTTTTCTCCAGGTGCTCTGGTTTCATCCTACAGTCCAAAGATGTAGAGGGACTAGCTAGGATAAATGCATGGGATTTTGGGGATAGGGCCTCGGTGGGATTGTGGTCAGTGCAAACTCAATGGGCTGAATGGCCTCTTTCTGCACTGTAGGGATTCAATGATTCGAGTTTTGTTTAGGCTTGGAAAGAGACAAGTGATAGTTGGAATGTAATCTTGAGAAGTATGCGGTGATAACTTTGGAAGGAGAAATTTGACAAAAAATTATTCAATGAATGGTGGGATACAAGGAAGTTCTGTGGATCAAAGGGACCTTGGTGTGTTTGCCCATAAATTTCTGAAGGCGGAAGGGCATGTTGGTGGGGTGATGAAAAAGACATACTGGACACTTTATCAATTGAGGCATAGATTAGAAAAGCAAGGAAGTCAT
Source organism: Sphyrna mokarran (assembly GCA_024679065.1). Classification (NCBI taxonomy): domain Eukaryota; kingdom Metazoa; phylum Chordata; class Chondrichthyes; order Carcharhiniformes; family Carcharhinidae; genus Sphyrna; species Sphyrna mokarran. The sequence continues at coordinate 110,391,061 of JAGIQG010000003.1, forward strand.
GTTGAACTTGCATAGAACTTTGGTGAAGTCACAGCTGGAATACTGTGTGCAGTTCTGGTCACCACATTATCGGAGGGATGTGATTGAACTGGGGGGAGTTGCAGAGGAAATTCACCAGGATGCTGTCTGGAATGGAAAATTTAAATTAAATTTAAATTATGAAGAGGTTACATAGTTTGGGTTGTTTTCGTTGGAGCAGAAAAGACTGAGGAGTGACATGATCGAGCTGTACAAGATTATGAGAGACATCGAGGGCCGAAGGGCCTGTTCTGCGCTGTAATGTTCTATGGACAGAATGGATAAGGAGCACCTGTTGCCCTTAGTTGAAAGGTCAGTCACAAGAGGACATAGGTTCAAGATAAGGGGCAGGAGGTTTAGGGGAGAATGTGAGGAAAAGCTTTTGCCCACAGGATGAACACTTGGCACATTATAATATTTCAAGACTAGTGGCCAAGTGCTGGCAGATGGGATTAGATGGGAGTTCAGGTGTTTCTAATGTGTCAATGTGGATTTGCTGGGCTGAAGGGCCTCTTCTGTGCTGTATGGTTCTATGATTCTATGAATAATTTGCACATTTTTTGCTTGTGTTTATGATTTAAGTGATGTAGACTTAAAGTACTGTTCCACTCGGCAGGTTCTTGTTGGGCTCATTGTAAGATGGGAAGGATTGGTCAACCTTACTTCCAAGGATGGCGTTTAGAGACCATTTGATTGTAGCGCTGAACTTTCAACCCTGCGTTGAACTCCACCACAAATGACTGCGCTGTGAACAAACAGGCTTCATTATGTACATTTGCAGTTAACTCGATCAGTGGAGAGAAATGAAAATGATTAAATTTAACCACATGTAGGGTGTAAGAGATTCAAGGGTAGCTAATGTAAAGCTGCTATTCAAAATTGGAGGTAGAGAGAAAACAGGAAACTATAGAGCAGTGAGCCCAGTGTCAGTACTGGCAAAGTTGCTGGAGCTTATTGATGAAGATGTCATAAATTGGCATTTGGAAGACAGTAGTATAATCAGATTCTGGATTTACAAAAGGGAACTCATGCGTGATGAATCTACTGAAATTTTTTGAGGCTATAATTAGTGGAGTTGATGGAGGACAACCAGTGGATGTGGTTTATTTAGAGTTTCAGAAGGCTTTTGACAAGGTCTCATATAACAAACTATTATGTAAAGTTAAAACACATGGATTTGCAGATAATGTCTGGAGATGGATATACAGCTGGTTAGCAAATAGGAAGCAAAGAGTTGGCATAAATAGATCTTTTTCTGAGTAACAGTGATAGTAGGGTTCCACGGGGATCTGTTAGGACCCTAACTGTTCACATTATACATTAATGATTTGGAAGAGGAAGCTGATTGCATTATCTCCAAATTTGCAGATGATACAAATTTGGGTGAGAGGGTGAGCTGTGAGGAGGATGCAGAGATGCTTCAGTGTGATTTGGACAGGCTGAGTGTGGACATGGCAGATGCAGTATAATGTGGATAAATGTGAAGATATCTACATATTGGTAGTGATAATAGGACAACAGATTATTATTTGAATGTGTGTAAATTGAGAGAAGTGGATACTCAATGAGACATTGGAGTCTTTGTGTATCAGTCACTGAAAGCACAGGTACAGCAGGCACAAAAGAAACCAAATGGTACATTGGCCTTCAGAGCATCAGGATTTGAGTATAGGAATGTGGATGTTTTGTTGCAATTGTGTAGAGTGTTGGTAAGGCCACACTTAGAATATTGTGTGCAGTTTTGTTGTCGTTATCTGAGGAAGAATGTCCTTGCCATAGAGGGAGCATAGTGAAGGTTTACCAGGCTGATTCTTGGGATTCCAGGTTTGTCATATGAGGAGATATTAAGTTCGTTAGGATTATATTCACTCGAGTTTAGAAGAGTGAGACGGAATCGTGTAGAAACTTATAAAATTCTGATAGGGTAAACACAGAAAGAATGTTCCCAATTATTGGTGATTCCAGAATTAGGGGATCATAGTTTGAGGATAAGGGGTAAATCTTTTAGAACTGAGGTGAGGAGAAATGTCTTCATCTAGAGGGTGGTGAATGTATGGAATTCACTACCATAGAATGTAGTTGAGGCCAAAACGTTGTCTGATTTAAATAAGAAATTAGATTTAGACATTGGATCAAGAAAGATGGGGCCGGGGTGGGATCAGGATGTTGAATGGGATAATCAAGATGAATAGCGGAGCAGGCTCGAAGGGCCGAATGGCCTCCTCCTGCTCTTTGTTTCTATAACATTTACATTGGGTGCAGGAGATCGAAAACGAAGCGGTTTAGTTTTGAACCATTGAGAAAACCAAAACCACAGGCAAGTCTCTTGGCATCTGTTTTAAAAATCTATAATTTGTTTCCCTTATTTAAGCTTTGCTAAATTACGCCGTTCATTTAATTTCCTAAACAGTAGAAAAAAGTTAATTCGGGAAAAGATTAGAGAAAATTCTGGAGGAAAAGTGTCCCTGAATCACTTAATATTTCAACGGAATAAATAAACACTGTGGTTATGTATTTAAAATCAGACGGCGATTGTTCAAATTAATTCATCCAAGTAAATGAGAAACAATCGCACTGAGTTTTTAACAACATTTGCAAGCCGCTGCACCGTGACTTCTGCCTGTACTATTGTTTTCCAGTCATTCCGAATGCAACATTGCATATGCATGTAAAAAATATCAGAATATTCATCAGGATTATCCTAATAGTATTAAGAGCTTACTTTGCTCCGGTGAAAGACATTCACCTAAATGAGATTATCCCTTTGGATGAAGAGGTGCTTCATCCTTCTCCTTGCTATTTTGCAATCAAAACTGAAAATTGATTCCCTTTCTTGGTTTTGCTTTGAAATAAAGTAAACTGCTACCATGTAGCTTTTCCCGGATTTGAAAGAAAGTTTATGTTAGCTGGTTTGGGGAGATAACACTGCCTCCTCCCTCTGGGTGGCCCCTTCGTTGCTCCTATTAGGTACTAATTACTTGGCAACAAATAAACAATTATCACTTCATCCTTTGGGGAGGTGGGGGTCCCCCATTCAGATGTTAAAAACTTTTTTAAACTGCACAGTTTTAATTAGTGACGTCGAAAATCTCTACTAATATGTGGAAGGAGAGGGCAGGGCTGGGCCGAATTGGGACTGGAAAGTGGCGAGAGGGTCATGGCTAATGTTGGTGGTGGGAAAGGCCGCTTTCAACTGGCAGAAACTTCGAAGGCGCCAGCCAGGAAAGCTTCAAAATGCTCCTTCACTATCGAAAGCATTCTGGGGCTGGACAGGAGCGAGGAGACGGCTCGTATGATAAGCCCTCACCGACCATGGGCTGACATACTCAACGTTACAGGTAAAGTGTGTTACAGAGAGGCGACCACACTCCTCTCTGCAAATCTGTACGATAAATTTGTTTTGTGTCTACCTCTCTCTAATGCATAATGTGCTAGATTTCTGCAATAGTCCCTTTTACTCCGCACTGGATGCAATATTTGTACAAATAGACACGGGAAAAATACAAGGCCATGGGAGCAACCCATTTTTTAATGTAACAATCTTACTAACGTTCTTTGGAAACGCTGAACATATTTATCTTCTCTTGGCTTTTCCAGGGAGCTCGCGTTCAGATTCCTCCGGGAGATTCTGTGATCCATCACTTACAGTAGAGGAAGGCAAGGGGAGGGACCGGGAGATGTGTTCTCCCGAGTCAACAGGACAGAGCCAGGATCGCTTCTCTGATCGGCCGAACTGCTGCTGGTTCCGAGGTAGAAGAGCCAGGACCGCTTTCAGCAGGAACCAGGTCAGTGGAGAGTTCCTAAAATAATACACACCGCGGAAATGCTGCAGCTTCAATCAGTTTTTCTTAGACATGCAACATGCATTTATACAGGATGAGTGTGTCTCAGACCGTTCTTCAAAATTATTACTTGCTTTTTGGAAAGTCTCTTTGATCTGCATAATTGCAAATTCCGGTATTTGTATTTAGTCGTCTGGGCAATTCTGTTGCACAATTTAATAGTCGTGAATTGTAAATAACCAAAATATCATCACGTTTGATGTCCACTTTGAACATTTTAATTTTTGAATGAAAAGTTACTCTAAATTATTATAAATAGCTTGAAGAGAACTGAACAGTAGTGACTATTATGCATAGATCAAGATACTTCTTAAAAAGTTAACTATAATCTGGATTTTCTTTTTCACCTGCAAAGCTAAAAAAAATAATTTCTTAGCTTGGCGGTGGGGGGGGGGGGACCAAAACACAACTTTATAGAATGTTGCAGTACAGAAACTGGCTACTTAGCTATGATCGTATGAGAATCCTGGGTCTGTATTTGTTGGAGTTTAGAAGAATGAGGGGGTATCTTATTGAAACTTACAGAATACTCCAAAGCCTGGACAGAGGGAACTTGAAGAGGATGTTTCCACCAATAGGAAAAACTAGGACGAGAGGGCACAACCTCAGGTGAAAGGGACGATTCTTTAAAACAGAGATGAGGAGGAATTTCTCCAGCTAGAGAGTGGTGAATCTGTGGAACTCTTTGCCGCAGAAAGCTGAGGATGCCAGGTCATTGAGTGTCTTTAAGACAGAGATAGATAGGTTCTTGATTAATAGTGGGGAATTAGGGATAATGGAGATAAGAAAAATATGATTGAATGGTGGAACAGACTTGATGGGCCAAATGGGCTAGTTCTTCTCTTGTGTCCTGTGGCTTATAGTGCCACCTAGCCTAATCCATTTTCTCCAGTTTGTACTCCATATCTTTTAATTGTTATTCCTTTTAATTATTGTAAGGAATCTACAGTCCTTGTTTCAAGAACATGACAAAAGAATTTCTTCTAACTAGCCACTTGTTATTAAAAATAAATACCAGTTGAACTCCATATTAAATGTAGACCTGAATTGATGGATTTTGTTTGAATCATTTTCTCAGATTGAAGTCTTAGAAGAAGAATTTCAGCTGAATTGTTACCCAGGGATTGATGTTCGTGAAGAACTTGCTCAGAAACTGGCTCTGGATGAAGACCGAATTCAGGTAACAAACTGAAAAGTACAATATTAATAGACTCAAATATGTATTTTTTTTAATATCACTTGCACTCTGTTGCTAAAATTTAAAAAAAACCTTTCATTTTGATATTTCAGATCTGGTTCCAGAATCGCCGAGCAAAGCTGAAAAGATCCCGCCGTGAATCGCAGTTTCTGATGGTGAAAAACGCAATCATGAGTTCAAGTGTACAAAAGCAGAAAGTTGGCTCACAGCTGTAGGAATTTGATCGTTGAAAATTCTTTGAGCGTTTCTTGATGCACTGTTTTGTAGCTAAAACCTTTATAACCAAGGTGGCTGCAGCTGCCTTGTGCTGAGTCTGTGATGATTATAACTTGGATAGCAGTAAGGGTGAAACGGTTCAACATTCCTGGGTTAGGGAAGGGAATAATTGACTGTAAATTTTGCCTGACTGCAGTTTGTTGATTCCTGCTGGAAAGACTTGTGATGGCTACTGATGGGAGTGAAATTAAGGTTTTGTGATACTTCATATGTATAATATCCCTGTGACAAGGACCTGAGTTCGATTCCCAGCTTGGGTCATTTTCTGTACAGAGTCAGCACATTCATCCTTGTCTGCGTGGGTTACCCCCGGGTGCTCCAGTTTCCCCTCACAGTCTGCAAGACATGTTGATTAGATGCATTGGCCATCTTAAATTCTCTTTCAGACAAGCCCCTAGGGGATTTTCACAGTAATTTCATTGCGGTGTTAATGTAAGCCTACTTGTGACATTAATAAATAAATAAACTTTAGAAGTGTGTCAGTTGGTGTCTAGTAAGGAGTTGACTGCTTCAACGAAGGAAATGAGATTAATTTTGTAATTTTAAATGATAACTGGGACAGAACAGTTGGCCACTTATCACTGTTCATTGTGGCCTTGTTGTGTGCACATTGATTGTCATATTTTACTACGATATAAGTGACTGTGCTGGCTGAAATATTCTGAGGTTGTGAATGGTGCTATATAAATGTAAGTCCTTTAATAATCATATTGCTAATAAGTGTTCCCATACTGGTTCCATGTTGTGGAAATGTCTGCAGGATTTAGAAATAGCTGTTAATATTTAAAAGTTTAATCTACTATTCGCAGGAGGGTAGTGTATGATAAAAATACAACTCACCAATTGACAATTGTATTATATTGTATAAAAAAATCTGCTTGATACTTTGCAACCACTGAGCAAATAGTAAAAATGATTTATTTTGTAGCATTTTGGAATTAGTATTTTAATTGTACTTCCAATATAGTTTGGAACAGTAGAATTTTATTTTTGGATAAGAATGTGTAGCTACACGCATTATCAAAAGTGGTATGTATCACTTTGCACTTGCAAAAGTCTTAGATGGTGCAAGTACTTTATCAAACATGTTTAACGATTTCTTGGTCTCAGTCTGTATAATTGTTTGTAAACCAAGTGTTGCCTGTTAAAACATCTGTATGAAAGATTGTACTACTTTTGTGCATATATTAAAATAAAGGTTAATGCAACAACTGTTGCATCACAATACCACCAGTGGTCAGATTAATTTCCACTTAGGGAGACAGTATACTTTGTATAAAATTTGTGGAGACACAAGCAAATGGGAATAGTTATCTAGTTCTACTGAGCTTTGGAACAATCTTGTAACACTATTATGGGATTTTGCAGTACATTCTAAGAATATTAAGCCATCAGTTTGCATCTGTGCTGAGAAACTATCCAGAGAGTATCTGCTAAACAAATCATTTCGAAGTACCAGTGATGGCTTTCCAACAATTCTTTTCATAAATATAAGTCACTTCTTTCCACATGCCCAAAAATACTGTGCTTGAAATGTAGTTATAACAAATGGATTGATTGCCCCCCATTGATTGTAGTGAATGATAGAATCTGGCTGTGTCCTTCAAAGCCATGTACACCTGAAGGACCTAGTGATTTTTTTTTTTGGCTGGACATTATAATTGACTTTTTGTGTTCTGAGATGTTGGGGATTGAGGGAGAAGAAATCATCTGGAGTTCCTGCATTGGATTATTACCTAAATATTCCAACTACAGAGTCTACTTCTTTGAATGTTGAGTGAATATAGGATTAGGCTCAATGATGCTATATACATTGCAGACTCATCACTTGTAGAATGGCTACTTACTCAAACTAAAATAATATTAGCCAGGTGGCAGTCCTGTAACTGTAACCTAGCATGATGGTTTAAGGGTAGGGGGAAAGTAGCTCCACTTGCTGTCAAACTGCCAACTTGTGAATGTCAAAGCCTGCATCCATTAAGTACTGGAGAGACAAGCTGTCGTTTTTGGCCTGTTCCATAAATTTGAACTGTTTTTGGTCACAATTTCGTCCTCTTTTTTCAAGGTGTTCTTTCGAGCCTTTTTCATTGGCATGCTGATCAACTTTGTTTCAAACCATGCATCCTATCCATCTCTCTCTGCAGTTGATGAAATCCTTACCCACCACTGGAATAGATTTTTAAGACACCTTTAAAGCCCTTTTTTTTGATCCAGGGTCACTAACAATGTTATACAGAAATACATACTCTAAGGTTTTGTATGTATTTTTATATTCAAATTGGTAATATACAGGAGACATTTTACTTACCACTGATAAAGAGCAGAGAAAGGGCACTGCTATTTCCCCAAATATCCTGTAATTCTTTACACAAATGATACCAAGTCCAGATAGTCACAGCAGCCAAATTATTTGATGCCGCAAGTTAACAGAGAACAACTGGGGCAACAGTTAATGGTGCCTTAGAGCTTTGGTGGAAGGGACACTTTTCAAATAGGTTAGGATTATCTGCTTTGACAAAAGGTCATGTAGACTCACAATGTCAGCTCTTTTCTCTCCTTACATATGCTGCCAAACCTGCTGAGGTTTTCCAGCATTTTCTCTTGGTTTCAGATTCCAGCATCTGCAGTAATTTGCTTTTATTTTAGCAATATCTGTGCCCCCTCCAAATGATAATACAATGAACGTACCCTCTCTTTGGATTGCATTGCGCATAATGACTGATCATACAATCCCCACAGTGCAAAAAGAGGCCATTCAGCTCATTGACTCTGCACTGCATGCCACCCGGGCATGTCCCTTCTGGCCTATCCCTGTAATCCTGTGCATTTACCATGGCTAATCCACCTAACCTACATATCTTTAGACACATGTGCATCATGCCAACTTCACACAGTCACCCAAGCTGGAATTGAACTTGGATTCCACTGCTAAACACTGCGTTACCGTACTTTCCCCAATCCCACATGGTAACTTTAAGGGACTGGCATGTGTGCAACTTGGAGCTTTTCTGGCCACTGTTTGATGTTGCAGCTTACAGAGAACATTGATGCAAGGAAACAACAATTTATTTGTAAATATCAGTGGGCTTGTGTGTATCTGTCCAAGAGCATGAGGGCAGTATATCAAGGCATCAGCTGCCTCTTCCTTATCCTTAATCATGATCCCCTTAATGTTGTCTTACATCACCCACAATGGGCTATCCTGCATTCATTTACCTACTGAGAGAACATAGTGTCAGCCTTGATCTGTATTCACTTTGGATGTAATAGTGGAAATTGTAACTGGCCTCCTCATCCTGGCTTCTAACATGGAGGTTAAACAGAGATAGTTCCCTTTTTTTTGCATCTGTGTGGCAAGAATGGATCTGGAGTCATGTAGAGTCCAGAATTGGTACAGATGGCAGATTTCCTTCCCCACAGCACATTAGTGAACCAGATGGGTCTTTACAACAGTGGATGCTAGTTTCATGGTCACTATTACTGGGACTAGCTTTATGTTCCAGATTGATTTAAATTCCACCAGCTATCATAGTGATATTTGAACCTATGTTCTCTATTGCCTTAGCTTCTGCATTACTAGTTGGTTGACATTACCACTACACCAACATCTTCCCCTAAAAATTCCAAAAGTGAAAATTTTATTTCTTTCATTTTTTGTAACATAGGTCATGCAATATGTTGTACTCTAAATCTTCTTTACCTGTCAAAGTGTTTACTTATGCAAAAGACACAAATATCTACTTTTGAAAAATGGCAGGGATTATATGTGTATATCTGGGATCCCTCAGCAGCAGTTAGGCATTAATAAAACACATGTAACATAAAAAGTCCCATGTTACTTCATAGTTGAACTTTGGACCCAAATAAGGAAGATGGCTAAATACGATCAAGGGTGGGTTTCTTGGAAGTTTTTGAAAATGGTAGTACAGAGCAAGAGCTGTAAGTGTGTCCGCATCTCGTTCATTGTGTCTGTCCAAGAGTTTGGATGGTAGCAGAATATGACACTGGCTGCCACTCACTCCCTTGTTCTTGATCACAGCTCCCAAGATGTTAGCTCACATCACCCAGCCGTGGACTATTCTTTGTCATTTATTTATAGGGGGAATGTCATCAATATTTTGATTTGCTTTGACCATGAGTCTGCAAATGTAATCATGGGAATCATATCTGGCCTCATCACCCATAAGGTGGGGGGTGAAAGCACAATTTAGGAAAGATTTCAAGATGTTGGAGAGGGTGCAAGATAATTTTACTGGAATTGGACTAGGAATGTAGAGAAACTGAGAATCTTATGGATAAGAGGATATTTGATGGCCTGTTTATGAATTGTTTTGATAAGAGCAAATAAGGAGAAATTGTTTCTGGTAGTAAAAGGACTTGGATTTAAGGGGAAAATAACTAGAGGCAAAACAGAATTTTTTTTCTTGAATTGTCATTTGAAATTCATTGCTTGAATGAGCTGTGGAAGTCTTTCACAGATTCAGTACTAATATTCAAAGAGGAAATTGATAAATAATTGAATGGGAAAAACAATTAGAAGGCTATAGGGGCGAAAAAAATAAAGAAGTTAATTGGGATAACTTCGCCAAAGACCCCTGCATAGGCATAATGTGCCTAATAGCTGTCTTCATGGTGGATTATTTTATCATTCTGAATAGGAAGCTGAGTAAAGGAATGAAGTCAGTATATTGTGTGAGATATAGGGCAACACATTCATACCAATATTTAGTGGCAAGAACTTTATTTTATCTACTCATGGAATCTAAGTGTTGTGGCAAGGTCTGCTTTTATTAACTAAACTTTTTCCTTTGAGAAGGTAGCAATGAGCTGTTGCTTTGATCTCTTGCAGTCTGTATTGTGAGGGTCATCCCAGTGTGAGGTTAGGAAGGAGTGCCAGAATTTTGATTACGTGATGGTCATATGTTTCCAAATCAAGATGATGTGTGAGCAGCTTGCAGGTGGTTATGTTTTTATACATCTGTTGCCCTTGTTCTTATAGGTGTTGGAGAAGATTAGTTTAGATTCAAGAACGTGCTGTTGAAGAGCTCTTCTAGAAGGAACACACTGTGAACTCTGCACTGGCAGAGGAAGGAATGATTGCTTAATGGATGCCAATCAAGAGGGCCGATTTACCCCAGATGCTGTAGAGCTTATTAAGTGTCAGAACCGCACCAATCCAGGCAAATAGATTTCCACCTTGCTCCTCACTTTTGCATTGCAGACTGTGGAAAGGATTGGGAAGTTACTGCAGAATACCCATCCATATTTTAATATCAGGCAGCCCAATAGTGGATCAATAGTTGTAGAATGAAAACTAGTAATAGAATATAACTATACTACATATTAAAGCTATTTGTTCATTAATTACAAATATAAAACATAAAAATTTCCAGCCTTCATTTGTGCATATGCTCATTCACGATCAATGCACAATCTTGCCAGTCTCTGATTTATTACAATATCCATTTAGTATTGAATAAATTCAATTTCCAGAGAACTGTACCAGCTCTGAGCACTGAGGGTGGTAATGGTTACTTAACCCATTTAACATTTGTCCTGAAGGCACATATCATCACCACAACAAACTGAAGCAACTGCAAGTAAATCCAGTGCATTGTCCATCTAAATACTGACTACATAGTTCACAATAGGAATTCAGCCTAATCCAGTCAAGGGCTAATACCTCTTTAACTTTTTCATTATCAGACAAATGACCCAGTGGGACCAATTTGTTCCTGCTAAGGCAACCTTCACAAAGAAATTAACACGGGAATTGTTTCAACAGCAGGGACTAAACTACATAACAAAAGCAAAACACTGGATGCTAGAAACCAGAGACGAAAACAGAAAATGCTGGAGAAACTCAGGATCTTTTGTGTAAAGACAAAACATGTGTTAATGTTTCTAATCAAAGATCTTTCATCAAAATTAATGTTAATAATATACAGGTTTTAAGATAATAATAATACAGTGGAAGGCGAGAGAGATTAAATGGCATAAAGGATTACCAACAGTTGCTGTCTGGGAAAACTGAGGGCAGTGATTATGATATAAGATTGTTGGTGTTAGATCTGGGGGACTGAAATTCTGTATTAAATCAGCTATTCCCAGTCTCACATTCAAAAAAATCATCTTTCTGTTTTTCTTAAACTTGTCCTTTTGCCTTGTACGATCATTTTTTTCCATCATTTTATTGCTGTTGCCTTTCACTCTATTACAGATCTTGGATAAAGGCAAAATACCACAGATATTGGAATCTGAAATAAAAGCAGAAAATACTGGAGCAACTCAGCAGGTCTGACAGCATCTGTGGAGAAGAATAGAGCCAATGTTTTGAGTCTGGATGACCCATCGTCAAGGCTGAAAGCAAAGAAAATCGGACAAGATTTATACTATGAGGGTAGATGGGGGGAACACTATAATAGGATAAAGGAGATGTAATGCTGAGAAAGCTGCTAAAAGCTTTCATTAAGTGATATTTATAGACTTTCATTTATCATTATTCTCTCCTGCCTCTCACTCCAACCTTCTTCCTTTCTACTTGAAAATCATCTTCAGCATTTTTCAGTTCTGATTTACCTAAAACATTGTTCTGATTTACTTAAAACATTCTTTTTCTATCCACAGAACATTTTTTCAGCAAGTGACAGGCAACAGCAGAACACCACTTCAAGCTGTGTTAAGAAGTAGCACAGTATTTACTATCTATCTGCAATACTTAGTTAATCTTGGCAGCTTGTAACATTTATGGGGTTTTCCTTTAATATTGCTAAACAGCTAAGGATTTCTTTGATTAGATGTGTAGCTTTAGGTTTAGCAGAAGAGGGAGATTAAGCATATGGCTACTTGCATGTTTGAAAATTTTGCAATGAGTGCCACAAAGCCATAATGGGATTAAGATAAAGGATTGCACATGGTGAAAGCACTTGCCAAAATGTGTATGTATTGAACTGAAAATGGTCTGAAGTATAATGTAGCTTCCTCTCATTGCTTAGTGGACAAATACATCAACTAATGCAATACTCAGCCACTTAGACCACAAAGCTTCAAACCCAAGTTTTGCCTGTGTTGTATTAGCTGATCCCCAGGACACCAAATAAAATACTATAATTGACTTCTGCCCCAGGACAGAGCATAGGAATTCAGCCAGGTTCCTACTAATTATATCCAGTTCAAATGGAAAGTGTCCATGTGTGGGTTTGGCTGTGAGTTTATTGGCAATTAAATAATCTGATACTTAATATGTAGATTCACATACAACCATTTGGCTGCGATATCAGTGTGTTGATTGTATTGTACCTGTATGTGTGCTTTTCAGGAGCAGTGGCGATAATACTGGCCAAGAATAAGTACTCTAATTGAATATTTGATTATCCTTTTGAAATGAATTAGTAATTTGAGAAGTAGTGAGTAGAGTATCAAAATAATCAATAACACTAACAGACCCGCTGCAATATTCCCTTTTTGAATTGTTAGAAGCATGAAGAAATCACATTATGTCAGACTAGTGACTGATACTGTATGTAGTTTGTAAGGGGGAGTTTTGGTAGGCTTTTTGCTGGCAGGTGCCACTGCAGTTGAGTCCAAATACCTTCAGACACATGCATTTCCACCACTGATCAATAAATAGCAATAAAGAGAGAACATTTTAAAATATTCTCTCATGGAATGTGAATTTTGCTGTCAAGGCCAGTGTTCATTTCTCATCCTTAATTGCCTTAGAAAAGCTGGTGGTGAGCTGTCTTCTTGAACTGTTGCAATCCATAAGATGCAGGTCTACCCATGATGCTGTTAGATAGGGCATTCCAGGACTTTAATTCGGTGATAATGAAGGACTGGTGATAACAACCATGGTGGTGTAGTGATTAGCACTGCTGTCTTGCAACATCAGGGACCTAGATTTGATTCCCGGCTTGGGTCACTGTCTGTGTGGAGTCTGCAGATTTTCTCTGTCTCTGTGTGGATTTCCTCAAGGAGCTCTGGCTTCCTCCCACAGTCCAAAAGACATGCTGGTTTGGTGTGTTAGCCATGCTAAGTACTCTTTCGGTGCATTCAAACAGGTGCCAGAGTGTGGCATTTAGGAGATTTTCACAGTAATTTCTTTGCAATGTTAATGAAAGCTTACACTCATAAATAAATTTCCAAATCCAGATGATATGATTTGGTATCTCATCAATGGTAATGTTCCAATACTTCTGTTGTCCTTGTTTTTTTAGGTGACAGATGTTGCAGATTTGGAAGATGTTGTGGAAGGAGACCTGGCAGGTTGCTGCAGAGCATCATGTAGCCATAGGCCAAGGTGGTGAATCAAGCCGTTACTTTGACTTGGATGATATTGAACCTCTTAAGCCTTGTTAGAGCTAACCTCACACAAGAAAATGGGGAGCATTCCCAAAACACTCCTGACTCATACCTTGTAGATGGGATTAAGGAAGTGAGTTATTTGCTGCAGAATACCCAGCTTCTGACCTGCTGTTGTGGTAAGTGCAATATTTGTGCGGTTCATCCACCTTCAACTCTTAATTAGTGTTATTTGGGTAGTATTGCACTTAAAACAGCATTGGCTGACTTAATGACCCCAGTAATGTAGATGGTTCAACTGTTACTATTTTAACTAGTCTGCTATTGAGTGGCCAGAATGCTCATCTGTTTTGGGTGTTAGGGCCTTTTTATTATGAAAATATGGATTTTATAATATGCATGGGGCACCAACTATCATTTTAAAACAGAACTGTCTGAAGCTGGGACACAAAATGGGTCTAGACTCTTTGCTGTTGGAATAACCAGCATGCTCTGCCATGCCAAAACCCCAGTAGTTAACATCAGCTTCAACATGCTGTTTTCACTGCAGCAAAAGCAGTGAGCAAGCAAGTTTTTAATTTACAGTAATATGCTTTCTAACATCAAACAGGTCAGCCTGCTTTTGTCAATTACAAAACAAGGTTTGGATAGGATGTCATGGGTAGTATTCTCGAGTTTCTTAATGATAATTCCTAAAGAAAACTTTAACTGCAATTATTAATGTCCCAATGCGCAGGGAATAAAAATGAGTGAATAAAATGGAATTTTAAGTTCAAAATCAATTGATTTTTGCAAACACATTTCTTTTCTTTACTGTAAGATATTGAGAAGCCCCTAGAACAGAGAAAGAAAAGTTTGATGGGAAGGATTGAACATTGGGAACAAAACTTAATGGATTTTCCCTCCATTGAAATTATTAAAAAGAATATATGATGAATTGTGTAAGAAGCATGTAGCCCTCCCTGCAGTATTGTGCTTTGCTCAGGCAGTGCTTAACATCAAACAATCAAAAGTCCATTCATGGTGTTCAGTTTACAATCCACTCAAAAGAACCGATTAGTTCAAAGCACTTGTTTCTCACTTTAGGAAAAAGCAGTTCAGTTCAGGGGAGGTGGTGGCCTAGTCGTATTATCACTAGACTATTAATCCAGAAACTCAGCTAATGTTCTGGGACCTGAGTTTGAATCCCACTACTGCAGATAGTGGAATTCAAATTCAATTTTTAAAAATCTAGAATTAAGCATCTACTGATGACCATGAAACCATTGTCAATTGATGGGAAAACCCATCTGGTTCACTAATGTCGTTTAAGAAAGGAAATCTGCCGTCCTTACCTGGTGTAGCCTACATGTGTGTTGGGCAATGTGGTTGACTCGCAATTGTCATTTGAATAAGGGTAACTGGGCATGGACAATAAATGTTGGCCAGCCGGTGATGCCCATGTCCCATGAATGAATTTTCTAAAAAAGCTCTGGAGCACGTTCTGTACCAGAAGTTAGCTGGTTTATATCTCAATTCCATTCCTTTGTTCTTCATAACTGCTTTAGCTATAGATTTCACCTCACTGAAGTTCCATGCTGAAAACATAAATTGACCATTAGTTCCAAATTTCCAATACCCTTTGTGTGATTTCATTCTAAACTGGCTTAGATCCATATTTCAATATATTGTCCCCTTGAATTAGTATACCTCATGTAATCAAAAATCCCTAACTGCTCCCGAACTCTGTCTTTAGCTTCAGTCACCATCTTGTCAAACTGAATAGTACATTGCCAGAACTAACTTCTGACACTAGAGGCCACTGGTGTTTAGCTCAATGTATTGAGCTAATCAGCATAATACTGAGCAAATTGATGCTGTGTGAAATAGTGCACTTAAATCTTAGGCCAGCTTTCTCAATATTTTAAAATTTCTGAAGAACAGATTGTTTGATAACTAAATTATTTGAATATGAGTTAATATGTGGGACATACTGCCCCAAAATATTTGTACTATTTAATGTTACTGTTTTACTGCGAGGTATAAAATATGAATATATTTGGGAAAAGGTATTATGTATGTAATATTTTTATACTGTACACCATAACTTAACTCATCAGAAATTCCCATACAATGTGTTAAGTAGAAGCTGCAGGGTAAAGTGCTTGATGAATCTCCCAAATTGCAGGTAATTGCAATAAAAACAAAGAATCAGTTCCTAATGAGTAACTGAATGCCACGCTGTTCGGACATTAACAATTATCTCTGGTTTGTATCAGAAAATCCGCAACTGATCTCTCTGGGAGATGTCTCTGGGAGAGGTCTGAAAAAATAAACTTTAGAGTTCCTTGGGGTTTCACATTTCACTCAATTCAATGAGTAACAAAAGGCCTCAGATGGAATTCTTCACACTTGGTCACTTCTGGATGAGGGCTTATTATTCTGAATTCCTTTCAGCAAAGAGCCAGAAGGGTTGGTCAGCCAATCTTTTATTTCAGTTCTGGTAAAGAACGGAAACGGACAAGCCAACAAATTTGAGACCAATGTTAAATGAAGAAAAACATTGGGTAATTTGAATGATCCAATTTCACATGGTAAACATTAAACTCTTCCATTCTCACTTTGTACAGCCTGTTACAAAGAAAAACAAGGGACCTGGCACCCTACACTAACTATTTTATGCATTTTTATAGCTTTAAATGTGGGGGAAGGGAGGAATTACTTTATCAGGTATTAAATTGGGTTTGAAACTCCATCCCAATATTCAACCACATTTGAGCGTCTAAACACAGTTCAGTCCTGACTGTGTTTTTAAAAAGTTTAAAGTTTAATTATTAGTCACAAGTGAAGTTTACATTAACATTGCAATGAAGTTACTGTGAAATTCCCCTAGTTGCTACACTCCAGCATGTTTGGGTCAATGGACCTAACCAGCACATTTTTCAGAATATGGGAGGAAACCGGAGCACCCAGAGGAAACCTACGCAGACAAGGGGAGAACGTGCAAACTCCACACAGGCAGTGACCAAATTGGGAATCAAACACAGGTCCCTAGTGCTGTAAAGCAGCAGTGCTGAGCACTGTACCACCGTGCCGCCCTCTTTCATCTGCCAGCTCATTAACTATATGCAAATGAGAACCAGTGTTACTACAGCCCAAATTTCCTGGATATCTAATTTCAAAATGCTCAGGTAAATTAGCCTGGGGAACCCAAGATGCAGCTGTTGCCAGGGTCAGCCGGAGACAAGCAGGTTTTAGCTGTGGATGGCATGATGGCACAGTGGTTAGCACTGCTGCCTCACAGTGTCAGGGCTCTGAGTTCAATTCTGGCCTTGGGTGATGCTGTGGAGTTTGCAATTCTCCCTGTATCTGCGTGGGTTTTCTCCAGGTTCTCCAGTTTCTTCCCCAGTTCAAAGATGTCAGGTTGATTGGCTATGCTAAAATTTCCCCTTAGTGTTAGGGGAATTGGTAGGGTAACGATATGGAGTTATGGGATATAGCCGGGGTGGGATTGTTGTCAGTGCAGGCTCAATGGGCTGAAATGTCTCCTTCTGCACTGTAGGGATTCTATAAAGTTGTTGAAACCGGGAAAGACATTTTGGCAGCCATTACTTTTGAAATCCTATTTCTGCTTTGTTGAACTGTTTCTGATGGTATAAAATCATCAGGAGATTTATACCTTCTCTCCCTTCATTTTCACACATTCACTATGGGTGTACCTTTATTACTATTTTGGAGGACAGGAGTAGAGCAGAGTTGATGCTGCTCTTTACAGGCCCCCTCTCCCTCCTTACTTCTTTCAACTCTGGACTGTGATCCTGTGAGAAGGCAACAGCTCTGAACCTGGACTTCAAGTGTCAAAACTGGCCAGCACAATTATGTCCTAGGCTCACTAATAATAGTTAAATTAAGATTTAAATATTAAAATCAGCTGGTAATTCAGAGCTGGTATCATTGTGAGAGGCGAGAAACCAGGTGCGAACCTGGTTTTTTGCCTCTTTCGCGATCTTACCAATTCATCATGCCAATCAATCAGCGTGATGGGCTGGTAAGAACATTCCCACAGACTTGCAATCCTGCTCAAGTCACCCAACTAAGACTCCCTGGCTCAGCATCCCACAGGCTGTCCTAGAAATATGGAACAAAATAAATAGTTGAGGTGTGTGGAACATCCAGGTAATGGCTCCGTGAGCTTTTAAATGAATGGGTGAACTGTGGAGATTAGGAGAACTCATTTTACTGCTGAGATAGTTAGTCTCTGTCGAGTTGTTCAACTTACAATAACGAAAATAGAAAATGCTGGAAAAATTCAGCACGTCTGCCAGCATCAGTGGAGAAGGAAACTTCTCCAAGTCCAATATAACCCCTATTCTGAAGACCAATCATATTGGATGCCTAACATTCGCCAAAATCTTGCTCCCATTCACGTTGGCGAGATCTCATGGTCCCACCTATGACGAAACCCCGCCACAGGTTTCCTGGCAGCAAAAAGTGCATTAAAGGCGAAATCTTGTGGACAACAGCAGGACCATATGATCTCATCGCCAGTTCGTGCCACCTCCTGTCGCCATGAAACAAATGGTATATCAGGGGAAAGATCCCATCCATTATCTCTGTTTCCATCTCCACAGATGTTGTCAGACCTGCTGAGATTTTCTGATTTTCAGCATCTGTTAGTATTTTACCTTTCCTTTTAGGGTTAAACTTATATCCTACACACTTCAGTACGAGGAGGATAAATTGGCCAAGGAAGGTTTCTGATCTCGGTACAGCACAAATTCTATATGTCTGGACAGGACAAACATAAGCGCATGTCAGCAATTAAAAGTGAGATTTTCTACTTTCTCAGTAAATAGAAAGTACGAGTCAGTGCTCCAAAGAGCAGTACAATTATTCTGAGAAAGGGTAGTGTGGGGGGTGGGGGGGAATGTTTTGTTCCCACAATTTCTGAGGGCACCTAACCTGTGTTCTGACCCTAATATTTTTATTATGTACATAGTTATAATTAGAGCACTGCATTGTGAATTGACCATTTAAATCCCTTATGTTTGTCTTGGTGCCCCTTGGATGAACTATTGTGGATTGGCATGCCCACATTTAAATTCTTGGCTTCAAAGAATAGTGAACTAATTGGCACATAAAATGGCAACCAGCCTAGAGATGATCATTGAAATTACTATTGAACTGAAAAGGACTAATTAATTATTGTTTGGTATGTGGCCATAAAGTTCAATATTACTGCCCTGTGTAACTTATCTTGCAATAGTTCTATATATATTGTGCACGTTAATAGTCTCTCTCTCTATGTCAACAGAACAAAAGAGATGGTCATCAACTTCAGGAAGCATAGTGGAGGACGTGCCCCTGTCTACGTCAATGGGGACAAAGTAGAAATGGTTGAGAGCTTCATGTTTTTAGGTATCCAGATCACCTACATTCTATCCTGGTTCCTTCATGGTGATGCTATAGTTAAGGAAGCCCACCAACACCACTATTTTCTCAAAAGACTAAGGAAATTTGGTATGTCTGCTTTGACTCTCACCAACTTTTACAGGTGCACCATTGAAAGCATTCTTTCTTATTGTATCACAGTTTGGTCTGGCTCCTGCTCTATCCAAAACCACAATAAACTACCAAGGGTTGTGAAGGAAGTCCAGTTCACCTCTCAAACCAGCCTCCTCCCACCCATTGACTGCATCTTCACTTCCCACTGCCTTAGGAAAGTAGCCATCATAATTAAGGACCCCATGCACCTTGGACATACTGTCTTTCACCTTCTTCCATTGGGAAAAAGATACCAAGGTCTGACAACAGGTATCAACTGACTTGAGAATAGCTTCTTTCCTGCTGCCATCAGGCTTTTGAATGGACATACCTTGCATTAAGTTGATCTTTCTCTAATTTTTCCTAAGTATGACTGTAACATTACATTCTGCACTCTCCCCTTTTCTTCTCCATGTACAGTATGCTTTGTCTTTATAGCATACAAGGAACAATACTTTTCACTGTATACTAATACATGTGACAATAATAAATCAAAATAAAAGTTATGTCTGCAAATATTCATAGTGAAATCCCACACAAACTGTGGCATATACTTTCTCCCGTGCGTCAAGACATATTTTGTAGCATGGGTGAAGAAATAGAATGGAATACTTTTTAGTTTCAACTGTTCAGCACCATCACAGCACTTGTTTTGCTGCAGATTGTTCCACAGGGCCACAGGGTGATGTGGGTGTATATGGTAATATTGGAGTCAATATATACACAGATTTATTTTATTCTGAGAAATTTATGCATAGAATTCTAAATTATAGCAAAGTACAAATGTTATAATGCTGACACATTGTAGGATTAAAAATGCAGTTGAGGTGGTAATGATTTAGTGTGGAAATACCACATGTCCCATTTGCTGTTGCAGTTACTCAGTAATAGTAAACCTATTTACTCAGTAAACCTGCTCACTGATGCCCAGTTTGGCTTCCGTTAGGGTCACCCAATCCCTGATCTCATTACAATCTTTGTTCACACATGGCCAGAAGAGCTGAATGCCAGAGATGAGGTGAGAGTGACTGTCTTTGACATCAAGGCAGCATTTTTGACTGAGTGTAGCATTGAGGAGCCCTAGCAAAACTGGAGTCAGTGGGATCAGGGAGAAAATTCTCCACTGATTTGAGTCATACATGGCACAAAGGAAGATGGTTTTGCTGGTTGGAGGTCAGTAATCTCAACTCCAGGACATCACTGTAGGTGTTCCTTAGGTCAGTGTCCCAGGCCCACCATCTTCAGCTGCTTCATCAATGACCTTCCTTCCATAATAATGTCAGAAATGGGGATGTTTGCAGAAGACTGCACCATGTTCAGCACCATTTATGATTCCTCGGATACTGAAGCAGTTCATGTGCAAATGCAGGAAGACCAAGACTATGGTCAGGCTTGGGCTGACAAGTGGCAAGTAGCATTCGTGCCACGCAAGTGCCAGACAATGATCATTTCCAACAAGTGAAAGTTTAACCATCATCTCTTGACATTCAGTGGCATTACCAATGCTAATTTCCCCATTATCAACATCCTAGGGTTTACATTAACCAGAAACTAAACGGGACTAGCCAAATAAATGCTGAGGCTATCAGAACAGGTCAAAGGCAAGGAATTCTGCGGCAAGTATCTCACCCCCTGACTTCTCCAAAGCCTGTCCATCATCTACAAGGCACAAGTCAGGAGTGTGATGGAATGCTGTCCATTTACCACCATGAGTGCAGCTCCAACAACACTCAAGAAATTCAACACCATCCTGGACAAAACAACCCATTTGATTGCTAACGCTTCAACAAACATTCAATCCTTTCACCTCCATCAAACACTGCAGGAACTCACCAAGGTTCTTTTAGTAGCACCTTCCTAGAATCACAACTACTAGAAGGATAAGAGCAGTGGATACTGAAGAATACCACTATCTGGAAGTTTCCCCTACAAGTTACTCACCATCCTGACTTGGACATACATTGCTGTTCCTTCACTGTCATTGTATCAAAATCCCAGAATTCCCTCCATAACAATACTACATCTACTACATACTACAATGGATATACTACATCTCAGGGACTGCAGTGGCTCAAGAAGGCAGCTCACCACCATCTCCTGAAGGGCAACAAGGGGTGGGCAATAAATGCTGACCCGTGAAAGTAAAAAAAATCTCCATTCAGCAGGACTGGAAAATCCTGCCAACTTGCTAGTCTGAAAATTTCACCAATTTTAACTCCAACCGATTTATTTGATAGTAAATTTGCGAGCTTTCGACACTCTGTGTCTTTGTCAAGCAAAAAGACACAGAGTGTCGAAAGCTCACAAATTTACTATCAAATAAATCAGTTGGATTTAAAATTGGTGTTGCTAAATTCTTACTGAGTTCTTACTACCCCAGCCCAACGCCGGCATCTCTACATCCTGAAAGTTTCAGTCAGTGATTGAATGTTAACATTCCTCTCGGGAAGAGAATTCTAAAGATTCACAAACCTCTGAGTAAAATACTTCTCATCTCTGCCCTAAGTGGCTTCCCCCAGTGTTCCAAGAAAAGCCATTACCGTTGTTTGCAAGTGCAATTAAAGTTGTCTCAATGATTTTCATTATTTTTCTTCTGCCAAATTAATATTTTTACATGAGAGATTGTACTTTTTCTATCCCCTCCCATCCTGAGTAGGACACGATAGTTTTTCTGTTAGTGATTTTCCCCAAATTTACTTCCTGGAAGAGAAGAAAGAAGAAGAGAGTTGCTGGGGCTGGACACGACGCTTTGGGGGAGGGTTGTCCTAGCAGCAGTGCTTGTGTTCACAGCAAATGGCAATTTCCTTCAGCACCCTGAACCTTTCAGCCACCAAATCTTATACTACATTACAATTAATTACCCCGGACATTCTCGCTTCCACCTTCTTCCGTTGGGGAAAAAGATATAAAAGTTTGAGTTTACGTACAAAGCTGACTCAAAAACAGCTTCTTCCCTGCTGCCATCAGACTTTTGAATGGACCTACTCCTTACCAAGTTGATCTTTCTCCACATCCTAGTTATGACTTAAACACTACATTCTGTATGCTCTTCTTTCCTTCTCTATGAACAGTATGCTTTGTCTGTATAGTGCACAAGAAACAATACTTTTCATTGTATAATAATACATATGACATTAATAAATCAAATCAAAATAAATGGATGACCCTTTACTCTGAGATTATGCTGTCTTGTTCTACACTCCCCCATTTACCCTGTCAAGTTCCTGAGAATCTTATATGTCTCAATAAGATCCCTCTCATTCTTTTAAACTCAAATGAGTACAGGGCTAAACTACTTAACCTCTCCTCATCAGAATGTCCCTCCATACCTGGGATTAACTTAATGAACTTTCTCTGGACTACCTCCAATGGCAGTGTATCTTTCCTTAGATATGAGGCCCAAAACTGGTCAACTTTCTTCTGTTGATCATCCCTTCAAAGTGCTTATCTAAGTTCTTCTAGTGTGATGGCACCTGCTCTACTCTTGTTCTCTGACCTGGCCACTGGCCATTTGAACCTGATATCTCACCACATATACATCTTACTAACCTCCAAAGTACATGTCAATATTTGAGTTGATGGCTGTGAGTGGCAGTATTCCTTTTTCAACATTGCCTGTCTGGCCTTCCACTTCTTTCTCTTTCACTATATCTTGACCCGGTTGCAGTCCTTGAATAAATAAATCTAAGAGAAGAAAGTACACAAGAATGTAGAGATGGGGAGGAATGGAGTGTGGAGGAGAAGTTATGCATGCTGACACCATCAGCTGTTTGGAAATGAAGACAGATTGTGAGCAGAAGAAGAAATGTTTTTTGAGAAGAAGGAGTAGGTATGAGGATACCAATGTCTTCAATGATCACTGGCAATGGCCTTAGCGATGTCAACCACTGTCTTCTCAGTTGAGGTAAAAACATGTTGCCAAGTCTTAACCATGCTGGTTAGGTCTTTCTGCCTCCAGTTATCCATCAGCAGAGACTATCCACCTCTGCAAGAGAGAGAGAAGAGGGGAAGGTTTGAGGGATGTGGCTGTCATATTTGAATAGCTGACTGTCTGTGCACCCTGTAAGATTTGGGTGTGAGACTTGCAGCAATGCTAAGTTTTTGAGGCTGAGGTAAAACTTTGAACTTTATGAATGAGTTGTGAGATTGTTGTTAGGTGAGTGATAGGGTGCATTGTGCTTTGAATAGTGAATGGGGCTAGTGGTGTAATTTGTGGAATATGGCATTTAGCTACATTTACTGACGTTGAGCATTCATGTGAGTTACTTGAACTTTCTTCATTACTCTACATAGGGCTTGATTCCTGTCATTTACTGCCACAGATTTCTGGTTGCAATGTCTTTGCAAAGTTGTCTAGAGAGCCTCCTGAACCACTGTGGATGGATGATATCTCAAATCTTCTCCACATTCTGTGTCTTAGGCCTCCAGTGAGGCATTGGAAAATCCTGAAGCCCACTCTCAGTGCGTTGTCTTATTATTCTTTCATGAGATGTGAGCATCTCTAGCAAGGCCAGCATTTATTGCCCACCCATAATTTTCCTTGAATTGAATGGCTTGTTAGACCATTTCAGGCACAGTTAAGAATCAGCCACATTGCTGTGGATCTAGAATCACATGTAAGCCAGACCAGGGAAGGATGGCAGATTTCCTTCCTAAAGTGCATTCGGGAATCAAGTGAGTTTTCACAACAATCAGTGATAGTTGTCTTGAGCACTATGATGGGTGACCATCAGGGCTTTATCTTTTTATTGCAGTTTTTTTATTAATTGAATTTAAATTCTAGTTGCCATGGTGGGATTTGATCCTTTGTCCCCAGAGCATTAGCCTGACCCTCTAATTATTAGGCCAGTGACATTACCACTATACCAGCATCTCCCACGTGTTGTTGCTATTGAGCATTCCCATATCAAAATCACTCTTACAACAACTTCCAACACTGGCTTCAGCGGCAATGCACTTCCCCTTTAAGAGATGCAGGCTAGCTTTAAGTAACACAGGTTAGCTTTAACTCATGTTAACCTTCCATGGTTTTGTATTTCCTGTTCAGACATGCAGCAACTATTGCACACTTAATGCTGGCTACACACTCAAATCATTTAGTTGATTGGGCAGCACAGAAAATGCCTAGTGTTGGCAGTAGAAACCATGGGTATTATGTAACCCTGCATTGGAATTCCCATGGGTTGCTTTGGTATATAGTCCAACTTTGCACCATCTATTTCTAGGACGTTCTTACCCTGACACAGAGGAGCAGCTCCTAAAGATGGGTGGGGCTGACAAGGAATATTCATGGAAGCTATATCTTGCAGAGGAGAATGATGTCGTCTTTCCATCAAGGATGGATTTTGTGATGGTTGGAAAATTAGCTGGCAGAGAGGGAGAGGAAATGACGCTTCAAGATTGATAAACCAGCCCTGACAGTGGTCAACTAGACTGATCCTGTGCTGTTTAGTCAAACCTGTGGGAGTTGGATTTGAGAACACAATGGTCAGAGATTGTGGAAGGTGGAGATCACAAAGGGTCTGCCTGGGATAAGGATATCAACATCTATATTCAACAGAACAGCGAAAGTCCAAAATTTACCTGCTTGGCCCCCACCACCCTTGTCAATGTCCATCCATCCTTTCTCCTACAGGAAAAGAGCCAAACACAATTAATCTTTTCAGTGGCTACGTTAATATAGTTAAATCACCTTGGCTACCCACTCTCATCATCAAACAATTGGTCTGAGACGCACTGCAGTTATTTCTTTGCTTTGTGACATTGTTAGTAATATAATATCTGTGAATGAATAGAACTGTCACATCCATTCACTGACAGCTTTGGCATAGTTTAACATAATGTCTGCTCCAGGTTATTAACATCCATCACTTCTTATCATTTACATTCTCAGGGAGGGAATGCTCTCAATTACACCTTTTGTATCAGCTGCTTTCATCTTTTTTGAATAATGTAGGGGAATGCTATCAAATGTGCTAAAGCTGTACTTGCTGTCATGGAGTCCTTTGTCCACTGCTAATCCTTATTTGAATCATTTTAATGATTGTTGGAGAAGGCTCTAAATGATGTAATTTACCCAGTAGTCTTGTCAGTAGGGCACCTTCTTCCCAGCCAGATTATGGCATGTCCAAGACCCAAGGCACACTGTCATTCAAAATGGACTTCTACCATTGAGGGTAAGTTCTGACAGTTCCTAGCTCAGACTTCTGCTCCTCTTAACAGATATAAGTAATAAATGAATGGTTAGCTCACCAGCCGCAAGCTTAACTCCTAAAAGATGTTAAAATGATAGAACTGGCATTAGCCACAGAGAAATCAATGGCAGAAATTTCTCCATGCTCCCAGATGATATTGGACACCTCATGACTCATTTCTTATGAGCAACTGAAAGCTAAATGTTTGGTCTAGAAAGCAGCAAGGTAATTCTTTATTCAGCACTGTCATAATCAAAATAAAGTCCATTTATATTTACCATATTCCTTTCTGTCTGACGAAAAGCAGGAGTGTTCTTTTGATGTCTTGCCCAGTATTTAGCCCACAACCAATATCACAAATCTGGTCGTTATGTTCTGGCTGTTTGTGGGATCTTGCTGTGTGCAGCTTGGCTTCTGCATTTCGCTATGTTATGACAGTGCTTACACATCAGAAAGTAATTAACTGGTTGTGAAATGCTTTGCACATCCTGAAGTCACATAAGGCACTATAGAAATGCAAGTTCCTCCTTTCTGAAGTGTTCAAGGGGAGATTATACACAGCATGACCACCAGAGGGCAATATGTTTTAACCCAAACCACATAATCGATTTGTCACCCAGACCTCAAACTTCAAAGACATTGGTCGCAATTCATCTTTTTTCAGGCTAAGTGCTCCCCCAACATGAAAATGGGAGTGAATTGCATTGCCGGTGGGAACTTCTATTAGGTGGAATTCACCCACCTGGTGGATGCAAATTTATGCATCTCAAGAAATCCAAGAAGTCAGGCAGCCCAGCTGTTTAGAGATCAGGGCGCCATTTGTAATGGGCACGCTGATTTCTACATTCGTAAACAGGCCCTCTTTCCACCAAAAAAACAAAATAGTTCTCCACTGCCCCTGCTGACCAGGGAAATACCATCAACCTCTCAGCAAAGAGGTACATCCTCCCCACACCCTTCAAATAATGTGTCACACTTCTTCCTCTACCCTCTCCCTCACACCATGCAGATCATGAGGACGATCCAAACCAATACACTGCCCCCACCCCCAGGTCTCCCACTCAGCCTCACCGTCAGAATCCTACTCTGAACCCCGCTCATCCCTCCTCCCTAATCAGACCCCCGTTTAGCCCCCTCCCCATTCAGTCTCCCACACAGCCCCATTCAGAAGTCCATCAGACCCTGGGCTTTGGCAGTGCCAATGGTTCACTGCCCCTTGGCACCCTGGCACTGAGAACCTTTAGTGGGATCTTGGGCCCTGAGGGCGGTCAAGGAGATAAACCTAGTCCCTTTATGTCCTCTGCCATTGTCAGCCTGCAGACGAAAGATCCCCCAAGGGTCCTGGAGTTTGGGTGGGTTCAGGCTGGGGACAAGAATTTGACCTCACCACTCTTCCAGGATGGACGTTAGGTGATTGGATTGCCCATTCTAGCTTGGCAGAAATCAACTCTGGCTTGGTGATTTCAGACAGATTAACATCTGCATTCTTGCTGTTAGTTGTGAAAAGTTAAAGTGATTTTCATGCCTCCGGACATTTGGCAGAGTTTTAAATCACAGCAGCACTTTATTCTGCAGCAGGCATTTTCTGCAGCAAGCTGTAGGTGTGAGCGCACTCCTTTGAAGTCCTCTGACACAAAGAAAATGTCAATGTCATTGGGGGTGGGAGTCCTTTGCCCATAGCTGTTCATTCAGCCCTAATGCATTCCTGGTTTTATTTGAATTCTCTGACCATTCCAACAAGTTGAAAACTCTGAAAACTCCACTGTTTTGCTTTTCTGCTTCTGGCAGAGCCATGACTCTCTCATTACCTAGCTCCAACAGTCATGGATTCAGCTAAAACTAAGCTCAAAAGGTCTTTCCAACTTAATGTGATACCTGATTGCTAAGCAACAGCTCTGTCTTTTTTTAAGGTCTTCTTTATTTTTACATTGTAAACTCCCTAAGCACAATAGACACAATTGAAATGATACCAAAATCCCCATACATGCAAATACTTTTGTTTAACATGAATCTAATTAGAGTTTTACCCTTTCTTATCCAGAAACACTTAAATTAAATTAAACTAATTTAAATTTATACCATATTTCTAATATCCAATAGTACAAATATACATTACTTAAAACTACCTCTTCTTCCTGATACTCTGTTTCTCTCTCCACAAATGCTGCCTAGCTTACTGACTACCCCCAACACTTCCTGTTTATATGTTGGATTTCCAGCATCTATAGTTATTTGCTCACATATTTTATGCTCCATGTTACACATTTGTAAGTGTGGTTAGTTTCAGTTTAATATGATAGAATATTTGGCACTGGAAACAAAGCCCACCTCTGTTGATAGAAGCACCACATCATTGCAAGTGAATTTGTTGGTGCCAGTTGACTGGAAAAATTAGACATTTTAAACTTAAGTGAAATAAGCAGTCTTGAGGCAATAGAATATGTCATTGTTAATTCAATATATTCTCATTTGTACAGATAATTGTTGTTTGTGGTGCATTTTGGATTTTGCCATCCAAATATTGCAAGTTCAAAGGAGTGAAGCAGATTGCATAACATGAATAACCAAGTTATATGTAATTAACTGACAAAACCTGACAAAATGCATCATACCAAAAGCTGTGCTTTTAGCAGACTTTATAAATTGAGGCAGGGCATTCAAAAGCCACTGTTACCATGGTTCTCAATTCTGGATGTCTGAAGGATGTGAGGGTGTGGGTTTAAGAAAGTACAGGCTAATGGACCCAGAAACAGGAGAAGCACCAGGGACCATGATTCTTCTCCTTGGCATTTATCTGGAGTGTCGGCCTTGATTTTTGTGTTCAGGCCTTGGTAGAAGTCATGAACTCAGAACCTGGTAACTCAAAGGCAAGAGTGCCACATACTGAGCCACAGCTAACTCAAAGGAAGGACAGCGTCATAGAGATTGGGAACCCTGGAGTAGAAAAGTAGTTTCCTTCAACATTTCAGCTGCTAGAGGCTTTGGAGAACTCTGCGAGCTACCTCTCGGAGGTAGAGTTAGGATGTGAGTTCCATATAGATCAGAGTCCAAAATTTACCTTTTATAAAGTCACTTTTCCTTTTATTATAGTTAATTTCAAATACTGAACCCTTGTGTGTCCATTTTTTAAAATCTACTAACCTAAAATGACATTAATTACTCTATAATCCCAATTCTTACACTTATCAATAATGGAATATCATTCTGTAGATACTCTGTTTCAGTTTCTGTGTTTCTTTACCTGCAGTATTTCAATGTTTATTGTCAAAAGAATTTCCTTTTTAAATAGGGTTGACTGTCTTTTTTTTACTCATTTCTGGGACATAGGTGTCACTAATTGGCCAGCATTTATTGTCCATCCTTAGTTGTCCTTACTGAGTGACATGCTAGGCCATTTCAGAGAGCAGCTGAGAGTCAGCCTCATTGCTGTGGCTCTGGAGTCACATGTAGGCCAGATCAGGTAAGGATAGCATCGTTCCTTCCCTAAAGGACATTAGTGAACTAGCTGGGTTTTTCTGATAATTGACAATGATTTCATGTTCATCAGTAAATTCTTAATTCCAGATATATTTTACTGAATTCACATCCAAAACTGTTTGTACTTCTGTCAAACCTATCTCTCAGAGCCCCCGAGAATTTAGATGCCTATTTGGCTGTGGAACTCTGCCACTGGAATTTCTGGTCACATTGGACAGCGCAGTGGCACAGTGGTTAACACTGCTACCTCACAGTGCCAGGGACGTGAGTTTGATTCCTGCCTTAGGTCACTGTGTGAAGTCTGTATATTTTCCCTGTGACTGTGTGGGTTTCCTTCAGGTGGTGTGGTTTTCCCCCAAGTCTGAAAGATGTTCTGGTTAGATGCATTGACTATTATAAATTCTCCCTCAGTTTACCCAAACAGGAGCTGGAGTGTGGTGACTAGGGGATTTTTACAGTAACTTCACTGCAGTGTTAATGCAAGCCTGCTTCTGCCACTAAGAAATAAACTTTAAACTTCAGGAACATTTAGTTATAAAACTTCTCCCAGTATGACAGAACTGCAATCCGCAGAGCGCTGCTGGCCAATGCAAAGCCAGCAGCTTTCCATTGCTGATAGTGGCAGCTTTTACCAGTAACAGACTTGGGTTGTTCCCTCGGCTCATTGCTCAATCCCTGGAAAGTGATGTGATAATGATAACGGGGAATGAGTTGCTGGTGAGTTGCGCAGGAAAGTGAGAGCAAAGGGACAGGGTTGGTTCTCAATGGGTTCTGCACCAGGACACTTCGATCAGACAGTGAGCGCCTTTGAATGGGGGACACTGCCACCTCCAAAAGGCTGCAACTGGAAAGTAGTTACTTGCTGCTGGTGTGAACTCATATCTAAGGCCACAAAATAGAATTGTTAGCTAATCTCAAGACTGATTGTTCCTTGACAAGGAATCTTTGTAAAGCTACAATGCACTTCACTGTTTAATGCTTCATTTCAGGAATACATTGCATTTTATGAATTATTTTCCATCTGCAACAAAATGTACATCTGTGGTTTGATCTTTACACACACTGACACCCCAGATTTGAAAATCTGCAATCCTTCTGATACACTCCTGCTCCGTGTCTAGTACGAGTGTGGTACAATGGCATCAAATTAATTTACATTGGGTCAGTACTAGAATCACAGACTGTCAATCCCTGGTGCATAAGTTGGGATGAATGGCATGCATGTTGCTAACCCCTCAATTTAATATGTTTCTATGTATACTTTCTTCAAAAATGGTAATTTGCTTTCAGGCCTAAAGCAAACAGCCATTTCCTTTACAAAGAGCAATGTTGCACATGTTCCTGCTGTGAATACTTTGGTAGAAGCTATTAAAATGGCTCATGCAGTAGTTCCAGCCTCCAACATATTGCAGATCTTATCAGAATCCACAATGTTCTTGCAACTAATAGAGTTACTTATTGTTATCCTTTATTAGTTACATTACTGACTTTACAGTGTTTATCTCTTGCAATTCTTTTCATGGCATAGCCTAGCTACCTTACTTGTGGAAATAAAACTAACATTCAACGACTGGTCAATATCTTGCATTTCTCTTCTATTTCCTTGCTCCTAGCTATCGTCATGCATCTACTGCACGATTTAACAAAAAGAAATTTTTAAATGCAGGCACTGTATCGTACAAAAATACAAATCACTGGGAGGGAGCTAAAAGATGTAATCCTATTTTCGGGTTCAAGTGGCATTCACAAAGTGTCTGAACTTTGCCCTCATTGGTAATTGAATTAATTCAATTGGACTATAGCTGTTTGCTTCCCCTTTCACATCCATTATATTACTGTACAATTTGGGTACAAAGTCAATACAATATGTATTTTTGTTTTCAATGTATTGAATGAACATACATACTAAAGTTCAACAATTAACTGCTATGCATTCATATTTAACTGTGGTTAATTCCAAGATTGTAGTATTCCATTTCTATTGACAAAAAAGAAAATTAATTTAAAAATGCATCTTTGTTGAAGTTAAAACATTAACATGATTGATATAAATAAAAGGCAAAAAAGAGGTTTAAAACAACAATGATTTACATTAGTGTATTTGATGTTGTAAAATGCCTCCAGACAAAACTTGCACTTTGCCAAATAAGGAGAAGTGAGGGCAAGCATGTTTAAACAAGCCTTTTCAAAGAAAGAGAGAGAAGTGGAGAGGTTAGCAAGGTTCACAGGGAATGTTCCAGGGACTTAGCAGCTGAAGACATGGTTATTAGCAGTGGGAGTGCATAAGACGTTAGAGTTAGATTAATTTGAATTTTCTGATGGACTGCAGGGTGGGAGGAGGTTTTAGATCTAAGTTGCGGTTTTGAGAATGAAAATTTGATGTTCAATCTTCAGTCATGAACTGGGAGCTAATATTGTTCTGTGAACTCGAGGTGATGGGTGAATTGGACTTAGTGTAAATGAGGATATAGTCATCAGAATTTTTGGATAAACTGAAGTCTATGGATGACCGAAAACAGGAAGCTGGAATAGTCAAGTCTGGAAGATAACAAAAACACCAGATTTGTTGAGTTTGATACCCCAGTGATGGATGATATAATGACTTAAAAGGTCAAGGGCATGAGTTGTGTGATGAGTTTTATAGCATGGCTCAGTTGGTAACAATCTTTCTGTGCAGTCAGTAGGTTGTAGGGTCAAGTTCACTCCAGGACTTGAGTGCAAAAATCAAGGCAGATAATCAAGTGTGGAAATAGGCGAGTGATGCATTATTAGAGATGCTACCTTTCAGAGGTTAGATGGAAAATCTATTTATCCTTTGAGATGGATGTAAAGGATCCCGTGGCACTATTTTGAAGAAGAGCGGGGGCATTACCTCCAAAGTTCCTATCCAAAAGTCAATCAATGCAAAAACAGAGACATTGTCAGATTGCTGTTTGTGGGAACTTGCTGTGGGAAAATTTGATAATTATGTTTTCTGTGTCACTAAAATGACTATACTTATAAAAAAAAACTTTGCTTTGAAACATTCTGTTGTTATTAAAGGTGCTACATAAATGAAGACTTTTTTTACCCTTTGATAAGCTTGCATAATCCTCCTGTGGAAAGTATGAGTTCACCCCATTGACAGTTGTTCTCAAAAAGATGATGTACCATCATGCATGAGCCTAGATATTGAATGCCAACATGTTGTTCAATTATGGAAGTCATTGTATTTATATTACTAAAAGTTATTCTTGCTGCAAGTATAACTGCTGGGATTTCTTCACATCAAAGTTATAGGTGCTCATTTAGATATATTTAAGTGGAGAATTGTCTAGAAGATCGCTGGGAAGACTTCAGGGAGAGACCAAGTTGATGGAAGTTAGAAGACAGATGGGAATCTTCATCTAGGTCATCATAAACTGTAGACTCTATCTGACCAATGCCCTCTTCAATAGTCTTTCAAATGCCACCCAACATAAACTCATGCAGGACTTATCAGTTTCATTCGATACCATGACAAAGGATTTTACAATCACCGATCTTTTGTTGCCTTCTCAGATCTTTGGAGTTTCCCTCAAGTTACTTTGCTTCATGTCTGTTCCTTGTAACCCTTTCTTTAACTTGCAGCCTATTGCTCTGCTCCTTTCTTTCAACTTGACTTCTGAGAAATCATTTTGACCCTTGTCTGGGACTTTCCTCTGGAACAGCATCCTGTCCCCTTCCCTACGTTCTGCTCATTGGGACACCTTCCTCCAATTCAAGTCAGGTAAAGTTTATTTATCAGTGTCGCAAGTAGGCTTACTTTAACATTGCGACAAAGTTATATGAAAATCCCCTAGTCACCACACTCGCACCTATTTGTGTGCACTGTTTAAAGGTTTATTTATTAGTATCACTAGTAAGGCTTACATTAACACTGCAATGAAGTTACTGTGAAATTCCCCAGTTGCCATTCTCCGGCGCCTTTTCGGGTCAACGCATCTAACCCGCATGTCTTTTGAACTGTGGGATGAAACCGGAGCACTTAGAGGAAACTCATGCAGACACAGGAAGAATGTGCAGACTCTGCACAGACAGTGACCCAACTAAGAGAACATGGGTCCCTGGCATAGTGAGGCAACACTGCTAACCACTTGCCACCGTACCACCCATGAAATGACCCAAGCTGCATTTTGTACTTTTTTACTTCTTTCTCTGTTGGTGAGCAGTGCCAAACCCAAGCCTCAAGATGCAACAACCTTGAACTGCACATGTGCAACCATTTCCTGGCCAACACATGTGCAAAAGGCCTGAGGCTTGATGGGGACTGGATTCTGAGCCACATCTGTGGCTTACAGCACATAAGTGCAAACGCAAGCACCCACAGAATGACCGCCCAAGTTGAAACAACGGATTTTAAGTCCCTGTTGCTTATTTCCCATTGGGTGAACGCCAATTCACCCCAATTCACTCAAAAGGGAAGTTCTAGTAAGAAGTGTTAAAGTTCAACAGGTTTATTTGGTAGCAATTTCTTTCAATGCGCTTGCCCCTTCATCAGGTGAATGTTCATAAAGCCCACAGGAAGATCTATTAATGGTCCCCCATGTCATTTATGGCCACCACAAAAATGTAAATATTTCATCACAGTATAAAACATGGTTTTTAAAAATGCAAGATCGGGGAGATTCAAAATAACACTAGGAAGACTGAGTTGTGAAAATTGGGGCTAAAAATCATGATATGATATGAGGGAAATTCAAGTGGAGAAATGATTGAGGAAATAGCAGTATTGGAACCAGATATATAAGTGAATAAATAAAAAAGAATGTTTATATAACACAGTAAGAAGTCTCACAACACAGGTTAAAGTCCAACAGGTTTATTTGTAGCAAACAGCACTAGCTAGTTCCAAAAGCTAGTGGTGTTTGTGACAAATAAACTTGTTGGACTTTAACCTAAGCATTTATATGGTGCTTTCCACAGCTACCAAACATTTCAAAGCAATATTATCAAGGATCTCATGCTCCCTGGAAATAGTCTCTTCGACCCTTTTCGATCCGGAATAGATATAAAAGTCTGACATCATGTACAAATTGACTCAAGAACAGCTTCTCCCTGCTGCCACCAGACCTCTGAATGGATCTACCTTATGTTAAGTTGATACTTGTCTATCCCCTAGATATGACTGTATATTCTGCACCCTCTCCTTTCTTTCTCCCCATGTACTCTATGAACATTATTGTTTGTCTGTATAGTGTGCAAGAAACAATTCTTTCTACTGTATCGCACAGTGGTTAGCACTGCTGTCTCACAGTGCCAGACCCAGGTTTATTTCCTGGCTTGGGTCACTGTCTGTGCAGAGTCTGCACAGTCTCCCTGTATCTGTGTGGGTTTCCCCTCACAGTCCAAAAAACATGCCGGTTAGGTGCACTAGCTACGCTAAATTCTCCCTCAGTGCATCTGAACAAGCGCCGGAGTGTGGCAACTAGATTTTCACAGTAACTTCATGGCATTGTTAATGTAAGCCTACTTGTGACACTAATAAATAAATTTGTGAAACTAGTAAATAAGTAAACATGTGACAATAATAAATCAAATCAAATCAAAAACCAATTGAACCACAGCTGACACTAAAGTGGAGCAAAGAAGATTTTGTTTTAACAAATGCTGTGAATGTGAAATGTTGGAAACAGGAGCATTGCCTGGCTGGGCTGCTGATACAGTGCTACTAGCTTGGCGTGGTTGGGCAATGTTCAAAACTGGGCTCTGTTCCTGGCTGGGCTGAGTTGGCCCCTGCTGGCTATCATGATGTGAAGATGCCGGAGTTGGACTGGAGCAAACACAGCAAGAAGATTAAACACAGGTTAAAGTCCAACAGGTTTATTTCTAGCAAACACCACTAGCCAGTTCCGAAAGCTAGTTGGGTTTGCTGCAAATAAACCTGTTAGACTTTAACCTGGTGTTCTCACTCTGCTGGCTGGGCAGTGCTCAAGACTGGGCTCTGTTGCAGACTGGGCTGAGTTGGGCTCTGCTGGGCTGAGCTGTTGCATTGGGCTGTGCTGGTGCTGAGCTGCTGGGTTTGTCAATGTGTTCTCAGGTGGGAAGCCAGAAAACTTTTTTGAGTGCAGTAGAGGGGCGGGGGCGCGCATGCGCGCCGGCCGGCTTGCCCATGGGATGGGGACGATGGCAGCTTGGCTGAAAGTGGGAGTCTGGATGCTGAGTTTGTGGCTGATTTTCCGCAGCGAGGGGGCTGCCGCCTCCGCCGCCAGATCCAGGCAGCAGCGGGGCTTGTGGCTGTGCCCTTCCAGAGTAAGGAAAGCACTTTCTAATCTGGGAGAGCGGGATGTGGAAAGTTGTGAGAGAGTTTGGGGGGGAGGAGGAGGAGGGGAGAGTTTATCTTTCCTTCAGTCTCTGTTGCCTTTTTTTCCCACCTAAACTGCGGGGAATTTTGAGGATGTGGATATTTGTAATAGTTAAATGGGGAGAGGGGGATTTGTGCGGAGTACTAAGGGGAAGGGGGGAGTGAAGCGATAATCACAACTTTAAACTGATGGGGAAGAAGGCGGTGAATGTTAGCAGCAAAGTGAAAAGTTAGTGATTTGTGGTTTAGTCCAGCGGCTCAAGAGCTTCCCATTAAAGACAGGCCAGTCAGTCAGTCATCAGGAGAGCCTTTGCTTTATCTCCAGAGGGTAATTTGACCTGAGCTGCTGAGTGACACGGTGCCTTTTGTTATTTTAATGAAGAATGCTCGACCTTTTTCTTTCTTTACCTCCGATGGATCAAAGTGTTGGCAACAAGTGTAACCGCTTTTCTTCGCCAGTTTCCTTCCCCCCCAACTATTGCACCGCCGTGTAATCTGGAGAGATTCAGATGGCAAGATTGTAGCAGCAGCAGCCCCCTTCCCTGCACCCCCCCTCTCTCTGTTTAAAAGCAGTGATCTGCGGGGAGCCTTTTCTTCCCAGGCAGAGTTGGTGCACTGATGAATGAGCAAGTGGCCCCGAAAGCATTGTTTGGGAGGCAGGCTTGTCTTTGAACTGAGACCTCGGTCGGAAGTAAAGTGGCCCATTTGCGACTGCATTAAATTCCTTGGTATTTCCTCTTTTTAACCGCAGGCCACTTCGCATATAGACCAGCTGGCTTGCTTGTAACTTTCGAGTCTGCAAACAGGCTCCTTAATCACTAGGGTGCTTACTTTTGTTAGGTCTGGGTAGGTCTTTTTTTAAAAAAAGTTATTAATTGACGAATTCCTCTGCAGGATGGAGGTGTAACAATATGAGTATCTAAACAGCATTGTATCATTTGCTTATGATTTGGTGTTTTGGTGATGTAATGTATTGTGGTGCTTGCCTTGTAACATGTTCCAAATGATATACAATTCAGAATAGTTAGTGGACATCCCAGGTAGTTTACGGTCTCTGGTTCCCAGATGGCGTTTGATTGCGTTTACCCCTGGGGCCATTTGTCCCTCTTTTCCGCCCACCCCACCCCACCCCAGTTTGTTTTAAATGAGCCATGTTACCCTTCTATGTTCATGCAGCTTAGTGGGTTGCCTAGTGTTTTCTGATGGCAGTCTTGTTTTTAAGTTGGTGTGTTCTTGATGTCTGCTTTTGGCAGTTGTTCAAGAATGGAGACTAGACCTCAAAAACTTTCCCTGGTTTGACTTCAGTAAAAGGGTTTTCCTTTTCACATTTGTCCACCCCTCATTGAATTAGGACTCATTCATTGGCGGGGAAAGCTTCTCTGCAATCAGTTCATGTGGAAACACTGTCGAGCTGCCAGTGCGTGGATGTTAGAGAGTTCTCGCACCATTACATTTGAGCAATCTGAATTTCTAGTGTTTGGAAGAAGTGTATTTGATTTAGTTCAGATAGAAGCTATGTGATGCTTTCACTATTTCTAACGGAATAGTGGTTGGCGCTGCTGCCTCACAGCATCAGGGTCCCAGGTTCAATTCCCAATTTGGGTCACTGTGTGGAGTCTGCAGGTTCTCCCTGAATCTGAGTGGGTTTCCTCCCACAGTCCGAAAGGAGTGCTGGTTAGGTGCATTGGCTATGCTGAATTCTCCCTCAGTGTACCCAAACAGGTGCTGGAATGTGGCAATTTGGGATCTTTCACTTCATTGCAGTGTTAATGTAAGCCTACTTGTGCCACTAACAAACTTAATGTTGACAGTTCTCTGTACTACGCTAAATGGCTGTGGTTATTTGACTGAATGAGGCAATGGTGCCAACCCCACCGACTTAGGCAATATATATTTTTAGCATGTAAATGGGAACTTTAGCCAATTTGACTTGCTCGCCATGGTTCAAGTTTAATTGTTATTGATATACTGAGTCCCTTATATAAGGGTCAGTTAACTTGGTGAATGACAAATTGAATCCTGTTTATGCATGACTCGGTTCCGCATCAGATGTTGCATTTGTTACTGAGCCATCATGTTTACTCTTACTGTGCAGTTGACAACTAACAAATAACATGAACATATTTTACCTTTGTAGAAAAATATGGGGCATTTCTTGTGTTGTTGATAATCTGAACAGTTCAAATAGATATATAAAATGTAAGCTTTAAAGAAATGCAAAATGTTGAATGATAGTTCCTGATTTAAGGTTGCCATTGGAACTACTTTAAGCATATTTTTAAAATGTTAAAATATTCATTTAACACAAAGATAAGGTGGTTATAATTTTGCAATATATTAAATATCAGTAATTAAAATTATATCAAATTTACCAAAGCTATCAAATCAAGATATGTTTATCCCCTAGATCAAGTCAGCTTGAGTTTAGGCAAAGTACATTTGAGGTTGTTTGGCAATACAGTTTCAAGAATATTTACTCTGGAAGTTGTCCAATTAACTCTTTACAAGTGTGGTTTTAGTGAGTGAGTGAGTTCATTTGTCTCATCGATTTTCTCCTTTTTCTGGAAGCAATAATACAGACATTGCAGACACTTGTGTTGGCTTGACTTAACTTGGCCAAATGACCTTCATGACAATTCCAACAGCAACTTACATTGATGCAGTGCTTTTAACTTAAGCATTCCAAGACACTTCACAGGAACATCATGAAACAAAGTATAACATTGAGCCACATAAGGAGTATCCTAAAGGAGGAAAGCAAAATAGTGGCGGTGATGGGTAGTGAATATTCTAAAGCCCAGTGCCTGGACAACTGAAAGCATGGCCACCAATCACAGAATCTTTGTAGTGCAGAAGGAGACCATTCAGCCCATCAAGTTTTCACCACTCCCTGCAACTAATTTTCTCATCTTCGGACTGTGGGAGGAAACCAGGGGACACAGAGAACATGCAAGCTCTACACTGAGAGTCACCTACCCAGGGGCTGGAATTGAACCCCTGGTCTCTGGTACTATAAGACAGCAGTGCTAGCCAATGTGTCACCAGTGGTGGAGCAATTAAAATTGGGAATACACAAGAGACCAGAATTGAGAAGTGCAGTTATCTTGCAGAAGTGGAAAAATTTAGAGATAAGGACAGACGAGGCCATGGAGGAATTTTAAAATCAAGACAGTTTTTTTTGACTGGGAGTCAACGTAAGACAATGAACACGGATGGTGAGACCTGGAGTGAGTTACGACAGGGGCACAAGAGTTTCAGATAACCTTAAGTTTATGGAAGACAGAATTTAAAGTGAGTGCTGGGTTAGACAATTTAGAGGTAAGGAAGGCATGTATGAGGATTTTAACATTCAACATGTGGTTGAATTATACTATTCACTTGTAGAAAAATCTGCTTTAGTGTAATGAGCAGTTAAAATTGGACAGAAATTCGAGAAAGCTCTGTGGCTCATCAAGTTAATAGGGAGTGATCTGGGCTATTTAAGTTCTGAATTTGGGTCACTTACTAGCTTCATGTTTGTATAAAATCATTTTTTTCTTCCAATACTGCCCTTGTGATTTCCAGTAACGGTTCTAATCCTTCTGAGGATAAAACTTCTTCCATTTCAGCTGTGACTGTTGGTTTTGTAAACTTCTGTCTGTGATTGTCATTACTCTGTTGGAGCAGGAAACTGAAGACAAAGTCCCTAAAGCATTTTGGGTGGGGGGGTGGATAATAGAATTTATTGTACTGGATGTCATCTGCTACATCACTCCAGTAGCATAAGCTAGTGCAGACTGAGCAGGAAATACCTCCATAAAAAAAATCAGTTCAAGCTTATGGTGAATGCTACATGTGCCTGATTTCTGGCACAAATTGCTGACAGCTGCTGTTTGCTGTTCTTCCTTGCTTTTTGAATTTGTATGAATGTAACTTCCAGACATTTTTTTTTTTGAAAAGCAGTATTCCTTTACCGACAATCTCCATGGTAATTAGAGATTAAATTAGACAGCCAAAATTCATTAAGGACTGATCTTGGCATGTATGTACTGCTTTCCAAGTGACAGTAGTGCTTGAGAGATCCCTTTTCTTTTAAGATGTTTGAAAATCAATAAATGCTGCACAGATCGACCAAATGCGACCAAATCAACAAAGATGATGCTTAATTTGTTTAATTTGACTCCTTTATGCAAATTGTTTAGAATTGCAATGTCCATGCATGAAACCCCTTTGGTTAATGTTTGGTATCTGTGTTGCTGCCATAACATTAGGAGTTATACAAGCATTTTGGTTCAATATGTTTAATTAAAACATTTTTGGAGGGGCGGGAAGGACAGTTAATTGATGTCTGCACATGAAAATCAATCACCAAGTTTTGAGTCCCCAGTCAAGCTGGAAATAAATTTCTGTTCATATAATATGCAGAATGTGAACTATAAGGCAACATCCCACCAACCTAGGGCAGGGTGTTAAGTTGCTGGCAGGGTCTCCACTTAATGTCTCCAAGTACGTGCATTTGATTTGGTTTATTGTTGTCACTTGTATTAATATGCAGTGTTTCTTGCGTGCTAGACAGGCAAAACATTACTGTTTATAGAGAAGGAAAGGAGAGATTGCAGAATATAGTGTTATGGTTATAGCTAGGGTGTGAAGAAAGACCAACTTAATGGGAGGTAGGTCCATTCAAAGTTCTGATAGCAACAGGGAAGAAGCTGTTCTTGAGTCGGTTGGTACGTGTCCTCAAACTTTTGTATTTTTGTCTCAATGGAAAAAGATGGAAGAGAGTATGTCTTGGGTGCATGGTTGCTTTCCAAGACATTGGGAAGTGTAGACAGAATCAATGGGTGAGAGGCTGGTTTGTGTGATGGACTTGGCTTCGTTCATGACTCTTTGTAGTTTTTTGCAGTCTTGGGTAAAGCAGGAGCCATTAAAACTGTGGTACAACCAGAAAGAATGCTTTCTAAGGTGCATCTATATAGATTGCTTAGAGTCTTAATGGACAAGCCAAATGTCCCTAGTCTTCTCAGAAAGTAGAGGCATTAGTGGGCTTTCTTAACTATAGCATCAGCGTGGAGGGACCAAAACCAGTTGTTGGCGATCTTGACACCTAGGACCTTGAAGCTTTCGACCATTTCTACTTTATTCTTGTTGATGTAGACAGGGACGTGTTCTCCAGCATGCTTTCAGATGTTGCTGACTATCTCATTTGTTTTGTTGACATTGAGGGAGAGATTATTGTTGCCACACCAGTTCACCAGATTCTCTATCTCCTTCCTGTATTCTACCTCATCATTGCTTGACATCTGACCCACTATGAGGGTGTCATAAGCAAACTTGAAAATTGAGTTGGAGAGGAATTTGGCCACATAGTCATAGGTGTATAAGGAGGATAGTAGGTGGCTGGAGACACAGCCTTGTGGGGCACAGGTATTGAAGATATTTGTGGTGAAGGTGTTGTTGCCTATGATTAATGATTGTGGTCTGTGGGTTAGGAAGTTTAGGATTTAGTTGCAGAGGGAGGAGCAGAGGCTTTCTTGGTTTCAAACTAGTGCCAAAGGAATCTCATCCTGGAGTCATGTTGATGTGGAAGACTATGTGCTTGCCACTATCTTGACTTCTTAACCAACCTGACATGAACACATTGCACAATTAAAATAACAATTCCCTTCTCCCAACCCAATCATCAAAGTTTGATTCACTGATTGCAAAATTTGATTTTTGATGGTATTCCAATGTCTTTTATGCTATAACAGTAATCCAACATTGATGAATGTTAGACCTTCTCTGGCACCTTCTCCAAGTGCCATCTTTTCATGATTGAAGAGCAGGCAATTGGCCAACTTCTTCCTGTGTTTACCCCCAGTCCAATGCCGGCATCTCTACATCAAAGTATTGGAGACCACCTGACATCTACAAGATCTCAAGCATTCCAAAGATCAGTGATTTTAGGAGATGGCGAGAGGGATAAATATTCATGGTGTCATTATGGCACAGAAGGAAGGCTTTTGACTAATTGAGTCCAACAGGCCATCCTCTTTAATTCTTGCCTAAATTGGAGGGGCAAAAAAACAACTGATTTTGGTATATTTCAGTGATTTATACTTTCTGATAAATTATTCTATAATGAGCTAGTTTTATTTTTAAACAGCAACTCTGTCACTGTGACACCCATTTGAGGACCTGAGGTCTTTGTAAACTGCTCTGCCCTATTGCCTTACTTGGTGCTGTCAGCCTGAATCAGAATCAGTTGGAAACTCTTTCTTTGCTTTGATTTTCCACAGTTATGCAAGTATGAATGCAGTAACGTCACAATGCATTCATGAAGCATTAAATGTGTTGAGGTGACTTTGGTTATAGGGTTAAAGGTGCGTCTCTTGCATTAATTACTTTTTAAGTCAACAGAATTCAGTTTTGCATGTGTCTTATTGTGTGCTATGATCCAAAGAAACAGAGTTGGTAGCAGCATCTATTCATTGGGAGGTAAGTGTAGGCTGGTATGGCTGACTGGAGGTTGCTAACTTCACATTATTGAGAGCACTTCAGATATGTAAATATAGAAGTACTGATTGTTTTGTGTGGTTCACAATAATCTCTCTCGCCATACTCCTGGCAATTAACATATTTCTACACAGCTGCAGGTTTGTCTCTTCCAGCATGTCCTCAGGACAGGTACAGTGTATTTGACTATACTCTGCCACATCAATGTGTGGTTAAGAAAATGGAAACTCTGGATTCAAACAATGACATAGGCTTGTGCATCCAACAAGGTTTTTTCTTCATATGGTTGTGGAAGCAGCAATCTGATGTTGAAGTTAACAGTCCATTCAATTATTTCAGTTAATGCAGTGGGAATAGTTGTGATGCTACGAGGAATAGACCTCTTAAGGCTGATGTTCAATATATGACTTGGATGACTATTCAGTGAGTAGGCAACCCTTTGTTAAAGCAAGTACTCTAACTTGAGAACCAGTGAACCAATGTTTTCAAGAAGATGATTGGTTATTGAAGTTCTGGTCTGAGCAGTAAAATCCCACTGAAAGTTGGTTCTGAAATTGACAATTTGGGACAAAAAAGCTTTCTTTTTCATATGTTTAAAAGGCCCAAACAAAAGAATTTCCAGGTATTTAAATCAACAAAATAATTTCTTCCACCGGTTGTGAAATAAGTGTTTAAAATTATAATTAAAGCAGTTTTTATTGTGTTATTGCTGTGTCACCCCCATGACTGCATACTGGTTTATTGGGACCTGCAGCCTGCCTCTAATGAGGGTCAACCCAGCTGTAATAAATATACGCAGCTGCAACTGTTTGAGCACCCACACAGAAGGCTGAACGTAATTAAAGATCCCCAGATGTGGTTCCAGAGCATATACTATAATCCAAAGCCAGGAAGAAATGATCCTTTATAACATTGTCAAAATCAAATGCAAAAGGAGAGATACTGTACAGCTTCAGTAAAACTGTGTAACATGCAAAAACAAAAAGCAGAAAATGACAGAAACCCACAAGCCAATCTGCATTTGTGAAGACTGCAAACAAGTTAACATTTCCAACACACGCTTTACTCTGAAACTAAAAATAAGTATCAGGGGAAAAAGAGGTGGGTAGAAAAAAAACGTGATAGGAATGCTGGAATCTCAATCAAGTAATGGACAGAAATATATGGCATGAAAAGACGCAAGGATGAATTAATAGCTACAGCAGCAGGGCGCCTGGAAAAATGGGAGCAATGGAAATCATAGAATTCCTACAGTGCACAAGGAATCCATTTGGCCCATTGAGCCTGGACTTACAGCAGTCCCACCCAGGCCCTATCCCTGTAACCCCATATATTTACCTCATTAATCCCCCTGACACTAAGGGTTAGCTTAGACAATGCACTTAACCCACACGTTTTTGGATTGTGGGAGGAAACCAGAGCATTGAAGAAACCCATGCAGACATGGTGACACTGTGTAAATTCAACACAAGACAGTCACCTGAGGCTGGAATTAAACTGGGACCCTGGCACTGTGAGGCAACAGAGTAGCTACTGTGTCACTTCTGGCAGTCAATTGCGGACTTGGAACCATTTTGAACCTGTTAGCTATATGTTATGTCAAATTTCTGACCAAAAGATTGCAACGTACCTAGGAGAAAGATGAGATACTATTCCAAGTTTGGATTGAATGTCATATGTATGTAAACAATGATAGGTCATAATGAGATTGGATGGTGAGTTAGAGGGCTGAGCCAAGCTAAATTTGGATCATGTTTGAATGTGTGATTAATATATTCTATTCCATTCTCCTAGCTTCTCCATTCCTTTCATTTTTGTACTGATATCACCTTCCATATCAGTGTTTCTATTTAATCTTTCTTTCTCCTTAACTGAGGATTCCTCTCCTCCATCCCAAAATCATGAAGGGGTTCCATTCATTCTCACCTTCTAACCCACCGACCTTAGATAGTACTTTGGGAAGTCAGGAAGACCATATAAATGCAAATTTTTTCTTTCGCTGGGCAAAGAATTTAAGGATTGCCGCCATTGTAAATCTTTGCTTTAGCATGACTCAACATCTTCCCAAAAAGTGACAAGAACTTATAAAGGGGTTTTCTTTTAATTTTAAAGTAAGAAAGAAGTTGTAATATATGGTGCTTTTTCATGTCTCAGAGTAACTTTTGCATAATGAATTACTTTGAAATGGACTTTAGTATCTGGCAACAGAGCAATGAAATATTTAACTAGTTATTCTATTTCTGATTAGTGTTGCTTCACGTAGTGAGAGGAATTTCATGCTCCTCTTGGATTCATGTTAGAGAATCCTTCAGGTACTCTTAAGTCATCTCGACCATTAAGGCCTGGATTGAGACTTGAACCTTCTAAAAGAGACAAGAATGATGCCAGTTAAACCAAGCTAAAACATTTTGGTCATTTCTACTTTAAAACACAGTTTGAATTGGTAATTTAAACTCAGAAAAAATATCAGTTCAATAAAATATAAATTAAAAAAAAACTTGTATATAGTACTGAAAATAGTCTCACCGCAAGTATTTTAAATACCCAGGACGATCCCTGCATGGGTCACCTCCCCTGTAGGGGACTCCCCTTCCCCCAGCCCCCACTCATTGTGTTCCTCACTCACACAGGATTCCCTCCCCCTGACCCCCATCCCACACAATCTGACCTCCATTCCCGTCGTC
Source organism: Sphyrna mokarran (assembly GCA_024679065.1). Lineage (NCBI taxonomy): Eukaryota > Metazoa > Chordata > Chondrichthyes > Carcharhiniformes > Carcharhinidae > Sphyrna > Sphyrna mokarran. The sequence goes on from JAGIQG010000003.1 coordinate 110,435,373, forward strand.
CAGTTACCTTCTCCCTGGCTTGTTAATATCAAAGGGTTATTTAAACTCAACCTGCTTTACGGTAACTAACCGTTAAGAAGGGGGAGTCCTTTTGCTCTATCTTTTTTACACTTTGACACTGAGCCAGAGGGGTCAGGCAATACAGGTGCTTCAGAAATTTAGCACAGTTAAGTTGGTATGGAGTAGCAATCTGCTGTTGATTGACACCCCGAAGAAGTTCTGGCCCATCTTCTGCATCAAAAGGGGCAGGCTAATAAATTTAGTAATAAGTCATGACCAGATTCTGTTCACAGTGCAATGACGCATGAACGGTCATCTAATAATGATCATAATGTGATTGAGCTCAATGTGGTTGACAAGGAGAAACGTAGGCAGATGCAAAAAAGAAACAGATCCTGGCAAATGGGGAAGATACAAAGAGCACAGTGGACACAGATGTAGCTTTCAAGGAAAATATGTGAACTTTTTTTTATGTAGTCAGTTTTCGTGATCTGGAATTTGATGGGCACAAGGGTGATGGAAATTCAGACAATCAATAATTTCAAAAGGAAATTGGATAATATTTGAAGGAAATAGTGTTGCAGCTTATAGGGATAGAGCAGGGGAGAACAGGATTGACTGCATTGCAAGAACGCAGAGGCTCAAAGGGCTAATTAGCCATTTTTTGTGCTGTGGACACTCCATAACTTCATGACACTAGATTGGGTAGCTATTGTATCTGGTTACCTCAGCCTGCCCGTTGTCTTTGGGCAAGGACCCAAGACTGGAGGGCAAAGAAACAAAAGACTCTAGGTTGTAATGAAAATTAATTGTATCATTCATTTTCAAGATGACACCCACTTAAAAAAAACCGCTGAAAATCTCCAAGGTGATCTTGCACTAACTTCCCTTCTCTACTGCTGTTACCTATCCCCAATTGTGAACATCTTCAGCTGTTGCAAAAGATCTAAAAGATAATTGTGGAAGAAATCTGAAACTAAATGGAATGTCTGTTGGAACAGAATTATCAAATTTCAAAGGTTTGCTCCTGATCTGTATCCCTTGAAGATAAAAAGAAAAATGTCCAAGTGCTTTTCACCTGGATCACTTGTGGTTCATTGAAGAAGTGTTATGGTACTAGATGGAACAAGAATTTGTGCTGTTAAACAAACATATTTCACTTATTGTTAAAACTTCAGATCTCTCTGAGGCAATCATGCTATCAGATCTTTTTGTAGTTTTCAACATTTTAAAGTTAATCTCTTTTTGTGGTTAGCAATTTCAATGACTTAACATTGGCCCTGTAAGGTGGTCCCTTTAGTTTTCAGCCCAAAAGCCATGTTTTTTTGTTTAGAGAAGGTTTATCAGATTAATATGTGGAATGGTGGGTTGTCTTGCAAGAAAAGGTTGGACAAACTAGCTTGTATCCGCTGGAACTTAGAAGAGTAAGAGGCAACTTGATTGAAATAAATAAGACCCTGAGGGGCCTTGACAGGCTAGATGTGGAGAGGATGTTTCTTCTTGTGGGAGAATCTAGAACTAGAGGTCACTGTTTGAAATGGTGGCTCCTTATTTTTAAAGCAAATATCAAGTGATTTTTTTCTGAGGGTTGTGAGCCTTTAGAATTCTCTACCTGAAAAGATGGTCAAAGCAGAGGCTTAGAATACTTTTAGAGCAGAAGTAGATAAATTTTTAGTAAGCAAGGAGATAATAGGTTACTGGAGATCAGCAGGATGCAGTTTTGAAGTTACCAGGATCTTATTAAATGGTGGAGCAGGTTCGAGGCGCAATGGTCCACATCGTCTTATTCCTATGTAATGTGTGTATAAGTCAGCGCTTCCTGAACTGCCATAACAGTCAGCTTGAATTTTTCACTCTACAAATGCATGTTTTATTTGCTGGTACTTTATAATTAGGCACATGAAGTGCACAAGTAGGTAATATGGGTTTTGTTTCAAAGTTGTAAGGGAATTTTAAGATACTTGCGTGTAGAGTAGAACACAGTAGTCAACAGTGAAAGACAATGGGCAGGATTTTACAGCTTTGTTTGACCCGAGACTGGAAAATCCCATCCAAGGCCAACAGACCTTCCCCTTGCCCATTCTGATTCCGGTGGCGAGCAGGGCGGTAGAATTCCAGTGAATGTTGTCTTGGAACAAAATGAACAAAGTATGAAGCTGGTTTCAAGCTAAAAGTAGTGACATTAACTAACTTGTCAAATAACTGTGCTGCAGTGAGGGAATTTGGTATTAATGAAAAACTGGTATGAGAATAGTAGAAGGAATTCACTCAGAAGAAGGTGCCCAAGACCAAATGGGCCATGAGAATGAGGACAGTCATTGATCTCGAAAAACATATATCAGAACAGGTTCTTGAAAACCATCAGAAAGATTATATTGTCACTAAACATGAGTATTTAGGCACTTCAGTGAGACAAATTGAACTACGAATCCAGCAAAGATTGCAGAATAACTGCTAGCTGGTGCAGCCACTTTACAGAACAAAAATGTCTAGTGTTGAAACAGAAGACCAAGATTGCTCAGAGCCTATCAAAAGACCTCTGTCAAAATGATCAGTTTCTAGTGATTCATTATCAGAATGTGGCAAAAATTCAAGGACTCACTTACACAACATGCATGAAACACCCATTAAATTTCAATATGTCCAGCAACTAAACTGGAGAGTGGAAAGGTTCAAAAATAGTCTCGGTGAAAACCACAGGACTTGAGATGACATTCACAATGATAAAAGCCTGCATAGCCAATGAAACACAACTAAAGCTTGTGGTAATTTTCAGATGTAAAACTATATTGAAAATCAAGTCCATAGTGGTTGTTGGATGGATGAGGAAGAAGTGAACTTGTGGATTAATAGTGTATGGAATGGGCGTCTCAGTGGACTACAGAAAAAATGCTTCCAGTTGGTCTGATACATGTTCGGATCCCATAAAAGCAATGAAAACAAGAGACACCTATGAACAAATAACTCCCAAATTGCAGTTTAACCTTCGTATATGTGTCTCAACAAGCCCTTGAAGGATCGTGTTCAAGCTGAATGGGAAAGTTAGGAAGATATAAATTAGGAGCAGATACATCCTTTTGAGCCTGCTCTGTCATTCAATCAGATTGTGGCTGAATCTCTTCCTGGACTCAAATCTACCTCCCTACTTGTTCTCCACATCCCTCTTTTTGTTAGAAATATATTTATCTCCTTGAAACCATTCAACAATTCAGATTCCATTGTGCAATGGGACATTAAGTTCCACAAATTCACCACCCTCTGAGAAGTAGGGTTAAGGTTGACAGAGAAAAAGCCTTGACAAAGAGGGGAAATGTGCATGCTACCCTGCTTGTTGTTTTGTATAGTTTTGTCATCAAATCATGGAATGTTATTTGTGCACAGAATCATTCAAAAAATGCAGAATATTCAATTCAGTGGGTCTGAGGAAAATGATTTGTTATGGAGAGATGATTATGAAACTGAAATCATCATATCTGATCCAGTGGGGGAACCTTGTGATGATGCCATCATCAAAATGACTCAGAGTACGTTTCGATTGTGGTAAAAGATATCTTTGTGGAATTAATTCAGTCGGTAAACATGCCTGATTAATTTAGTACAAATCACCAATGTTGTGCTTTTTTTTGCATGTTTCCAAGTAGTGATTACCCAAATTGGCAGTTCACTTTTTATACTCGGTATGGAAGTGGTTTCTGTTTTTGGAAGGACTTTTTGGAACTTCAAACGTCAACTTACATGCAGCAATCAATGAAAACATTTTGCAGAATAGATACTTAATACACATTGAGGCTGTCTGATACTGCTGTGATTTCCTGTTTAATATGATTTTTTAAAAAAATTTCATGGAATGCAAAGGAGTGCAACGAAAGCTTGCATTTATATAGTGACTAATGTGAAATGTTGTGAAGTTCTTCACTGGAGTATTATTAAACAAAATGTGGCATTGAGCCATTTTGGGGGAGATTAGGCAGATGTTTTTATTCGTTTGAGGGACATAGGTGTCACTGGTTGGCTAGCATTTATTGCTCATCCCTAGTTGTCCCTGCAGGGCAATTGAGAGTCGGCTTTATTGCTATGGCTCTGGAGTCACATTTAGGCCAGATGGATAAGAACGGCAGATTTCCTTTTCTAAAGGTGATAAGTAAACCAAATGGGTTATTCCGACACTTGACTGGTTTCATGGCCATCAATGATTCTTAATTCTAAATGTTTTTAATTAACTTCAAATCCCACCATGTGCTTTGGTGGGATTCAAACCCAGATCCTCAGAATATTAGCTGAGTATCTGGATTATGTAGTCTAGTGATAATACCACTGAGTCATCTCTTCCCCTAAAATGAGCAAAAGCCTGATGAAAGCACTAGTTTAAAGGAATGTCTTTAAGGAAGAATGTAACATGAGGGGGGTTTAAGAGATTTGGAGAGAGTATTCCGCAGCTTAGGCCTCTAATAGCTAAAGGTACAGCTACTAATGGTGGAACAATTAAAATGGGAGATACAATGGTTGTAGGGTTGGAGGAGATTAGAGAAAGAGGGGAGAGGCCATGAAGAGGGTCACAAATAAAGAAAATAATTTTTAGATTGAGGAAATGCTTAACTGGATATTCTTGTCAGCCAGCAAAGGGGTTGATGAGTGAATGGGATTTGGGAGGAGTTGGGAAATGTGCAGCGGAACTTTCAATAATCTCACTTTTATAGGGTAGTAAATCTTTGAGATATGATGGAACTTGAGCCATTAAGAATTTTAGTTTTTTGTTCTCTGTTCCAGCCTTGAACTGAGATTGAATTCAAAGATAAAAATGAGTGATGGAACTATTCTCCTTGAATCAATGTAATATGTCCCTTGATGGCTCAGTTTTAAAATGTATTCAGTTAGCAGCTGATAATTCTGAAAAACTGACTTTTCAATTCACCGCATTGAATTATAATTTAATTATATACAGGTTCAGATATATGTGAGCCTGACTGCTAATCATAAATTGGTTATTAGCTGAGCACATCAAGATTGTTTAGTTAGTGTTGTGTAATTGCAGAATCACAACTAATAGGACATTGTGTTTGGAGTTTTGCAAGCATGGGCTGGTTGAGTACAGTTGATATCTTGCCTGTTGCGAGCAAAGGAGCATGCTGTTTGATGTGATTTTCCAGTCTTTGGGATTACAGTCTGCATACCTAGCATCTGTGTATATTAATACACAGAGCCCTGTTCTTTGTGGACAGGAAGAATATATACACACATTGCATCTGGTTCATTCCCCAGGACAATGCCACGACCAGAGTCAACCTGCCAGATTTGAATTTAAACAAAACTTGGAGGTTTGGGGCAACACCTCTACCAATCAGAGTCTGCTTACTCTCATCTCATGAAATTGTTGTTCCAGTTATGTTTTGTAATCTTGCGAATTGTCTTGATGAATGCCAGATTAAAAGCTTCAATGATGTCTTTTTACAGCAACTCACAAAAATCATATTCTTGCTCATGCTTACCGAACAGGAATAGGTTCTGTAAAAGGCCTCAATACCTTGGTTGAGGAGGAGAAAAGTTGGCCAGATTTCTTATTCCAGAATTCTATCCTTTTAACTACACATGAAAGTGTGTTTTTACTGAAAATAGGTTTGGATTCATTCAGCCATGATGTCCATATCGTTGAGCCCATTTAATACTTACTGTTTGGCCTTACAATTGAAGGAAACTCTCCGGACGAAGTTCTGAAGAACAACAAAACAAATAGCTGTACAGCTTTAAATGGCGATTCTCAAAACCTTTTACTTGATGTCCACTTAGACCTAGATGACTACCTCCTGTCCTACCCTACTTGTAACCACAAAAAATGCTAATTAGAATTATTGGTAAGTATAGCGCTGCTTTTGACAAGGCGCCAATAAGATGATGTCTGGCCTAAGCTGGAGAGTTTTGGTCACTAGTCAGGCTCTACTTCTACCACCAATTCCTCCTCATCTAAGGGAATTCTAGGGGAATTTCACAATGACTTTATTGCTGTGTTAATGTAAGCCTTATTTATAACTAAATAAACTAACTTTTTGTTTTCAGCTCCATTTGTGTCAACCAAATTAAGTTCCTTCCATTTGATATTGCTTCCAGGTCAAGGGTTCCAAGTCATATGGACCAATATTCCTTGGTACCTAATATTAATAATCAGCTGCCTTCCAGTTGATGTGTTGAACATTAAAAACAGTTACAAACGATTTTAATATTTTAAAATAATTGCAAATTTTCTTCACTGTTGCCGCTTCTTGGTCAAAGATCATCATGCCTGTAAAGGCTCACATCTTCAGGGGAGGCTAAGGAAATCTAGGAAAAGATGTTCTTTTGATTTTTTTGCAAATTCCTCCAATTTTATTTCCTGCAGAAAATTTGATGCAGGTGTTGTATGAAAGAAAATGTCAGATTTCAAAGCTGTCCTCAACATATCAACATATTAACCTATTTAAAGGTCTGGCTGTGTTTTTAAAATACTCTTAAACCAGATCCTCTTCCCGGGGTGCAGCAGTGCAGGATGCAGTCCAGCTTCTAACACTGCTTGCCAGTGGGTTTTTGATTCCCTGCTGCCTTTGTTGTAGATAGTAGTATTCCCAGTCCCAGGTGGAATACATTATCTACTGTACTGGCTGGAAACTCTTATTGAAATTGCATACTCCAAATAATGTATCCGTTTTGGAGCTGCTTTCATGAAAGTCAGAAAGCCAATTGTCAACATAATATCATGAAAATATTCTGCGATCAATTCAATTCTCCATAGAGCAAGGCCATATTTCACATCTAACCAAACTGATGAAATATGTAATTTTAAAAATATTATGGTTCCTTTTATTATACAGGTTAATCCTTTTAGCATAGAAAAAGGTTTGATCTCAAAGGACAATTGTTAATTAGGAAATCTGAGAGTTGAAGTATGATTTCTACAATGATTTTCAATACTTTATTTGGAAGTTAGTTCCAGTCCCCTTTGACTCAGTAAGTAACTGAGGTCAATTCCCTGTTTCTACTTAAAAAGCAGATCCACTTGATCATACCTCTCAACATCTTGCACACCTCTATCACCCATCAACAATATTCGCAATCGTCTGGAGCCTCTTCTGTCTCCATTGCTAATGCAAAGATCATCACTAAAAGCTTAGCAATCTCCTCCCTTGCCTCCCACAGTAGCCTGGGGTATATCCCATCTGGTTGCGGCGACTTATCTAACTTTTGTCTAACTTTTTCAAAAGCTCCAACACATTCTCTTTCTTAATATCTATATGCTCAAGCTTTTCAGTTCACTGCAAGCGTGCACTACAACCACCAAGATCCTTTTCCATAGTGAATTTTGAAGTGAAGTATTCATTAAATACCTCTGCTATTTCTTCTGGTTCCATACAAACTTTCCCACCATCACACTTGATAGGTCCTATTCTTTCACGTCTTATCCTCTTGCTCTTCACATACTTATAGAATACCTTGGGATTTTCCTTAATCTTGCTTGCCAGCGCCTTCTCTTGACCCCTTCTGACTCTTCTAATATCCTTCTTAAGATCCTTCCTATTAGCCATATACTCTTCTAGATCTCTAAAATTACCTAACTCTCTGAACCTTTTGTAAGCTTTTCTTTTCTTCTTGACTAGATTTGTTACAGACTTGTACATCGCCGTTCCTGTAACCCACCGTAACTTCCCTCTGTCATTGAAATGTTGCTATGCAGAACTCCAGACAAATATTCCCTGAAAATTTGCCACATTTCTTCTGTACATTTGCCTAAGAGAACCTCTTTCCAATTTAGGCCTCCAGTTTTTTGCTTGATAGCCTCATAATTCCCTTTATTCCAATTAAACACTTTTCTAACTTGTCTGATCCTATCTCTTTCCAATTCTATTGTAAAGGAGATAGAATTATGATCACTATCTCAAGTGTTCTCCCACTCAGAGATCTGACACCTGACCAGGTTCATTTCCCAATACCAAATCAAGTATAGCCTCTCCTCTTCTAGCCTTATCCACATACTGTGTCAAGAAACCCTCCTGAACACACCTAACAAATTCCTCCCCATCTAAACCTCTTACCCTAGGGAGATTCCAATCAATATTTGGGATGCCAAAAGTTGCAGCGGGACATAGACAGGATGCAAGACTGGGCGGAGAAGTGGCAGATGGACTTCAACGCAGATAAATGTGTAGTGGTCCATTTTGGCAGGAATAATGGGATTAAGGGGTAGGAGTCTTAGCTGTGTTGTAGAGCAGAAGGATCTCGGGGTCCGGGTCCAGAGGACTCTTAAATCGGCCTTGCAGGTGGAGGAAGTGGTCAAAAAGGCATACGGTGTACTGGCCTTCATTAATCGAGGAATAGAGTTTAGGAGTCAGGAGGTAATGATGCAGCTCTATAAGACTCTTGTCAGACCCAGTTGGAGTATTGTGCGCAGTTCTGGTCGCCTCATTATAGGAAGGATGTAGAGGCTATTGAGAGAGTTCAGAGGAGATTTACAAGATGCTGCCTGGATTGGGAGGCAGGCCTTATGAAGATAGGTTGAGGGAGCTGGGACTCTTCTCACTGGAGAGACTTAGGTTGAGAGGCGACCTGATAGAGGTTTATAAAATGTTGAGAGGAATAGATAGGGTGGACTCTCAGAGACTATTTCCCCGAGCTGAAATGGTCACTACGAGAGGACACATTTAAGGTGCAGGGAAGCAAATACAAAGGAGATGTCAGGGGTAGGTTTTTCACTCAGAGGGTGGTGAGTGAATGGAACCGACTGCCGTCGGAGGTTGTTGAGGCAAACTCACTAGGGTCTTTTAAGAGACTTCTGGATGAGTATATGGAAAAGAATAGGATAGGGGGTTATAGATAGGTCTGTGGATTGGTAGATGTGATCGGCACAACTCGTGGGCTGAAGGGCCTGTTTGTGCTGTATTGTTCTATGTTCTAAATTTAAGATCTCCTATCACAAGAACTCTTATTATTACTGCTTTCCAGGATCTGCTTCCCAATCTGCTCCACAACATCCCTGTTACTGTTGGGCGTCCTATAGAAAACAACCAGTAAAGTTATTAACCCCTTCCTGTTTCTAAACTCCACCATAGAGACTCCATAGACAATCCTTCCATGGTGTCCCACCTTTTCTGCAACTGTGACACTATCTCTGATTAACAGTGCCACTTCCCTATCTCTTTTGCCTCCCTCTCTCTCCCTTCTAAAACCCGACACTTGAAGTAACTGTCCCTGAGTTATCCAGGTTTCTATAATGGCCACCACATCACATTTCCAAGTAGTGGATCTACACTTTAAGCTCATCCACTTTGTTCACAACGCTCCTTGTATTAAAATAGACACGTCTCAAATCTTTGGTCTGACCCGACACACACACACACACACACACACACACACACACACACACACAACACCGCCTTCTCTGTCACCTGCCTATCCTCCCTCTCACACTGTCGACAAGCTTTCTCCATTTGTGAGCTATAATAATCTAGAGATTCAAAGTAATGCTCTGGGGACCTGGATTTCATCCACTATGGTGGATAGTGAAATTCGAATTCAATAAGGGCCTGTTTCCTATGCTGTTTTGTTCTTTGTTCTTAAGAATCTGGAATTAAAAGTGTAAAAGATGACCATGAACCTATTGTTGGTATGAAAATGCATCTGATTCACTAATGTCTTCTTAGGAAAGAAACCTTGACCTGGTTGGGACACCTAAATGTGACTCCACATCCACAGCAATTGGGTTGACTCTTAAAATGCCCTCTGAAATAGTTGAGCAAAGCCACTCAGTTCTGAGGCAATTAGAGATGGGCAATAAATGTCAGTTGAGCCAATGACACCCACATCCCGTGAATAAATGAAAAAAAAACCCTTTTGTAATCTAATGATCCTACTTGCAAATGCATGTATCTCAATGTGAAGTGAGGGCAAGATTGGCTGTGATTACTCATCCACCTGATGAAATAGCTTGTTACCACCAGGTTGTATCGTGACCACTTGAACAAGGATCTGGATGATGCTTTACAAAAAAAAGGCACTGGAAAAGAGTCCTCTTGAGGATGCTGAGGACAGTATTGTGTCTAAAGAGATGACCTGTCCTCCTCCTCTTCTTTTCCACCCCCCCCCCCCCCCCCCCACCCCCCCCCCCCCCCTTCTAATTTCTGACAATAGCAGTTTGCATTTATATGCCATCTTTTCTATCAGGAAAACTGATGCAAGATAATTCACAACTGTGGACTCTAAAATCAACAAAGAGAGTATTGGGAGGAGGGATTATGGAGAGGGTAGCTTAGAGTGTGTGTGAGTGGATTGGGGGGAGTGTAAGGTGGCAGTGGGGATGCGATGGGGGGAAGGTGGGGGGGGGGGATAAACAACCAAAAGCTTGCTCAAAGAGGATTTTGAGGAGGACTTTAAAGAAGGTGAGGAAAGGATTTAGAGGCAACTCCAAACATGAGCAGTCAGCTAAAAGCATAGTTTCTCTGGTGAGGACTGCACAAAAAGTCAAAGTATTACAAAGTTCAGGGAAAGAGTGTTGTATAGCTATAGTGATAAGACAAGGCAAGGCTTTAAAAGGATGAAAGCAAAATGATTAGACCAGTAGGAGAGAAGTGATGGATGGGGCAAGATAGCTTAAGATCAACTAAGTTTTAGATGAGCTGTCTTTAGAAGTTGGAGCATGGGAATTGGAAAAAGCAAAGTGTTTCAACAGCAGTTATGAGCTAGCAGTGAAAGCGACCTGATGTTATTGAAGTGTGAGGGAGTAGGTATTTATTGCCATGGGGAGGATTATATGAGTAAAGTGTCAGCTCGCTATTGAACAAGATGTTGAGGTTGCTGATGGTTTGAAAATGGGGGAGCAATTGAAGTAGTAAAGATTTTGTTGGAGACAAGAGCATGTGGTTCATGGCCCCAGGAGCTCTTACTAAGTGCTAATTCTTTTTGTGTGAGCCTACATGGGGACTGATCACAGAAGTGAAGTGAACTGAAGTATGTCAGAACTGAACCCACTCCTGCCTTTAACTGCTGAACACTCATCCTCACCTACAGTTTTTGAGTAACGATAATTTGAGATTTATTATAGCACTTCCTTCCTCCCCTTGTAACCTGTTGTGTTATGTGTTTCAGTGTGTCATCAAATGGTAAGGATTTTCACTGAACAGAAGCCAACAATTTCTGTCATAGCATTGTGAGAAAAATTGCTCATCAGACCATGACACAATAGCAAGAAAGATGCTATTGTGTTGATTCTGAAATATAACCAAGCTTCTGGAAGTAAAGGCAGTTAGACTGATAATAATGGAAGGCTACATGTCCTTTGAAATCTGCTTCGAATTAAGCAGCAACTCAGCTGCCACTGACTGAAAGGATCTTGTCCCTTTTGCAACACTAGAAGTTAAGTGCAATTTGTAAGCAGAGTGTGGCTAATGAAAGAATTGAAACAACTACAATGCCTGACTTTCTACCACAAAACACACACAAGCTCTGGATTTTAACACCTGAGGATTTTTCAACAAGCTTTAGCTTTAAACATGAGCTTAAAAATGTATGTTTTCTGAGAGAAAGGCAGGCTTCTTTCACTAGAATCTGATAGTTTTATGGCTCCTGAATTAATCATGCCATATTTTAATGATTTATGTGCCTCAAATTGCCTAAGACTTCCAAGACATTGTAGGTCTTCCTGGAATTCATCAACCGGTGACATTATTCAAGGAGCCGTTGGAAGAAGGCAAGGTTTTGTTTCCTGTTTATCTATAGGTAATAAAACAGTGTGAGAAAATCTGTCATAAGAATCCAACACAATAGTTATTGTGATGATCCTGAAACATGACCCAGTTTATGGAAGCAGTACTGTAGAATATACTGGAATTGTTCCACGTCCACAGTTGCTAACCAGTGATTGCATTGCATCAAAATGCAAAGGGCTCATTGTTTTTGGTGGGAATATTTGCAGATCTGCTATTAAAGGTCAACATTCAAGATGTGATATGCCAATACTGAAACTAAGGACGCAGAACCCATTTTATTTTCTGACTTGTAACTTATTTCAGAATTACTAGCAATGGTGCAAACTTCCTGGAAGTTCTGTTGGATGAACAGAAACGACTTCTGATTAAGCATTGGGAAGGTTGAAACATTGATTTCTGGCATTGCGCTGAATTCCTTTCCCTGGCTACTGACTCCATTCCTTTCTTTAGCAACTGTCTGAGATTAAACCAGTCAAAAATATGGTCTGATAGTTTGAAATGTCAATGGTTCATAAAAATGTGGTTACCAAAAGAAATGGACTGAGTTGCCAACATCTAAAAGTGTAAATGAATGCAGAAATCATCACTTGTGTAAATTAAACACAAAGTGCTGGATAAACTCAGCAGGACTGGCAACATTTGTAGAGAGGGGGATAGAGTTAACATTTCGAGTCTGCGTGGGTTAGGCTGATTGGCCATACTAAATTATCCCTTTGTCAGGGAAATTAGGAGGATAGATGCATGGAGTTATGGGGATAGGGCCTGGCTGGGATTGTTGTTAATGCAGGCTTGATGGGCTGAATAGACCACTTCCTGTACTGTCAGGATTCTTCTTTTATTTTTAGTGTTACTTATGTAAAACCCAATTGGGAACAGATGTCTTCTAGTTGAAAGCACACAGCAAATGAGAATGTTCTGTTGATGCTCACTGCTTGCAACTGAGTGAACAAAAAAAAGCAGGCTTGTAATTGCACTCATTTGGAGCAAAGGTTGCACCTTTTGAGAGAATTCTTGAATGAACGCAGCTTTTCTTTAGGTTTTCGGGCGCAGATTTTCTCATCTCATCCAGTGCAAGTGACACCCATGTTTTACAGTTCTTCTGAATTTATTTGAATGTAATTTCCTTTGTAGCAGCAGTGTGTTAATTGGTGAGTGAATTCCTTTGTACAATAAGTCCTCACTGTGGTTGTGTTCCTGAAAAATCACAACTTTAAATGAAGTTGCTTTAAGTGAATCATTTGTTCCCATAGGAATCAATATTATAACTGGACCTTACTGATCAGAAAACAACAAATATTTAAACTTTAGACTCTCCTAAATTGAAATCTTTTACACTGCTAAATTCCTGTATTGGTCATTGCAGTGGCTTTTAAAGTAAGTTTAAAAATACAAAGGAAAGATATCACCTTGTAGTTACAGTACCTCCTGCTCACTGTTGATCCTGCGATTTGAATCTCCCGATCCCTTCCACTCCTTGTGGCTGCAAATCCTTCCCCTCCTCAACCTCCAGGGTGTGGCCTCTCCCCATTTCCCAACCACAAAGTTACAGCCACCTCTTGCCAAGCCTCCACTCCCTGATGTGCCCTCTCGCCGCTTCCCTCTCCTGGACCTGCTTTCCCGCTGAAAACCCGGCATGACCTGCAGCCAGAACTCCAATGTCGAGGAAGAGCAATGGCATGGAAGTGCCAAACTGGGGCTGCTACAAATCCTTGTCTTTTAGCACTTTTGGAAAAAAAAAATCTCTGCTCAGCACTTCCGCACCATTGGAACCCACATTTCCACAATGTCAGGGTTTTCCAACTTCAGATTAGATCTGGATTTTCAGCGGGAACGCAAATCCATTAGAGGTTGGGTCAAGAAAGGTGGTCGAGAAGGGGAAGAGGAGAGGCTGCTCCAAACTGGTGCCAACCAGGTCATGTAGGAAACAGCATTGAAATGAATCTCGCAATGCTGAATGAGTTTACAGGCCCATTAACTTGCTGATGTTAAAGGGAAACAGTGTTAAACAAGGACTTAACCATACTGTGTACCAGAACTGCATTTTTTAACGTTTTAACTAGCAGTGAAATTCTTGTACAGTTTTAAATTGTTTAGCCATGGAGCTTCTACCTTTAATTATGCTATATGAAGTTAAACAGAACAAGTAGGTTTGCTTAAATATTCCTCCATCTCATTGAATTATTTTTCTGTATTCAGTTGCTGTGACCCTCTTGAAGTTAAGATGGTATGGGTACGTTCCATTTGTATATTTCCAACAGAAGTGAACACACTAATGGTCTATAGGTAATGAAATACTGCGACTAAGAATATTAAAAACTGAATTTCCATTGAGACAAGAATCTAATTGGGACTGCAGATATGATTGCATTCCTGTGCTTTAACTGATAAAACAGTGTTATGTTTTGGGCTGTATATGGAATGGCAGAACATAATTAATATGGACCCAGATGAAGAGGTCTGTAGGATCCTGTTTTTCACTGATTGAAACCTAAGAATTTTCTGGTAGGGTAAATACAACATTGATTTCAGTTTTCTGAATGGACATTGTAATCAAGAAGGTCTGAGCATGGTAAGAAGTCTCAGTTAAAGTCCAGCAGGTTTATTTTGTAGCATGAGCTTTCGGAACACTGCTTCTTCGTGAAGCTCACCCGATGAAGGAGCAGTGCTTCAAAAGCTTGTATTACCAAATAAACCTATTGGACTTTAACATGGTACTATGAAACTTCTAACTGTGCTCGCCCCAGTCTAACACCAGCATTTCCACATCATGAAGATCTGGAGTATTTAGAGAATCATTCCTGCAATCCACTCAGCCTGATTTGCTCGCAAGCCGATGAACACAGTGCAAATTTCACATTGCAGCGTTGAATTGTTTGCATTAAATAAGTTTTTGGTAGGCTTCACAGTAAAGTGTCTCCTTTTTATCTTCCAGGATAATGGTAGAATACTATCTGACTTCCGATACGAAGGTAAGGCTGCTCATAGCTAAAGCTTGATTTATTAAAAGGCAACCTTTCTCAAAAGTGCCGTCTTTATTTAATTTCTCTTTTTTCCTGCTCACTATTCCTCTTGTTGCCATTTGATCCATTTTTGGCCATGGTTCTATGTACATTGGACAGCTCTGTTTGTATGAAAGTTGATGATATTCATTAATCTCAATTCTGTCTTTGGCCAATGTCTGTTCATAAGTTGTCCACCTAGAGGTCAGAATATTGAGATCAGAGATTGCAAAACCACATGCCCCCCCAATTATGAGACCTTTACCACATTTCACAGCCCTTTACCTTTTTGAGGAAAAATTGTTGAAATTCTAAAGCTTTAAACTAAATGTTGATTTTTTGGAATTATAATGACAAGAGAAAACATCAATTTTTCCAATTTTCTGAAGTGTAGTTTTAAATTCTTGTTCAGTACAATGTTTTCAACTAATGTTATTGTGCATTGCACTGATCAGTGCTGAAGTTGCTGTATTTACCATGAAAATTTGTGTTGAGCATGTTTTGCTTTTACCTGCATACATTCTTAACATAGTATGACCTGAGGCATATATCTAAACTAGCGTGTTTTGTTTCTTGCACCTAACATTTGCTTAATTCCATTGAACTTGTGCCTAATATTTAAGGGTGGGAATGTGCTCACTCATCACAACTTCGGGGAAATGGCATGTTTTCACACGTGTTTTCAGACTTGGGGTTTCAAGATAGAAAAAGCTATCTCTGAAATGTATTCAATACCTAAAGGTGCTAGCTTTCTAGCTATCCTTATTTTATCTAGACAGTGTTCACCCACCATAACCTTCTTTAATGGCTGTACACAGCATATATGAAATTAGATATTTATTAAATCTTTTCATGGAATTTGAGTGTCACTTGCAAGATCAGCATGTGTTGGCTATCTCTAGCTGACCTTGAGAAAGTGGTGGAGAACTACTTCCTGTTGTTCAAATGATGCAAGTAAGCCCACAGTGCTGTTTCACAGTTCCAGGATTTAATCCCATTGGCAGTAAAGGAAGGCTGATATTGTTTTGAATGAGGGTGACGTTTCCTCTAAAGGGGAGCTTGCAAGTGATATTGTCATGCATTTGCATTTTCTCCTTATTTGCTGTTTAAAATTTCTTTGATCTTAAACAATTCTACTAATTTCATTTTGACCTTTATTTTAAATGTTTAACAACGACCATGAAACCATTGTCTATCCTTACTTGGTGTTGCCTAAATGTGACTCCAGATCCACAGCAATATGTTGACTTCTAACTGCTCTCTGAATGGCTTAGCAAGCTATGTATATTGGTGCTGGTCTTCTGCCTGGATGAATGGAAAGTGTTCACAGCAGGAAGGGGGCATCTGGTTGCAAAATTACCCATCAAATCTAAAAACAAGTGATGGTTGATCACCCAGTATTATGGCCCTATCCCCACTCCTCATGTCATATAGTACAGAAAAGGCCCTTCGGCCCATCAAAATGGAACATGAGAAGCTGAAAGAGAAAGGAAGGATCACCCCTCTCTTGTCTGTGGGTTCAATTTTGTTAATAGTGATACTCCATCAAACAACTTTTTGAAAGCTGATATACACAGCATTAACTGATTCATTTATGCATTCTCTTTATTCACCTTCTCTGTTACCTCATTAAAATTTATTCAAGATAATCATAGAAAAAGACTCTTCAGCCCATTGCACCCATGCTAGCCAAAACAGGATTCACCTTTATTAAAATCCACACTGGTTATCATTTATGCCACACTTGTCCAAGTGGCAGCTAATTTTCACCTGGATTATTGCTAAAAGTTTTCTGCCTCTTGATAAATTGATGGACCTTCATTTTTCAAAAATTCTCCCTTTATTTTGAACATGGGCATAATTTATATAAAGCTGCAAATGTCTGGCCCCTCTCTATATTTAGGAAGTACCTGTTCAATTTGTACCCTTACTTCTCTTGGCAGTCAGGGGTGCATTCCAT
Organism: Sphyrna mokarran; assembly: GCA_024679065.1. Lineage (NCBI taxonomy): Eukaryota > Metazoa > Chordata > Chondrichthyes > Carcharhiniformes > Carcharhinidae > Sphyrna > Sphyrna mokarran. The sequence goes on from JAGIQG010000003.1 coordinate 110,452,055, forward strand.
CCAGACCAAGTGACTTATTCACCTTTGAGCACCTGTTATTACTCGAATTCCCCCTCTATCTATTTCAATTTCATCCAGCACCCTTCAACATTGAGGATCCCACTATTGGACTGACTGTGACAATAACCTACAATGGCAGATTCACACAATGGTAAGCACTGGTGCCTCACAGTGTCAGGGACCCAGGTTCAGTTCATGTCTTGGGTGACTGTGTGGAGTTTGCACATTCCTTTGGGTGCCCCGGTTTCCTCTTTCGCTCTGAAGATGTGCAGGTTAGGTGGATTGGCCATGCTAAATTCCCCTTAGTGTCTCAAGATGTGTAAATTGGGGGATTAGCAGGGTAAATACTTGGCGTTACGGGGATAGGCCTGGATAAGATACTCTTTCAGAGAATCAGTGCTGACTTAATGGGCTGAATGGCTTCCTTCTGTACTGTAGGGATTTTTTTTAAAAAGAAAGGCGGCATTGGACATTGAAGTAATTCTTACGATAAATCTCATTGTAATCAACTGAGATTAAAACTGACTAGTTATCAACTGAGATTAAAGCTGACCAGCAATCAAACTTTGACATTTTCATTGAGCAAGTTCTCAGAGGAAATTCTGTATTGATTAATAGAAAATGAGGTGCAGTTGGACTACTGCTACACCGAAGTCCTGTTGATCTACATGTGGCGTAACTTCAGTTCTAACTAGGGTCGAATAAAAACGTGGGCAAACTGTAGTTTTAAAGTCTGTGCAGTTTATAGCACTCTTCATTGCAAATAAAAACTCACTATAAATTCCCACTGAACCAGCATAGGATGTACAGACAGGCTTTGCCCACAGGGTCTGTCCTGTTTCCTATTACACTCTACATGATGCAGGAATATTCACACTGGGATAACTAAAACCACACCATGCGGAGGATCAGCTAATCCCCCTCCGGTTTAATTTTTTTTAAATTTTGAAATTCATTTACAATGTAGTGCCTATAGCCTTGCAATGTTGCTGAGATCAGGTAAATAAATTCCCAAAAGCATTCTAACTTCCAGTTAAATGGAAAACTGAACTGAGTCTGTGCTAAATAAAAATAAGGAGCCACGGTTTCCTTCGTGCTGGCTACTAATCTACATCTGTTTGAGAGGAGTTGTGTTCAGCAGTCTAAGTTAGAGTTAAGGCATCTGTTTCCAAGGTGACCTGCTGGCTCACATCTACTTAAGGCAAAGGGGTCGTCTTTATTTAAACCACATTTCCTTTCATTTCAGTGGCAAAGTGTATTAATTAAAACTTTTATCGTAATTACTAAAATATTTCCTCATCTGTAAGAGTTTATTAGATTAAATTTACACTAAAAAGTAACAAGGGAGTCTATTGTTGTTAGCAAATGAGTTATTTGGCAGCATTATAAGTTCTCTTCTTCCCATCCTCCCTTCTCTCTCTATACACTCAAAAGTAAACTGTTTGTTATTGAATATGTTTATGTTCAAAATCCTCCAAGAATTTTTATGGAGAAAATGAGGAAAGATTGAATTAAACTAGGGCTGTTTCTTTGGAACAGAGGAAGCTGAAGGGCATACTAATTAAAGTGTATAAAATTGAGGAATCTAAATAGACTATATAGGTTGAGGGATCCATATCTGGAGATAAAGGGACAGGGGGACAGGATAAATGAGAAGCAAGAAGTTTAAAGGAGATTTCAAGAAAAAAGGGTGGGTGAAATCTACAACTCACTGCCTGAAAGGATGATCACAGAATTGCTGTGGTGTGGGCAAAAGCCCATCATGTCAGCATTGGCTCTCCAAATGAGCATCATAACTCAGTGCCATTCCGCTGCCTTTCCCCCGTAACTCCACATATTTTTCCTGTTTAATCATCTAACGCCCTCTTGAATGCTTTGAACCTTGTCTCCACCACACTCCAAACAGTGCTCTCAAGGTGGAGGCAGAAATTCTCATAACATTTAAAAAGTACTTAGAAAGATACAGACCAAAAGTCATGAAGTTGGATGGCTCCCTACTGGCCAAATGGACACAAACGACTGAGTGGCCTTTGTGTGTGTGTAATGATTCTCTAAGAATCACCACAAACAGCATGCGAATTGGCATTGTGTTTGTTATTAATTGAATTATCAATGCCAAAATTCTTTACCCAGAGGGTGGTTAGGGAGTGGAATGCCCTGCCTGCGGCAGTTGTAGATGCGCCAAGTTTGGTGGCGTTTAAGAAGTTAGTTGATAAGTTTTTGGAAGAGAAGGGAATGGTTTAGTTTGGAGGGTCATTGCTTTTTATAATGGTCGGCGCAACATCGAAGGCCGAAGGGCCTGTTCTGCGCTGTAATGGTCTATGTTAAAAAATATTGTGTCCTTCGTAATTTGCTATTTTTGTATTTTTAAAATGGTGTTCTATTTTCATTTTGTTTCTTGCTTTGGGCACACTTTTATGGTAACGTGAGTTTAATTAGAGCTGTGAGTTTTGGATCTTTGACAAACCATCACAGAAATAATTTCAGCATTTTTGAGGAGCTAACAATTAAATATTGTTACATTTCCTCCAGATTGTTCATCCATCAGAAATCTGAAAGGGGAGCATGCAGTTGATAGACCTCAAAACATCTGCTTCACCCAATCAGTTCAGGATGACTTGGTTGCTGTGAGATTTCAGTGGAATCCAAGTCCATTAGGTGAGTGAAGGTCTGAACTGACCCCAAACAGTTGGGAAGTGAAGTAAAATCTGGCTTAGGAATCTAATGATGTGTCAAGAATACTTTAATCAAGTGTCCTCAGAAGTTAGTAACTTGACAAATGTGAAACTTCAAGCAATCACCTGGCATAGCCTGGAATGTATAGCTATAGTCAAATCTTGAAGCAGCAAAGGAATTGTGGTGGCACAGCATTGCTGCCTCAGTACCAGGGACCCAGACTTAATCCCCTGTCTTGGCTCACTGTCTGTGTGGAGTTTGCACTTTCTCTCCGTTTCCTCTGGGTTCTTCATTTTCTTCCGACAGTCCAAAAGATATGCTGGTTAGGTGCATTGGCAATGCCAAATTCTCCCTCTGTGTACCTGAACAGGTACTGGAGTGTGGCGACTAGGGGGTTTTCACAATATCTCAGTTGCAGTGTTAATGTAAGCTTACTTGTGACACTAATAAATAAACTTAAAACTCACCATACCTCTGAAAGCTCCTAAGATTTTCTGTCGTCTTTGCTGCTGCCACCCTAAATTCTCAAAAATGATGTATAAAAAAAATTGATACAACACCTCTCTTCTGTCCATGGCAGCTAGTGGAATTTAAATTCAATTAATAAAAATGGAATACAAAATTAGTCTCAGTAATGGTGATTCTGCAGTGTCAGCAATTATTGCAAAATCCCAACTGGATTATTAACATCCTTTAGGGAAGGAAATCTGCCATCCTTACTCAGCTTGGCCTACATGTGACTCCAGCCACACAGCAGTGTAGTTGACTCTCAACTCTCTCCTGCAATGGCCAAGCAAGCCACTCAGTTGAAGGGAAATTAGGAATGGGTAACAAATCCTTTCCTTGCCATTGATGCCAAACCCCAAGAAAGAATAATGAAAAAATGTCTCATGCTCTCAGTCTTTATTGCAAAGGTGCTTTTAATAAATGTTGACCGCAATTATGTTTTTGGGATCATCAGTTCTTTGATGGGCAATTAAACTCAATGTCCTTTTGCTGAAAGAAAAGGCCAATTGAAGATAACGTACAAAGTAGTTGCCATGAAAGAATCATCAGTAATGTGAATGTGTTTGGGTCAATCACATTACAGGTGATGTAAGGCTGTGGATTACATCATCTTTCTGAATGTCCTATAGCTTCAAAGTGTTAATGAGCAAATCTAAGGACAACCCTATGCTGAGTGAGAATCACTGTATAAATATCCCAGCTAGTATACTCGGTCAAACAGCTCAGGAAGATTTCAACAACTCCTGATCTATGGTTTAATAGAGATCCACTGGGGCATTTATATAAAACTTCGTCTTCGTGTACCATGTCAATGGGAGAGAAGAGTACTAACTGGTGTTTCTCTCTGATGGCTTGGAGAATGAAAACATGTTTTAACCATTAAAACTGTTTGACAAACTACTTGTAACATTTTTATTTCAGCTGCACTCCCACCACTGCTCTTTATCCTAGGAGGAGTTTTGACAGAGATATTCAAATATGTCTTGCTAAAAAGGAGTTCCTCTGAATTTGTGGTAACAAGGGCCGGTGGTAACAAAGCATTGTTGATTTTCTTGGAGAGGATCAAAGTGACCTGGAAAATATGCCCTAGTGATAGCACATTAGATTTGAACATTGTCTATACAAAAAAGTTGTATTTAATATTATGATGAAAGCATCATGTGGCTTTATTTGGAAAGATTCCAGGGATTTCCTTATATTGTAATATGACTATCCATTATATGTCAAAGATTACATATGTTGTCATTTTCCATTAGCTCCTTTTCTATAAGGATGTTGTAACAAAAAAGTAGCTTTCTGGATGTTATGAACTTTCTGGATATTGTGAGCTTTCTGCACTATCAAATTTCTATCCCGTCTTCTGCTCTATTTTGCAAAGCTCCGCAGTGACTTCTGGTTTGTCTTGCATAGAATCACCTAGAATCTACAGCGTGGAGAGAATTCCACAATCTGTTGTGATCATGTTCCACAGAAGCCTCCCTCTCCCATTCTACCAATGTTGTTCAGTTCATGTGATAGCAAGTTCCACATTCTAATACTCATTGGGTAAAATAATTTTTTTTTCAGAATTCAGTATTATCTTTATTAGTGATTATCTTGTATTTATCACTCTTCCTCACAAAGAGAAGCATCTTCTCCTTGTTAACCTTATCAAAATGCTTTTGCAATTTTAACCATTTCTATTCGGTTGCCCCAGAGCCTTCTCCTTTAATAGATAAAGTAGCCTTAACCTGTTCAATCTTCCCTAATGCTTATAACCCCCCAGTTCTGGTATCGTAGGAGCACGGGTAAACAAATTAATCCCTCAAGTCTATTTGACCATTCAAGGCCGTCATGGCTGTTCTCTGACTTAACTCCATGGCTGAGATTCTCCAAAAAAACTAAGCACCCAACAGGCGGGACAACATGAGATTTTCCTGCTCACTTTTTGCACATACCTCCCCCTCAAATCACTGGGATTCCCATATGGCCAGTCCCAATCTCCCCATCTTGCTCGCTCCTCCACCCATTCCATTATAGAGTAGTAGCAGGATTTCACTCACACACCACCCCCCCCACCCTACTCCAATTACCACTGATCGCCCTCCTCAGTGGACCCTGTCACTTTTGGCACTGCCTGTAGCTGGTGGGCAAGGGCGTTGCCAGGCTGGCATTGCCCAAGTGGCACCCCATTGTCTCCAATCTCTTAGGGTCCTCAATGGCCTCTGTTGACAGCAGTGGGGTGAGCGCACTTGTTTCCTGTTGATGGGGATCAGTTGTAATCCCAGTTGGTGGGTGTGGGAGCCACTAGTGGGCCTGGAGAATACCATCCCGGGCTTGCTAATTACATTGAAATTGTAATTTCAATAAGCTACTCAGCCCAGCACCAATTTCCAGCACGGGTCTGATTATGCAGAAAAAAGGACTGGTTGCAAGTACCACTAGAGGCCCCCTGTTGATATCTCCTGCCCGACTACGCTACTTAAATTCCAGCCCATGTATCCTCATTTGCCTAATGTCCCTTAATGTCGTTGGGTAACAAAAGTCCATCGATCTCAGATTTAAAATTAAGAACTGACCTAGCATCAATTACTGTTTTCCAAATTGAATGACAAACTTCTGCCATCCATTGTGTGTATTTTTTAATTTCACTTCCTAACAAGCTGATCTAATTTTTAGACCATGTCCCCTAATCCTAGACTCCTGTAAATATTGTTGTACTTCTTCCAGTGCCTTTATTATTTTTCTAACGTAGAGGCCAAAATTGTGCATAATGTTCAGTTGCCCCTGCTAACGTAATATTCGGGGAGGCTTAGAAGATGATCGAGCATCCCTGGCAAGAAGCCTGATTTGGTTCAATGTTATAAAAATTTGATAGCAAATAGCTCAGTAAACAAAGATGAATGAAAAGAAAGGTAATTTATTGGCTTAATGAATTAAGACATCCAGTTTTGGTGCGGACTCTGATGTTATACACACTGCACTGGCTGAAGGGTGGAAAGCCGGAGAACACTGACACCAGGGGAAAGAACAGGAACCACAAGAGAGAGAGAGAGCTTTTTACACAGCAAGTGCTTACAATCTGGAATGCTGCGCTTGAAAGTCAGATGGAGACAGATTCGGCCATGACTTTCAAATAAGGAATTGGATGAAGTAGCTGGAGAAAAAAATTGCTGGATTAAAGGGAATGGTAGAGAAGAGAGACCAGCTGAGATTCTCTTGTACAGAGCTGGCATGAGCATTATGGTATTTTTCTGTGTTATAACCATTCTATGATTCTATTCTATCTTCTAAATGTTGAAATATTGAACTTGATATTCTATCTCAATAATGGCATGTGATACGGATAAGTATTCAACATTGCAGATTTGAGCGCCAGTCATCCTTTTGTCTGTTTGGAAAGGTGCATGTGTTGGAGAGATCCAAGGAAAAGAAAAGACAGGAGCAAATCTTTCACTTGAGTTTGCTTATATTACTCAGAATTTGGAGAACATGGAATTTCTGGAAGGTTGTTACCGAAGTGCAGTATACGGCTTCAATCATCTATCTAAAAGAATGTTGGCTCCTTCATTGATTCATTGAACTCCAGAAGGTGTCAGGTTTAATCCTGGTTCACTGAGTTACCTTTCTTCCCTAAGCTGCACAACTACTTGCGTTGATACAATTCTTTTAATCTAATAAAACACCATGTACTTCACAGGAGCCTTACTAAACAACATTTTTACTGAAGGAGATATTCAGACAACTTGCCTGAAAAAGGAACCATGAAGGGGCCTAACTAGACCAGTTTTTGTTCCTGAAATCCTTAATTGCAATAGAAAAGATAATGGCAGGACTTTTCTTTCCATTCTCGCCAGCGGGATTTTCCCAGCCTGCTGCAGTGAACGAAGATTTAGCTTGTTGCCAAACTCTCTAACTTTGTAGCAGTGCGAGCACGACAGGTGGAATGATGTGAATGGGTAGTAAGATCAGTACCCAGTATTTTCAAAAAGGGTGTCAAACAGATGTGGTTTGTAGCGATTTCAGGGTTTGGAGGAACAAAAGCACAGCAGTCTCGCAATGAAACAACCTAGCTGTAAGGGTTCCACCTATACATCATAACTTGTAAAAAGATCGAATTTCAAAGCAGACTTTCACAATTTATGTTAATGATCATTAACTATGATTTGGAAACAGGAATATAACCAACTTTTCAATAAATAAAGCTGATATAAAATGGTGTGGTCTTCATCACTTAATTATCGGTAATGATGCATCTGGTTCAATAGTCCAAGAACCATCACAGCAAAGAATAAGGCCATTCAGTTTATCCCATCCACGACGGTTTTTTGTATAGCAATTTAGTTATACTAATTCTCCTGCTCTATCTCTGTGACCTTGCATATTACTTTCCTCAAGTATCTATTATTGTGATCTGGATAGAGCCAGTAATGTGTTTTCAAATCTGAAGCCCAGGTATTTACTAAAGTAATGATTGCCACAAAGTTCATGATTTAAATTAAAAGAATTTTATTGCACAAAAATCAAAGAACATGAATGCTAATAACAGTCTTAAATAGTCAATTATATTAAGGATGAAAGGAGAACGAACACAACTCTAAATAAAATATCTTGGCTCCAGTTTCCCTCTGCACCTATCTGACTTGTACCCCAAGCTTTCAAGGCAGATTCTTACCAAAAATTGGAGGATTAGCTACTTAGTCGGAGTACAGCTTCAAAAATGTGTATGCAGAATGAGATTTACTACAGGAAAATCTCTCACAGTTGCAGACTCCCCTTTTAACAGGGACATAGTGTAGCTATCTCAGGTCAGAGCACTCTGCTTCTAACGTTCTTTAATACACACATCAAACGCTTATTGAATCTTCCCTCAATCTTTATGGCTGTAAGGAAAACAACCCTAGCTTCTCTAATCTAATCTCTCAGTCTCATCTTGCCCCACTCTGGTTTTAAAAAAAGTGCTCTGCATCCTTTTAAAACCTTCAAGTCCCTCCTAGCTGTGCTGATCAAGACTGGTGTACCTTCAAAAATGAATATTGATAATTTAGCTCTCATCATAGAAATCATAGAATCTCTACAGTGCAAAAGGAGGCCATTCGGCCCATTGAGTCTGCACTGGTAACAATCCCACCCAAGCCCTCTCCCTGTAATTCCACCTATTTACCCTGCTAATCTCTTTAACCTGTGCATCCTGGAACACTAAGGGGTAATTTAACATAGCCAATGCACCTAACCTGCACATCTTTGGACTATGGTAGGAAACCCATGTAGACACAGGGAGAATGTGCAAACTCCACACAGACGCCAAGCCAGGTCCCTGCAGCAAGGTTGTCCATAATGCATTTGGAGAATTATTTTATTAAAAGTTAAGGTTATTTAAGTGCAATGAGCTTTGTTCCAAATACAGTTGTTTCACTGCAGTTCTGTTTTTCCTTTTAAAAAAAAGCATGAAATATTTGTTTTGTGGTCTTTCAACTGAATAAAGTGGGACAAGACTACTTTGATTCATTTGATGTTGTAATATTGCACTTGGTAATGTGACGCCTAACAAAAACACAGCAAAACCCGTAAGCGATAAATGAGACGATGTTCAGGCATGCATGTTTGACATTGATCCTTTTGGCTTTGGGAAGCTGGAATGTAGCTGGGCCCTCCAGGTGATAACAGCTCCAAAATCTTCCTTTTGTCATTTGCACGCCATTACAAGTGAGGTTCTATATAGCGGAGCACGCAAAACAAGCTTGGCAACTTTGGAACCTTCCCCATGCTGTTGAGATAGGATCTGTTGGAGACCGTGTGGGATTACCTGAGTTTGAATGAAAGATCTTTCAGGCCTCTGTTTGGAATATGAACCAATTGGAATGTCTTCACTAAAGCTGCAAGTAGAATACCATTAAAAATATTTCAAATAAAAGTTCTTTGTTTGCAAGAGGTCATCATGAAATAGACATTTTAAAAGAAAAAGTAAAAACTGAAAATTATTTAGAACACATCTTTTATTTCATCTTTTGAGTACACTGAAGGAGAATTTGGCATGGCCAGTCTTTTGGACTGTGGAAGGAAATCCATGCAGACATAGGGGGAACGTGCAGACTCCACACAGACAATGACCCCAGGTCCCTAACACTGAGGCAGCAGTGCTAACCACTGTGCCATCATGCTGATTTATAACTTAAATATAACTTGACATATATTTATTCTTGGGCAGCTTACTGTAAACAAAGATTAGATTGTCTAGGTAACTAGGATTGTCTAGGATTGTCTTTTTTTAAAAAAAAATATTTTCTCGTGAAAGAATGATAAAGTTTTTGTGATTATTTAAATACTTGTGTCCTATTTCCTGTCTTGCTCATTAGTATTAGTTTCTCTTCATCCTGTTGCCTGGGCCCTCCAGTGTAATTCAGATGAACACATCTTCCTCTGCTGTATTAAGCAGAATGGTGCCATTAATGTAGTACAGAACAATGATACATTGAAAGAGGATGGACGGACTTTTCAACTGAAATAGCTCATTTCTAAGATACAGCCATTAAAACTGAAGTAAAATTCTAGCTCTGAAAGCACAGCAGAGTTACTGATGTGATCTTCCATGAGCAATGTTGGCTATTATTTGCTATTTTGACCTCTCTGTTTGGAACTTGATTTTTGCCAGATCTAAGGGAGTTCCATTGAAACTGTATGTTGCAGGGAATGGAGCAAACAAAACAGCAGAGCAAGTGGAGACAGAAACATTTAAACGTTACACGCGCACACACCCATTTTTGGATTAACATTTTCTAAGCATATCCACAAACATCAGATATTGTTTTTTTTTCATTTAGTTGGTTATGTGTAACAAGCACTAATGAAATAGCAAAAGTTTATTTTGTCCTTTCCACTATATTTTTGTGCACAAATTGAAAAATCTGAGTATTTTGACTTTACAACAACATTTACTTGTGAATACTTCCTGAAGACATTTTGCCTATTTTATAAATAAATTGTACAGCCTTTTCTCCCAATACCTTCTATTGGTGGGATTTGGACATCTTGCTCACACATCCAGTTATCAGAATGGTTTCTGTCCTTGTCCTTGCAAAGAAATGTCAATTTATTTGTCTATGCACTGTTTCTTTGTATGCTGCGCATTTATATATATTTTTATATTGGTATTTTTCTTTAGGTATTGAATATATCAGAGGCTTCAGAATAACGCTTCAAGAAGCTAAAACAATTGGGACTGAAAAAATATGTCAGGCATTGGTTTTGGAAGAAGGAAAACGACTTAAGTATTTCAATAAAACACTTGTAAGTAAATTGCCCTTTACTATAATTTAGAACAAATGCTCTCAGACCTTTGAACCTGACATTTATCGGTTGCTTTAAAAAAATTTCAGTAAACAGGCTGATTGCATCTGATTAGTTTTTAATGGCTCCCAACTGCGATTCATCTTGCAAATTGACTCAACATTTGCTGTACATGTTATATTATCTTCTAAATAAAGATTTGAGAGGTTTATAACTCCTTTTGAATCCTGAGACCGGATAAAGGTCTTGAAAATACACCCAGCTACTTGTTATTATTGATTCTATTTTTCATGTACATGCTGATTCTCTGCAACACCACCTGAAGATGCATTGTTAGTTTGCACATGTATGCACCTCCACCCCCACCTCCCCCACAGCTTTATCTCACCAACACAACTCTCGATTCCTCCATTGTTGCTGAATTAGCATACTGCTTACCTGATAGCCAATCATAGCAGAAACTTCCTCCAATTTAAATATTGGAAAGACTGAAGCCATTATTTTCTCACCTGTCTCAGCTCATCTGCTGTTGAAACTTCATTCATCCTTTTGTTGCTTCAAGATTTGACTATTCCAAAACATTCCAGATGTTCTTCCACATTTTGTGCTCTATGCTCTTTGAGGCCACTCATAATTCTGTTGCCCTTGTCTTAGCTCAAAGCAAGTTCTGATTGCCTATCAGCCCTGTGCTCATTCATGTTCGTTGGCTCCAGGTCAAGCAACATCTTGACTTCAAAACTGTTATCTTTGTTTCATAGTTCTATGGCCTCACCACCATCCCGTCCACCCACCCTGATCCCTGTAATGATTGCAGTCTCGTAGCCCATTGAGATATCTGCACTCAAATGAGTATCCTCAATTTTAATAGTTGCACACCATCATTGGCCATGCTTTCAGTTACCACAGCTCCAAACTCTGGAATATTCTCCTTACACCGCAGCACAGAGGTGAGCACTGCTGCCTCAGAGCGCCAGAGACTTGGGTTTGATTCCCAGCTTGGGTGAGTAAAAAAAAATGCTTACCAGCATAAAAAGCTGTGCAATTAAAAGTACTTATAAATAAAGAGCAGCAAGTTCCTCAAACCTGATCTGCCTTTTAATAAAAAGCATAGGTTGGCACATGGTGAGCACTGCTACCTCACGCTGCCAGGGACTGGGGTTTTTCTCCCAGCTTGGGCACTGTGTGGAGTCTGTTTATTCTCCCCGTATCTGCGTGGGTTTTCTCTGGTTACTTCAGTCTCCTCCCACAGTCCAAAGACGTGCTGATTAGGTGCATTGGCCATGCTAAATTCTCCCTCAATGTACCCAAACAGGCGCCGTGTGGTGACTAGAGGACTTTCACAGTAACTTCATTGCACAAGTCTTCTTGTGATACTAATAAATCAACTTTCTACTTCATATCCCTTCTTTAAGGCAATCCTTTATTCAAAATTTTGGTCATCTGACTTTATCTATATGTGGCTTAGCTGTAATGCTATGTCTTTAATGGTTCTTAAGAGAAACTTACATTATTTAAATTGGCATCTATATTCATGCTTTAGCATAGCAATTATGTTATTAGCTTAATAATCCAGAGTCTTGGACTAATAATATGGTTATACAAGTTCAAATCATGGTCTTTTAAAAATTGTATTTATTTATTTTTGTTAATGCACTTGTGCATCTCTGGCAAGGTGAACGTTTATTGCCCATCATTAATTGCTCTAAGAGAATTGAAGAGGATTGCTCTGATTTTGGAGTTGCATGTAGGCCAGAGCAAGTAAGAACAGCAGATATTAGTAAATGATATAGGTCTTTATAAAACAAAGTACTGTTGATGCTGGAATTTGAAATAAAAACACAAAATGTTGGAAAAACCCAACTGATTTGGTAGCACCTGTGAGGGAGAAAATAAGAGTTAATGTTTCAAGTCCGTATAACTGTTCAGAACTCTGAAGAGGTCATATGGACTCGATATTAACTCTTAATTCTCTCTCCACAGGTGTTGTCAAGCCTGCTGAGATGGGTTTTAAGAATCCCCCCACAATGCCGAAGGAGACCATTCACCCATCATGTCTGCACTGGCTCTCTGACAGAGCATCGCATCGAAGCCCTATCCCTGTAACACCACTTATTTACCCTGCTAATTCCCTTAACCTACACATATTAAGATGCTAAGAGACAATTTGGCATGGTCAATCCACCTAACCTGCCCATCTTTGTTTGAACGGTGGGAGGAAACCCACACAGACACGGGGAGAATGTGCAAACTCCACAGTCATCTAAAGTTGGAATTGAACCCAGATCTCCGTGGCTACAAGACAGCAGTGCTAACCATTGTGCTACCGTGCTGTCCTTATGACCACGATCAATGATAGTTTCCATTACTGAGACGAGTATACAATTTCAGAATTTTTTAAAGCTGCCATGGTGGGATTTGAACCCATATCCCTGGATCCTTAGTCTGAATCTTTAGATTATTAGCCCACTGACATTACCACATCATCACATCTGCCTCTTAAACATATTTTGATAAGCAAGTTTTAGTAATAGTGTACAAGATGCTATTTGTCATTGAAAACCCAACTGATTTACTAATGACCTTTTATGGAAGGAAACCTGTTGTCCTTACTTGATGTGGCCTATAGGTGACTCTAGACCCTCAAGAATTTTCTCACTGATCTCTGTAATGGTCGAGCAAGCTACATAGTTAATTTAAAGCCATACATAAAAGCACAGTATCAATGCAAACATTGAATTTGAACATATCTAAGGCACACCCAATCCAGTCAACCCAGTAAAGTCACCCTCTTAAAATATCTTTGGACCTGTGCCAAATTTGGGAGTTGTGCCCTGCACACATTCTCACGGAAACATGTTAATCAACATCCTAGATTCGCCCTTCGTTACAACTAGATGGAATCAAAGAATCCCTTCAGTGCAGAAGGAGGCCATTTGGCCCATCGAATCTGCACTGACCACAATTCCACGCAGATCCTATCCCCATAACCCCACCCATCCACCCTTCTGGTCTCTCTGACAGTAAGGAGTAATTTAGCATAGCCAGTCAACCCAACTTGCATATCTTTGGAGTGTGGGAGGAACCTGAATGACACCCATGCAGGCACCAGGAGAATGTGCAGACTCCATATCACACAGACAGTGAATCAAGGTTGTAATTGAACCTGGATTGATTCCTAGCATTCTGAGGCAGCAGTGCTAACCACTGTGCCAGTGGTGTACTTTTGGGAGGGAATGCTCAATATCAGCTCAACACTCGTTTCCTCCAGCAGTCCAAAGGTGTGCTGGTTAGGTGGATTGGCCAGCTAAATTGTCCATTAGTGTCAGGGGAGAACTAACTAGGGTAAATGCATGGGGTTATGAGGATAGGGCTTGGGTGGGATTATGGTCACTGCAGACCTGATGCGCTGAATGATCTCCATCTGCAATCAGGATGTTATGGTTCTATTTGTCACAGAAGCACTCCCCTCTAAGATACCGTCCTGACTTGGACATCACCTTTCCCCGCTTTCACTGAGTCAAAGTGCTAGAGCTTCCTACTGCAGGAGTACTGTCATCACATATGCTGCAGCATTTTAAGATGGTAGTTCTGCACCATATTCTCATGGGAAATTAGGTATGGGCAATAAATGCCAGCTTTGTCAGTGATGCTCACATGGATAAATAAAAAGGATATTAAAAAGCTCCCTCTTTCAATGTTATGTAGAAATTTAATTTAGTTGGGATTAATTTTTATTCCAGCAGTAGCCGACATCAAGTGTCATTGTGCTGCAAGATCTTACATGCGCTGCTCAAACACAGAAGGATCACCAGTTGTGAAGTTTATGCAGCAGATTTATTGTGCAATCAACTGTATATTAATCAGAGGGCACGCCAAGAGATTTGGAAGGAGGTTTCGGAAAATCTAAAATTAAAATTAAAAAATATTGCAAAATACAGCAGCTTACTTGGTGGATGAAACCCATTCACTGACTCCTTGATTAGTGAAGATTGCATAAACTTTCAATAGATACTGCGTCCAGTTCTGGTCGCCGTACTATCGGAAGGATGTGGAGTCCTTGGAGAGAGTGTAGAGGAGGTTTACCAGGATGCTGCCTGGTATGGAAGGACTGTCTTATGAGGAACGATTAAATAGACTGGGGTTGTTTTCCCTTGAAAGACGTCGGCTTAGAGGGGATCTCATAGAGGTGTATAAGATTATAAGGGGTATAGATAGAGTAAATGGAGGTAAACTTTTTCCACCTTCAGAAATGGATAGGACGAGGGGTCATGGCCTTAGGGTGAGGGGGGCTATGTATAAGACGAATATTAGAGGGCAGTTTTTCACACAAAGGGTAGTGGGGGTGTGGAATGCACTGCCGAGTAAGGTGGTGGGAGCAGGCACGCTAGGGCTGTTTAAGGGTCTCTTGGACAGCCACATGAGCGTTATGCAGATAGAGGGATATAGTAGGACTGTTTAACTATGGCTTTTTTTTCCACAGGTAATTCGGTCCATACTTGACCATCAAGGAGCATGCATTCGGCAGGTGGTGCGAGGACAGCTCTTGGATGTTGATTCATGGGTTGCCTGGTGCTTCATGTCGTAAATGAGTGCTTTATCTGGACCATCTGAAGGGCACCATGACAGCTCAGTGACTATCGATGTGGCTGTGCAGACACTTGGAATTGGGCCGGTGTCTGCGGGAGTTTGCGCGTTCTCCCCGTGGATGCGTGGGTTTTCTCCGGGCGCTCCGGTTTCCTCCCACATCCCAAAAATTCGCTCTTAGGCTGATTGGGAAACAAATTGTCCCTACATTGAGACTCTTCCATATTAGGAATAACCTAAAATTAGGATAGGATAATGGAATAGTTACTACGTAGTTATGACGGCGGTGCGGGCTCATTGGGCCGAAGGGCCTGTTTCCCGTGCTGTGTTGCTCTAAAAAAAGATAGGAATGCTTATTAATTTCTCATACTTTGCTTTAAAATAGTGTAGCTACACACTGCCAAATTTCTCTTTTGCCAAATCTATTAATGAAAATTTATAATAAAGTTTAAATGTAACCCATTATGAGTGAATCTAATGCACTTGGGAAATAATGCCTGCAGAAAAGCTGTTTTTTTTTAATGGGATGTGGGCATTGCTGGCTATGCTAGCATTTGTTGCCCACTTCTAGTTGTCCTTAAGAAGGTGATGGGCTGCTGCAATCCATGTAGTGTGGGTACGCTTGGTGCTGTTCGTAAGGAAGTTCCAGGATTTTGCCCTGGTGACAGTGACGGAATAACAATACTCCAAGTCTGGATAGTGTGTGGCTTGGAGGTGAACTTTGCAGTTAATTATATTCCAAATCATCTGCTGCACTTGACCTTCTATGTGATAAAGTTTGGAAGGAGATGTCTTAAGGATTCTTGATGAGTTGCTGCAGTATAACTTGTATACAGGCACTGTGTTG
This sequence comes from Sphyrna mokarran, assembly GCA_024679065.1. Classification (NCBI taxonomy): domain Eukaryota; kingdom Metazoa; phylum Chordata; class Chondrichthyes; order Carcharhiniformes; family Carcharhinidae; genus Sphyrna; species Sphyrna mokarran. Next base: position 110,467,935 of record JAGIQG010000003.1, read on the forward strand.
GAAGTGGGAGGGGTGAATATTTAAGGTGGTGGGTGGCATGCCAATCAGTCAAACAAATTGTTTTGTTCTGGACAGTGTCGAGATTCTTGAATGTTAGAGTTGCATTCATCCATGACACTCCTGAGATGTGCCTGGTAAATGGTGGACAGGCTTTGGCATCTCAAGAGTTGAGTTATTCTGCCCCCTTTGCTGTGCCTGCCTAATTCCTGTTCCTATTTTAAATGAATCTGGCTACTGCAAAGCATACGTGGAAATCTTCCTGCAGGGACACGGGTTAGAGTGAAGAGGATAGAAACATGTACATACTAACTTGCTTCTATCCTCTCCATTCCAGGACAGGAGACCAGAGTTTGAGAGTCACTGTTGAGGTAATTTTGGACAAGTAATCGTCTGTTGGAAATTCACTTTGTCACTTTGTTTTTCCTTTCTCAAAACCTACCAATTTAAAAATATTTCTTTTTAAATTAGCATCATAGATTCTATTAACCAGTATCTACCATTTTTAGTGAAAACACCTAAACACCCTGAAAATCCAACACTTCGATTTGTCTTTAATATTTGCATTTCTCCCATCAGACTTTCGTATATTTGTTGTTTTCTTCATCATGATGATTGAAGGAATGTTGGAAGGGTTTAAAGTTCTTAAGCCTGTATCATTTTTTGTGTATTGTAAGCTAATGAGTCTTCAGCTGTTCAAAACCTGTGCCAGTTTTTTTTTATCTGTTGATTAATTCGGTACAGTTTGGATCTGATTTTGTGGTTAGCATGTGTGTGAAAGTTGTTACGAACCAGAAATTTATGACTATTGTTATTATCAGCTGGACATTTTTTAACAGCCCTCTCCAACCTCATTGTTCCCCTTCTTCCTCCACCATTGCATTGTAAAATTCAGCAATTATATTGAAGTTATGTGGTTGCTTTATTTACGTTAAATTCCTACAAAAGAATAGGCAATAAAAAAAAAGGGACAGACATCATAGAATTACAGAATTCCGACCGTGCAGAAGGAGGCCATTTGGCCCAGCAAGTCTGCACTGACAACAGTCCCAACTAAGCTTTAACTTCATAACCCCACATTGTTAGTAGGTTAGAGCCAATCTCTCCTACATATGCATCCCACGACGCTAAGGGGCAATTTAGCATGGTCAATCACTTAACCCGCACATCTTTAGACTCTGTAGGACATCCTTGACTATACATTTTGTAAATGCACTGGCCAGCTTTTTTTTAGTTTTTTTAGTCACATGGGCAGCAAGTGAATGGGAGGGGGCAGGGTTGTGGAGACCAGAGCATGGGGACTGGGGATGCAGTGAGTGAAATAGAATGTGGTAGTGTAGCTAACAGTATGATCATGGGGATACAAAATGTTCCCTGCAGCCATTACTGGGAATTCTGAAGTTTGTGTTACCTGCTCTGTGCCAGTGTTAAGTATGACATAGTGCAACTGGAAAAGAGCTTGGAGTTGGTGAATGAAGATCTAGTTGGCCTGATTCGTGTAGAAACCAATGATGTAGGTAGAATGAGCTTCCACAGGGGATGTTTGAGGAGACAGTGCTCAAATTGAAAGAACCACAAAGATGATAATCTCTGGATTACTACCTGAGCCCTGCCAAAATTGGCATTGGGTCAAACAAATCAGAGTTGATTAGGGTCTTAGAATGGTATGGGTGATGAGAGTTTTCATTCCTATGGAAAGAGGGAGCTGTTCCATTGAACAGGCTGTGTCAAGGGCCCAAGTGAATCTTATTATCGGGCTTTAAATGAACTGGATGGGGTGAGGATGGAGAGCTCAAGTGAGGGAAGATTTATGAATTGAACAATAAAATTTGAGGCCACAGAGCATGTTGGGTGAAGATAAGCAGAGCATGATAGGAAGGAACAAAATGTTGAACAGTAATAGTGCATCAATGAGTCATGTTATTAGGGAATAACAGGATTTGTAACAGGGTAGACAAATTAATGGCTCAAATGGTAAATTGGGTTTAATCTAATAACAGTTGCAGGGAAGTTCTATGTTTCTATAGGCACATGGAGCACACCAGAATGATAGAGAGTGAGATAGCTTGATCTTGCATTTGGACATAGCTTGGCACAATATCAAGGGCCAAAGGCCTGTATTGTGCTGCATTCTTCTATGTTTCTAAGTGGTTGCATGTGCCCAAATCGGAAACTGAATATTGCAGGATATTCGGTGCTTTAAAAAGTCAAGCCAAAATGAAAAGGACATAATAAAGAACAACTTCATCACCAGAACTTGCCAGTCATTCACATCAGTGGGATCTTGTGGTCCCACCAATGGCGCACCCTACCGTGAGTTTCCTGGTTGCAAGGGGTTCATCCATTGGGAAAACCCTGCTGACAACAGTGGATGATCCTCCTGCTTCCCAATGATGTGCCAACGTCGCCACTGCAAAACACACAACAGGAAGGTTGTATGGAAAACTCTGCTGAATGACAGCAATGTGTCAGAAAAACACTAAGTGGAATCTCTGGGTAAAGATGAGAAATATCAGTGGTCAGAAAATGCTAGTGGGCGTATTTTACAGATTCCTAGCAGTTATATTGTTGGACAAAGTGTTAATCAAGATTTAATGGGCACTGTAACATGGGCAGTGCAATAATTAGAGGGCACTTTGATTTGTCCAGCCTATATGAAGATTAATCAGCAGAAGTAGTTGGGGGGCTGTGTTAATGGAGACAATCCCATAAAACAATGTGATAGAACCAATGAGGGAAGGAAAGAAACATCAATCTTGCAGTAAGGAATTCTTTTGGAAAGAATGATCATAATCTAAGAACATTGCATTGAGTTTAAGAGTATCGTATGTAAGTCACAAACTAGAGTATTCAATTTGGAAGAATTGGCTAAGGCAAATTGAGAATTCTGATTAATATAAAATGGCAGACAGGCAGTGAATAATGATGAAAGTTTGAATAAATATTTTACACCCAATGAATTTATATTTCAAGAAATAAAACTAAAAAAGGAGATTCATTTACATCTAAGGAAATATTAGATTAAAAGAGGCTTATATCAATGCAAGGAAGAATTGTAAGCCTGAGAATAGGGAGAGTTTTAAATGCCAGCAAAGGATAACAAAAATGGGATGGTAAGTGGCATGGAGGTACAGTGATTAGCACTGCTGCCTCACAGTGCCTGGAACCCAGGTTCGATTCCTGCCTTGGGTCACTGTGCAGTTTGCAGTTCTTCCCATGTCTGCATGGGCTTCATTTGGGTGCCCCTGTTTCCTCCTACAGTCCGAAAGATGTACTGGTTAGGGTGCATTAGCCATGTTAAATTTTCCCTCCTTGTACTCGAACAGGCACTGGAGTGTGGCAACTAGGGGATTTTCACAGTAATTTTATTGCAGTATTAATGTAAACTTACTTGTGACTAAGAAATAAACTTGAACTTTAAAAGATTGATAAAAGCAAAAATAGAACATGATAGTAAACTTACCAGAAATTTTAAATAGATTTTAATATGATTTAAAAAAATGTAAAAAGGAAGAGAATAGCAAAAGTAAATGTAGGTCAATTAGAGACCAAACCAGGAGAAGTGATAATGGGGAATAAAGTGATATAAAATATATTAAGTATTTTGTGCCTCTTTTCACATGACACAAAACATCAGAAATGCTGGAGAATCAATGGAGAATCTCAGGCTTACAACTCTTCCTTGCATTGGTATAAGCCTCTTTTAATCTAATATTTCCTTAGATGTAAATGGATCTCCTTTTTTAGTTTTATTTCTTGAAATATAAATTCATTGGGTGTAAAATATTTATTCAAACTTTCATCATTACTCACTGCCTGGCCACTCTCATCAATGATGAGAGTGAGGAATTTAAAACTAATTAATATTCATAAAGAGAAAGTAATAGAGAAATTAACAGGACTAGTAACTGACAAGTCCTCTGGACATGATAGCTTGTATCCTTAGAGTTCTAAAAAGTGATGAGCACAGAGATTGTGAATGTACTGTTTGTGATCTTCCAAATTTCCCATGACTTTGGAACGGTGTCAGTGGATTGGAATGTAGCAAATGTAACATCACTATTCAAGAAAGGAAGGAAAGTGAAAATCAGGAACTACAGGCCTATTAGCTTGCCATCAATTCTTGGGAAAATGCTGGAATTCATTATTAAGGAAGTGGTCACAGGTCACTTATGATTAGACAGAGTCAGTTATGCCTTAATGAAAGGGAAGTCACGTCTGACAAATTTGTTAAGGCTTCTTGAGGGTGTAGCTAGCAGGGTAGATAAATAGGAAAATGAATGTAGCATACTCTGAATTTCAAAAGACATTTAATGAGGTGCCATGAAAATAGATAGCTTCACAAGTATAAAGGCTCTGGGGCTTCGGGGTAATATAATAGCGTGGATAGAAGATCAGTTAAAGGATGGAAAACAAAGTAGAAATGCATTTATCATCTTCAGGTTGGCAGGCTGTTATTAATGGAACACTGCCAGGCTCAGTGGTGAGCCTCATGTTGCAATCTATATTAATGACTCATCTAAAGGTGCTGACGATCCAGGTTCAATTACAATATAAGGCTAAGTGGGAAAGTAGGTTATGAGATAGACACAGACTCCATGGAGGTGTAGATAGTTAAGTGAGAGAGCAAGAAGTTGAGAGGTGGCATATAATGTGAGAAATATGAAGTTCTTTTGGTAAAAATTTTTTAAAAATGTGTATTTTGCATTCAAACTGTTAAGCCACTGCACACTTCAAGCCTGCTCTATCTTTTCAATAAGATCGTGGCTCATCTGACTGTCATCTCAACTCCATGTTCTCACCTACCCTGATAACCTTCCACACCCTTGTTTATCGAGAACTTATTTATCTCTGTTTTGAAAACATTCAAATATTCAACTTTCACTGCCTTTTGGGAAAGGGAGTTCCAAAGATTCACCATGCTTTGAGAGGGAAAAAGGTCTTTTCAGTGCTCTCAAGTGAAAGGCCCCTTATTTTTAAACAGTAATCCCCTAGTTTGAGATTCTCCCATAATAGGAAACATCCTTTCCACATCCACTGTGTAAAGGCCCTTCAGGATCTTGTACGTTTCAATCAAGTCAACTCTTACTGTTCCAAAATTCAGCAGATACGGGTCTAGGTTAACCAATCTTTTCACATAAGCCAACCCACCTATTCCTGGTATTTAATTAACTTTTTCTGACTGTTGATATGTTTACGTTTTCCATAAATAAAGAGGCCAATATGGTATACAGTACTCTAGATGTAGTCTCACCAGTGTCCTGTACGACTGAAGCATAATCTCCCTACTCTTGTATTCAATTCTTTCCCTCAATAAATTATAACATTATTTTAGTTTTCCTTACTGTACCTGCTTCCAACCTTTTGTGATTCATGTAATGGAGCATCCAGGTCCCTCTGAATCTCAGCTCTGCAATCTCTCACCATTTAGGTAGTGTGTTTTTTTTTGTTCTTGCCAAAATGGTAATTTCATGTTTTTCCCTATTATATATCATTTGCCAGATTTTTGCCCACTTGCTTGACCAATCTACATCTTCTTGTAGCCTCCTTGTGTCTTCACAACTTATTTTCCCATCTTTCTTTGTATCATTAACAAATTTAGCAATCAAACTTGGTTCCCTTCATAAGTTTATAATATACAAGTTTACATAAATTGTATAAAGTTGAAGTCTCTCTACTAATCCTTGTGGCACACCACTTGTCACATCCTACTAGCCAGAAAGAGACCTATATATGGCCACCTTCTGTTTCCTGTTAGCTAGCCAATTTTTTATCCATTCCTTTTTTAAAACAGAAACTATTAAATGTTGGTTTTAAGAGGGATTTCCGTTTCCTTGTACAAGAAACACAAAATTAACATGCAGCTAAAAAAAGCAATTTGGAAGACAAATGGCATGATGACCTTTACTACAAAAAAAATTGCAGAATAAGAGCAAGAAAGTCTTCCTGCAATTTTATGAGGAATTGGTGAGATTCTACCTGAGCTGGAACTTCCCAGCCGTTTATACCAGTGGGATTCTCTGGGCCCACTACAGTGAATGGAGATTTGGCTGAGTGACACATTCTCTATCCTTGCTTACAGCAGCAGCAGGGCTTGAACAATCAGAAAATGCAATTTTTGTCTCCACACAGAACAGAGCATTATCTAGTCTTAGATGGGAAGCAGTTAAGATACAGTGAATTGATTCATGGGGTGAGAATGTCCTGTCAGGAGGTATTGATAGAATGGAGTTTGGAAGAATGATAAGTGATGTCATTGGAATATTTAAAATTCTAAGAAAGCTTGACGGGGTGAATGCTAGGAGATGTATTGCTCTGACTTTAGTGTCTAGAAAGAGGGGTTTTTGTCTGGAAATAAGGGTTCATCTATTTTGAAGTGAGATGAAGAGAAATCTCTTCACTGTTCATTGTGCATCTGAGACAGCCTTGTGAAATAGAGAATTTCAATGTGCATTTGAAGAAGAAATTAAAGGCTGTGATTGATAGACTTCTGGACTCTAATGGATTTGGGGATCAGGCAAGAAAGTGGAGTTGAAGTGGAAAATCAACCATAGTCTCACTAAATGATGGTTGTAAAGGACTGAATGACCTACTACTGCCCCTGTTTCTTAAGTTCTTGTGCAAAAAATACAGTCACAAATAATCTGCTCTCACTTTGGGAGAAAATGTCCCCTGGATGGGATTTTCTGATCTCACCCACAGCAAGGTTGTCCAGTTTCATTAATAGGCAGTGGATCTTTGGCTGGTCTGCCACAATCCCTGTGGCGAAAGGCCAGAAAATTCCCACCCTTGTTTCTCCCCGAAGTCGTTTGATTCCTTGTCAGTGCTGAGTTACTTCTGTGCTGCTGTTCAGTATCTTTTTTGCAATGGAAGGCAGGATGCCACGTAGGGTTCCGGATGCTGGCTAGTGTCACGGTTACTCTTGCTGGAAAGTGTATGGGGATTGGGTGAGGATTGGATTAGTCTCGATTAGTATATTTCCACAGACAACCTTTGGCTACTTACTGCCCCTTGCAGTTTACAAAGAAATAAGCACCCAATGAGCTACTGGGGACATCTTCTTAGGCTAAAATGCCATGACCCTATGAGTTGGTGTTTTTCACATGAGGTAAAGGGGAAGCATTCTCTCCTGAAGTGGGTGTAGATTAAACACTGTTTAATCGGATATAAGTCTTGTTATTGATGAATGATTGACATGACATTTTGTTTGGCAATGCTTGTGAAGTACCATGGGCTGTTTAATTAGGTTAAAGATGTTCTACAAATATAAATACTTTTTGGTGGGTAGTATGTTTTCAAAAGAATTACTGGTAACATTGTAAGGTCAGTAGCTTTGACCTTCTCAAAGTAAAATGACACAAGTACCTTTGAAAGAAAATGATGCTGTCAGCTACCATTGCTAGGACGAGCGGAGGGTAAACTATGACTGTTCCAGTTTGCAGGATTTCTGTGTCTGACTGCATTTCAATTAATTTTGGTTTTGTCTTTAGGTTTTGAAATCACATCCATTTCGGAATTTGAAGTTTAAAACACAATATAACGTGACGATTTTGCCATTTCCTAACCTTGTGGAAGAAAACAATACATTTCAGTTTGAGGTTGAATGTAAGTATTGATTAATGTAACTCATACAATAACATAAGAGAATTGTTACAAGTACAAAGCCTGGAACCAAGTCTCCATTTATTAACAATACCATGTTTTCAGCAGTACTATTGTTGACTTGTTGCGGCAGGTTAATTGGCCTGAGTTGGTCCAGCATGACAACACCTGGAATTTGGAGAAAAAGACTGATTCTATTTGTTTTTTTAAGTTGAAGAGGAGCTGCTTCTACAACATCCTTGAGCTGTCGTTGTAAAAACAAATTAATGCTACATTGCTGGCATATAGCCATTTGTAGTGTCCCACTATCTGTAACCCCCGTGACTTGCCTGGGTTAGCAAAAAACCTCATTCGCTTGACGAAGGCACAAAGGCCGAAAGATAGCAAGATTACTATCAAATAAATCGGTTGGATTTAAAATTGGTGTTGTCAGACCTCTTACTTAGCGAAAAAACCTCACTTACTGTGCTGTCTGTAGACAATACACATCTCTCTAACCTGTGCTCAGTGCTCTTTCCACTTACGTTGTTAGCCACTTTAAGACTTGAATAGCAGGTTAGGTGTAAAGATTCACATTCTAATCAGTAATCTGTAAACTGTCTGTGCTGATGTGTGCTTTTGAAGACCAGAACACCTCATTCGCCTGACTAAAGCCGAAAGCTTGTGAGTTTACTATCAAATAAGTCGGTTGGATTTAAAACTGGTGTTGCAGACTTCTTACTGTACGTAGCCATTTGGCAGCCCTTGTTTAATTCGGTTAGTATGAAGAAGAAAAATCCTGAAAAAGCAAGTATCTCCACCTAACATAACCCATTAGTAATGTGCAAGAGAATGATACCAAATATTTCTAAATTGGTTCCTAAATTTATGTTTAAGGCTTCACTGAATCATTTCATCTTAATGGGCAAAATGCTAATACATTATAAATAATATAAAATTCTTAAAATTATGTAAAGCACTTTAAAATGAAATGCCTCCAGCAATTACAAACAGTTGCAAATGAATATTGGTTTGTGATATCTCCTGTCTTTTTAAGGTTATGTTTATAATATAGGAAAGAAGAGTACCACTATTCTCTCTTAATTTTGCATCATTTTGCTTGAAAAAAGACTTATTTCTGAGGATTTGCTGCTAGTTGAATGTATATGTTACTTGGTTTTTAAATACAAACTGTTAAAAGATGAGAGAGTTGAGACAATTGATATTTTACTTAAACTGTTAGCATTTCTCACAATGTTTAATTAAAAAGTAGTTGTGGTTTTCTTCAGTTTTTAGACTGAAGTGGTCTATTACCTACTTTCTGCTGAAACTTTCAGATGCCGTACTTTGCATTGCATTTAAATTAAGGTATATGTTACTATTTGAGAGCAAGAATGAAACACATTATCTCTGGACAGAATAATTTCCAAGATTTCAAAATTACTTCCCTCTCTTCCAACACAACTTGTGAAAACATTTTGAAAAAGATAATGGTCTAGATTTTGCAGTTACAAATAACAAGTTTGCAAACATCTCACATTTCATTGCAAAATTTAAACCAGATAGCTTTTTATTCACCATTATTAAATCGGATAGCAACTTCCTGTAATCGCATGTGCAATTAGCCACAGAAATCAGGAAGTTGCTCTCTGAGTTGTCATCTATTGAACAGTGTGAAGTAGCTATTACTTTTGAATAAATACACCCTAAAGGCGACCAAAAAAAAAGCTAAGACTCGGCCATTTCAACACAAGTAAATTTTTAAGTTTGTGTTTTAAGTTTTAATCCGTGTTCTCTTTAAGATACAGATAACGCACTGATGCTTAGCAAACTGGAAGGCACGCACAGGCTGCTCAAGTTGCCAAGTGTAAAAAAAAATAAGAATGCTGGCCATTTACAGTCTGTGCACAGCACAAATGGGACATTGGTCTTAATTATTGACAAATAACGTTCTGACACCAAAGTCACTTTATAAGCATGGCTTTGACAAAGAGCCATCTGGACTCAAAACATCAGCTCTTTTCTCTCCTTACAGATGCTGCTAGGCCTGCTGAGATTTTCCAGCATTTTCTCTTTTGGTTTCAGATTCCAGCTTCTGCAGTACTTTGCTTTTATAAGTATGATGTACCATTCTCTCAGATTTTAAGTATTGCTAGTGCATTAAAGTTTGAATTCTAATTTTAAAACGTTTTCTGGTTCTGTCTCTTTATTCTCGCTCTCACTCTTTTTCTCTCTCTCGACACAAATCTGGCTGATGTTATCTGCAAAGATGATCCCGCCTGGGACATCTGTTTGTGGTGGTATATGCTTTTGTTTACAGGAATAATGTGATGAGCCACTGCAAGATCCAGTAAGAACAGTAATCAGCCCAGTCGTAGTATGACGTTAAAGATTATTTATTGCAATACAGAAAAGCTATATATGTGCAAGCAGGACTATAATGGTCTAAGGTAGTTACACAAGAAGAAACTATTAACCACACTCTCACAAGTTAAATTGAAATTATCCTCTTTGTTTCAAAGTACATTTGCAATTCTTTCCAAACAATGTCCAATGCGATAGATCTATAAGTAAAGCCAGCTACCACACTCTATACGATTGAATATTTATTCTGGGGAACGTTTCTTGCTTCAGCAAAGCATAGGACAGGATTTTATAGCCTTGCACATCCTGAAACTGTAAAATCTCGCCCTCATCAACAGACCTTTCCATTGTCCGCCCCTCACCCACTCCAATTCCCATGGTGGGTGGGGCAGTAAAATTCTAGTGACAGTTTTATAGTCAGAGGTTTACAGCATGGAAACAGGTCCTTCGGCCCATCTTGTCCATGCCATCCTTTTTTTTTAAACCATTAAGCTAGTCCCAATTCCCATGTATGGCCTATGTCCCTCTACCCTAACTGTCTAAATGCTTTTTAAAATACAAAATTGTATCTGCCTCTACTATTACCTTTGCAGCCTGTTCCAGACACTCACCTTCCTCTGTGTGAAACAAATTTGCCTCTGAACCCTTTTGTATCTCTCCTCTCTCACCTAAGACCTATGCCCTCTAGTTTGAGATCCCCCTCTATCTTTGGGACAAGATGTTGACTATCTTAACTGATCTATGCCCTTCATTATTTTATTGACCTCTATAACATCACCATTCAGCTATCTACGCTCAAGAGGAAAAAGTCCCAAGCTATCCAGCCTTTCCTTATAATTCAAACCATCAAGTCCTGGTTGCATCTTAGTACATCTTTTCTGCACTGTTTCTAGTTTAATAATATCCTTTCTATAATAGGGTGACCAGACTGTACACAGTATTCCAAGTATGGCCATACCAATGTCTTGTACAATTTCAACAAGATGTCCCAATTCCTGTATTTACCAATGAAACCAAGCATGCCGAATGCTTTCTTCACCAGTCTGTCTGCCTGTGGTTCCATTTTCAAGGAACTATGAACATGTGCTTCTAGATTTTTGTTCTGTAACTCTGTCCAACGCCCTACTGTTAACTGAGTAATTCCTGTTGAGATTTGATCTACCAACATGCATCATCACGTATTTATTTAATTAAACTCTATCTGCCATTTGTGAACCCACATGCCCAATTGATCCATTGCAATCTGAGATAACCTTCTTCACTGTCTACTATGCCGCCAATCCTGGTGTCATCTGCAAACATACTAATCATATCTCCTATATTCGCATCTAATCATTAACATAAATGACAAATAATAGTGGACCCAGCACTGATTCCTGAGGCACACCGCTGGTCACAGGCTTCCAGTTTGAAAAACAACCCTCTACAACCACCCTCTGTCTTCTGACACCAAGTCAACTTTGTATCAGTTTGGCTACCTAGCTCAGATTTAACTTTATGCAACAAATACCATGCAGTAACCCTGTCAAAGGCCTTGCTAAAGTCCATGTAGAAGACGTTGACTGCACTGCTCTCACCTACCTTCTTGGTTGCCCCTTCAAAAAACTCAATCAAATTTGAGACGTGATTTTCCACTCTCAAAGCTATGCTGGCTGTACCTAATCAGTCTTCGCCTCCCTAAATACCTGTAGATCCTGTTTCTCAGAACACCTTCCAACAACCTACTCATCACAGATATGAGGCTTACTGGCCTGTAGTTCCTATGCTTTTCCTTATGCCTTAAACAAAGGCACAACATTTGTCACCCTGCAATCTTTAGGTATTTCACATGTGGCTATTGAATGATTCAAATATCTCTGCTGGGGATCTGCTATTTCCTCCCTAGCTTCCCACAATGTCCTGGGATACACTTCATCAGGTCCTGGGAATTTATCCAACTTGATGCATTTTAAGTCTTCTAGCACTACTCCTCTGTAATATGTACACTCCTCAAGACAGCACTATTTATTTCCCCAAGTTCCTTAACTTCCCACGCCTTTCTCAACAGCAAATACTGATGAGAAATATTCATTTAGGATCTCACCCATCTCTTGTGGATCTGTACATTGATGCCGTTCTTGGTCCTTAAGAGGCCCTACTCAATCCTTAGTTATCCTTTTGCCCTTTATGTATTTTCAGAATCCCTTTGGATTTTCCTTTGCCTTATCATGTCCTCTATTTGCCTTCCTGATTTCTCTCAACTCTACTCCTACACCTTTTATGCTCTTCAAGGGATCCACTTGATCCCAGCTGCCTATACATGTCATGTGCCTCCTCCTTCTTGACCAGCCTTCATGAAGGTTTCTGCAATCATGCTTCCGTTCTGCTAGCTAGAAATGGCTTATAGGCTGCCAAATGGAAATTGCTTCTCTGTTTCCGCAAAAAGATTGCCAATTATACTATTGTTTCTTTCTAATGTTTTTCCTGTGTATTGGCAGTTTGCCTCCTCAGCTTCTATAATGCCAAAAGATTAACATATGTATGCCTTCTCTGGGTGATGTGGAGATGCCGGTGTTGGACTGGGGTAGGCACAGTAAGAAGTCTCAACACCAGGTTAAGGTCCAACAGGTTTATTTGATAGCACTGCCCCTTCATTGGGTGATTCACTTCCTTGGATGATGCAATTGTCTACCTTAGGTGCCCATATTAGCAGAACAATGTATTCTACTGGAATGTCTACACCTGCTAATCTCGTTACTGGGATTCACATCCTGTGAAATACCTTTTGAAATGTTTGTGGCTTTTAACCTGCTGATACATCCATGACATACACTCAGTTCCATTTTTCTTTCCCCCCCTCCCTCTCTCATTATGCATGTGACTTGGCATTGAATTAATTTTTTTAACTTAAATTTATGTAAAGTAAGGATTTTTTAATCTTATTTGTGAAGAAGATGCAAGAGTTTGCTTGCCCTGTTCAGACAAGTGCCAGTACCCCTGTCCAGAGCGCACATTTCTTTGCAACCTCCTGTGATTAGAAAGCCAATGTAAAGGAAAATCCAGGCCAAATGTAATTTGCAAAAAATAACTTTGACATTTTCCTGGAACTGTATTGACTATTTCAATCGAGTATGTGAGTTGCTATTTTTCCTTTTTTTGTGTGTTTTTGTGAACAGCCTGGTCTCCAAAGAACCTAGAGGTCAACCAACTATCCCAGTCTACAAGTCTGAATGTGACCTTTGATTTGGCTCCTTCAATTTTTGGATTCAGGTCCTATCACATCCGCTGCAAGATGCTGAACACGGGCTTCCACAAGGACAAAAACATATTTGTGGTAAGCAAATTAAAGAGTGGTGTAATTTTTTGTAATGCTGTATGCTGTGCTCTAATTATAAAGCTGGGCAACCTATAATACCAAGCCTTTGATGATGATGCCAGCAATTGTAAAACTGTTTTATTCAGATGCTCATACTATTTACTGTCTGGATAGCTTGTCCAGTTCCTGATGCCTTTCAGCTTCTTTAGACTGAAGAGTTTTGTTTATTTGTCGGAGGTGAGGTAGTGGGAGAGTTGTTTTGAGCAAATATATTTGTACTGTTATTATGTAACTGGTGATGCATACCCTCAAATTGTATTCTGCAAGTTTTCATTCCTCTCCAAATGCTTTGTTTCCCTCCAGTATGATAGGTAGAGGGGTTCCCTGTTGCAAAGACAGTGGCCGGAATTTTATTATCCCACTCACCATGAAAATTGGAATGGGCGGGGCAGGGGTGGACCATGGAAAGGTCAGTTGACATTGGGTGGGATTTTGTGCTTTTGGGATGAGCGAGGCCATGAAATCCCGACCAGTAAATTATTTATGAATTTCACTGAATTGTTTGACTGGGTTTCATTGCTGAGGTTAAGTTTGCAACCAATTTTAATAAATTTTGAATCTATCGAAATTGATGCTATTATTATTTTAATTATTATTAAGCAACACAGCACGGGAAACAGGCCCTTCGGCCCAACGAGCCCGCGCCGCCGTCATACCAAATACATTATCCTATTTTAATATTCCTATATAATAATATATATATTATTCCTAATTTGGAAAATTTTCACCATAGGGACAATTTGTTACCCAATCAGCCTAAGAGCGAATTTTTGGGTTGTGGGAGGAAACCGGAGTGCCCGGAGAAAACCCACGCAACCACGGGGAGAACGCGCAAACTCCCGCAGACACCGGCCCAATTCCAAGTGTCTGCACAGCCACATCGATAGTCTCTGAGCTGTCATGGTGCCCTTCAGGTGGTCCACATAAAGCACTCATATACGACATGAGGTACCAGGCAACCCATGAATCAACATCCAAGAGCTGTACCCGCACCACCTGCCGAATGCGTGCTCAAATTATGGACCGAATTACCTGTGGAAAAAAGCCGTAGTTAAACAGTCCTAATATATCCCTCTATCTGCATACCGCTCATGTGGCTGTCCAAGAGACCCTTAAACAGCCCCAGCGTGCCTGCTCCCACCACCTTACTCGGCAGTGCATTCCACACCCCCACTACCCTTTGTGTGAAAAACTGCCCTCTAATATTCGTCCTATACATAGCCCCCCTCACCCTATGGCCATGACCTCTCGTCCTATCCATTTCTAAAGGTGGAAAAAGTTTACCTCCATTTACTCTATCTATACCCCTTATAATCTTATACACCTCTATGAGATCCCCTCTAAGCCGACGTCTTTCAAGGGAAAACAACCCCAGTCTATCTAATCGTTCCTCATAGGACAGTCCTTCCATACCAGGCAGCATCCTGGTAAACCTCCTCTGCACTCTCTCCAAGGACTCCACATCCTTCCGATAGTACGGAGACCAGAACTGGGCGCAGTATTCCAAGTGAGGCCTAACCAAAGTTGTATACAACTGCAACATCAAACTCCTACTCTTATATTCTATACCCTTTTCTATGAAAGCTAACATACTATACGCCTTCTTTGTCACCTTCTCCACCTGTGAGACTTGTGAACCTGCACCCCCAAGTCTCTCTGCGTCTCTATGCTCCTTATAGTTTTACCTTTTATCCTATAATTCTCTTCTACATTTTTTTGGCCAAAATGCATCACCTCGCATTTTTCCGGATTAAATTCCATTTGCCATCTATCTGCCCAATCTACCAACCTGTCTATGTCCTGTTGTATTGCCTGACACTGCTCTTCTGTACCCGCCAATCCAAGCATCTTGGTGTCATCAGCAAATTTGCTGATCTCACCACCTACCCCTACTTCCAAGTCGTTTATGTAGACCACAAATAGAAGAGGACCTAGTACTGAGCCTTGTGGCACTCCACTAGTGACAGGCTTCCAGCCGGAAAAAGAGCCTTCCACTACTACCCTCTGTCTCCTCCTCCCGAGCCAGTTCTCGACCCATCTACATACCCGACCCTGTATCCCATGCGCCTTCACCTTCTCTATCAGTCTACCATGAGGAACCTTGTCAAACGCCTTACTGAAATCCATGTAGACGACATCAACAGCCTGTCCTTCATCAACTGTTTTTGTCACTTCTTCAAAAAATTCCACCAGATTCGTAAGACAAGACTTCCCCTTGACGAAGCCATGCTGCGTATCCCTGATCAGATCGCAGCGCTCCAGATGCTCATACATCCTGTCCCTAAGGATCCTCTCCATTAGCTTACCTATAACTGAAGTCAAGCTCACCGGCCTATAGTTCCCTGGGTGATCCCTCTGACCTTTTTTAAACAACGGTACTACGTTTGCTATCCTCCAGTCCTCTGGGACCTCACCTGTGTCCAAGGAAGAGACAAAGATTTGCGTCAGAGGCCCAGCCAAGTCTTCCCTCAACTCCCTTAGCAGCCTGGGGTAAATGCCATCAGGCCCCGGAGCTTTATATGTCTTTAAGCTGCCTAACAGCCCCAACACCTCTTTCCTCGTAATCCTTATTTCCCTCAACCAATCCTCAACTTTGTCAACATCAGGCACAGACATCTGTCCAGTCTCCTGCGTGAATACCGACGCAAAGTATTCATTCAGGATCTCCCCCATTCCCTCAGGCTCTAAGCATAGATCCCCTCCACTGTCCCTAAGAGGTCCAATCTTGCCTCTAACCATCCTTTTGCTCCTTACATAGGTGTAAAATGCCTTTGGATTTTCCTTATTCCTACCTGCCAGAGCCACCTCGTGGCCCCTTTTTGCCTTTCTAATACCCCTTTTAAGATCCCGTCTACACTCTCTATAAGCTTCCAGCGCTATCTCAGTCCCTAGTTGCCTAGATCTAATGTAAGCCTCTCTCTTTTTCTTGATCAAGTCCTCAATCTCCCTGGTAAGCCAAGGTTCTCTAATCCTACCTTTCCCATCCTTCCTCCTTGCCGGCACATACCTTTCCTGCAGAGAGTTTAGTTTTCCCTTGAAAGACTCCCACATGTACCTCGTCGACCTGCCCTCAAAAAGCTTATCCCAATCCGTATCTTTAAGATCTTGCCTAATCTGGCCGTATCTAGCCCTCCCCCAGTTAAATACCCTCCCTTTTGGGCCAGTCTCGTCCTTTTCCATTAATATCCTAAAGCAGACAGAGTTGTGATCACTATTTGACACCTGCTCTCCTACCTCGACGTCAACCACCTGGCCTGGCTCATTCCCCAGAACCAAATCCAGTATAGCCCCCTCTCTAGTCGGGCCATCCACATACTGCTCCAAGGACCCTTCCAAAACACACTGTACAAATTCCTCCCCATCCACTCCTACAGCCCTGGGCACACTCCAATCTACTCCAGGAAAATTGAAATCTCCCACCACTACCACCCTATTTTTCCTACACTTATCTAAAATGTCCCTGCATATCCCTTCTTCCACAGCCTGCGGGCTGTTGGGCGGTCTGTAGTAAACACCCAACAGAGTAACCACTCCCTTCCTATTCCTCAACTCCACCCATAGAGACTCAATTCCTAAATCATCCATACCTCTCTCCCTCTGCACTGCTATGACGTTGTCCTTAACTAATAAAGCCACTCCCCCGCCTCCCTTCACACCAACTCTGTCACACCTAAAACACTTATACCCTGGAATATTCAATTGCCAGTCTTGCCCCTCCTTCAACCACGCCTCGGTCACCGCCACCACGTCTAAACTCCTCGTGAACATTATTGCCTTCAGTTCATCTGTTTTGCCAGTCACACTCCTCGCATTAAAACACATGCACTGAAGACCCTCCGCTCTCGGATATTCCTTTCTACCTACTGGTGTTACCCTATCATCCCTCTCTATCCCACTCCCAGTTCCCGCTGTCTCCCCACCCTCCCTCCCTATTAGTTTAAACATTTCTGAAACACTCCAGCTAACCTCCCAGCTAAAATATGTGTTCCCCTCCCAGTCAACTGCTCCCTATCCCTCGTGAATAGGTGACCCTCCCTCCTGAAGACTTCCCAATGATCAATAAATATGAAGCCTTCTGCCCTACACCAATCCCTCATCCATGCATTTAGTTGGAGTGTCTCATTTATTACCCAATCGGTCCCGGGCACAGGCAGCAGCCCAGAGAACGCCACCCTGGAGGCCCTACCTTTCAGTTGAGCCCCCAACTCCCTAAACTGTCTACGTAAGTCCCCCCTACGCTTTCTTCCTACATCTTTTTGTCCTATGTGAACTATTACATTTGCCTTAGACCCTTTTCCCTTCAAAATTCCCTCTACCCTCTCTGATACATCCTGGACCCCTGCTCCAGGGAGGCAGACTACCATCCTGGAGTCTCTCTTTTCCCCACAGAATCTCCTATCGATCCCTTTAACCATCCCATCCCCCACCACTATCTCACCTCCTGCTTTCCCGCCGGTCTCTGTGGCATTCTGTTCCCCTTCACCTGCCCTCTCCATCACAGCTTTTACCCCCCCCTTGGTTTTCTGGGGATCCTCCTTAGAGATGGCCTTTGTGCCTTGATTTTTGTTCTTGTTCCTAAAGCTAGTTTAAGCTTTGAACTCTCCTGTTAAAGCAGCAATAGACAAAAGCATTGACAATGCTTGCTTGGATCCTCTTTCTGTTTTCCCCATTTATATGAGGTTGCCATAATGCTGGTTAGATTTGGCAGGGGGTTTTACAGCCAGATGCCATTCTTACTGCTAACCCTTCCCATTTATTTAGGCTAGGAACTGGCACCAATGCACACTGACTTGCCTATAACTGTGGCTGGTTTATTTTGTAGCCAGCAAGTCCTGAAGTGAAATAAAAATAGAAAATGCTGGATAAACTTAATGGGCCTGATAACATCTGTGAGAGAGAAACAGAGTTAACGTTTTGGTTTGAAAATGACCATTTTATAGTGTGGGACTTGAATCCAGGATCCTCTAGGAAGCGGGAGAGCTACCCACAGAGCCACTGCAACTACTGAGCACTAATGAGGCTATTTATCCAAGAATATTGTTCACTTTTGATAAAATCAGGAAAATGTATTTAAAAGTGAAATTGTTAAATGAGAGCTCCTTGAAATTTTTTTGTGGTTTTACAATCTTTTATTAAGTACCACCTGCTGTAAATGAAAAGCAACCTGCATAATCAAGGATCCCACGCACACCAGCATACTCTCCTCCACTTCTTTCCATGGGGAGAAAGATACAAAAGTCTGATATCACATACCAACCAACTCGAGCATAGCTTCTTCCCTGCTGCCATCAGACTTTTCAATGGACCTGTCTCATATTAAGTTCATCTTTATCTATACCTCAGCTATATTCTGTATCTTCTTTCCTTTATGTGCAGTATGCTTTGTCTCTATGGCGCTGTAGAGACGATGTGTTTCACTGTGTTCCAATATCTCAATTAATAAATCAAATCAAATCAAATCACTGCGTTTCCTCAGCAGGGGATAATGGCTGCCTGGTGTGCTGGTTGTCAGATTGATGTTGGAGTGGCAAAGCTGTTATTTATATCATCAGTCATTCTGCTTCATCATTGTGAGATAAGGCAATACACAACCCACATTTAATCACTAAGTTTGATTATTGAACTGAGATAAGAGTGAGTGCATGTTGGTGACTTTCGGGATTGAAATCAAATATCTTTTGAGGCCAGTTTGATAAGTGGAAGCAATTGTTAAACATTAATATCCATAAAACTTTAAGCTGTGCTGGGATGTTGTTAAAATATTCAGTAAGAAATATTTATTTTTCTCTTATAGGATGATAATATGACTGTTGTGAGTTACATTTTTCGTGATCTCTACCCAGGCACTTATACCATTGAGGTATGATTCCTTTATACTTGGGCGTTTTTCAGATTCTCCTTTCAATATAGTTATTATGTTAACTCTCCAGCCCTACAACCCTCAACTTATCTGCACTCTTTCAATTCTAATGAATTGTGTACCACTGATTTTCTTCGCTTCACTATGGGTGGATGTGCTTTCATGTGACTAGGCCTTGGGCTCTGGGATTCTCTCTAAATCTCTCTGCATCTCGACCTCTCTCTTATCCTTCATAACATTTGTTTAAACCTAACCTCTGGACCAAGATTTTTGGCCATTTGCCCTTGCATCTTTCAATGTGCTTTAGTGTCAAATTTTGTGTACTCCTGTGAAGCACCTTGAGGTATTTTGCTATGTCAAAGGCACTATGTAGATGCAAATTGTTCATGTCTAAACTTGACTACAGAAGGTTGCAGTTTTCCTCCCTGAAGTAGGGCACAGCATCTGGCTGTATCTCAGCAGGGATTTGCTAAACTATCTCCACATATGAGGAGAAGGATGTGAGGGAACATTTTAATGGCTTCGTTCTCTGAAAGCTTGCTTTAATTTTGTCTGTTATATCTGTTATCTGTGGTCTCCAATTCATTTTGGTGAAATAGCTTGGCTGAATTTTCATTTTTCCAAATGAAACTTTGATTTGTTTGCAAAGCCTTTTTAGTGCACTTTCATTTCATCTGTTTGCAAACAAGTTGCAGCTGTGGGTTAGCATATGCTGCATGACATTGCTGCAACTCAATTATAAGTTTGGGTGCAAAGCATGTGTGTCTCTCTCTCTTGTATAACACTGCAGCCAAACTTATTCTCTTCCACCTGTCATGGTTCAGTGGTCAGATATTTTTGGGAACGTGTACCATTATCATGGCACATCTAAGTGGAAGGGCAATGCAAAGCAGAGAGAAAATCATGAAGTATGTGACTATGCAACTACTTGTGGGACTCCCTGTTCTTAATAGATTTTTTTGTGCTGATCTGAGGAGGCCATTTGGCCCATTGAGTCTGCACTGATTCTCTTGAAAGAGCATCTTACCCAGGCCTATCCCTCCGCCCTATCCCCACCATCTCACACGTTTATCATAGTTAATCCACCTAACCTACAGATGTCCCTGGGCACTGAGGGGCAATTTAGCATTGGCAATTCATCTAACCAGTGCATCTTTGGAGTGTGGGAGAAAACCAGAGCACTCGGAGGAAAGCTATTCAGACAAGGGGAGAATGTGCAAACCCCACACAAACAGTCATCCATGACTGGAATCAAACCCAGGGTTTACTATTATGCCACTGTGCCGCCCCTACATGGTGCATTGTAGATGAATGCCATACTTGTCCGTATTATAAAACGAGATTTTAAGTCTTTCTGTTCTCATCCTGATTAGCATATTTGTTGAATTTCTGGAATGTTTGTTTATTAGTGACACAATTAGACTTACATTAACACTGCAATGAATTTTCTGTGAAAACCCCCTAGTCACAACATTCTGACGTTCAGATACGTTGAGGGAGAATTTAGCATAGCCAATGCACCTATAGAGCACTTCTTTTGGACTGTGGGAGGAAACTGGAGCACGTGGAAGAAACCCATGTCGAATCAGGGAGAATGTGCAAACTCCACACAGTTGAGGCCTGGAATCAAATCCAAACTGCTGTGAGGCAGCATTACTAGCCACTGTGCCTCCTTCCAATTTGTTATCATGCCCTCTTTGATGAATTTTAATTAAAAGTTCAAGAAAACATGCAGGGAATTAATGACAGCAAGATCTATGTGCTGATTTATGGTTAATTAGCCAGTCGCACCATTGCAAGAATATATCTGAGCCAAAGGTTTTTCAGAATCAGTGTCAACATTCACAGATTGCCATCTGAAATTATGCCAGAAGTATTTTTCTTCTCCATTTCCCTCTTGATAAGCATGTTGGAAATGCTGCTTCCTTATCCATGTTTTCTCCAACATGGTCCAAATGAGAGCCCCACAATGCAACATTAACCTTTAGATATTGAGTGAGAAGACCTTGAAACAGAGGATTTGTAATGTACTGGTAGCTGGTCATTTTAATACCAAACACTTCCTTTCTCGCCTTTGCAACCTAGCACAGTTTTGCAAATGATGTAATTGAAGGTCATCTTGTGTCTTTCCTGTAGGTTACAGACTCCAGCAATACCACTGGTAGACAAGTCAATTTCACAGTGAGATCAGGTAGGGTCTATTTTCAAGGTTAGATTGTAGTGGTGATGGGCATATCTCAGCACCAGTATGTTTAATCTCAAATACATTGAAAAATTGTGAAATAATAATTTATTTGTGTGGCTCAAAAGAATTAACAAGAGAAGAGTTAGAGTTATCTGATCGAATCATAGCATGACCAGAAGAGCTGTGAATTTTAATGTTGGCAGTTTTTCCACTTATTTCACCAGGCAACCTTCTACTGAAGACATCTTCCAACCACCCAATTGGGTCTTTAGTGAATTCTACAAAATAATTTCAACACATTGTGTTTGTAAGAAGGGAATTTTTCTGTTGAAGTGATGGCTTTATGATTTAAAGCAGAATACAGTGGGTTAATATGTAAAAGGCTCCCTTCCCTTGGATTTTTATGACGTTGGCACTTCAGTTATAAGAGATATCTTGTAATATATTGTATAGTTTTTAAAATTCCAATACACTTCCTTCTTCGTCTCCTGAAGTAAAGCTTCAAGAATTCAGATTGATCTTGTACCTTGTCCTAGTAACCATTATTAAATATGAACCTTGAATTAATTTCAGAAAGTCTTGTGGCCCAGTGGGTAGCATCATTACTTCTGGCCCAGAAGCTCCGGGCTCAAATCCAACAATCAAGACTTGTTAGCCATGGCAGAAGCATTCAGAATGTGGTTCAGCAGGGAATCCTTCCACCACTTCCCCACTATCCCCAAAGTGTAAAAAGTGTGTGTTTTTATTTTAGTTTGCACACAAAATGCCAGCAGCACATTACTTGAAAATAATGGGAAAAGCAGCTGAGGCCAATTTTGCCTTCTTCAAATACAGACCTACGCTATGGTCCTTGGATAGTCATCAAGCAAAGATTCACTGAACTTTTTAAGCGAGAATTTGTTCCTTAATCCCAGGTTGACTGCGATGCTTTTATTGATATTCCTGCTGATATTAGCAAGCTGACACAGACCAGGGATCGATCTTGTGGTCTTCCTGAATTGAATTAAATGACTGAGCTTCTCATTGAAAGAGAACCTGTTGAGCTAAATCTTGTTTATGAAGCATAAACTACTTGCCAAACATCAAGAACTTATCAAACGAGTCTTGATCTTGATTGCGGTAAAAATGTAACTTTGAATTCTCTTATGAATGGCAACAAAACATAGATAAGAGCTAATGAAAACCAATGGTGCTGCATCAATTGGTGCCCCTACTCCACTTCTGTGTTAAGTTTTATGTTCAGTAAACTGATACATTTTCTGTTTTATTCTCCTCTTCCATCAGTGCACTATCCATGGGCTGGGCCAATCCGCGCAATTGCCATCACAGTTCCCTTAGTGATTGTTTCTGCGATCATCACTCTCCTCACAGTGGTATGCTGTAAGAAACAGCAAAGTAAGAACTGTGCTGCCATTTTGTTCCATGATGTTAAACTAATCTTCTGAACTATACTTGTGATCAATTTTGAACATTTATTTCCCAAGTCACATTGATTTATTTTGATTGTCTGCAGAAAATAGTTGAAGCTGTATCATCTGCTTTTGAAGTCTTGGGATTTGTTCAAGTCTAAGAAAGATGGCATGCAGGTTAAAAGATTGCTGGACTATCAGAAACAATAGGGAGATCATTATTCCCTTCATGGGCAGTTCCTAACAAATACTCGCAACACTGTGTTTGGAATGCTCTTTTCTGTTGCACATTGCATGAAGCTATACGAGGGAGCATGGAAGTAGATTTGAATAGTTATAATCTGCTCAATTCCCTGAGAGTGACACGGGCTCAACAACTGAGCCTCATCTTTCTGTAGGGGCAGCAAGAAAATAAACTTGCAAGTTGATAGTGAGGTTGGAAAAGGAATATTGGTGGACAATAGTTAGAAGATCTTTGTAACCTGGATAACAATCCAGTGAAGAGTGCTAGATCTTTGTTGTCAAATTTACACAGTTTTCTTTCCATTGTAATTGGTGAAACAAAATCAGGATGATATCTGTGAATGTCACCTGATCCCAGCTCACTTCATAAACTTACCGCCTAGGTGGCAACATTGACAATTGCATGTCAGATGCTCTCTTGTTTAAGTTCATTAAGACAATTTGCCCCTGTGAGGAAGCATGGGGTTCTTTTTGTTAACAATTAAATTCTTGAATAGACCATTTTTGCTCTCAAATTTTCTCCCCTCCTAGTACCCACTTTCTGGATAGACTTACAGGCTATCTGATGATGGAGAGACTATCCTAATCCAGTCTGTGTCCAACAGCAATCTGGCAGAAACCATATGCAACATAGAACTCAAGATGCAAATGAAAAGTTGTCGGAAGTAGCAAATGAAACGATTAACCAATTCATCTTTTTAAAATAGCTTTGGTTGACTGACAATATTAGCCAGTGCAGCTCTTTGAATAATCCAATAAGATCTTTATGCCCATATGAATGGGCAGATATGGGTTTGAGTTAACATCTTATTTGAATAATTGAACCTCCAACAATATAGCACCCACTCAATACTAAGTGCCCACCTGCATTGTGAGACCTGCTCACATCTTTTGAATTGATGTTTTTAATGGGTATGAAAATACATGTTTTATAAAATGTTCTGAACTAACTTTTCTTAGGTTTTGTAGTGAGATTTCACCAAAGATAATAAATCCTGCTATCTTCATCTCATAAACATTTTCTCATCAGGAAATAAAACAGTTCTAGTCTACAAGTTTACCTCCTCTGAGGTACAATTTATTCAGATATTTGATTGGACTGAAATAAAATGAATAGAACGTGAGTGTAAAAATTGCTGGTTAGAGGGAGTTTAGAAATACAGCACATAATGTGTCAGTTAGGTTTGCTGTTTTGAAATGAAGTGATGAAGGATAGGAAATTTAATATCCAATGGACCATATAGATTTTATTTACAACTTCCCAAGAACTGCACATTTTCATTAAGTCCTGGTTCTCATGGGACTGTCACAATTTTCTCTACCTTCTTTGAAGTAGATAAGGGTTATAATGTGACTGCATACTTTGTTAGATGTATATAAGTTTTCCAAAAAGAATTAATACATTTAGTCGCTTGGCAGTACAGAATTGAGAAACTTGTCATTGAAGCTTTCAATTTTGCACTCATCAGCACAAATGCACGAATGCCTAATTTCAAAGGGAGCAAAAAGTTACACACTGTGAGAAAAGAGTGTTTATTCTTTGGCATTTCAACTCTGGTTGAGGTGTTGTCATGGAGAATGCAATGTCTCTGCCTGAAAAAGAAACACATCCAGACATTAAATGTTTTTAAAATTAAACTAAACACTGGGGAAAAGTAGTTCCCTGATGAATTCTCCTTAGCAACACCTTAACCAATCAGAGCCAACTTGTCAACCAATCTAATCCCTTAATCAATATAAATTGTCCCCTTTGAAATCTGGCATTATTGTATCTGTCCTGATAATTGCGTGGAGAAAGCTTTGACAGCATGTCTCTTCTTCAGAAATCAAAACACGTGATGTAAAATCCTATTTTGAGTTGGAATATCAAGTCAAATTGCACGAGCAAAGGTTTTAAATTATTTTACCAAGAAAATAGTTAGCGGTGCATCAGTTTATATGTGCAATACTTTTATATTTTTGTCTACATATAATAAAATCAAATGAATGCATCTATATTGTCAATTACATAATTGGTGCGCCTTGCTTCTAGGATTCTCTATGGCAAAAGAAGCTTGCGTATTTCTAACCTATAAAACCTCTTGTGTCATGAGTTCGATCTGTTTTTCAATGTAGCCTTTTTGCTGAAACTATGGACGCAATTTTCCGGGCTCACTTGCTTGCCCAAAATCCTGCCTGAGGTCAAGGGACAATTTCATGGTCTACCTTGCCTGGTCTGATTCCTGTGGCAAGTGGAATGGTAAAATTCTGATGAATGTTCTTGTCCTAATCCTATGAATTGTACTTATTTCAAAATTACTGAAAAAAGAAACATGCTATCAAAGCTTTTCATCTTGCATTCACAAGTAAAAATGCAAAAATGTCAAATTCCAAAGTGAGCAAAAAGTTACACTGTAGAAGAAAGGGGTGTTGATTTGTTGGTACTTCCACCCTAGTTGATGTGTTGCTATAGAGAATGCACCGTCCTCTGCAGGCAAAAGGAACATGTCCAGGCATGGAGCCTCTTTAAACATTAAATGGAAACAGGAGGGATTATTGAAAGGATTATCTGAGAGTATTATTTGTTCATTATGTTAAGAATTGGAGCATTATTGTGTTTTGACAGCCCTAAAGCAGCCTGCATATTTGAGAATCGTATCTTGTATCACTATTCAGGGCAAGAATATTTTGGTGTGTAATTGAGGAATTTTATTCCATTTGAACTGCTTACCGACAAAATTATTCTTCTGTTATTTCTTAGATCCAGTGTATTCCGAACTGGATGAGGAGAATTCTGAATCATCGCCATCTCCTCGGTCAAAGCCAAAAGTTTTCATCTGTTATTCCAGTAAAGACTGTCAGAAACATCTCAGTGTGGTTCAGTGCTTTGCATTCTTCTTGCAGGACTTCTGTGGCTGCGAGGTAAATTTGCTTTCTCTGTGCAAAACTAGAAGTATTGGCAGGAATTTATGTAATTGAAAATATCAATCATTTTTTAAGTATGCCATACTTTATACTGTAAAGAAGTTGTAATCAGTTTTAGAAGTGGGGCCTGTGCATTAAGGATGTTTATGACACTGACATTTGTTGGTTTGCAGGTGCAACAGGTAATTAAGAAGGCAAATGGAATTTTGTCCTTCATTGCTCGAGAAGCCAGCTCTAGGCAGTCTATTAGAGTTTCCTTCACATCTTTTTGGGTTATATCCAATTTCATGCTGCGTCTCTCTCTCTCTGTCTCTGTCTCTGTCTGTGTCTCCAAGGTCAATATTATAGATATAACATCTGTTTGCTTGCTGCTGCTTGTCATGTCACCATAGTCATCTACCTAGTCTTGCATAATTCTGGGTAGGAACTCCTGTCACATTTGGACACGTTTCCCCACAAGCAATAACAAACTAACCGGGAACCCAATCATCTGAACTCATGAAGAAGTGAACATATCACATTTTCAAATCTCTCACTCTGTCAACGTGAAGCCATTCGAATTTTTTTTGCATAGTGTGCCTTTCCCCTGGATATCTTTTTTAAGCTGAATATACAGATCAAGCTGACTAGTGGATAAAGCAATTTGACTGCACTTTATATTCTTACAATGGCTCCCAACTTAATTGATTATGGCCTGTAAGCATCTGTACTCTTCCGACTGAGAGCAAAAGAAGATAGTGCCATATGGCTTTATTTGGAGAGAATGGAATTGCACTAATCTCACTTATTAAGCAAGGGAAAGCTAGTATTATTCTTAGAAAAAAGAAACTGCGGTTGACGAAAGATGAGCAAGTTGAGTTGATTGGCCATGCTAAATTGCCCCTTAGTGTCAGGGGGATTAGCCATGTAAATACATGGCATTACCAGGATAGGGTCGGGATGGGGTGGTGGCCAGTGCAGACTTGATAGAATGAATGGTCTCCTTTTCCATTATAAGGTTTGTGATTCTATGAAGGGGATGTCTTACCAGCCATAGAAAATGAGTTTTTGTTTTGTTTTTAAACAGGTTGCCTTGGATTTATGGGAACATTTGGAAATCTGCAAGGAGGGGCAAATGGACTGGCTCAGTCGGCAGATCATGGAGTCCCATTATATTATTGTTATTTGTTCGAAGGGAATGAAGTTCTTTGTAGAAAAGAAACATCGCAAACACAAAGGCAGCTCCAGAGAGAGCGTGCAGGGAGAACTTTTTATTGTGGCTGTTTCTATGATAGCAGAGAGGCTGCGCCAAGCACGCCTAAATTCAGGCAACCCCTCCAAGTTCATCGCCATTTATTTTGACTATTCCTGTGAAGCAGACATTCCTGGTATCTTAGACCTGGCGTGCAAGTACAAACTGATGGACCACTTCCCTCAGCTGTATTCTCATTTACATGCTCGCGATCACAGCCACCCAGACCGGGACCTGCATGAAGTGAACATTCGTAAAAGCAACTATTTCAGGAATAAATCTGGACGCTCCCTGTACATAGCCATCTCTAACATGAAGCAACTTATTGAGCAAGAGCCAGACTGGTTTGAGAAGCAGCTGCTGCCACGCATCCCTTTAATCTCACACCATCAAGGACCAGTTAGAGTTGATTCTGGGCTTGTCCTGAATGAGGTGGTTTTTAAGCAGCCGGTAATTGAGCATGATTTTCACTTGAAGACCATTGCAGATGTGACCCCTGTTAATTCAGTCTCCTATTCCATCATTCAGCACTTGAGCATCATTGGCGACGCAGATGTTTCTGATCATCAAGATGCCGGTTCTTCTCTGAGGCCATTGCCACGGATGGTGGGGGCTGTGAACCTGCCCGAAATGCCCCGTGACTCTGGGATATATGACTCTTCCATTCCTTCATCAGAATTATCACTGCCTTTAATGGATGGCCTTTCTTCAGACCAGACAGAAACTGGCTCCATTGCAGACAGTGTCTCCTCATCCTCAGGATTAGGTAAGATGTTGTGTCAGCACCAACCATATCCTCAAGTTGACTATAGACCCCATCCTGCTCAGACCAATTGCCACATTCCTACAGTCTCCATCTTTGCTCCTCCATTTACACAGTCTGATCGTTTAATGGATGCTCTTAACACCATTCTCAGCCTTTATCATCATTTACATTGTCTTTTAGTCTATATCACTCCTAAAAAAAATTACAACTCATCCTTACAACATGAACCTTGTCCAATTTTCCTTGTCTTCAGCTCTGATGAAGGGTCATCCTGACTCGAAACATTGGTTCTATTCTCTCTCCACAGACTCTGTCAGATCTGCTAAGATTTTCCAGCATATTCTGTTCTTGTTTCAAATTCCAGCATCTGTGGTATTTTACTATTATCTACTTTGGAGGGGAGGGGTGGGGAGCTGTCTTTCAATTTGATATGCATTGTAATTAATTCTTATTTTTAGGGACTAATAAAGATAGAACAAACAAAAAATAGAAATCTGTTGCAAAGGTCTTAGGCCTTGATGCAGAGAACAATGTTTATAATATGCAGTGTGGTCCGTTCATTTTCTGGGATCATGCCCCATGTGTGACATTAATTAAACCAGAAACAAGGATATTTGTTGCAGTAATGAAAATCTGAAAAATGATTCAAAGCTGATGTATCATGATATAACACCAAAAAAAATTTCATAAATATACTAATTTACATTTTTAAAAGTGTGCCAAAACCATAAAGTGAGATAATACTATTTAATCCATTAAGATAGTTTCTACAAATGTTGTACAATTTGGACCCTGTTCTCAATCTCCAGGTGAAAAGATAAATGTGGTGTGTCTCACTCAATACCATCAGTAATTGAGCAAAACTTTAAATGCATCTCTGGTTTGTGCAGAATTCTGTCCCAATGCATTCATTAAAAAGGATTTCCTCATTTTTAGTATAATTGTGCAACAACTTTCTACAGCCTCTTGAGGGTGCTATTGCACCAAGACATTGGTACAATTTCATTTTTAAATACCCACTAGTAGGAATCTTTACCCATGTTGTGGATAAAGTAGAAAGAACTCAAGTGTCTACTTATCAAATATTCAGTTAGATTTTGGTGTTAGCTGGCACTGAGTGAAATGAATGAAAGAGATCTACTGGTCTGTAATTCCCTGGTTTCCCTGTGTCAGATTATGGAAGCTCCCCAGTAATGTGCTAGGGAATCCCTGTCAAAAGTTCCCAGATAAGGGTTTACCCGGCAATTGTCCAGAAGTGTTTACTTCTGTTGGGCAATCGCACTGCACTGGAAATCATCTGCTAGAGCAATTTAAATTGCCAACTTTGGATGGTACTGCCAGCATTATGCTAATAGTTACAATGAAAGGGTTTGAAGAAGTTAAATCACTTCTAATTTCAGTGTAACTATTTTAAATATCCTGACAGAGGCCCACATTGGTTCTCTGGCTTGTTCCGTTCCTTCCCTTCCCACCCAACCCAGCTCTTCCTCCTCCTCTTCCTTCCCCCCCCCCCCCCCCCCCCCCCATGTGCATCAACCACCCCCCACGTGCACCAACCACTACTAAAGTCTTGACTACCAAACTAAGAATGTATGTACAGTTTTCCCCTCCCCTTACCTGAGCCCACTCCCTTATGTGCTCTGACCCCCTCCCCTCCAACCACCCCTAACTGGATCCGATGCGATATGACCCCCGCTCCCCCAAATATCTGAACCCATTTTCCACTCCCTCTCATGGGCACACACAACACTCTCCCTCACCCCAAGACACATTCAGACACCTCAACGATTTGGCACCCGTTCCGTGTCACGTTCTGAGGCCTATTCTTCCCATCACTCCACTGTTCATGCATACAAGCCTTTGAGGTTTCTAATTCTGGTCTCCTGAAGAGTTCAATTGTTCTGCCATTAGTGGCTGTACCTACAGTATTGAAGTCCCTAAACTCTGGAATTCTGTCTCGGAACCTTTCCATCTTTCACTTCCCATTTTAATGTACTCCTTAAAACCTTGACATTGCCCAAGCTTTTGCTCATCTGCCCTGATCATTTAACCTGTGGCTTATTGTCAGAAAGTTTTTATTGAGGACACCCTTGTCAAGACTCTAGGATGTAGCGCCACATTAAAGGTGTGATATACTGGCAAGTTATTGCTATTTTTTTTAACAATCCATATCTTGTCATTACATAATCATGCCAGAACCTTTTAAAAAAGTCATTTCTAAGGAGAAAGCAATAAAGAATCTATACATTATCCATAGTTCACAAACTGAATTCCTCAATAATTTCCTTTTCCATTGAGCTACTGAGATCCATACTTTTGCATTTAATTGCAATTGAAAAGATAGTATTTTACAAAGATGTTCTTTTGCAAGTCTAACTCCCTTGCAATACATATGAGTGATTGTATTTCTTCATCTTGGGATTAATGAATTCTGGCTTGACTTCTTAGTAAAACTTATTGAGACACATTGTCTTTCAAACAAGTGTCTTCATAAATGTGTATCAGAACTGTGGATTCTATGAGAGTCAGTTTTAGTTGAAAAGATCTATGATTGTTATATTTGAATCGCCCTGTAACCATACAATTGTAGCATCAGTTAATTATTTTCGGATCATAGTGCAGAATGAAGCCATTCAGCACATTTGAGTCAACACTCACTCTCCGAAAGAGCATCCCACCCTGCGCGTTATCCTTGTAATCCAATGTATCTACCCCACTAATCCCCATCCCTCCTCCCCCTGGCCAACCATCCAATCTACACCCCTGGGACACTAAGGACAATTTAGTATGGTCAATCCACTTAACGTACACATCTTTGGATTCTGGGAGAAAACTAGAGCACCTGGAAAAACCCACGTGCAAACTCAACACTGTAACCCAAGGCTGAAATCGAACCCAGGTCCCTGGTGCTGTGAGGCATTAGTACTAACCCTCTTTATTAAACAGACTGAAATATAAAGTCAAATCATTAGTGGGATTAGATTAGCGAATTTCATGCTGCTCTGACTAATTCTTTCCTCTCAACTACCATTTCTCAATATAAAGATCTTCATATAAAAATATAAAATGAATATTTCTTCTCTAAGGTAGAATTCCCATAAATTTGTACTGTCGCTAGGCAACTGACCAGGGCTGAAACTCCTAAGTGAGAGAGAAAAATATTAGGACTGTTCTGATGTCATATAACTCTACATTCAGCTAGTTCTGAATTACTCACTTAATTCCATTCCCCTATTCTATCTCTGTATGATACTGGGTCATATACTCCCACTTTGCCTTATTACATCGTGATGCACGTGGAGTCAAAGCATACCTGGAAGGGAAAGAAGGTAGTTTATTGTATTGTACAGGAAGCTAATTGAGTAGTAGGGCTTTTCGACAATTATAGAATGGTCACAGCAAAAAGAAAGCTATTCAGCCTATCATATCTGTGATGACTCTCTGCAAGATACAAAGCAGCTGGTCTCAAGCTGTGCCTTTTCTGTGTTGACCACAAATACTTTTCTCGTCAAATAATTATTCAATTTTCTTTTGAACACCATGATTGAATCTTCCATACTCTCAGGCAGTGTATTTCAGATTTAAACCATTCCCTGCTTAATGACAAAAAGTTTTTCCTAATAGCACCTTTCAATATTTTGGAAGTCACTTTAAATTGGTATCTTCTGGCTCTCAAATCCTCTAGCAAAGAGAACAGTTCTCTCTATCTATTCTCTAAACTCTTCATGATTTTTGAACATTCTATCAAATCTCCTCATGACTTTGTCTTCTAAGAAGAACAATCCCAGTTTCTCTGATATATCCCCATAACTGAAGTCCCTGATTCCTGGAATCTTTTCTGCACACTTATGCCTTCACACTGTTTGTGAAGTCTAGTTTTCAGAATTGAACATACTAAATCAGTCAAGGCTGGAATCTGATTAAAATTCACCATAACCAACTTGCTTTTGCATTTGATGCTTCTGTTAATGAAGTACTCGAATCTTGTATGTCTCATTAACCCTATTGCTCTCACCAAACACCCTCTATTACCTCATCAAAAAATTTAAATCAGTTAAACGCAATTTGTCTTTAACAAATCCATGTAGACCTTCATTAATGATTTCACATTTGTCCAAGTGAATGTCAACTTTGTCCTGAATTGTCATCTCTAAAAGCTTTCCCAGAATCATAGTTAAACTGGTGTGTCTGTAGTTTCTGGGATACCCATTTTTGAACAAGGGGACAGCATTTACAATTCTCCAGTCCTCTGGCACTATCGTTCTATATAAGGATTGGAAGATTATGGTCAGTGCCTCCTGTAATTTTCATTCTTCCTTTCCTCAGTATCCTTGGATGTGCTCCTGGTGACTTATCGACAGGCAACCTTTTAAAACCTCTATCAGTTTTTAATTCCCTTTCACCACCTCTTTCACCACAATTTTGTCAACATCATCTTTCTTGGTAAAGCCAAAATGTTCATTTTGTTTCTCAACTATACTCTCTGTCTCCCTATGTGGATCACCATTTTGGCCTTTAATTGACGCTATGCTTTTTTTTAACCATCATTTTGACCATTTATATACCTACAGAACACCTTTGGATTCTCTTTTGAATTAGTTATAAGTCTCTTATACTCACTTTGCTTTGCTTATTTCTTTTTCAACTTCCCATATGAACATTCCAATTCAGTCTAGTTCTCATTGGTATTGTCAAGCTGACATCCATCATCAATTGATGTTGAATGCAATATCTCCAAATTTGCAGATGACGCTAAGCTGGCTGGCAGCATGTGCTGTGAGAAATATGCCAAGAGGCTGCAAGGTGACTTGGACAGGCTGAGTGGGCAAATACTTGGCAAATGCAATATAATATATTGCATCGAGGGATTGAGTTCAGGAGTCAGGAGGTAATGCTGCAGCTTTATAGGACCCTTGTCAGACCACACTTGGAGTACTGTGCTCAGTTCTGGTTGCCTCACTATAGGAAGGACGTGGAAGCTATTGAAAGGGTGCAGAGGAGATTTACAAGGATGTTGCCTGGATTGGGAGGCATGCCTTATGAAGACAGGTTGAGGGAGCTGGGACTGTTCTCCCTGGTGAGATGAAGGTTGAGAGGCGACCTGATAGAGGTTTACAAGATTTTGAGAGGAATAGATACGGTGGACTCTCAGATACTATTTCCCAGGGCTGAAATGGTCGCGACGAGAGGGCACAGGTTTAAGGTGCAGGGAAGCAAGTACAGAGGAGATGCTAGGGGAAAGTTTTTCACTCAGAGGGTGGTGAGTGAATGGAATCGGCTGCCGTCGGTGGTGGTCGAGGCGAACTCGCTGGTGTCTTTTAAAAGACTTCTGGATGAGTATATGGGATCCAATGGGATTGGGGGTTATAGATAGGTCTATGGCTGGGTAGGTTTTGATGTGTTCGGCACAACTTGTGGGCCGAAGGGCCTGTTTGTGCTGTAGTGTTCTATGTTCTATAATGTGAGTGAGTGAGGTTATCCATTTTGGTGGCAAAAACAGGAAGGAAGATTATTATCTGAATGGTGGCAGTTTAGGAAAAAGGGAAGTGCAACTTGACCTGGTTGTCATGGTGGAAGAGGCACTGAAGGTTGGCAGGCAGGTACAGCAAGTGGTGAGGAAAGTTAATGGCATGCTGGCCTTCATAATAAGAGTATTTGAGTATAGGTATAAGGATGTCTTGCAGAAATTATACTGGGCCTTGGTGAGCATTGTGTGCAGTTTTAGGCTCCTCTTCTGAGGAGGGACATTCTTGCTATTGAGGGAGTCCAGCAAAGATTCACCAGACTGATTCTCAGAATGGCAGGACTAATGTAAGAAGAAAGACTGGATTGACTGGACTTGTACTCAGTGGAATTTAGAAGAATGAGAGGGGATTTCATAGAAACATATAAAATCCTGATGTACCTAGGCTAGATGTGGGAAGAATGTTCCTGATGTTGGGAAGTCCAGAACTTGGGTTCACAGCCTAAGAATAAAGGGTGAATTGTTCAGGACTGAGATGAGGAAAATCGTCTTCTCAGAGAGTTGTAAACCTGTGGAACTTGCTATCACAGAAAGCTGTTGAGGCTGGTTCATTATACATGTTCAAGAGAGCTGGACGTGGTCATTGCTGCTAAAGGGATCAAAGGGTACAGAGAAAAAATGGGAGTGTGATGCTAAAAGTGCATGATCAGTCATAATCATATTGAATGATGATGCAGGCTTGAAGGGCAAATGGCCTCACTCCTGCACCTATTTTTTATGTTTCTATGTCATGCACTTTTACTACTCATCTTGATCTCTATTATTTCCTCATCATTCAGAGAGCTGGAATGTTGGTTTGCAAAAGTCAAAGATTTACATTGTGAACAAATAAGATATGACCACATAGAGGTTGGAGTTCAAGATCAGTACTCAGTGATGAAAGAAAATTGGGTTGCCCTGTTAACCAATTACAAACTAGCCAAATCTTCTTGAATGCAGAACCACTCCTCTCCCCATTCTTTAGCATAATGCAATGTAAGATTATGTGGGGGTTGGAGAGGGTGGACAATGCTGTGTTCTACTCACTTGTACTTTTTTTTTTAAATAAGGCATTCTGAAAATACATAATCTAGTATTATCACTAGATTATTAATCCAGAAACTCAGCTAACATTCTGGGACCTGGGGTTCGAATCCTGTCACAGCAGATGATGGAATTTGAATTCAATTTAAAAAAAAAAATCTGGAATTAAGAATCTACTGATGATCATGAAACCATTGTCGATTGTTGGAAAAACCCATTTGGTGCACTAGTGATCTTTAGGGAAGGAAATCTGTTATCTTTACTTGGTCTGGCCTACATGTGACTCCAGACCCACAACAATGTGGTTGACAGCCAACTGCCCTCCAGGGCAACTAGGGATGGGCAATAAATGTGGGCCAGCCAGCATCACCTGTGTTCCATGAAGTAATGAGTAAAAAATTGAGTTGTCACTAAGCCAACATTAAACACCCCCTCCCTCACCAAATTCCTCCACACCTTTACTCGCGGCATAATTCATTCAAATGGATTTCTCACTGTCTGCTGAACCCCAGACCCAAATGTGCCAAGTACTTGATTTTTGTTCCATTTTCATAGTTTTGCTTTTCTCAGTAACTTGTTACATGATTTTCTTCACAGGGGAAGATGAACCACCAGGTCTCACAGCAAAATCGTCCATTTCGGAACCATGTAAAGTGGAAATAGACAGACACATACATGCTGCAGTAACTCTATAACATTCTATACCATAGGGTATGCATTGCCACTTTACCTTATTGGCTTTATATTCACTAACAGATTTCCAATAGTGACTGTTTAAACCACACTGTGATCCTCAATACATTCAGAAAGCTGAATCTTCCATGTGTTTAATCCATTGTTATGGTTGAAAGGTCAGGTTGGCAGGCATTGAGAAGTGCTATTGGTTTAATACAAAGGCCAGTCAGTTTAATTACAACAATTATAACATTGTATTGCTGATACCAATTTGATGCTTTTAACTGTTTAATATTTAATTTTTATGTACTGCTTTGGACCACTTGTGCATCTTAATGAGTGGGGGGGAAAAAAAACCTTGATCTTTGGGATTAATTGCAAACCTGATGCATCTGCATCTGTTAAGTTAGAATGAATGACAATTTGTGAAAAAATATGGACAGGTTAACTTCCTGTAAAAGCTTGTATGATTTATCTGACTATTTCCATGTAGTAGAGATCAGAGTTAACTATTAGATTTAGATTAAGATTGGACATGTAGATGTGTATTGATGATGTATTACAGATAATTGCACTACTGTGCCCACTCATGAGAGGGCAATTGTATAATAATTTTAGTTGGAATGATAATTTTAAAAAGAAAACCTAACTGATATTGTAATGCGCTCAAAACTGAATTCTGGTCTGAAGTACTTAAGCTTAATGGGAGCGATTTTCCAGCCTGTGGCGTGGATTGCGTCAATCCCAGAAATTAGTGAGTGGACCTAAAAACTGTCCCAGCCCCTTTTTACCAAACCACACTGCACCCAGAAAGGGCAGAAGGCTAATTAGTATATTTAAAGGAATATTTAAATATGCATAGCCCGTTGAACGCTGGATTCTCCCAGCTCCTGGGATCTTCTGACCCTTGGGTCTGGCAAAAATCACCCCTGGTCTGCACTGTGGAGACTGAGTGTGATGACTATGTCAAGAGACTCGGAGCCATTGAAGACCGTGGGTGGTTAGGGGCGTGGCTGGGCAGAGTCTACCTGGCACCCTGGTAGTGGCGCAGGAATCATGAAGAGGAGGGGCATGTCAAGGATCATGAAGAAGTACCCATTCAACATCCTAAATGTTCCGATGCCAGTGATCTGTGTCAGGGAAGGGGTGGGGAAACATGGTGCCAGTGGGGAGTTGGGAGTAGGGTTGATGTCCATGAAGGAAGGGAGTCTTGATGCCCATGAAGGGATGAGGAGGTCTCAGTGCATTGAGAGATCTGGGCAACCTTCCAAAATGGCACCCAGTCACTTGACAGCTAGCCTCACCAGCATGTTTAGCCTCTTCTGCAAGAATAGGTGTGCAACACTGAGCTCTGCCAGAAAATGACTGAGTGTGGGATAATTGGAGTCCAGTCTGTGCCTGACAAACTGCCATAGATGGCTCTGGGTCTTCTCACCATTTTGACACTTAGTCGTTTTTTTGGGAAAATCTCAGCCTTCCGACTACAAAATAGTTCAACTTTTTCAAAATGTCCAAAGTAGCTAAGAAAAGAATGAGGTTTCAAGTTTTAGTGAATGTCTGTTGAATAATTTAAAATCAAATAGGTGTGAATAGTTTTCAGTATGTGTTAATTCCCAAGATGCAATTAATGTGTTAATTCCCAAAATACAATTAATGGGGAAGTCCATCGTACACTGCTGTCATTCACTCAAACATTTCTGACATTGATTTAGAATACAATCTCCAGTATAATTTAGCCACATCACTCACTGTTGCAAAATAGTTGCAGTGTTGCACTTGCTACTGCAAAACAAACTCAGCTGTCCAACTTGAAACATGAGTCCGTCCTACTGCGTATCTGTACCCAGCAGTGGTGATTTGCGCGATGTTAACTGGTGTAACATATTGAGTGAGGAATGTCAAGAGCTGGATGTTGCCTGTTGGTGTGCTTCTTTATTGTTTCATATTTTTCTAAGGATATATTTAAAATTTACCCTGCTATTGACAAATTAATTTCACACAATAATGATTTATTATACATTCGCAGTCATAGTTGTGGTATTGTAAACGATTGGTGTCATGTCACCTGAACAATTTTATATTCCCTAAAAATTAATGTGGTTTGAGGCTCAGATTGTTTTACTTAGAAGAATTTTGTGCCTGGTTTAATAGTTATTGGTGTCAATTTTGTCCTTTTTTTTTCTGTTCCGGATCTGCTAGTATGAAGCAGTGATGGAAAGTTATTTCAATATGGGACATGTCAGCTCCCTTCCCCAGATATGCAAATTCAGTAGACGATGATTAAATTGCGATCGGGGCAGGAGTAACAGCTGTTTTTTTTCCTGCCCGCCCACCC
This sequence comes from Sphyrna mokarran, assembly GCA_024679065.1. Lineage (NCBI taxonomy): Eukaryota > Metazoa > Chordata > Chondrichthyes > Carcharhiniformes > Carcharhinidae > Sphyrna > Sphyrna mokarran. Next base: position 110,505,387 of record JAGIQG010000003.1, read on the forward strand.
CAGTCCTGATCATCAACCACTTAATACAAACCGGAATTCAAACCTGGTACTTACTGGCCAGATAAATTTCTTGCGATGTTTATGCACGAAAATAATTGATAATTCTTCACATGTATTCAGATCATGGAATTTTGAGGACCAAATCCTACAGCTGAAGGTTTTGATGTAAATCTAATAGATACTTTGATAGGTAGTAGACTTTTTAAAATCGCCTTCATTAAGTTGACCTTTTGAAGGTTGGGTTCACTGTTTCTGCTTGTTCAGGTGACTGGGCCAAGAATGCAGTGAAGACTTTGCAGTGATAAGAAAAACATCTGAAATATATATACTATGAACATTGCATAGGTCACCCCTTCCATAAATCAATAAGTAGCTGATATCTTTCATTAGTTTCCTTCAGTCAGCTCATCATTATTTAATATCTGTGTTCACACTTAGTTTTTGCAGATCGTATTGTGTTGGTTTTTGTGAAATATTTTGCTGTAGAGTGCTTTTATGAACTTTTACAAAAATACCTGATGTATTCTTTATTTTATACCAGCTGTAAGTTAAGCTGACTGAGAAAATGTTCTACTGTTTTGTCTTTTTGTACTGGTGTTTTTAATAAATAAATCTCAAAACCATTACATTCTTCTTAATAAAGATTTGTTTGTGCGTTACTGTATTTTTGTTATGAGAGATTCCAAATACAGCACAGTAAAGTCAAAAACATGTTGTATTGTAGTAATCATAGAATTCCTATTGTGCTGAAAGAGACCTTTCAGCCCATTGAATCTTCACTGACCACAGTCCCACCCAGGCCTTTTTCCCGTAACCCTGCATATTTACCCTGCTAATCTCCCCGACACTAGGGTCAATTTATCATGGCCAATCGCCTTGACCTGCTCATTTTTAGACTGTGGGAAGAAACTGGAACACCTAGAGGAAACGCTGCAGAACATGCAAACTGCCCACATACTGTGACCAAAAGATGCAATTGAACCCAAGTCACTGGAGTGTGAGGTAGCAGTGTTAACCACTGCCACCATGCTGCCCAAGTTAGCTCGATTCAATATTGTGCTCCACTTCACAAAATTTCAATCTGTTTATCATGTTCTAAATTTTCAAGCTTACTGCACCTCGTCATAAGGAAATGAAATTTAACAGCTAAATCTCTGAATGGTTTATCTGTAGCTTTGGTGTGCATTGTTTATAATGTGCCCTATGACAATACTGATGCATAATCAATGCTACTCCTGGAATTATCCCTCTTGCACATTTAACAAGTGTACAATTTTATAATTTTAACTTTGCAGGCACATGCAGATACAGCAGAAGTAAAGAAGGCAAATGGTATGTTGACCTTCATAGCAAGAGGATTTGAATATAGGAATGGGGATGTTTTACTGCAATTGTACAGGGCATTGGTGAGGCCACACCCTGAGTATTTCTCAAGGAAAACTTGGTTGATGAATTTAGTAGTGACCTAGACACGTTGGCCCAGGTTTTACAATTACTTCTCTTGGAGACATGTTCTATTATCATGGTTAATACAGATCAAAGTTACTGCCTGGATTGGATGGGGCCAGTTACATTCACTTTAACCACAGTTAAGTGAAACGGGCATGCAGCAGAAGTGTGGAATTTCTGCCTGATTCTGAGCAATCATTCTTCATGCCACCTGTTGTGAAATGACCTTGGCAGCCATTGTAAAAAATAGCTGTGCAGCTGGACAGTTCTATGTTTAAGGCTCATCATAGAGAATAGAATTAAGAGAATGCAAATCTGCAACTCTAATATAACATTACAAATATGATCACCGGAATCTGCTAGGGCCCCAACTGTTCACGTCATATATTAATGATTTGGACAAGGGAACTAAATATATTATCTCCAAATTTGTAGATGATCAAAGTTAGGTGGGAAGGTGAGTTGTGAAGAGGATGCAGAGATGCTTCATTGTGATTTGGACAGGCTGAATGAGTGGACATTCCCATGGCAGTATAATATGGATAAATATGAGGTTTTCCACTTTGGTAGCAAAAATAGGAAGGCAGGTTATTTTTTTCAAATTGGGAGAGGTGGATACTCAGTGAAGACCTTGGTGTTCTCTTGCATTAGTAAGCATATAGGTACAGCAGGCAGTAAAAAAGGCAAATGGTATGTTAGCCTTCATAGCAAAAGAATTTGAGTATAGGAATAGGGATGTTTTTCTGCAATTGTACAAGGCATTGGTGAGGCCAGACCCCAAGTATTGTGTGCAGTTTTGGTGTACTTATCTGAGGAAGGATGCTCATACTACAGAAGGAAAGATTTACCAGATTGATCTAGGGATGGCAGGACATAAGAAGAAACTAAGTCGGTTAGGATTGTATTCATTGAAGTTTAGAAGAGTGAAGAGGATCTCATAAAAACTTACAAAATTTTAACAGGGTTAAACAGGGTAGAATGAATGTTCCTGATTGTGGAGGAGTCCAGAACTCAAGGTCATTGTTTGAGGATAAGGGGTAAACCTTTTAAAATTGAGAAATTTCATCACCCAGAGAGTGGTGAATCTGTGGAATTCACTACCACAGGATGTGGTTGAGGCCAAAATGTGTGATTTCAAGAAGAAATTAGATATTGCTCCTGGGGATAAAGGGATCGGTCGGGGTGGGGGGTGCGGAATCAGGATATTGATTTGATGATCAGTCATGATCGAAATGAATGGTGGAGCAGGCCCAAAGGGCCAAATGGTTAGAGATGTGTAGTGGGGAGACCATGCAGATGCTATGACAACGGATGAATAAACACTGCTCGACAGTCTCTGGGCAGGAGTGTTCCCTTCCTGTTGGGGAACACTTCAGCAGTCACGGGCATTCAGCCTTTGATCTTTGGGTAAGTGTTCTCCAAGGTGCCCTTCACGACACACAAGAATGCAGAATCGCTGAGCAGAAACTGATAGCCAAGTTCCGCACACATGAGGACAGCCTCAACCGGGATCTTGGGTTCATGTCACACTATCTGTAACCCCCATAACTTGCCTGGCCTTGCAAAATCTCACTAACTGTCTAGGCTAGAGACAACACATATATCTTCAACCTGTGCTTAATCCTCTCTCCATTCACATTGTTTGTATCTTTAAGACTTGATTGCCTGTAAAGACTCGCATTCCAACCATTACCTTGTAAATTGAGTTTGTGTCTTTGTATAGCCTGTCTGTAAACACAAGTCCTCACTCACCTGAGGAAGGAGCTCAAGGCTCTGAAAGCTAGTGCTGCCAAATAAACCTGTTGGACTTTAATCTGGTTTTGTGAGACGACTTATGTGTTTACCCCAGTCCAAAGCTGGCATCTCCACATCATGGCTTATACTCTCTGCCATGTTTAATAAGAAGGCATGTGCGACATTTACTTCTTCACCTGCTCTGTCACTTTCAGGGATCTGTGAATAAATGCCCCAAGATCCATCTGTTCCTCTGAGCTTTCCTAATGTCCTTTCATTCATGAAGTATTGCCTTGTCCTATTACTACTTTCAAAGTGTATCACCACGCAATTAGCAGGATTAAATGCCTTCTGCTGTTGCTCTGTCCATCTGACCAACCCATCTATATCTTCCTGTAACCTTAGACTTTCTTCACTATTAACCACCCTCCCAATCCTGGTGTCATCTGCAAATATACTTAACATTCCCCGCCCCCTCAACATATTGTTTATGTATACAAGAACAGGGACCCAGCACTGAAGCACCACTGGAGATACTAGCCTCCAGTCACTTAAACAGCCTCCTCCATCACCCTTTGTATCCTATTATTAATATTTCAAAGCTCTACTGAGGGACAAATGCATTTTAGGAGATATTGCTTGTCAAATGAAATGTTCAGTAAGATTCTTGAATAAAGAATGAATACTTTATTCAGTATTCATAACTGAATAAAGTTATGTTCAACTTTATTCAGTTGAACATAAGGTTCCAAAACATTTTTGAAGAGCAGGGGTGTTCTGATATTCTGGCCAGCACACATCCCACAGCTAACAATGTAATGTTTCTGGAGTGATCTTTTCACTGGGATGTGTGTGGGTTAACTATATTTAGAATTGCTTAATTGTATCCTTGAACTCTGAATGTATATTCAGGCATTTTACATCCTGAGTGTAAGGTTGTGAATATCTGAACCTAGTTATGGTTAGCTAGGACGTATTGTACTAAACAGGATCATACCAAGGACATAGGGCATTGAACCAGAAATATTGTTTGTAGAAAATTCTCTTAGGAACTGAGGACTTCCATCTATGGAGACAGTCTTGAACAAGGAATTCTTTTTGGAAATTCTGAAATTCCAAATGTATATAATACTGAAATTGCTGATACTTTCTATTGGGGCTTGATTGAGAAAAACTTGATTGATTTGGTAAATGAAAATCCTGTGATAACTTGTATTACTACACATGGGGTATTTAAACTATGGGAAATGGAATGCCCAGGTTATAAATTTAAAGATGCAGCTTTTGGATGTTTAATGCTGGAGATATGTGTACCTGAAACTGTTTGTACATAATTTTAGACTAGGAAAGGGGTTTGGAGGTGATGTTTGAGAGGCACGGTGGCGCAGTGGTTAGGCTGCTGCCTCACAACTCAGGAATCTGGGTTCAATTCCTGGCTTGAGTCACAGTCTGTGGGGAGTTTGCACATTCTTCCTGTGTTTGTGTGGGTTTCATCTGGGTGCTTCAGTTTCCTCCACAGTCCAAAGATGTGCAGGTTGGGTTGATTGGCCATGTTAAATTACCCCTTTGTGTCCTTGGATGCTTAGGTTCGAGGGATTAGTGGGGTAAATATGTAGGGTTACAGGGAAAGAGTCTGGTTCGGAATGTTGTCAGTGCAGGCTCGAAGGGCCAAATGGCCTCTTTTTGCACTGTAGAGATTCTAAGATTCTATGATAAATTTTAGGAACAAAAGTTCTTAAATGATGTGCTGAATTCTGGGTTACAATTTTCAGTATTTTCTATTTTAATTTGATCTTGATGAGTTCTTCTTGTTTGTGATTTTCTTGTCAGATTAAAGAGGCTTTTCTCTTTATGTCTTATGTCTCAAAAAGCTTTAAACAATGGATTACTGTAGAAACACCACAACTCTTAAAGAAGCAAATACGAACATTGCAGCTTTAGGAAAAAAAATAGCTGATGTCGGCTGATTCTAGAGCAGCTGTAATGTTGCATGCACACATCAAGATGTCTAATGACAACCTATGCTCCAGTTAAAAGATATGATGTCTACAGAAATCCAAAAGAAAATAAATCCCTTCCCACTTTAGTGACAGTTCAATGCCACAGCTTACATGGAAAGTTGAGCTGGAAAACAGATGGACCAATCTGTCATCATCTTCTACACCAAGTATTAAATTATCATAGAACCTCTACAAAGCAGAAGGAGGCCATTTGGCCCATTGAGTCTGCACCCACACTCTGGCAGAGCATCCCACCCAGTCCCTCTCCCTGTAACCCCATGTACTTATCCCACTAATTCCCCTAACCTACACATTTTGGGACACTAATGAGCAATTTAGCACAGCCAATCCACTTAATTAGTTGAACTTAATTAAGATGTTATGAGTCTGAGGGCAGAATTTTGCTCACATGTTTTTGGGCCCCAGCATCAAGATCAAATAATAGCCACAACCATGGGTTGTGATGGAAATAATTACCTAGCTGTCATTTTCCCAGGATTTGTTAATTAGTGGCTAGAGGGTGTGCCCTGCACCAGTCTGCCTTTTCAAATAAGAGAAGGTTCTTTAAAGTTCTTTCATGGATTGTGGGCATCATTAGTAAGGCCAACATTTCTTGCCCATCCTTAATTGCCCTTGAAGTGAATGGTTGGTTAGGCCATTTCAGAGGATAGGTAGGATTCAACCACATTTTTTTGGATCTAGGTAGGACAGAACAGGTAAGGATGGCAAATTTCCCTTACTAGATTATGTTAATGAACCAAATGGATTTTTACACCAATCAATAATAGTTTCATGGCAACAAATACAGAGACGAGGGTGTGAGTTTTACTATTCTGCCTGTCACGGGAATCAGAGTCAGCAAGAGGCGGACCATGGAAAGATCCCTTGGTCTTGTACAGCATTTTCCAGTTTGTGGATAAGTGCAACTGGAAAATCCCATTCCACATTTCAATTCAGATTTATTAATTGAATTTAAATTTCACCAGCTGCCCTATTAGGATTTGAACCATATCCCCAGAGCATTATATTGGCCCTATGGATTACTAATCCAGTGACATTATCACTATGCCTCTGTCTCTCCAAGATAAAGGTGCCCTATCTTCAACTTATTAAAATGCTTACACGTTGTCTCATGTAACCTGACCATCATTGTGGAAAGGGTGCATCCGATCCCCTTCCCTGTGTCTGCTGCATGGAAACCACCTTTAGCCAGCTGGCCTAGCCCTTGATGCCTTCAGTGGGCTGAGTAAGCAATATACTTTAACTGGCCTTTGAATCATGTTAAATGCTACTTGTACTTGTGGGCAGATAGCCCTGCTATCTACTGATCCTGTCTCTGGGGAAATGGCTTAGGATGGAAGGAACCAATAAACTGGCACTCTGGCTAGCGAACAAATTGTTCTGCCTCTGTGGTTCTTCCACCAGGGGCTAAACGGTCTTTTATTTCTTAAAAGCTCTTTTACAAGAACTCAGAGTCATAGAGATATATAGTTCAGAAAAAGGCCCTGAGGCTCATCATGTCTGAGCCAGTCAAAGACAAACTATCCAACTATTTTAATTCCATTTTCCAGCACTTGTCTGACACTCTAATTCCTTGTGCATTGTCTTCCTTTTATCTCACCATTCATTGGCATTATATTAACCACCCACGGCCCCAGTCTCTCTCAGTCCCTTTCTCTCCACCTCCCTCTTCTGTAAGAACCTCGTTAGCAATCAACTCCTTGACTGTCTTACAGCACCAGGAACCCAGGTTCAATGCCAGCCTTGGGTGTTTATGTGAAATTTGCATGTTCTCCCCATGTTGGCATGGGTTTCTTCCAGTCCAAAGATATGCAAATTAGATGGATTGGTCATGCTAAATTTCCCTTTAGTGTCCAATGGTGTGTAGATTAGGGGGATTAGCAGAGTAAAGATGTATTGTTATGGGAATGCAAGATGGGCCATGGTAAAATGGTCTTTCAGAGAATTGATGCACAATTCACGGGCTGAATGACCTTTTTCATTAAAGAAATCTTATGATTCTAAACCATAGTTGTTGTTGATCTATAGCTGTAGCCAATCTGTGGAATAAGAGCAAGTTAATTTGAGATTGAACAAATACTTTTGAAAATGTTTATTTTCAAATCAAATATGGTCACAGACATTTAATTCATTTAAAAAAATTCATGTCATTCCATCAAAGTCAGAAGATGGAATTTAATTCTGTTGGTTAGATGATTTGAAAGATTAGTAAATTGCCATGGTTGCAAAAGATCTTTTGTTGGGATTGCAGTTTAAATTGTGACTATTCCTCATGGTATTTTGAGAAGGCCTGTTTATACCACTGTTAGCATTTACGCTACTTGTAATCTACGGTGATATGCTGTTGCTGATGGTAAGAGTAGGCATAGATTATTTGCTTGAAGTATATAATGTGCTGGGCAAAGTTAAGGAAATGTATAAACTTTTTTGTGTCATGTTTTCTTTTAAAAAAAATTGGAAGCTTGTAAGACTTTTTATTCTGTAACTCCACCATAGTTAATACAAAAGGTCACATCCATAGAGAATCCAATAATGGAAGACCTTTGCAACTCTTGGCAATTCCGTAATTTTTCTATTTACTGCAGTTTTGATCATAAGCTCCAAGATTCTTGGTCTCTAAGTTGTTTTGATGAAAGCACATATTAAAAAGAAAAACTAAAGCCCATTTTTACAACCAGTTTTCAAATTGAGTAGCTTGGGCAGTATTGGAGTGAAATGTCTGGCCTCGGCTCAAGTCGTGGCAGTACTGCCGAGGTGATAGAGAGCAATCTTGCTGGGAGAGCTAGTACTTGTAGAACTGGTAAACACTCATTTCAACAGCTAATGCCAGCAACTCAACATAGCAGAGATTAGTCAAACTGATTTGTTGAATTTGGACATTTATTTTTTTAAAAGGAACATTTAATTATTATAGTAAATTGAAAATGCACACATTGAAGAAATGGATTGCTCACGTGATGTTTGTGAACATTTCAGCTGTGGCAATGAAGTGCTTGGTTGCCATTCAAATCACAATCTTGACGAGCATATGAATATAATTATATTCAATATGTGAGTTTAACTGGTTCCTTACCAGGCCACTGGTTGGAATCACTCGGCATGGCAAATCCTTTCATTTATTTTGCCCATTGTGCATGCTCCCTGTTGGGCATTTGAGAATAACATTGTGCAGATGTGTTTATTATCTCTGTAGGAGTTGATTGGATTAATGGAATGAAGATAGGATAACAAGTGTAAAAACATTTGGGCTCATAGATTTTCTATGATGCAGAAGGAAGCCATTTGGCCTTTGAGCCTGCACCAGGCCCTAACCTATTACCTCCATGCAATTACCCTGCTAATCCCCCTGACACACTTGGACAACTTAGCATAGCCAATCAATGTAACTTGCACATCTTTGGACTCTGGGAGGAAAGCAAAGCACCCAGAAGAAATCCACGCAGACATGGGGAGAATATATAAACTCCATACAGACTTTTACCCAAGGCCAGAATTGAACCTGGGTGCCTGATGCTGTGAGGTACCATTACTAATCACTTAAAATGCAGATCTTTTTAATTTTGCTTTGACATCATGTCAGGATATTGGTTCAGCTCTTCTAATCTTGGTGAAAGAATGTTGTGATGGGCAACGAAGACATGAGGGGATGAGAAAAACCAGTAATCAGGAAAGCCATGTTAGTCTTTACATTCTGTGAGCATCATGTACATTGTCATAGAATCATAGAGTTTAACAGCATGGAAACAGGTTCTCTGGGTCAACTTGTCTATGCAGCCTTTTTTAAAATACTAAGCTGGTCCCAAATGCTCATGTTTGGCCATATCCTTCTATTATCATCTGACCCGTATAACTGTCTAAATGCTTTTTAAAAGACAAAATTGTACTTACCTCAATCACTACTACCTCTGGCAGCTTGTTCCAGACACTCATTACCCTCTGAGTGAAAAAATTGCCCCTTTGTTACCTTTTGTGTCCCTCCTCTCTCACCTTAAACCTATGCCTTCTATCTTTACACTCCTCTACGTTTTGGGAAAAGATGTTGACTATCTCGCTAATCTGTGTCCCTCATATATTGTGACATCGACAGGTCAGCTTTCTAGCTGAATCTCCTCTTTATAGAATGCACCTGAATCGGAAAGAATCCAAAAAGGGAAACAGAGAAAAGACATCACCACAGAAAGGTCACTTGTGAAAGGTTTTGTACAGAATCAACAGATGTTTCAAGTTTTTTACATTTTAAGGCATATAACTGCTTCCTCCTTCCTGTTGGATGACTTTCCATCAGAAGTTCCTGACTACAGGTGCCTCATTGATTTTGTTTCCTAACAGGCGGCCAAGTACAACAACAACAAAAACACAGAATCATTCCTTGTCCATTAATCATGGTATCCTTGGCTGAATGGGGAGAAATTAGCTTGTAATTTCTACATCTTTATACCTCTTTTACTGACCTTCCAGGGAGTGGTGCTTGGGTAAATGAGAAAAGGTCACTTCCTGGGCAATATTTTGTTTCCTACTCCTGATTATATGACACATTGTGAAATTGGCAAACGTGCCCAGTAAAATAATTCGGTCAAAATCAGAATTTCCACCAAGCTGTCTTGTTCAATTAGAGTTTAAAACTTTCCCATGCAGAATAGACTTGTGTTTTATAATTGTTGTCGGCACACATTTCTCATTTTTTTGCAAATCTAAGAATAGCTAACAACAGTACAATTTACATCTTCTACTTTTGAAAGAAACTAAGAAAACATCTATGATATAATTACTATCCTACCCAGAGAGTTGAAGATTTGTCCACATTCTTTCCATTCAGATTTGAATTAGAAATCGTAGGCACAAGAATACCTGCACTGAGACTGATTTGATGTGATTTCTTATTGTCACATGTTCTGGACATAGTAAAAAGTATTGTTTCTTGTGTGCTATAAGGTAAAGCATATTGTTCATGGAGTACATAGGGGTATTCTAAGGAGAGGGTGCATCACAGCGAGGGTGTGGAGAAAGATTAGCTTAACATGTGGTATTTCCATTTAAAACCTCGATGGCAGCAGGGACGAAGCTGTTCTTGAGCCGGTTAGCATATGTTCTCAGACTTTTGTATCTTTTTGCCAAATGGAAGAAGGTGAAAGAGAAAATGTCCAGTGTGCCTGGGAAAACTGATTATGCTGGTTGCTTTTTGGGGCCGTGGGAAGTCTAGACAGGGTCAGTGATGGGAGGTTGGTTTGAGTGGTGCACTGGGCTATGTTCACAATGCTCTGTAGTTTCTTGTGATCTTGGTCAGAGTAGGAGCCATATCAAGCTGTGATACATCTGGAAAGGATGCTTCCAAAATAAGTGAGACAGAAAATTTCCACTCTCATCGATACTCAGTCATCAACTGAAAACCAAAACAAATCTGCATCAACCAAATAATATAAATCAGTTCATTTTTCCAGCTCCAATTCTTCTGTATTTTATTTTCTTCTTTGCTAAGCATCTGTTCCATTGTGACCTCTTGCAGTTCTTATTTACTCTATCTTACTGCTTGTGGTGCTCCTACATAGAATGATTGCAGCACAAAAGGAGACCATTTGGCCCATTGTGCTGTGCTGAGGCTCAGAAGGAGCAATTCACCGATGATACCATTCCCCTGCCGCCTCCCCACATCCTGCACATTCTTTCTTTGCAGAAATTACTCCATTCCATCCTGAATGCCTCTACTAAACTTGGTTCCACCTATCGGGCAGTATGCTCCATCCCAACTGTTTGCTATGTCAATTAGCAACCAGTTCAGAACATTCTTTCAAAATAGAGCAAGCTAATCAGAGAATGTATGATTTCCATGAGATATTTGTCCTAGGGTCAGTGCACTCAGAATAGCAAAATTAATTTGGTGGTTCCTACAGCATTAGTCTAATCCAATTCATTTCAAAATCAAGAGAATTCAGCACAAAATCTTAAAATGGAGATGAAACTAACAGTATGTACTGGCTAAAGGAGTAATAAGAACTCAGTAAGAATTTAGCAACACCAATTTTAAATCCAACCGATCTATTTGATAGTAAATTTGCGAGCTTTCAACACTCTGTGTCAGGCATTTGCCTGACAAAGACACAGAGTGTGGAAAGCTCGCAAATTTACTATCAAATAAATCGGTTGGATTTAAAATTGGTGTTGCTAAATTCTTACTGAGTTCTTACTACCCCAGTCCAACGCCGGCATCTCTACATAAAGGAGTAATACCAGAGTGAGGAAATATTGGGCAGGACAAGAGTCATGTTAAGTGCCAAGCGAGAATGCTAGGATCAAGTAGTCTCTAATTTACATTAATAGCTTGGATTCTGAATGAAATGCAAATTGATTACATTTCCAGATTGTTTTCATTACTATCATTGACCTCTGCTCTGCTGGAAATCTTCACTCCATTGCTTCCACCCTCATAGTCTGGTAACACCATACAGCTCATTCCTTATCAGTACTGCTACTAGCTTGCTTCTGGAATTGAAAAATGTCATCAATTTTGCTTTTCCATTTCTTACCTCCACATGGTCCATTTCTGATGGTTCAGTCCTTTCTTGATTTTTTTTAAATCTCTATTTCTGATAATAGAATGGCTATTAATATTCATTACAAGCCCACCCAGCCTCCTCATTTACATGTGTTCACACTCTACCTTCTCTCAGGACCTCATTCCATTCTCCCGGTTTCTCCATCTCCATTGCTTCCCTTTTCCTCAGTTGAGAATTTCTTCCATCTGTGGTTGACAGGATCATCAAGCACGTTCAGCACATTTCCAGCACTTTTGCCTTCACCGCTTTCCCTGCCTCTTACAACCATGATAGGGATCCCCTTGTCCTCACTTTTCACCCCACTAGCCTCCATATTCATCATCTGCCATTTTACATCAACACCAGTATGATGCCACCGACAAACACATTGTCCCCTCATCTTCTCTGTCAGCGTTCTGAAGGGACTATTCTTTTTGTGACACCTTCGTCCACTTTTCTGTCTCCCCAGCACCTCATCCTTTGTCCTTGGTACCTTCGTGTGCAACTACAGGAAGTGTAACACCTTCCTCTTTACCTTCTGCTTCCTCACTGTCCAAGTCCCCAAACACTCCTTCTAGGCGAAGCAATGATTTAGTCTACTGCATTCACCGCTCACAGTGCAGTCTTCTCGACACTAGGGAGACCAAATGCAGGTTGAGTGATTGGGTTGTTTTGCAGAACACTTCCACTCTGTCCGCAAGCGTGATTTCTGGGCTATTGATCACTTGCCCATTCAATTCACTTCCTTGCTTTCCTTTGACATTCCTGTCCGCAGCTTGCTACAATGTTTCAGTGAAGCCCAGTACAAGCTGGATGAATAGTATCTCATCTTCCAATGAGGAACTTTACTAACCTGTAGTCTCAACATTGAGTTTGACAACTTCAGACCATGAGTTCTCCTCCACTTTGAAGTTTGTTCCTCTGTATCTTGTTCTCAATGTTTTTGTTTTCATACATTGCTGATCTTTATTCCTAATCTGGAGCAATACTTTGTGTCTTGAATACTATCATTATCAGTCCCTTTGTCTTTTGTTCCATGATTTATTCCCCCGTTAACCTATCTCTGACCTTCCCTTTGGTTCCACCAGCCACATCCTCATTTTCAACAGTATGAAACCCATCACATCCCTACCTTCCTTCAGTTCTGAATGAGAATCATATTGGACTTGAAATGTTAGCTTTCTTTCTCTCTCCATAGATTTTTTTAAAAAATCATTCTTGAGATGAAGGCATCACTGGCCAGGCCAGCATTTATTGCATGTTGCTAATTGTTCTTGAGGAAGTTGTGGTGATATATTTTCTTAAATTGCTGCCATCCACATGGTATAGGTACACCCAAAACTTCTTTTTGAAGTTACAGTGAAAATCCCCTAGTTGCTAAGCTCCGGAGCCTGTTTGGGTGCACCAAGGGAGAATTTAGCATAGCCAATGCACCTAACCAGTATATTTCTGTGGATAGAGGGAGGAAACTGGAGGAAACCCATACAGACATGGGGACAATGTGCAGATTCCTCACAGAGAGCAATCCAAGCTGGAAATCGAAGCAGGGTCCCTGACACTGTGAAGCAGTAGTGCTAACCACCGTGCCACCGTAATGCCAATGTGCTCTTCCTGAGGAGGAGGTTCCAGGACTTTGACCCAGTGACAATAAAGGAGCCTCTGGAATTCATGGTCTCTTTTCCTTTAGTGAAACCAGTTCACAAATTATAATTATTATTTTAAAAATTCACTATGTGGTGAAGGTACTCCCAAAGAGCTATTGAGTAGGGAGTTCCAGGATTTTGACCCAGACACAATGAAGTAATATCATCAGAAATATTATTGTGTGACTTGGTAATGAACTTGGAGGTGGTGGTGTTTCTGTGCAGTTACAGTCCTTGTCCATCTAGAAATCAATGTTATCCAATCTGCTTGCCATTCACCATGTGATGAATCAGCCACATAAATAGTGAATTGATTCTTTTGTCTTTAGAGTATTAAGGTTGTAGTAGTAAGTATGAATATGGGTTTCATTTGCTGGATCATTATCTATCATTTGTCCCTAATTGTTTAAGGAAGAATCAACTAAAATGCTGTTGGACAGAGAAATATAATTGTTAGACCATGTCTATGTTTATTAAAATATAATTGAATTGTTGTTTCCAATGATCTTGTAGCCAAAGGGCCATTTGTTCAATAAAACAAGATAAATAATCTGTTGTTTGTTACCTCTTTTGTTCTTATTTTCTTTTGGTGCCTCTAATTGATGATATATTTGGATCTGTGGAACCTCTCGGGGAAGTGTTGTGAAAGCAGGGCTGGCATTCATAAGGAAGTCCAATTGCTCCTTGAAATTTTCTTGGGGAATCTACTGACACAGGGGATGTTAACTGAAAGACTTGGTTTTGCTTCGCTGGTAGTTAATGGTTTTTACAAAACAGTTGCGGTGCAGGGACAATGGGCAGTGATGCCAAAGAGAGTTCAAATGTGCAATTGTTGCAAGCTGGGGTGGTGCAGCAACATTCAAATGTGTTCAATGTTCATCATAAGAGAATTAAAATAAGCAATTGAAAGAAGTAGGACACAACTGGCACAAAAAGAGAGATTACAGTAGGTTGGCTATGAGGCAAAGATCTATTAAATGTTTGATGCTATGTTTGAAAATAACTGGTGACAGAGTGCAAGTAAGTCAAGAGTAGTCGTTTGGTGCTACAGAGCTTGAGTATCGTTGAAGAAAAAAGACATGCTGTCAAATCTGTTCATCTAGCCACTTGTAAGGACAGTTCTTAAAACCTCAAACACACTTTAAAAGAAAAATTGCATTTGTTTTATTAATATTATAAATATTTTATATATGTGCTGAATATGATGCCTTGATTAACATAAGTTTGTCAAGGATTGAAATCTTATTGAACAACACTGTTCTAGATGGTAGAGGTTATGGGTTTGGGAGGTGCTGCCAAAGAAGCCTTGGCTAGTTACAGTAGCGCATCTTGTAGATGATCCACAGTACACTGAAGGTGGGGAGGGAGTGAATATTTAAGATGATGGATGGGGTGCTTGGATGGCGTTGAGTTTCTTAAATGTTGTTGGACCTGCAGTCATCACAGAAAGTGGAGGGTATTCCATCACATCCCTAAGTTATGCATTGTAGATGGTGAAAAGGTTTCTCCAAAATCAGTATGTGAGTACTGCAAAGTACAATCCTCTGACCTGCTCTTTTAACTACAACATTCATGTGGCTGGTCCAGTTACATTTCTGATCAACGGATATACCCAGAAGTTGATGATGGAAAATGTAACGATGATAATGCTGTTGAATGTGAAGCTGAGATGGTTTAAACTCTTTCTTGTTGCAGCTGGACATTGTCTGGTGTTATGGGAATCATAGTGGGCGGTGGGGGGCCCTTTGACCTCAGGTAGGATTTTCTGGTCTTGGGGCGAGTGCGGCTGGAAAATCCTGCCATTGAGAATCTATACAGTGCAGATGGAGGCCATTTAGCTCATCAAACCTGCACCAAATACAATCCCACCAAGGCCCTATCCCCATAATCCCACGTATTTACCCTGCTGGTTCCTCTGATACTCAAGGGACAATTTAGTGTGGCCAATCAACCTAATCTGCACGTCTTTGGACTATGGGAGGAAACCAGAGCACCCAGAAGAAACCCACGAGGACACAGGGAGAACATGCAAACACCACACAGGCAGTCACCCGAGGCCAGAATTGAACCTGGGTCTCTCGTGCTGTGAGGCAACAGTGCTAACTTCTCATGAAATTAATATTTTATTCAGGCTACTTTATGTACTTCCAATGGCCCTGGTCATTATACCAAATTCCACCCAATGTGAACCTTGATCACTGGATATGTTTATAATCTGGAATGGAAGCAACCATTATGTTGAAAATTGGGAACAAAGCTGAATGGATTAAATCTGATGCCTCTGATAGAAGAACACAGGGTCTTCCAGCCAGTTTCACTATTGTGTTTAACTTGTTTTGCCCTCTTGCCTCTGTAGAATTTTTTTTTATCAATTTACTATGTGACTGTGTCATGGTTTTCATCTCTTATAATCAGAATATTTTAGTTGGAATTGGCTCTCCTTTTCCTAAGCTGATCAGTCTCTATTTGGGGAAATATTTGACTAAATTAAAGACAATTTTGTTTGTTTTCAGCTACTTGGGTAACTTTTCAATTTCTCACTAAAAATATTACTTAATAAATACTACAATATACAACCAGTAACTCTGACATATTCCAGTCACCTCCCTTTGCTTTCTTCTCCTCATTGACAATTGTTCAATGACATTATCCACAGACATGGAGTCTGACAGCATCTATTTCTATCCAGCCACCATCATTAATTGATTCTAACTCTGTATTGTCAAAATTATCAAAAAACAAGTCACAAGTGAGCTAGCAATGCTTTCAGATGAAAATCAGGAAACTGAAGCCACCTTCATTGAATCATATTTTAGTTGTTTTTGAAAGATAGTTGCAGAGACAAAGAATGTCTGTGAGAATTTGTGCTGCTCATATTTGCATCATTGTGTATGGTGGTGCAGTGGTTAACACTGCTGCCTTACAGCACCAGGGACCTGCATTCAAGTTTGGCCTTGGGTGACTGTGTGGAGTTTACATGTTCTCCCTGTGTCTGTGTGGGTCCCCTCCCGGTGCTCTGGTCTCCTCCCACAGTCCAAAGATATGCAGTCTGAAAGACATGCTAGTTAGGTGCATTGACCTGAACAGGCACTGAAATGTGGCAACTGGGGAATTTTCAAGTAACTTCATTGCAGTATTAATATAAGCCTTACTTGTGACTAATAAATACATTTTAACTTTAAAACTAGGTTGATTGGCCATGCTAAATTGTCCGTTACTGTCAGGGGGACTAGCATGATAAATAGTGGGGTTAGGGGGAATAAAGCCTGGGTAGAATTGTTGTCGGTGCAGGTTTGATTGTCTGAATAACCTCCTTCTGCACTGTAGGAATGATTCTATTCAACGATCCAGTCCTGTAAACTGAACTGATGTAAAAGAAACCACAAAATATTCCCCATACGCCAGCCCTGAATGCTATCACCATGTTATGAATTTGCAGATATGGAAGTGGCGATTGTACAGAGTTCAGTCTCTATTATTCACTCTGCTGCAAGCCTTTGGGTTGTGGGCTGGGTGAGTTTTCAGCCTTGGCCAGTCTGAATGGAGATTCCCCTGGGAGGAGGCTGTCAATGTCAGAGGCAATGGGCGGAGCTGGAGGGGGATTGACAAGGCGGCCAGCCAGTGCTGAGATGCAGGCTATCATCCAGCTTTGGCAGAGGGGAAGCTGCTCCCAGCTCGGCGGTCGGTTCGAGTTGGAGAAGGACGCAAAAGTTTGATTTCTTGTCGGAAGTTTTCATACAGGACTGCATAGGAAGGAGCGGCTAAGGTGCAAGAAGAGCTGAAATTCTCCTCCGGATTACTGAAATCTGCTGTTTTTTCTCCAAAGCCTTTTGAGAAATCCCTGTCTGTAACACATCACATGCAAACTGTAAACTCCAAACATGACGTTACCAGGTATAGATTTTTTCAATTATTTCAGTCTCAGTTAAATTTACTAAAATGCAATTGAGTGAATCTGTTTTCTACCAGTTAACTCTAACGCACCCGTTAGGATTGAATATGACATGTTGTTTAAACACAGCTAGTTGGATTGTTGCTGGTGTAGGGCGGGCTGCTTCTATAACCATGTCTTTCTGTCATTGCCCTTCAAAGCAATGCTCAGCTGCACTCCCAAAGTCTGGATCATATGACTGACTGAGAGACTGGGGACTGACTGCCTTCAGCTGGAGTTCATACTGGCAGCAGCGTTTAACATTGATTCAAGAGTTTTCATACCCAATGTATTCCCAGTTACCGACTGATTCTACCCGGGCTGAGAGAATGGTCTGATTTGCTATCT
Organism: Sphyrna mokarran; assembly: GCA_024679065.1. Lineage (NCBI taxonomy): Eukaryota > Metazoa > Chordata > Chondrichthyes > Carcharhiniformes > Carcharhinidae > Sphyrna > Sphyrna mokarran. The sequence continues at coordinate 110,523,043 of JAGIQG010000003.1, forward strand.
ACCCGCTGTTAGATAAGTTTGAACTGGGAAACTCAGGCTCGGAAGTAATTGACTGCAGCAGTGTGCACTTATCTCAAAGTGGAACTTTCAGCAAACTGTCCAAATGTTCCTTTTCAGTCTAAGGTCATGTACTCTGTCTGTCATCCTGAAGTACGGGACACATACACACACTCTCTTTCCTTATGGTAATCCCAGTGTTTGCTGCGATGGCTTTCAGATGTTTGTTTTGACGCCTCACTTAATTCAAAAAAAAAAGGAAAGTCAATAGTGACCCTCAACGAGAGAAATAAACTGTAATTTGCATTGAGGGTAGAGTGTGCAAGTAAATATATCAAGGTTGTAACATATTCAAAGTTTCTGATAGGGAAGCATTCTGTTCATTAAAGTTGATTTATCTCAATCACATTTGCTTTGAATAATAATATTGTGAGACACTGCTTAATCTCATTTGCTGAAATTATATATTTGTTCCAATAACGCACTCCTAGCAGCCTGTTCTAATCTTATTCCTGGTAAACTTATCCAAATCTCTGGTGTTCTTCTCCAGTCCCCCACCAAAGTCATTTTCACTCTTTAAGCTTATCCTTGCTGACCGACACTGGCTCTGTGTTAAGCAGCACTTTAGTTTGAAAATTCTGTTCCTTGTGTTCAAGTCCTGACTCCTCCCTATTACTGTTACCTGAGATTTGTGCACTTCTCCAGTTCGGGCCTCTTGAACATCCCTGATTTTAATTGCCCCACCATTGGTGATCATAGCTTCAGCTGCCATGTCTCCAAGCTGTGGAATTCCTACCCTAAACCTCTCTACCTTCCTTCTCTCCTATGAGACACTCCTCAAAACTTCCCTCTGATCAAATGTTTGGTCATCCACCTTCATGTCTCCTATGTAGCTCAGAGTCAAAGTGTGTTGGATAATGCTCCTACGAAGTACCTTGGGACACTTGATGCTAAAAATGCTGTATGAAACATTGTATTAACAATAATAAGGGGAAGCACAGTGACTAGCACTGCTGTGTCAAAGCACCAGAGAGCTGGCTTCGGTTCTGGTCTTGGGTGACTGTGTGAAATTTGCACATTCTATCAATGTCTGTGTGATTTCCTCCAGGTGCTCTGGTTTACTCCCAAGCTCCAAAGATGTGCAGGTGAGGCTGACTGGCCACAGTAAATTTCTTTAGTGACAGGGTGATTAGTAGGGTAAATATGTGTGGTTATGGGGATAAGGCTTGGATGAAATTGTCTCTGCGGCTGAATGGTTTCACTTTAGAGATTCTGTAATCATGACCTGTTATCATGATTGGCCTCTGCAGTGAAGAACAAGGTAGAAACTGCTGACATCAGATTTAATTATTGTAACCCTCAAGTTATGCTATCCCAGTACCAGGTGTTGCAAGGTAATCTGACAGAAGGAATGTTGGACCTGCTTAGAGAGCAGAAGTATTTTTCCAAGTTGGAATGGTTAAAATGAATTGAATAGGAGGAATGAATTAACCTGTCAATTTATATTAGAGATCTTTAATTTAAAAATGGAGTGTCATTCTTAAAATGAGAATTAATTAATATGTATAAATGAAAATTACTGGGAGAGTTGGATACGGTGGTTGTCTGCTGAATAGACTGATGTTATTCAATTGAATTTGCTTAATGGATAATATAGTATGCAATGACTCAAATCCTGTATTTCTTCAGCTATTGATAACTGTTTTAGTTGGAAACAAATAATCGTAGAATCCCTACAAGTGCAGAAAGAAGCTATTTTGGCCCATCAACTCTGCACCGACCACATTCCCACACACGCCCTATCCCCACATCTACCCGTTAATCCCTTTAACGGATCTTGGGACACTAAGGGGCAATTTTAGCATGACCAATTAACGCACCCTGCACGTTTTTAGACTGTGGAAGGAAACTGGAGAACCCGGCGGAAACCCATCCAAAAATTATCTTTATCTTTATTGCAACAGTAAATTCCCGTTCTATCTTTTCAAAGTTATCCCTCTCATACCATTCCTGTTCTTTTCATCCCTCATATGTTGTTTACATCCCATCCCTTCTTCCTATGCTATCCTCCTCCCAATCCCTCTTTGCCATTCCACCCTACCCCACATTCCACATGTTCAAGGCTGCCCACCCTCTGTCTCCTGCTTTCATCCTCCCTCTCTTACTCCCTTCTTCCCTCCATTCAATTCTTCATCCCTTGTAGTTGTCCGACCTCCCTATTGCTGCCCCCACCCCATGGTGTTGCTTCTTCCCTTCTCTAGTAGGGGGCATCAGGAAGCAGTGAGCGCAATGGGTTTGATATGTGAGATGTGTATGCCAGGCTCCATTCAGCAAATCAAATTACCAACCAATCAGGAAGTGTGACCAGACAAAGACCATATTATTATTAGATTAAAAAGTAACTCTCAGAAAATAGAAGGAAACAGAATAGTTTACAGCACAGAAGGAAGCCATTCAGCCCATCTCAGTCCATAGATGCTAGCCCGAGGATACCGATATGCCCTTTCTAATCGATCTTCCCGCATCTAGCCTTATGCCTGGAGCTTACAACACACGGTGCAGATCCAGGTATTTTTTGAAACAGTAAAGGGTCTCTTCCTCCACTACCAACTTGGGCAGTGAAACCTAGGCATCCAACACTCTCTGAATTAAAAAAAAGTTTCATGTTCTCTCTATACTTACTGTCACTTAGCTTGAATCAATGATCCCTGGTTCTAGAATTCTCCATCAAGGGAAACCATTTTAACTTGTTCATTCTATCTATTCCTCTCAGAATTTTGTATGTTTTTTAAATTATGAATGGATCACATGAATTGGTATGTTCTACTTAAATGTTCTAATATTGGGTCTCTTTGAGACTATATTGAGACTCTGAATGTCTGTCTGTACTTAATATGCTTGGCTGGAAGCAAAGCTGATAGATTGGTCTTGGCAAAAGTCAATAGTATAACAAATCAACTTTTGGCCAAGACTTTGTTACCAAACAATAGCTGGGCGTAAACTCTCATTTCCGAGGATTGGCAGGGAAACCCTTGCATGGGCTGTCAGTTTTGTATTGCTGGAATTTGTTTTTCTTAAAAATTCTTCCAGGCACATTTTTAATTATTGGAGTAAACCTCTTTAGTGATGAAGCCGCCAAGTATTTTACATTCAGAAGATTTTACATCCTGGCTTGCAAAGATTGGGTTTAAAATCTTTTGGGTGCTCAATCTGATGAATGCCTTCTTTTCTCATGTACAACAGCAATTTACTCTTGCATAGATGCTTCTTGTGTCAAAGAAATCGTCTTTCCGGTCCTTAACAAGAAAAGAATCCTGATGCATACTCAGAAGAATAAAGTTACACTAGGCTGGGGAAGGAGAGAGTTGGAAGGCATGGGCAAAGGGAAGGCATTATAGAAGCTTCTAACGATATGGAGGGGGCAGCAAGAAGAATTGATAGAATGATGCCAGTGCATTGTGTTGGATGGCTGCAGGATAAAGAATGTGGGCAGCGATATATGGTTGGAGGGAAAATACCCTCTGCACTGCACGTGGATCTTGAAGTAATTCCACTGGGCACAGAGAACCAATGGGGCTTGCATTCAGGACTTTGTAGAGGGGAAGACAGAAACTTCAAAGTACTCAAGTAGCTGAAATGGTAGAGGCTGGCTAGAAGGATTTTTATAATATTCGTTCATAGGATGTGGGAGTCGTTGGGTGCCTATCCCTGAGGATTTGAGACAGTCAACCACATTGCTGTGGATCTGGTGTCACACGTAGGCCAGACCAGGTAAAGACAATTGTGGGAAGATTTCCTGTCCTAAAGAACATTAGTGAACTGAATTTTCTTTTATGGCAATCGACAATGGTCGTCATTAGTTTTCTCATTCCAAATTTTTATTGAATTCAAATTTCACCATCTGCCATGGTGGGATTCGAACCCAGGTCCTCAGAGCAATACCCTGACTCTCTGGATTATTAGTTCAGTGACAATACTACTACGCCTCTGCTTCCCGTTAAGGATGCTCAGGTCTTAGCAACAATAGAAAGTGGTAGCTATAAAAGCAATAACATTTTTGGAAGTGTGAAAATGTGACACTCGACTGGTTATGGCTTTAAGACGTCAAACTTTGGGTTGGCATGGACGCTGAATTTGTGCCTCCTGATTTAGCCTGCTTACTTTTATTGATATTGGTTTTTTTAACTAAATTTAAATTTTCAAACTGCCATGGTAGGATTGGAACTTGCTTGATTATTAGTTCAGGCCTCTGAAATACTTGTTCACCAACATATAGAACATAGAACATTACAGCGCAGTACAGGCCCTTCGGCCCTCGATGTTGCACCGGCCAGTGGACTCTCTAACCTAAACTATTCCAATATCATCCATATGCCTATCCACCGAACATTTGAATGTCCCCAAAGTAGGCGAGTCCGCAACTGCTGCAGGCAGGGCATTCCACGCTCTCACCACCCTCTGTGTAAAGAACCTGCCTCTGACATCCGTCCTATAACTACCACCTCTTAATTTAAAGTTATGCCCCCTCGTGTTGGTCATCACCATCCGAGGAAAAAGGCTCTCACTATCCACCCTATCCAATCCATTGATCATCTTATACGCCTCAATTAGGTCACCGCGTAACCTTCTTCTCTCTAATGAAAATAACCTCAGGTCCCTCAGCCTTTCCTCATAGGGCCTTCCCACCATACCAGGCAACATCCTGGTAAACCTCCTCTGCACCCTTTCCAATGCTTCCACATCTTTCTTATAATGCAGCGACCAGAACTGTACACAATACTCCAAGTGCGGCCGCACCAGAGTTTTGTACAGTTGCAACAAAAGCTCACTGTTCCTAAATTCAATCCCTCTACCAATAAAAGCGAACACACCGTACGCCTTCTTAACAACTTCATCAACCTGGGTGCCAACTTTCAAAGAGCTATGTACTTGTACCCAAGATCCCTCTGCTCGACAACACTATTAAGGGTCCTTCCATTAGCCCTATATTTCATATGCCTGTTATTCCTACCAAAGTGAATCACCTCACATTTATCCGTATTGAATTCCATTTGCCACCTCACAGCCCAGCTCTGCAACTTATCTATGTCCCTCTGCAAACTGTAACATCCATCCTCGCTGTCTACAACTCCCCCCACTTTGGTATCGTCAGCAAATTTACTAATCCAACCCTCTACAACCTCATCTAGGTCATTATAAAAATGACAAACAGCAGTGGCCCTAAAACAGATCCTTGAGGTACACCACTTGTAACTGCACTCCAGGTTGAATATTTCCATCAACCACCACCCTCTGTCTTCTATCAGCTAGCCAATTCCTAATCCAAACTGCTAAATCACCTTCAATCCCATGCATCTGCACTTTCTGCAGTAGCCTACCATGGGGAACCTTAGCAAACGCTTTGCTAAAATCCATATACACTACATCAACTGCCTTACCCTTATCTACCTCTTTGGTCACCTCCTCAAAAAACTCAATAAGGTTTGTGAGGCACGACCTACCCTTCACAAAACCATGCTGACTATCCCTAATCAATTTATTCCTCTCTAGATGCTTATAAATCCTATCCCTTATAATTCTTTTCAAGACCTTGCCCACAACAGAAGTCAGGCTCACCGGTCTATAATTTCCAGGATGGTCCCTACTCCCCTTTTTGAACAAAGGGACAACATTTACCATCCTCCAGTCTTCTGGCACTAAAACTATAGCTAACGACGACATGAAGATCAAAGCCAAAGGCTCTGCAATCTCCTCTCTAGCCTCCCAGAGAATCCTGGGGTAAATCCCATCTGGCCCAGGGGACTTATCAATTTTCATACCCAAAATGTAGAATATTAAAATGCAACACTGCATTGTGAAATAGTTCCACCTAAATAACATAAGGGACCAGAATTATTTAGAGGCTGGAAGTGTGGAAAAGGGGGTAATCGTTTGGACTGTTTGATGGATTTCACTGGCTTTTTCCTTGTACAATATTATAAATGTAAATACGCAGGTTATAATGCCTGATTTCCCATTGTACCGATATGCATTCCAGCCCTTCAAAAAAAAAAATTTTTCCTGATTTTATTCTGAGGTTTACTAAGGGAAACTGAACCATGGTTCTCGCGTTGGTAAAACTTGACTTTTTGCTTCATGAGGTTTGTAATGACTTTCTAAACCATCCCTCAAGGTCCAGTATAAACACTGACTCATTTTTGTATAGTTTGCTGGTATCTGCCACCAGGCTAGAATATAGCAGTAAATTCCTTTGGATTATGTTCCCTCGACTCTGCAATTTCAGGTGGAAACTTTCATAAAGAACTCCTAAAAGTAAAGTTTATTTATTAATCACAAGTAAGGCTTACATTAACATTATGCGTGAAGTTACTGTAAAATTCCCCTATTCGCCACACTCCGGCGCCTGTTCTGGTCAACGTACGTAACCAGCATGTCTTTCAGACTGAGGGGGGAAACCGGAACACCTGGAGGAAACCCATGCAGACACAGGGAGAATGTGCAGACTCCGCTCAGACAGTGACCCAAGCTGGTAATTGAATCTAGGCCTCTGGCATTGAGACAGCAGTGCTAACCACTGTGCCATCTTCCTTTATTTTGAAGGACTTTTATAAGTATACGTATAGTTATATAATTTATGAAACCTGTCATGTGTTGATCTTCAAATAGTGCCATAGGATCTTACGTTGACGTGAAAGGATTTAAGTTTAATGTTTTATCTGAATTTGCAAAAATCACCAGGCCTTGAACCCATAACACAAAGGTTATGTGTTACAACACAAGGAACCCATAACACAATAACCAAGTCAGCTGACACTGGTAGAACCAGCGTGTTCCTGAAGATTGAATCAAGAAAAGAGCTGACAGCACTGGAAATTGAGCTGCTGGAGATGCATTGAGGGTGTGGTGCCCAGCGGGAAGCCTGTGAAATGACCCTTGCTTGAGTCTTTGGGCCTGTTGCATTGCTTAGAAAATCACGCCCCCCCCCCCCCCCAATAGTTTTTATAGACCTACGTTTTAAAAAGACTGAACATCAAGTTAGGTTCCGTTGACTGTCAGATATTTTTGTGGATTGAATTGTCTCATCTCTCGAGAGGAAAGATACCTTTAATTGTGACTCCATATTGATTTGGAGATCAGTGAGTCTTCTCGACACCTTCATTGTAAACATGCAGATTTGCCTATTTGAACATAAAAGGCACAGGCTGACTCAAACCACAGGTTGGAGAAGAATCCAGGTTCTTGATGGAATCATTAAAGTATCTTATTTGGACCATGATTTGACACTTCATGTGAGGTCACATGTTTCAGTGGCTATCTTTACTCTCTGCTGAAAGATGCCTCAGACATTCAAACAAAATTCCAGGCTTTCAAAAGAATTCCGTTGCAGAGAAAATCCTGCAAGAAGCCATCAGACTATTAAATAGGCTAAACAGCCAAATAATTACCTGCCATATCCTGGAAGAGAAAGGAGGATTCTTTCTCCTGTACCACAACAAAAACAGAAACTGCTGGAAAATCTCAGCAAGTCTGATGCCATTTGTGGAGAGAGAATAGAGCCAAAGTTTTGAGTCTGGATGACTCTTTGTCAGAGCTAACAGCAAAGAAAATCATTTAAAATTTATACTATGAGAGCGGGGCGGGGGGTGGGAGGCGGGGTTGGTGCTGTAAAGTGAGCAAACGAAATGAAAATGAATAAAGCTGAGGAAGGTGCTAAAAGTGTCCATTAAACGATCAAAATATATGAATGGCAGGACCGAGGACAAACTAAGGGACTATCTGAGGAATGTGGCAGTTGCCCTAAAGGAAGCTGGGGGAGGGTAGCTAGATTGGAAAGTGGAAAAATGGAGGCGAGAAAGAAGGGTGATGAAATGGATGAATAGGATGAGATAAAATAAATGGAATTGCGGTGAAAATGGAGAAGAGAGTTCATGCTCTGAATTCGTTGAACCCAATGCAAAGCAGTCACCTGGCCTGTGTTTGGTCTCCCCGATGCAGAGTAGACTGCGTTGTGAACAGTGAATACAATAGACCAGATTGAAGGATGTGCATGTGAAGCGCTGCTTCACCTGAAAAGAGTGTTTAGGTCTTGGGATGGTGGGCAGGGAGGAGGTAAAGGGGGTAGGTGTTGTACCTTCTACGACTGCACGGGAAGGTACTGTGGGCATGGGTGAGGGGTTGGGTGTGATGGAGGATGTCCTGGGGAGAAGCATCCCTGCAGAATGCTGACGGTAAGTTCCATATTTAAGTTCACCTGAGAAAGTTACATCCATATCGATCATTAGAAATTTTTGCAACTACTAAGAAATCTTTTAATTGTTCAGCACCTTCACTCCAACTGACAGGTCAACTCAGCTAAGAAACATGAGGCCTGTGAAGGCTCAGTTAGGGCACTGGAGAGTTACAAATTAGCCAGGAAGGAGCTAAAGAAAGAGTTAAGAAGAGCTAGAGGAGGACATGAGAAGACTTTGGCCGGTAGCATCAAGGAGAACCCTAAAGCTATCTATAGCTATGTCAGGAATAAAAGATTGATTAGGGACAGTAGTTGGAATTTGTGCATGGAGCCTGAAGAGAAAGAAGAGGCACTAAATGAATATTTTTCATCAGTATTCATGCAGGAAAAAGTCAATGTAGTCGCAGAGAATACTGAGACACAGACTTAGACTAGACGGGATTGAGGTACATAAGGAGGAGCTGTTAGCAATTCTTGAGAGTTTGAAAATCGCTAAGTCCCCTGGGCTGGATGGGATTTATCCTAGGATTCTCTGGGAGGCTAGGAAAGAGATTGCAGAATCTTTGGCTTTGATCTTCATATTGTCATTGGCTACAGGTATAGTGCCAGAAGACTGGAGGATAGCAAATATTGTCCCCTTGTTCAAGAAGGGGAGTAGAGATCATCCTGGGGATTATAGACCAGTAAGCCTTACTACTTTTGTGGACAAAGTTTTGGAAAGAATTATAAGAGATAGGATTTATAATCATCCAGAGAGAAATAATTTGATTATGGATAGTCAACACAGTTTTGTGAAGGGTAAGTCATGCCTCACAAACCTTATTGAATTCCTTGAGAAGGTGACCAAAGAGGTTTATAAGGGTAAAGTAGATGATGTGGTGTACGTGGATTTTAGCAAAACATTTGATAAGGTTTCACATGGTAGGCGACGGCAGAAAATACGGATGCATGGGATTGAGGGTGATTTAGCAGTTTGGATCAGGAATTCTCTAGCTGGTAGAAGATAGAGGATGGTAGTTGATGGCAAATATTCAACCTAGAGTTCAGTTACTATTGGTATACTGCAGGGATCTGTTTTGGGACCACTGCTGTTTGTCATTTTTATAAATGACCTAGGTGAGGGTGTAGAAGGATGGGTTAGTAAATTTGCGGATGACACTAAAGTTGGAGGAGTTGTAGACAGTGAAGATGGATATTACAGTTTGCAGAGGGACATAGATAAGCTGCAGAGCTGGGCTCAGAGCTGGCAAATGGAGTTTAATGTGGAAAAATGTGAGGTGATTCACTTTGGAAAGAGTAACTGGATTACAGAATATAGGACTAACGGAAGAACTGTTTGTAGTGTCGATGAGCAGAGAGATCTTGGGGTACATGTGCGCAGATTGCTGAAAGTTGGCACCCAGGTTGATAAGGCCGTTAAGAAGGTGTACGGTGTGTTAGCTTTTATCGGTAGAGGGAGTGAATTTCAGAGCTGTGAGATCATGTTGCAACTGAACAAAACTGTGTGGCGAATGCACTTGGAGTATTGCGTATAGTTCTGGTTGCCGCATTATAAGAAAGATGTGGAAGCATTGGAAAGGGTGCAGAAGAGGTTTATCAAGATGTTGCCTGGTACGGTGGGAAGGTCTTATGAAGAAATGCTGAGGGACGTGAGGTTGTTTTCGTTAGAGAGAAGGATAAGAAATGACCTAATTGAGGCATACAAATTGATCAGAGGATTAGATAGGGTGGACAGTAAGAGCCTTTTTCCTTGGATGGTGATGGCTAACAGGAGGGGACATAGCTTTAAATTGAGGGGTATAATTATAAGATGATGTCAGAGGTAGGTTTTTTACTCGGAGGGTAGTAAGGGCATGGAATGCCCTGCCTGCAGCAATTGTGGACTCACCAACTTTAAGGCGTTCAAATAGTCAGTGAATGTGCATATGGATAACATTGGAATAGTTTAGGTTAGAGGGTCATTAGATTTGTTCCACTGGTTGGTTCAACATTGAGGGCCGAAGGGCCCGTACTGCTCTGTGATGAAATCAAGATTTGAATTAAATTCCATTTTTATAACAAAAGTTTTAACTTCATCTGTGTTTAATTGTGTTTGTTTAGTGGTATGTTTGAGTTGAGTGAGCAAGATATCACGTTTTCATTCATCTCCAGGGTCAAGTGTGTGAGAAAGAAAATTATCTTTTGTCATTTTTAAATACGCAAAAGCTTGGTTCTGCATTATTAAAATGGAGTGAATCACTCCGTGTATAAGAAAATGTACTCATCCCCACACAAATATATTGATCATTAGTAAATAGAAGGAAACACCTAAAACTTGTCTGTAGCAAAATTATGATTGATACACTGTGTTGATCTGATTGATACAGGATTTTCTCTCAAATGAAAAACACCAATAAGTGGAATTTTAAATTTTCTGAATATCCAGATCAAAAAAATGGCAATCCAACTTAAACAATTTCAATCTCCTCTTTGAATCTTCAGACCTCAAAAACTTTAATAGACATGGAACAAAAGAAAGTAAGTATTGAAAGGTAATTTTTAGATTGACAGAAAATTTTCTCCGGAAGGTTTAAACAAACATCATGCAGCAAATATCTGAAATAAAGCTTTCCTCGCCATGTTTCAAGCTGCCTGCTCACAATGAAAATGCTGCTCTTGGTTTTATCCTGCTTTTATTATTGGGTGGGGAGCGTGTGAGTCATCGATGCACACAAGTTCAAGGATGATGGAAGAGAGAAGCTGCCACAGCTAGTGACAAATGAAGGCAATTTCAATCCATGATTAGGACCCAACTTTATTTAAAAACAAAAATGAGAAGCGATAGAGGCATTAACCCTTGTACAGGAAAGTCATTGCCTTTGAACTGATAACCATATTAGTGTGAGACTGCTGATACTAAATGTAATCCCATTGTTCTACATATTGGCTAATTTGGCATAGGTCTAGAATTAAATCTAGTATTTCCTTAAATGCATTTATTGATTAAAATGGTTAGACAGAGGGAATGTAGAAAAATAAGCTTTGTTTTATGCATCTGATTCTATTTACTGATGCCTACTGAGAGCACCTGTCTGCATGTATGGATAAGGTTGAGTTCCACTATTATTAATTGTCCCTCCCCTCTAAATTCAACCGATATACAGCCTTAACAGGGTTGCTATCTCTGGTTAGATGTATTCCTGCAGATTCTAATCATGTGACATTGACATGAGAACGTAAGAGCTGGGAGCAGGAGTAGGCCATTTGGCCCTTTGAGCCTGTTCTATCATTCAGTAAGATCATGGCTGATCTTTTTCTGGACTCAGCTCCACTTACCCACCCACTCATATACCCTTAATTCCTTTACTGTTCAAAAATGTATGTTTGCCTTAAAATCATTCAACAAGGTTGCCTTTGCTGCTTCACTGGGCAGGGAATTCCATTGATTTGCAACCCTTTTGGCTGAAGACGTTTCTCCTCAACTCTGAAATCTGCTTCCCCCTTATTTTGAGGCTATAATGCCCTAGTTCTAGTTTCACCCGCCATTGGAACTAATCTCCCTGTCTATCTATTCCCTTCAGAATCTTAATGTTTCTATAAGATCTCCCCACATTCTTCAGACCTACTGGTTTTAAATATTTTACACTGATCTGAGTCAATATGGAGACCTGTAAAAGATTCAAAACTATATTAGGAATTCTTGAGGCCTTGTATACTGTAGATATTCGGGAGTCCTACACTTCATGTGCACTTTCCTCTTTACGTGGTACATTGCATGAAGGAATAGGGTCCTGAAATATTACACAATACACTACTGCTGCTTTGCTTTATTATTAATGAAAGAATTAGGATGATTGGTCCTCTTCAAGATTGAAGGGGCAGTTATTGAAATCGGGGAAAGATAGCAAAACTGAGAAGTTTGGGGAGAAACTACATTTTTAAAGGAAGTTCATCATTTCAGGTGAATTTTGAATACAATACTGCTAAATTATCTGGTGCGTTTTTGTTTTTGGAAAACATTTCCCAGCACCAAACGTTGCTGTGCTCCACCTCTGTCTGCATTAACATTGTCAGGACACGAACATATCGGCTGCTGAGCCACACTCTGCAGGTTGCCATGTTTGGCCTTTTGTGTCTGTCGAGCCTGCATGCTGGTGGAGCAGGTTGGATGAGAGTTGATCAAGCCAATGATCTTTCAACAAAACTGGGAGACGTTAAAAATTGAACACTTTTTTATAAGCAAGAGACAAAGGAATAGGGTGGGGTAGGAAAGTGGAGGCCTGTGATGCTGTGCAGGACTGAAGTTATTAAATGGCAAAGTTAGCACTGCTGCCTCACAGTGTCAGGAACCCGGGTTCAATTCCAGCTTGGGTCACTGTCTATATGGAGTTTGCACATTCTCCCCGTGTTTCCATCAGTTTCCACTGGGTACTCTGGTTTCCTCTCTCAATCTGAAAGAGGTGCTGGTTAGTGCAGTGGCCATGCTGAATTCTCTCTGTGTACACGAACAGGTTAGGGGATTTTCACAGTAGCTCCATTATAGTGATAATGTAAGCCTACTTGTGACAGTAAATAAGCTTAAAATTAATAGTGTCAAAAGAACTCCCAGGATGCAGGAGTGTCAGATATCACCATTACAATGACTAGAAGGTGTGAGCTCTATTTTCTTATTTTCTTCTGAGAGATTAATTTTGTATTCTTTGAGATTTGAGGACAATCACTAAGCGCCGATAGCCTAAGGCTCACTGAGGTAGTGAATTGCAGTTTGAGCAAAGTATGGAAGGGCCTGGCCACAATTTGGGACTGAACCCATAAAGAAGGAGGAGACCAGCAAGATGACTGAGCTGAGGTAATTGGTGGGAGAGACTTTCTACCTGATTGGTTTATTTAATTAGGCAAATTCTCGGTGGAGTGATACCACATCTGTCTTCAGCCTGATTGTGTCAGTGCAGTAAACACAATGAAAAAAGGTGCAGCTACTGGTTTTAAAAAAAACAGTCAGGATTTACAAAAAAAGCCTGTGAGGGAAATGTTTGTGGCTTTAAAATGGGCAATTGAATGATTAATCACGTTATATTAGTTCAGTATTTTTCCAGTAAACTGAAATAAGGAAGCTTCACCAGATTTGTAAAACAAAATCAGGAATTCAACATTTTTGAATTTGGAACATGATTCACTTAAAGGTCATTGAAAAATTCTTGGAATTCAATAATTTCTGGCTCATCAATGAGTCAGTTCAGATCACACAAATGCTGATGTTGTTTATCTTGGCTTTCCATGCTGCGTAATGAAGGGCTCTGGTAGAAAATGCAATTAGTTTCAGTGCGTTATCATAAAGGTGTTCGAAATGCAATCTTTTCATCCGTTCAATAAACAGACTCTTCCTCCACCACAGGCATAAATCCAGACTAGGATTTTCCATCATTATCTCTTATTACTGATTCATTTGAGATCATATGAGTTTTCTGTTATTACCTGTTGCCATAGTAACAGTTAGGCCATTCAATGTGATTCCCTTTTAATGAGTTATTTTGCTCAGTAACACTGAACTTTTAATAGTACGGGCTGAATTTTATGCAGCCCCTTTAAAAACAAAAGGCTTTTGGTGGGTGGGGTACATAAAACATGATGGGTGGGTCATCCCTGACCTGCTTCTCCATTAAACTGAGTATGGTGCTGATTAACCTGCCCACCTTTAAATCTATCAAGCCCCTTAGATGGCTAATTAATGAAGGTGAGAAGGAAGAGAGATACATCCTTTTGGGGGTGGGGGTTGTCCTACGTGCACCCAAGGAGATAGACCCCCCCCCCACCTCTTTACGTTGTATCCCTATTTGTGCCTCCACAACTGACCTCCAAAACCTGCTCTCCCACCCACTTTGTGTTCTATCTCTCCCTCCCCCAGGTGTCCAATCCCTTCCCATTCTAACTTTCCTGTTTCTGGGATCCAGGCTATCTTCATCAGGGGAATGATGACAGCCACGATGTGGAGATGCTGGCATTGGACTGGGGTGAACACAGTCAGAAGTCTCAAAAGCAGATTAAAATCCAACAGGTTTATTTGGTAGCAAAAGCCACTAGCGTTCAGAGCGCTGCCCCTTTATCAGGTGAGTGGGAATTCTGTTCACAAACAGGGCATTAAAAGACACAAACTCAATTTACAAAATAATGGTTGGAATGCAAGTCTTTACAGGTAATCAAGTCTTAAAGGTACAGATAATGTGAGTGGAGAGAGCATTAAGCACAGGTTAAAGAAAATGTGTATTGTCTCCAGCCAGGATAGTTAGTGAGATTTTGCAAGTCTCAGGTAAGTCGTGAGGATTACAGACAGTGTGACATGAACCCAAGATCCTGGTTGAGGCAGTCCTTGTGTGCAGAACTTGGCTATCAGTCTTAGCGACTTTGCTTTGTTGTGTGTCGTGAAGGCTGCCTTGGAGAATATTTACCCGAAGATCAGGGGCTGAATGCCTGTGGCCGCTGAAGTGTTCCCCAACAGGAAGAGAAGATTCATACCTGGTGATTGTCGAGCATCTGCATGGTCTCGCCAATGTACCATGCCTCGACATCCTTTCCTGCAGCATATCAGGTAGACAACGTTAGCTGAGTTGCAAGAGCATGTACCATGTTCCTGGTGGTACACAATCCACCAGATGTATGGTATATACACTTGCAACTCGGCCAACATTGTCTACGTGATACACTGCAGGAAAGGATGTTCAGAGGCATGGTACATTGGCGAGACCATGCAGATGGTACTTCAACGGATGAATGACTACTGCTCGACAATCACCAGGCAAGACTGTTCTCTTTCTGTTGGGGAACACTTCAGCGGTCACGGGGGTATTCAGCCTCTGATCTTTGGGTAAGCGTTCTCCAAGGTGGCCTTCACAACACACGACAACATTGAGTCGCTGAGCAGAGACTGATAGCCAAGTTCCACATGCATGAGGGTGGCTTCAACTGGGATTATGGGTTCATGTCACACTATCTGTAACCCCCACAATTTGCCTAGGCTTGCAAAATCACACTAACTGTCTTGGTGGAGACAATACATGTCGTTAACCTGTGCTCAACCCTCTCTCCACTTACTTTCTCTGTATCTTTTGAAACTTGATTATCTGTAAAGACTTGCATTCCAACCATTATTTTGTAAAGTGAGTTTGTGTCTTTATATGCCTAGTTTGTTGATAAAACTCCCACTCACTTGATGAAGGGACAGTGCTCTGAAAACTAGTGCTTGTGCTACGAAATAAATATTTTGGAATTTAACCTGGTGATGTGAGACTTCTTAATGCTGACGGTCCCAACAACATCCACTACTGAATTTTGATATTGCTGGGATTACAAGCGTTGCGAACCATTCAAATTGTCCAGCAGCTCTCGGATGTGGGACTTTCTTCCCTTATAGGCCAAAGACACACTCTGGTATTATGCTGCCCCCAGCCTTAACAATGTGGGGTAGCCCTTTGTTGAAAAGAAACCTTTCTAACTAGGGGTGAGGGGGCATGAACAAATACCTCCCTAATAAAATTCAGCCCCAAATTGTACAGCTGACAGTAAAGCAAAGAAATATTTGTGAGTGCGCTTTCTTTTAAATTTTAACCTTTTAAAATATCCAATTTCCAATAGTATTTCATTTGTGAAATCTTTGGTTTTAAAACTGTTCGCTGCACAGGGGAAAGGGATGAATTTTCTGAATTTTTTTCTATTTTCTAATTATCTTAAAGATTAGAAGTACATTCATCTCCCTTTTTTGTGTTCATTTCAATGAGTAGCTAAACTCTCTCAAAGCAGGAAGGTTGCTGGATAAACTTCTCAAACCAGCCATAGAGATTCCTGACCCTAGGGTGGCACACAGTGATTAGCTCTGCTGTCTCTCACCGCCAAAGACCCAGGTTCAATTATTGGCTTGGATCACTGTCTGTGTAAAGTTTGCATGTTGTCCCCATGTCTGCATGGGTTTCCTTCGGGTGCTCCGGTTTCCTCCCACGGTCTAAAAGACCTACTGATTAGATGCATTGGCTGTGCTAAATTCTCCCTCGGTGTACCTGAACAGGCACCAGAGTGTGGCAACTTCCACAATAGCTTCATTGCAGTGTTAATGTAAGCCTATTTGTGACACTAATAAATAAATTTGAACTTAAAACTACAGCATTAAATTTATTAACATCTTTGCAGTTACCTGGGTTCGTTTTACTTTATTCCTTAGTCATCTCCAAAATAGGTTGATTAATGGAGTTACAATTCTCTGCTAACTTGTCATGGAGTAAATTTCTTGAGAAATGTTGAAACTCACCCATAATCACCATTTCTTACCCTGTGAGTCCAGCATTGTTATCCAAGATTCGGCAGACCATCCAACTTTCTTTCGAAACCCACAAAAGATTGTCATTTTATATGATTAATAAAGCCTCTTGCCTAACTGATCTTCCTAACCATCACTAGTTTAAAGACCAAAGTGTGTCAAATTCTAGTTCAGTTCAGTGCTTGGAATTGATAGACCCACAAAGTGCCTGTTCTAAACTTTTAGAGCGGCACAATTATTCAAGAAATCTCCAATGTTGTCTGAATTATCTCTCGGCTGCTACCTTACGTGTGGCTTACTGAGGCAATTCTTTGTAAAGAATTCTTTGTAAAGCCACTCTGACAGATTTGATTATTGCAGACCGTAAAGTAGAAATCCCATGGCAGCGTTCCCATTAGTTGTTGTGAAACTTCCTGTGTGCAGCCGAAATAAAGAAACCCCCGTCCCTGACTCAACATTAAAATGTAACAGAAACAAAATCATTGGTTGTATAGTTTGTTCAGGAATTGTTAAATTTTTGGAGCAAAGTTTGGTGTTTGGGGCAGTGCTGGGGGCAGTGTCAGGGAAAGGAGAGGAAGCGTATACAAAGGTTTCATTTCCTTGCATGCAAAGAACAATACCTTCACACTGTACCACACATTGGTGGACCAGACAAAATGCAGAACACACCATGTTGAAAAAGCTAGATAAATTGCTCAAAACATTAACCTTTTCTAAATATCATTGCCTTACCAAAAATGCATCCAACACAATCTAAGATCATCATGTTCGTAAGTACAGGCAGTAATGAAATTGAGGATGAAAGTGATGGTGTAGCTTGTTGAAGATCTAGTGCAAGCAACCAGAAAATGCAGGGTTAAAGAGAGATTTTTTTTTTCTCTATGCGATTGGTCGCCTTTTCAGAGTTACTTAGCTGCTTGAGCACAACAACTTATTTTGACTGAATTTATTGCAATTGAAAGCTTTGCCAGCGAATGTAACTTCTCATGTGGTCAGAATTTTCAAAAGTGCTATTTGTTAATACTGACCCCATTCTTAAAAATGTAACCACTACTTATCTGCATTTTGTTAGCCAATTAGCAACATGATCTAGCCCAGAAAGTGTATAAATAGTTCTTATTGACGATCAGAAAGAGGCCAATTGTTAAATGCCAATACTTTGACTCTTGTAATACTCTTGCTTCTGAGTAAGAAACTCTTGGATTGAAGCCTCATCCCAGAGACTTGGAACAAATCTCGGCTGATACTTAGACAACTGAGGGAATATTGCATTATTTAGCCTGACCTCTCATCTACTCAAATCGCCCATGCCATCTTTTTATTAAAGAGCATAGTATCCTATTTAATTTTAATTCCTCAATCAACATCTGAAAAACAGATTCTATGGCTTAAAGTAAAGTTTATTTATTAGTCACAGGTAGGCTTACAATAACACTGCAATTAAGTTACTGTGAAAATCCTCTAGTCGCCACACTCCAGCAGCTGTTTGGGTTCACTGAGGGAG
The DNA here is from genome assembly GCA_024679065.1 of Sphyrna mokarran. NCBI lineage: Eukaryota > Metazoa > Chordata > Chondrichthyes > Carcharhiniformes > Carcharhinidae > Sphyrna > Sphyrna mokarran. The sequence goes on from JAGIQG010000003.1 coordinate 110,541,058, forward strand.
AATTTAGCATAGCCAAAGCACCTAACCAGCAAATCTTTGAACTGGGGGAGGAAACTGGAACACCCAGAGGAAACCCATGCCGATGTGGGGAGAACATGCAAACTCCACACAGACAGTGACCCAAGTCGAGAATCGAACTGGGGTCCTTGGCACTGAGGCAGCAATGATAGCCACTGTGCCACCTGTAATCTCATTGCTCTTTGGATCTTGCTGTGCATGAAATCAGCTGCTGCATTTCCCTACATTGCAGCAAAGATTTCGCCTCAAAGGTATTTCATGAGAGTGACTGTTTTGAGGTGTTGTGGAAGGCACTGTATAGTGCACCAGCTTCCTTTCTTCTAGATAATCTTGACTTTGGGTTGAATTAATATGCTGTATTCAGTTCCCCATATTCAAAACTAGACAGGTGAGAATTATTTGCAATGGTAGAAGACAAACTGAAATCAATTCACCAGACTGCTTCACCTGGAATCCTGCACAGACTTGCCACCATAAAAGTATTGACATTTAATTTTGATCAGCCTCCCAATTTTCTTAACCCAACTTAAAGCTCCAAGTTGGATTTATTGGCTTCTGTAGTTTGGACCTGCATTTCTAACAGTGCCGTGGGTATACCTACACCACATGGATTGCCACGATTCAACTTAGCAACTTTGGTACAATTTGTGGGCTGAAGGGCCTGTTTGTGCTGTAGTTTTTCTACGTTCTATGTTCTAAAGCAGTTCACAACACATTCTTAAGGACAAATAATAATGAATGACCAATGCTGGCCTAGCCAAGAACAAATTTTTTTTTAAAAAGAAGTCTTTTGTAAGTGGGATTTGGGCCAAACTTAGGCAATTGGGACTATCTTAGTAGTCAAAAAAGGGCGGCATGGACAAGTTGGGCCAAAGGGCCTGTTTTAATGCTATAAACCTCCGTGACTATAACAGTCTGGTGATATTTGCTTTTTAAAAAATGTAATCATGCTGTAAAGTTAAAAGAAGACAACTGTTGAATCAAGTATAGATTCTGTGATTTGAACTGGTTATGGAATAAATTTAGTACTTGGTAAAGTATTATGTTCAAAGGCTTAGTGACCATGCCTTAAGTTTTTGTTTCAATCTTTCTGATAGTTTACACATTGTGTAAACTTTTAGTTTAAAAATTAATTCTTTACATGCAGGGCTACATCTCTACAATATTGTTCCTGGGTCACTGCATCCACTTTGCCCTTTTACCTGACATCATTCTCCCAACTAACATGGACAGATTCCTCTCAGCTAATTCCTTGTCTATCCTCAAATGTTTGCTATTGATATTGATGGAAGATCATACCTTCAGTTCATTTGACAGTCTTTCATGTGGAACTTTATTGTAGGATTGAAATTCTAAACAATTATTAGCTAAATTGTACTTTTCATAAGCTGCTGCCCTGTCTCCCTTTTGTGAAATCAGTAGAATTTGTGTAGAATATCACAGCAAGTCTGGTATGCCACCTTGATATAAACCCACAATACACACATCCGTCTAATACTGTATTTTATTCCAAGGATGCGGAATCAAATTGAATTAGCCAATCACACATCTGTAACCTGGTGCATTTTGTTGCAAATATCTCATTCATGGTTCTCGTTAATATTATAGTTTTGGAAAGATTAAAGTTGAAAAGAGTAAAATAATTAAAATGTTGGGCAATTCAAAAGGTGACCCATGTTTGTAAAATTCAGGATAGAAGAGGGAGAACTGTAAAGTTTATTTATTAGTCACAAGTGGTCTTAAATTAACACTGCAGTGAAATTACTGTGAAAATCCCCTGGTCGCCATACTTTGGTGCCTGTTCAGGTACACTGAGGGAGAATTTAACATGACCAGTGCAACTAACCAGCACATCTTTCACACTGTGGGAGGAAATGGTCCCCAGAATGTTAACTGAATTCCTGGATTAATAGTCTAACGATAATGCCACTCAACCATTGCTTCTCCATCTGGGATAATTCTGGTGGCTAAGACAAGGTGTCTGGATTTCCATTTTATCTGTCCTTTAGAATCCATTTGGCACATCGAGTCTGCACAGACCTCCATTCCCACAGCCCCATGCATTTACCCTAGCTAGCCCCTCTAACATTAAGGGGCAATTTACTACGGCCAATCCACCAAACCTATACATTTTGGACTGTGGGAGGAAACCGGAGCACCCAGAGGAAACCCAAGCCAGTAATCGAACCCACGTACTTGGCGTTGTGAGGCAGCAGTGCTAACCACTGTGCCACCCCTTAGCCACATTGTGACAGTATGGTTTATAACAATATTGGATGAAGTCCTTTCCATTGATACAGCTTGCCTTTAAATAGTTAATGACTAATTGAGCACAAATGTGTTTGAAATTACTTCATGTGTTCATTACAGTCTAACTGATCTGAATTGAACCATGTGCATTCTTTAATGGATAAAGGCCTGCTTTAAAATCTTATAGCAATTATTTGACTTTGATTAAAGCAATGCTTTGAATGTAAAATATTTGTTCTTCTACAATATCCTCACTGAAAATCTGTTTAGGTAGTCATAGAAACTAGAAGCATGAGTAATTATTAATGTCAATAATTACCGATGGCTTTTATATTAATAAGGTGATTTTAACAATTTTGTACTTCATCAAGAATGCAGACTGATGAGTGATTACTTTGTGACATGATTTACAAGTAAGCTATTTGTGGACCTAAACAATGTTAGTTCTGTATTGTTATCTGGGAATGATTCATCTGTGTTACAGATTTTGGTGTAGGATGGTTTCAGTTGTGTTAAGGTGTTCTGAATTTTTTGAGTGGATTCTGGTCATGCACAATGGAGCATAGTCAAAACTGGTTCCAGCAAGTTCAGTGTGAGGCGCGCACAGTTTCAAGAAAAGGCTGTTAATCATCAAGTGCATAGCCTTGGTCTGAACAAAGCCGACTTATTGTCACGGTAAGTGGTTTCCTTCCATATTGCAAGTTTTGCTCGAGATTTTATCAAGTCCTGTCATAATGGTATGATCTCAGAATGGTTTGGGGACAATTTTGAACAAAACTCTACATTCCACATATACTAGCACCCCCTCTTGGACGACATGGTGGCATAGTGGTTCGCCCTGCTGCCTCACAACGCCAGGTTCAGTTCCCGGCTTGGGTCACTGTCTATTTGGAATCTGCACGTTCTTCCCACGTTTGCATGGGTTTCCTCCAGGTGCCCCAGTTTCCTCCTACAGTCTGAAAGATGTGCTGGTTAGGTGCATTGGCCATGCTAAATTCTCCCTTGGTGTGCTTGCATAGGTGCTGGAGTATGGTAACGAAGGGATTTTCATATTAAGTTCACTGTAGTGTTAATGTAAGCTGACTTGTGACACAAATAGATAAACTTTAACAAAACTATTTTAACTCCAATAAATATGTCTCAAATTCATTATTTAAATACATCAGTAGCTTTGGAGAGATGTTCAGGTAATGTATCTGAAAAAGATTTGAAATCCCATTCAAATGAATGAATGTAATGCAGCAGACTCATTCCCGTTGCTTTGATCCTCTTTAAACTATCAGCTGCAATAGAATTTAAACTAGCCTACTGCTAACTTCGATGCTGTTGTATCTAACAAAAATTAAATCCATCTGCGTGTGAAGCTTACTCCAGAAACATGTTAGTAATTATTTTCTAGTTTTTATGTGATATATTACCTAAGATAAAATTAATTTCAGAATATCTGGTCTAGCTCTCATTGTAATGTTGCCTATTCCATTCATTTTGATTGATGTACAGCCCTAAATTAGCCAAATTCTAAATTGAAAAGGGTGGTCAAAGTAAGAGTAGGGTACATTTGGGACCATAAGGGGGATTTATGTATGAAAGTTTATTTATTACTGTCACAAGTGGGCTTGTATTAACACTTCAATGAAGTTACTGTGGAAATCTTCTAGTCACCATACTCCAGTGACTGTTTGGGTACACTGAGGGAGAATTTAGCATGGCTAATGCTGTTAACCAGCATGTGCTTTGGACTGTGGAAGGAAACCCATATAGAGACAGGGAGAACGTGCAGACACCACACCACCAGTGATCCAAGCCGGGAATCGAACCTGGGTCCCTGGCACGATGAGGGCAGCAGTACTAATCATTGCATGGCTGAAGCTTAAATGAATACTCTGCATCTGTCTTTATTAAGGAGGAAGATGCAACACAGGCCTGGGTAACAGAAGAAGAAACTTTGTCACTAGCATTTTTAAAATTAATAAGAAGGAAACAGTGACAACACACCAGGACCAGATGAGATTCATTCACAAATATTGAACAAAATGAGAGTGCAAATTGCAAGGACACCAGCCATAATATTTCAGTTTTCCATGGACTCAGGAGGTGCCTCTCAGGAAGACTGGAGAATAGCAAGCATTACGCTCTTGTTCAAAAAATGTTGTAGGGATAAGTCCAGCAATTAGAGACCAGCCAGTTTAATTTAGTGGTGGAGAAGTTCTGGAAATAATTATTTGGGATAGAATTAATTATCACATGAAATGATATGGGTTGATTGGGAAGAGCCTGCATAGATTTCTTATGAGAAAATCACTTTAAATCCACTAGCTGGAGTTTTTGAAGAGGCAGCAGAGAGGGTTGATGAGGGTAATGCTGTTGATGTGATGGGCATAGTTATAGTGCCTGGAATAAAATGGGCAGTTAGAACATGGACTCAGAAATGATTGAGTAATAAGAAACTGTGAGTAATGATTAATGGATGGTTTTATGATGGAGTTCCACTGGGGTCCGTATTGGGAGCTTTTGCTTTTCCTAACACACTTAATCCGTAGAATCCGTGCAGCGCAGAAGCGGGCTGTTCGGCCCATCGAGTCTGCACTGACTATCTGACAGAGCATCTCACGCAGACCCACCCCCCATTCTTTCCCATTACTTCATGTATTTGCACCACTAATCCTGCTAATCTACCCTTTTTTTTTAAGTTAAAGTTTATTTATTAGTAGCCTAAGTAGGCTTACATTAACACTGCAATGAAGATACTATGAAATCCTCTCGCCTCACTCCTGGCCAATCCACCTAACCTGTGCATCTTTGGACTATGGGTGGAGCCAAAGACAATCCAGATACAGGGAGAATGTCTATATGGAACTTAGACAGTCATGCTGGAATTGAACCTGGGTTCCTGGAGCTGAGAGACAGCAGTGCTTACGACATGCTGACCTATTATTGACCAAGATCTTGGTCTGCAGAGGACAATTTCAAAGCTTGTGTTGATACAAAACTTGGATGCATTGTAAACTGTGAGGACAGTGTTGAGCTTTGATAGCACGTTGGCAAGTTGGAGGAATAGGTACAAAGGTGGCAGATGACGTACAATGCAGAGGTGATTTATTTTGGTAGGAAGAACATCGGCAGACAATGTAAAATAAGGGGTTCAACTTCAAAGGGTGAGCAGAAGCAAAGGGACTTGGATTTATAGTGTGTGGTTCATTGAAGGTGGCAGGACAGATGGAGAGAACAGTCAATAAAGCAAATAGTATTCTTTACTAATAGTGATACAGATCTGAGTGCAAGGAGATTATGCTGAACCTGTATAACTTACTAGTTAGACCTCAGTTGGAGTACTGTTACAATTCTGGGTGCCACAGTTTAGGAGGAACATGAACACATTGGATGTTGGAACGTAGCTGGTGACAACTTTTGTATTGGGTGTAATATGATCAATGGAGCAAGATGTGAGGGTCAGTCAGCTGACCCAATAAACCATGGAACCAGTTACAGAGTTACCAGGTAATAGTCAGCTGACCAGCTGATTCACTAAATGAGGAACTATGTAGGATTGTGGGGAACTGGGAGTGGAGTGGCTCAGGGTGAGGCCCCAAGTTTGGAGTAATAATGTTTCTTTATTAAACCCTTTCTTTGATTTATAAATTGGAGTAAGTTTTGTTGTATTTTCATTAGCTGCATTTTGAAGAGTTCCTTCTGAAAAAACATTGGAGAGAGTGCAGGGTAGGATTGCAAGAATGGTTCCAGGGATGAGAAATTCCAATTGAGGATAGATTGGAGAAGTTGGGACTGTTCTACTTGGCGAGAGAAGGCTAAGAGGAGATTTGATAGAGAGGTTCAAATTCATGACGAGGACTGATAAGAGTAAATGAGGGGGAACTGTTACCGCTTGCAAAAGGATTGGAATGAGAGGGTGTAGATTTAAAGTGTGTGGCAAATGATCAGATGTGATGTGAGAAAAAGCTATTTCATGCAGCGAGTGGATCGGGTCTGGAAAGCGCTGTCTAGAAGTGTGGTGGAGGTAGCTTCAGTCGAGGTATTCAAGAGGGCAAGTAGAAACAATGTGCAGGAATAGGGGAGGAAAAGGCAGGAGAATGACACTAAATCATAAAGCTCGTTCTGAGCCATTGCAGACACGATGGGTGATTGACCTTCTGCACTGTATTAATTCAGTCTATTCCATACTCTGTAGGGTCACTCACCAGCTTGAGCACTGAGTCAGACATGCTGAATTATTTATTGCTATACTAACTATTGTTTCCGGTCTGATTTTAAAAAGAGAAGAATCTGATGATGTTGGATGTGCCAAAATATTAGAAATTCACAGTGGATGGATCAGAAAAAAAGACAAGTTATGATTCCAGGCACATGGTCACATGAGGGATGGGCAGAGTCAATTCTGACCCAGAATAAAACCTATTTCTAGTTGTTGATGATGAATGGGGAAATAGTGTTTCCTGCATTCTGTAGATTTTTTTTTAGCTCAGGCTGGTGTTTTTCCCTCCCTTTATCGGTGAAAAAACTTTTAAATTTCATGCAGAAAATGATCTAAATGGATAAATAGCAACTGAAACCTTGTAATCATGCGTGCTCCATTTAAGTGATAGTCAGAGACATGCCTGACCAGTTGATGTCATGAGAGCATGATCTTGCATCTTTTATCATAAGCAGTGCTTTGAAATGCACTTCATTTTGAATCTCTGCCACTTGGACGCAAACTCAGTAAAGTTTTACAACACCAATTTTAAATCCAACCAATTTATTTGATAGTAAATCCGCGAGCTTTCGACTTTACAGCCTTCGTCAGGCAAATGCAATGTTCTGATCTGCAGAGGCACTCATGTCCACACAGACAGTCAGAGATTGCTGATTAGAACGCGAATCCTTACAGCTAACCTGCTATTCAAGTGTTAAAGTGGCTAACAATGTGTGTGAAGGAAATCCTGAGCATTGGTTAGAGAATTGTGTATTTTCTCCAGACAGCACAGTAAGTGAGTTTTTTTGCTAACCCAGGCAAGTTACGGGGGTTACAGATAGTGTGTCATGAAGCCAAGATCCCTGTTAAGACCGTCCTCATGTGTGCGGAACTTGGCTATCAGTCTCTGCTCAGCAACTCTGCGCTGTGTGTCACGAAGGCCCCCTTGAAGAACATTTACCCGCAGGTCGGAGGCCGAATGCCCATGACTGCTGAAGTGTTCGCCCACAGGAAGGGAACTGTTTTGCATGGTGATTGTTGAGCGATGCTCATTCATCCGCTGTCGTAGTGTCTGCATGGTCTCCCCAATGTACCATGCTTCGGGACATCCTTTCTTGCAACGTATTAGGTAGACAACGTTGGCCGAGTTGCAAGTGTATGTACCGTGTACCCGGTGAATGGTATCCTCACGTTTGATGATGTTGTCCGTGTCTATGATCTGGCATGTCTTGCAGAGGTTGCTGTGGCAGGGTTGTGTGGTATTGTGGTCACTGTTCTCCTGAAGGTTGGGTAGTTTGCTGCGAACAACGATCTGTTTAAGATTGTGCAGTTGTCTGAAAGCAAGAAGTGGGGGGGTGGTGATGGCTCTAGCGAGATGTTCATCGTCATCAATTAATGTTGAAGACTCCGGAGAAGATGTCGTAGCTTCTCCGCTCCGGGGAAGTACTGGACAACAAAGAGTACTCTGTCCACCTTGTCCCGTGTTTGTCTTCTGAAGAGGTCAGTGCAGTTTATCGCTGTGGCACGTTGGAACTGTCGACTGATGAGTCGAGCGCCATATCCTGTTCTCACGAGGGCATCCTTCAGCGTCTGGAGGTGTCTGTCACGATCCTCCTCATCTGAGCAAATTCTGTGTATACGGAGTGCTTGTCCATAGGGAATGGCTTCTTTACTGTGTCTAGGGTGGAAGCTGGAGAAGCGGAGTATTGTGAGGTTGTCTGTCGGTTTTCGGTCCAGTGAGGTGCTGAGGTGACCGTCCTTGATGGAGATGCGTGTGTCCAGGAATGCAACTGATTCTGGAGAATAGTCCATGGTGAGTCTGATGGTGGGATGGAGCTTGTTGATATCATCACACAGTTGTTTCAATGATTGTTCACCATGAATCCAAAGGAAAAAGATGTCAATGTATCTAGTATATAACCTTGATTGAAGATCTCGTGTAGTGAAGAAGTCTTGTTCGAACCTGTGCATGAAGATGTTGGTATACTGAGGTGCAAATTTGGTCCCCATGGCTGTTCCGTGTGTCTGGATGAAAAGCTGATTGTTGAAGGTGAAGACACTGTGGTCCAAGATGAAGCGGATGAGTTGTAAAATTGCATCCGGAAACTGACAGTTGTTGGCATTGAGTACTGAGGCAGTTGCAGCAATACCATTGTCGTGGGGGATGTTGGTGTAGAGCGCCGAGACATCCATTGTGACAAGGAGTGTCCTGGTTCAACTGCTCCATGTGTGCTGAGTTTCTGTAGGAAGTCCGTAGTGTCAAGACAAAAGCTGGGTGTTCTTTGTACAATGGGTTTCAGGATGCCCTCGATATAGCCGGAGAGGTTCTCACACAGGGTCCCATTGCCCGATATGATGGGACGGCCGGGTATGTTTGCCTTGTGTATCTTTGGGAGGCAGTAGAGATCTCCAATGTGGGGAGTACGTGGAATGAGAGTCCGGAGGGTGGTCTGAAGGTCCGGATCAAAGGTTTTGATCAGAGTGTTGAGTTGACGAGTGTGTTCTTTGGTCGGATCCGCTGGTAACTGTCTGTAGTGTTTCACATTGTTTAATTGTCGGTACACTTCTTCACAGTAGTCCGTTCTGTTCAATATGACGGTGGCGCCTCCTTTGTCTGCTGGTTTGATGACAATGTTGCGGTTGGTCTTAAGAGCACGGATGGCCTTGCTTTGTGCTTGGGTGATGTTCGGGACTGTCTTGTAAGTGCGGTTGATGAATCTGGTGTTCAAGCACCTCCTGATGGCTTGGGATACATGTCCAGTCGGGGGCAGCGGCCTTCCGGGGGAGTCCAATTGGATTCATTCCTCTTCGGTTGCTGCACTGCGGATCCCTCTGTCGGCTGTTCTGGTTCATTAGCTGTCTCATTGAGTCCACTATTGGTCTCTTGGGGTTTGTGGAAGAACTCACGCAGCCTCATTCGCCTGATGAATTCCTCTGTGTCCGCTGCAAGACTGATGGAGTCCATTTTGGTGGTGGGACGGAAATTGAGCCCTCGGCTGAGAACTTTGATTTCCTCTGAAGTGTGTAGTCTTGACAGACATCAAGTTTCTACAGAAATGCAAGAAAGCAGACAGGATACCAAAGGGACTACAGATCAGAAACCCACTCAGGTCAACCTATAACACAGACTACGCTGAGAGGCTTTGCCGTTGCACCTCTCCCATATTCCTCAATCACCTCATACACCAGCTCTATAGCAAACGCCGCACCCTGGAAAGTAAAATGGAATACATATTCTCAACTTGCGCTCAGGACGCAGATCAGCTGCGAAACTTTGCCAAGCAGATGAGACAAAGAAACTACACCATTTACATGCACACCAAGAACAGGAAACTTGAAAAACTAGGCATCGCCACCAGCAACAACCAAGCCTCCCTTGGCACCACAGTAGAAAACAACACTACCGCAGGGAGGTCCATTGTTAACCTGTCAGACTACACACTTCAATCGGAGGAAATCGAAGTTCTCAGCCGAGGGCTCAATTTCCGTCCCACCACCAAAATGGACTCCATCAGTCTTGCAGCGGACACAGAGGAATTCATCAGGCGAATGAGGCTGCGTGAGTTCTTCCACAAACCCCAAGAGGCCAATAGCAGACTCAATGAGATAGTTAATGAACCAGACAGAAGGAGCTGCAGTGCAGCAACCGAAGAGGAATGAATCCAATTGGACTCCTCCGGAAGGCCGCTGCCCCCGACTGGACATATATGCCCAAGCCATCATCAACCGCACTTACGAGACAATCCCGAACATCACCCAAGCACAAAGCAGGGCTATCCGTGCTCTTAAGACCAACCGCAACATTGTCATCAAACCAGCAGACAAAGGAGGCGCCACCGTCATACTGAACAGAACGGACTACTGTGAAGAAGTGTACCGACAACTAAACAATGAGAAACACTACAGACAGTTACCAGCGGATCCGACCAAAGAACACACTCGTCAACTCAACACTCTGATCAAAACCTTTGATCCGGACCTTCAGAACACCCTCCGGACTCTCATTCCACGTACTCCCCACATTGGAGATCTCTACTGCCTCCCAAAGATACACAAGGCAAACATACCCGGCCGTCCCATCATATCGGGCAATGGGACCCTGCGTGAGAACCTCTTCGGCTATATCGAGGGCATCCTGAAACCCATTGAACAAAGAACCCCCAGCTTTTGTCTTGACACTATGGACTTCCTACAGAAACTCAGCACACATGGAACAGTTGAACCAGGGACACTCCTTGTCACAATGGATGTCTCGGCGCTCTACACCAACATCCCCCACGACGATGGTATTGCTGCAACTGCCTCAGTACTCAATGCCAACAACTGCCAGTTTCCGGATGCAATTTTACAACTCATCCACTTCATCTTGCACCACAATGTCTTCACCCTCAACAATCAGCTTTTCATCCAGACACATGGAACAGCCATGGGGACCAAATTTGCACCTCAGTATGCCAACATCTTCATGCACAGGTTCGAACAAGACTTCTTCACCACACGAGATCTTCAACCAAGGTTATATACTAGATACATTGACATCTTTTTCCTTTGGACTCATGGTGAACAATCATTGAAACAACTGTATGATGATATCAACAAGCTCCATCCCACCATCAGACTCACCATGGACTATTCTCCAGAATCAGTTGCATTCTTGGACACACGCATCTCCATCAAGGACGGTCACCTCAGCACCTCACTGTACCGCAAAACGACAGACAACCTCACAATGCTCCACTTCTCCAGCTTCCACCCTAGACACGTTAAAGAAGCCATTCCCTACGGACAAGCCCTCTGTATACACAGAATTTGCTCAGATGAGGAGGATCGTGACAGATACCTCCAGACGCTGAAGGATGCCCTCATGAGAACAGGATATGGTGCTCGACTCATCAATCGACAGTTCCAACGTGCCACAGCGATAAACCGCACTGACCTCCTCAGAAGACGAACACGGGACACGGTGGACAGAGTACCCTTTGTTGTCCAGTACTCCCCCGGAGCGGAGAAGCTACGACATCTTCTCCGGAGTCTTCAACATATCATTGATGACGATGAACATCTCGCTAGGGCCATCCCCACCCCCCCACTTCTTGCTTTCAGACAACCACACAACCTCAAACAGATCGTTGTTCGCAGCAAACTACCCAACCTTCAGGAGAACAGTGACCACAATACCACACAACCCTGCCACAGCAACCTCTGCAAGACATGCCAGATCATAGACATGGACAACATCATCAAACGTGAGGATACCATTCACCAGGTACACGGTACATACACTTGCAACTCGGCCAACGTTGTCTACCTAATAAGTTGCAAGAAAGGATGTCCCGAAGCATGGTATATTGGGGAGACCATGCAAACACTACGACAGCGGATGAATGAGCATCGCTCAACAATCACCAGGCAAAACAGTTCCCTTCCTGTGGGCGAACACTTCAGCAGTCATGGGCATTTGGCCTCCGACCTGCGGGTAAATGTTCTTCAAGGGGGCCTTCGTGACACACAGCGCAGAGTTGCTGAGCAGAGACTGATAGCCAAGTTCCGCACACATGAGGACGGTCTTAACAGGGATCTTGGCTTCATGACACACTATCTGTAACCCCCGTAACTTGCCTGGGTTAGCAAAAACCTCACTTACTGTGCTGTCTGGAGAAAATACACAATTCTCTAACCAATGCTCAGGATTTCCTTCACACACATTGTTAGCCACTTTAACACTTGAATAGCAGGTTAGATGTAAGGATTCGCGTTCTAATCAGCAATCTCTGACTGTCTGTGTGGACATGAGTGCCTCTGCAGATCAGAACACTGCATTTGCCTGACGAAGGCTGTAAAGTCGAAAGCTTGCGGATTTACTATCAAATAAATTGGTTGGATTTAAAATTGGTGTTGTAAAACTTTACTGAGTTTTCCCCAGTCCAACGCCGGCATCTCTACATCATGACACTTGGACGCAATCCAGTGATTTTTTTTTCTCTCTCGCATAAACTATTAACCAGTGATTCTCAAACAAAATGTTAAATTGCATGCAGTGTAGTCACTATTGTTTAATTAATGACTTCCACCCATATTTACTCCAGTAGTAAAAGGCATTGATGTGGTTTGCGTGAGAGTCAAGGGCGTTCACACCTTCTCATTTCTATATTAACTGAAAAGAATTCTTCACCTTTTTATTGCTTTGTTGGTTTAAAACATATTTTGCACTTGTCTTACTGGACGGGGGAATTTCTTACATTTGCTCATAAAAGATTCTAGGGTCTGTTTCTGTATCCCTGTTCCCCGCCCCCCGGTCAAGCACTAGTCAGACTGAGGATACTCAAAGTACACTCCACCTGAACCTGTTTATATTTCTGGGATTGTTTCACAACATAAATTACATGAATGGTGTTGAAATAGCTCAGGATAAAGTTGATATTTGGACGAGCACTTTAAATATCATAATATCCAAGGAAATGGGATTAACACGTCTTAGTGGTGAATATTGTGGACTTGATGGGCTGAAGGACCTTTTTCTGCACTGTCTGGCTCTGTGACTCTAAGTTAATAGAATCCAAGTTAATCAGGCCTGGATTTTGACCTACAAGTTGGGCATCCAACTCTGCTCATCAATGACTGACCGAACATCAGAATTTTGGTCTGTTGGGGCAGCTGACCCTGCAAGTAGTGAAGGAGGCTGTTGGGTGCTGAGGTGGGCTGGACAGAAGGTCTGACTCCAGGCTCCAGCCTTGCTTCCAAAATTTAAAAGAAGAATAAAACATGAAACAACCCTCCAGCTCTTTCCATCTCAACACCCCCCCCCCTCCAATTTCCCTTATGCCTAATCCACGCCAAGCTATGCCACTTTATGCCTGTAGCCACCCTATTGCCTCTCATCCTCCTCCAGTCTAACCTAATGTTCCTGTACTCATCTCCCATGGTCCCTCATTCCCTTTATGCCGGCTTTCTTCCTGTACTCATTCCCCTTACTCCTCCATATCCTCAGGCTAACTTATGCCCCTGTATCCTCATTCCATGGTATTTCATACCTCCCATCCCAACATGCTCCTCTACTCACCTTGTAAGACACTTCATGCACTCCACACCAACCTACGTCTCTGTATCTACTTCCATGGCTCTCTATAACCCTCTGCCAACTCATGCCAACCCATGTCCACAAATAGCCACTCTTTGCCCTTGCACCTATTATACTACCCCACCCAGTATTCATCATGGATAGATTGAGGCCCCATGATACACAGACAAACAGTAAGATACGTAAGTAAATAGAAATATAGGACAGTACAGGTCCTTCAGCCCTTGATGTTGTGCTGAGATATGTCCAAACCCAAGATCAAGCTATACCACTTCCTATCATTCTGTTGTGCTCCATGTACTTATCCAATAACTGCTTGAAAGTTCCTAAAGCTTCACTATTACAGCAGGCAGTGATTCCACAGCCCAGCCACTCTGAGAAAAGAGTCTACCTCAGACATCCCTCCATGAACCTTATAGTTCTGCCCCCTAGTAACAGCTACATCCACCTGAGAAAATAGTCTCTGCACATCCACTCTATTATCCCTGTCGTCATCATCTTATAAACATTTACTGTGTTGCCTCTCATCCTCCTCTGCTTTAAAAAGAAAAGCCACAGCTCCCTGACAAGATTTCCTCACAAGATTTACCCTCCAAACCAGGCAGCATGTTGGTAAATCTCCTCTGCACTGTCTTCAATGCTTCTATATCCTCCCTGTAGTGAGATGACCAGAACTGCACACAATATTCCAAATGTGGTCTCACCAAGATCTGGTATAGTTGCAGCCATACCCCATGGCTGTTAAACTCGAACTCAAATGCCCTGTTAATAAATGCTAACACACTGCAAGCCTTCTTCACAGCTCAATCCATTTGAGTGGCAACCTTCAGAGATCTGTGGATATGAACCCCAATACTCTCTGTTCCTCCACCTTCCTCAGAACTATGCTGTTCACCCTATAATCCGCATTCAAGTTTATCCTACCAAAATGACTCATCTTGCACTTATCTGGGTTGAACTCCATCTGCCACTTTCCTGCCCAGCTCTGCATCATATCAATGTCTCTTTGCAGCCTGCAAGAGCTGCCACCTCATCCACTACTCCACCAATCTTGGTATCATCAGCCAAGTTTACTAACTCACCCTTCAGCCCCCTTTTCCAAGTCATTGATAAAAATCACAAATAGCAGAGGACCCAGCACTGATCCCTGTGGTACATCACTGGTAATTGGCCTCCAGTCTGAAAATTTTCCCTCTACCACCACCACCCTCTGTCTTCTATGAGACAGCCAGTTACTTATCCAATTGACCAAATTTCCTTCTACCCCACAGCTCCTTATTTTTTTTATGAGCCTACTACTGGAAACCTTATCAAACACTTTACTAAAATCCACGTATACGACATTAACTGTGCTACCTTCATCTGCACACTTCGTTACTTCCTCAAAGAATTCAATCAAATTTGTTAAGTAGGACTTACCTCTCATGAAACCGTGCTAACTATCCTGGATTAAACTGCATCTTTCTAAATGGTCATAAATCCTATCTCTCAGGACACTTTCCATTAACTTACTGACCAAATTAAGACTAACTGGCCTACAATTATCAGGGTCATTCCTATTTCCTTTCTTGAAGAGAGGAATAACATTTGCCATTCTCCAGTGCTCTGGCACAATCCCCGTAGACAAAGATCAAAGTTAAAGACTCCACAATCTCATCCCTTGCCTCCCAAAGTATCCTAGGATGTATCCCATCTGGCCCAGAGGACTTATCAACCCTCAAGTTTTTCAAAATTGCTAATACAACTTCCCTCAGAACATCTACTTCCTCCATCCTATCAGCCTGTATCATGCACTCATCCTCAAAAACATGGTCTCTTCCTTAGTGAAGAAAAGTATTCATTCAATGCCCCACCTATTTCTTCTGACTCCATGTACAGATTCCCACTACTATCCTTGACTGGCCCTAATCTCACCCTGATCATTCTCTTATTTCTCACATAAGAGTAAAAAAGCCTTGGGGTTTTCCTTTATCCGACCAGCCAAGGACTTCTCATGCTCTCTCCTAAGCCCTTTTTTTAAACTCGTACCTAGTTTGTAACCTCAAGCAACCCAACCCTTCCTCACATACACTTCCTTTTCCCTCTTGACAAGACATTCAACCTCCTTTGAACCATGGTTCCCTCACTTGGCCATTTCTTCTGTGCCTGCCAGGGACGTATCTATCAAGGGCAGGCAGTATTTTTCCTTGAAAAAGCTCCACTTTTCATTTGTACCCATACCTGATAATTTCTGTTCCTATCTTTATGCTCCCTAATTCTTGTCTAGTCACATCATAATTACCCCTGCCCCAATTATAAACCTTGCCCTGCCACGTGACCCTATCCCTCTTCGTTGCAGTAGTGAAGGACACAGAATTGTGGTCACTATCTCCAAAGTGCTCTTCCACAAACAAATCTAACACTGGGCCCCGTTCATTATCCAGTACCAAGTCCAATGTGGCCCCATCTCTTGTTGGCTTATCCATGTATTGTGTCAGAAAACCCTCCTGCACACACTGTACAAAAAGTGTCTTATCTGAACTATTCAACCTATAAAGGTTCCAATGAATATTTGGAAAGTTAAAGTCACCCATGATAACTAACCCTATGACCTCCACACCTATCCATAATCTGTTTTGCCATTTTCTCCTCCACATCTCTATGACTATTTGGGGGCCTATAGAAAACTCCTAACATCATGATTGATCCTTTCCTGTTTCTAACTTCAGCCCATATTACCTCAGTAGGGAGATCGCTCTCGCAATGTCTTTTAGCAGCCGTTAAACTATCCTTGATTAACTGTTCACTCTTTTGGTTATACTGAACCTTGTGCACTGAGTATAGTTCTGGATATCAATGCACAGTGTTGAGCTCTTAAAGGAAGTGCAGAAATGAGTCTCAAAGCTAATCCCTAGTACCAAAGATCTGAGTAGCGAGAAAAGATTGGAGAAACATGGGCTTTTCAGGAGGTACCTCAGAGGTGATTTTATAGATTTCCATTAAATAATTAATGATTAATTTGATTAGTAAGGAGATCAAAAGTTGTAAGGAAAAGGCAGGAGAATGGGGTTGAGAAATTATCAGCCATGATTGAACGGCAGAGCAGACTTGATGGGCTGAATGGTCTAATTCTGCTCTTATATTTTATGGTATAATTAAAGGGGTGGAGAAGATAATTGTGTAATATTACCTTTTCCCATGCTGATTGTTTTATATTAAAGTATATAGATTAAACTTTAATTTAAAACAGTGAGAGCAAGAAAAGGATGTGTAAATGAATATTAACAGAAGTTACATTTGCAACTGATTTCCATAAATTTCTCCTGACAAAGATCAGCATATGGTTTAGACTTCAAAGAGGAGTGTTGGGGGTGAAAACTCTGCAAACTTACAGGAAACTGTTGTATGCTGAGATGGAGAGGATTTCAGAGTCTTTAAGTGCTTAAGATGGCTTCCTGTCTTACAATCTTGGGCACAACATTCTCCCAGAACATGTCCAAAAGTTGGAGAGGAATATTAATTTGGCTTCAGTATCTGTTGACTAGGCTCCAATAAAGAACATACTGTGATATTATGAAACTTGCCCCTGACCTATACTGTGTATGGGTCTGGGCATAGGGAGTAAAATCCACTATCAGTGAGTACATCTACAATTTGGCCCTCACCAAGCAGGTTTGAAGTTTATTTATTAGTATCACAAGTAGGCTTACATTGCAATGAAGCTACTGTGAAAATCTCCCTAATTGCCACACTCTGGCTTCTATTCAGATACACTGAGGGGAAAATTTTAGCATGGCCAATGCACCTAACTAGCACTTCTTTCAGACTGTTGGAAGAAACTGGAGGAAACTCCCACAGATATGGGTAGAGCATGCAGACTCTGCACAGAGTGTGACCCAAGCCAGGAATCAAACCTGGGTCTCTGGCGATGTGAAGCAGCAGTGCTAACCACTGTGCCATCCCTATTATTTGGATGGGTGCCCACTGTGATGAAAGTGTACAAGTGATATGTATATATTTTGTTTGCTTTTTTATGTTTCAGAAGAATGTTTTAAAATTCACCTTTTTCTATAGGTAATAGTATGTCTGGAAGAATACAGCTTGGATGCTGGGACAGCAGAATAATTCCTCATTTCATCCTTATTAGGGGATTAAATAGAATTAAAGGATTTCTGTTTTACCTGAGTTCTCTTGGGACTTCAGATTAGATTGACTGGGTCATGTAACATTGTGGTTTATTGCAGTCCTGGATTTTGTGCAGAGAGAGAAAAACAGGCTTTTGCAAATAATGGAGTTGGCTTATTTCACTGATTTTAGGAGAGTTTGCAGTCTTCTGAAAGCATTATATCTCTCTGAAAACTCCAAGGTTGCTTATATATGTTAGAACAAGTATATTTATGATTATTAACCAGATTTTCAATGAGTTTTAAGTCTTTAAGAAGACTGTTGCTTACTTGGAACTGAAATTGTGCTAAATTAAAATTTAGAGTTGTTTCTTTTCATGTCTAAAGATTGTTCAATTGTTAACAGTTAAACTGCTTCATTTTGTTAGAGTTATGCTTTAACTATGTTGTGAATAAGGCTTGTTTTGCTAAAGAAAAAAATCCTAATTTGTGTGTGGGATAATTTCTGGAGTGAAATGTTCTATCCTCACATTTATGCCAAAATAAAAAGAAAAGCTTCATAATATGGAGATCTGATCCGGAATCCGAACACCACTGTACTGAATCCAATAAAAATAACTTTCAGATAGGTTGGTCTGTGTTGGGGGTTACAGAGGTTAAAGGCAGCTAAGATTGTAAATAGCCATTTGGAAGAGGATTGAGAATTTGCTTTGAATCAGGGTGTATGTGAGTGTAGTTGGACAAAAAACATTCGGCACATGGAACACTTTACTAAAGGAAACTCGGATGTAAGAGGCATCCTTTTGTTAGTTTGTGCAACAAAAGTATGTGGGGTTCTTTTCATGGGATATGATAAATAGTGGAGGGCTACTTGAAAACTCACTATTTATATTTCTGAGCTAAAGGTTGAAAAGGAAGCTTGTCTATAAATGAGAAAAAAATTGCTTTATCTAGCTCTTATTAATTTTTTAAGAATTGTTTAAATAGTCCTAATAACACTCTTGCAGGGTATTAACTTAAAGGTACTTGGTTTGATAGAATCCCTACAAGTGCAGAAGGAGGCCATTTGGCCTATCGTGCTTGCACCTAGAGCAATCCCATCCAGGCCCTATCCCCATAACTCTATGTACTTGTCTTGCTCATCTCCCAACACTAAAGGCAATTTAGCATGGCCAATAGACCTGACCTGCATATTTTTTGACTGTGGGAAGAAACTAGACCACCTGGAAGAAGCCCATGTAGACACAGGGAGAACATGCAAACTCCATACAGACACTTGCCCAAGGCCAGAATTGAACCCTGGTCCGTGGCACTGCGAGGTAACAGTGCTAACCACAGTGCCACCGTGCTATCGCTTGGATAATGCATGAATATTAATAAAAAATAAGTCTGAAAATTCAGCTCACTCATACTGCAGATCTTGAAGATTCATGCTCCTTTCATAAAAGTCCCTTCACAATCAAATCATCTTCTGCTTAGGTAAAACTATTTTTAAAAGTGGATGGTAATAGATTTGGTTAAATTGTAAATGTTTCAATCTTCAAGTGCTGATATTAACGTTTTGAGATTCTTGTCCTCTGCACTCTAGTGGCTGGTTTCATTGTGGTATTGATGGACATGCATAAGGAAAGATAAAAGAATGTTCTTGGGCGATAGTTCAATGTAGCAAATGTAGCGCAGGGAGAGCATTGCTGTTGCATTTTACTTTTGCCCTACCTTCAAAGCCACTATATATAGTGATGGCACCAGAATCTGGTAGCTCCATTATGAAGGGATGTGCCTTTCAGATCGAACTATATTTCTAATATGATCTGAAGGTTAGGGTGCACTGTTTATTCGTGACAATATGTTACTTTTTTCGAGAATATTAAGGGTTGTTTGATACACACATCATGCTGACAATCACATTTGTTACCCATGGTGTTTCTATAACAAATCATTTGATTTATTATTGTTAAATGTATTAGCACACAGTGAAAAGTATTGTTTCTTGCACGTGATACAGACAAAGCATACTGTTCATAGAGAAGGAAAGGAAAAAGTGCAGAATGTAGTGTTACAGTCATAGTTAGGGTGTAGAGAAAAATCAACTTAATGCAAGGTAGGTCCATTCAAACCAAGAAGCTCTTCTATTTGGAGCTGGTTCTTTCCTGAACGCTAAACTCAAAACAAAACTGTCTGGAGGTTTTGTACCCAGAGAATTCTTCTCTAATGTTTTTCTGCTTCCTCTTTGGTCTTTCCCCAAGCAGAACTGTCCTCTGAGCTGAGATTCTGCTCCATGACCCCACTATAATCAAAGCTGACTTTTTGCTTGTTATTTACTGCATCTGTGAAGGTGAGGCCTAAAATCCACAGAGGACTCCCCTCAGTTAGCCTTATCTTACTGCCACACCTTGGATTTACCTCGGTGAATTACATAGAAAGGTAGAAAATAGGAGCAGGAGTAGGCCTCCCTTTTTTGAGTAGCAGGTTTACATTCGCTACGCTCCTATTTGTAGGAACCAGTCCTGAATGCAAAGAATTTTGGAAAATGACCACCAATGAATCTGCTATTTTCAAAGCCACATCCTTAAGTACTCTGGGAGTACAAGTCTTGGAGATTCATCTGCCTTCAATCCCATCAATTTCCCCCAAACCATTTCTCTGCTAGCACTTCAAAGTGATTGCTGCAGTGGACCCTGTAAATGTATTCCCTGCAGCCTCTGTGCACCGATGGTGGGAGTGAAGGCTTAATTGCCACATGACTCTAGTGGCCTGATAAAATACTTACTTTATGATGATAAATTCTCGCCCAAATGATATCATCCCTGCAGCAAGCTTTATATGGCCAATTATTCAAATTAAAGTAAAGAAATCAGTATGGTGAAACTAACATCTTACTGTTGCCTCCAGAATTTAGAGACAGCGAGTCCAAGTCCAGCATGTAAATGGGATGCAAACTCTGATCATTTGTTTAGTTTATTTGTACTGGAATATAGATCCAGCCCAACAAAAAGACTATTTAATACTGATAATGTAACGTTCTGTTACGATCCTGGAGCTTTACTTGCACAATAGTCACTATGCTCCAAAAGTAACACATGATCTACGTTGTTTTGCAATATTTGTCAGAAGGGGTGTTATTCAGATGTATATACTACTGGCAATCCGGTAATGTAAAGCAGATGTGCTTCCAATGGTGCTCCCATGGATTGCAAAAGAGAACAGAGATTTGGAAAAATGTAATCAATGATAATAAATGTAATTTGAAAACAATGTATTTGGGTGTCTGATGGAGACAGCAGTGAGACCAGCAGATCACCAAAGATCCTTAAAACAGCACCTTCCAAACTCCCATAACCACTTCCATCTGGAAGGACAAGGGCAGCAGATACATGGGAACGCCACCCATACAAGTCCCCACCACCACCCCCAAGTCACTCAGCATCTTCGCCTGGAAATATAACCCTTTCCTTCATAGTTGTTGGGTCAAAATCCTGGAATTCCCTCCCTAACGGCATTGTGGGTCAACCCACAGCATGTGGACTGCAGCGATTTCAAGAAGGCAGCTCACCACCACCTTCTCAAGAGCAACTAGGGATGGGCAATAAACGCTGGCCAGCCAGCAACATCCCACAAACGAATATGAAAAGGAAAGAGTGCCACTTGAAGATTGCAAGTCCCTGTTCAGTTCTCCCAGATCTTCAACTATAATGTAACACAATGTTAAGTATAGTTGGATCAAGTGTCAGAGATGGAAAATAAAATTTGAGCATTATTGTTGAAGTCCTATGTTAAGTTCATTTACAGTTTAGCCTCCAGAACAATTTACTCAAATAGGACTTTCATGGGCTGGGTAGTCAATTTGGTCATTGAAAATCTCAAGGCCCATTGTGCTGAATACTTACAGAAATAGATCTCTTGAAACATTGGCTTGTTGGAAACTAATTTGGAGCTAGTGAATCATTTGAAGCCTCTGGGCTGGAACTGACGAGCCATGCTTCGGGATTCTCTGAGTGAGTGAATTCTGATGTGGAGATGCCAGCACTAAGATATCTCACAACATCAGGTTAAAGTCCAACAGGGTTATTTGATAGCACAAGCCGTAAGCTTTCAGAGCACTACCCCTTCATCAGGTGAATGAGAGTTGTGTTCACAAACAGAGCACGTAAAAACACAAGCTCAATTTGCAAGATAATGGTTGGAATACGAGTCTTTACAGATAATCAAGTGTTAAAGGTGTGGATACTGTGAATGGAGAGAGGGTTAATCACAGGTTAAAGAGACTCATCGATCAACAATTCTGACACACCATAGCGAAAAACCACACCAACCTCCTCAGAAGACAAACAAGTGACATAATGGACACAATACCCTTCGTCGTTCTGTGCTTCCCTGGACTGTAGAAGCTACGACATCATCTTCAGAGACTTCAACATGTCATTTTTGAAGACAAACATCTCACCAAGGACATCCTCACGCTCCCACTTCTTGCCTTCAAACCGCATAATCTCAAACAGACCATTGTCCGCAGCAAACTGCCCAGCCTTAAGTGACCACGACCACCGCACGCCCCTGTTGCAGTAATGTCAACAAGGAGGGCTGGATCATTGACACAGATGCCATCATTTAATGTGAGAATACCATCCACTAGATACACGGTACACACTCTTGCAACTTGGCCAATGTTGTCTACTTGATACACTGCAAGAAAAGATGTCCCAAGGCATGGTACATTGGCAAGACCATGCAGACACTACGACAGCAGATGAATGAACACCACTTGACAGTCACCAGGTGGGAGTACTCTCCTACTGTTGGGGAACACTTCAACAGTCACGGGCTTTCAGCCTCTGATCTTCTGGTAAGCGTTCTCCAAGGCGGCCTTGATGACACATGTCAACGCAGAATCACTGAGCAGAAACTGATAGCGCACATGACGACAACCGCGATCTTGGGTTCATGTCACACTATCTGTAACCTCCACAACTTGCCTGGGCTTGCAAAATCTCACTAACTCTCCTGGCTGGAGACAATACACATCTCTTTAACCTGCACTTAACCCTCTCTCCACTCACCATTGTCTGTACCTTTTTGAGACTTGATTACCTGTAAAGACTTGCATTCCAACCATTATCTTGTAAATTGTGTCTCTATGTGCTCTGTTTGTAAACACAACTCCCACTCACCTGATGAATGGGCAGTGCTCTGAAAACTTGTGCTACCAAATAAACCTGTTGGACTTTAACCTGTTGTTGTGAAACATACAGCGTGAATTCTAACAGTGAATGATACTAATGCATCCAAAAAAATTCCAGCTGTCTGGGTAAGAAGTAAAGCGCGTGAAAATTGCAATATTCAGTGCAAACAATATTGTCCCATGTGAGTACCATGTAGTTTCTAGCCTTGTGCTCTGGAATAGGATTAATAGTTAAATGGTAACTTAATAGCCAATTGCAGAGCCAGTGAATATTATTAATTTAATGCCTGTACTGTATTCAATTAGACAAAAGTTAAACTTAAAATCAATCCATGCTTGTACGATAATGGTGGGACCATGTAAAGACATATCTTCAGCTGGTTGACCCTGCAGCCCTCAGAAGTCATCTTAATCCATCAGGAAATATTCAGGATTGTGTGGAATACTGACTTATTATTCATAGAAGGCAATGGATGATAATATTGGGTTGGACATAAAATCAATATTCCAACCAGTTCCATAGGTTTCTCAATGGATGAGTTAGCATAACATTATCCCCTTAGTGTCTGTGCTAGTCATAGTTTAGATTCACGTATTACTTCAGTGTTCATATGGGTGGGCAACAGCAGGGATATTTATTATTGAAACTTTTAGTCATGGTTTGCCAGAACATGTTGAAACCTCCTTCAAGTGTTTGGTAGGCAACTGGCAAGAATAGAGGCATCATAAACATCCCAACTCATAACTCATTGAAACTATAAGCATCACAAACAAAAACATGTAAAATGAAAGATAAGAAAAGTTGGTTAGTCCATGGAGTCTTCCTCAAACATTTATGACACAACTAAACATCATGACCCTGCATGTCCCTGCCCTTTATAATGACCTTGGAGAAGAAAAATGACTCTTTCTGGGCAAAAATAAATTAGGAAATAGTTTGACTAAGCCAACAAGTTCAGGAGATGGCAGTGACCACAAAATACAAAGCCAACATTCAGCCTCTAATTTTTATACAGAGGTATTAGCCACAGTAAAGAAGTTATTCAGTACTTTTTGAATGTTGCAAAGAATCTGCAGTCCTTGCATAAGCTGCTAATTTATTCTAAGATTGACAGTTTTTTTATTGGCATCTTTCAGTACATTAATTCTAATCAAAAAGACCAATTCAAATCAAATCATGGTCCCCGCATGGAGGACAAACAAGATCCAAGGCAATGTATCCAATCTTGGGCTTGATCAAACAAGATCCAAGCTGACAGGATGAGGCATTGTATCCCATCCTGGGCTTGATCTAACACTTCATCTTAGCTAAAAGGTCAAGATGGCTTTGAACACATTGCATCTGGTAAAGCCTTGATTTAACCTTATTGGCTGCACTGATTCCAGCCATCTATGCTCATTGTGAGTACACATCATCTCGCATCCTTTCTAAGGCTGCCTCCATTTGAATATTCTCTCCAAAAACAATGAGGTCTTTCACAACTATAAAAACTGATAAATTGTCCTGAAATCTTTTCTAGAGAATGTAGTTTGCTGCACATATCATGGGAACAAGTTTTTTTTCAGTAACGATCATTCTGGATCAACTTCTCAGACATTTCTTGGAGCTTCTACTTTATTCATCACTCGAGGGCCCAAAACAGAAGGTGTCCAAAAGGATCTTGTCTAATCGTTCTTTTTGTTTTATGGCATATGTGCTATGCCATCTAGCGCTTTTTGCATTTGCAAGAATCTGGTGGCAATGATTGTGCAACTACAGGAATTCATGTACGATAAAGCCTTGGGCTAGAAAGTTGTAAATTCAAATTCCTTTCCAGAGAGCGAAGACATGATTTAGTTTAATACTTCTGTGCAATACTAAAGAAGTGCTGCATTGCTTGTAGATATGCCTTCTTTCATAAAAGGTGTCATAAGAGCTTCTCTGTTCTTTTTAAAATGGTGATAAAAATCCAAAGTATTATTCTAAACAGTGTCCTGGTCAATAATTAGCCCTAAAGCCATGGGGAAGGGGGGCACTCACGGCCCATAAAGGTCCATTGATCTTGGGCGAGTGCAGTCAGAGAATCCTATCCATGTTCTTTAAACAACTGATCTGATTGTTAATCCATTGCTATTTGAGAAATCTTGCTGTGTACATTGGGGCTGCCATGTTCCCCACTTTACAACAGTGCCACAGTTCACATCATTGATTGTAAAGCACTTTTGAGCACCCTGAACCTACAAGAGGCTCCATAAAAATGCAAATTCTTAATACAGAGACTTTAATTCTGTTGCAAGTTTGGTTTGCACATGTTTGGCATTAGACTTAACCATGTGCATCACACTATATTTATCTACATTAAATGATAGCTGCCAGATGTGAGCTCATTTCCACATCGTATTAGGTCGGTTTGTAGTCGTGTTCTCTCACTGAGCGCTCTGATACAGGCAAAACTCTGTTTCATCAGCATTCGTCTTTGACAAGGACATTACAAAGAGCATCAGTCGCAACATGGATCCCTGCTGGACTGAACTCAACCTTCTGTCTCCATGAATTCAACTGGTCATACCACCATGCTTCCCCATTACACACAAGGAGTGAACGTCAAGATACAGTAATGTAGAGAAGGAAGCTGAACGGTCTGAAAACAATGTGCAGAAAATAGTGGAGACAAACAACTTGCTGTAATTGAATGTGACAGCAAGATTATGGCCCAAATCTTCCAAGGGGTGGCAACCACAGATGGGTTAACGCTCCCACTTCTACGTTTCTTTGCCACATGGGAGTTCTGCATTTCTAGCTAGGTCTTCAATCCCAACTGCTTCAGAAATGAGGAGCTTACCTTCAATCCAACTGCTTCCTTGCAGCACTGGATATTTGGGGAAAGACCTAGTGAATGTGTGTGAATGTTGGTGAATGTTTGGGTGAGAAGGTAGGTTAGATAAGTGGATTGGTGGGGTTGTCATGTTAAGGAGTGTTAGTCCAGTTGGGTTGGGGAGGCAGGAAGAAGTTGGGTGCTGGGGGTTAGTCAAATAGATTTAGGGAGGAATTGGAGTGGATTGGTTGCATAGCTATTCAGAAGTTAGGCTAGGACTTTTCTATATAGCATTTGTTGGCTGACTATCCAAGTAAGGAAGTTGGAACTAATTAAATTCTCTGACTCTAACTCAGAGTTGGAGATTTTTTCAGAGGGACCAGAAGAGCGGTGAAATTGCTCATCAAAGTCAAGTGCACTGGGACTTCTGAGGAGCCCTGTAATGTTTAAAGTTTATTAGTGTCACAAGTAGGCTTGCATTAATGCTGCAATCAAGTTACTGTGGAAAATCACCTAATTGCCATACTCCAATGTCTGTTTGGGTGCACTGAGGGAGAATTTGGCGTTGGGCAGTGCACTTAATCAGCATGCTTTTGGGACTGTGGAAAGAAGCCAGAGCACCTGGAGGAAACCACAGAGACATGAGGAGGATATGCAGTCTCTATACAGATAGTGACCCAAGCTGAGAATCGACCTTTGGTTTGTGAGGCAGCAGTGTTAACCACTATACTACTATGCTGTATCCCAACAATGATGTGGAAATGCTGGTATTGGACTGGGGTAAACACAGTAAGAAGTCTGACAACACCATGTTTAAGTCCAACCGATTTATTTGATAGTAAACTCACAAGCTTTTGGGGTTTGCCCCTTCGTCAGGTGAATGGAGAGTTCGGGCCTCAGACAGAGCATATAACAGCACAGATAACTGATTGGAATGTGAGTCTTTACATTAGGTGTAAAGACTTGCATTCTAATCAGTAATCTGTAAACTGTCTGTGCTGTTATTTGCTCTGTCTGAGGCCCGAACTCTCCATTCACCTGACGAAGAGTCAAACTTCGAAAGCTTGCGAGTTTACTATCAAATAAATTGGTTGGACTTAAACATGGTGTTGTCAGACTTCTTACTGTGTATCCCAAAAATCCAGGCCCAGATCTTCCGGTCTCTATGTTCCTTTCTCAAACCCATGCTGATTCACTGCATTCAAATGGAACTGATAAAGATCACATTTACTGCCAACAATTACAGGGCAAATACTGATTACTCCAGCAAGCAGCTACATTCATTAAAGCCTGTCATCATTATGGAGCACCTTTAATGTGGTAACATGTCTCCAAGCACTTCACATGAAATTTCCAAACAGAATTTGACACCCAACTACATAAGGAAATATTAGGACAGATTACCTAAAACTTGGTCAAAGGGGTTAAGTCTTGAGGATTTCTTAATGGAGGAAAGCAATGCAGAGAGGTGGAGAGGTTCAGGGTTAGTAACTGAAGGCATGGCTGCTAGTATCAACTTCTCGTGTCAAGCTTGAAGTGTAGAATTTCAATCACACTTACTCTTGGGCAGTGTTCTGTTCATTACAGATCAGTTATAAATTGGTGACCCTTTTTTGTTTATTGGAATAAATGCCTAATTTATTTGGACTTTATGTTGTCTAGAATAGTGAATATATAGTAAGTAGATATCTCCAAGATCAAATACCTGAACAACTCTATCAAAATGTCACTCCCACCGCAGTAGCTCAGAATGCCCCAGGAACAGTTGCAATTGTGCAAGGTACCATTATAGTATTAAAGTACAGAGAAGAACTTTTTTTTTCTTATCTCAAACTAGATAGAATGCCGCTGTGTAATTAACACCATCCATCAGACCACACACTTCCTCTGAAAAGAGATCTCTGTCTTTTCCCATTGAAAAACACTCCAGAAAGTTTAGAACATTTTTGCCATAAGACAGAAAAATACTTTTCACGCAAATGATTCATTTTTCTCTGTGTGGAGCTATTGGAAACTGTGTAATGATGCCAGGAGACTTCATGTACTGCTAAACACACTCAAACACTGTGCAAACAAAATGTACGTAAGTAAACCAAATGTACAAATACACTTTAAAATCCAGATAAATTCACAGTTGGAGTGGATTTCCTCCAACTCGTATCACAGGACAAAGAATCTTAGAAATAAGTCACTAATAATTACGCTAAATATTACAGGAATGTGTTCATAGGAGCAATGACCCACACTAAAACAAAGGGCTTCAGATATATTCGCAGAAATCCCCCTCTGCTGATGTTTTTCAGTAGTCTTGTTGCATAAATAATATATCTCTCATCTTTCTTCACTCCTTTCCTGAAGAATTTGACTTGTAACTAGGATTATCTGTGCCAGCAACCCTTCAGTAAAATTATGTCAAATAATCAGGTCAGTGATGACGGACTCATAGATCCAGGGTAATGCTCTGGGGATTCAGGTTTGAGTCCCACCATGGTAGATGATGAGATTTGAAATTAATAAAACTGTGGAATTAAAAATCTAGTGATGACCATGAAACTGTTGTTGATTATTGTAAAACCTATCTGGTTCACTAATATCATTAGGGGAAGAAATCTGTCACCTTTACCTGGTCTGTGACTCTAGAGCCACAGCAACGTCGTTAACTGTTAAATGCTTTCAGGTTAGGCCCAGTGGTACCTACATTCCATGAACGAATAATAAAAAAAATTCCTTGCAAATAACCAATCTTATTCAAGGACAGGGCTTAACTGTGACATCCCGCACATGATCGAATAGTCAACCGTGGCTCCCAGCAGGAATCAGTCGGGCTAAATTTTCTCCCCTTTTATCTTAGTAACATTCAGAAGCATTGTAATATCTGATCACTACTGCAGTTGGTATCAGCTAACTTGGCATGAATCAAAGATTGAATTGGAGATATTCAAGGTATATTCAGCTAGGCTGCAGACCATAATGTGTGTATCGGAAATCGGAGAAAACCCATTTGGACGTGGAGAGAACATGCCGACCCAAGTTCATTGGATCTGGGCCCTGGCGCTTTAAGGCAACAGTGCTAACCATTCTGTTGCCCTTGTTATTAAACTTGCACCTCTGCAGGTCATCTCTCTCTCTCTCTCTCTCTTACTTTCCTGCTCTCTTTCTTTCTTTCTCTCTCTCTCTCTCTCTCTCTTACTTTCCTGCTCTCTTTCTTTCTTTCTCTCTCTCTCTCTCTCTCTCTCTCTCTTACTTTCCTGCTCTCTTTCTTTCTTTCTCTCTCTCTCTCTCTCTCTCTCGCTTTCTTTCTCTTGGCAGATTCAGCCTAAATCTGTTCCATTCTCAGAATTCCTGTTATTCTCTCTCATCACTGCACTGAGCTGGAGGCTGTTTATTTATGATGTCTCTGAGTACGTGGATTTGCATTCAGTTGTGGGTTTTGTTGGTGTAATTCACCTGATTCGTGCATAACTGACAGAAAAGAAGTCGAGAGGTTTAAAAGCAAAACCTATTCAGCCAACTTGTGTAGTTTTTTTTCTTGTAGTTTCAAAAGCATCACATTAAAATCAGTCCCTGCCCACAAAATTGGTATGCCTCCAGGATGAATTAATCACAGATGGGAGGGTGTATCCACTAATTGTGCTCATTTACAATCTTTTGAGGAGGCTCCAAAGATTAAGATAAATAATTTGGCTGCAAGAACACCAATAGACTTGTTCTGAATTTTTTTTAATTTGGGGAAATAGCTATTTTGCACCAATCTAAATACAAAATAGTTTTACATCTTTATAAAATCATTTTCAATAATTTGAAATCTAGTTGAGGGGGCTGACACTGAAAAAATGTGTTTTTTTGTAATTTAAATCCATTTTCAACCCCATTTATCAAACATTACCAAGTTGTCATTCTTAAACAATCACACTTTTTAAAGGAAAATTTGAAAAAAAAATTAAAATGCAGTCCAGTTGCATTGGATCATGCCAGATTTTGGTTTAAGGAATATTATAAGATCATAGGAAGTTTCCCATACAGAAAGAGACCACTTGGCCCATTATGTTGGTGCCAGCCCAAATACAAGCCACCCAATCTAATCGCATTTTGCAGCATTTGATTCGTAGTCCTGCAGGTTGCAGTGTTTGAGATGCATATCGAGGCACCTTTTTTGCAAATGAATTTGAGTGGAAACTTCAGCAGGGTAGGGGGGGAAATGCAGTTTTAAAATGGATGCATGTACTACATGCAATTAGTGCAGGAATCCCTGAATGTGTCCAAAGCAGAGACTGTTTATTCCCATCTTTGTCCACGTGACTTCTTCACCCCTCTATGGATTCATGGCCTTACTGTTGTCGATGCAGGCTGCTTTTGCCATGTTCCATTTTCTCTAAGCATTGTTGGGGAGAGTGTTTAATAAGATAAAATGAGGCCTTTTTTCTATGCATCACTTTTATTTCAATATGGATATGTTGTAGATTAAACAATTCCTTGTCATTACATTTCTTCTCTTAGAAAATATAATTGAGAAAATATTTTGGTGGAACAAAATCATGCAGACTGCTAATATGCCACTGTCCATAATCAGTTCCATCTCCATAGTCTGAGACTGGATTAAGTTCATTAATGTTCATTTATCCAGATATTAATTGTGATCAGTATTCCAGCAACACCATTATTGAAACTGCTGGTGAACATTACAGAAGGTCTGTTCTGGTATAGTTAGATCATTGGACTACTTTCTAAAGACAGGCAATGTTTGGCATCTGAATAGTCGTCTTAAGCAGTAACAAAGAGATAAAGAAAATGCAGTAGCTATGCTTTAATGTGCATTTTCAAGAAGAATTTAATAAGGTGCCACATAAGACATTTGGCAAGGATATTAGAATGTGGAATGAGAAGGAAAGCGGTACCAAAGATAGAATAGATGGGTGAAGAGCAGGAGAAAACCCGGGAGTAAAAAGAAACCTCTCAGATGAGGGAGCTCTAATTTTCACTGGTTTATGTTGCAGAGTGATGTCAATAGCACAGGTTGAACTCCTGTATTGGCTGAGGTTATTCATGAAGACCTGCCTCGGCCCTCACATGAGATGTGGAGATTCTCAGATTAAATCACCACCGGTCAGCTCCCCCTCTCTATCATAGTGCAGATGGTGGCCATTTGTCCCATCAAGCCTGCAGTGACAACAATCCCATCCAAATCCCTATCCTCGTAACCCCATGTATTCACCCGGTTCGTTCCCCCTGACATTAAGGGTTAATTTTTAGCATGGCCAATCAATCTAACCCATCTTTGGACTGTGGGAGGGAGCTGGAGCGCATGGAGGAAATCCACACAGACACGGGGAGAAAGTGTAAACTCCACAAAGATAGTGACACAAAGCTGGACTTGAACCTGGATCCCTGGCACTGTGCTGCAGGGCTAACCACTGTGCCACTGTGTCGATCAAAAGGGAGAGCAGCCAATGGTCATCTGGAACTATGGCAACTTTACCTTTTATAGTCAGATCACTCTTTTTGAAGATTGATATAATAAGTCCTTACAAATGGAAGGAACATTATTAAAATCTGCTGATTGCAAATTGAATGTTTTTGAAAATTGGGTCAATCCCTGATAAGAGCGAGTATTAACTCTGTTTATCATGGTTGAAAGAATACATTGTATAAAGCTGTACAGAAAATATTCAGTACAGAGTGTAACTTAACCAAGCAGTAAAATACGGAATCTGTTCCAGAGTTAAGTTGTGTGTGCAGCCACCAAAATTCCATACAGCCATGCAAAAAATAGTACAGTGGATCTTGTTTTTAAGAATATCATGCTTAGATTATTTTGTTGGGCAAAATTGTGTTTATATTAACTCCCCTCGATATGGAATGAATGAAATAAATGTGTCTATTACATTGAAGTATTGCCACATAACTTCTTTAGATTCATTCTGGTAACTTGGAATTTCTATGCATTTTGTTTAATTACAATAATGGTCAATTTCTTTTGCCAAATTAGCTAGTCAAAGCTGCCTAGTTGTAACATCTGTTGACTATGATAATCTTCTGAAAAATTAAGATTGCACTTTGAATATAGCTCTTGGGGCTAAAGGAATATTGGGGGGTTGGGAGGAGGGGAAGGTGGGAATCAGGATATTGAATGATCATAATGAATGATGGAGCAGGCTCGAAGGGCAGAATGGCCCACTCCTGCTTCTATACACTGTTTCTCTGAATTGACGTTTTTGCATTTTTACTTTAGTATACTTCGATAATAGTGTTTTTGAGTAATCACTCCTCAGATGGATGTATTTAAAAGATGACTTAATGTTGAACTGTATGAACCATTCCTGAGTGCTGGTGACTGTCCTATCTGTCTGCAGCTTCTTACGTACAGGGTGTGACCCCCAGTATACTTAACTCTGAAATGGGTGTTTTTACCAAGAATTCTATGCACAGAGGAATTGCTCTGTTGAAATTTATTTTTATAAATGTGTTACACACCACAGGAGCCTAGGATCTCATCAAGCCAGTTTGATCAATTAAGTAGTTATAAAGTAATTTTTACTGAATGATTAAGAGCAAATATTTTTTGTATTTGATAGCTAGCAAGTTACGAATTTGAAAATGTCTCCCCAGAAAAGTTGCTGTTTTTTTTTCTCTCTCCGCACCGACCTGCATTTTGGGTTACTCTGAATTTCCACGTACGAGGCTCCAGCATAACTCATTTTTTTCCAGTGTACCCTGATCCAGAATTTAAGATTCAATTTTACTCTAACTAAGTACAAGTGGACTTCTTCACTGTTTTCTCATCCCTGCATTTCTTTCATCTCATCATGTTTTATCTGGTGAACTGGAGTTGGATTACATCACCTATGATGTGTCAGTTCCAAGGGTGTCAAATATCTCTCTGATTTACACTAATGAATGGCAATAGCAAGGTAAAAATAAAATGATCAACTACATTGCAATGTACAGGTTTGGCAATGTGAAATTGCTATGCTAAAGCTGTACAATAGTCTACCACACCACACCACACCTTGAGTAGTGTTCTGTTTACTAGCTGTTTCTATATTGTTGTTTTGTGGGGTTGGGATTATGATACTGATCCCTGAAGGACAGATCTGGCCCAGTCAATGACAGTTCTAATCTAAACTAGTCAGTCTGGTTAAGGCTGGTTTCCTGGTGCAATCCTTAAAAAAGTATCATCTTGATGCTGGCTGTAGTGAAGCGAGCAGATTTATATTGGTTATACATAAGGTTTGCAGCATCCATGTGGTAGAAAATCTTTCAGTGACACCAATGTAAAATAGCTACTGAGCGCGCGTTGTCTGGAAATGGCATAGAGCAGAGAAACACATTGGAGCCCTGGTGAGCAATGGGGAAAGTATGGATAAACTTCGGACCTTTAAATTCAAAAGAAAGTGATGGAAGATTAATCCCAAGGTAGATAAGATTGTAAACAGTGCCAAAAAAAAAGGACAGATCAAACCTTAAAACGAATTAAACAGTGAAGGTAGGACCGAGATAAAATGATGAAAGGAAATTTGAAAACTTTATAAAACTGAGGTCTAAAATACTATCCACTGACACCCATTGTAATGTCTGGCCTAAATTCTCATCAAGGTTGGAGCAGGCAACTCATCCCTTCCCACAATGCCTTGGTTTCCTTTGGGGACCAATTTGAGAAAGTTCCAGGATTCTCTGGGAATTTGCCCCATGAGTTTTACCCTAAGCTCATTGGAACTCCTGCTAGCTGAGAGCTAACAGAGTTTGACTGCGGGCTGAGTAAGGCTCAAACTGTTGAAGAGAATGGTAACTGAACCCAGATTAATATGGAAATCTGTTGAGGAACAGAAGGAAAGGAGAGCAACTCTCCGACCTCACCGCACCATTAGCAGACCTTGCCAGTCTGAGAATCACGTGCAAGCTTAGAAGTCTGTTTCGCGTGCAGCATCAAACAGTTTGCGATTTTCCTGGCTTCTTCCTGATGGCGTAAACTGGGTAGTCTGATTAGCATATCTAAAATAGAACTTAAATAAGTATAACTCATTCAAATCCCAGTGCACGGAATTTGGACATGACACGATAACAGTGAGAATCACTACTGGTCTCCACCTGTGAGATACCTAGTGCAATGGTCACACCAGGGCGCTCAGAGGCCACTACAACCCCCTGGATGGTCAGGTGCATGGCAGGTGGGACCCTACTGGCACACTGGCAATGGCCACCAGATGGTTAAGTGGCCACTGGAGAGCATGGCAATGCCAGTCGGTCTGAGTGCGGGCCATGGCAGGGTGAGGAGGTTACGAGTGGTCATGTAGAGGTGGATTGTGAAGGCAGCCCTGATTTTAGGGGAGGGGGACATATCAAGGGACTTGATAGGGGGGCATGCCTGGGATAGGGCAGGAAGACCCCGATATCTCAATGTTATCAGGAGGGGGGAGTGGAGGATCATACTGTTGATGGAGAGGGTCCCATTGTCTGTGGGTGAAGGAGGGGATCTCCCAGTGCACTTATACCTGAGCAGTCAGAGGCTGAATACTCTTCAGTGTGAAACTTCTAACTCTCCAAAAAAAAGTGATGGAGTGTGATGTTAACCCTCATTTGCAGTCTGGTAATAAGAGATGACGCAAGTCCAGCTTCTTCATGAACACACTTTATTTTCTTTTACCACTCTACACATATATCCAACATCCAGTGCCACCTGTAACCCCTTTCTATATCCCGGTGAGTTATTAAACAATTGACATACAAATCACTTCTAAAGTGGAAGTACAGGTAACCCATTTGTAATATAGAACATAGAATATTTCAGCGCAATACAGGCCCTTCGGCTCTCGATGTTGTGCTGACCTGTGAAACCAATCTAAAGCCCATCTAACCTACACTATTCCAATATCACCCATATGCTTATCCAATGACCATTTAAATGTCTTTAATGTTGGCAAGTCCTCTAATGTTGTAGGCAGGGCATTTCACGCTCTTACCTCTGAGTAAAGAACCTATCTCTGACATCTGCCCCATATCTATCACCCTTCAATTTAAAGCTACGTCCACTCGTGCTAGCCATCTCCGTTCAAAGGAAAAGGCTCTCACTGTCTATCCTATCTAATCCTCTGATCATCTTAGATGTGTCAATTAAGTCACCTCTTAACTTTCTCTCTAACGAAAACACCCTCAAGTCGTTCAGCCTTTCCTCATAAGACTTTCCACCATTCCAGGCAACATCCTGGTAAATCTTTTCTGCACCCTTTCCAATGTTTCTACATTCTTCCTGTAATGCGGTGACCAGAACGGTACGCAGTACACCAAGTGTGGCTGCACCAGCGTTTTGTACAGCTATAGGAGGGTTGCAGTGCAGAGCGCGCCTCAGAGACTGAAGGCTGGTGCGGATGACTCCATTATTCTCACCATTATGACGTTCGGATTTTTCGGAAGAATTTCCACCCAATTTGCCTTATTTCCTCAGCTCTTCCCAAACCTCTGAGTCTCTCTATTCAAATGGCTCAGTGTCACTCCCAGATTCCGTCAACTTTCATGCTTTTAGATTTGTATGTTACCTATCCCGGCAGTCCTGTTTTAAAGTTGTTTTAATCTGAATTTATCAGCAAAATGTAACTGTGACAGGGAAGAAGAATAAGAGAAATGGTAATGGAAGGATTCTTGCAGGAGGTAATTTTAATCCTCAACTGTAAAGCATATTCTGCTGATGATCCTGTATAGGGTTGGACCATTGGACTCCAGATGGAAATGATCCAATTCTGATTTCAGACTGGGATCTACAATGGTGGCAATGGAAACTTGAGCTCTTGGAGCTATGATGTCTGCATTATTACTTCTAGAATCCAATAAGGAGATTGAAAAGGCAGGCTATATGGACTAATGGTTTATCCTCTTAATACTGCAATTATATAGGGCATTGGTGCTGCCAAACCTGGAATATTGTGCACAGTTTTTTTTTATGTTCTTACCTGAGCAGGATGCCCTTGCCAAAGAGGGAGTACAGCAAAGGTTTACCAGGCTGTTTCCTGGAATGGCAGGTCTGTCATAACTAAGTCAGTTAGGATTATATTCACTGGAGTTTAGAAGAATGAGAAGAGATCTCATAGAAATTTATACAATTCTAACAGGGTTAGACAGGGTGGATTCAGAAAGGGTGTTCCCAATGGTGCAGGAGACCAGAACTAGGGGTCATAGTTTGAGGATAAGAAGTAAATCTTTTAGAACTGAGATGACAAAAAATTTCTTCCACCTGAGAGTGGTGAATGTGTGGAATTCACTACCACAGAATGTAGTTGAGGCCAAAACATTGTCTGATTTCCAGAAGAAATTAGATATAGCTGTTGAGGCTAAAGAGATCAAGGGATATAGGGGGGAAAATAGGATCAGGATATTGAATTTGATGATCAGCCACGATTATAATGAATCAAGCAGCGAAGTATCTATATGTCCAATTGTTGGAAGTATTGCAGAGAAACGGTACAGATGATTGATCCAAATGTGGAAGAATTGAGCTTTTGAGAAAGGACAAAAAAACTGCAGAAGAGTGGATGAGTATGGAACAGAAAAGATTATCCAAGAGTAGTATAACATGTTAAACCATTACCACAGGACAAGAGGACACAGTATAAAGATGCAACAAAATGCAAGTTTATAATTGACATCAGGAAAAAATTATTTACACAAGGAGTGATTATTACTTGGAACAGTCTTCTGATTAAACTAGTAGATATAAAACATCTGGAATTATTCTGATGGTAGAACCACAGGTTTGCATGGAAGGGTGAATTAAATGAGGCGTATGCATATTTTAGCTAGACTTTTTTTTGTGAATTTTGTCCTCATTATACAAAATAGTGGAAATTACAAATTTTGTCTGAACAGATGGGCTGACTATCTGCTGAAAAACAAATTACAGTTGAGCTTTTTTCTCACTGAAGTCCAACCTTCCTGAGTTGCAATACAGTTTTGTCAAGAAGCATAGCAGTTTTTTGTTGTGGTTTGGCTTTCATAATTAAAGTGCTGACATGCAAGGCCACTATGCATCTTTGCTGGCCTCCTATGTCAACCTTTACTGGCTTCTGACTGACTCTCCACACCATTTTGACCCTCTGATAAACCCTGGGCAAACTCCAACAACTCCTGGGGTCAATTTCTTACCAATAGCTGCCTCCAACTGAGCACTAACTTTCTGACACTTCAGGAAGACTCCATGCTGTCAACAAGTCAATTTAATCTCATTACAGAATCTTAAGACTTCAATGTTGGAGTTTCTTGTATTATTTGCCCCTTATTGTCAAACATGGTATCTCTCCTAATCTCAGTCATGTCTATGGCAATTGAATTTTCTCTGCAACCATTTACATTAAGATTTTGACTGTTGTTTCAGATCTGAATCCATTATCCTCTTTGTCTTGGACCCTCAGATTCTGCTTCCCCCACTGGTCTGCCACTGCAAATCCAATCCCACCCTTTCACAACTCCTTTCACTGTCTTGCTTTTTTTTCCAGGTTTGACTTTACCTTGACTAAATCCAGAGGAGTAAGAGCTTGGCGCTCTCTTAGCATTCTGCAAGGAATGCTCGGCAGTAATTCATCACTGTTTCATTCAAGCAGCAACCTTAATTGTCCTAGCTTCCTCTAAATCTCATTGGGTTTTCCAACCAGTGTGCCTGCTAAGGGGACAAATTTGCCAATTCCTTTCTCCAGATTGTCCTATAATGACCTACCAGCGAATCAACAATCACCATCTCTGCATTTTCCTTCACGTTATTTGTTCACTCATGAACAAAGCCCTTGCCATTCATGGCCTTATAAAAGAAAAAAAAGTTACTATGGTTCTTTTCAGTAGCTTTCACCCAAGTCTGTGATAAACATTACACTGTAAAAGGGAATTCTCAAACCAATGTGAAGCAGAAGACTGGGGCTATAGACCTTGCCCTCAATTCTTTAAATTTGTTTTAATGTTTCAGCAAAGGGGGAGCATTAAGGAATTTGTTCTCAAAGTTCAGGCAGTTCAAATCTTAACCATTGCTAATGGCTAACTAGATAACATTTGAACAGAGATCTCCTGGGCAGCTTGCCTTTGACACCTGGCAGCAATTGAAAGCACATCTTGTCTAGTTCTCACATAGATGTCGATACTTTTAATTTGTACAAGCCGATCCTCTGGAACAAAGGTCTTGATGACCAACCAGTAGAAATCATACATCTGGATATCTGGACTGGCCACTGTTTGATGCAAAACCAATAGAGCAACCTTTCTAAGTTGCAGCTAGTCGAGACCAAATTACACTTGCCTCTTTTTTTGCAATCACATAAAGAGCGTAATATAGAAATCTACCCATGACTCACCGAAACTTTAAAAAACTAAATTATGGGATATGGTCATTGCTGGCAAGATCAGCCTTTATTGCCCATCCTTAATTGTCCTTGAACTGAGCGGTGTTCTATGTCTAATAATTTGATCTTTCACCCTAGATATGACTAGCACTATATTCTGTACCCTCTCCTTTCCTTCTCTATGAATGGTATGCTTTGTATAGCGCAGAAGAAACATACTTTTCATTGTATACCAATACATGTGATAATAATAAATCAAATCATTTCAGAAGGCAATTGAGAATCAACCACATTACATGTAGGCCAGGCCAGGTAACAATGGCAGATTTCCTTCCCTTAAGGACATTAGTGAACCAAATTAGTCATTACAATAACATCCAGTCGCAATTGCCCATGACTAAACACCTGAGCAACAAAGACAGCGTTCCAAAATTGAATAAGCCAAATTCTAAATTTTCTGGACGAATCAAATCATTTTTGAAAACATTGATTTTTCTCTCCTTGAAAATCTGTTAAATGTTAAAGTGGTCTTCAGAAAAATCAATAATGATGTTTTGATACAAAAAGCCGAGAGATTTTATTGGAAAAATCCTCTCAAACAACATTCTAGTATGCAGCAATGCCAGAAAAATAAATCTTGAAATAGGAATTCTAAATAAACCCATTGATCCTAAACAGTGACAGAATAGAGGCATGGACTTTTATCAGTTATAGTATACACAGCACTTACAAAAACTATGCCCTGTGTGATTAGGCACTCCCCTTTCTCTGGGTGCTGCCAAGTAAAATTTTATTTGTGGTTAGCATCCTCTGAGTAGGCTACATACAAATAAATGAAATGGGACACTGTCTTTTAATTTTTATTTTGTCGCAAATCAAACATGATGTTCAAGTCTATCACTTCAGTAGATGGGGCTCCAATCCATGAAATAGTCTAATGTTGGTAATAGCTTTTTAGCTTTGCTGAATGTTTTCAGAGTTTAATGCTGTCCTAACATAAAGGTTGGATGTTGATGGTTCAGTTTACCTGCTTTACGTTCTTCTTGGCAGAAGCCAAGCAAACCTGCTGACTTTCTAATCCAGTTTTGTGACATCTCCTACTAGCACCTAATGTAAAATGTCTAACTTTCCTTTGGGTCCAAGAGTGAAGAGTTACAGATCCAAAGTAATAGCCGGCTAAAGATATATAGATGGGAAAATTAAGGGCCTCCATAAACCGAGGAGGATAGAGCAGACAAACGCGCAGCTGAAGCGAGTAGGATGAGTAGATAAGATGGTTAAAAAGGCAATTGAGATATTTGCCTTTATTATCTGAGGCATAAAATATCAAAGCAGAGAGGTTATGACCGAGCTATATAAAATGCTCATTGGGCTGCAGTTGGAGTACAGTCCAGGTGGCCACTCTATAGGCAGGATGTAATCCCACCAGAAAGGGTGTAGAGGAGATTCACCAGGATGTTGCCTGGGCTGGAGTGTGAACGCTATGCAGGGAAGCTGCTTAGACTGGGCTTGTTTTCCTTGGAGCAGAGAAAGCCAAGGACAGAACCTGATTGAAGTGTACAAAATGATGAGGGATATAGACAGGATAGAATGGAAGAAACCCCTTAGTAGGGGGATCAATAACTGGGGTCTTGGCATAAAGGTAAGGACCAGGATATTTAGAGGGGATTTGAGGAAAAACATTTTCACTAGAGCGTGGTGGGAATTTGGAACTAACTGCCTGAAAGGGACCCTCGCAACATTTAAGAAACATTTGCACAGCACTTGAAATGCCATAACATCAAAGGATACCGATCAACTGCTGGAAAAGAGGATTAAAATAGATAGATGTTTGGTGTCTGGCACGGACACTATGGGCTGAGCGGCTTCTTACTGCACTGTAAAACTCTATGACTATGATAGCTGGCTATCATAGTATAGATGGGGGAAGAGGACAATCAATGAAACATTAATGACACACAAGGCAGGTGCAAAGGTCTTCTTCTGTCCACCTAATGGTGCACTAAGGCAAGCCTTCATCCATTTCTGTAGCTAGTGATTCCATCACCAGAGGCTTATAGCTTGAGGGTCACCCTAGAGATTCTATGGTTCTAACAATATATATTTAATAAATCTATATTTGTGCATTTTATAACAGAACTATGAATATTAAATACCTAATGCTGTTTTTGTAGTGAGATACCTTAATAAATTGAATCGCCTGAAAATTGGCACGTTAATGGCTCTTTGTATTTGCAGTATGATAACAATACACAGGCAGTATCTATTTGATTACCTTCAAAAAGAAAGTGCCAAAATCTGATTGAAACGTTTTGAACTGAGATGAGGAAAAATTCCTTCACTTGAAGGGCAGTGAACCTGTGGAATTCTTCTACCACAGAAGGTTGTGGAGGCCAAGTCACTTAGTGCATTCAAGAAAGAGATTAAGATAACTTTTAAATTTGAATGGCATCAAGGAATATGGAGATACAGCATTAAGATGGTGGATTAGCCATGATCGTATTGAATGGCTGAGCAGGCTTGAAGTACCGAAAGGCCTACTCCTCCTCCTCATTTCTATGTTTGTATTTTAAACCTGCTAACAATTCTTAAGATCCATGAAAACTGGAAATGTGATGTTTTTGGAATTGTAAAATTGCCACCTTTTATATTTGGGAGTGCAGGCAACAGTGAGAGAACAGCCCATCTGTCTTTGAATACTGTTCCATATGGTAAAAGTACAGTTAAAATATGCAATATAAACATGTTTTCTTCAAAGTTTTGGAACTGATTCTTTATTTTTAATGGGTGTGTCTTTAAAACATTACATTAACAAGGAAATATTTTCAAAGGCTTACTTTAAATAAACTTCCAGAAAATATTACAAGAAGGCATTTTGAAAGAACAGTCCTTGCACTCCCAGCATAATATTGGGACTTTCAGTGTCACAACTCGAGACTAAACTCATTAACTCTGCCTGTGCTTTGAAAGTAACATTTTCTAATAAACTGATTAGTTAGAAACATTTTTGGGTTAGTGAAGTTGCTGAAACGTGGTTGTATTTGGCATTTGGACTCTGTCACATAGATGCCTGTTTATAAAGAAGACCATTATTAATTCTGATTTATAAGGTCAGAAAATGTGTTTGGAGATAATTTAAGATGCTATTATTTGGGAGCTGTTATATAAATACAGCTTCACAATTTACTACATCCTTCATACATCCTTCAGAAGTCTTGAAAAGATACCTGAAGTTATGTTAAGTGGGTAGCTGCCAGTAATAGAAGTCATAGAAGATCATAGGATCCCAACAGTGCAGAAGTAAGCCATTCGACCTTTCGAATCTGCACCGACAATAATTCCACCAAGGCCCTATCCCCATAACCCCACATATTTACCCCGGTCATCCCTCTAACCCAAGCATCCCAGGACATTAAGGAGCAATGTAGCATGGCCAATCAACCTCAACCACACATTTTTGGACTGAGAGAGGAAACTGGAGCACCTGGGAGAAACTCTCATAGACATGGGGAGAACATGCAGACTCTGCACAGACAGTGACCCAAGCTGCTGAGTTTGAAGAAGAGGACAAGGTGAGTTTGGGGGAACAGTGAAGGGTTAGCAACTGCAATTTCTTGCTCTTCGACAATCTTCTCAGCGACTTTCTGATTTGAAATCCATCTTAATCAGCTGCTTTGGATATCTCTTACTAGGAAAAGTAGTAGCTGGAGTCAAAGACTGAATAATACATAGAAGCACTAAATATGGAAGGATTCTGGATGGAATTTGATGCCTTTCTGCCTGTGGGAAGGAGGCGTAAAATTGAGTGGAATGATGGGGCCTGCCTTGCCTATAGCTAACCCACTCCTAATATTTTATCAGTGGTGGTGGATCCCCACTACATGACTACAGACTCAGTGGTAGGTCGGGGGGGCAGGGGGGAAACTCCACTTCACTTCTCTATCCTGTGTCCTATAAGGGCCCTCAATAGAAAAGGACATCCCTGCCTGATCTATGCCCTAACCTCCTGATTGCTCCCTCCCCCTCCCCTTTGGGGTCTACCTGACTGCCCCTGGCGAAGCCACTCCACTTGCCCTTAAGTCACATCTCCTCCATAGCTCTTTGCCAGGGATTCACAGGACTCCCAGCAATGGTTACTGTTCCATCTGATTGGCTGTTGGCTCTTGAAGGTGGGGCATCCTGCCACAAGCTGGCAGAAGCCACAACCACTGGCAATTAACTGTCTGGA
This sequence comes from Sphyrna mokarran, assembly GCA_024679065.1. Lineage (NCBI taxonomy): Eukaryota > Metazoa > Chordata > Chondrichthyes > Carcharhiniformes > Carcharhinidae > Sphyrna > Sphyrna mokarran. The sequence goes on from JAGIQG010000003.1 coordinate 110,583,209, forward strand.
GACCGTAAAATCTGGTCTCGGCTTCTAGGGCTGGCAGAGACAGGTCACCTTGACTTTTCAGCTGATGGACATGGTCATCACCTCCACAAAAAATCCAGCCCATAGACTCTTCCATGCCCAGTGATTCACATGAATTCACCCCAACTGGGAGGCTAACTTGAAGCCAATATTGTCAATTCATGTGCTGTGACATAGCAGCAGATGTTGGCATTTCCTCATCCAGTTTCTTAGTGTTCCCTGGCACCGTGTGCTATCATTTCCTGAAGGAGAAGTGCACAGTGTTCATTGGCACCAATAATTTCCCAATCTTACTGCCGCAATCAGAGTTTATGGAATGGTTGATACTAATTGTAGGTACAAGGGTTAAAGAGTTAGGGTAAGAGGTTACAATGTGCTAGCTTGTTTTGCAGGATGCGAGATAACTGACATGAATGCTGCCAAGTGACTTTGCTACTGAGACAAGGGTTGCAATGCAATGTGATGTGCTGAAGTATAATGTTTAACTATTGTGCTAAGGAATACCTATTTGCTTTGTGATGATATAGCAATGTGCCCAGTTATTCATCAAGATATACTTGTACACTTTGCTGACCTAATGATGTAATTATATTTCTTCTGACAGTAGGTTCTGGAGGGTCCTTCATAGAGTCACTCCCTTCTATGTGAATCATGCTGCCTTTTGTGATGGTTTCTTCATTTCAACTATTATACCATTCCTTTCTACTCTTTGAACCAGTAATGTTTTCACCTCTGTCTCTGTTAGGTGATGAACTTTTTATTAACTTTTTTTAGCACCAGCCATTTTAGTCCATGTCCAGTGAACCTTCTCAGCCCATGTTTGTGTAAAGCTTTTTTAAGTGTGCTCATTGTGATCTTGCTCTGTTCTGTTTCTTGATTTTCTGCGTTCACTTGGTGAATCTGCCTCTGCTTACAGGAAGCCTGATCTTGTTTCAGGCTTATTTCAGTCAGCTGACCTGGGAGCTTCCACTTGAATCGACCTCCTGCGGGCATTATCCAATACTGGTGATCCGGGTGTCCTTGATCATTAATCACTGAAAGCTAACATTCAGGTACAGCAAGCAGTTAGGAAATTGTGTGTTAGCCTTTATTCCAAAAGGATTTTTGCACAAGGAGTAGAGAGGTTTCACTGCAATTACAGTCTTGGTGAGATCACATATATAGTATTGTGAAGACATAGCTGATGAAATTTCTCTTGTGCTGTTTTGAACATACAAATTAGGTGCAGAATAGACCATTTGGTCCCTACACCCTGCTCCACCATTCCATAAAACCATTGTTGATCTGATTTTAACCTCAATCTTACATTCCTGTCTTTAACCCCCGCAATCTTTTATCCTCTTGCTAATCAAGAATCTGTCCACCTCTGCCTTAAAAATATTCAAGTGCTCTGCTTCCTCTACCTTTTGAGGAACAGAGTTCCAAATACTCTCTTTATCTCTATCTTAAATGGTCAACACCTTTATTTTTAAACAGAGACTCCCTAATTTGAGATTCTCCCACAAGCAGAAACATCCTTTCCCCATCTACCCTGTCAAGATCTCTCAGAATCTTTTTTATATTTCATTAAGTTGCCTCTTACTCATTTAAATTCCAGTGGATACAAGTCTAGCCTGTCCAACTTTTCCCAATAAGGGAATATCCATTCTATGTAGAAAACCTTCTCTGAACATTTTACAGTTCCATCCTTCCTTAAATAAGACCAGTAACGTCCATAATACTCCAGATGTGTTCTCATGAGTGCTCTGTACAACTGCAGCATAACCTCCCTACTTTTTGTATACAACTCCACTTGCAATAAATCATTTCATTCTATGAACTTTCCGAATTACTCACTGTACTTGAACCCTAATGTTCTGTGATTCATACACGATGATACTAAGATCCTTTTGCATCTCAGAGCTCTGACTAACCAATTCCTTCAGGATGAAATTCCTTAGAATTTCAGGACCTAAGTGCTGCTGATAAAGAGTCCGAGTATCATTGCAGTGCAAGGCTACTCCAGGAGCTTTGTTGACTTGCAAAGGAATTTGTTGTTAAATATCTGCTGTCAAAGTTTGTAGAAAACTGAACTGGCACATCTAATCCAGTGCTGGATCTTCTTATCAATGGTGGTCTTTTGGAAGCGGTACCTGCCAAGATATGGAAAGTGCTGAGTGTACTCTGGAGTCTCTACTTTGACATGTACAGACAGGAGGATACTTATTAACCAGATGTGGGTTGATAAAAGTTTTGTTCTGGCAACATTTAAGGATAGGCTGAGTTTCTTTAATGCAGACTTGAAGAGATTCAGGATGGCATGCAAATCTGATGCAGAATGAGCATCAACAGTGCAAACTATAGGTCATGTGTGTATATGTTGATCAGTTTAGTTTTGGCATGGAGACATCTGAGATCAAAGTTTTCCATCTAGACTGTATTTAATGTTTGACCTGAATAGCCACTTTTCAGGTACAATTTAAACAGAATGGGAACTATCACACACACCAGGCCAGGTTTTGAAGTCAGATCTCCCACTCGAGAGTTGCAGTCATGTTATCGTGAAGCACTTGCAGGATTGTGCTGAAGTTTCATAGACATTCAAATATTTGAAGCACATTCTCGGAGCCTCATACATTACTGTATCAAATGCTTTGATTGGGTTGATGAATGCAATTGAAAAGTTCTGGTGCTTTTTCTTGAGATTTGTCTGACCACAATGACTATGTCAGAGGTTCTTCTTGAAGATGTAAATTTACACCGTGCCTCAGAGAGAGTTTTCTCAGTGACAGCAAATAGTTGATTCAGGAGAATGTGTGTCAAGATATTCCATGCTATGGGTAGGAGGGAGATTTTAGCTTCCTTTTTGAAGATTGTGCACTCCAGAATTCAGCATGTGCTGTAAGGCGCTATTTTTACTCCCAAATCTATAGGATGAATGCATGGAGTCGTGGTGTGGGCAAAAACACACCAGCCTGATGACGTCTGCTGGAAAACCATTGGGGCTGCAGATTTTGTTGACTTTCATGTATTGGATTGCTGTTGAAACTATCCTATTGATGGTGGGTCATACACACATTTTACTACAGAGAATAGTCTGGGCAGGATCCGCTGGCATGGTGGATCCCTTATTACACAAAATGTTCTCTCTGGCATTGATGGGTAACGTTGTCATCCTTAAGAATACAAACACCATTCTGTTAGCAAAGAGGTTACTGTCCGTTTGATATTGGTCTGTAGTTGGACCTGATGGCTGCAAACAGAAAAGCTTTTGCATGTCATGATAGTCAGCATATTGCTGAATATCTCAGATTTTTCTCTCCATCACCCCCCTTGATTTTTATCTTTTGGATTTGTCTTTAGGTGTCAACCTTAAGCGATTGAAATGCTGTCACCTTGACTTTGAGCTTGCTTTCTTTGCTGGGCAGTGTCTATTCTGCAAGCTCAGATTGGCATTGCTGAAAACCCAGTGAAGGCTTTCCCAAACTGGGGGAAAGAAATTGAGGGATCTCGCACCTCTCAACTAAATTCTTGCTGCTTCTCCACGGATGAATACTAAATGATTCAATGCCTTTCTTCTACCTACATGGTCTTAATAGCCTCTCTCGGCAAGCGTAAATATAAAGAACGTAATGCTGTGAGCAGCTCTGGCACAAATTGTACCAAATCAGTAAGCAGAGAAATCTAACACCATGTCTGTTCCCTTAATTGGCCCACTGGGCCAATTACTTTATGATCTTTGCTTAAGAGAATGAAGATATGCTTGTTTCTGCATCTTTTAGGAAATATAGGACTGTATCTTTTTTGAACAATGTCATTTCAATGTTTTGAAAAGGCTGCAAAGATTAGTGGGAGATGCATCTTTTCCTTGCTAAAGAAATCTCCACAAAGCAATGAATTGTCCATTAGCATTTGGACTATTCATTAATCTTCTTCCACTGGCACTTAGTAACTCCCATGATTAGGAGTTTTCATGTTCCTAATCAGATGGCAACAGAAGGCGAGGAAAATGGTTGCTTCCACTATGGCATTCTGCCATTTTCCTGATGTTGGGAGCAAATGGGCTTCCAACAATCCTGTTCCTTGTAGGAGTTTATTTACAATGAGGCTGACTCAGAAGCTCATCTCTGGAAAGTTTTGGGATTTTCAGGGATTTGGCCGGAGTTCAACAGTTCAGTTTTACACTGGCTGCATGGAGGTGGGGAGTGTTTTAAAGAGTCAGTAAAATGATTTTTCCTCCTTTTAGAGTTCATCTGATAATGGATACAGTAGCATGATTTACATCCATGTTCATTGAAGTAATCATGATGGCGAAAAAGTTAACTATCCATTAAACAATGAATTTTCCATTTTAAAGTAAGCCCCCAATTTATTTGCCTTGATTTAGCTTTGTTCTGCTTTAGCTTACGGATATAATGGGGCAGGAATGTGCAGTTAGTCCTGAGATTTCTGCTACAGTGTTTCACTTGGGGGATGATGTAGCATTATGTGACCTGATCAGCACCATTTTGGAGCGGCCTTCTTGCCTGGCTCTTTCCTGCTTGCTGCCCCCTCCCCTGCCCGCCTCCTTGTTGTTTCCTTCCCCTGCCCTTCTGCTCAACAACTTTGTCTTGTCCTCCTGCGTGCCATTCTGCTCACCTGATCTGTTCTCCCTGCCTCTCACCTGAGTCCTTGTTCAAGGCGAGAGTTTGAGAAAGAGAGGCGGAGAACGAGAGCAGCAGCAGTCGGTGGGGTCGCTGAGCAGGAGGGAACAGGAGAGGAAAGCAATGAATGGAGACGCAGTGAGCAGGAGAAAGAAGCAACCAGCAGAAGATCATTGGGGAACAGGATGTGGATGGATAGAATTAGCCTATTTTAAATTTTCTAATGTATTTTATTATGTTATTTTATTTATAAAGATAGGAATTTAGAAATGCACAGAATTTAGCTTACCAGGTATATTTACTAGAACCGTCTAACAACTTTCACGTTGGCCGTAATGGTAAAGCCACTTAAAGTTATTTCACTTAAAGTTGTACACAACTAGAATGTTCAGTGAGGAATTACTGTGCTTGACATTGTCAGACATGTTGTAGGAGTTACTAGCAACAAAATAGGAGATTATTGTCTCATAAGGATTCTTGATAATTATTTTGAATTCTGCCAACTAACAAGCTGCTGAGTAACAGATCAACACTGTAAATGTGGAAATTGGTATCTCTCACAATTGCCTAAATGACTGCCAGTTGCAAGATGCCTTCTATCCTTGTTTTTAGGGACAGATTTGGTGCACAATGATTATTTTTGCTGATTTTTGATGACTGCAATTCTGAGTGTTAAATGACCAAACTTATTATGTACAGAGTATGAATGGAGATGACCCTTTGCCTACTGAAAATTGGTTGCTGTCATGGCTCTGTTAATAAGGGCAGCAAACCTGTCTCCAGGCCAATTCTTGACTCAGGAAAGTGTTTGCTTCCCAGCAGGCTGGTGACAGAGACATGGGATCAATTCCATTGGGAAAATGCAGCGCCTCCACCCACAGTGCCCCCATCATCTATTTGGTGCTGTACCTACTGACCCAGCTGGAAGTTAGCACAGTAGACTATCTAGCAGACAAATGCAAGTGTCTGCCAAAATACAGAACCACAGCCCCTCGTTCCTGACGACTTTGAGTCAAAGTGTGCTCAGTGTTGCTAGAAAATAGACAGATGGTTTCCCCCTTGGTGTTCGAAGATTTACTGTATTCTGATTTGGAAGCAGTCAGTACAGAAACATAATGGGAACATTTGTATATGCAGGTCTATGAACATTGGAAAAGTTCTCCCCAGCAACCAAGAGATGGGATACTTCATGACTGAAAAGTAAGCAGTGGTTGACTGACATTAAATCACACTGTGGTGTCTTACCACATAACCTGCAGGACTTGGCAGGAGGTCTCATAGCCCACAAACCCTGAGGTTGCTGGTACTTTGTTTTTTGTTTTGATTTTAACAGGAAGCTCATATTTCTATGATTTGTGTGATGTACAGTATTCTGATACAAGTGTGAGACATTCCCATCAATTCGTTTTATACTCTCCTGTGAAGATGTTTAAGTCATTATATGAGGAATAAATATTTTAAACCACTTAATTATTTTTAAAGCTAGTCTAGTGAAACTAGTCTAAAGTTTTAAAACTTTATTAAAGTTTATTTATTAGTTTCACAAATAGGCTTACGATTATACTGCAAAGAAGTTACTGTGAAAATCCCCTAGTTGGCACACTCCAGTGCCTGTTTGGGTAACGCTGAGGGAGAATTTAGCCTGGCTCGTGCACCTAACCAGCATGTCTTTTGGAATATGGGAGGAACTTGGAGCAGTTGGAGGAAACCCATGCAGACATGGAGAATGTGCAGACTCTGTACAGACAGTAGCCCAAGCCGAGAATCAAACCCGGGCCTTTGGCGTTATGAAGCAGTATTGCTAACCACTGTCACCGTGCCAGGTTAGAGGTAAGTGAAGTCGGCAAAACATGCATTTAGATAATGCAAGTTGTTGTGGATAAGTGATACTGTTTTTAAAAAAGAAACACGTTACCAGGAACAGATCCCTGCACAACTAACTTTTGTTAATATTCTAATGGCCACAATACGCTCACAAATGTTACTTCAATTTGGGCCAGCTAAAATGTTAGTGTGGCTGTAAATATATAACTTCAATGCACGAATATCTCATGATGCAGCGGGTAGAAAATTGCAACTTAATGTGCACGAGCCAGACTCTGTCCTGCGATTAGTGTTTCTTGTTGGTGTTATTCTGACATCCGTCAATACTACTGCTTCTTCACAAGGGCTCTTTTATATTTGGATCTGGTATGTCATACCATTTCCTACATCTGCCTTTACTTGGCAAAGAATTGTCATTAAATTGAATCAATAAAAATGGTCCAAGTGAATCTGAAGCAAGCACAGTAGTTTTGTACTTGTACTAGCAAGTTAGAGACCAAGGGCCGGATCTTGTGGCCTCGCTCACCTCAAGGCCAGAGATTCCCACCCAAGGTCAATGGACCTTTGCATGGTCCTCCTCGACCCGCTACGATTGCCGTGATGGGTGGGACAGGAATGTTCCACCCCGAGTCTAGTAATCCAGGAAATGAGACTTTAAATCAATTTGAGGATTTGATTCAGTTTCAAAGATACCTGGAAATAAAAACTATAATCAGCAATAGTGATCATGAAGCTGTTGAATTGTCACAGAACCCTAGGTGATTCACTGATACCCTTGAGGAAGGAAGTATATCATCTTCAATCATTCTGGTTTATATGTGACTTCAGTTCCAAACCTATATGGATGACTCATAATTGTTCTCTGATGTGGCCTAATAAGACACACAGTTGTATTAAACAACTACAAAGGCCCTCAAAAACTACCACATGAACTTCAGCTGTTTGAGAAGAAGATCCACTGGGGGTTTTCTAGGGCATGAAAATCCCAATGCACCAACAATGCCCACATCCTGAGAATGAAATTAACAATGACTTTAAGGTTCATATGAACTGCACCAACTATTCGGACATTGCTGTCACAGTGTATGACATTAAGTTTTTACTCTGACTTGTAGCTCTGTCTTGTTTTTCCCTTATTCTATATCAATGAAGAACATTGTTGCAAGTCGTCCTAAAAGACCAATAAAACCTCTTCCAGTATTTTTCCCACTGCTCCCTTAGGTCATACTCAACTGATTTTCTTGGCTGAGTAGGTGAAAGTTGCATGTTTTTTCAGAATGATCTGGGTGGACTAGTTCAGTAAGTCCACAAATTACGTCATGCCAAAATTCTGTTGTGTTATGAAAACAGTTGCTTTCATTTCTGTTGTGTTGTTAAAACAAAGGGACCAAAGATGGATCACACATTCTGGAATTTTCTCTTGCAGAATACTTTCAGTCAATAGAAAGTGTAATGTGAAGGAGATTCTGTGTAGATAATGCTCCCCTACTCTGTCCAATGACAGTTGAGTTTGCACTCATAATTTAGATTGATTCATTCATTCATCTGTAAATTCTAATACAATCAAGGTCAGCTAGCAGGGATTTGCTAAAGTTACATTGTGTTTGATAGATGTAATACTTGTTTTTGAAATTGTGACCAATGGGTTAGAAAGGAATTACAGTAGATGTGGTGTTTTTGAGCTCTTAAAAGGTGTCTTGAGAAACTAGTTATCATGTAATATGAAATGTAGTAAGCATTGATTGAAACATAGTTGTTGAACAGGGAAGAACAGATGAGGGTTAATGTGATTTTCTCCAAGTTGAAGAAGAGCTAGAATTAGTGCACTCCAGGGTAAATGTGAACTTCTCATTGTGTTGGTATCTACAATTGATGATTTAAACTTGGACATCTGGGGCAGCATGGTAGTTAACACTGCTGCCTCACAACGCCAGGGACCCAGATTCAATTCCAACCTTAAGTAACTATCTGGGTGGAGTTTGCACGTTTTACCTGTGTCTGCATGGGTTTCCTCCAGATACCCCGGTTTCCTCCCACAGATATGCAGATTAGTTAGATTTGCCACGATCAGTGTGAGGGTTATGGGATTAGGTCAAAGAATTAGGCTTTTTTGGAGGATTGGTACAAATACAATGGGCTGAATGGCCTCTTTCTGTATTGTAAGGATTCTATAATTCTGTATTGTAAGGATTCTATGAATCAAGAGCATGCTGCAAATTGTTAATTGAGCAACAAATATTTCAAGAGAATATCATTTAGGGGAATGATCAGAGAGTGAAAGATACAATTTAATATGGATAAATGCAACTTGAACAGAAAAACATCTTTGAAACTTGTTGCAAATATATTGCAAGGTGCAATTGAACAGAGATTCCAAGTTTCAAATATATGCTTCTCTGAAAATGCAAATGTAGGTAGATAAAAGATTTTGGGTTTATAAATAGAATACAAGAACAAATAAGAGCTAATGATAAATTTGTGCATAGCAGCGGTTGGGCCACAACTCAAGTATTGTGTTTAGCATTGGATGTCCCATTATAATAATTAGTTTAAAGACATAGAGAACTTAAGGCAAAGAGTCCCTGCAGTAGCAAACTATAATTAAGGGGACAGATTTGACATTTTAATGGGGATGGTTAAGAGGAGATTTATTTGAGGTTTTTAAATAATGATGAGTTCTGACATAATAATGGGTTTATAATATCTCTTTCCTAGAACGTTGGAAAAAAAAATCAACCATGTTGGAAAAGAGAAACAGACTTCCTGAACCAACTTTCTTTAAGTCCCCAGTATTAAAGCAGCGTTCAAGTTGTTAGCAATGCAGGAGCTAGGACCCTGTAGAAGTCCTTCTTGCATTGCTTGAAGGAATGATTTGAAGCATATGCTTTCATTGCTGGGTGCCACCTACACTGAAGATTATAAGGTGTGATTTTATATTACAGACCTCTATACATAAATAACTGTCATATCAATGTGCATAGACATATGAACAAAATAAACTGAATAATTCAAAATTTCGGAAGAAAAAACACTTAAAATAATTGTCCTCAATTGTTGAACTGATTGAAGCCAAATCTGGAGTTGATCAAAGTTTTATTTTGTATTGAGCTCCTGTGTTTGAATGAAAAATGGAGGATTTGGTACACCGCTAAGCACAAACATTCATTACTTCAATTCTGAGTTTGCTGTTCCATTTAATTCACTTATGAAACAGCCCCTGGAGTAACATCAAATGATAAAATACTGAATTTGCAGTGTTCAGGCTAAGTACAGGCCCTTGTTGTGCATGTGAAGTGTGGATGTTGGAATGGGCAGCACAGTGGTTAGTACTGCTACGTCAAAGGGACCCAGGTTCAGTTCCAGACTCAGGTCACTGTCTATGTGGAGTTTGCAAATTCTCCCCATGTCTGCATGGATTTCCTCCGTGTGCTCCAATTTCAAAGATGTGCAGATTAGGTTGATTGGCCAATCTAAATTGACCCTAATGTCAGGGGATTAGCAGGGTAAATATTTGGGAGTTATGGAAATAAGGCCTGTTTGGGATTGTGGTCAGCACAGGCTCAATGGGCCAAATGGCCACGTTCTGTCCAGTAGGGATTCTAGGATTTTATGATATTACTATTAGTTAGACTTATCCCTGCAAGCTTCAGCTCAAAACCGTTTTTGTCTATGAAATTCTAAGAATGTGAGCTGGTAATGGTGCAGTGAGAGTGACAAGTCACTGAGAACCCAAGTCAATTTGACAAGCAATTGTATATTTCCTTAACTGATCACATTTGATTGAAGAAATAAATAGTCGAGGGCTCAAAGAATTGCAAGTTAGAATGGGTCAATTCAGTGTCAATGCAGATACAGAATAAGAAATATGAATTTGAAAAACAAAAAAATGAAAAATTGTAAATTTTTAATTTTGCCCTTTTAAAATATCTCCAACATGCTATCTAAAGAAATAAACTCCACACTTGTAACACTTGTTAATTTTAGTACTGGCAAAGCTGATTAGTTTTAATTGTTCACTTGCTGTAATGTTAAAATGTACAAGCTCCTTGTAATGTCGAGATTTAACTTCTTGTGGTAAGCTTGGTTTGTATTTGCACACGTGATTATGGCACTTAATGACATTTAATGCTTGTAAATGGGGGCAGACAGCAAAATAATACTTTCACAAATTTAACAGGATGGTGATCTCCAATGGTAAATTTTTAGCTATTGGCAGTTAACCATGTATCTGCTCCTTGCCTGAACTTGTGTATCAGTTCAGCTTAAATAATAGTGATCATCATTTATTTTGACAGTAAAATCTGGCCAATTATATTAAAATTCATACATTTATTGTGTGCTCATAGAATCCAAACAGTGCAGAAGGAGGCTGTTTAGGCCCATTGAGCCTGCACTGACAACAATCTCACCCAGGCCCTATCCCTCTAACCCCATACATTGACCATGCTGGCCCCCTACAATTCTGTTGAAACCTGCTGTAGGATTTCATAATAATTTCATTGAAACAACATTTCCTATGGGAATTTCAATGATATATTGTCGTCATTTGCTGGGTTGGACTTACAGTAACTATTGACCATTATACCAGTAAATGGCCTCTGTTGATGACAGTTACAATGTTAAATAATGATGATGACTTGTAATGATTATCTGACGATCTTCCATATTATTTTTCCCCTCAAATCCTTTCCACGAAGCAATATGCCCAACTCGTATTCTCATTAATTACATTTTCTATGGTCCCAAAATAAAGCTTAAAACAAAAGTATTATTCTTTAAATGGTTAAATTTATCCACTATTTGTCTACTTTTTTGAAGGGACAGTACATCTAAACATGTATTCTCAGGCTGCATTAGTCCCAACTAGTCGGCTGATCTGCAATATTTTTCTCAATTTCCATAGTTATTGAATTGTTTTTCAGAATTTGGAGAAAAACCAGAAGACAAACTTTAAAATGTCAAGTTTATAATGGATTGGTTGTTTATATGTGTATGTCACTAACAGGATTTTTTCTTTAAATACTTGCCTTTGGAATGTGGGCGGCAATAGTTATTGTCCATACCTAGTTATCCTGGGAGGTATTTAGATTGACCAACAAAGTGTTGCGGTCATGTCTCGATCAGACCAAAAGGGACATTTTTATTCTATTCAAGGGATGTGGGCAGTATATACTAGGGTAGCACAGTGGTTAACACTGCAGCCTCTGAGCTTCAGGGACCCAGGTTCAATATCAACCCCAGGTGATTGTGTGGAGTTTGCACAATTTCCCCTTGTCTGTGTGGTTTCCTCTGGGTGCTCCAATTTCCTCCCACGCTCAAAAGATGTGCAGGTCAAGTACATTGGCCATGCTAAATTGCCCCTTACTCTATCAAGATGTAAGTTTAGAAGGGATTAGTGGAGCAAATACGTGCGGTTATGGGGCAAGGGGTGGGCCTGGGTAAGATGCTGTATTGGAGAGTTGATACAGACTCAAAGAGCCGAACGGCCTCCATCTGCACTGTAGAGATTCTGTGATTCTATGATTATTTATCCCTCCACTAAAGACAAGATTTTTTTTTTTGGTTCTTCATCTCATTTGCTAAAATATTAAAGTTGTTGGCACCTTGGCTGAAAGAATTTGCTCCACAAAATGAAAGCCGCCATTTCAAAAGGAATCCACTGGCTCTAAAGTACTTTGGAAAGTTCTTGATAATAGTGATGTTCAAATATCAGTTTGTTCATTTTAATTACTAATGTTGCTAGTTTGGATATTTGTGTTACATGGGCAATAAATCATTGTTAAATACTGAGTTTCAAATTGAGCCATTTAACCAAAAAAATTTAAAACATAATACATTTGGTGGCACAATAAGTAGTGGAGACAAGCAGAAAATTGCACAGGGCTAATCATAAATTGAATGAGCCAAGCTTTGATAGATGGAGTTCAGTATGAGAAAGTGTGAGGTTATTCATTTTTCTAAATAATAAAAACCTAGGAAATGTGGATGAGTAGAGCAGTTTAGGATCAAGGTATGAAAGTAATTAATATGGCCTGTAGAATGTTGGCTTTTATCCCAAGGAGGCTGGAATACATGGAGGAGGATATTATGTTACAGCTGTACAGAACTCTGGTTAGCTTCAAGCTGGAATATCACATTCTATTCTAGCCGCCAAACTTCATGAAGAGGATGCAGTGCAGATTTGCCAGAATGATTGTGAGGATCAGAATCCTTCCAGTGCAGAAGGAGGCCACTTGGCCCATTGAGTTTGCACCACAATCCCACCCAGACCCTAACCCCGCATGCTTGCCTTGTCAAGGTCATTTTAGTCTGGCCAATCAACTTAACCAGCACATCTTTGGACTGTGGGAGGAAACCAGAGCATTCAGAGGAAACCCGGAAGGAAAACGTGCAGACTGCACAGACAGCGACCCCTAGGCTGGAATTGAACCTGGACCCTGTGAGACAGCAGTGCTAACCACTCTGCCACCATACTGTGGGTGAAAGGGTTAAATATGAAACCAGATCACCTAAACAAGGTGAGTTATTCCCCTGAGTGCAAAGGATTAAGGGTAATATATTGAGGTACTAAGATGATTGAAGAAACTGATAAGATAGGTAGGGGAAAATCTATTGCATCTTCTGGAAGTAGCCAGAGAAAAAATGACATAGCTTTATTGAGTTATGCCTTTTGGGGTGATGTTAGGTAGCACTCCTTCACACAAGGGATAGAGGAGATTGGAAACTTTCTTTCCCAAGAAGCTGATGAGGTGGTGGGTCAATATATTAGGGAAGGTTTTAAGGCTTTTGAAATTAAGTCAAGCGATAGAATTGAATGGCAGGGGCTGAATAGCCTACTCTTATCCCTATGAATGCAAACATTTTTATATGCTTTTTGATTGATATTGGTGTTAATCCTAACCTGGGAATATAAAACATGTAACAAAGTGAAACACTTTTGCCCATTAGTTTATTGATATTCTTTAAATTGTTGACTGTCGTATTCAGGTTTCTGTTAATTGCTTCAACAGCTACTGGAATATGTTCCAGCCTGACAGGCTGAATATCCCTGAATTTATTGCTGAATTTTGATTCCTGTTGGAGAACAGAGAGGTTAATATATTCATTATTTAAATGGCAGAACATTTCATTTTGAAAATTCTGATGATTACAGGTTTGTTTCACCAGCATTGTCTATTTTGGAATGTTATGATGTGATAGCTAATTTGGTTCAGTTGTTAATGTCTTTTATTCTGATATGTCTTCAAGTGATCTTGAATCAGGATGGTGAATGCTTCTGACAAGCATTGATACTTTAGCATCAAGCCAGCATTTTGCTGTTGTGGTTGTGATTATTGATAGCTGTGTCTGAGACCTGTCAGAGTCAATGATTAATTGCAGTGCTTTGATAGGCAGCTTTATAACTATAAGCCTTCAACTGGGATTTCACAGAATTGTTATAGTACAGGAGGAGGCCATTCAGCCCATTGTGTGTGTGTGTGTCCAGCTCTCCAAACAAGCATTCACCTACCAATTCCCCACAGCTGTGCACGTTGTTTCTATTCGAATAACCATCTAATGCCCACTTGAATGCTTCAATTGAACCTGCCTCCACTACGCTTCCAGGCAGTACCTTCCACTCCTGAACTACTCGCTGTATGAAAAAGCTTTTTCACACATCACATTTTCTTCTTTTGCAAATCACTTTAAATTTATGACTTCCCATTCTTGAGACTTTTACGAATAGGTTCAGGTTCTCCTTCAAACTTTGAATATCTCTATCAAATCTCCTTTTAGTCTTTGCTCCCAGAAGAACAGTCCCAACCTCTCCATTCTATCCTCCAAGCTGAAGTTTCTCATCCCTGGAACCGTTTTTGTAAACCTCTTCTGCACTTTCTCCAACTTAAGAACATAAGAACTAGGAGTTGGCCATCTGGCCCCTCGAGCCTGCTCCGCCATTCAATAAGATCATGGCTGATCTTTTTGTGGACTCAGCTCCATTTACCCACCCACTCACCATAACCCTTAATTCCTTTACTGTTCAAAAATTTATCTATCTTTACCTTAAGTACATTCAATGAGGTAGCCTCAACTGTTACACTGGATAGGGAATTCCACAGATTCACAACCCTTTATGTAAAGAAGTTCTCAACTAAATCTGCTCCCCTTTATTTTGAGACCGTGTCCCCTAGTTCTAATTTCTCCTGCCAATGGAAGCAACTTCCCTGCTTCTATTTTATCTATTCCCTTCATAATCTTAAGTTTCTATCAGATCTCCCTCGTTCTTCGGAATTCCAAAGAGTGTAGCTCCAGTCTACTTGATGTCTCCTCATAAGCCAACCCTCTTAACTCCAGAATGAACCTAATGGATCTCCTGTGCACCCCTCCAGTGCCAGTACATTATTTCTCAAGTAAGAAGACCAAAATTGTACTCAGTACACTAGGTATGACTTCACCAGCACCTTTTATACAGCTGCAACATAATCTTACTGTTCTTAAACTCTATCCCTCAAGCAATGAAGGACAACATTCCATTTGCTGCCTTAATTCCTTGCTGCACTTACAAACCAACTTTTTATCATTCGTGCACAAGGACATCCAGGTCCCTCTGCACAGCAGCATGCTGCAATATTTTATCATTTAAATAATAGCCCATTTTGCTGTTGTTCCTACCAAAATGGATGACCTCACATTTGACGACATTTATACTCCATCTACCAGACCCCTGCGTACTGCCTTAGACTATCTATATCCCTTTGTAGATTTTCCATGTCCTCTGCACGCTTCGATTTGCCACCCATCTTAGTATCATCTGTGACTTTGTAAGTTCACATCCTTCCCACAGTGTGGTGCCCATATCTGTACATAATACTCCAGCTGAGGTTTAACTAGTGTCTTGTATAAGTTCATCATAATGCCCTTGTTATTGTCCCTATTAATGAAGCACAGAGTACTATCTGCTTTATTAACTGCCCTCTGCACCTTCAATGCCCTCATATGCAAATAAAAAATATCCATTTACCATTACTCTCTGCTTTGTATTATTCAGATAATTTCATATTCATATTATTACTTTTCCTTTTATTCTATGAGCTGTAACTTTTCTCAAATTTGTTGTGTGTCGAATTGGACTTAGCTTATGTCAACCAGCCTGTCCACAGGCTACAGCCAATGGAAGTTCTTAAATGATTTGGTTTTGTGGCACTAGTTTTCTACATAAAAAATGAATAAGCATTCTTTGCTTCTTTTCCTTTTCTCTTCAGTTTCCCAAAGTTAGCATCATTCTATAGTTGAAATTATGGATAAATGACCTGTTCCCACACCTCTCTGAATGCTGTTGTGAACTAGACATAGAATCATAGAATCCATATAGTGCAGGAGAAGGCCATTTGGCCCATTGAGCCTGCACCAACAACAATCCCACCCAGGTCCTATCTCTGTAACCTTGCATATTTACCCTGCTATCCCCCTGATACTAAGGGCAATTTAACATGGTCAATCAACTTAACCTGCACATCTTGGGGAGGAAATCAGCACTCGGAGGAAACCTACGCAGTCACGGGGAGAATGTGCAAACTGACAGTGACCTGAGCTGGAATTGAACCCAGGTCCCTGGTGCTGTGAGGTGCCACCTCAAAAGTGGGCCTTGCCCAGGATTTGAATCCAGGACCCCTCACATCCAAAGCAAGAATCATACCCCTAAACCAACAAACCACACTACATACAGGGCAAGATTCTGAATCACTCAAAACTCACCCATTTCAGAGTTGACCGAGCTCTAAGTGTTAGATAATAGTCTCCTCCTTATTCATTCGTGTAGTAATCCTTGTACTCATCAGATTGTGAAACATGGTGGGATCGGAATTAAATTCCTCTTCCCTACTGTCCCAATATAGTAATCTATATCTTCTGCTCAACCTTTGAACAAGGTATCAGGATGGAAAAATGAAAAGAAGTAAACAGGCTGTGTAGAAGGA
The DNA here is from genome assembly GCA_024679065.1 of Sphyrna mokarran. NCBI lineage: Eukaryota > Metazoa > Chordata > Chondrichthyes > Carcharhiniformes > Carcharhinidae > Sphyrna > Sphyrna mokarran. Next base: position 110,599,629 of record JAGIQG010000003.1, read on the forward strand.
AGAACTTAGGCTTGTTAGCTTGTTATTTCTTAGCAAGAATCTTTACTCAACATCCTGCTCATTGGGTCATAGTCAAGCTTGTCTGGCATCAAATTCCAAGAAATTCTGGCTAAGATTATGCAGCATGGTGCTGTTTAATATACGTTGGATGTTGCAAACATAGCAGCTCTTTGATAAAGTTTAACTGCGGAGCTGTTTGACTTGTCATTGAATACATTGAAGTTTTTTCTACCCAAACAAAGAACTCTGATGGTACAATTCGTTCTCAACAAAAGAAAACGTAGTAAGTTGAGAACATTAATTTTATAGACCACCTTTTACTTTTATAACTGCTTTAGTCTTGTCTTTACACATTGTTCAATTTTACTTTTAACCTCATCTCATTAAAACGCTTTGGGGGACAGTGGTATAGTGGTAGTTGGACTAGTAATCCAGAGACCTAGGCTGGGGACATAGGTCCAAATCCCACCATGGCAGTTAGTAAATTTAAAATTTAATTAGTAAATGCAATTAATTTTCAACCTGGATCACATATACTCTCTCTTATAGAATCGTAGAATCCCTGTAATGCAGAAGGAGGCCGTTTGATCCATGGAGCCTGCAACGACCACACTCCCACCCAGGTCCTATCCCAATGACCCCACATATTTACTCTACTAGTTCTCTTGACACTAAGGGGCAATTTATCATGGCCAATCAACCTAACTTGCGTATCTTTGGGACAGTGGGAGGAAACCGGAACACCCAGGAAAAACGATGCAGAGACGGAGAGAACATGCAAACTCCCCACAGACAATGACCTGAGGCTGGAATTGAACCTGGGTGTCTGGTGCTAACCACTTTGTCACCGTGCTGCCCTTTGGGGAAGAAGTCGGCTGCTATTACCTGACCTGGCCTACACGTGACTTCAGACCCACAGTAATGTGTGGACTCTTCACTGCCCTCTGAAATGATTTAGTAAGCCAGACAGTTGCATCAAGCTGGCAACAAAAAAGGCATAAAACTGCATGGACCACTTGGCATCAACTTGACGATAGCACACTCAGTCTGTCTTCCTGCAAAATCCTCCGGAAGCTTTTGCCAAAACTGGGAGAGCTGTGCTACGGAATAGCAAAGCAACAATCTGATGTAGTCATACTCGTGTGATTGTGTCTTACAGTCAGTGTCCCAGACACTATCGTCCCTGGGTGTGTCCTGCCACCACCAACAGGATTCTTTGTGCAGACCTCTGGCTTTCTCCTGATGATGTAAAGATGCCTGCGTTGGATGAAGCAGGGTGCCATCGACTTCACTCATGTAGTGCCCAAATCTCTGGAGCATCAAATTGTGAATCATGTGAACCACAAGGGCTTCCACTCACTGAATGTTCAGCTGGTCTGCAATCATTCCAACGCATCCTGTAAGTGTGTGTTCGATTCCCAGGGAATATGCGTGACTCCTACAATCTGAGTCACCCTCAAATCCATGACATGTTTCAGGGTTCACAGAGGCTGCAGAGTTAGCTCCTTGGGAATAAGGGGTACTCACTGAGGAGGTGGCAGATGATATTTGTGCAGAGGCTACAGGGTGCAGCTGAGACAGGATACAATGAGGCTCATGCTGCAACTCACACTTTAGTGGAGTAGACCATTGGGATACTGGAGATGAGGTTCTGGTACCTGGACTGGTCCGGTAGAGTCCGTCATTTCCATTTACAGAGGGTGTCTTACACAACCTGGCGCTGCAGTGGGGGGAGGAACTGCCTGAGGAGGAAATGGAGGTATGGCATGTTTCCTCCAATGAGGAGGACATCGAAGAGGATAAGGCTGAGGAGGGTGTCATCCATGAGGCAATGGTGATGTCCAGATGAGGCAGACCAGCCAGGGACATGCTCATTGCTGCTAAATTCATGGAGGATGCTGAGGAGATCCAGTGAGGACATCCCATTATCTTCACATGGCTTCTTGTGAACATTGCTCACCGTCTGACTGATAGCAACACACACTCTCTGTGATAAGGCTCCTGTCACAGCTGTTGCCCATAATGGCTACATCATAGCAGAAGGATGATGACTTGCAGTGAGGATGGTGCACGGATTCTCACAGAGCTTCTGTGAATATCTGACTCCCGTCTGACTGAAACCAGCTCTCAATGATGAGGGTCATGTCATCAGCAGATTCCTGATCTCCAGCAGTCCTCCGAGTGCCGACACCCTGAAGTGTCCCTGCCTCCATCTGCTGTGGCTCAGTGACGTTCTCACCAGATTGTGAACCAGAGGCTACTTGAGAACTAGGGCCCACTGAGGTGTGTCTCTGCGCTGGTGGAGGGTGTGGGTGAGTATCTGATGGGTCTTCAGTGTTAGCCTGCGAATTGTTCTGCATTGCTCTTGGGGATAGAGGGTCTATCAGGTCCTGGGGCAGCTTCTGAGCTGCACCTGCGATAGAAAAGAGAAATCATTACTACATGGCAGAGGCCTGAGAAACAGGAGATGTGACTCACAGCACTGTTATCTAATGGATGATGCAGTGCTGGTTGCTTGCTTGGCTTATCGCCGCTGACCTCCATCAGTGCAGGAGCAGTCAACACTTTCTCTGGCCAGCTGGATGGCTCTGTCCTTGAAGCCCATGAGAACCTTGAGTTCTGGCATCCCCGAGCTCGCCTGGGACCTCCATGCTTGTTGTGAACTAACCTTGGCTGTGTGAAAACAGATGGAGAAAGTGTAATCAGGACATCTGCCAGAGCGGATGATAAGGATGCCTGGCGTATGTGGATGGTGAGTAGCACCAGCAAGGTGCTGAGGGCATGACCCAGAGAGGAAATGAGGATACATGCGAGAGAGTGCGTCATGATGTCTCTTGCACTGGCAGTGAGTCAGATCCCTGTTGATGAGTGTGAGTGTTGAGTGATGAGAAAAGTGACTGACTCTGGCAGAGTGGAGGGGATCATTTCATTCTCTTCCTGCAGTGAATGGCTATCCTGTTCTGCAGGGCGTTGGCACTGGCCACTACTGCCACTGCCTCCCCGTGCTGCGTTTGTAACCCGCCTGGCTGGTTTTCTTTCTGCGCGCGGGCAGAGAAAACCCATCTGAACTCAACTGCATCTTGGAGTCTCTCCAGGGAGGTGCCCAAAATTGGGGCGTGTTTTGTGGCAGCTATCACTTCCCAGTATGGGTGGTGTGTGCTGAGCGATGTCTAAACACAGCACCCTGATGAATGCAGCGCTGAGGTGATGGTGGGGTAAATCAGAGACCGCCTCGCGAGCAACACAACATGGGACCCATGAATGCAAATCTTTGGCACTAAGTGCCATATGACATGGCGGGAAAAGTTGACATTGTTGGCAGACTTGGCACCTCTTTTTGCCGCTATTATTGGCCTTTGCTGAATTTCAGCAAAATCTTGCTTGATGTTGGCAATTTCGGGAAAGAAAGTACCATTCAGTAAACTCAACAACTAAAAACTGAAGAAAATTAGTGGGTTTTTTAAAATGTTGAAAACTAAAGAACTTTGATGCCATTTAGTGATGAGAACAAGATTTTCATTGTCAACCATTTGATTTGATTTATTATTGTTGCATATATTAGTAAAAAATATCTTTTCTTGCATGATTCTTAGACAAAACATTCCATTCATAGAGAAGGAAATGAAAAAGTGCAGAATATAATGTTACAGTCATAGCTAGGGTGTAGAGAAAGATCAACTGAGTGTGAGGTAGGTCCATTCAAAAGTTGATGGCAGCAGGGAAGAAATTGTTCTTGAATTGGTTGGTACATAATCTCAGACTTTTGTATCTGTTTCCCGACAAAAGAAGGTGAAAGAGAGAATGTCTGGGGTGCATGGGGTCCTTAATTATGCTGGCTGCTTTTCCAAGGTAGTGAAGAGTGTAGACAGAGTCGGTGGATGGGAGGCTGGTTTGTTTGATGGACTGGGCCACATTCATAACCTTATGTAGTTTCTTGCAATCTTGGGCAGAGAAACAGCCATACCGATCTGTGAAACAACCAGAAAAAATTCTTTCTATGGTACATCTGTAAAAGTCGTGGACATGACAAATTGTTTGTGCAAGTAGTATTTCTATATCCTGTATCTTGTCTGAGAATGCATTATTAAAGGGATTTTCTGATACTTTCATTCCTTATGCCTTTGTTCCTCCTTTCTCTGTGTTTCCTTTTTAGTGCTGAGCATTCCTTGTATGATTTTTGTAGTTGGATGGACTGCAGACTCTGTCATTATTTCAGAGATGTACAGAAAGCTACATTGATGAAGACATTAATATAAGAATGGATCTGGATTCCAGATATAGCTGTGCATATTCTGTTTCTGAATGTGGTTTTAATATGCTTTGTTTGCTTTTATAAATGTGACTGTGGATGTAATCAGTCGCAGTTTCTGGAACACAGTGGTTACTATATCCAAGAATACTAACCTGTAACGTGATACTATGAAGTTCAAATAGTGAAAATAGATTTTGAGGAATGTATAACTGGGCTCTGCGAATAACTGAAGTCACCTTCTTCCTAAACCTGGGATGTGGCTGACTCTCACTGATCGTTTTTGGATGTTACAAATGGAAGCTATCAAAATGTCTGTAATTCAAATCATAAATAGCTTTCCTCCCTCAAGTTTCTCTCTCTCACTCCTGAGTGCATTGGCTAATACTCCGATAGGATCCCCTTAATGGAGATCTTCATTTTTCATTTAAGTGTATATTTACAGATGCACCATAGAAAGCATCTTTTCAGGATATATCACAGTTTGGTATGGCTCATGATCTGATCAAAACTGCAAGAAACTACAAAGCCTTGTGAATATAACCCACTTCATCATGCCAAGCAGTATGATTGCCAATCCATAGATTCTGTCTACACTTTTCACTGTCTCGGGAAAGCAGCCAGCGTAATCGAGGGACTGTGGTCTTTTCAGAAACTAAGTAATATTGAACCTTTAGCTAACATGCAGACTCACAAAGCCAGTGTCCCAATTAAAGACATAGAGACATAGACATAAAATCTTAGAGTGCAATAGGAGGCACTCAACCCATCAAGTCTGCACCCACCACAATCCTACTCAGTCTCATCTCCATAATCCCATGCAGTTACCCTGGCTAGTCTTCCTGACATTCAGGGGTAATTTAGTTTGGCCAATCCACCTAACCTGCATAATTCTTTGTACTGTGGGAGGAAACCGGAGCATCTGGAGGAGACTCATGTAGGCAAGGGGAGAATGTGCAAAATCCACATACACACTTATCCAAGTCGGGAATCGAACCCAGGTCCCTGGCAGTGTGAGGCAGCAGTGCCATCCCACATATCTTTATTTGGCCAATGATCGGTGGGAGAAGTTAGCATTGGATGGTTCAATGCCTTTCTAGAAGAGAAGACCTTGAGTATTCACATAGCACTCTGAGGTTATAATACATCCACCAAAATAATTATATATTTTCTCAAGTTTGCTTTTCCGGCCTTTTTGGTAGTTATGAACCAGTCATTAGTACAAATCAATCACTGTCAACAGTTGTCATATATCTTGCATTCTACCCTCTGACACGATGAGATTTCACTGGTCCGTAGAATCTGAATGCTTCTTCCCCCTGTCACTGACCCCAGATCCTTAGCTACAAAGGTCAAAGTTACAGTTCCCACCAACTCTTATTTGCGTCAATGAATGAACCAAACAGCTGACATTCTCATGTCTGAGGAAAACTGTCTTAAGAAGACAAGCTCAACAGCCCTATTCATAAAGCTGCTTTGGGAACCACTGTATTCGTAACTTCTACTGATTAAAACTATGCACATTCTGTGGTTTCATTGTTCCAAAGAATGTGGTTTGTCTGCTAAGTCTTCATCCCATGATGCCTTGTAGCAGCCTGCCTTTGGCTAAAATGTACAATCACTTTAGAAATATAGCTAAAATGCATTTCAAAATCCAAAATACATGTTTAAATCAAAAATACTGCTTCAAATCACGTACATATTTAAATCTCTTACTGTGTCGATACCACCCTTCATGCAGACATGTTAGACTGTTAGACTGTGAATCTGATCTGAAGTCATTTCACTTTTTGCTAGTAATTTTATCAGTGACTTACATTCCTGATTATTTGAAATTTCTGTAACCTACTATGAACTTCTCCAATACCTCTCATGCATCTCAATTTATTCTCTCTTTCACCTTCTCCTAATGGGGAAGAAGATTAAAAAGTCTGAGAAGTATCAACTGGCTCAAGAACAGCTTCTTCCTTGCTGCCATCAGACCTTTGAATTGCCCTCGTATATATTAAGCTGGTCTTTCTTTTCACCCAATCTGTAACTGCAACACTCTCTTCTGCACCCTCTCCTTTCCTTCTCTCCATGTACTCTATGAATGGTATGTTTTGTCTGTATGGTATGCAAGAAACAATAATTTTCAATACATGTGACAATAAATCAAAGATGTGCAGGTTAGGTGGATTGGCCATGATAAATTGCCCCTTAGTGTCAGGGGGATTAGCAAGAAACTATGTAGGGTTACAGAGATGGGATCTGGGTGAGATTGTTGTCGGTGCAGGCTCGATGAGCCAAATAACCTTCTTCTGCCCTGTAGAGATCCTAAGATAATTCATATACAGGTTTAGTAAATATTGCTGGACTTAAAGCTTAATGGACAATACTGACCCTGTCCTATCTGTTGATTTCATTTGATTTATTATTATCACGTATTAATAAACAATAAAAAGTATCGTTCCTTGCACGCTATACAGGCAAAGTATACGATAGAGAAGAAAACGAGAGTATAAAATGTAGTTTATAGTCATAGCTAGGGTGTAATGCAAGGTAGGTCCATTCAAAAGATCGATGGCAGCAGGGAAAAAGCTGTTCTTGAGTCGGTTGCTGTGTCCTCAGACTTTTGTATCCAGTGTCATCGTAGACAGTTTCTTGCAGAAACCATTAACAATGAAATGTGGAATGCCTGGCATTTTCATGGTGAGAGCACAGCCTCCTGGTGCCCCCAGCTGAGACCAACATAGGATTATATCTCTGTCCAATGGCACACTGACCTAATTGGAATGACAAGTGACAACAATATTAAATCTTCCAGTTGGAAAAGTAAATCCTTCTTCAAAGGTGTAAATTGTAGAGAAACGTGAGATCCGCTCCATGTGGCTCCCACAAGTTGAATGCATTAACAGAGTGCATTCAGTCACGAAGCATATTTGCTTTGTCTGTTGCAGGCGCATCTTCAGTAGCCAATTCTTTGCACATCATTTAGAAACCTGTTTTCCTGAAGTGCTAAACAATTGTATGTATCTCATCCCCTGGGCAATGTAGACTGACAAACTCACTACACATATGGTTAATGCATTCTGAGCTTCAGTCACTGAAAGCAAGAGCTTTGTCTGCGTGTTAACTTATTTGCTTTTTTGCCCGGAAGGGCATTTCCAGATTAAACTTAGTGTTCCAATTATATTTCAGACTTAAGCTTGATAATGTACCTACAACTTGGGAAATCTGTAAATCATGAATTGATAAACTATTAATCCAATTAATTATTTTGGATATTACAACTACTTATAGCAACAGACTGAATAACCAGCAACAGCCTGCATTTATATAGTGCCTTTCGTGTAGAAAAGCATCCCAAAGTGCTTCATGAAGGTGCGATCAGACAGAAATGAACGTGGCACCAAAGAAGTGGATAGTATGAACTTCTTCAGAATTGGATTTGAAGAAGGGCCTTTAAAGTAAGGGAGGGAGGTGCAGAGGCAGAGAGGTTTAGGGAGGCAATTTCTGGATGCAGGGCATACTCAGTTGGAGGATAAGTGGCAAGAAAAAGAGAAGAAGAATGCAGAAGAATTCAAAATTCGAGGAATGCAGAGTTCCTGAGGATAGTTTGTTGGGATGGAAGGATTTATAGTAATAAGGAGTGAGACCATGAAGAGATCAAAACAAGAGAATGAGAAGTGTAAAATTGTAGCCATTGGGGATTGGGAGCGAATGGACATTCTGCAATGCTGAGTGAACAGAATAGACAGAGGGTAGGGGTTTGGATGACCTGAAGCTTAGGCACGATGGAAGATTGGAGCCAAGATTGGGATAGTTAGTTTGGAAATGACAGAGAAATGGAGGAAAGTTTAAGCAGATGAACAGCGAAGGTAGAACTATTTTGTAATGCAGAAGAAATAGGGTCAGAAGATACATTTGAAATTATTTACGAGACCAAGATTGTGGCCAGTTTGGTTCAGCCTTAGTGGTTGGAGGGGGGATGGAATTTGCAATATGATTTTGCATTGGTAGCTGATGATAAAGGCTTCAACCTCTCAAATCTTCAGGAGGAAATCTATTATTGCATCTATCATCCACTATAGCATGCCAGGCTAGTAATCTGACAAAAGAGTAGATGGCCCAAGCAACCTGGTGGAAAGGTAGCATTGAGTATCGTTCAAATCCATATGGATGGGCTGACCCCATGCTTTCAGATGACGTTGCCAAGCACAGCATGTTTTTGCAGAAAGTTGGCACAGACATGACTGGGCAAATGGCCAGCTTCTGAGGTGCAACTATGTAGATGAGGAAGGAGAGGAGGGGTCAGAACTGTTTGATGGGGGACTCTGGAAATAATGATGCAGGCTTAGAAAGAGAAACACTGGCTTTGATTGGATAGCAACATATAAAAGCAAACCAAAACAGAGCTGCACAATGGAGGTTAAACCTCGGAGCAGAATGATGGGGTCAGCCCTGTCTCAGGCAGCAGGAAGGTTAAGGCATAGTGTACCATGACCACAGCTACAGAGGTAGAGGTGGGAGTTGGCATATGTCGAGTTGTCAAGGGTGTTTGTTTTTAAGGAACAAAGTGATGGCAGCAATTTAAAGCAAGGGTGAAAAAGTATTTGAGCGGAAGTCATTGGCAGAGTTAGCTAGATTTAAGGCTAGGAAGAGAAATTGGGTAGAAGTTTAGTAGGATTGTATCAAAGGAGCAGGGGCTGAGTTGAGATCAGAGAAGGCCTGAGGGAAAAGAAACTACAACAAACTGCTGGTTGAAGTTCTGATCTAGGGTGGAGGTGAGGTTTGGTGATTTGGACAGCTAGAAATTTGAAGCTCTTGACCATGTCCACTTCTAAACATTTTTGTGCAGATGTTACAGCTTTACTACCAGTGTGCCTTGGAAATTTGAGTTTCACTGATTAATCTAATTAGAACATTTCACTCCTATTTGCATCACTAAAGTTGATATTGGGTAATTTAGATGATTCATTTGTTTTAATGCCATTTGGAGTGATGTATAGTGAAAATCTGATGGCATTCATTTACTCATCATTTAAAAACGGTTAGAACATGTGAAAATGTACATGCCAATTATATTTTCTCTAGTTTTCCTCTGGTTAACATGGAAAAGATGTTTTGGAGAATATTTTCTAAACATTGAGTTATATTTATTCTCACCAGCAGGGGACAGAATGAGCCAAAAGAATGTCTGGTTCTCTGGCAAATACAGTTAAGCTAACATGTTACTTGCTGGCTTTGAAGATTAAACAAAAGTGGTATCTTATTACAATAAAGTAGATATTTCCTTCTCCTGTGCGTGCGTAGAAAAATGAAACAAATTGTGATACAGGTTAAAAGGGCATACGGTTTCTCAGCAAAATTGGCAGCATGTAAATCTATAAATGTACCTTTGATCCTTTCAGTTTAATTAGTTATTGTATTAGCAGCTTGTTCCCAAGATATTTCTGAAAGCATCAGTTTGGCACATGTTCCAGTGTTACCAAAGCGTTCAGCCACAGAGGCGATAGATTTGTTTTGGCTTGCTCACAGACTGCTACTGACAGATGAATTTATCTGTGCTTTTTGGGCAGTGGTCGCCAAGATATGTCAACACCCAAATTGTTTATCATAGATTGACCTTGTGTTTGTGGTTAAAGCACAGTATTATGTTACCACCGTTCCCCAACTAACCTAACCTGAATTCTCTTCTTGAATATCTGTAATAATGAATATTGCTTTCTTTCAGCCTCAGAATTTGAAGTAAGATCTCAATTTTTGGGAGTATGGTAAAAGCAATGACTGAAAAGACTTTGTCTTTTAATCTAAATCCGCAATTCCCGTGTACATGATTAAGAATCCACATCCTTAATTGATCTGAATTGATTTATTATTGTCATGTGTTGGGACACAGTGAAAATTATTGTTTATTTCTTTCTTGTTACAGACAAAACATAGAGGAGAAGGAGAGGGTAGGATGCAGAATATAATGTTGCAGTTACTGATGGAGTGTAGAGAAGGATCAGCTTAATGTGTGATAGGTCCATTCAGAGGTCTAATGACAGCAGGGAAAAGACTGTTCTTGAATTGGTTGGTACTTGTTATCAGACTTCTTTATCTTTCTCTTGATGGAAAAAGGTGGAAGAGAATATGTCGAGGGTACGTAGGGTCCTTGATTATGCTGGCAGCTTTTCCAAGGCAGCAGGAAGTGTAGACACAGTCAGTGGATGGGAGGCTGGCTTGTATGATGGATTGGGCTACATTCACAACTCTTTGTAATTTCTTGCAGTCTTGGGCAGAGCAGGAGCCATACCAGGCTGTGATGCATGCAGAAAGGATGAATGCATCCTCATTTTGTTTGCAGCATTGCCATGCTATATAAAGAATGTCTGACCTGAACCTGAACCCCCCCCCCCCCCTCCCCACAACCCACCCATCCTTAACAACTGCATTAAAATTGAGGGTTTTGGTATGCGGGCAGGGTAAGTGGAGCTGAGTCCACAGGCATGATCTTATTGAATGGCAGACCAGGCTTGAGGGGGCCCAGATGACCTACTTCTACTTCACGTTCATATGTATGAAGAGTTCCGACATTAAAAATGAACTTTGTATTGGAAAGTGTAAACTGTATGATGTGAGCACCCCGTTTGAAAGAAAAAACTCTCTTGGTCTTCAGATTGCTTTTGGAAAATTGAACCATTGTAGATAACTTTAATTTTTTTTTTACCTGTTTCTGTCTTTTTTGATCAAATTACTTCAGGTTTTAGACTCTTGCCTAATAATGTAAAATCCTGTTTCAGTAAACTTCTGCTTTGTCTGATCGCTATCCAGCTATTGAAAACTCATCAAATCTTGCTTTTCTTAAAAGGTATGAAATGTCAAATTCAAACTGTGGGGTCATGTACTATTACAGCTTTTAGGAATAAATAGTGTTTTGGGGGGGAAAAAACACACTGTATCTGCCTGAGCACACCTTCAATCACTCGCTCTTAATCTTCTCCCAGTTATTGTTTTATATCCATCTCTGCTGTGATTCACCTCCGACCGTTTTGTTTTGCTGAAGCTGTTAAATAAATGGTTGTTTCTGTTATCATTGTCAGCCAAGGAAAATGAACAAAGGAGTAAAGCTCCTTCCATTTAACTTTTGGAGAGGTTTCGGAAGCATTTGTTTTTAAGGAAATCATTTCAGTAAATGCTTTTTCTAATTATGTTTCTTGTTTGGAGGGAAATGAACTGCGCGCACTTACTATTTGGTACTTGGAACATTAAAAGTAAAGACCTATGTTGGTGCCTAGATGATCAGAAGTTAACAGTTTAAAACCCTTCTGGCACAGGTTGCTTTAACAGTTTCACGACTTGACGTTATTGTGATTAAAATGCATGTACTTGAGGAAAGCTATTCAGCGAATTTGAGTTCACTAATCCAAAGATGAAGTAGAATGAAAGACCCCCGTAATGCAGCTAGGACATTCTCTTCTGCTGCCGCCTCTCGGGAAAAAGATACAAAAATCTGAGGTCACATACCAGCTGACTCAAGAACAGCTTCTTCCCTGCTGCTGCCAGACTTTTGAATGAACTTACCTTGCATTAAGTTGATCTTTCTCTACACCTTAGCTATGACCATATCACTACATTCTGCACTCCCTCGTTTCCTTCTATATGAACGGTTTGCTTTGTCTGTACAGCACAAAAGAAACAATACTTTTCACTGTATACTAATACATGTGACAAAAGTAAATCAAATACAAAAAAAAGAAGCTAAGGCTTAGTTTTTCACAGAAAGATGCTTTGTCCTGGCGAAAATTGCAAGGAATCCTATTCCTGAAAATTCCATCTTCATGACAGTGGAAGGGGAGTTGGGTCCGGCATGCATTTCCCACATGCATGGTTTAGGAGGTAGCTGGTCACCAGGTGGATTTGTTTGAAAAGCCAGCATACTCCTTTATGGAGATAAGGCATCCTTTTGTAACTGCTCCAAGGGCATCTTTGGGAGAGGGGAACGCACCTTTAGGGTTGTTAAAAGTGAATATGATTTTTTTTAAGAAGTGCATGAATTATTTGGAATTGTCGAGCATTCGAGAAACTGTCATGGAATTTTCAGGCTATCAAAGAGTTGTCAAAGGATACTCGATGAGGTGGTATGGCAGAGATAAGAGGAAAGAGTAATGAATAGGGGCATAGGTTAGCCTGAGTTGGCAGCAGAGTTGGCATGGGGATGTAGAGGGCATAGAGGTAGAGTGGATGGAGGAGGTATGGATTAGATTAGAGGATGTGAGGGGCCATGGGTTAGCATAGGCGATATGAGAGGCCAAGGGGTGACACAAGATGGCATAGATTGGTATGGGTGGAACATGGGAAGTGTATGAGGATGGTAATGGAGGAGAATTTTTTTTTTAAATTTAATTGAACAAGGAGTTGGAGATCAGAGACAGGCCTATCTCACAACCCGCCTCTACACTCAGCAGTCTTTGGAGTGGAAGTCAAGCCCCAGAATAAATGCAGCCTGCTTATCTCCCCTGGATCAAAGATATGCCCTATCTGAGCTCATTGTGAAAGATCACATTTGCAGAAATGGAAATTCTCCCATCTCTGCACATCTGACCTGGGAGCAGAATCCTGGGTCAGCAATCTTCCTCTCACACTAAACATAGGGCATTTACACATTACAGAAGAATGGAGAAAGAATGGCAACTTTTTAAACGCCAATTTCAAAAATATTGAATTATTTGTGATAGCTGAAGTATATGACAGGTTTCTGATGTTCCAGGACCTTTATTGTCAGGATCAAAATGGGAAAGCTGTTCTCAAAGTAATAATGGTAATCAGGCAGTTATCATCAATTATTGTAAAAACCCATCTGGTTCACGATATGGAAATGAATCTGCTCTCCTTGTCCGGTCTGGCCTACAGCAATATGGTTGACCCTTAACTGCCCTCTGGAAGGGTGTAGAAAACAGCTCCATTCAAGGGCAATTAGGGGTCAGAAACAAATGGTAGGGCCTTGCCAGTCTTTTGACCACTAATTTGCCAGTCAAATTATTCTTCTGCAAGAAAAACCTTGTTGTGTATTTCTGCTATTCAATATTTTTGAAATTGGGATTAAAAATTTAAAAGTTGCATGAAAGAATTTAAACTGAGATGTAAATTCGATTGCATACGTATGTATATTGTCACAGTTCAATTAACGAATAGAAGGAACAGTCTTTGGCAGGACTACCACTTAAAAACCCGATTGTTAGTTAGCACTTAAGTCTACTGTTAAATTAACAGATTCAAAGTCTATAAATGAAAACAATAATTTTCCAATTGTCTATACAACTAAGTCTGATGCACAAATAATAATACAATGTAATATAATTCCATTGCCAACAAGTAGTAGAGAACAACTTCAGTGATGGTGTAATTTAAACTGCCAGCCGCATTGTCTCAGTGCAAGATTAAAACAATACACAGTTGCTACAGTACGTGAGTCTGTTAAATTAGTCAAACCTGTAGCCTTAGTAACTTGATTATTATACAGGATAACAGTATTAGCCTATAAGAAGGACTGTCTCAGTCCAGTCCTAATATGAAATTCACTTACTCTGTTTTTGATAGGTTCCTGTGATAATGATACTACTATGGATGATAAATGAGAATGGGGAGGGAGGCACAGAAGGACAGATACAGGCCAGTAGGAATACAATCATCAGCTGTTTCAAAAAATGTGCCAGTAATTTACGGAGTGGGAAGAGGACACTTAACTCCTTCTGTGACAGACGATGGATGAGATTTTCCGGCCGCAAGCACCCTAAGACAAGAAAATTCCCACTTCAGCTCAACGGACCATTAAATGATCTGCCAAATTTACTGATCTGCCCATACAATTCCCACGGGATGGAACATTTCTGGCTAACAATTTTCCTGTTCAAAAAGGTGTAAAGATAAGCCCAGCAAGTACAGGCTAGTCAGTTTAACTTTGGTGAGGAAACCTCCAGAATCAATAATTTGGGACAACATTAGCAGTCATGTGAACAAATGTAAGTTATTTAAAGAAATGATGTGATGACCTGATGAAGGGGCTTGTGCTCCGAAAGCTTATGTAACCAAATAAACCTGTTGGCCTTTAATCTGGTGTTGTGAGACTTCTTATTGTTAATTAAGACGTGGATTTCTTGATTTGTGGTAAAATTATTCTTTAGTAATTTGCTGGAATTTTTGAAGAGGTGGCAACAAGAGGTGATTAGAGCTCTGACAAAGAGTCACCCTGAGTCGAAATGATGACTCTATTTTCTCTCCTCAGATGTTGTCAGGCCTGCTGATATTTTCCAGCATTTTCTGCTTTTGTTTCAGGTTTCAGCATCTGCAGTATTTGTTTGATTTGGATGAATTTGTTGATGTTGTGTATGTGGACTTCCAAAAGGTATTTGATACAATACTGCACAAGGGACTTGAGCAACATGGATATGGAATTGACTGAGTGTCAGGAGACAGGATTGTGATGAATGGATGTTTTTTGGGGAAAGGAGTTCCACAGGGATCAGTGTTTGGATCTTTGTTCTTCCTCGTATATTAATGATCTGTATCTTGGTGTTCAGGGCACAGTTTCAATATTTATGGATGATGAAAAGCTTGGAAATATTGTGCACTGTGAGGAGAATAGCATAGAACTTCAAAAGACAATAACAAGTTGGTGGAATGGGCAGACAGGTGGCAGATGAAGCTCAACAATGGAGACATGTGAAGTAATTCATTTTGTGAGGAAGAACCTGAAGAGACAGAATAAAAATAAAGGCTACTGAAATGGGGTGCAGGAGCAGAGGGGCCTGACATAGGTAAAAACGGCACTGGTAGAAATAAAGTATAGAACAAAGAAAATTACATCCTGGGCTTCGGTAATAGAGGCATACAGTACAAGTAAAAAGTTTATTTATTAGTCACAAGTAGGCTTACATTAACACTGCAATGATGTTACTGTGAAAATTCTCTAGTTGCCACACTCTGGTGTCTGCTCGGGCAACTGAGGGAGATTTAGCATGGCCAATGTACCTAACGAGCACATCTTTTGAACTGAGAGATGAAAGAGGAGCACCCAGAAGAAAGAAGCACCTGGAGGAAACCCATGCAGACACGGAGAGTGTGAAGAGGTTATGTTGAACTTAAGACACTAGTTCAGCCTCATTTGGAGTGTTGAGTACAGGTCTGGGTGCCGCACTTTAGGAAAGATATGAAAGCATCGAGTGCAATCACGAGAATGGTTCCAGGAATAATGGTTTGTGAAGATCGATTGGAGAAATGAGAATTACTTTCCTTGGAGAAAATAAGGCTGAGAGGAGATTTGGCAAAGGTATACAAACCAAGAGGAGGCTGAATAGAGTAGAAGGGGCGAACTGTTGCAACTCAAAGGAATTGGGAATGAGAGGGTGAAGATTTAAGTTAATTTGTAGAAGAAATGAGAAAAGAAAATGAGAAAAAAAACTTTTCACCCAGTAAGTGGTTAATGCACTGCCTGAGCATGTGATGCAGGTCAGTCAGTTTAATTTTGTTCCTGAAAGTTTCCTCATCACCAATCATTTGGGATACCGTTATATGAACAAATGCAGGTTAATTAAGGAAAGCCAGCATGGACTTTTTTGATGCAAAATTATGATGGAGTAAGTGTTGATTAGGGTGATATGTACGTGGATTTCCCAAAGGTGTTTGGATGATTTTTTAATTTTGTACAGGGGATGTGGGTATTGTTATTGCCCATCCCTGAGGGTATTTAAGAGTTAATCACATTGCTGTGGGTCTGGAGTCACATTTAGACCAGACAACTAAGGATGACTGATTTCCGTCGCTAAAGCACATTTGTGAACCAGGTCGGTTTTTCCAACAATTGACGATAGTTTCATGGTCATTTAAGTTTCAATTCCAGATTTTATTTTTATATTGAATTCAGATTTCATCAACTGTTGTGGTGGGATGTGAATCCCAATCCCCAGAGCATTTTCCTGGGTCTCTGGATTACTAGTTCAATGACAATACTACCAGGCCACTCCCAAAATATTATACAATGGACTTGAGAGCAAATTTATAGCCATGGAATAAAAGGGACATTAACAACGTGGATGTGGAATTGGCCGAGAGATAGAAACAGAATGGATTTTTTTTTTAAAGGGAATTAGACTGTATTTGAAAAGGAATAACGTAGGATTATGAGGAGAAAATGGGAGAATGACATATAAGTAAATTGTTCATCTGGAGAGCAGGTACAGACATGATGGGTTACACAAAAATTCTGAGATTGTATAAATTTACATTAAATTCCTCTCGTAGCACACTATGCTCACTGTATGATTATCTTTTGGGAAGATTAAATGCAAATTGGGTGACTGTATTTTGTCAAACAACTTCATTCCTCTTCACATGCGACACTGAACTCTGGTTCTCTGCCTCCCATTCCCACTCTGATTTTGGCTTTGGTCTGTTCAAAGCAAGACTGAAATGAAGTTTACAAGCAGTATATTATTTTCTGATGCTCCGCAGCCCTCCAATGTGCATGTTGACTTCAGCAAATGCTTTGCTCTATTCCTACACTCTGTATGGGATAGATTGCTGCAGGCATGGGTGATTATCAGTTTCCAGAGGGATTAGGGACAGATAAGCATTTAAATGGAGATCTTTCCCTCAGATCAATATGCTGGAATGGGATCACGGTTAACTTTAGAGCTGGTGCAGTTGTAATATTTTACTAACACACTCTGTTTAAATTTCAGGCTGAATTTCTAAACTGTTGATGTATTCCACCGCCTGTCTTTCTGAATAGGCCTTGCAGTGCCTTAACTATTCACAGTTTATTGGGGTGTTTGACCACTCTCAGGGTGCTAAGTAGGCTTAAGTTGTTGTCAAGGAGTTGTTCCTCAGGCAGGATTCAAAAAAAGTACCAGAATGCACACGTGCAACAACAGTTTTCTTCAGGGCAGGCACTGGTATGGTGGAATTGTCACTCAATTAGAATCCAGAACCAGGGTGGTGCTGTGAGGACCCAGGTTCAAATTCCACCACGGCTGATGGTGAAATTTGAATTCAGTAAATATCTGGAATTAAAAGTCTAATAATGACCATGAAATAAACAATTGTAGATTGTCATTAAAAACCCGAGTGGTTCGCAAACGTACTTTAGGGAAGGAAATCTGCAAACCTTATCCGTCTGGCCTACATGTGGCTCCAGACTGACAGCAATGCGGCTGACTCTCAAACGCCCTCTGAAATGGAGGGCAATTAAAGTTGGGCAATAAATGGTAGGCCCAGCGAGCTCTGCCCATGTTCTGTAAAATGACTTAAAAATGTTCATTCAGCCAAAATGTTCTGGAGCAGAAGGTAACAGTCCACACATGCCAAGTTAAAAGACCATCTCTCCTTGGCATTGCCATTATTGAATCCGGACTGTCAATATTTGGGGGGGGGTTACCATTGACCAGAAAATTAACTGGACTAGCCCGATTGTACTGTACTATAAAATCAAGTCAAGAGCCTGGGAATTCTGTCAGCTCACTACCTGACACCCCAAACTATTCCCACTATTTACAAGGTACAAGTCAGGAGTGTGATCGAACACTCTTCACTTGCCTAGATGAGTGCAGTTCCAACAACAGTGTAGAAGTTTGACATCATCCAGGACAAAACAGTTGATTAAATAGCACATTAATCACCATTTTAAACATTCATTCCCTCCAATACCAAAGCACAGTGGCAGCACAGTGTGCCATCCACAAACTGTACTGCAGCAACTTGCCAGGCCACCCTTTGACAGTATCTTACAAACCTGCAAACTCTCCTGTCTAGAAGAAAATGGGTAGCAGACATCTGGGAACATCACTATCTGCAAGTTCACCTCTGAGCCATATCCCATCTTGACTTGGAAATGTATTACTGTTCCTTCATTGTTACTGGATCAAAAACATGTAACTCCCTCCAGCAGTTTGGTTTACTTACCCCACGTGGACTGCAGTAGTTTGAGATGGCTGCTCACCACCACTTTCTCCAAGGGCAGTTAGCAATGAGCAATGTATGTCTTGCCAGTGGCACCCATATCCCATGAAAGAATTAAAAAGTGACAGGAGTAAAGTGCACCACTGATGAAGCTGTAAATTTATTCTGAGCACAAATAATAGGAACACAATTCAGATGGCAGTTTCAATAAACACTGCGCAAGTCCCTTGCCTCACCATATTATACAGTCTCTATTGAGAAGCTCAGTGACTATGTTTGCATTCTTCACACAAACTGTCTTTAAAAATAAACTAATAGTTGGTGAAATGTGTCTACATCAGAAACGGGCTGATAGTAAGTTGGCAGCTGATTCTTCATCCATTTATTTTTGTTTCTCAGTGGGTTGGAAAAGTTACCAATTGTTTCCATTTCCAACCAAGGAAAAACAGTGCCAGGGTCAGAAATGAGTCGGCAAAGGTTGTTATCTAACTTCAATGGAAAGAGGATCGAGTGCAATTGAATCTGTCAAGCCAGTTTTCTTTTACAATTCAAATAATTTGACCTTATTACCTGTAAAGAGACAAAATATACAGAAAGCAGGTATAACAGGTAGTTTCCCTATGTTTAAGTGCATGTTGGGAGTCACTAAATGATTTTTTGAGATAAGGGTCACCTTGATCACTGAATTGGAAATCTAGTTTTGTAGCTTCCTGTGTCAGCTAGTATAACCGTCCAATCTGTACTCCACTAAAATTGTTGAGTTTATTTGCTTTCGGAATGTTGCTCACCTGAAGAAGAAGTGACACTCTGAAAGCTTGTGCTACCAGATAAACCTGTTGGACTTTAACCTGGTGTTGTGAGACTTCTTACTGTTCTTAACCCAGTCCAATGCTGATATCTCCACATCAAGTTGTATTTGCCAGAGATGTTCCCATTGAGAAGCTTACTAAGTCAGTGAAGTTGAATGCAATCAGTTAAAATTTAATTTAAAAAAAAACTTCCAGAAGGTCTGTCCTCTCCAACCTCTGACCAATTTGTGAACAGCATTTCGATAGTCATTTATTCATCATGTTTAGGTAATGTCATTTCCAAGGCTCCATTTACTATTTAACAGGATGGGAAATTGAGTGTATTCAGTGTGTATAATGCCAATGATTACTTCTGGGTGTTGCTGTATAGACTATATGGAGTCTTCACAACAACAAAGGAAAGTCTCTGGAGAAACATGGAGGAAAGTATTTCACCTTTTCATCAGAGTCAATAGGGATAAGAGACTAGTTGCAATGCTCTGTTGCCATGACATCCTCCAGCCTTGTGCCATTCTGGTTGGAGGATGCAGCACATAATTGATCTGTTTTTCAATAGGCAACAGCTGTTTGACAATTATCAATTGTTTGAATTATAATAGTAAAAGGTATAATATTTAAAAGGGGAATAATGATTGAGAAAGAGGATGCAAAGGCATATTGACAAGGGAGAATCTTTAAAACTGATTATTTTGAGTCTTACCATCTAGTCATTTGGGATGTGGCTCAATATAAACTGTCCTTGATGCTCACACACAGCATTTTACATCCGCATCACAAAATTTGGAAGTGTGAAAGGGCGACAGATGTATTATATGCAAAACTATCTGCAGACACCCTTCATTGAGATTAGTTTCTGTTCACTGAGTCAAAGGGGAGCAGCTGTCTCAGGTGTGAATTGAAAAACTAAAGGTGTGATTGATATTTGGAGACTTCTGCTTCATTTAACGACGAGCATCTGGTTTCATTAAGTGAAACATTTATGTAGTAGTCGGTAGTGAAGAAAACCTTGAAGTATCTTCCAGTTTCTAATTGTAGAAATTTAATGAAAATCATTAAATTTATTTGGTTGAATAGTAATTTGTGCTGTACTTGGCATGAGTCAGCGAAATGTTCTGTATGTTTATTCTCCAAGTATATTAATATTCTCCACGTTATTTAATGCTCACCCAAGGGCCCAATTCTGCTGCCATTGGCATTTCAGTAGTGGTGTGAGAGAGGTAAATACCAAGTGGCCAGCACTGTTTAATTCCCTTTTATTTATTTACTCATGGAACATGTGCATCACTGGCTGGCCAGCATTTATTGCCCATCCTGAGTTGCACTTGAACAGTAGTTCAGAGTCAACCACAATGCTGGAGTCACATGTAGACCAGTCTAGGCAAGGGTGGCAGATTTCCTTCCCTAAAGGATCTTAATGAACTAGATGGGTTTTTCCAACAATTGAGAATGGTTTCATGCTCATCAGTAGATTCTTGATTCCAGTTATTTTTTACTGAATTCAAATTCCACAATCTGCCGGGGTGGGATTTGAACCAGGGTCCCCAGGACATTATAGCTGAGTTTCTGGATTAACAGTCTAGTGATAATACCACTAGGTCATCATTGTCCCTACTAGTGGGTAGGGAGTATCCCTGCTTAGCTGACCCCATTGAAGATCCCTTGAGTATTAACTCTTCATGATGCCCTCCTGCTATGGGCTTCTCAAAATTTGACTCCCATTCCCTTGACAAACCCCCTAATACTAACCAAGTTCTGATCCATTGTAGCTCACTACCTCATGTCTCAAGTTCAGCAACCTGTGGCCACTGTTTGATTTGATTTATTATTGTCAAATGTATTAGTATACAGTGAAAAGTATTGTTTCCTGTGCCCTATACAGCCAAAGCATACCATTCATATAGAAGGACATAAGAGAGTGCAGAATGTAGTGTTACAGTCATAGCTAGAGAGTCGAGAAAGATCAATAAATAGGCCCATTCAAAAGTCTGATTGCAGCAGGGAAGAAGCTGTTCTTGAGTCAGTTGTTATGGACCCTTAGACTTTTGTATGAAGACAGTATGTCCAGGGTGTGTAGGGTCCCTAATTCTGCTGGCTGCTTTTCCAAGGCAGCAGGAGGTGCAGACAGAGTCAATGGGTGGAAGCCTGGTTTGAATGATGGACTGGTTTTCTTACTAGTTCATCAAGAGTTACCAGTCTCTCTCAGCAGCAAGACTTCAGGATCTGGTAGGGCAGAAATATTACCTCCAGCTTATTAACTTTGGAACAACCCTTTTTACCCTGGGCAGGCTCTCTCCCAAAGGTTTAGTATATAAAAACTAGTATGCCCATATAATTCCACTCTAGATTTTTAAGGCATACCAAGACATAATTATTGTTCAACAAGCTCTCTGGCCCTTAAAAAGTAATTTTATATTGTGAAATATATATTTTTTCCATTATGATATCAACTTTTAAAAGATTTTTTTAAAAGATTGTTAACAAAATATCAGCTTCTACTTTAACTAAATGTCCCAATCATTATTTTGTTCTCTATAAGACGCTTGAGAAATCAAGGACAATCAATACTTTTGAATTGCTATCTGAGAACGTTTATCACTGCTTAGCCTGGTTGATGACACCACTGTTCTTGGATGCCGGAAATTCTTGGTTGGTGACGGTTGAATGAAGTTAACATTGTGGAAGGTGAAATCTGAACCAGAAAGCTGCTGGATCTTTGTGGATAGCTTTCCTCAAGGTCAGCAGTGAGCGTCATCACTTTTCTCCTGACTACACAATCTAGACCAATGTATTCCACTGAGACAGTGAATAGTTCCATGTCGATGAGAATAACATTATATAGTGGGCAGCATTTCTGTGTTCTGAGGGAGTTACACTCCAGAAAATGCTCTTATAAATTTTTATTTTATTGCAAAGAACTAGCTTTTTGGCAGATGTTGGCACATCTACAAGTTATCACTGAGCCAAGATTATGCATGTGGATAGAGCAACATATTAATGGAAGAGGGAAAGGTTATCCCAACAAAAAAGACTTTATATTTTTGTTAGTGATTGGGAGAATTGATGACTGTACATTTGTGTAACACACACCAGGTATTGGAAATGGAGGGTCAACCTCTTTAAATTAGTGTTTATTATAATAGCTGGGAACCTGGCAAGATTATCGGGTATAGAAGACCCCACTAACATGAAAGAACGACGACTTTCCAATACATTCCTTCAAGAAAAGCTGCAAAGTATTACAGCCTATTTTATGTTTCGGCAGAATAATCTGCTGCAGTCAGGAATTCAGTGCTATGGAAATGAATGGGACAGATCTGTGCCTGGAGTCGATTGCTGTTATCCAAACTGATGTTGAGTGTAATAGCCTATTAAATTGGACTGAGTGCGTAAGTTAGGCTGGAACCTCAGTGATGTACTGAGGGAGTTCGGCATTGGAGGCTCTATCTTCTGAATGGAATATTAAACTGAGGCTCTGTCACATAAATGAAAAGGATCCCATGATATTTTTCTAAGTAGAGGCAGGGAGTTCTGGCCAATATTCATTTCACAAACAACTCCTAAAATGGATGACTTGGTAATTTATTTCTTTTCCATTTGTGGAATCTAACACCAGATGGACATTCTGGATTTGGTTTAGTTATACAACTAGCTTTTCTAGCGATAGAAGGATATGCAATACCAGTTTCACATTCTAGAAGAAAGTTGAAAAATTATACCATGTCAAAAGACTTTTTGTTGGAGGATGAACATTTTTTGGTAAAACTGAAACACTGCATATTATCTCAGAAATCACCTTTGTTCAAGTAGGCGGTGTTGCTCATAAACACAAGCAGCTGCCAGGCTGAATTATCTCCCCAATCATTCTTGACCTTTGTAGATGTGCACCTCCCATACTTCAGTAGGCCTCAATTTATGGCCCATCACCTCCCAAGATATTTTGCCCATCCCTCAAAAATAATGAGGCAGAGAATGTATTCAGTGTAAATCTAAGAAAAATAATAAATGGAGACAAGTTATTTTACAACTCACTCTTGAGCCAGTTCATAGAATCCCTACAGTGCAGAATAAGGCTATTCAGCCCATCAAGTCTGCATCTGAGCACAATTCCACCCAGGCCCATTACCCCATATATTTACCCTACTAATCCCCCTGACATTGTCAATTTAGCATGGCCAATCAACCAAACCCACACATCTTTCAGACTGTGGGAGAAAACTGGAGCACTCGAGGCAAACCCACAGACGTGAGAACGTACAAACCCCACTCAGACAGTAAGCCGAAGCTAAGATTGAATCCCAGGTCTCTGGCGCTGAGGCAGCAGAGCTAACCACTGTGCCACAAGTTCACCACCATCTTGACACAAGTTTACTAAAAACTCATCAACCCGAGATGCATGGTGGGAATTTGGGGTGAGGGCTGGGGTGGTTTTCTGTGAAGAACCTTTTAGAAAGTAGGTCACTCTATTTTGGTAAAGAATGTTTCTATTAAGATTAAGGGCAAGTGAATGTTGAATAGTTACAAGTTTTGTGACTTGATGGGCAGAATTCTCCAATTTTTGTCCGTGCTCCCCAGTTGGTGAGAACATGGAATTTGGTGTTCCAGCCAAAACTCTGTTCACTCTCAGCATTGCTGGAGAATCCCAGCCATGAACAAGGACGGAGGTTTTCGATGGATATGTTTGAATTTCCACACAGCCTTGATTGGGACTGAGTTTGGTTGTTATATGTACTTTTCTTTTTAAAAAAAAGCTTCCTTTTTGCTCTTGATCAATTTATTAGCAGAAATAAGCAATTTTTGCTCTGATTCTAGTTCTTTAATATTTTAACCTGGAGGAAAGCTTGACTCCTGGCTGTGTGATTGACTTGGTAGATGCAGAATCCCCTGTGGTGGTGATGAACAAAAATGAATCATCTATTGCTCATTGTGTAGGAGGGATGGAAGATTAATACTGTGCACTGGAGCATTCAGATATGATTCATTTGTGTTTCCAACTTCAAGGTGTTGTCAACAGGCTGCAGTGTAGGGTAATCAAGCAACAAGGCCAAATGCTGTATCTGCAGATTTAATGGAACCAAATTACTCAGCTTCAGGCATTGTGAAATAACAAGGATGACGGCTGCTGAGACTGGACCTTTTTTTAATAATATCTCAACATGTCAAATAATTATCCCTTTTTTCTAATTAGAAAGCAAGATAATGTTTTAACGTTTTTAGTTTTTTCAATAAAATCTTGTTTTTCTGTGTCCTTGATTTAAATTGGATTTTAGCTGCTGCTTGTGATGCTTAATTTAAAAAAAATTACACTGGGAAAAATGCCCATGGAATTGCAGAAGGGATCCATTCCTACTAAGTGTGTTAGAATAGTAATGCTTTATGGTGTTACATAATTCAAGATCAGGTGCCTTGCAAGTAGTCGCCACCAAGGAAAAGTGTGTTGGTGTTCCAGTATGATCCGCAATGGTACAACAGAATATAATTACAATGGGGCCAGGTAGGGAATTCGGACAAAGCTGTACAGAGGACAGATGCTTCTTCACAAGGTGTGACGGGTCATCGGAGGCAGAGCTAAGCCTTGGAACACTGAGCTATGTAGAAATTAAATACCTGGGAGTTAGCTGATTCCCTATGTTTCAATTCTTCAGAAATGTTCTTAATTCAGACGTGAATGAAAGGAAATATTAAGCAGTATTCCAATTAGTTAATCCAGCATTCAAAAGATTACTCTGTGGGATCTCTCCATCTTTATTATCAGTTATGACAGGCTGAAATGGTGCCGTGCGTGTGAAAGTACGGATTTGTTTAAAACGTGCTGTGATTAGTGACATCACAAGGTTTTGAGTATGACACCCATCCAAATTGACAGCTGATTCAGATGGTTTATCATTTTAGTTTGGATACACGATATGCTTTTTAGGGGATGGTTTGACAATTCTCACGAATGTGTTCTTGCCATTATCATAGATTTTGCAAAGAAAGTGAACCTAACTTTTTAAACGGACACCTCTTAAAGCCTTAAAAATGGCTTCCAAGAGTCACTTGAACGTTTCAACAGCTTTGTGTTTAAGCTTCCAGAAAAGTTCAAGTGATAGGCAGGCATACCCAGACATGAAAACCGTTGAAATTTATTGAGACCCAGATCACATGTTAGCTAACATTCTAAGTTTATGAATGGTATAAAGACATGCTACAAATAGCTGTTTAAAAAGTGTAGTAAGGATAACCCGGGAAATTATAGGCCCGGTGAGTTTGACGTCAGTGGTAAAGAAGCTGTTGGAGGGGATTCTTAGAGATAGGATGTATAGGCACTGAGAGCGATGTGATCTGATTAGGGATATGCAGCATGGCTTTGTTAAAGGGAGGTCGAGCCTTACGAATCTGGTTGAATTTTTTGAGGAGGCGACAAAAACGGTCGACGAAGGGCAAGCTGTTGATGTTGTCTATATGGATTTCAGTAAGGTGTTTGACAAAGTCCCTCGTGGGAGGTTAGTTGAAAAGTTCAAGGCTAATGGGATATAAGGACAGGTAGCTAGATGGATAATAGATAATAGGCTTGGTAATAGGAGGCAGAGAGTAATAGTGGAAGGGTGTTTTTCTAGCTGGAGGTCGGTCACTAGTGGTGTGCCGCAGGGCTCGGTACTGGAACTTCTTCTATTTGTAATATATATAAATGACTTGGAAGAGGGAGTAAGTGGGGTGATCAGCAAGTTTGCAGACGACACAAAGATGGTTGGACTTGCAGATAGTGAGGAGCATTGTCAGGTGACGCAGCAGGACATAGGCTGGTAGCTTGGGCAGATAGATGGCAGATGGAATTCAATCCTGATAAATGTGAGGTGATGCATTTCAGGAGAAAGAATGTAGGGAGGAGGTAAATGATAAAGGGTAGACCTATGAAGAGTATAGAAACGCAGAGGGATCTGGGGGTGCAGGTGCACAAGTCTCTGAAGGTGGCAGAGCAGGTGGAGAAGGCTGTGAAGAAAGCATATGGTATGCTAGCCTTTATAGGAAGGGGTACAGAGTACAAGAGCTGGCCTTTAATGTTGCAGTTGTATAAAATGTTAGTTAGACCTCATTTGGAATACTGCATCCAGTTCTGGTTGCCTTGCTACCGGAAGGACGTGGAGACTCTGGAGAGAGTGCAGAGGAGGTTTACCAGGATGCTGCCTGGTATGGAAGGTCTGAATTATGAGGAGAGGTTAGGCAAATTGGGGCTGTTTTCCTTAGAAAGATGTAGACTTAGAGGAGATCTAATAGAGGTGTACAAGATTGAGGGGTATAGATAGAGTAAACAGGGTTAAGCTTTTTCGTAGGATGGACTCGAATAGCACAAGGGGTCACGGGCTTAGGGTGAGGGGGGTAAGGTATAATTTGGATGTTAGAGGGAGTTTTTTCACACAGAGGGTGGTGGGGGTATGGAATGTGCTGTCAAGTAAAGTGGTGGAGGTAGGCACTCGAGTTATTTAAGAGATACTTAGATGGGCACATGAACAGAATGGGAATGGAGGGATATAGAAAACTGATTTAAAATAGGGATCATGAGCCTTGGGAGTTCCCTGGGAAGTGTGTAAATAGTCGATGATATTGATGTATTTGCTTTTACCCCACAGGTACTTTGGCCCACCTTGGTGCCTAACAAGGGGCATACACATGATGGGTCATGAGAGGGTGCTCTTGGATGTTATTTTACAAGAGTATCCTAGTGCTTCACGTCGTTAGTGTACGCTTGACCTGGACCATTTGATGGGCAACACGACAGCTCAGTGACTATTGCTGTGCTGTGCAGATGCATTGATTTGGGCCTGTGTGTGTGGGAGTTTGCGCATTCTCCCCGTGCTTGTGTGGGTTTTTCTCTGGGTGCTCCGGTTTCCTCCCACATCCCAAAGATGTGCTCTTAGGCTGAATGGCAGAACAAATTCTCCCTAAGTTGTCTCAAATTTGGTTTTAATGAATAGTTCTATAAACGTAGACAGGGATCACGGGTAGAAGTGGGAACATCGAGGTGGCGGCGTGGGCTCTTGGGCCGAAGGGCCTGTCTCCCGTACTTCTTTCTTCTAAATAGCCATTTTATGTGCAGAACCACAGGAAGAGCAACTTCAGAGAGGATTCTTAGCCAAGTAAGGACAAAAAGGAGAGGTTTTTTTAAAGAAACCAACTGCTGTTTCAACCAAAAATAAGTCATTGCAACTTGTTAGTGCCATAACTGCAGGATTAGTGAGGAATAGAAAACCTTCTCGCTCTCCAAACACCAAATTGTCAACTGCAAAAGCCATCACAGCTACTAACCAAACTTCAGGTTTCAACCCCTTCAGAGAGAAAAGGCCTTAAGTAACCAGCCAATATGATATCTTATACAAACCCTTGTGTTTTGATCTTTATCTGCTTTTACCCTTTTCAATCTGCATTTTGGTTAATAACTTTGTCATTTTTATCTAAAGAGTTTTCAGTAGTAATTTTTGTAATAGACTCAACTTTAACTTGTTTACGATGACAGCTTGTTTGCTGGATTATTTTTAAGTTGAGTCATTCATAAATGAAAGGGACAACACACACATTCTTTGCTCATGCGCCATTTTAGGGAAAGAGCTGTTATGTGATCATGACGTTATGCTCTATCATTATATTCACTGAAATTGTACATCAAAAAGTTGGTTCATCAGAATTTTTGTATAATTTTATATTTGACAAGGTGGGACTTCCTCATGACATCGTTGAGTGTTAATACATTCTATCTAATGAGGGAAATGTCTCTCCCAATCCCTAATTGTGGGGGAAACAGAGAGGGGAGTACTCCCAAAAAAATTCGAAGTGTTGAATTCATGTAAAACATGGAATAAATCAGCAGGACTTTCAAAATGAATCTCCCACACTCTGTGCATCACAGAGCCCCTTAATGTGAATGACACAGAGAAGCTGAAGATGGGATCGACTGGCAGCGTAGCGCTGAGTGGGCTACTGCGCACGTGCTGATCTGTCATAACCGAGATCAGCGCGTGTGCAGTAGCGCTGGACTGCCAGTCTCCCGATCAATGGCCAGCTCAATTGCTGACCAGCCCTGTGACCCCACAGTGCTGCTGTTTTGGATCACTGCCTTCCTAGTGGTGTTCGGGAAAGCCTTGACTGCCAGCACCCCCTGCCCACCTCGATCTCCCAATTTTTTTTAATGATCTCCATCCTGATGGTGAGCCCCAGTCACTGTCCTCCCTCTCGCTGCCTATGATCCCAAATACAGAATGGCAGTGGGCATCCACTACCATTGGCACTGACTGGTGTGTGGTGGACAGTGCCAACGTGCGTCCTGGGCATTGCCACTTTGTCCCTTCGGCAGTGCTGAGGGCAGACACATACATCCTTCTCTTCCTGAGGGGGCCTCCATGGCCCTCCTTCACTCCAGCTCCAAATTAGTGGGGAGCTGTTATAAACCGCACTGGAGTGAACCACTCCCAGTGGAGGGGGGAGACACTAGCAGGCCTGGAGATTTCAATCTTGAGCCTGCTAATGGGATGCAAATCCCAGTCTTAAACAATTTATTCAGCTCTGCGCTGATTTCTGGTGCAGGCCTGACTATGCCAGACACATGTAAAGGCCAGGATGCCCAGTGAGAAGGCGGCTACACGGCCTCTGCTGATGTGTGCCAGCCTGCTGCACTGCTCTGGCAGCACAATGGGCTGGCAGAATCCGCACCCCCCTACTCCCCCCTTCCCCACCCCCTCCCCCAACTTGTCTGGAAGGTGCCCCAGATGCTGTTATACATATCCAGATGGCAGATCTTTAAACACCCTTCTAAAAAAAAATTAACGTTTTAACCATGATATCCTCGAACTTGCTTGATTTGTTGCAGGAAATCAATAAGCAATGTGCAAGCATGGTCCTTAACATTAGCCATTTTTTCTCTAGTTGTTCTACCCCCACATTCCCCCCCTCCCCCGCCCATTCCCCTAAGGAGTTATCATTTTTAACTCTTAGGGAGGGGATCCACAAGTTGATAACATCTAAGTAATGGAGTGAGTATTGATGGATTGGATGTACAATAATGATGTTTGATTAATTTGAGCAGACCTTGGTTCTCCATGGCACAGTTCAGTCTTGTTAGGACGTCAGAATAGTAAACATCGACAGTGAGGTGGGCAGAGCTGTTGGAAATGTCATCAACGTACTTTGGGGGTGGGATGTTATTAATAGCATTCTGAAAGTGTGAGGCCCACTGTTTATTCAGTCAGAGTTCTCCATTTAGTGTGGGCACTTCCACTGCACTGTGTAGTACAGGCTTGCAACACGTGGGTGATATGTTATTAGTCATTCCATTTTAAAATCATCACCTACTGCTGCTTTAAGAATAGGAATGATGACCATGTATGTTCCTCCATGCCAGAAGTACTGAGTTATTATTTGTTAACTTTTAATGAGATTGTTCTAACTCTTAATGTGAGCTTTTGTTTACCTGATATAATAATCAAATTATCTAAATTGCATACACTTTACATCTGGAATGGACATTGGCAGTGAAATATTGTCAGTCAATGTTGGTGCTAACTGCGTGACACAAAATGAGATTTCTTACTGCAGCGAAAAAGAGCTTGGCAGGCACGTGGATTTGCATGTGCACAGAATCCAGCAATAAATATGGAATTCATGAATATATAAATAGAAGAGAATGATAATGTGTCTGCCTTTATGTATCCACAACATTGCAAAATTGTTATCTGGAAGTCCTCTTATCCAAGTTCTAACTTATACCAAATCAAATCACATGGTCTGGCGAGGTAATAACTAATGCTGCTGCAAGATACTTTCATTTTTTGCATGGACTGTTTACAAAAAAATCAAAAGTTGATTACTTTCACACAAATGATCAAATATTTGATCCTATTCATGCTGTATCTCTCTAATTGGCCAGTAGTGTCACTATTTTGTATGTTTAGTCACAGAACACTTTGATTTTTGTATCACTAATTTTTGTGTTGACAATTTAAACAGATTAATTTTGTTTGTCTTCAGATATACAGAATCCAAGTAACTGATTAGTTTGAAACTACTTATCCAACTTTGTGAAACCATCTCTTCACAATGGGCTTGAAGATGTTTCGGCAATTTCCCGCAGTAATCTTCTCCCAGAAGAATGTGCTCCTTTGAAATAGGCTTTACTGGAGTCTGCCTGCAAGCTCCTGTATCTATATAGACAAACAACTAAAATAAAGAACGTATTTGTATTATACAGCCCTCTTTAGCATGGGCCGAAATACTTCACAATGAATTAAGCATTTTTGAAATGTGGAGGGAAATATGTCATGTAATTACCTAATTTGTCCATTTGTAGATTAAATAAATTATCTATCAAACACAGTTATATGATTTACTTAGGCTTTGGCGCAGCCAGAGTAGGATGCTCAATTGAATGACCCAGTTGACTGGTTGAGGGAGCGGGAGTGAAACAGACATAATGTAGTGAGTTGAATTATGGTTCCATGAATGGGGAATATTGAAAAAGTGGCCTGGGGAGTGGCATAGTGGTTTAGCACTGCTGCCTCACAGTGCCTGAGACCCGGGTTCAATTCACAACTTGGGTAATGTCTGTGTGGAGTCTGCACATTCATCCCATGTCTATGTGGGTTTCCTCCGGGTACTTCAGTTTCCTCCCACAGTCCAAAAAACATGCTGGTTGGGTGCATTGGACATGCTAAATTCTCCCTCTGTATACCTGAACAGGCAGTAGAGCATGGCGACTAGGGGATTTTCACAGTATCTTCATTGCAGTGTTAATGTAAGCCTATTTGTGACACAAATAAATAAATTTATTTTGGTCGGCACAACATCGAAGGCCGAAGGGCCTGTTCTGTGCTGTA
The DNA here is from genome assembly GCA_024679065.1 of Sphyrna mokarran. Lineage (NCBI taxonomy): Eukaryota > Metazoa > Chordata > Chondrichthyes > Carcharhiniformes > Carcharhinidae > Sphyrna > Sphyrna mokarran. The sequence goes on from JAGIQG010000003.1 coordinate 110,630,447, forward strand.
TTGTTCTATGTTCTAAATGAGTAATGATCAATTCTCTCAAACCCTCAACCTGGATGATGGATTTTAGACTTTCAAAGCTGATGCTATTTACATGTTGAGTTCGTTCCACCACTCTAACTTTAACTTGTGTTGGTTCTAGATTCTTTCCTCCAGTCCTTTTGATTACAACTGTAACATGTCTCACCTAATCTCTACCATGTCTGCATCACTCAACTCCTCTTCCTAATCATTTACATGTGTGGCTTGGCTGTCATGCCAAATCCAAGCTTCTTTCTCTATTTATCCTCAACTTTTCTTAGACCACTCTCTCTTTCCTCCATCTCACTTCACCATTCTACATTCCATTGATTCAGCTTGGATTATTTTTCTTTTCCCATTCAATCCCTCTGCAATCCATTCACCATTTCCAACTCTCTTGCTACATCCTAAACTTGAATGCCCCTTCAATAAATCCAGACGTATCCTCTGTGTGTCTCTCTCCTTCCAGCAGGCTCTGTGGAACACATTGGCGTATCTTTAGCTGTATCCTTGAGAGCAGTATCTCAACTGCTCACTCTCCTCTCTTTCAGATCTTCTTATTCTAGGGTTAAAATCAACAATCTCCTTCCCATTTTAATTGCACCGCTATCTTCCAGCAGATCTACAATTGCTGTCTGTTTGTCTATGTGTGTCTCTCTCTGAATTTCCATCCAGAATGTCCATTCACTCACTTGACTATAGAGGATTGTGCTAACATTTTGTCTTTGATTGAAATTTGGCCTGTAGATGGTGACACCTTCTCTCTCAATGATCCTTGCTTCTTGATTATGTTTTCAAATACCTGGCTGATTGGTGGTGACATGGCTGTCAGTCATATCCTGCTCTCAGCTCTAGAAAAAGATAGTGTTTAAAGGTGTCAGAGCTCTGACAGGTGAGCAAGTCGAATGGAAATAAGGTCTTTGTGTTAAGAGTCCAAATTTCACACCATTGTCTCTATGGAAGCTTGATATTCATCTCGTTAACTCCCCCTCCCAACAAGCCAGAGGAGTCATGTTGGAATTGAGGGGAGGAGGTTCTGTGTAAGGTGCTGAGTGACCAGCATTACGGTTAATTTACAATGACAACTTGGGACTGGATTTGGGTTCCCCACCAGCCTTCTTGAAGGTGAGGGGAGGCTAAAAAAATAAAGTGGATAGCCTTCCCACCATGTTCTTGCCCACCCACAACCTATTGCCCAATTTAAATTGAGTAGGGAAGATATCTGGCTGCCCTTGAGTCTATTGAAAAATTTAAAGTTTACTTATTAGTCACAAGTAAGGTTTATATTAACACTGCAACAAAGTTACTGTGAAATTGAAGCACTTATTTGGCCAATGAATGGTTGCATATAGGCCCGATCTGCGCTTTCCCCACCTTATTGCGATTTTAACTGCAATGAGGTAGTAAGATTCAGGGTATGTGGCTCAGCGATCTTCATGGCATGGGCTTTGAGGAGTCACGAGATGAGTTTCCTGCCACAGAATTCTCAACTTCTGACCTGTGTTGTAGTCACAATATTTGTGGCGGGTCCAGTTAAGCCTCGGGCCAATGGTGACTACAGGGTATCTATCGATGGTGGGAGAGTTAGTGAAAAACGTAGCACTGAGTGTCAAAGGGAGGTCGCTAGATTATCTGTCTCTTGTTAAAGATAGCCACTAACTTCCACTTGTGTGGTGCAAATAATTACGTCTTAACCCAAAGTTGAATGTTGTTCAGGTTTTATTGTTAATGGGCATGAAACAAGGGCAAATGAGATTTAATATGGTCATGTGTAGGACAAAATGGAAGGAGAAATAATGGATTTTTAAAATACAATCATGAAATGTGGGGATCAATGAAAATGCCAGCATCCCTAATTGCCCTTGAAATGCAGATGAATTCTGACTGATATTGGATTTTAATCTGTTACTGATGTTTGTCAGGGTTCTGACAGTAAAAGTTCTATTTTTTTTGTTTCCTAGGTCTGCCTCACCAGGTAGCACCTCCTCCCTGCTTTCCACGGTCAGTGGTTGGAATTTCAATGGGGTAAGTGTATCATGACTACACTCTCATTCTAAAGACTGGGTATGAATGGGAGTGTACTTAAATGCATGCTTTTTCACATCTTTCGAATGCTCCTCCCACAAGAATTAGCAGGATCACACAGCAAAATCCTGCAATGAAATGAATGACCAGTCATTCTGATTTTATAATGTTGACTGAGGAGGGGGAATGGGGGTTCAGGACGTTGGTGATGTTGACTGAGGTGGGCTTGGGTTGTGGGGAGAGCTTTTGTTCAGAATATTGTTTTTGAAATACTGTATTAACCTCCATCTGAACTGATGGAACAGGTAGGTGAGATCTTGGTTTAATATTGTATGTAGTACTTCATATAATAGTTTTTCTTCTGTACTGATTGGCCAACAATAATACTCTCCTTTTTTGATGTAGAATGCGTTGAAGTAAACTGTTTAGTCACAAAGGCATCCATTAAGTTTAAGACCATACTTCCATTCATTGGTCTGTATTGGGTATTAACAGGCCACTGATGTGCCAATTTAGGATTTACTCACCAATTAGACCATCGCACTAAGAACAATAGAACAACACTTATTTTCCAGTCTTCCAAGCCACAGCTAACTGGACAATACAGATAATAAGAATCATCAGCTTTAGTTTGCCTGAGCTCTGTGCTTGATAGCCAAGGATTGAGGGCCCTGTGGTCAATAGTTTTGGCTTCACTGGCCTAAATTATGTTCATGAGTGAGGTTTGAGTCAGAGTCTTTTGACTTGAGATTGGTGCTATGAGTTCCACTGACATACACAATCAAGACACATTTTATAGATTCCAAATGCAGTGAAATATTTTCATTCATTTTGAATTATTTTTCTCCACGCCATTCTGAAGTATCTCAATCAGCTATTAGTTGATCTCAGCATCCATGGACAATGGAGAGGAAATATAAATTAGGATGCTTGCACTTGACGAGACTGAGAAGTGGATACACGTGAACATCCGATAAGGATCAATCCACAATAAATATATTGAACAGACTGACTTCTTACGGAACAGTTGTCAGATTTAGAGGTGAAGGAGAACTTTATTGAACCCAGTGGACTGAGGTATGACAGATGGAGTTGAATTCAGATAAAAGTGAGGTCTTGTGTTTTGGAAAGACAAACCAGGGCAGAACTTGCACAGTTAATGGTAGGGCCAAGGGAGTGCTTTCGAACAGAGAAACCCAGGGATTCAGGTAAATAGTTCCTTGAAAGTGTCATTACAGAGAGATGGGGTTGTGGAGGGTGTGATCTTATAGAAGTTTATAAAATCATGAGGGGCATAGATACAGTGAATAGTCAATGTCTTATCATAGAATCCCTACAGTGCAGAAGGTTCATCATGTCTGCACCAATCACAGTCCCACCCAGGCCCTACCTCCCACTTACTTACCTTGCTAATCTCCTGTCAGTAGGGACAATTTACCATCGTTGATTAACCTAACCTGCACAACTAGAGCACCCAGAGAAAACTGTCAGACATGGGCAGGACGTGTGTGGTTTGCACTAAGTGACCCGAGGCGAGAATTGAACCCAGGTTCCCAGCGTTGTGAGGCAGCAGGGTTAACCACTGTGCCACTGTGCCATCTCAGTATGGGGGAGCCCAAAACTAGAGGGCATAGGTTTAAAGTGAGAGGGAAAAGAACTTGCATATTGTTGAAAAGAGAGACATGTTGTTCAAGCATTTCATCTTGCGTGCACCAGGACAAACGCAAAACTGTCAAATTTCAAGTGACCACAACAATTTATACTACCAGAAAAAAAGAGTCCTGATTGGTTGTTTTGGCACACTCATTTTTCCTTTGATGTCAATTGTTCTGATGGTTTGAAATTTTGCATTGTTGTTTTTGTCCTAATGTGTGCAAGATGAAAAGTTTCAACAATGTTTCCCTCTTTTCATCAATACTGAAGTTATAAACATTTGCAAGCGTACCATTCCCTAACTTCCCACTGTGAGAAATTGGTTAAAAGTTATACGTGACAATTTCATTGCCTGAATTTTGGCAGAGAAGATGGTGATTTCTTTCCTAATTGTGCAGCATGGGGTGATACAGTGGCACAATGGTTAGCACTGCTGCCTCACAGTGCCAGGGATCCAAATTCAACTCTGGCTTCGGGTCACTGTCGTGAATTTTGCACATTCTCCCTGTGTTTGCGGGAATTTCCTCCGGTTTGCTCCCAAGTCCAAAGATGTGTGGGTTGGGTTGGTTGGCCTTGCTAAATTGTCCCTAGCGTTGGGGGATTAGTAGAATAAATGTGGGGTTACGGGAATAGGTCCTGGGTGGGATTGTTGTCGGTGCAGACTTGATGGGCTAAATGGCCTCCTTCTGCACTGTAGGGATTCTATAAATTGTCATGAACATTATTACCTCATTAGGCAGGTTTGCTACTGGCTTCAATTAAATCCAGCTTCTAATCATTTAGTTGCCCTTTGAAGCTGAAAAGTGAATTGTGAAATGTGTGTACTTTTGGTCCAGCTCGGCTGCCACAATCCCTGAAAAGAAGAACCTTGTGATAGGAAAAGCTGTGTTTTACGGTACATTCTGGCCTCCCTGATGCATTTGTTTATTAATATCCTGATTTAAATGTGTTCAGATGCAAAACGAACTTCAGCACAGTAGACCATTCTTTGCACTGGAGCTAGTTCTAGAAGTAAGATTAGTTACCATTGAAGTTGAAGCGAACCCAGGGCTGCATGTTTGAGTGATTGGTGCCAAAACCAGTGCAACACCAAGGAAATAGAGACGCTCAAAACACCACATGAAAGGATCTTTGTCTGTTCCCATCATCTAGGAAATCCTGTCCTACTGCCAGTGAGGTTCGGAGGGAGCGAGCAGCTGTTTTTGTGCTTCTGTAAGTGGAGCTCCTGCCAGATGTTGCATTCATATCGGGGAGAATCAAATTCTACTCTGGCCTTTGAAAAGACACAAGTTAATTTTAATTCAAATTTGTAGACGATTAAAGGAGAGCAGCAATTTTTAGAGAAACTCTCAGATTGAGAGTGTAACTTGACATATTTGAAGACGATAGTTATGCATTATGGATGCAATATTGGCAGATTATCTCTGCTTGAGCTATCGTTAGGTATACAAATTAAAGAGACCAGGACCGGAATGCTGCGGCACAATGAAGGATTTGTATGCATGTTTTCTGTAAAAGTATCGAGTGTCTGATATTCAGCTCAATCTTTGATTTATCACCTGAAGAAGACTTTCTTCTCCCCTAAGGAAAATTCTTCCTGCTCACTCTTTCAGTGCCAGTCTCTACCGACTGTCCCTATTCAGCCAGAATGTATCATGCCAATCACTGCCCACTTTTATTACAATCCCTTTAAAATGAGCAGAACCTGACAAAAATTGCTACAAGTGTGAATTTGTATGCAAGATGTATCTCACACGTGCTCAAGTTGCAGTCCTTGCTGTAAAGTTGACACTATTCAGGACGTCCTTTTTGAGACAATACAGAAGCTTCATTCATGTCTCGTCTTCATCTTTGAGTCCGGAAATTGAGTCAAGGACCTGAAAATTCAAATGAAAGTGTTTAGTGCTTTTATTGAAAAAAGACTTTGAATGTGGAGGAAGAAGTGAGTTACTGATAGTTTTATCTGATCTGTGCAGTTGATGTACAGACTTATCATTTTGACTCATTCGTAGTTTAGTCTATCCCATGTGGTAGGTTTTTCACTCTTTGTTTTACTCATTATATAAATACTGCTAGTTTCTTCACAGTTGTGCAAGATTTGCTACTTGCTGAGCTTGCCAACGGAATTTAGATATCTTAGCAGACTGTGTTTTGTAGAGGATTCTTATCTGAAACATTAACTGTCTGTTCTTTCCATAAATCTTAACTGACCTACTGAATATTCCTGGCATTTTCTGCCTTTTCATCTGAATAAAACACTCTTTTAAATGAACAAACTCGTTGTAAATTACCAGAATCAGTCTTCACCTATTTAGCTGAAACTTTTCAAGCACTCTGTCATCGTATGTAAGGTTCTCTTTTAAGAGATAATCTACCATGAACTAACGTCTTGTTTCATTAATGCTAAGCACACTATTCTTAAGAAATGCAGTTAAGTGACACTAATATGTAAGAGGCCACATTCTTCAACTGAGCTCCAACCACACACTCTCCAGCTGCATCTAGCCCTGGTATTATAATGTAGGGTGGCATGAAGCGAAACAGTGGCACAGTGGTTAGCACTGCTACCTCTCTGTGCCAGGGACCGGGGTTTGATTCCTGGTTTGGGTCACTGTCTGTGCGGAGTCTGCACGTTCTCCCTGTATGAGCATGGTTTCCTCTGGGTTCTACTCGCAGTCCAAAATCCATTGGTTAGGTGCGCTGGTTATACTAAATTCTCTCTGTGTACCTGAACAGGCGCTGGAGTGTGGCAACTAGGAGATTTTCACAGTAACTTCCTTGCAGTGTTATTGTAAGCCTATTTGTGAACCTAATAAACTTAAAAATTTTATAATCATAGAGTTCCTATAGTCCAAAATGAGGCTATTCAACCTGTCAAGCTTGCATTGACAGTCTGACAGTATCTTACCCAGGCCCTCTCCCCATCCTATCTTCCTTGCGTACGACCCTCTTTAGCTGGCGTCAGCATGCCATAGGATCACAGAGGACTTTTCAATTGAGCCACTGGTTGAACGAGTAAATCAGGTCCCCAGTGACATTGAAAGAAGCATCCTGGGGTATACTGGAAGGTGGCATCCTTGTCTGCTTGGAAGAACAGACTGAAATGGAGGAGAGTGGGAAGGGAGCAGGATGTCAGCTGCTTTGCCTCTTGGATGACATTAATTGCCCCACTGCTTTCCCTCTGAGTGGTAAAAACAACCCTGGGACTTTTTTTGCTTCTTTTACTGGCATGACTGTTTCACTGTGCAACATTGCCGGGCAGTCCTGTTATCTCTGTTTTCTTGGATAACTTGCAAGACTTTTTTAAGAGAAACGTTACTAATTTATTACACTTAGAGTCAAAGTTCATCTTGCAACAAAATAGTTGTACTAAGCAATTCAGCTTTTTCACCAAAGTTAATCCAGCACCTTTATAAAACTGTCTAAAGGATCATACATTTTGCTACAAATTTTGATCAAAATGTATCTTTTTTGGTGGCATTCTCTTTAAATGCTTTCAGCCTCTGCCAGACTTGAATATGACTGTTTTAAACTGTCAAATTCTAATATTTGTTTCTTATTTCTATCTTTGAAAGTTTCCTCACGATCAGATTTGCTTGGTGTTTGCATGACTAATGTGAGTTCCCTGGTCAGAAACATCAGCCTACAAAAACAGGCGCAACAGGGGGAAGTGTATCTCATTTTCCTTCCATCTTAGCTCGCTCTTCCTGTGCTTGTAATAGACAACAAAAAAAAATCCACTGCTGTGACTGTGCACACACTGATACTTTGCTTCTCTGCAAGAACTTAATAAATCTGGTTGAAACAAAGAGCTTACGAGTCTCGCTTGACAAGGAGCCTGCCCTCTGTATACACCAATAGAATCAAACTGCACAATTCAATGGGCAAGAACTTCTGGCCCGGCTCATTACTGGGATTGTCCGGTTCTGCTGAAAGTCGATGGAATTTTGGCTGGCGGATCCCACCTCGCTGGGACTGGAAATCCTGAGCATTATTTTAAACAGGAAAAAAAGCCAAATCTGTATCTTGCTGTATCTTTGTACACAATTTTACATATTACAATTCTGGTCGCCTTGCTTTAGGAAGGATGTTATTAAACTGGAAAGGATGCAAAAAAGAGTTGCAAGGATGTTACCAGGACTGAAAGGTTTGAATTATGAGGAGAGGCTGGATAGGTGGGACCTTTTTCCTCTGGAGTATAGGAGGATGAGGGGTAACTTTTTATAGAAGTTTATAGAAGCATGAGAAGCATAAATAGGTTGAATAGCCAAAGCATTTTCCCCAGAGTAGGCGAGTCCAAAATTAGAGGGCATAGGGTTTAAAATGAAAGGGGAAAGATTTAAGAGACCTGAGGGCCAACTATTTTGTACGGCGAGTGATGTGTGTATGGTATGAGCTGCCAGAAGAGGTGGTAGAGGTGGATACAGTTACAAAGACATTTGGATGGTCACGTGGATGGGAAACATTTAGAGGGATATTGGCCAAATGCAGGCAAATGGGACTAATTCAGTTTAAGAAACCTGGTTGGCATGTTCGAGTTGGGCCGAAGGGCCTGTTTCCATGCTGTTTCTCTTTATGACTCTGTGAATGGAAGATTCAAAAACTATGACAATTACAAAATTATTTTTCTCACCCAGCACCAAAGAACCCTCATCAATTTTACACCTTACATTTTCAGCACCTCATGATGTGTAAAAGCAGCATCCTAATGAGAAAATATTCTTTAATATTATTCCTAAAGAAATAGGAACTGATAGTTACATTCATAGACATCTAGGTGCCGCATTTGCTGCCGCATAGCAGTCAGGTGCCTAGCATCATTGTATCAGTCTGCCAGTCATGTGGAGAACTGTAAGAAATGCATTCAGTGGAGCTTCAGCACGCCAATGATTATTTCAAACTCAGAGATCCAGAAGAGACAAGATGATGGCAGTGATGTGCACCTTTGACTGAGACCCAAACATTTAAATCTGCTTTCATGTTAAGTTGGGTTTGAGAAGAATCGACATGGGTTACTGCCAGAGTAAGAGAAAAGGCTGAGTGAATTGTGCAAAAATAAAATGGCAGTCGTGGCTATGGCAACAATGAATGCACAGCTTCAGCCTGTAATGAATTGGGAAGCTGATGGTACTGTAGAGACATTTGAGAAGTAACTAACCGTGCAGGCTGACATCCAGTAGCTTTCTAAAAGGCAGTAGCCAAGAGGAAGGGGTCCACTATCTTTGTTGCCAGGAGAAAAAGGGTTAAATATGTTTAAAAGCTGAGGGAAGGTGACAGTAAAACTCCAGACGATTTTGTAAAATCAGCATCTCCAGCCAAAGTCAAATTGTTGAATTCACCAGGATGAATTTCAAAGTAGGAATCAGGTGAGCCTGTTGACGATTTCTTAACAAGTTTGAGAGATGCAGCCAGAAAATCTAAATTCAAGGAAATAGGCTGATGGACCAGCTCATTTGGGGTTCTGAGCATGCTTGAGTATGAAAAGATTTGATTGGAAAGAATATGTTCAGAGCATCATGAGTGGAAGACACTGCCAAATCACCAAGTAACAAGTAGACAAATGAAGGTGTTGACCACCCAGCCTTCAGCTAAGTCAGGAGAACGAGAGCAGCGTTGATGTAGTGAAACAGCAACAAAACAATGCACACCAGGCAGAGAGTGTTTTGTGCAAGAGCTGTGGGTAACCTATACGTTCACGAATAAGGAAACGTTCCACATATGTGTCAAGCTGCAGAGTTTGTAGAAAGCCGAATCTCTGGGAAAAGGTGTGCAGAACAAAGAAAGTAGATGATAAACAAGTTAGCAGAAATGGAGCAACAGGGTGAACGAGAAGGAAAATAAACCATAACCTGAAAGGTGACGACAAGTTTGAGAACAAAGTAGACATGAGATGTGTAAAACTGCATGAAATAGCTGAATGCAGCAATCCACAGACAAATTCACACTTGCAGTGCAATGCAAGAGGGCTTGGGTTTGCCAACAGTAACTAGAACATGAGAGCTGAGTTACTCAGGGGAATTCAAAACTGAGACATTAGAGCGATTTGGAGAAAACTGTTAGGACACCAGGACGTTTTGCAAAGCCGGGACGTCTGGCTTCCAACCTATATTCCCTGTATGTTCTTTGTTGGGGGAAAGGCAAAGGGCTCCAATGCTGTTTGCTCCCCTATTCCTTCTCCTTTCATGATAAAGGAGGGTACAAGCTGTGAACAGTTGAACAGATTAGCCACTAAGTAGGTAATGAAAGGTGTAGCAGCTTGTGATCGTATATGGCTTCACAGTGATACAATGGAGGGTGTTGAAATGCGCATTCCCATTAATTTAACAGTTGCACTATGTCACTGAGTTTGCCAGCTCCATGGTTACGGTACCTGTATTTCTGTGGCCTGTGTCTTAAAAGCTGTAATGTTACACCCACCTGCTGACCTTTTCTCGACCATTGTGGTAAACATTGTGCTAATCTTGTCGATCTCTCTGCCATCCGGCTGATTCCTCCCTTTGCTCACCTTGTAAACTTTGCCAGCATTATCTGTTCACTTGTGAACAAGGACTTTCCCATTTAAAGTATTGTGAACGATTGCATCAATGTCATGACACACTGACAGAAACTTGGCTCTGAGAGTCAACGTTTCCCAAGGCTTTCCTCACCCACACTGGTGGGGTGGTGAGATAATCATATTACCAAGTCGCACCTCTAACTCCCACACTGTGCCACCGCAGTTCATCTGTTGCTAGAGGTCCCATCTGCCTTTATTCTCTCAAGATATGACTACTCCGATGCATACCTAGCTGGCTACATACATTCTTTCCTTCATGAACTTGGGGTCATTCCAAACTCTGCTGTCCAAAGCCCCACCAAGTGCTATTCACCTGCCGCCTCTGCACTCTCTGACCTACGTTGGCTCCTGGTAAAACAATATCTTGATTTTTTTTTTTAAATTCTTGTCCTTGTGGTTCAATCCATCCATGGCCTCACCCCTCAAACTCCTGTAACATTCACCAGCTCTCAGATGGATTGCTATGTACTGAACATGGGAGGATAAGTTTGGGTAAATTTGTTTGCAAGAATCCAAGTACTAGATCTCCACATTGTCTAGATATATATGTGTATATATATATATGGGCAGAGTTCCCACTCAGAGCAGAATCGACAATTGTGGTGGAAGTCACACCCGTAATGGTTCTCATTTTCAAGCATTTCTTTTCCCTGTGTTTCTGCTCAGACTCATTTGGATTCCACCAAACACTGAACCTGGCCCAGTCGGGGAATTTAAAACAAAACCAGAATAATTTTTTCAAGAAAGATTTGCTCTTAAATATTCTTTGATATGGTGAAGAGTAGTGACTTGGCAAATATTGATTAGTACAGCTGAAAATGGATATCACATTTAAAAAAAATTTAAATCTATGTCAATCTAGTATCTGTGGGTAACTTGATTTTAAATAACTGGAAAAGAGTGTTTAAAATAAAGGGTTTTCTTGTTAGGTTGGCATACAGTAGGGAGTCACTTAGTGAATTCAAACAAAAGTTTATTTAAAGAATGTTTAAAAAATTGAAAACAGAGTTCTTGCATCCAAAAGTTTGGCACCTCCTCACAGGATTGCAAACCAGCACAATTCTGGAAACTCCGAACAGTAGTAATTCACTTTGGGGGGTTTCCAGTTTTGTGGGTAGGCCCTGTTTCAAATGCAATATTTTTAAAATTAGCGCAGAAAAATTGCAGGAACCTGATTTGTCCTGAACACAAATTGTGCTTAAACTTATGGGCAGCGCGGTGGCACAGTGTTTATCACTGCTGTCTTAGAATGCCGGGGACCTGAGTTTGATTCCAGTCTTGGGTGACTATCTGTGTGGAGTTTCTACGTTTTCCTTGTATCTGCATTGGTTTCCTCCGGGTGCACCAGTTTCAACAAAGAACGAAGACCAGTATAACACAGGACCAGGCCCTTTGGCTCACCAGGCCTACGCCAATCACACTGTCCTATCTAGACCAAACTCCTGTATCCCTCTATTCCCCACCTGTTCATGTGTCTATCCAGTTAAGTCTTAAATGTCATTAATGTGTCTGCCTTAATCACCTCACTTGGCAGTGCATTCCAGGCCCCCACCAATCCGCACTTCTCTACTGAACCTTTCCCCCCTTATCTTGAACTTGTGCTGCCTTTGTAATTATCATTTCTGCCCTGGGAGAAAGCTTCCAACTCTTCACCTTATTTATGCCTCTCATAATTTTATAAACTTCTATTAGGTGGCCCCTTAAGCCTCCGTCTTTCCAGGGAAAACAATCCCAGTTTATTCAAACTTTCCTTGTAGCTAATACCCTCCATACCGGGCAACATCCTGGTAAACCTTTTCTGTACTCCTTCCAAACTTCCCACTTCCTTCTGATAGTGTGGTGACCAGAACTGCCCACAGTGTTCCAGATGTGACTTAACCAATGTTTTATATAACTGTATCATAATTTGCCAACTTTTTTACTCCATGCTCTGGCCAATGAAGGTAAATATGCTGTATGTTTTCTTCACCACTTTTCCATTTGTGCTGCCAGTTTTAAGGATCTGTGGACCTGTGCTCCCAGGTCTGTGCGTCTATGCGCTGATGGTTCTGCCATTTATTTTATAGCTCCCACTGGAATTGGATATACCAAAATGCATTACCTCACATTTGTCTGAATTAAATTGCACCTGCCATTTCTCCTCCCAATTTTCCAGTCCATTTATATCCTGCTGTATTCTCTGATAATCTTCATCACTATCCGCGATTCCAGCAATCTTAGTGTCATCTGCAAACTTTTGAATCAGATAGATACATTTTTTCCAAATCATTTATATACAATACAAACAACAGAAGTCCCATGACTAATCCCTGCGGAGCACCACTTGTTACAGACCTCCATTCATAAAAACACACTTCCACCATTACCCTCTGACTTCCAAGGCTAAACACCAGTAAGAAGTCTCTCAACACCAGGTTGATGTTCACCCTTGATTCCATGTGATTGAACCTTTTGCATCAGCTTGCCATGAGAGACTTTGGCAAATGCTTTACTTAAAGTCCATGTCGATAATGGCCTCAACCCTTCCCTTATCAATTATTTTTGTCACCTCCTCAAAGGAAACTCAATTAAATTAGTGAGGCATGGCCTCCCTTGTACAAACCATGTTGTCTATCACTAATAAAGACCGCTCAGTCCCTCCCACGCTGTGAAGATGTGCAGGTTAAGTGGATTGGCCGTGTTAAATGCATGGGGTTACAGGGCTAGGAGAGGGGAGGGTGTGAGTGGTGTGCTCTTTCTCCCAGAGTCAGTGCAGACTTGGTGGGTTGGATAGCCTGTTTCTGTATTATAGGGATTTTATGGTTCATTTATCTTTTGCGATGGCCATGCTGACGGGGAATTGCACTAACATTTAGCATAGCTGAGTAGAAGTTCCAGGCCATTACATTTAAATGTTTATCCCTGACGCAAAATAATGATGCATATTTGGATAGGAACATTTTTGGAATGATTGTCCAGTTGCATTTTGTCCACACTAAACACTGAAAATGCTACAAGACATTCTGAGAAAACAAATACTGAAAATATATTTCCGTCAATGATGTATAACATATGTCACAGACCTTAATGCTGTATTTAAATTGATATGGAGAGCAACAAAATTTTAAATATTTAAACATTGGGAAACACAGTCCAGGAATTTGAATTTAGAAAGATGTAGTTGCAGCAGGAAAGCACAATTAGATGTGCTTAATTTGATTTGGCATCCAATTGGCCAATATACAAGAACAATGAACGTGGGATCATGTGCACACTTTCTCCTTAATGATGGTAAAAGACTTGATTCTGAGCACGTACTAATTCAGATCTGTGCAGGAAAGAAACCCAGGCTTGGAGAGAGAGAATAGTAAGAGAACCAGGATATGTCCTTGAGAGATGGACTGCAATATTTTTGCCATGACATCCTTCAATTTAAAACAAAATACTGCAACCATAATTACCAAGGATTACACACACCCCAGACATTCTCCCTTCCATCTTCTTCCGTCAGGAAAAAGATACAGAAGTCTGAGTTCGCATACCAACTGACACAAGAACAGCTTCTTCCCTGCTGCCACCAGACTTTTGAATGGACCTACCTTGCATTAAGTTGATCTTTCTCTACACTGTAGCTATGACTGTAACATTACATTCTGCACTCTTGTTTCCTTCTCTATGAATGGTATGTTTTGTCTATATAGCATACAAAAAAAATACTTGTGACTATATCCCAATTTGTGTGACAATAAATCAAATCAAAAGGATTAAATAGGATATATGCCATACAGTTGTTGACGCAATGGTTTTTGTCACTTGAGTAGCAATTCAGAGACCCAGGATAATTCTCTGGGGAACCAGGTTCGAATCTCACCACACCAGATTGTGGAATTTAAACTCAATGGAACATCTGGAATTAAAAGTTTACTGATGAGCATGCAACCATTGTTGACCATTGTAAAACCTAATAGATTCACTAATATCCTTTACGGAAGGAAATCTGTCGTCCTTACCAGGGCTGGCTTACATGTCACTCCAGACCCATAGAAATGCAGTTGCTTCTTAAGTGACCTTTGAAATGGCCTAGCAAGCCACTCAGTTGCATTCAACCACTGCAAAGAAAACACAAAGGAATGAAACTACACTCTGCTGAGTCCTGCATCTACCAGACCCTTACACTAGACCACTCCCTTAGCAATCAGTACTCAGTCCATATTGCACTTGAAATATGGCACACTTGGGGAAGTACTGCAGTGTATCTAAAACCCATCAAGCCACAGAGAATAGTCAATGATGTCAGAGAAAAACTGACCAGAAAGAAACCTAAGAATATCTTTTCATATTTGCAATATCTCCTATCAGAGCTTAATTATAGGCTGCAGAATTTTCTGACTTTGGTGTCATCTTAAAAATTCTAAGAGTTTTCCATATCCACTTTGTATACCAATCCATCTATGGAAAGTGAAGGTGAGTAAGGCCAAGTCTATCTTTATTTCTCTGCATTGCAAACCTGTTCAATGGTAATATTGAGCTTCACTAAGTAAATGCAACGCTGTTAAAACAGGTTAGGCCTGTCAAAAGGGTCAACTTTGACAAAGGGCCATTGGACTTGAAATGTCAGCTCTTTTCTCTCCTTACAGATGCTGCCAGACCGGTTGAAATTTTCCAGCATTTCCTCTTTTGATTTCTGTGCCATTTAGATTGACAATTTCAATTAAATCAGCTGCAGATATGTATGAATATTACATACAACATAGAACATTACAGCGCAGAACAGGCCCTTCAGCCTTCGATGTTGCACCGACCAATTAAGAAAAAGCAATGACCCTCTAACCTAAACCATTCCCTTTTCATCCATAAACTTATCTATTAACCTCTTAAACGCCACCAAACTTGGTGCATCTACAACTGCAGCAGGTAGGGCATTCCATACCCTTACCACTCTCTGGGTAAAGAACCTACCTCTGACATTCGTCCTATAACTACCACCCCTTAATTTAAAGCTATGTCCCCTCATGCTAGCTTTCTCCATCCTCGGAAAAAAGCTATCACTGTCCACCCTATCTAAACCTCTAATCATCTTATATGCTTCAATAAGGTCTCCTCTTAGTCGCCTCCTTTCTAACGAAAACAACCTCAAATCCCTCAGCCTCTCTTCATAAGACCTGCCCTCCATACCAGGCAACATCCTGGTAAACCTCCTCTGTACCCTCCTCTGTACAACAATTACTAATATTATTACTAATATTTGGCTTTAATTTAAATCCTTAACTCCAGAATTTTAAGAATTGATTTCTAATACTTGACCCTCAGTGAGTCTCCTCGAGATTGCATCATGGAAGGGCATAAATTGTGACTGTGACCAAGTCTGAACCTCAATTATTTTTCTTAACAATACCTTCAAATTACAATAGGGCTTGGTATGTACAGATGTTGAGTTATTTAATTAATTGTGCATCTTATTTGTTCTGCAGAAACTCCCCAGCATTAAAAATGTATCCTCTTATGAAATGAGCATTGTGTTGTGGAAGAATACTGTGGTCAGGATCGCTTTTATTGAGCACATTTAACTCTCCATAAAGTATTTAAATCTAACAGTATGGCAATAGTCTAGAAAGATTTCTAAAGAAATATTTTTTAAAATATAGCCTTCAAATGTTTTTCCCAGATTTCGATAGGTGGCATTTCACTCATTTGAGTTTTAAGAAACTGCTAATGAAAAGAAATGAGAATGAAAATGACATTTTATTTGTTGGGTAAAAATGTTTTTTCCTCCCCTCTCAAATCATTGTTGTCTGATAAACTTAAGCTGGCAAGACTTGTTCCTCCTCGTTTGTAAGGTTTCCTGCTGTTGCAGATTGTTTTGTAACAATTTTTACTTTTTCAAATTTGGCAATAGCACAAACTGTTGTTTCATCTGTTTGTTTCTACGCGAATGTTGCATTTTTGAAAAAAGGTAGTATAACATATTTGGAGTCATTAACTTTGCTTTGTGGGCATCATGTTTCCAGCCTCCTCCTGATGTGGTGATTCCCCCACCCCAAGTAGCTATTCCTGTCCCTTAGCTTAATTTGTCGACTTTGTTGCGTTGGATGTTTCCTGTCAACCTGTTTCCTCCAGGGTTCAAAAGCTTCACTTTGTACAAAGCCCGGTATGAGGTCTTGTGGAAAAGATGATGAATGCCACAAACCATAAATGGCAGCTGCACCCGAAGACAAGGAGTTCCCTAAAATGATGGTTTTGTTCCAAAATTACTGTGCTGCAATAAACAAATAACTAGGTAAATCTTAAATGATCATCTGTAGTTAACTCTTGAAGTACTAAAGCAAGCTTAGTAGCAAAAGTCTTCTAGAATATCAGAGATTATTGTAAAGATGATCTTACTGCTCCATAAGACAAATGGAACGCCTAGTCACTTTTGCAACAGATTTGTAACATGAAACACAGAGCCTAATGGAATCTAATCTCAGCTCTATTTAAACTTCTGCCTTTGCATTATCTTGAACTTGTGGGAGAGCCTAGGGTCAGAGGGCATAATCTCTGAGTCAGGGGTCACTCACTGAAGACTGCAATGAGGTTTTTTTTCTCTTCAGATGATAGTGAATCTATGGAATTCTTTACTATAAATGGCTGTAGAGGCCAGATAGAGATGGAGCTGGGCAGATTTTTTAATCAGTAAGGGAAGAAAGCGTTATGGGGAAAAGGCGGGAAAGTGGAGATGAGGATTATCATATCAGATCAGTTGCGATCTCATTGAATAGCAGAACAGACTGGATGGGCTGAATGGCATACTTCTGCTCCTGAATTTTATGGTGTGATGAACTGCGTACTGTAAAAGCAAAAAGCTCTGAACAAAACAAGATCCAAGGACCCCCTGCCCCATAACACTCAGCGACTACTCGTGTTTTTCTAAACTAGTTTAAGCATGTTAAACTTCCAACTAGTTTTCTTTTGGTTTACTAGCTCATTATAAGAGGCATAAATAAAAACTACTAATTATTCTAACTTGAGTGGATAATTCATAGGTCACTGGAAAGTACTGAAGTCATTAGGAGCAACAGACTGAAAGTACATCATTGATTTTTGCTGAAGATAAAGTTAAATGTTACTATAAACTGATCAATCTGTTTTACCTCCGTAATACAAATTTGTGCTATTGTTGTGAAGTAAGGCAGTTGTGAAAATTGGATAAAATGGCTATTACACAAATTTGGATGTACTGTATCGATGTATCCTACTTAAGAAGGCAGCTTTAGGGGTTGAAATAGCCTGAATTTCAGCCTGACTGGAGTTAAACAGATCCCAGATGATTGTACGAAGCTTCTTCCATCCACTTGTCAAGTTGGGCTCTGAATTTTGGATGAAAGTCAAGCACTTGCTGTACAGCTGAGGAAACTCTGGTTGTTGCGAGTGAAGAAGAGTTACTTAATGTGCTCCAGTCATCTTAGAGAAATAAAAGAGACAGGTTTTTTATGGGGGGAAAATCCAGCTAATTGTTGTAACGGCAAGAAAACCAGAGTGATCCATGCCGGTCTGTTAGGTGCTGGCTGCACTGGAATCACCTCGCACTTAATCATTGAGTTTTGTGCTAATTTTGGGAGGGGCATGGTCTAAAAGTGGTGAACCTGGCAGAAAAGTGGTCAGATGTTGTTGTAGAAGGGTGCTTCGATCTCTCAGTGCACTGGGAGACTCTGTCCCTCTCCCCACAGAGATCAGGACCCCCCCTCATCAGCGGCCTGTTAACCCACCCCTTTCCCGACATTGGGGTCCTCTCGATGAATCCCCCTTCGTGGCCCAGATATGACCCCCTTCTCATTGCTCCACTTGTGCATAACCACCCCCCTCTCCATGATTCCCCCACCCTGCATGATTCCCCCCCTGTGCAATCACCCCCCCTTGCATGACCCCATCATAGCCCCTGTTCAGGTCCCACCTCCTTGGCATTGCTGCTGACACAATGACTCTGTCCAACTGCTATACTAGGTGGCCACTATCAAATGGGCACTACTCAGTCACATTCCTAATACCCAGGAGCTTTAATGGCCTCCGAGTCCCCTGTCCTTGATATGGCCAACACACCTGGTCTCCGCTAGTGGAAACAAGTCTCCCCAGTCTTGCGCTGTGCCCAAAGATTGAAAGGTTATAGGAGCTGGGAGAATCTGGAATTGAATGGGCTATGTGTATTTAAATGCTACAATAAATATACTAATTGGCTTCACAACCTTTATGGGCACGACGTGGTTTGCACCATTAGAAAGGGACAGGGCTGACTGGAAGCAATTTGCTCTGGATGGGAAACCAATTTTTAGGCCCACACACTATTTTCAAGGATTGGGGATTTGCACCAGATGTTGCAAAATTGGAAAATCACCCCCACTTGTTACCAAAATTAGGTCCTGTGCTATATGTTTTTCAATTTGTGATGAGAGCTTTAGTTGCTAAGGTTATTCATGAAGGCCCCACCTTCCTGACTTGCCCCTCGATAAGGTGTAGTAATCCTCCAGTTAAACACCACAGGTCTGCTTTCCCCCTTAAAGGGGAGAGCAATCTCTGGTCCTTTGAGACGATGGCAACTTTCCCTTCCCTTCTTGCTAATACAGCTGTTGTCTTTTATGTATGATTAAAACTGCAACAACAGATGAACATAATCGTTAAGGCATGCTGAAAGTTGGACGTGTATTTGGGATATTTGCATTTAATAATGTTACCATACTACCCTGGATGTGACCTGCTCCATATCGTTCAGTGTAACTGTTTGTTACTTCATCATCTCTCCCTCATGTACTGCCATCATTTGTTTATCAGAATTGTGTTTGCCATGTCTCAGTTGCTGATACATTGCCCTTTGAAATTACAAGATTCCAGGTTCAGGGCCAACTCCAGGATTTGGGCACAAAGATCAAGGCTGATATTTGAGTGTAGTACGAAGGGAGTACTAGACTACCTTTTGGCTGAGACATCAAACTGATGTCTCAGTTTGGGTGGACGGAGTGGTTGGAAAAGTTCCCACCTCGAACAGGAGTTCCCATATTCGAACAGGAGTATCCTGATCAATATTTCTCTATTAATCAGCATTATAAAAACAGATTATCTGGTTATTATCACATTGCTGAGTAGGGGAGTTTGCTGAACACAAGTTAACTGCCACAACTATTAAATTACAACAGTGACTTCACTTTAAAGAGGACTATGTTGACTGTACAATGCTTTGAGGTCATGTATTGTAATGCATGTCTTTCTCTGAATAACCTGGACAATTAAGAATTTCCCAACCTTTACTGTTACATCAACATCCTTCCCATTGTGACAACTTCTCAAGGTTATTCTAATAAGAATCATTCTGCGAGGTGCCGGATTGCCCATATTCAAGAACCTACTGAAACACTTTTACAACAATTCTACCTAATATCCATTAGAGATGCATGTCGAGATTCCCGTTATCACTAAATGTTGTAGATAATCTTTAGCCTATTTCACGTGCACTTTATTTTGTTGCTCTGCATATTATCCTTCAATCTTTCTTCCGTGTTCCTAATAAGGCAATTTTGTTGGTTTTATTCCAAATGCATAATTTTAGGTTTGACCAGATTATGTCAACCGTGGTCACTGTAGTTTTGAGTTGAAGGTAGTTAATCAGTTCAATGTCTGCATGAATATCAAGTGCTATAATTAAAATGATCTCATAACTCTGTGTAACTGCTGCTAAATGTATTACCTCCTGACATTGTGCATGCACAAACCAGGAAGATTATCATTAAGAGGAAATATATGGCAGGAAGCAAAAAACTGAAAACAAGTACATGATTGAAAGGGAGCCTGTCACTGGGAGCTGAAGCTGAACCGCCACCTTACTGATACCAAACAGCCTTGGACAAGGAGAGCCACCTACAGTGGCTGTTAGCCAATTCCAAAAGCATAGCTGTAACAATGCTGACATGAGAGAACACTGCTGTTAGCCTGCAACTACTGGTAGTCTTGCCTGAATCCACGTAGTGTGTCACGGTCACTTAATAAAACCTACACAGCCTTTGGAAAATTGGCTGATGAGTTTTTCAGACAGCACCTAGTATTTGAGGAAAAGCTGAAATGGGCTTGGATTCATTTTGAAGAACCATTTCACCAAAGTAAAATATTATTGAAGGTCATATGACCAGTTTCATTCTATTATTCTCCTCAGTGATTTTTATCTCCTAACCTCCTCTTCTTAAGGCGTTGATTACTTTTTGGCTATGATTGCCTTGGATAATGATTTCCCCATTATCCAACTGAAGTAGCCAATATTTATGCTTGAACACCAGCAAAGAATGTCAATCAATCATCACCCAGTCCTGGTCCAACTGTGCACTCTCGTAACAAAACGTCGTATAGCACCTTTCATAATTGGAGGATGTCTCAAAACACTTTGTCAGTCAAATGCTTTTGAAGTGTCATTACCCAAATGTAGGAAATGCGGCAATCATTTTGCAAGCATTAAGGTCCTATAAATAGTAGAGTAATTTTTAAAATTCATTTATGGGATGCAGGTGTCGCTGGATAGCTTACCATTTATTGCTTATCCTTGATTGCCCTTGGCCTAAACGGCTTGTTAAGACCATTTCAGAGGACAGATAAGGCTCAATCACATTGTTGTGGCTCTGGAGTTACATGCAGGCTGCATTGGGAGAATTTCTTCCTCTCAGGAGATTAGTGAACTCTTTGGGTTTTTATGACGATCAGCAATGTTTAGACACTTAATTCCAGATTTTGATTGAATTTAAATTCCACCATCTGCCATGGTGGGATTTGAACCCTGGGTCCTCAGAGCATTGTTCTGGGGTCTCAGTTTTACCATGCTAGCAAAAATACCACTCTGCCACCACCTCTCCGCAAATGATGTTAGTGATAATCTGTTTTTATGATGTTGATTAAAGGACGAATATTCACCAGGACACTGAGATTAACTCCTCTGTTCTTCCAGATAGTGCCATGGGATCTTTTATGTCCAGCTATGAGGGTTGATGGGCCAATTGTTTTATCATCCCCTTTGAGAGAAGGGGCCTCAATTGTGACTGCTTTAACAAGTTCTGTTTATCCAGAATTTGGTCCTCTCCAAATCATTTCCAAGCCAGTCTCCTCAGTTGATTTTTAATTTATAGGAAGAGGGGAAAAAAAATATACAGAAGAGATTTTTCAGTTCCAAATTACAAGTGGATGGCATGGTGACATATTGGTTAGCACTACTGTTTCACAGCGCCAGGGATCTGGATTCGATTCCCAGCTTGGGTTACTTCAGTCTGTGCACATTCTCCCTGTGTCTGCGTGGGTTTCCTTTGAATGCTCTGGTTTCCCCTCACAGTTCGCTGGTTAGGTGCATTGACCATGCTAAATTCTCCTTCGGTGTACCTGAGCTGGTGCTGGAGTGTGGTGACTAGGGGATTTTCACAGTAACATCATTGCAGTGTTAATGTAAGCCTACTTTGTGCCACTAATAAATAAACTCAAATTTTGATATAAATTGTGGATATTTTGGTTGTGAGGGGGCCCAGCATAAATGGTGGAGTCTTGAGTTGTGATTAGAAACTGAAAATAGAAAGAGTTACAGCTCTGAATGTTTGAACTGAAAACTGGATCCCAACTGCTCCATAAGTTTAATAGTTTTCCACAGGATTCGAACTCTAACTGACTTCTTCTTGGTCCTTTCTCTTACCTTTTTTGGAGAAGCTGTTTTGAAGATTGAAACTGTGCTTTCAATCTGTGGGCGATCTCCGAAACCAAATGAAGGAAATGGAAAGTGAGAACTATCTATCTTGAAAAAGAAGTCCATTGTGCTTCAGTAATAAGGAGCTTCAGGAAAAGTACCTTTTGTTTTATTTCAACAAGAAAGATCTACCACTTCCATTTCAAAGGGTGTCACAAATAAGCAAAACAGTAAAAGTCTTTGGATGTAATTTTACTTTGCGTTATTTTGAAGTGAACAAATAGAACACCTGTCAGTCGGCAGGTGACTGACATACTACTTAATACATTTCACCTGCTAATACCCAATAGCAGTTATTTTTCCTGGCCCAGATTATGTGGTTTGTGAACGTGAGAGTGAGCTTTCACTGTCAGTTACCTCGGCAATTAAACCTGAAATATGCAACTGAAGTTTAAAATTTATTTATTAAAATCTCCTAGTCACCACAATCCGACGCCTGTTCAGATACGTCAAGGGAGAATTTAGCACAGCTAATGCACCTAACCAGTGCGTCTTTTGGACTGTGGGATGAAACTGGAGCACCCAGAGAAAACCCATGCAGACATGGGGAGAATGTCTGCAGAGTTGGCACAGTGACCCAAACTGGAATTCGAACCCAGCTCCCTGGCAGTATGAGGCAGCAGTGCTCACCACCATGTGGAAATCCAAATGTAATTGTCAGTGATTTCTGACTCCCCGACAAGGTGCATTGTTGAAGACCCCACACATCTAAATCTTTACAACTCACTTATTTGACATGAGTTTCCACTTTTACCTTATTAGTTATATAAATCCTTAAAAAGCAATTCCTTGCTAAATGAGGTGTGACTGGATTTTTAATGGCATACTAAGTCATCATTACTGCTGAACAACTCTTCTGGCCCTGAAAATCTAATTAATGAACCATCAAATTTCTCGTCATAAAATTGCTCAAATATTTTTTGAAGTTTATGAAAATTCAACTTCTTAATTCCTTGTGCCTGTCCCAATTTTATTTATTCCCTTGTAAAACGATAAACTAGCAAAGGATAATTGGTGCATTTTACTTGCTGGTTTGATGTCTATGAGAATTCTTCAAAGTGATTAGCTGATGAGCCTGCTTTATTACATCATTGTTGCAAGACACCAGAGATCTCCTATCCAAATTCCAATTAACATCAGAAAAAATGCAATCCACACCACAACGTTAGACAAAGTTAAAATTTATTTATTAATGTCACAAGTAGGCTTACATTAACACTACAATGAATTTACTGTGAAAATTCCCTAGTTGCCACACTCCTGCCCTTGTTTGGGTAAACTGAGGAAGAATTTAGAATGGTTAGTGCACCTAACCAGCACATCTTTCAGACAAAGGTTTGTGGGTAGCTTTCTTCTAGGACAGTGATGAGCACTATCATTTCAGCACTGAGAGTAAAATCAGGTCATTCTGCTGCTAAACATCTTGATTTTTTTTTTATTAGTGTCATAAGTAAGCTTACATTAATGCTGCAATGAAGTTACTCTGAAAAACTCCTGGTCACCACATTCCGGCACCTGTTTAGATACATTGAGGGAAAATTTAGCATGGCCAATGCACTTAACCAGCATACTTTTTGGATTGTGGGAGGAAACCAGAGCACCCGAAGGAAACCATGCGGACACGGACAGAATGCACAGACTCTGCACAGAAATGACCCAAGCCAGGAATTGAACCTGGGTCTCTGGTGCTGTGAGGCAGCAGTGCTAACCACTCTGCCACCATGCCATGCTCCTCCATTAGCATTTTATACACCTCAATTACATCTTCCCTTAAACTCCTCTGTTTAAACATAAACAACTCCAGTCTATCTAAGCTTTTCTGCTGGCTAAAATTCTCCAGTTCTGGCAACATCTTCATAAATCTTATTGCTAACCTCCACAGTGTAATCACATCCTTCCTTCAATGCTGTGACCAGAAATGTGCAAATTATTCTAGCTGTGCCTTGACTAATCTTTTATATAGTTTCTCCCTGCTCTATGTCTTTTCGTTCATGAAGGAACGTGTGCCGCCTTAATCACTTGCCTCGCTACTTTTATAGATCTATGGATATGCACTTCAAGATCCCTCTGCTTCTCTGCACTCTTCAAACTCCTAGCATTGATGCAGAATCCCCAGCATTAGTTGCCCTCCCCCATATCCATCACCTCACATTTTCCATTTGCCACTTTTCTGCCCATTCTGACCAGTCCATTGATTTCATCTTGATTTATTATTCTTTCAACCACATGGCTAATTTTTGTGTCCTCTGCAAACTTCTAAATCATGGGCTTCTCTACAATTAAACCTAAATCATTGACATATATTGTGAAAAACAGGGGTCCAGGTACTGAGCCCTGCAGAACCACCAATCACAAAAAAAAGGACTTTGATCGTTACTGCTTGCTTCTTGCCATGGAGTTAATTTTGGAACCAACTTGCTATTTTCTCTTGGATTCCACAGGTTTTCACTTTTCTGATCAATCTGCCATGTCAGATAATTTATGTAGCTCCATCAAACAGATGAACCTCGTCGATCTTCTTATCACTTCCACCTCAGATTCTATCAAATCCTTACTGACTGCCCTTGATTAATCCGTGTCTCAATAAATGATGACGAAGAGTCATCCCGAAGCAAAATGTTGGTTCTAGAACATAGAACATAGAACATTACAGCACAGAACAGGCCCTTCGGCCTTCGATGTTGTGCCGACCAAAATAAAAAGCAATGCCCCTCCAAACTAACCATTCCCTTCTCTTCCATATACTTATCAATTAACCTCTTAAACGCCACCAAACTTGGCGCATCTACAACAGCTGCAGGCAGGGCATTCCACTCCCTAATCACTCTTTGAGTAAAGAACCTACCTCTGATATCCGTCCTATAACTCATACCCCTTAATTTAAAGCTGTGTCCCCTCGTGCTAGCTTTCTCCATCCTAGGAAAAAGGCTATCACTGTCCACCCTATCTAAACCTCTAATCATCTTATATGCTTCAATAAGATCCCCTCTTAGCCGCCTCCTTTCTAACGAAAACAACCTCAAATCCTTCAACCTCTCTTCATAGGACCTGCCCTCCATACCAGGCAACATCCTGGTAAACCTCCTCTGTACCCTCTCCAATGCCTCCACATCTTTCTTATAATGTGGCGACCAGAACTGCACACAATACTCCAAGTGCGGCCGCACTAGAGTTTTGTACAGCTGCAACATGATGCTGCGGCTCCTAAATTCAATCCCCCTACCAATAAAAGCTAAGACTCCATAAGCCTTCTTAACAACTTTATCCACTTGACTGCCTACTTTCAGGGATCTATTGACACATACACCAAATCTATTCTCATATTCTCTATTCACATCTATTCTCTTTTTTCCACAGATGCTGAGATTTTCCAGCATTTTCTATTTTTGTGTGTTAAATGATGATTTGTACTGTCCCTGGAGAATTTTAAAAAAGCTTTCTGCCACTGACTGCCCTGAATATTACTCACACTATGTTTATCCCATCAAATATTTCACATGTCTTCTCTTTAATCCCCTCTTTTGTGACAACAGTGTATGCGTTAAAAACCATACCCACCTCTTCCAACTCCACACATTAGTTATCCTTTTGGTCTACAGTAGGCATGTGGTATAATGGTTAGCACTGCTGCCCCGCAGCGCCAGGGACGCAGATTCAATTCCAGCCTCGGGTCATTGTCTGTGTGGAGTTTCCACTTTCACCCTGTGTCTGAGTGAGTCTCCTCTGGGTGCCCAGCTTTCCTCCCACAGTTCAAAGATGTGCGGGTTAGGCTGATTGGCCATGCTGAATAGATGCTGGTGTCAGAGGGATTAGCAGGGTAAATAGGTTGGGTTACGGGATTAGGACTTGGGTGGAATTGTGGCCACTGGGCCAAATGGCCTCCTTCTGTACTGTAAGGATTCTATCCTTTACTTAGTTACCCTGTGGTACTTTTGTATTTCAAAATTGTTTATGGATTTCTCTTGTTTTTGTTTGCCAATATATTTCATGCTGTTGCTTTACTTTTCTAATATCCTCATCAATTTCACTCCTGCGCTTCTCGAAGCTTTCTGCCTTATCAAGCTCTTGCCATCTGATTAAAAAGCTTCCCTTTTATTACCTTATCCAATCCTGAAATTTCCTTGACACTAGTAAGATTTTGAGGATTTCTCTGCTGAAAGCTCCTTAACAAATGATACTTTAAAGCACAATATTTTATGGATGTCATAAAACTGTATATACTTCATATTTGTGTGCAGTCTGTTAAACTTGTTTTCAGTGTGAATGAACTGCCGTCATATGAGCAAAAATGGCTTGGAAAAAAAACTTTATCTTCATGATCTGCTTTCAAAAAAGGCAGCTTTTGTACTCAAACCTGGTTTAGTTGGCATTTGGAGAGACCACCATCCATGAGAGAGTTTCCCAGCATTAACTAAATTCTGCAGCAGAATTGTCAACCAACAAAAAACAGGGATTGTCTCTGGGATAGAGATCATAGAGATTTACAGCATGAAAACAGGCCCTTCTGCCCAACTTGTCCATGCTGCCTTTTTCATACAACCTCTAAGCTAATCCCAATTGCCTGCATTTGGCCCATATCTCTCTATACCCATCTTACCCATGTAACTGTCTAAATGTTTTTTAAAAGACAAAATTGTACCCCCCTCTGCTGCTACCTCTGGCAGTTTGTTCCAGATACTCACCACATTCTGTGGAAAAAAATTGCCTTTCTGGACAGTTTTGCATTTCTTCCCTCTCACCTTTAAACCCATGCCCTCTAGTTTTAGACTCCCCTACCTTTGGGAAAAGATATTGACTACCTAGCTGATCTATGCCCCTCATTATTGTATCGGCCTCTATAAGGTCATCTCTCAGCCTCCTATGCTCTAGAGAAAGAAGTCCCAGCCTATCCAATCTCTGCTTATAACTCAATCCATCAAGTCCCGATAGCATCCTAGTAAAAGTATAAAAGTAGAAAGTTGATTCAAGGTCACCAGCCTCAAGCAATCCAATTTCAATTAAGTGTCAAAATCATCTTAAGATTGAAAATTGGTGGCCAAAAATGATCCCCGAAGATTGCCTGACCTTTGTTCTGTTTTCTCTCTAAGTAAATGAGTACTGCAGTACCGTGTATGACCAAATGAGGTGAGAATGAACAGATTTGTTTGCCTTTTACAAAGGTGGGGTGGGTTGATGGAGGGGAGGTGGAGGGGGGGTGGGGGGGGAAGGTTGGGGGTGGAGTCGGGGAGGTCTCACTCCCTGACAACTAGGCCTCATTGATTCTCCAGACTCACCTGAAGTTCTGCATCCAAAGCTGCCTCTTTGGGAACTGCTTGTCGCCCTAGAAAGGCCATTGCATAACCATGGTCTTGCCCTCAGACGGGTCTTCCTAGTAAGATGGCAGAGGAAGTCTCTCCCTTAGCCAGTTAATGCCCCTCCAAGTGCTCCATGGTTGTGGAGTACTCTATAGTGGTGAGGATATGCTCCCCATGTTGGGAAACCCCACCATCTGAAAGCTCCTGGAACTGGAAGAGGAGTTGAATAAGCTGTTGCTTTTTCTCACTCTCTTTCTGCATAGACATCAATCATCAAAGTTCATTTGAAGACATAAAATTGATGTTATGATTGGTGGGGAAATGATAACTTCAGATTTGCAGATGGCCCAGCTTGTTTGTTGCAAGAAAAACCACTGGATACTAGCTAGTGACAACAGGTGTGATGTTTGGAATGAGAGTGAACATTCAGTAAATTAAAGTAGTGTACGTTCAAAATCACCAAGAAAAATTCTCATATTTATAGAAGGAAGAGATCTAAAACATGTACAAGAATGTAAAGACTTATGAAACATAATATTTACAGAAGGAAGATGCAAGAAATAAATAACAAGCAAATGGGAGGGACCACATTTGGTAAGAAGGAATAGTTGACTACTGCAATATACGTTTAGTTTGTGGATTCTATGTATCCTGACACTTAGTTGGCAGATGGCTTGGAATATCTAAGTCACAAGCATTTTAATGAGTTGGAGAGTGTGTTACAGTATTTTACAAGGAGTGAAGGAGGTCAATGAAGAATCATTACTGAATGCCAATGCTTCAACTCATTTTAATGATTTGCCTCTCAGTTTATATGAAAGGCAAATGTGTGCTGCTAAGTTTTCAATGATCCAAAAGATTCAACAAAGACAGGAAAGAAAACTGTTGCAATGTTGTACAGAGCTCACTAATTCTAGTGGCTTAACAAAGAGGTAGAATCCAGCTTTAAAAGGCCTGCACATACTATCATGTTCACAAATCTCTTCAGTTTAAGAAGCATCAATGAATTAAAAACATTGCTGAACTGACTATAATCTTGGAACATACTGACAGCCACTTCATTTTGATACATGGCTTGCAGTTCTTGAAAGTAAATAAGCTGGGATTATGTCGCACCTTGTCGCCTATGAAGATGGCGGCCGCATACTGTGTTGGCAGCAATCACTTACTTCAGAACATTTGTTTGATCCTCTCAACCAAAGACTAGAACAAGCTCAGAACATTCTTCTCTTTCAGGTCAAAGCTTACATAGGGTTAACTTAAAATGATTTTGCTGAATGATTGTAATATCATTGCTGTTTTCTTGCTCAACAGATTGAGATGGACCCCTGATTCTACTCTCAAATCTTATTCTATCCTATCCTCTAACATTTTGTCGATCATTAGAGCGTCTGACCAACTATTAAAGGTTGTTTAACTAACTCGATTGAAACTTGCTGGCAGAGTTGTGCTTCTCCCCGCCCCCTTCAACAGTCATGCAAGTGTGCATCACAAACAACCAGGTCTTCTGACTCAAATTGCTGGAGTTTTATATAGTAAATCTGGACCAAATATTACTCTGAAGTTTCTCAATAGCTTTCAAGCATTGAATAGACTTTTCCCTGGAGCTTTGCAGTGTAGCAGATAATGGAAGGAAATTCAGGGACAATGGGATTGGTGCAGTTCCAAATCTCTTTCCACTAAAGGAAAGGTCCACTCCCTATTCATAATCCAGGATATTGGGAATAACAATGGATGTAGCTAAAGAATCCCGACTCTGTCGAGAAAGATTGGAAGGCGAACTTTAAAATTAAAATCAAAAACAAAAAATGTTGAAAATTTGCAGCAGGACAAAAAGCATTGGTGAAAGAAAAGGGGTAGTTAGTATATCTTAAGTGTTTCCCCTTCATCTGAAAATCATCTGTTTTAGTATCTCAATCCATTAATAGTTGACTGAATTGGACTGGGATTTCTAGTTTGAGTTTAGCTATTTTAGGTACTGAAGCAAAGTAGCTTCCCTCGGTATAATACCAAACCTCCTGGCGCAATTGTAAAGCTTATTCTCTATGTGTGGCTTAGTATACCAGGATAAAAGGGGATTGCATCCCAACTAGGCTTGTCAACCCTCTAGGATTGGTTCCAGGAATTAAAACTCATTTTTAAGAACAAAGTGAGCAATCCTATAATCAGAGAAGTATTCAAAAAATGATGTCTTTCTTGTCTTTTTTTCCGTTTATTGGTTATAAAATTATTGGAGTCAGGAGAAAAGAGGTTGTTTAACTGACCACTGTGCATCACCTAGTTAGGGTAATGAACTTGCTTCCCACTCAATGTGGGAAGGCAGTGTGCCACAAGAACAGTTATCTTGGTGACTAATGGGAGGAGGTGGGGAGCCTGGGGCAGGGTCAGTTCGAAGTAAGAGCTCAAGTGATCAAATGTCCAGGAATATATTCAACCAGAGTTGGAATGCTGACCGCCACTATGAAAGCAAATGGAGGGCAAAGGTAAAACTGAATGTTCCAGCATCTCTTGCCTTTGGCTGTCTTGTTCAGGCTATGGTTTCATAACCACGTTCTCTGCTCCACTTGGAATTGATCCCAGTATGTTTGAGTCTTGGTTCCGAGACTGAGTTATTCATTATCCAGTCATATATGTTGAAGAAAATCGTTAAAGATTTTGGGACCACTATTTGTCCTTAAAAATTTGAGATGCGTATTTTCTAAATTGAAAAGAATATGTGGAACAAAAGGAGGAATTTTCCATCTCGAGGGCAGAAAATAGAATCGTGGATGATTTTCAGGTCCTGAGGTTGATCCTGAAGAGCAGAGTAGGAATGATCACTCATTGGGATTTTTTGCAGATTGACGTGGAGAATGATTCTCTGTCCAAACAGGGCAAGGATCTGGCTGTCTTTGATCAGGCGGGAGGGTTCGACTCCACTTTCTGAGCTGTCCCCTGCACTTTAGGAAACTGGAGGCCGACTGGGAAATCCTAATTAGTTTGCTTTAAGTGGACCTGACCAAGCTGTGCAGGAGCCTAATCGGCTGCCTGCCACATGAGGACAGGTAACGATGCCAGCCCTGGACCCGATTCTCCATCTGTGAAAATGGCCAATGTCAGCAAACAAGCACAATAACTAAAGCTGACATTTTCATCTGCCTCCATTCCTACTCAGGTTGCACCTGAAAATCCTGGCTAAAGATTTATAATTTTTAATAATAATTTTTAAATAATAATAACCTTTTCTCCAAAAGATTTATATGAAGGCAAGATATAATTTGCTAATTTGAAGTTTGTAGGCATCTTCAGTTCAGGACATAAAATATACCTTTAGTAAGAAAATTCAATATCACTGTACTTTTGGCATATAATATTGTAAGATATAGGAGCAGAATTAGGCCATTTATCCCACCAAGTCTGCTCTGTCCTTCAATCATGGCTGATAAGATCCTTATTTTCCCTGTAATCTTTGATCTCCTTACCAATCAAGAACCTGCCTATCTGTCTTTAACACACAATATCCTGGCCTCCTCTACATTCTGTGACAATGAATTCCATAAATTCACCACCATTTGGCTGAATAAATTCCTCCTCATCTTGGGTTATAAAGGGTTGCATCTTTATTCTAAGATCCTCATCTCTCCTAATAATGGAAACATCTTCCCCACGACCAATCTATCCAGGCCTTTCAGTACTCTGCGTTTCATTGAGACCCGCCTCATCCTTCTAAAATTAATATAGATTAGCATTAAGCATGCAAAGTACTCTTTTCAGCACCTTTTTAAAAACATGCAAACTTATGTATATTCCCTGTAATGCTGTGAGGTCCAAACAGAACCGATACTACACAAGAACACATTTTATATTAGGTATTTTATGTCAATGTGAAACAGCCTCCAGATTATCCAAAAGGAAACATTTAACATCAGACTAACAACAAATTGTCTCACTTGTTCATTACAAGCGCTAGGCAGTGACTATCACCAAAAGAGAGACACTAACAACTGGCCCTCGATATTCAATGGTGTTACCATCCCTGAATCCCCCATTGTCAAAATCCTTGGGTTAGCATTGACTAGAAACTCAACTGGACTCACCACATTTAACAGGAGCTACAAGACTCACATCAGAGGCTAAGAAGACTGCATCAAATAACTTGCCTCTTGTTTCCCCAAAGCCTATCCATCGTCTACAAGGCACAAGTCATGAGTGTGATGGAATACTCCCCACTTGCCTGGATGGATGCAGCTCCAACAATACTCTCGAAGCTTGACAGTATCCAGGATGAAGTGGCCTGCTTGATTGACACCACATCTACAAACATTCAATTCCTCTACCACTGATGCTTATTAACAGCGGTGTGTACAATCTACAAAATGCACTGCAGCAATTCACCAAAGACAACACTTCCAAGCCTGGAATCATTTCCATCTAGAAGAAAGCAGGAAGTGAGATAGTGGTGGGGGATGGGATGGTTAAAGGGATCGATAGGAGATTCTGTGGGGAAAAGAGAGACTCCAGGATGGTAGTCTGCCTCCCTGGAGCAGGGGTCCAGGATGTATCAGAGAGGGTAGAGGGAATTTTGAAGGGAAAAGGGTCTAAGGCAAATGTAATAGTTCACATAGGACAAAAAGATGTAGGAAGAAAGCGCAGGGGGGACTTACGTAGACAGTTTAGGGAGTTGGGGGCTCAACTGAAAGGTAGGGCCTCCAGGGTGGCGTTCTCTGGGCTGCTGCCTGTGCCTGGGACCGATTGGGTAATAAATGAGACACTCCAACTAAATGCATGGATGAGGGATTGGTGTAGGGCAGAAGGCTTCATATTTATTGATCATTGGGAAGTCTTCAGGAGGGAGGGTCACCTATTCACGAGGGATAGGGAGCAGTTGACTGGGAGGGGAACACATATTTTAGCTGGGAGGTTAGCTGGAGTGTTTCAGAAATGTTTAAACTAATAGGGAGGGAGGGTGGGGAGACAGCAGGAACTGGGAGTGGGATAGAGAGGGATGATAGGGCAACACCAGTAGGTAGAAAGGTATTTCCGAGAGCTGAGGGTCTTCAGTGCATGTGTTTTAATGCGAGGAGTGTGACTGGCAAAACAGATGAACTGAAGGCAATAATGTTCACGAGGAGTTTAGACGTGGTGGCGGTGACCGAGACGTGGTTGAAGGAGGGGCAAGACTGGCAATTGAATATTCCAGGGTATAAGTGTTTTAGGTGTGACAGAGTTGGTGTGAAGAGAGGCGGGGGAGTGGCTTTATTAGTTAAGGACAACGTCATAGCAGTGCAGAGGGAGAGAGGTATGGATGATTTAGGAATTGAGTCTCTATGGGTGGAGTTGAGGAATAGGAAGGGAGTGGTTACTCTGTTGGGTGTTTACTACAGACCGCCCAACAGCCCGCAGGCTGTGGAAGAAGGGATATGCAGGGACATTTTAGATAAGTGTAGGAAAAATAGGGTGGTAGTGGTGGGAGATTTCAATTTTCCTGGAGTAGATTGGAGTGTGCCCAGGGCTGTAGGAGTGGATGGGGAGGAATTTGTACAGTGTGTTTTGGAAGGGTCCTTGGAGCAGTATGTGGATGGCCCGACTAGAGAGGGGGCTATACTGGATTTGGTTCTGGGGAATGAGCCAGGCCAGGTGGTTGACGTCGAGGTAGGAGAGCAGGTGTCAAATAGTGATCACAACTCTGTCTGCTTTAGGATATTAATGGAAAAGGATGAGACTGGCCCAAAAGGGAGGGTATTTAACTGGGGGAGGGCTAGATACGGCCAGATTAGGCAAGATCTTAAAGATACGGATTGGGATAAGCTTTTTGAGGGCAGGTCGACGAGGTACATGTGGGAGTCTTTCAAGGGAAAACTAAACTCTCTGCAGGAAAGATATGTGCCGGCAAGGAGGAAGGATGGGAAAGGTAGGATTAGAGAACCTTGGCTTACCAGGGAGATTGAGGACTTGATCAAGAAAAAGAGAGAGGCTTACATTAGATCTAGGCAACTAGGGACTGAGATAGCGCTGGAAGCTTATAGAGAGTGTAGACGGGATCTAAAAAGGGGTATTAGAAAGGCAAAAAGGGGCCATGAGGTGGCTCTGGCAGGTAGGATTAAAGAAAATCCAAAGGCATTTTACACCTATGTAAGGAGCAAAAGGATGGTTAGAGGCAAGATTGGACCTCTTAGGGACAGTGGAGGGGATCTATGCTTAGAGCCTGAGGGAATGGGGGAGATCCTGAATGAATACTTTGCGTCGGTATTCACGCAGGAGACTGGACAGATGTCTGTGCCTGATGTTGACAAAGTTGAGGATTGGTTGAGGGAAATAAGGATTACGAGGAAAGAGGTGTTGGGGCTGTTAGGCAGCTTAAAGACATATAAAGCTCCGGGGCCTGATGGCATTTACCCCAGGCTGCTAAGGGAGTTGAGGGAAGACTTGGCTGGGCCTCTGACGCAAATCTTTGTCTCTTCCTTGGACACAGGTGAGGTCCCAGAGGACTGGAGGATAGCAAACGTAGTACCGTTGTTTAAAAAAGGTCAGAGGGATCACCCAGGGAACTATAGGCCGGTGAGCTTGACTTCAGTTATAGGTAAGCTAATGGAGAGGATCCTTAGGGACAGGATGTATGAGCATCTGGAGCGCTGCGATCTGATCAGGGATACGCAGCATGGCTTCGTCAAGGGGAAGTCTTGTCTTACGAATCTGGTGGAATTTTTTGAAGAAGTGACAAAAACAGTTGATGAAGGACAGGCTGTTGATGTCGTCTACATGGATTTCAGTAAGGCGTTTGACAAGGTTCCTCATGGTAGACTGATAGAGAAGGTGAAGGCGCATGGGATACAGGGTCGTGTATGTATATGGGTCGAAAACTGGCTCGGAAGGAGGAGACAGAGGGTAGTAGTGGAAGGCTCTTTTTCCAGCTGGAAGCCTGTCACTAGTGGAGTGCCACAAGGCTCAGTACTAGGTCCTCTTCTATTTGTGGTCTACATAAACGACTTGGAAGTAGGGGTAGGTGGTGAGATCAGCAAATTTGCTGATGACACCAAGATGCTTGGATTGGCGGGTACAGAAGAGCAGTGTCAGGCAATACAACAGGACATAGACAGGTTGGTAGACTGGGCAGATAGATGGCAAATGGAATTTAATCCGGAAAAATGCGAGGTGATGCATTTTGGCCGGAAAAATGTAGAAGAGAATTATAGGATAAAAGGTAAAACTATAAGGAGCATAGAGACGCAGAGAGACTTGGGGGTGCAGGTTCACAAGTCTCTGAAGGTGTCCTCACAGGTGGAGAAGGTGACAAAGAAGGCGTATAGTATGTTAGCTTTCATAGAAAAGGGTATAGAATATAAGAGTAGGAGTTTGATGTTGCAGTTGTATAC
This sequence comes from Sphyrna mokarran, assembly GCA_024679065.1. Taxonomy (NCBI): domain Eukaryota; kingdom Metazoa; phylum Chordata; class Chondrichthyes; order Carcharhiniformes; family Carcharhinidae; genus Sphyrna; species Sphyrna mokarran. The sequence continues at coordinate 110,665,058 of JAGIQG010000003.1, forward strand.
AACTTTGGTTAGGCCTCACTTGGAATACTGCGCCCAGTTCTGGTCTCCGTACTATCGGAAGGATGTGGAGTCCTTGGAGAGAGTGCAGAGGAGGTTTACCAGGATGCTGCCTGGTATGGAAGGACTGTCCTATGAGGAACGATTAGATAGACTGGGGTTGTTTTCCCTTGAAAGACGTCGGCTTAGAGGGGATCTCATAGAGGTGTATAAGATTATAAGGGGTATAGATAGAGTAAATGGAGGTAAACTTTTTCCACCTTTAGAAATGGATAGGACGAGAGGTCATGGCCATAGGGTGAGGGGGGCTATGTATAGGACGAATATTAGAGGGCAGTTTTTCACACAAAGGGTAGTGGGGGTGTGGAATGCACTGCCGAGTAAGGTGGTGGGAGCAGGCACGCTGGGGCTGTTTAAGGGTCTCTTGGACAGCCACATGAGCGGTATGCAGATAGAGGGATATATTAGGACTGTTTAACTACGGCTTTTTTCCACAGGTAATTCGGTCCATAATTTGAGCACGCATTCGGCAGGTGGTGCGGGTACAGCTCTTGGATGTTGATTCATGGGTTGCCTGGTACCTCATGTCGTACATGAGTGCTTTATGTGGACCACCTGAAGGGCACTATGACAGCTCAGAGACTATCGATGTGGCTGTGCAGACACTTGGAATTGGGCCGGTGTCTGCGGGAGTTTGCGCGTTCTCCCCGTGGTTGCGTGGGTTTTCTCCGGGCACTCCGGTTTCCTCCCACAACCCAAAAATTCGCTCTTAGGCTGATTGGGTAACAAATTGTCCCTATGGTGAAAATTTTCCAAATTAGGATTAATATATATATTATTATATAGGAATATTAAAATAGGATAATGTATTTGGTATTACGGTGGCGCGGGCTCGTTGGGCCGAAGGGCCTGTTTCCCGTGCTGTGTTGCTTAATAAAAAAAAAGAACAGATGCATGGATACACCACCACCTGAAGTCCCCCTTCAAGCTACTCACCATCCTAACTTGGAAATATATCAACATTTCTTCACAATCACTGGGTCTAAATCCTGGAATTCCCTCCCCATAGCACATGGACTGCAGCGAGTCAAGAAGCAGCTCACCACCATCTTCTCGACGGCAACTAGGGATGGGCAATAAATACAGGCCAGCCAACAATGCCCATGTTCCATGAATGAATAAAAGAGCAGAGTGGTTCAAATGCATGACTTTCCTAGAATGGTTAACCTGTTAATAATCCAGGATCTGAGGAAGTGATGCACCAACTGCAGGACCAAATATACAGTACAAAAATCACTCTGCAAATCTTGAAAATAAATCTATTAATTTTCTGTGCAACGTGGAAGTGCTATTTGCTGAGAAAAATACTGTACAATTCATAATGTTCATTACATATGGCATTATACTTTTAAAAAGGATTCAAGTTCGATTAATTCCAACACAAGTTGTTTGCTCCTGCTTCAGTTTCCTTTTAATTGTTGGGATTTGAGACTTGGGGGAGGGGGTGATTTCAAAACTTGCTAAGTTTATTTCATGTAGACCCGTCCAACCCAACAATACAAAGGATGCAGCAACCTTGAGGAAGGATATTCAGTATATTCTCCGCAGCACTAGCATTTACGCAATTAAAGTGCACCTGGCAGACCACTAAAATTGCATTACTGGCTTCTGCAGTCCATCTGCACTCTGTATAGATACAGATAACCGCCGTCAAAGGCTCCTGTCTCACTTCCTGTTGTTCGACTGCTTGGGGAGTAGCACAGCTCAGGGGAAAAGCTTGAGGGCAATTTTGGCAGAGAGTAAGCTTGAAACATTACTTCAAAGAATTTGAGAATCTTCAAGTTTCTTTCACTTGGTGAACACTTACAAGTGCCTCATGGTGTGGTGTTGCTTCTTTGTGCATCAGGTAAGAAGTGCAGAATGGTTTTGCTGCAATTTCAAATGGGTGGCTACAAATGTCATGAGTTACGAGAAACTGAACCTGCAAATAGAATGGCGAATGACAAGATGTAAGGTACCTCTTGAATTTTTAAATATCCCCAAAGTATCTGTATATTTTAAAAATTTCTTGTGATGTTGCAGACTGTGATAAATGAAAGTACATATTAATCAGCTCTCAGCCTTTCTAAAACTGCAGCACATATTTGAAACATGTACAAGGCTTGTGTAGCCTACTGTTTGCTCCTTCTTGCTGGAGTGTTCTACAAGTTGAGTGATGCTACAGAGTCAATGTTTTAATAATGTACATATTTTGGCATAAGAGCAGTAACAAATGGAAGAACTTGTTATACTCTAAAATAAGTTGCAATCTTTAATTATATTTAGGCAATGGTTTATGTTAGTTGAAAACAGGAACTCATTTTTTTGTACTGCAGCACCTTCTGTGGTTTAACTCTCTGAATAATGAATTTACTCAGCTTTCAATATCTGTACAGATAGTGCTTACACCGATAGATTGCAATAGATCATTTCTCATGGATTTGCCAGCAAAAGTAGCAGTTCTATACGACCCTATAGATCTTATCCATTTTAGCTTTGTTCTGATGGCTGGAGATCAGATCAAGATTGTGATTAAAATTAAGTTCTTTTATCATGTGAGGTATTACTGTTGAATATCAGATAGTGGTCAGTGTGTGGAAAATTAAAAGAATATTGTTTAAGACTGACTTGGGATGGCACAGTGGTTAGTACTGCTGCCTCACATTGCCAGGAACCCAGATTCAATTCCATGTTTAGGTCACTGTCTGTGCAGAGCCTGCACATTCTCCCCAAGTCTGTGTGGGTTTCCTCTGGATGCTCCAGTTTCCTCCCACAACCTGAAAGATGTGCTAGTTAAATGCATTGACCATGCTAAATTCTCCCTCAGTGTACCTGAACAGACATTGGAATGTGGCGATTTTCACAGTAACTTCATTGCAGTGTTAATGTAAACCTTACCTGTGACACTAATGAATAAACTTTAACATTAAACCTTAGCATCCTAGCCGGAATTGTCTGTTCTGGCTGCCTTAAATTTGGTGGAGGGGAAGGAACATTTTCTGCTGGGAAGCAGGATGGCTGACCATGTGTGCTGTTGGACTGTTCAGCTCATTACATATGCATCATGAAGATCTCATTTTCATGGCGTGGGCAGCAAGACATTACCATCTCTGCCATGGTCCAGCTGCCATATTTAAAGGGTATCCAGATTTACTGCAAGCCAGGAGCTCTGGATTCTACATGACTAGAATGTCATAGAGCAGACAATGGGTGGCCCCACACTGTAGCAAAGCATCCCTGCAGGTGCTCCTCCAGACCATCTAGGCAATGCAGCAGGAGGCTCTCCCAACTGACCACACAGGCCTGGGTGAAGGCCGCAATGAAGATTGGTGCTCGTGGAGCCACCAGAGAACCAGCCAACCATGCAGGAAGAGAATGAATGATTTGCTGTGCTCCGCCAGAGTAAGTGGCATCATCTTCTCATTACAAAGTGCCACATATAAGGGCATCAGGCAGCATAAGTGTGTGTGCGCACATGACTGTTTGAGGTACAGACTGAGCAGCCGATGGGACTTGTGCATTGAATGTGGGACAAACCCTTCATGCTCTCAATCTTCCATCAGTTGCAAGAAATCCTGCTTTGTTCATCATTTACTGGGAAGAGCTTAGGCATAGGTATGTTTGCACCTAAACTGCTCACGCACTCATAGGAGTGCCAGTCAATCCTTTTGACTGTCTGCAGGATAAGAAAACACGCAGAGACAGAGACACAGAGAGACAGATGGGACATTCAAGTCCTTGCCCTTTTTTGTGAGCTGCAGGTTACTAAGATATCCATGAAGAAGCAGAACCATGCCTGTGCACAAGGCAATTAGGACTCTCCCAGTCTAATTGTCAGATGTAGCAGCACAATTACACATTAATTAAGGAGCCTACTTAAGCATCCACTAAATCTCTTTGCTCCATTCCAGATACTAGCAAGAAAATCTCTGCCTTCTGCAAAGGCACAGTTCTTTGAAGATGTAACTAGGGGTAGAGTTGACAAGGGGATGCCAGTCGATGTGGTATATTTCGACTTCCAGAAAGCGTTTGACAAAGTCCCACAAAAGAGATTATTTTGCATGATTAAAGTGCATAGGTTTGGGGGAAGTGTATTGAGATGGATAGAAAACTGGTTGGCAGAGAGGAATCAAAGAGTAGAAATTAATGGGTGCTTTTCAAATTGGCAGGCAGTAACTAGTGGGGTGCAACAGGATCAATGCTGGGACCCCAGTTATTCACAATAATATATTAATGATTTGGATGAGGGAACAAAATGTAACATCTCAAAATTTGCAGATGATCCCAAGTTGTGTGGGAGAGCGAACTGTGACAAGGATGCAGAGATCCTTCAGAATGATCTGGACAGGTTGGGTGAGTGGGCACATCAATGGCAGATGCAGTATAATTTGGATAAATGTGAGGCTATTCACTTTGGAAGAACAAATGAAAAGACCGATTACTATCTGGCTGTAAATTGGGAGAGGGGAGTGTGCAATGGGACCTGAGTGTCCATGTGCACCAGTCACTGAAGATAAGCATACGGGTGCACCAGGCAGTAAAGAAAGCAAGTGGCATGTAGGCCTTCATTGCGGGAGGTTTTGAGCACAGGAGCAGGGATGTGTTGTTGCGATTGTACAGGGCCTTGGTGAGATCACACCTTTGTACTGTGTGCAGTTTTAGTCCCCTTTTCTGAGGAAGGATATTCGTCCTCGAGGAAGTACGACGAAGGTTTACCAGGCTGATTCCGGGGACTGATGTATGAGGAAAGATTGACTAAGTTAGGATTGTTTTCACTGGGGTTCAGGTGAATGGAGGGGAAATCTCATAGAGATTTATAAAATTCTAACAGGACTAGACAAGATAGATGCAGGGAAGATATTCCCAATGGTGGGGGAGTCCAGAACCAGGGTTCACAGTCTAAGGATTCAGGGTAGACCTTTTAGGATGGAGGTGAGGAGACATTTCTTCCCCCAAAGTATTGGGAGCTTGTAGAGTTCATTACCACAGGAAGTAGTTGATGCCAAAACATTGAATATATTCAAAAGGTGGCTAGATATAGCACTTGGGGTAAATGGGATCAAAGGTTATGGGGAAAAAGCAGAATTAGGCTATTGAGTTGAATGATCGGCTATGGTCATAATGAATGGCAGAACAGGCTCGAAGGGCCAAATGGCCTCCTTCTGCTTCTACCTTCTTTGTTGCTCTGTAAATCAGGGGGTCCACAAGGGAAATCAACCACAGAACTAGTCCAGCCCCACCACTGAGGATGAAGCCTCAGAAGCTACCCCATCACTGTGTTCACCTACCCCATCACCAATGCAGGAACAGTTACCTGCCTGGGTCCATGTTCTAGACTAGGCTCAGGGTTACAATCTCGTAATCACATTACCGACATGGGCCCACAGCTGCTGGGAGAAGTAACTGCCAAGGTCACTGACACTCGGGGGACTACTGGAGACCAGGACACTGCTGAGTCCATGCAAGTGACAAGCCTCTGGATTTTCCCTAAGAGGTCTTATGGAGATGGAGAGACAAAATCACTCCCCCATCAGACTGATCATAGGAGATTGTATTACTGTCCTGCTATCACTCTCCATATCACTTGACACCTTTATCATGGTGAGAAGTTTGAGGTTACTTTGAAGTCCACTCACTAAGAGTGCCTCATCTGCACTATAGGTTTCTGAGCAGCAAGCATTCAATCTTTCAACTGCAGACTCCTACAAGTCTCAGTCCAGAATGGCCTTCTGGCATACAAGCATTTGCTCCAATGGAAAGGATGGCAGTCGCTTTGGAGATCAGTGTCCAGTGGAATCCACTCTGCCTGACCAATATGGGACCTGCAGTCCATCACTTTAACCGTGGGTACAGAGCAACAGTGGCAAGGTGGGAGTGATCAGGACACCTTGACCTTCTCAAGGTGCCTCTCCTTGATGTGTGTCAGGGAGGTGCCAAGTGGCATGCACAGGGATGAGGTGTGCCAGCCAGACACCCCAGAGCTTCATCCCGCGACACTCCAACGTGCCTGGTGGCTCCACCTCCCCTCCATCAGTGCCACCATAGCCTCCAGTGGGTCAGACTGAGGAAGGTGCACCTTCACTTGAGCAGGCTGCACCCTTCAATGTTTCATGCCAGCAGGGACACCTGACACAGTCATCACACTCATTGATCTTTCTCTACACCCTAGCTGTGTTTGTAGCATTACATACTGCACCTTCAATACTCTTCACTAAGTACTAATATACGTGACAACAATAAATCAAAGCAGAATTAGTCAGCAGGCTGCCTTTACCTCAGCTGCGCTTAGACATAATAATAATAGGAAAAGGCACAGATGGCCTGAGTGTATGAATATACTCTCCACTTGCACAGTTTGGAGGCCAACTTGATCCCATCTAGCTGCGATTTACTTCAATGGCCATGGTCATTTAAGGATGTGTAAGTTGGATCCTCTTGGGATGTGTGACTGAACCCCTATAGATTCAGTTCTCACACATTATCAACATAGTGATAACTCAATAATTGCGCATGTGTATGATTAAGCCACAGCCATCATTTGAGAGTATGAAGCCTGCCCGTGCATCATGTAAGCCTTTACTTGCAGCTCAGCATGTTGTAACCTCTGAAATTGGTGTCTGCCCAGTGTTCAACAGAGTCATTGCATCTCCTGCTGTCGCCCTGATGTGAGATATGGCGGGGTGCAACGGGTACTGCGGGGTGAATTAAATATGTGGGGTGGGTGGCAAGGAACACTGTACTTAAGCTTTCAGGACTGAAAGAGTGAAGCTGTACATAGTCTTATTAACAATCGAAAACTAGAGAATTCCCAACATGGTTGGAGAAAGCTGTGCTGGTCGTATCTAGCTATTGCTGGCTGTCCTTGGTGATTTGTCATTTTGAACTAACATGCAGGTAAGGAGGCAATGAGTAAGTTAGCTTTGACTGCAAGGGGCAAAGTGGAGGATTAAGGAGATGTGTGTGCAGGTGACTGATGTCTTTGTGAGATCTCACTTGGAGATTGCTTGGACTGCTTGCCTTCTGATCAAGGCTTGCAGTAGACCCCATAAAAAGGGATTGTGACCAAAGTGCATCAGACTTGATTGAAGAGTTAGTGTCTTAGTCCATGAGATATCTGAGAGTAGAATAGATCTGTGTGCTGAGGACTGAGAGGCTATCCATGTGAAACATTAACAGCACAAACGTGGCTCTTCAGTGTCCATGCAGGAAAGGATTGATCATAGCCTGACATTAGTATGAAGGCCATTCTGGACTGAGACTTGTAGGAATCTGCAGTTGAAAGATTGCATGCTTGCTGCTCAGAAACCTATAGTGCAGATGAGTGGACTTCAAAGTAACCTCAAACTTCTCACCATGATAAAGATGTCAAGTGATATGGAGAGTGATAGCAGGACAGTAATACAATCTCCTATGATCAGTCTGCATGGGGGAGTGATTTTGAAAGGCTAAGTGGTGTTTTCATGCTGATTCTCCTTGTAGACCCATACACCTTATTCTGCCAGAACGAACTGCCCCTCTATGGGACCTGGTGGGAGGGTGACAAAGGTGCATCCTTGCTGAGATAAGATTTGATGATTGCTCCAAATTGCCATACATGGAGACATTGCGAGGGCATGGGTGAAATCTCAGTTCGACTTACAGCTGTCCGAGGTCACAAGAGAACAAGATGCATTGCAGGTGCGTTTAGCACCAGGGCTCTGTATATCAGTGTAGTTTGAAGCATACCAGTGATCAAACCACCAGCATAGCAGATGTTACATAATACAATTTAATTCAGCTGTGATAAATCAAGGTGTATTAAAGCAAAGAATGATCTTTGCAACCAGAAAGGAGCTGGGACCTGCCAGCCAGCAGAGTATGAACAAAACAAGTAATAAAGGAAATGTCTGTCTGGGATGTTAGCTATCAGATTGTCATAGGGTGTCTCTTCTGCATTGCACCCTTGCAGTGGCCTTTACATGGAGCAGACAATGATGATCCAGGACACGCACTAAAGTAATAGAGAGCCCTGCCTGAGCGGTCCAAACCTCACCTTCAGGAAGTGTATTATCCGCTCAATAGTGGATCTTATGGAGACATTGTACCTCTCCTCAGCAACACTTGGCAAAAGGCAGACTGGCAACATCAGCCAGTTCTTAGAGTATCCCTTGTACCCAAATCAGCTTCTTCCCTGCTGCTGTCAGACTTTTGAATGGACTTGCTCGTTGGGCCGAAGGGCCTGTTTCCCGTGCTGTTTTGTTCTTTGTTCTTTGCATTAAGTTGATCTTTCTCTACACTCTAGCTATGACTGTAACACTACATTCTGCACTTTCTCGTTTCTTTTTCTATGAACGCTATGCTTTGTCTGTGTAGCGCAAGAAACAATACTTTTCACTATGTTAATACATGTGACAATAAATCAAATCAAATCCTGCAATCACTGAAGTCCTTTGAAGTCATGCCGGGAGTGGTTCAGAATGTTGGCATCATGAGATTTTCCTGGAAACCAAAGACAAACATGCAGGATTTGTCTTCTGTGACCACGTATAAGCTTCTGGTTCAAGGAGTGGAAATCTTTTCTCTTAATTAATGTGATGGGGAGCTCTCAGTGCCACATGTGTGCAGTCAAATTGTCCTTTGCACTTATGGAAAACCTGAGATTGCTGAGAATCCCTACGCGCTTGCAGCCTGGCCATTATGATTCTGGTGGAATTGAACAATTTGATACTTTCTCTGGAATGGGGCATCTATCGCCTACTGGATGCACTTAAATTTCACTAGCTGGGAGAAGCCGTACAGGTTCCCTGGAGCCCTCAATGGAACCGCTAGCAAAGACGTTTGAGATGATGGTGACCTTTAATGGAATTGCCTCCCAAGTCCTTGCAGCCCCGCGGGGAGTCTGGTTGATGTGAGCAACCACATTCTGTGACATCCTGCCTCTGCTCTGGCCCTCCCTGCTGCCGTTGCCTCCCCTGCCCAGTTTTTGCACAGCTTGGCCTAACAGCACCTGGTCTCAGTTAAGTGGTTGACACATGAACTGTGCCTAAACGGGCCATAGTAGTGACGAGCTGTTTCAAAGTCATGCAAGAAGTGAAGTTTGTCAGGTGATGCCACTTGCATGCAGTCACAAAAATTAATGTTCTAATTCCTCACTGATGGGGAACTTAATACTCATGGCTGGCCTTTTAATGAGCATGCGTGACTTGCTAATGTATGCAAAAAGCTCTCTTGATGTGGGGTAGCTCAACCCTTCTCTTAAAGTCTTGAGAACATAAATTGCTAAAGTACATCCCTCCATTGGGAAATGCCAATCAGATTTGATTTATTGACTAATCAGAGCCCTCTTCTCGTAAATTGTTGTAATCATTTGAAATTCTTCATTCTTGCATTCGTTCGGATAAATGCAAAGTGAAAAGCTTTGGCAACATCTCTCTTTGCAACAATACTCAAGTTACTTAATACCAAGTGACTGCTCTGTTTGGCTTTTTAGGGCCTTGTTAATGGTGGCACAGTGGTTAGCACTGCTGCCTCAGCACCAGGGACGCGGTTTCAATTTTGGCCTTCGGTCACTATCTGTGTGGCATTTGCTCATTCTTCTCGTGTCTGTGTGGGTTTCCTTTGGGTGTTCTGGCTTTCTCTATTCCAAAGATATGTGGGTTAGGTTGAGTGGCTACAGTAAATTGCCCCTTTATATCGGGGGGACTGGCAGGATAAATAAATGAGGTTATGGGGATGGGGCTTGGGTGAGATTATGGTCTGTGCAAACTCAGGCCAAATGGTCTCCTTTTGCACCGTAATGATGATTTGTACTACCAGATCTCGTTACTTTATTACCCTATTGCAAATAATGTGCAATTTTTTTTGCCAGTAAGCAATACTTCAAAAGCATCTGTAGAGGTTTACAACATGAAAACAGGCCCTTTAGCCCAACTTATCCATGCTACCCTTTTTTTTTTAAACTCCTAAGCTAGTCCCAATTGCCTGCATTTGGCCTATATCCCTCTATATCCATCTTACCCATGTAACTATCTAAATGCTTTTTAAAAGAAAAATTGTACCCGCTTCTACTATTACCTCAGGCGGCTTGTTCCAGATACTCACCACACTGTGTGAAAAAATTGCTCTTCTGGAAATTTTTGTATCTTTCCCCTCTCACCTTAAACCTATGCCCTCTAGTTTTAGACTCTCCTATCTTTGGGAAATGTCATTGACTTTCTAGCTGATTTATGCCCCTCATTATCCTATAGACCTCTATAAGATCACCCCTCAGCCTTCTACGCTCTAGAGAAAAAAGATCCAGTCTATCAAACCTCTCTTTATAACTCAACCCATCAAGTCTTGGTAGCATCCTAGTAAATTTCTTCTATGTTGGATCGCATTTGCCCATTCTGCAAGCAAATAAGTTATGTATTGCAATCCTCCTCAGAATTGATGACTGTTCCACAGCCACAGCCACACCCACTCTGATGTCATCACAAATGTAGAAACTGTGCTTTTGGTTCCAAAGCTTAAACCATCGTTACGAGTTGTCTATAAAAGTGACCCCCAACAGTGGTCCTTGCAGGACATTACTTCTCAACCTCTGCCATTCCACATAACTTTCCTTTACCCCTCCTTTTTGTTTTCTACCTTTGAATGGTATCCCTTTTGCTACTTGTCCTCTGCCTCCCCACTCTTTGACCATATTGATTGATCAATTATGTGGTATTTTACTGAAGACCTTTTGAAAATCTAGATTAATTATGTCTACTACATTTCCCTTGTCTACTCTCAATATTACCTTTTCAAAAAATTAACAATGTTTGTCAAACAAGCCTTTTCTTTTATAAAAGGCAAATAACTGTGGATGTTGGAACCGGAAACAAAAACAGAAAATGCTGGAAAATTTCTGCAGGCCTGACAGCATCTGTGGAAAGAGAGAATAGTGCTTATGAGTGGGATTTTATGACTTGGCTCGAACGAGGCTTGCAAAATCCTGCCTGAGGTCAACGGATAATTCTGTTCTGCGAACCTCACCCACTTCGATTCTAAGCGGTAAAATCCTGGCCGATGTTTCAAGTCTGGATGACTCTTAAGTCACCTAGACTTATTCTCTCTCCACAGGTGCTGTCAGATCTGTTGAGATTTTCCAGCGTTTTCTACTTTTGTTTTTTTAAATCCTTTTGATTTTTTGATCATCTATTTACTGCAAAGCAGGAATTCCTTTCACCAGTATTAAGCTGTTTGGTCCATCTTACTCCAAACAACTTTTTATCTCCTTTCTTCAATCCTATAGGTATACATTAAGCTATTCATCTGTCATCTGACACCACACCTTTTTCTAAAGGAGTATTAAAATGTGCAGTAATGACTCCTTTCTCTTTCCTAGATTATTTTAAAATGTGACCTTTTATCTTCTCTCACGTTTATTTAGTTTAGTTTATTTAATATTCTTCGTCCTTTTGTTGTAAATGCAGTTAATTCATTTCTAATCTCATCATCCAATGTGATGCTCACAGTCTTTTTCTGGGGTAAACACTAAGTCAAAAAAATTAATAATTCTGCCATTACTTGATCATTATCTTTGTCATATCTCTGTTTGTCAATAGGTTATCCGATTCCTATCTTGACATCCCTTTATTAAATATATGGGTCTGTAAAAATACTTTATTGTTTTATTTTCTTTGGTAATCTCACTTCTTTGTTCTCCTAATTGTGTTTTTGACTTCTGTAGTAATTTCTTCTTACTCTTGTCGTCTTCTCTGACATTCATCACGTACTCAGTTTGTCTTTTCCCTTACCTTAATTTTATTCTTTATATCTGTGTTATCCATGTTGACTCATCAGTCTTTAGCTTTATTTAATAATTTGTTTATTCTTGGAATAACACAACACAGAAAACAATTTTAAACATTTCCTATTGCTGTTTGCCGCAATTGTTGTTCATTTTATTTTAAGTCTTATATATTCTGAGCACCTCAAAAATGGACCTATCTTGCCTGGTCGTCACCTACTTCTGTGCTTTGCAATTATTATCTCAGAGTGTATTATGTTGTGAAGATATTTCCTAGTTTTTCCCCCTGTCTGGTTTATTCCCCATTACCAGGTCCTGTAACGAATCCCCCTAGTTAGGCTTCTTACATGTTGGGTTAGAAAGGAATTTTGTACACTCCATTCCCTCATCTCTTTTACCTACCTTGATATCAAAATAGTTGAAATTCCCCATGATTATTATTCTGTCTTTTACTCAATTCCTTAATTTATTTGCACATTTCTTCCTCCACCCTTCTTTCTCCTATTAGGGGTCGACAGGTTGATTCTTTATTATCTTTTATTGATATCCATATGGCTTCTGTCTTGCTCAATTGTCACTTTATTCTACTGCCATTATATTTTTCCCAATAAGTGCAGTGATTCCATGAATCCACCATCCCATTATTTCCCTCCAGCTTTGCTAACTATGATATACCTTGCAATGTTTACTTCCCACTTCTGATTTTTCTGTGGTCATGTCTCTCTAACTACTATACTGTCTGGTTCCTTGCAATATATTAACTCCTCCACTTTCCCTGTTTTATTATGGACATGTTATGCATTTCTGCACAAACATTTTTGTTAACAAAAGTTCCTCTTCCTTTAGTTTTAACCATCTTTTTACGTAACTACTGCATAATTTTATTTATTCCTCGAGTTGCCCAAGCCCTTGCCTCTTTCCTGTTTCATTTATATTTAGACAGATTTCATTTCCTGGACATCTTTCTCATTATATTACAAGTTTAAAGCCTTTGTCACCTCCCAGTTTACCCTTTCTGTTAAGATATCGGCCCAATCTTAATTCAGGTTTAGTCTGTTCCTTTGGTCAATCATCTTATCCCAGAATTGGTGTTATTGTCCCAGTAAAAGGAATCCCTCTTTCCCACATTGTTTCTGTGCCAATTTGAATGTGGTTCTGGCAATAATCCAGAGATTATTATCCTCAAAGTCCTATCCTTTTAGCTTGGCTCCTAATTTCTGATATTCGTTCAGCAAGACCTTTCCTGTCCATGCCACTTGTTCCAACATGGACCACAACAATTACCTTGTCTTGCTTCCTTTTCAAGCTGCCACAACTTATCTCTTACCCTGACATCTGCTACTCGACACATCCTACAGGATTCTCATTCACAATTTCAGCGGAAGCCATCGACCCCTCAGTTATATATCATCGATCACATTCTATCTTTCTATTCACTCCTAACAGCTTTCTGAGCCACCATGCCAGCATCTGTACTCTGGCTGTCTTCCCTGCAGTCCTTCACCTTGTCCTCACGGGTAACCAGGACATTGTACCTGTTGGCCATGGCCAGTGTCTGATGGATCTCCTTAACTTCTCCTTTGCCGCCACTAGCTGGATTCCTAACAGTCTGTGTTTTGAACAAAAATACCCAAAAATTCCATCTGCTCCCTAATGTTTCAGAGTGTCTCCAACTCCCTTTTTGCACTCTGACTCTGTCTGCAAGTGTGGAAATCTAGGATAGTTTCACTGTCCACAAACTCCCACATGTTACAGTCCTGATAGATAGCTTTACCCTGCTATGGCCTGTCTTAATGTGCTCAATACTAGCCTGAATAAATGCAATACTTTATAACTGATTATTTATAGATCTATTACTTACTCAGTTTGTCTAATTAATTTATTAAGATAGTAGTTATATTTAACCAACACTTAGTCTAAATACTTGCTCTAGCTGAGAGACAATAATATTCATCAACCAAAAGTTTTAAAGTTTATTTATTTGTCACAAGTAGGCTTAAATTAACACTGAAATGAAGTTGCTGTGAAAATCCCCTAGTTGTCCACACTCTGGCGCCTGTTCGGGTACACTGAGAGAGAATTTAACATGGCCAATGTACATAACCAGCATGTCTTTTGGACTGTGGAAGGAAATTGGAGCACCCGGAGGAAATGCATGCAGGCACGAGGAGAATGTATAGACTGTGCACAGATACTGACCCAGGCCAGGAATCGAACCAGGCTACCTGGCACGGTGAGGCAGCAGTGCTTGCCACTGTGAATACACAATCTCCTAAATGCAATCCTGTGAGGCTATTATTTGATTTTTCTTCTTGCACCACTGCTCCATCTATCCCTACATCTGCTTTTTGGCCTCAGATTTCTGCTCCTTTAGCTCTCACCTTTTATCTCTGTTCCCACTCTCGACATTAATCAGACCCTTCCTTTAATGGCCTCCCTCTGCTCTGCTGTGATTCTATGATTCCTATTTCAGAAATGTATTATTTTTCGAGAGGTTGTTTCATCCTTTTTAAAATATTTAATTATTATTTTTTGGTTTGGTGACTGGGATTATGCACAGTATTCCAGTGGATTCTGTTCTGGCAAATTAGCACAGCCTTTATTGCAGTTATTTATGTGAATGTGCCTTTTTTTTTTCAGACCCAGGGCCTGTCCAATTCTTCAGAGTGATAGTTTCCCATTGTGGCATGTTCTCCCTTGATTGTATTGTGGCTTGATGTGGCATTTGAAACCTTGCTGCAGGCTTGCTGCAAGTGCTCCTGATTGTAAACAAGCTCACTTCACCCTTAACTATTTATTTACATTAGGCAGGCAGGCTGCCGCGGTTTGTACCATTCTCAATCGCACTTACAGAAAGGGAAAGTTATTGCCTCTGTAAATGAGACACACTTAATCATGTGGATGTGCAACTTTGTGTAACTTTCTACAGTGAAAACCACAGCACTTTTTGCACTAAAAGATATAAAATGATCTAGACTTGGCTCACTATAGCCAGTTTTTGTATTCTTCTGTATACGTGATCCAAATGTGATCAGTGATGCACAGTTGACACGTTGCAGTAACGTCTATATAAAGCATATTGCACTGTCTTGCTGTGTTCACATACTCTGTTCCAAATTAATTGCTTATTTCAGTATTTGTTTGAATCCATTTTCTTGGCATAGAGCTGTGGTTCTGTGAAATCCTGTCAATATATCTTTATCCTTTTCCAGGGAATTGGTTGAGGTAAAGGATATTCTACAAAGCCCAAATCTTAATAGCTCCAAAAAGCCAGTGTTTCTCATAGTTTAAGACACACACAACCGCAACCAACAGGCTCTGCTTTGGATGCCAGGTTATCTAGTGACATTGGCAGAAATGGAAATAAGGATTTGTCATTCCCATGAATAAGGATCCATTGAAAAAATGCACAAGGAACACACTGAAAGTGTAGAAAAAGACAAATAAGGTTGTGATGGAGGAGTTATTAACAAATCTATGGTCAATAGACCAGTTGAATGATGATCTTGGCCCAGGATCTGAAACCTTGGGCAGGATTTTCTGGCCACGCTTGCCCCAAGTCTGGAAATTCCTACGTGGGGTCAACAGATCTTTGTATGGTCCATGCCCTGCCCACTACGATTCCTGTGGTGGGAGGGACAGGATAATTCCACCCCTATTTCTGGCTCTGATCAGGAAAAAAAATGCACAGTTGCTTTCCACAAGGGGGTACGGTCAGTAAGGTAGGTGAGTGAGGGGAATGATTAGTTGTACAATTACCCAGATGCTAAATCAACAAAGTATTTTAATGTATAAACAGTTTCTAGGTAAGTGTCCAGGTAAGAGGGTCAGAAATACATCAAGTCTCTGATTCTAAGTCTGAGATGGTGAGCTTCTCAGAGGGTCACGGGGCAGGAGAATTGCCCGGCTGAAGTTGACACGTGGGCAGTTCCCACAGAACTCTTGTACTGAAGCTCCATTGAATCGCGAGAGCATCTTCCGGGATATGTCTGATCTCCAACCATCTGGAGACTGGGAGATCTGGGCTGTTATTTTCCAGTTATGTTTAATGGGCAAGATTTTATGTCCTCCCCTTCTGGGCATGTTTTTGTTGGTATGATAGAGGGGACTGTAAAATGCAAAGGGTGGCAAGCCCAATTCCTCCTCCCGCACCCGTGAATTACCCTGCATTGTAGGCCATGTGAGTGAGCACCAAAATCTGCAGCTCACCCACCATGTGTAAATAATTAAGGACCAATTGAGGTTGTTCGCAAGTCAATTGTTCCCAGTATTACACTGCTCAACCATAATAGAATTGACGTGGGCAGGCAGGCAAGAGAGGCAACCTGTTCTTTCAAAAAATATTTACAAGGCTACTATTTTCACAAGGATGACACCTGCTCCAAAGATAATAACCCCATCTTCTCTCATGCCCCACCCACACTGCAAAACTCATAGTCCCAACCCCATCTCTTCACCCTTTCCTAAGGCACCCAATCCCTCCCCACCCAATACTTACCTGAGTCCCTTGGTGCTTTTCATCCTGGGCCTGCTTACCATCCTGGGAGTACCCACCATTGAACTCTGGTACTGCTGCGATTGCAAGCATTGTCAAACAAACCCACTGACGGGCAGAAGTCCCATTCTCATGCTGGAGACTGCATTGACCAGGTATCATCGCTGGGAGGGGACTTTCTTTCCCTAATCTAATTATAGCAGGCAGTATTCACCTACCCCCTCTCCTCATTCTACCCCTCCTTCTCACCCTCCCCCCACTATAAAGTCCAGCCCTGTATTACATAGAAGCATGGAAGATAGGAGCAGGGGGAGGCCATTTAGCCATTCGAGCCTGCTTCGTCATTCATTACAATTATGGCTGATCATTCAACTCAAAACCTAATTCTGCTTTTTCCCCAAAACCTTTTGATCCCATTCATCTCCAGTGCTATATCCAACTGCCTCTTGAATACAAATTGAATATGCAGTGCTACTGTTCTCCTTTTCAAAATCATCCCCTCCACACTTTTTGGACCTGTTTTGCAACTGCAGTGGTTTCAGATATTGACTTGTTCTTGGTTCTAGTCCAGCTGGAAACGTCAACTGGGAAGAAAGGTAATGGAAACTTTCTCTCTAAAGGATTGGCCCTGTCCTCATCAAATATTGTCCTGGAAGTCAGAACGACTTGAAAGAGATTTTCAGTTTCATCAAAAACAGCACACACCGACAGTGAGATTGTTTAAAAAGGCTGCCTTATTCTTGGATTTATTTCTATGGTATGTCGAGGAATCAGTTTAGAATCCTGGACTAATTCCAATATCATATAAGAGATATTCCAGAGAAAAATGATGTTTACTTTTGGATATTGAGTTCCAGTATTACGGTCAAAATTTGGGAAGCAATCAACAGTCTTCACATTTTATTAGCCTGCAATCCAATGTGTATATCATTGAAAATTGCAATGTTATATGCAGACTAGCAAGACTCTCCATGTGAGTAACATTTTCCATTTAAGTCAACACTTAAGAAAATCACTTTTGGATTTTGCAATCAGTGCCTAAGGAACCAATACCGTTCACTCCCACTCACTACTTTCTGTCTTAGACCCAACTAGCAATCCATTCTGCCACTTGTCCTCTGGCCTCACATCCTCCAACATTCTTCATTAGTCTATTATGGGGCTTTAACAGAAGACCTTTGGAAAATTCAGATAAATTACGTTTACTCCAATACCATCATTTACTCTGTGTTAATGCCTCAAAAAATTCAGTAAGATTGGTTAAGCAAGATATTCCCATTTGAAATCCCATTTGAAATATAACTATTCCTAGTTATATTTTTAACTTTTGAGATGTTCTATTCTGTCCTTTGATGAGGATTGCATTATTTATCCTACTATTGACATGAAGCTGGGTCTATAATTCCTTCCACATATTCTGTCCTCCCTCTTAAAATAGCAATTACTTTAACTATCCGGCCGTCTGGTAGAGTGAGATATCACAAGCAACAACCTCTATATTTATGAATAACTGTGACTGCTGATAACCTCACCATCATTGAGGGATGGCAACCTCCCAGAATCACTGGGAGTCCCCCAGAATCCACTTCAATATCACACTGACCAAACAGAATATTCTGGAAGCACATCAGTTCCCGGCAGTGGCAGCCAGTGTCAGCCACCAGCCAATCATGGCCTGAGCTCAAGTACCACCTGACCGTCCCTATGTCAGGAACCTACATCTCCAACGATGGAAAGAGCCAACTTAACATTGGCGGAGGACACCTGACCGAAGTACCTATGTAGCCCACATGTGATCAGTGTTGCTATCAGTTGAGGCAATGCCCGTTCCGGCTGCAGAGTTGGAGAAAAGAATATTGATTGTGACCTAAAGTTAGGCTTGGCTGAGACTGGCTGGAGGCTGGTATAGTGATTAATTAGTCTTATCAATGTTATGAATTAGTGGTGACTGGGTGAACTGTGCATGCTGCTGATTTCTGTCCCTCAAGAGCAATTGACAGAGGAAGGAATTAACCAGACTGGTAGTGGGGACAGGCTCATTCCCTCTCACTCAGTATCACAGGTCTTTTCTCTGGTTTCACCCACCCACTGGTTTCACCCACTTTTATTTCCAGTATAAAGTCTAGGCTAAAAACTTGAACTATTTTCTTTCCAAAATTTAGCTGATGTAATGTGTGAAGCCCTTTCTGCATTTTTATGTCAATATTATCTTCTCAAAATCTGACCCTCTTTTTACATGTACACCCTGAATACAGAAAGAAATCTCTCAACCCCAGGCTAGGGTCCAACAAGTTTATTTCAATTCACAAACCTTCCAAACTCTGCTCCTTCATCAGGTGAAGGAGATGAACCTGATCACCTGATGAAGGGGCAGCGCTCTGAAAGCTCGTGATTCCAAGTAAACCTGTTGGACTTTAACCTAGTATTGAGACTTTTCACTGTGCTCACCCCAGTCCAATGTCGGCATCTTTATAACACCCTGAATACAACATTGCACCTGTCTTTCTCAGCCCCATATGAATTGTAACGAAACTTCTGACTGGTTTAACTTGAGTTGGCATTTGGAGGGAGTGGGTTGGGGAAGAGTTTACTAAAATCGTCCTTTTAAAATTCTTGAATTTACAGCCTTTCCCGTATAAACAATTAAATAGGGAGTTCAGCTTAGAGCTTCTAATGAAACCAGACTCTTTGTTATCAACTTATTTATAGCTTGTTACAGTCCCAGGCACCAGTTGGCTTGGCATTGGAGAACAGGAATGAGACACTGCACACGCATGCTGTTAAACATCATCCATGACTCTGACAAGCTAGCAGCTAATATTGCCCAGTGGTCTCTAATCAGCAAGAAACTCTGAGTTAATGAGAAATCAACAGGTTTCCCTTTGATTTGCAGATTTATCTGTTCTTACCTTGGGATAGGGACAACTTCCCTACTTCCATGTAATCCAAACATATGCTGAACCCTTCTGTGAGTGTACACATTTAGATTAACTGATCCCTGCAAGTCAGCATTTATACAAAGAAACATGGAAAATAGGAGCAGAAGTAGGCCATTTGGCCCTTCAAGTCTGCTTCGCTATTTAATATGATCATGGCTAATCCTCTACCTCAATGCCATATCCCACACTCTCCCTATACCCTTAGATGCCTTTAGAGTCTCAATGTATCTGTTTCCTTTTTAAATGTTCATAATCATTTCGAAACTTCCCTACCTCCGAACAATCTCTAGCTGGATGACTAACAGCCAGTTTAATCTGGCGAAGCTAGTTATAGATGCGGAATCTTTGAATGGGCCAGTTGAGCTGCTGTGTAGGATGTCAAGAATAAGCAGAAAAACAATCACCACCTTTTACCAAATGACAGTGTACAGAGAGTGTGCTGAGCGGCTGTTAAAAGACCCAAAGCTGCAGTTTAATGGTAGCTGAGAGCCTTCAAGTTTGTGATGATCTCACTGGCACCTATCTTTCTTTCATCATTGAGTCACTTGTTAAAATCTCGAGGCAGGAACTAGATCTGATTGCTGTCCTTTTAGGGAAGAAACATTTTAAGGACTAATACGTTGAAAGGTTTGTCCATCCTGATATTTGGTTTGGCCATTGTCCAGATGGCCCTATCAGACACCTAAGCAGTTCTTGGGCCCCTCTCACATCTGTATGAGGGCCTGTTTTAGATCTCTCTGGGAAATTGAATAGTGATGAGAGAAACAGGAACCAGGTTTGCCGCCCAGAATTCTTCAGCACACTGGTGTGATTAATAAAGAATTCAAAAATCATTCCTATGGAATCCAGAAAAGCGGAAATGCTGCTTCATTTCTGCAACATGCTCCATTATTTCCATATCCTCGTCCCTATTCCTACATCACCCATCCCAGAAATGTCCCTTACAGCAATAGGCTGCAGTAATTCATCCAAAAATACATAGAACATAGAACATTACAGCACAGAACAGGCCCTTCGGCCCTCGATGTTGAGCTGACCAATATAAAAAGCAATGCCCCTCCAAACTAAACCATTCCCTTCTCTTCCATATACTTATCAACTAACCTCTTAAACGCCACCAAACTTGGCGCATCTACAACTGCTGCAGGCAGGGCATTCCACTCCCGAACCACCCTTCGGGTAAAGAACCTACCTCTGATATCCGTCCTATAACTATCACCCCTTAATTTAAAGCTGTGTCCCCTCGTGCTAGCTTTCTCCATCCTAGGAAAAAGGCTATCACTGTCCACCCTATCTAAACCTCTAATCATCTTATATGTTTCGATAAGGTCCCCTCTTAGCCGCCTCCTTTCTAACGAAAACAACCTCAAATCCCTCAGCCTCTCTTCATAAGACCTGCCCTCCATACCAGGCAACATCCTGGTAAACCTCCTCTGTACCCTCTCCAATGCCTCCACATCTTTCTTATAATGTGGGGACCAGAACTGCACACAATACTCCAAGTGCGGCCGCACTAGAGTTTTGTACAGTTGCAACATGACGTTGCGGCTCCGAAATTCAATCCCCCTACCAATAAAAGCTAAGACTCCATATGCCTTCTTAACAACCTTCTCGACTTGACTGCCTACTTTCAGGGATCTATGCACATACACACCAAGATCCCTCTGTTCATCAAGACTACTAAGAATCCTACCATTAGCCCTATACTCTACACATTTATTATTTCTGCCATAGTGCATTACCTCACACTTTTCCACATTAAACTCCATTTGCCACCTCTCGGCCCAGCTCTGCAACTTGTCCAAGTCCCTCTGCAAACTATAACACCCCTCTTCACTATCTACCACTCCACCGACTTTAGTGTCATCTGCAAATTTACTAATCCATCCTTCAATACCCTCATCCAGATCATTTATAAAAATTACAAACAGCAGGGGCCCCAAAACAGACCCCTGAGGTACACCACTTGTCACCGAACTCCACGATGAATATCTCCCATCAACCACCACCCTCTGTCTTCTATCTGCTAGCCAATTCCTAACCCAATTAGCTAAATCACCCTCTATCCCATACATCTGCATTTTCTGCAGAAGTCTTCCATGGGCCACCTTATCAAACGCCTTACTAAAGTCCATATATACCACATCAACCGCCTTACCCCCATCCACCTCTTTAGTCACTTTTTCAAAAAACTCAATGAGGTTAGTAAGGCACGACCTACCCTTCACAAAACCATGCTGACTATCCCCAATCAATTCATTTCTCTCCAAATAACTATAAATCCTATCCCTAATAATTCTCTCCAATACTTTGCCCACAACAGAAGTAAGACTCACTGGCCTATAATTCCCTGGAAGGTCTCTCTTCCCCTTTTTGAACAAGCCAACTTGTACAGGCCACAATACAGTACAGGCAAACAATACAGGCCACTTGCATAGGCCAGCCTCAGGCCTTCAGAGTGAGGCTCATTTCAGACCCCTTAATGAGCCAACAGGAATTTCAATTTCAGTGTTTTCTGCTTATTAACTGTTCATTTTTTTCTTTTTGTTTTATTTTTCAGACATTTAATGGAAAACTCTTCTCCATAATTTTAACTTTTCCTCCATCAATATCTTTCTCTACATTCTAGCTATGACTGCAACACTATATTCTGCACCCTTTCCTTCTCCATACATGGTATGCTTCACAAAGTGTGCAAAAAACAATACTTTTCACTATATACTAATACATGCAACAATAATAAATCAAATAAAAAGCAAATTCTATCGTCTCATTCCAGTAAACAGATTCTGAGGACCTGTTGCCATGACAGTTTCTTGCCCATTCCATCCCCCAGACCACCTTTACCAATCAACTTTCATATTGCCAGTAAATTGAAATGTTACAAGTTTGGTTTCATGGACAGATAATCTAAGGAGATACAAGATTTTTAATATGTTATTTGTTGATGTTGTGATATTTCACACACACCGTCAAAATGAGGTTTAGTGTCTGGATGATATGGAGATGTCATTCATTCAGTCCTCATTTAAAATCACATACTTATTGTATTAATAATACCAGCCATGAGTCAGTGAAACACTCTTGCCTCTGAGACATAAAGTTCTGGGTTCAAGTTCCACTACAGGGCTTGAGCACAAGAGGCAGATTCTCCAGTGCAGTACTAAGGGGATGCTGCAGTGCCATAAGTGGCCTCTTTTGCATGAGACCTTTAAATTGAGGTCCCATGCATCCACCTGCCTGAGTGAATGTAAAAAAAGGTCTGCCAATATTTTAGAAAGGAGCAGGGGAATTATCCCTGGGGTCCTGGCCAATAATTATCCCTCAGTCAACGTCAACAAAAAACACGTGTTGGTTAGATGGATTAGACAGGGGTTACAGTGTCGGGCAGGGGTTAGAGCTTAGGTAAGGTGCTTTGTCGGAGAGTCAATGGGCCAAATAGCCTCTATTCTATCTGTTGTTGTGGGAGTTTGCTGTGTGCATAATAGTAGCCACAACACACAACAATAGAGACTACTCTTCAAAAAGTACTTCATTGACTGTAAAACAATTTGAGTTGTCTGGTGGTCATGAAAAGCACTATCTAAATGCAAATCTTTCTTTTTTCGTAATGAAACTGGATTTATTAAACTTGTAGTGAATATAATTGGTGTGATAATGATGTGTGCTGCATCTCCTGCAGAGGAAGGGAAGGAGATCATCACAGCATGCCAAGTTTGCAGGCAGTTTCCATCATAAATATGGGCTTTGATATTTATGTTGGCAAAATTAACTGGCAGGTCATAGAGCTTAAGACCTTTTTAACATATTGTAGATGCATATATTCCATACGATAAAAATGTTAAATATAATGACTTCCTTTGCATATGTTTCAAATTTCTTGGCATTAGTTTAATGCCAGTGGGATGATTGCACATTTTTCTAATCACGATACAATGACCTTTCAAAGTTACTGATATGCACAGATTTCTTTCATCTACAATACACAAAGGCATCTGTTTTCTGCACATTGACTATGACTGAGTGAAGGTCCGGTCTTTCTTGATGTTCAGATGTTATTTAAAACTTGTAAGTGTGCTAAAAAGTGAGCTGATTAAGTTTTTTCTATTCATTCATGGGACATGCGTGTTGCTGGCTGGCCAGTATTTTATTGCCCATCCCTAGTTGCCCAAGGGCAGTTGAGGGGTCAACCACATTGCTATGCTCTGGACTCGCATGTAGGCCAGACCGGGTAAGGATGGCAGATTTCCTTCCTTTCAAGGACATTAGTGAACTAGTTTTTCTGATAATCAATGATGGTTTTATGGTCATCAGTAGGTTCTTAAATGCAGATTTTTATTTATTGAATTTTAATTGCACCATCTGCTGTGATAGGATTTGAACCCGAGTCCCCAGAAAAATTAGCTGAGGTTCTGAATTAACAATCTAGTGATAATACCATTGCCTCCTCTCAGTACCCCAAATTGTAATAGCCTTTCAACCAGTTTTGCTAGGTAATTAATTTTACACAGCAGATGGGATTTTCCAGTCCTTCCAGCAGATAGGGTTTTCCAGTATTGCTAGTTGCAGCTGTAGTGCTGACAACTGTTGCCTTGGGTGGTAGTGTTGTGATCTAGAATGTGCTAGATGTCAAAAAAGATAGTGAAGGAGATTCCAATGCAGTGTTCAAAAGAGAATTAAATAAATACTTGAAAATAATTTACAGGGTGAGGGATCCTATGTAGCCTTGTTGCTTCAGTCTATGTAAACATTAATTTTAAAAATATTTCTGCCTCTCACAATTACATTTAAATGCCAGACTGTAGAGGTTAACAAGCTTAACAATTGTAGCTAGCTTGACTACGTGTAGAATCAGATGGGTCAACCAAAAATTCCTAAAGGGTACACAATGCAAGCAAGCAACAGTTGTTGCAAGGATTGTCTTTCTAGATAAAGACAGCATGTGAAAAACACTTTCAATGATAAGCGTTGAAATATATTTTTGATTTTACAGTGTGTATATTCAATTTCAAGATCCATTTCTAGTTCAGTTTCAATACTGTTCAAATGCCTGGCTGAGAAGACGGTCTCCAAGCTCACTTTTGTTTTTGCTTCTGCCATGTTAATTTTTAAAATTTCTGTTTAATGATGGGAAACCATTTTAAAACTTGTACTAGTGCCATCCCCTCATCTCCACAAATGAATGAGTGGACCCCACGCAGGGCTAAGGGGAAAGAGCAGGGGAATGAGACTAATTGGATAGTTGTATCAAAGAAATGCCGAGATTGACAGAATGGTACACTATTGTGATGTAATGCTACGTTATTTTGTGATTATGAAAAGGACACGTTCAAAATAGTTTAAAATAACAAATATCTTCAGCTGAATTATTTGTATCATTTTTGCTACATTTCTATTCACTTAAAACCCCAGAAAGGAATTTTCCTGTGCAATGATTTTAACATTGTTTTAGTTAGCTAATGTTCTGAAATAAAAAGTGATTATTGTATCATGTGTAATTGATGTAGGGTGTGCTCCGAGGAGAAGAACCACTTTGTACTTTTGCAATAGTATGGCTTCAGCACATTGTCACTCTTCCTGAGCAGCCTTGTGGGAGAACATGACAGAAACGTGAGCCTAGTTTAAAAAAACCTGAATCTTGCATTCTGAGCAGGAGTGTTTCTCGCTTTGCAGAGCGTAATATTGGGCATGATGACTTCCGAGCAGTGTTCCCAACCTCCTTATGTTAATTTTAGTTAAGACTATGTGTGGATGGGTCAAGATGTTGGGAGCATTATTTAAGTGTCCATTTCAATGTCTATTGGGGCAATTATCAAACAATCAGTGTGCAATAAGACACCTTCAAGATCTGAATCACATCAGGTTTGAAGCACTTTTTTTTAAGCAAAGCTTGTTTTTAATGTTTTTATTCCATTCTCAAAGTTACAAAGCCAATGCTGACAGAGAACCAGGCAAACCCAAAGCCATTCTTTGCTTGTTCCAAGCGCCAAATTCAAATTCCAATTGAATCAATTCGTGGTTCTCACAAGAGAGGCAAACAAGATCCAAGCTGACATTAAAAGGCATTGTCCCTCATCTTGGGCTTGATCTGATGCTTGATCTTAGTCAAAAGGCTGAACTTCTTGTGGCAGGTTTTTAACCAGTAACTCCTCCAACTGCCCAAGGCCTATTCCAGCATTCTCTGGCAGTTGCACCTGCGACTATGAAGTGCCCTCACAGTCCCCTGTCCAATGCGCTGATCCCTGCTAAAACCCCAGTATCTGTGGTGGTGCTGAATGCCCAGAGAGAGTGTGATGGTGCACCCTCCAAGGATCACAGCTGTGGAGGATGGAGCTGTTTCAACATTCTCCAATGGAGGCAGTGCTGAAGAGGCTTCTCCTGAAAGGAACAGAATTAATCCAGGGCAGGGGGTCAT
Organism: Sphyrna mokarran; assembly: GCA_024679065.1. Classification (NCBI taxonomy): domain Eukaryota; kingdom Metazoa; phylum Chordata; class Chondrichthyes; order Carcharhiniformes; family Carcharhinidae; genus Sphyrna; species Sphyrna mokarran. Next base: position 110,690,695 of record JAGIQG010000003.1, read on the forward strand.
TGGTTAGGCAGGTTACTAAAAGTTTGCATCTAAATCTTAACTCAGATACACTTCCGCCTGGCCAGACATGCATTAATTAACTCAGTGCATGGTACGACCCCATGAACAAAGACTTGTACCCTCTGATGATGATGGTTGTCAAGGGTTTTGAGTGTGCAATCTTAGCACCAAATACTGCATTTCGTTAACAAACCTTCAAACCTCGTGGCCCAGTGTGATACATCACTCATCTGACCAGAACCAGGCCACCCTTTAGTCTTACCACTGCCTATGCTGCTTGCTCCATGTGTGTCTATGAAGGACCCTGCCACCAATGTGGAAGTGTTCATTGGTGTTTTTAGCTCATTTGAAAACATTAGGCCTAGAGTTGGCATTAATACTGCCAAGAACTCATGTCAGAACAACATGATCTGCCTAATGCCTGTTCTCAGTCAGGTAACTGTCATCGCAACAAACAAACACCATCCAGAATAAAGAATTAACAGTAGGAAATACTGGCAGAATCCATCAGATCTGGCACTGTGTATGCAGAGAGAGGCTGAGAGAAACTTTTGAGGGAGTACAACTTCTCTTCAAGTTGGTAAGAATTGGTCATCTCTATAAAAGACTCCCTATGTTTCCATTTCCACACTTGATAGCAGACTGGCTGATTTCTGTCAACATTCTCTGATTTTATTCCCCAGCTTTACAGTTTGCACAGATTCCCTGATTCATAACCAGTTAGAATGGTCCATGTCCCAGTTGAAGAAAGCAGTGTGTCTGTGTAAGCATGCCAGTGTGGATGAGCTGGGTATCTGGTACACCTACTATCTTTGCTTTTTAAAGCTGCCCCACACTGGAAAAATCTTGCACGTATTGATGTCAGGTTCACCATGCCAACTTCGAGGTCAATCTCTTCCGGCACTGACTCCAGCTCTGCCTGACATTGTCCACACTCAAAACATGCTCGGCCACCTCCTCCCGAGCACCTCATGCCAGCCCGTGGTTGCCTCCCCCTCATGCCAGCGTGTGGTTGTCCTCCTATGCAACCATTTGGGATGAAGCAATCAGCTCAAGACTCAGCAGCGTGAAGAAGTGCACCAAGTGCCTCTTCTGTGAAGCTGGCGCCAGCTCGTTCTGGAGCTGCTCTCCCTTTGCTCCAATTGGGAAGATAAATACACCAATCCTCAATATCTGCTTCTGAAATATTTCATTGTGGCTTATTGAAAGGCTGCGGACAGATAAGAGTAATCACTAACGTGGACTTACCTTCAAACAGTGCAAAGTAATATCATCTCTGGTCAACGTTTCCTATCCTTTCAGGATTCATCAGATGCGCTGATCAGGGGCCTGTTAAAAGTCTGACCTGTCTCGGCCCTGGGTCAGGACAGCGACTTTCAGGGCCTAGCTCCTGCCTTCTGGGCCCCATTCAGCAGGATCACAGCTTGTCACCCTCCCTGCCACTAATTGGCAGTAGTTAATGCATTAGAGCACATGCTCATGCGGTGAACTTCTGGAATTCAGAATGCCACCAACTTCCAGGTGGACGAGTCAATGTAAAATCCAGCCCAAAGTGGTTCCCTGAAGCAACTCAGTTTCGTTGATTTAACATTGATTTGATCATTGAGTAAAATGATGACAAGACACAAACAAGACAATATTGTTTGACATTTGCATGAATTTTATCCCATTATGTATCTTTTATCTAATTAGTGAGAAATACAATCAGTGACTAGATGGAAAGATATGTAAAATACAATTTCAGTTGTTGAACCCAATCCATCAGAACACCATAAGTTCATCATTTCACTGCCATATTGCAAGCAGTCACGTTCCACACCAGCAGCTTTTGATTCTGGCAAATGTTAGATTATATAGTTTATCGGACTTCAGAATCAAAATTGCAACAGGAATTTGCTGCCTTTAGAGTGCAACTTGGAATCTAAATCTCAATGTCAATCCAAAATGTGCTCACAGCCTCTATGATGCAGCTAATTAGCATTCTGATCTCTTAACTGTGGCTTTTGGATTTGAATCCATTGCAGATTAATGGGCCACATTGTAAGGACCACAAATGAAATGAGTTTGCCCGGACTTGATGTGGTTTTACGTAGACATGTGTCAAAGAATGACTTTCAGCCAGCGTGCATCCATGGGACATGGGCATTGCTGGCTGGCCAATATTTATTGCCCATCTCTAGGAGATGGCCTAGTGGTATTATCGCTAGATTACTAATCCGGAAACCCAGCTAATGTTCTGGGAATCTGGGTTTGAATCCTGCCACGATGGTGAGTTCAATAAATTAAGAATCGGAAAAACCCATCTGGTTTATTAATACCTCCTTATTTGGTCAGATCTATGTGTGACTCCACAGCAATGTGTTGATCTGAACTGCCCCCCAAGGGCAACAAGGAATGGGCAATAAATGCTGGCCAGTGACACCCACATCCAGTGAATGAATAAAAAAAAGTTGTTCTTGGACAGCAGTTGAGAGACAACCACATTGCTTTGGTGTGGAGTCACCAGTAAGCCAAGGATGGCAGATTTCCTTCCCTAAAGGACATTAGTGAACCAGATGGGGTTTTCCAACAATCAAAAATGGTTTCATGATCATCAGTAGATTGTTAATCCAGATTTTCTTTTAAATTTAATTCAAATTCCACCATCTGCCATGGCAGGATTAGAACACAAGTCCCCAGAACATTAGCTGAGTTCCTGGATTAATAGTCTCACGATAATAGCACTAAGGCCATCACTTCCCCTATTAGCTATTCTAAATTACCTCTAGTATGTAGATTAGGTGGATTAGCCATGATCAATGGGATGGATCAGCAGGTGGGATGATCTTCAGAGTCGGTGCAGACTCAGTGGGTCAAATGGTCTCCTGCCCTATAGGGATTCTTCGACCCTCTTGTCACTGCCAGCCCTTTGAAAGAGCTATTTAATTAGTCCCACATCCTTGCTCTTTCCTCATTTCCCAAAGTGTTTTCTCATTGAATTATTTATCCAATTTTCTTTGAAAGAGATTGTTAAGCATACATAGACTGCTTTATTTCAGTAACTCCAACTCATCACAACTCTCTGTGTTAGAAGTAAAATTATTCATGTTGTCTCTGCTGCTTTTGCCAATTGCCTTAAAGCTGTGCCCTTTGGTCACCAATCCTCCTGCCAATAGAACCAATATCTCCTTATTAATTCTATTAAAATTCTTTGTGATGTTGGACCCCTCTATCAACTCTTTCCTTCACCTTCCTTGTTTTTAAGGGAACAGCCCATTTTTTTTTACAATCTCTCCAAAGTCTTTTGTTCCTTGTACAAACCTAGACAATCTGCTGCACCCTCTCATAAAGTCTGGTGCCAGAGAATTTCCAGAAACTTCATCCGGGGTCTAATTAGTGCCTTATGCAGGTTTAGCACAACATTCTTGCTTTGGAAAATGCACATACACAACATCAAACACATTACTCTCATCTACTCTTTCCATTACTTCATAAAAGATTGTATTTGAAGTTAGTTAAACACAACTTATCTCGAATAAATATGTGCTGCCTTTCATTTATAATTTCATGTTTTCTGGGTGCCGATTCATTGTGTTCTAGATTAACATTTTTAAAAACTTTTCAAAACTTATGATAATGGGCCAGTAGTTGCTAATGGGCTCAGCAGTATTCGCATTCATCCTGGGCTCTGAAACCAACTCCAGAGTTGGGCGAAATTAAGGATTGCAGCCAGTGCCTCTACAATTTCTATCTTCTTTACCTTAGTATCTTTAATGCATTCTATCCAGACCTGGTGACTTTTTTGAGTACTGCCAACATTTTCAATATCTCCCTTTCTGTCTATTTTTATCCTTTCAATTTATTTACTGCCAGGGGGAGGCAATGGCCTAGTGGTATTATTGCTAGATATTCTGGGGGCCCGAGATCGAATCCTGCCATTGCAGATTGTGGAATTTGAATTCAGTTTAAAAAGAAATCTGGAATTAAGAATCTACTGACCACAATGAAACCATTGTCAATTGTTGGAAAACCCCATCTTGTTCACTAATGTTATTTAGGGAAGAAAATCTGCCATCCTTACCTGGTCTGGCCTACGTGTGACTCCAGAGCCACAGTGATGTGGTTAACTATTAACTGCCCTCGAGCAACTAGGGATGCCTAAATGCTGGCCAGCCAGTGATGCCTTTGTCCTGTGAATGAATAAAACAAATTCCTCCTTTACACTCACATTGACGGCATTCACTTCTTCAGTGAAAATAGAAGCAAAGCAATCATTTAGTATCCCAGCCAGGCTCTCGGCCTTGATAAGAAGGTCCCCTTCTTGGCTGCTAATTGACTGCACCCTTCTGTCTATCCTTTTATTATTTACAAAAGATTTTTTGATCTCCTCATAAACCATCTTCGTTCCCCCTTCCTTTCTCGGTTCTCCCTGAGACTTTTGTGCTCAACTTGTTCCTGACTGAATTACGAATCCAACGTTGGACGTACAAAGGAAATTGTGAATGAGCAGAATTGGAGGTTTTTGAAGGGTTATAGGTGTAGATGAGGTTACAAAGTTAGAGAGAGATGAGGTCACTGAATCATTTGAACAAGGATGAAAATTTTAATATCAAATTGTCGGCCAGTGTGGTTGGTGAGCACAGAGATGATAGCTGTCTGCAACTTGGGGTGGGTTAGGAGCAACAAAGGATGAATTAATGTTTATGGAGTGTGATAGTTAAAAAGCCAATCTTAAGAGCCTCGTAATATCAAGTCTGAAGGGAACAAAGGCACAGCTGTGTTTTGGCAGTGCTGAGGGTAGGGCAAAGGAAGCTAATGTTATGGAGCTGGAGGTGGAAGATCTTTGTGATGGAGAGGATATGGGATCAGAAGCTCATCTCCCCTAACAGGATGCTGATGTTGCAAAAAAAAATCTGTGGCTCATATGTTAATGTGGAGTACTCTTTATGTCTCATTACTGATAAGTTTTGTCCAAAATGGTGTGGCAACAGACAGAAAATAAAAAAAATTCGCATGGCCGCTGTTCTTTCCTATCTGTCTGTTTCCTGTTGGGTGACCAAATTTTCCACCAAAATGTCTTTTATGTTTTGATTAATTTATTAGTATTCTTAAATGCATGTTTGACAATTGTTGACAACTTTGTGAACTGAACACCGCATTTGGAGGCGCCAGTCCTTTTATTTGTACTTGTTTTAACCTGCACATTATCAGCAACACCCATTCCCAATTTGTCTTCCTTTTCAGTCCAATGATGCATGTTATCGAAATCACCTGGTGGATCCTCATGGTTGCTAAGGAATGGGCTCCTCTGAACAATTCCCCTCAGAACATTTCCATTAATTAAATGTGCAACTGATAGTCTTTGAACTCGAGACAAAAACAACCAACTAATCTCGCTTTGACAAAAAAATTGCAAACATTTATAACCGCACGTTTATATTGTAAGAGGTTATTATCCAATGCGTGAAAACAAAAGAGCAGCAAGGTGGCATAGTTAGCACTGCTGCCTCATGGCGCGAGAGACCCGGGTTGAATTTAGCCTCGGGTGACCGTCTGTGTGGAATTGCACGTTCATCTTGTTTCTGCGTGGATATCCTCCAGGTGCTCCGGTTTCCTCCCACAGTCCAAAGATATGCAAGTTATGTTGGTTAGTCATGCTAAATCAACCCTGGTGTTAGGGGGATTAGCAAGGTCAATATGTGGGTTATGGATATAGGGCCGGAGTGGGATGTCGTTGCTGCAGACCCCATGGGCCAAATGGTCGTCTCCTGTACTATAGGGATTCTATGCTCACCACGTTCATCAGTACTATTGCTTTGTAATTTCACTTTCTGAACTTTAGTACGAGTTCCCCATTCAAGGAATTTACGATTAAAGGCACCTTGGAAGGATGACCCCATGGATGTGACCTGTATGCCCAGAATGCAGAAGGGTTTGAAAGTTCAGGCACTGTTAGATTTTCAGTGAATAGAATGACTTAATAAGATCGCTCCTCCCCGTCCCTGAGCCGGTCATTGATCTTCTCTGCAACTCTATTGCGATGCATTGTGGCGAGTTTAAGTGGAGATTGCAATCTGAGCTGTGTGAACAATTTATTAAGAGTGTGTTTCTGGCTTATTTAAGGGATGGAAGGGGAGTGTTTATGGTGCTATTTTTCTATCTCAGATTTATAAATGAAAAAGGAAACCTGTTGCCGTGTAGAACAAAAACAGGTTCATGTTTTGATTAGGAAAGTCTAAACGGGAACGTAGCCACATTTATAAAGCTGGAATATGGGAAAACTACATTGACGCATAACAAAGGAAAATAAAGACAAAATCCAGGAAAAAAAAAGTGGAACTTCATTATTATCCTATGGACATTTATATCCAATGTGTTATTTTAATCACAGGAAAACTTGTTTATTTTGATCCCAAATATATTAAACTTGCATAGAATTATATATTTCATTAGCTTCTACGCCCTTTATATAGCATGGGGGCAAAAACAATGCACAGTACAGCACAGTTTCTTATCTCGATAGACACGTGAACAGGCAGGGTGTAGAGGGATATAGGCGGTTGGTCTGGGTAGGGCAACATGATCGATGTAGATTTGTGGGCCGAAAGGCCTGTTCGTGTGCTGTACTGTTCTTCATTCTACTGTAAGTGTGGCCTGGCTGAAAGTTCTAGACAGGTTTAACCTAATTTCACTGCTTTTGAATGATATACCCCAAGAAATAAATTCCAGTGCTTTGATCGTATTTTTTAAATGCTTTGTTGACTTATCATGCAGCTTTCAATTATTTGTTTACCAGTATTCCTAGATAACTTTGCTTTCATACTTCATTCAGTTCCTCATTTCCCAAGGTGTAAGTAATGTTTCTACTTTTCCTACCAAAATGCATCATCTCACGTTTATCTCCTTTAAAATTCAAATGCCATTTAACTGACCAATTTGCAAGCCCTGTAAGCAATATGTGTTATCTATACCTGATGTGGCAATGACAGAGTTGGATTGGGGTAAACATAGTAAGAAGTCTCACAATACCAGTTTAAAGTCCAACAGGTTTATTTGGTAGCAGAAGCCACAAGCTTTCAGAGCGCTGCTCCTTCATCAGGTAAGTGGGAGTTGTGTTCACAAACAGGGCATATAAAGAACAGACAATGTGTACCTTTAAAACTTGATTACCTGTAAAGACTCACATTCCAACCTTTATTTTGTAAATTGAGTTTGTGCCTGTATATGCCCTGTTTGTGAACAGAACTGCCACTCACCTGATGAAGGGGCAACGCTCTGAAAGCTTGTGACCTGTACTAAGCAAATATTGAAGGTGATGTCTTTTGAAGATCCTATTTGTCTTCTCGGCTTAAGATAATTCTTTCCGTTCCCTACTTAACATTTATCTCTCGTGATTATCTGATCATTTACCTCACTGCTGTTTGAGGGACTTTGCATAGATTTGCTGCTGCATTTTCCTGTTTTGTAATAGTACACATTAAAAGCTGAAGCATTTTCAGATAGGAGGCCATGAAAGGCACTATATCAATTGGTATTTATTCTTTTATTTATTTTACATTGTCTGACTGACCTAATTTGTTCTTTTTTTAATAGAAGAAACGGAAGCAGAGAAAGAGAGATGAAGATTCACTAAGTCTATGTAGCCTCGATGGCAGTGTAAGCAACTTTTCAATTTTTTTGTTTATTATGCAAACCTCTTTGTGCATGACCAAACTAACAGAATGCTTGGCTATATTGCTAACCAGTTGACTACATGTTAGAAAGGTGTTGCGCTAAATCTGGACAAGATACAAAAGACAACTCAATGGGCAAAATTATGTAATATCTTGTAGTGAATCACTATATTCACTATAATAATATATATTCACTATAATAAGACTTACAAAGGCTTGTCACTGAGAATATTCTTTAAGTAGGTTTTAGTTGGTTCACGTTTTTGTCTTTGTTAGCTCTCCTGCCTGGTTCAGAAATCTTTCATCAATTCTCACTGGAGTTTTCTGGCTCTAATGTTTTCTATCTGTTCAGTTCTAATTTGTTGCTATTTTACTTCCACTCAAATGTAACTTCCCAAGAAATGTCCAAACAGCAAGTGTGTAGGAAAGGCAAAATTTCCATATGTTGTCAATAGGTTTTCCTAGATTTCCCATTCGACAGCCACAGTAATAGTCCTTTCAAATGAGTTGTTGATTGCACTATGATTGGAAAATGCATTTCTTCTCCTTGTGGCATGACTTCTGACTTGTGCCTGGTTAGCTCTGATAGCAAGTTTGAAATTGGGAATGAGGGAACCATGAAACAAGCAGATACTTTATTTCTCTGCAGTGCAATCAGGATCATCATCTTGAAGCTCCTTCGCCTTGCTAAGGGTTCAATGCTTGCCAAGCATTTCTGTTGTAAACTAGAGCATTTTTGTGACTAGGTTTCATTGATAGTCATGGATTGATCCCTTACTGAATATCAATCTTTCCTGGAGTGATGGCTGGATGTCTGCATTCTCAGGAGAGATGGATATATCCTGAATCTAGCCAGTATTCACCTTCAGAGCCATTACCTTCTGGCTAGGGGCCTCTTTTATCATTGCAGACTTCATTGACTTGGAGAGGCAATGTCCCCAATCTACACCAAAGATGATGATACCCTCACTTAGTTTAGTTCGTCAATCACAGTGAAGTACCAGGCTGTGGTTATTGATGTGCATTGCCGGCTCCTTGGAGGGGTAAGTGAGAGTTGAGGGCATTGTGGGATGTCAATAAGCCTTACCCACATTCGGAACTGAAGTGTGCAGTTGACAATGATTCAGAGGTATTAGTCCTATCTGAGAAAGCCCCCATAAATCTCAATTCAATATCAGCAATAACTTAAATTTGAGCCTTTTGGTTCCCATAAATGATCCACATCAAATGATTGTTAAGGTGAATACAGAGCTCTATGGTTAATTGACTATAACTATTAAATCCTTCCTACAGTCCATATTTAGAAACGCATAGGAATAATTTAATATAGGTGATGGGAAGGTCTTGCCCACCAGCTGGAGGGTTGGTGAAAGCTCCATCTCACCCCTTTTCGGGAAGGCCTGTTACACTGACTTGAAATTGGGCACCAAAGGGCCTTCACTGGGACCTTGGGGCAGGAGTCCTGACCAATTAGGGGCCATGATGGAGAGATGCCGGCGTTGGACTGGGGTAAACACAGTAAGAAGTCTGACAACATCAGTTTTAAATCCAACCGATTTATTTGATAGTAAACTCACGAGTTTACTATCAAATAAATCAGTTAGGGGCAGCAGCTCTTCATTGCCCAGTAATGCTACTGGGAAGCTGCTCACCTTAGGGGCCTAAGCAGAGCCCCTAAGTGATAGTGCGAGGGTGTTGGGAAGTGGTTATTGTTGGGGAGGGATGTTGGCAGTTGATTCACTAATTCCAATATTTGACCACTTGTTAGCCTAATTGTTCTGCTTGAATTGAGTGGCTTGTTAGGCCACTTGCAATCATTTAAGAGTCAACCAGGTAAGGATGACAGATTCTCTTCTCTGAAGTAGTGCTAGACAGCAGATAGGTTTTTATAACAATGGCTTCATGGTCATCAATAAACTTTTAATTCCACACTTTTACTGAATTCCAATTCTACTGTCTGCCACTGTGGGATTCGAACTCGGGCTCCCAGAGCATTATTCTGGGTCCCTGAATTATTATTACGGTGACAATACAACTATGTCACCACTGACCCATACAACTGGTATGCAGTCGGAGACAGTGAATCCTGCAGCTATTCTCTGACCATTTGTATTTGATCCAGCGCAACAAATCAAAGACTGACCACTGGGTGACAAGGATTAGCTTTGATGGCACAGCTTCTGGCGCACACGCACACGCAGCTTACAGTACTGAGCCATGCTGTCACAAAGGAACATTACAGGGCATGCCATTGACATCTTCCAGCAATGTACCCACTGAAGAGCTTGTTCAGGGGAAGTACTGAGCTGAGCTGGTGTTAAGATTTGTTATGGTATGCTGCCTAACATGACCATTAGGAGGGAAGTGCCCACTGCCTCCTGAGCTATAACTTGATTTTAAGTAGCATTAGCCATTTACGATATCAGGTCCCTCACTAACACATGTAGTCAATGAAAAACGAAGGTTTTTGCGTGCAGCACATTGTATCCTGGTAGGCCTGTGTCTTGCTAGTGAATTTGTTTGCAAACTGAAATTTCCTGGAACAGACCCTGAAGTTACCTTGCCATCTTATGGCTGTTCTATTATGCTGCACTCAAAATGATGGCATTGTTTGCTTTGTTAATTACAGCCTCATTGGTTGCTCAGATAGTAAACTGCTCCATGCAAAGCAAAGATGAATGAAGAGTTTGTGCTGCTGCCTGGAAAAGATGAGAAGCGGCCCCATTGTGCTTAACGCTAACCCAGAAATCTTCCTGTCTCCATCAATATGACAATGTAAAGCATTTCCTCCATCAGTCGTTGTAAAAGCCTCCATTGAAATTGCTTATTGAATTGCTAATCAATTATTATTACATTGTAGACAATCATTTGATACAGTCTGCTCCCACTAGTAATTAGTTAAATCATAGAGTCATAGGGCACAGCAGGAGGCCCATGGGTCCATCTGATCTTACTGTTTTCATGAAAGTTAAAGATTATTTTCAGTGTTGTAGATGATCACTTAGAATCCTATGGTGCAGAAAGAAGCCATTCAGCCCATTGAGTCTGCACCAACCACAATCTTTCTCAGGCCCTTTCTCCATTATTCTATGCATTTACCTAGCTTAGCATCCCCCCCCCCCACCCTGATACTAAGGTGCAATTTAATGTGGCCAGTCCACCGAACCTGCTGACCTTTGGACTGTACATCACTTCATGTATGTCTGTAGTTTATTCTTCAGCCAGAGTTCCAAATTCAATTTAACAATGGCAGGCATTGTGAGCATTTTTATCTTTACCCATTCCATTTACAAAGTAGTCTATGACAGCTGCTACCACCTCATGGAACTATCTCGCTCAATTTAATGGCTGGAACTCTACCATCTCGCCTGCCACTGAATTGGAGTGGGTGAGGGTCCAACAACAGAAATTTCCCCATTGACCTTGGGTAGGACTTTCCAATCAGTCCTGAATGAGGCTGTAAAATCCCACCCTAGACTAGTAACTCACTGTATGTGACTATTGCAATAAATGTTTGTGTCTTACTAAAACTTCTTTCCAAATGGAAACATGAAACATGTCTGCAAGTTGCTGCTTGGTCATTGGCTAAGGTGATGTTATTTAGTGAGTTCTCAGAGGGCTGAATTGAATCCTGCATTCAAGTTTGTATGATCCTTTAAAGTCACTAGGCAAACACAAACTATACTTGGGATGATTGTCAACACTTGGCTAGGTGTTAACACTCGCGTTTCTATCATGATTAAACCTCAGCATGCTGAAATTTAACAGAGGAAACTTTACCTTGTGACAGTTTCGAATTTTTCAGGCTAGAAGTTTCCCCAATGATGTGAGTGAGATGTTTTTTCTTCTTTCGAGCAGAAAGACCACTGAGCTATTGGGGGATTTTCAGAGCTTTCATCTTACTTTCTCTAATTGTAGCTTCACTTCCTGCCCACCTATTCAGAAGGAGCGAAGGTCCTTTGATCAGGTGCAGGGGTGTTACCTCTGTAATCGCATTTGGCTTCGTAGCAAATATTGCCTTTATTTCTGTTGATTTTTGTGCATGGTTCCCATTAATGCACCTTTAACATTATCTGCAATTTGTTACATTTTTGGGATGCAATTTGTCCACCATTATCAGTGATTTGGAGAAGTGCTTCAGAACATCTGGCAATAAAATAGAAAAGTTTCCTCAATCAGCACAAAGTTGTTCAGATAAACCACTTCCTGTATAACCATTCAAATGAAGCACTAGCTGTGGGAGAAGGACAAGTTTAATCAATAGCAGAGGTGTGTGAGGGTCACCAGAGGAAGTAGGATATAAGGACATTGCACTGGCCCTTCTCAGTACTTAGGCTTTTTAGCTATCAGGTCATTTCATTATCTGGATTATAAAATGCTATTTTAGAACATTAGGTAATGTAATGAATGGGAAGGAAATGAAGTTAATAGCGAGTGCTTAACGATGATGTATCTCTGTTTCTGATGGCTGGCTTCACAAAATATATTGGTGAGCTGAAGCGATACAAATATTTTTCTAGATTAATTTATGATCATTCACAAAAGCTGAAGCCACCTTGTCTGGAAAACAGGAAACCAGAAAAGTTTCAATGATATTAAGTGCAAAACAAAAATAATTGTTCATTTCAAAATGGTTGAAATAGATTGTCGATTAGCATGGTGGCACAGCAGTTAGCACTGTTGCCTCATAGCACCAGTGGGGGACCAGGTTCGATTCTGTCCTCGGGCGTCTGTCTATGTGGAATTTGCACATTCTTCCCGTGTCTGCATGAGTTTCCTCCACATGCTCCGCTTTCCTCCCACACTCCAAAAATGTGCACGTTAGCCATGCTTGATTGACCTAGATGTCCCAAAATGGATTAGGGGGATTAACAGGATAGAAAGGTAGGGTTACAGGGATAGGGCCTGGGTAGGATGCTGTATTGAAAAATCGATGCAAACATGATGGGCCGAATGGCCTCCATTTGCACTGTAGATGTTCTATGATTCTATTCTAAGTAAAGGTCTTGTAGAATCAAGATGTTGTACAAAGTATGCCTGGAGCCAAAGATTCCAGAAAATCTGCAACATGCATTTTTAATCTTCCTCTTTAGACTGGATTGCTGGAATTTTACTGTCACGCCCGCCCTGAAATTAGACCAAGTGAGGCTCACAGAATGTCATTCTCTGCTGGCTCAAGATGGATCTTACGAGCCTAGAGAAGGCGAGGTGGTAGAATTGCAGCATATATTTTCACTTATCAAGTTGTGATACCATTTCGCTTGAGATCTTGGTGTTCTCTTTATAAAATACATTGGACTAGAAAATGGGATTGCAACAGTAGAGTGCCCTTCTACAATGGTTTTCTGACATGGGAGCACTTGTTTCAACACCAGTGAGGCAAGCCACATTCACTCGTGTCCTGGGTTTCTTGCTGGTGAGGTATAAAACGTGATTGGGGTGGGGGTTTGGGGGTTGAGGTGGGGAAGAGCAAGTAGAAAGCAGAAGCTGCATAATTAAAGGTAGATGAGAGGCTGGATTCCTACCATCTCTCCTGCTTTTCTGATTGATCTGACTACATTCATAGCCTGTCCTCTGAACTCTCACAGGTCAGGAAGGTCTGAAGCATTCTGGGACAGACAAACGGGGATAATGCTCAGATTGAGCAGAGTAATTCTGGATCTTTCAGCTGCTGCCTTTTACCCACAAATCCCCGCTGTGAAGAGCCAGAATTATAGTGTTCCAGGGTCTTTAGCCACGTTTTGTTCATTTTTTTAAAAGTTCTTGTCTCATTTTCTGTGAGCATAATAGCACTTGAGCAGCATTTCATGAAATACTTAACAGTAGAATCATAAACATCTTACTACATAGAGACCATTCACCCCATTGTGCTATGCCAGCTGTAAATGTCCTGCAAATGTTTGAGTATTAATTCAATTTCCTTTTGAGACATACCACTGTCTTACAGTGCCAGAGAACTGGACTCGATTCCCAGCTTGGGTCACTGTCTTGTGGAGTCTACACGTTGTCCACATGTGGGTTTCCTCTGGGTGCTCCAGTTTCCTCCCACGATCCGAAAGATTTGCTGGTTAAGTGCATCGGCCATGTTAAATTCTCTCTCAGTATACCCAAACAGGCTTTAGAGAGTGTGGTGACAAGGGGATTTTTCACAATAACTTTATTGCAGTGTTAGTGTAAACCTACTTGTGACTAATAAATAAATTTTGACTTTATTCTATTTGTTTTTGCTCTTAGACAGAGATCATAACTCACTGTGCAATAAAAATTTATCTTATTCCCCTCTGGATTCTTTACCAGATCAGGGGTAATCACTGAATTTTAATTTTGATTGGTCAGAATTAAATTCCGTCAATTCAGTCACTGAAACTGCACTACCATAATCACCCCACCACGTAGCTCTAATGAAAGGATTTGGGATCTTTTCAAAACTGTGTAAACTTGGAAATAATGGAGGGTGGCACAGTTAACACTGCGGCCTCCTGCACCAGGGACCCCTGGATTTGATTCCTGGCTTGGGTTACTGTCTGTGTGGAGCTTGCATGTTCTCCCTGTGTCTGCATGGGTTTCCTTCGGGTGCTCCGGTTTCCTCCCACAGGCCAAAGATGTGGGGGTTAGGTGGATTGGCCATGCCAAATTGACCCTTATTGTCAGGAGGACTAGCTAGGCTAAATGCATGGGGTTATGGGGCTAGGGCCTGGGTGGGGATTGTGGTCAGTGCAAACCTGATGGATCAAATGGCGGCCTCCTGTGCTGTAGGATTCTTTGATTCTATGAATTGATGTTACTTAGTAATATATGAACTACCTTTAATCAAGAAATTGCATTGGAAAGTAAGCCAGCAGCAAATGTGTGGCCAGCAAGAGGTGGTTTGTCTGTGATTTGATTCCAGTTTCATTTCCAAGTGTTCCTAATTCAGCTGCATAACATTATCAACTTACACCACTGTGGAAGCACCATCGCCACATACACAACAGTACTCCATGAAGGCCCGCTCACATCTTCAAAAGACAGCAAGAGATTGTCAATGAATGCAACCTTGACACCATTGAGAACAATTAAAGAAAAAGTCCTTAGAGCAGATCTGTCATACCTTTTGTATATGTAAAGGGAGAAGCAGATTTTTTTCCCCCTGTTTCTTATTAAACAATGGCTGGAAAATGTAGTTTCAGGTGGAAAAATGGCCACTGATTGCATCTGGTGCAAAATTCCATCAAGGAAAGGTAAAATAAACAGTGTTCCTGAGTATTATTAACCCTCAATTGCCAAAATAGAGCCAAATGCTGGCAAGTAATAATGCTGTAGTGTGATCCAGCTACGTGGATTTTCTTGACCGCACTGCAAATCTGCCACAACCTACAGATAATCTGGAAAACTCGTGCAACAACGATAATCTCCCTTAATGTCAACAAAACGAGGGAGATAGTCATCAACTTCGGGAAGCACAAAGGGGAACATGCTCCTGTCTACGTGAATGGAGAGAAAATAGAAAGGGTTGAAAATTTCATGTTTTTAGGTGTCCAGATCACCACCAATCTGTCCTGGTTCCTGCCATGCCGAACTATAATTAAGAAAGCCCACTAACACCTCTACATCCTCAGAAAATTAAGGAATTTTGGCATGTCAGCTATGACTCTCACCAGTTTTTACAAAAAGCATTCTTTCTGGTTGTATCACAGCTTGATATGGTTCCTGCTCTGTCCAAGACAGCGAGGAACTACGAAAAGTCGTGAATGTAACCCAATCTATCATGTCAACCAGCCTCCCATCCATTAACTCTGAGTATACTTCCTGCTGCCTTGGCAAAGCAGCCAACATAATTAAGGACTCTAAGCAGCCTAGACGTTGTCTCTTCCACCTTTTTCATTCAGGAAATAGATACAAAAGTCTGAGGTCACATACCAACCGCCTCAAGAACAGCTCCTTCCTTGTTGCCGTCAGACTTTTGAATGGACTTACCCTGCATTAAGATGATCTTTCTCTACACTGTAGCAATGACTAACACTACATTCTGCACTCTGTTTCCTACTTTCTGAACATTATGCTTTGAGTATTTAGTGCGCAAGAAACAAACTTTTCACTGTTTCCTAATACGCGTGACAGTAATAAATAAAATCAAAAGTCCAGAAGTGAGGAGCACTGAGTGAGTGCAATCTTCAGAATTGTTTCATTTGCATTTGCAATATTTTGGCAAGTGAACATTCCCACTCAGTATTCAGTTTCCGCTGCACTGCCAAATCGCCTTTCAGAAGCTGGGCATTGAACCCAAAGGTCATGGCAAGAAGCAAGCTGGGATGGCACAGTGGTTAGCACTGCTGCCTTGTAGTGCCAGGAACCCAGGTTCCATTGCCAACCTGGGACAATGTCTGTGCAGAATCTGCAACTTTGCCCCATGTCTGCATGGGTTTCTTCCTGGTGCCTTGGTTTCTCCCACAGTGCAAAAGATGTGCAGTTTTGGTAAATTAGCCATACTAAATTCGCCCTCAGTGTACCCAAACAGGCAGCCATAAGATTTTCACAGTAACTTCATTGCAATGTTAATATAAGCCTAGTGGTGCCACTAATAAATAATAATAAACATAGGAGAGGGGGTTACTGTGGCTGTTCAAATAGTGGGTATAATTTTCCAGATGTAAACATGTATGAAAAGTATAGGTAAGCTTTAGCGATCCCTCCTCTCTTGTATATCTTTGCACAACTCTTCAACATTATCTCATGTATATTATGATCAAAGTGATTCAGTTTAGCAACAGGGCACAACCACTTAGGCTTCATCTGACTGCATAGTCGAACTGTGCGCATGTGGACAATGTGGACCCGATGGTGAACTTGACAGGAAGCTCAAGTCAGGAAATTTCCTCACACAGCAAATCAGTCTTTTGAAAGGACCCCTGTCCGTCATATTTTTATTCTAGAAAGATAGGGCAGGATAGAGTAGCGCTCACGTCCTGGAGGCAGTTCAGAGATGGCCACAAAAGATGTGCCAAAATGGGTTGGTTGGAAGGCCTGCCTCTGTTTTCTTGGACTTTATTCCATGTGTCTTAAAGGCTGTTCAGCCATCTGGCCCTTCTCCTCATACCCTCTCCCCATTCTCCATATCCTGTAATGCGTCTTCCATGCCCACTAACCCAGTATGTAGTATAAAATCAATGAGCCGTATAATAATAAAACATACTTAAAAAAACACCATTCAAAAATGTTTGAAAAAACCAGTCCTACAACCTTATACAAGTATTAATCAAACAGAACCATGATTGAATCAAATCTGTGTCTCACTTCAAACTTCTTCGTCTTGTCCAAGGAAATATATAGACATTCAAAGAAACACATCAAAAAGAAAGTATAAGGATGTCAATCAACCAAAGCAAACAGTCCGAGTCTGCCTTTGAAAACAGACTCCTGCAAACCTGAAACATCGGTTTCTGCTTCTCATGAATCTACAGCTATGAACCATTCTGGCTCATGCAAATCAGATAAATTGGTCTGTGGTGTGTGGCATACTCAATGACTCATTCTGTATATATCTACTTACACATAGGAATCACACTTCAGCATCAAGTTACTGTTATACCTCAAATCCAAAGGTTGAGATAAGCTATTTCTTTAGAAGAATAGGATGAAATTGATTGTTTGCTCTTCATATTGAGTTAGTGCACAGGATATTACTCACTTGTCAGTCATGGGTCCCAGTTCTGCAATTTTCACATTCCATGCTAATAATATTTGTAATCTTGTTTACTTTCATTACTGTAGCTCCAATAAACTCAATGAGAATTTAATTAATACTGAACTAAATAAGACTGTTCACCAAGGTACTACGTGTCACTAGTATCACAAGCCACAATCAAAGTCTTAATGCAATACAAATTAGCTTCACATTAAACAAGAAATAAAAGCAGTGATGTGGTGATTGTCCCTTTAAGGGCCATGTGATCTTTACTCTGCTGTGTTGCCCTTAAAGGGACAATCACCGCAAGTGAAATGGCAGGAAAGGAACTGTTTCTAAACCTGATGTGTACAGCACTGGCCTACTGGTTAATGAGGCAAAATATTTTCTTGGAGCAGAATCTGGTCACATTAGTACATCTGAATATGAAATAACACATCCCAACAGGACCCATTCACAGAACATTGAGGCCCATGATGAGTTACATGAAATGTTGAGTAAGGTTGAACAATGTAAATAATCAGACTACAAGTGCAACAGTGTTTCTCTGACTGTTATCTTTAATAGTGTAGTACAGAATTGTGATGTATTCTAAATGTGCACTTATTGCAATTTTCCTCACGATTATTTGTTTTTATAATTCTTGGTCTGCACTAGATCAAATACTGTTGATCTCAATGAACTACAAAAGGTTTTGGTCCCCAGCGCTCACCTCTCCAGTCCCAGAAACGTAGAAGAACTAAATTGCTGGAATAGTGTTCCAAGGGGCATTCCCCCGATCTGAATAATAATGGATGAATTGGAGGAGCATTGGGGTTACAAATCCGTGAAGGAAGGCAGTAACCTGATATCTTCCCCCATTGCTGGTGCCCTATCCATCATTGTTTAATGTTTCCTTTTACATTCTGATGTAGTGATATGAACTCCTTAAGTGAGAGTGAGGCGTAAACTGGAATAATTGCTCAAATTCACCCCAGGAAATGGAGATTTTAAGAACCAAAATCCAAAGAGCAAGAAGGTCATTTGGCCCAACATGCCTATTTTATTCAGGAGCCAGATATAATTATTCCATTGTGTTCTTCCCCTCTTACTTTCTATCTTTAAAAGCATTTCTAAGACTTCTTCATACTTTACCTAACCAATATAAAAAAAAATCCTGAGGACCCTTTCCACAAGTCCAAGATCCTCTGGGGAAATAGGTTTTCTAATCTTTAATCAGACTCCAGGTTTGTTAGTTTTGCACTTGTGCTTTCTAATCTTGTATCATTGCCCAAGTTAAATGGGAAGGTGATGGCTTAGTGGTATTATCACTGGGCTATTAATCCAGAGCTCAGCTAATGTTGTGGGGACATGTGTTCAAAACCCACCATGGTAGATGATGGATTCTGAATTCAATTAAACAATCTGGAATTAAGAATCTATTGATCATAAATCCATTGCCAGAAAAACCCATTCACTTAACTAATGTCCTTTAGGGAAGGAAAACTGCCATCCTTATCTGATCTGGCCTACACGTGACTCCAGAGCCACAGCAATGTGGTTGACTCTCAACTGCCCTCCAAGGCAACTAGGGATGGGCAATAAATGCTGGCCAGGCAGCGATGCCCATGTCCCACAAATAAATTTTTAAAAATTGAGAGTTAAATAGATTACCGATACATACCTTGCATTATTTTAAAGCACTTCATAATTTCTCTGCTTTAAATTCTTTCCATAATGCAAATACATTTATTGCTTGACTTTTTTTCATGACTTTTCCCTGAAGGCCTGAATAGGCTCAGCCCCTCTCTGAACTCTTTCTACTGCATCTACGTTCTTTTTGAAGTTGATGACCAAAAATGAACCGCTCACTCTAAAATTAGCCTCACCATTCATCTGTACATAGTCATTAGAATCATTTCAGTTTTGTCCTCTCGAAGCAACCTAACATTTCATATTTTCCCTCAGGCAGATTAGATTAAAATGCACCGATCCCTATGGAAAAGAACTGATTACCTTTCCTTAAATAAAATATTTCAATTGATCATTTTCCCGAATAAGAATTTATGCTTATGGATTAGAAACTGCACTGAAATAATAACATTTAATCTGCTGTAGAAAGTTTTAAAATGTTCTTTGCACTTCTTAATTTGCACTATGGAGCATTATAACTAATTTAAATTATTTAATCACCATTCTTACTGATGTGAGGCAAATATGAAAAATTGAGCTCAATTGCAATGAGGAGAAACGACATTTGTGTAGGTACCAGAGTTATGGAACTGAAGAAATGGGTAAGTACATATGCTCATTCACTTGAGAAATTTATCCTTTCGTTGCCTAAGAATTCTCGCTGTCTATTTCTCTCAGGTTCTTACATCCACGTATACTTTAAATCTTTTTCACGTGTATGTGGAATGAACTTCCAGAGAAAGTGGTTGAGATAGGCACAATTTACAACATTTGATAAATAGATGGATAGGAAAAGATTAGAGCGATATGGGCCAAATGCGGGCACTTGGGATGAGCTAGGGCAGTACCACAGTCGGCATGGATCAATTGGGCCAAAGGGCCTGTTACTGCACTGTATTGCTGTATGATGCTTTGTGCGGAATTTTCTGATCTCATTCACCCCAAAACAAGAAAATTCCATCTGAGGTCAATGGACCTTTTCATGCTCTGCCCCTCGCCTGCTCCGATTCCCACGGCAAATGGGATGGTAAGATTCACCCCAAATAACTTTTAAGTCATTTCCCTGACGGTTTGCATATTGAATTTGTTCTCTGCCTCTGTAACCAGGCCAATTTTTGAACAAAACATTCACTGGCTTTAGTACAGGTCTTCTCCATTCAAGATATACATGAATAAAATTCAGGATACATTGGACATAATAGAACAGTCTTGCAGAATGCATTATTTACATGCATTACTGAGTGGCAGCCACATGTTGACATTTTTTTCCCTTTCAATATCTATTGGAACATCTGACTGATGAAATGAAGACTATCACTGTTTGTATTGGAATACAAGTTTGTCTTTGGCATCTTTGTTTCATGCTGCAGTGTTCAAAAACACTGATAGTAAGTAAATTAGATTCTCTCTTTGTTGAACGGAAAATGCCTTCAGGCTATCACATTGCAAACTACTCCCAATATTCAATACAACTTGTCCAGACGTTACAGGTCCTAGTGCAAATCAAAAATGATCACAAATCACCCAAACCATGAAATACATGTTTCTGTGACTGGCAGGAGTTGACAGAATATTCTGCAGCATTCTGTTGAATTTGAGAGTCATTTTATTAAAGTGTAGCTTGGCTGTAGTTTCACAAGTTCACTCTGCCTGAATGAAAGCAAGTAGGATTTGCCACACTGGGACAGAACTGGTGGCTACATACCGTGGTGATTGATCAGCTTTCTGAAACTGCATCTTTTCAGCACTGCCTGGAAAAGATTTTTGTTTTAATCTTTGATTCTTTCTATCAAACATGGTCTGTGATATCCCTGTTGCCAGCATCTTTTAATCAATTTCATTGTTTTCACTTGCCTCTTCTTTACTTGGGATATGGTTAATTTCGTAGGTTGATTATTAGAAAACTTCAGTATCAATCCCACTCGCAGTAGATTATTTTCAGGTTCTTATATCCATGTATACTTTAAGTCTTTTTCTCACGTGTATGAAGTGAACTTCCAGAGAAAGTGGTTGAGGCAGGCACAATTTACAACATTTAAAAAAATATTTGGATAAGTACGTGGATGGGAAAAGATTAGAGGGATATGGGCCAAATGCGGGCAGTTGGGATGAGCTGGAAGGGCAGCGTGGTAGGCATGGACCAGTTGGGCCTGTTTCTGTGCTGTATGACTCTGTAGAATTTTCTGGTCTCACTCGTCCCAAAACCAAAAAATTCCTCCAGGTAAAATTGATTAAATATTATTCAACATGAAATATGGTACAGAATTGCCACACCGCCAATAGGAACAGGAGTCGGCCATACAGCGCATCAAGCCTGTTCTGCCATTCAATACGATAACAGCCGATTGATTCTTAATGCCTTTTATCCACACTATTCCCGTAATCCTGTATGTTCTTGTTAATCAGAAATCTAGTAATCTCTACCTTAAACATACTTAATAACTGAGCTTCCATGGCCCTCTGGGATAGAGACTTCCAAAGATTCACAACTTGCCCTCTGTGTCAAGAAATTTATCTGCATCTCAGTCCTAAGTGGCTTCCTCCTTATTTTAAAATTGTGCCCCCTGGTTCTAGATTTCCCCAGCCAAGGGAAACATCTTACTTGCATCCATCCCATCTATTCCTCAAAGTATTTTGTAGGTTTCAATGAAATCATCTCACATTCTTTAAAACTCTGGAGGCCACAGGCCCAGTTTGCCCAATTTCTCTTCATAAGGCAGTCCCACCATTCCCTGGAACAGCCCAGTGAATCCTTTGTTGCATTCCCTCTGTGGCAATAATATCCTTTGAGGTAAGGGGTGAGGTAGAACTGCATACAGTACTCTAGGTACAGTCTAACCAAGCTTCTATACAACTGAAACAAGACTTCAATATTCCTGTACTTAAATCCTTTTGCATTAAATGCTGATATTACATTCATCTTCCAAATAGTTTGCTGCACCTACATGTTAGCCTTCAGTGACTTATTGACAAAGACATGTGACTCCATTTGTACACCTACACTTTTGAATTTATTTTATCGTTTAGGAAATATTCTGTACATCTGTTCCTTCTATCAAAGGAGATGATCTCATATTTTCCACATTATATTCCATGTGCCGTGTTCTTGCCCCGACTCTATCCATATCCTCTAGAAGCTGCTTTACGTATTCCTCACAACACACATTCCCACCTTTCTTTGTATCATCCATGAACTTGGAAACATTATATTTAGGCCCCACAGCCAAATCATTCTTATATAGTGTTAGTAGCTGGGGCCCTTGTGGTACCCCAGTAGCCACAGCCTCCCAACATGAGAATGATCCATTTTTTTTCCTATTCTCCATTTTCTGCCTGTTAGCCAATCTTTATTGCATGCCAGTATATTGCCTCTTATCCCACGTGCTTCTATTTTGCTAATCAACCTCTTGTGGGGGACTTTATCAAAAGCCTTCTAAAAATCAAAATATACTGCATCCATTATAAAATGGACAGTCAATCCATTACACTAGTTTTATACCCTGGACAGCAGCTGAAAAGTTACACCCTCATTTCAGTTGTTCTCCTTTAATTTTATCCAAAACTAACAAGCAGAAATAGATACTAAGAAGTAATGTGAATATACAAAATTCACAAAAAGGAATTTAGGTTGTGTAATGTGCACAGTTTTACAAATGAGTAAACGTAGCTCCTGACCTAAAAGTACAATGATTACTCTGTTTTGAGTAACATTCAAAAATTTTTTTAAATTATTCTATTCATCATTTTAATTGCTGAGGCGCAGAATGAGAAATCTCATTATTTTGTGAAGTTATTAATTTTGCAGAGTACAGTCAATTGAAAAACAAACTTTAAGATTGGCGATTTGGTTCACTGTAGTTATGACTAAGAAATTACCAATAAACATTTTAAAACAGAACTAATTGTACTCAAGTGTATAAAGCTGATGTTTTGTTGTGTCTTGCTTCCACAGTCTTTGTTCGAAACTTGCAGAGGCTCTGCAACAGTTCTAATAGCATCTATATTCAGCACTGTGAATAAATGCTAATACATAGAGATGTACCATATTAAGTTACTTCGAACATATCCTAACAATAGCTATGGTCGTATGCTAGCCCTCACTTAGACCAGGCAATCCAGCTCTTGAAGCATGGGTAGTTTAGTCCTGCTGGTGATATTTCTGTTCAACAGTTTGTCTTGTTTGGAGATTTAGATAAAACCTGTTTTTAACACTGTTGACTCATTGGTGATGAAATCCAAACTCAAAACACTAAAGATCTGTCAACATCAGCAACTTAGAATATATCCAAATTAATAACAGCAAGGATTTAAGCTTTACAAGTGTGACTTCCAAGATACTTCATGATGATCGCTTTGTCTGCCAAAAGAATTAAATTGAAGCCTTGACATTAACTAATAATAGCTGAAATTATTTTCTTAGCTGACTATTAATGGAAAGAAAAATTAATATTAACTCTTTCAAATTATATATAGTTTTAGGTTTTTGCATATGGCACTTTGGATAGTGTTATCCAGATGGTTACCCATTTCACTTTTTGCTAAATAAATCCAAACTTGATAGTCTTACATTCTATGATGAGACTAAAAACAAGCAATTGCATTTTTCAGAAATATAAGTACAATTATAGAACATATTTAAAATGCACAAATCTGGAGGTAGCCTCTTAATGCATTGCGACCATATTAAATAGATATTGCTTTGAATATAAATGTCCCTTTTGTTCATAAAAGACATAGTGGAAAATTTCCAGACAATTGTAGCTACAATTTTTCTTGCTGTAGCTGCAGTTGTCCTGTATTCCCATTTCTTATTGGACTTCTTACCACTGGATCCAGACTGGAAGGGTACTGATCCGTGGTGGAATGGCAACTGTGGCCAAAGACTGATCCAGGCAGTTCTTTTCCATCCATAATGATCAGTACATCAGGTGGCTTTTTGGTGGATGCAATTGCAAATGCCTTCTACTAGGAAGAAGAGAATTTTTAAAGAACTTCTTGGAAGAATATCTCAGCATAAAATACATCGATACGTCATGTTTCAGCATTGCAATGAAGTTGCTGTGAAAACTCCCCAGTTGCCACACTCCAGTGCCTGTTCGGGTACACTGAGGAGAATTTAGCATAGCCAATACACTGAACCAGCATGTCTTTCAAACTGAGAGGAAACTGGAGCACCCGGAGGAAACCCATGCAGACATGGGGAGAACAGACAGTGATTCAAGCTGGGAATTGAACCCAGGTCCCTCATGCTGTGAGGGAGCAGTGCTTGCCACTGTGCTGCCCATGATGTTAACCTCAAACATGTAATTATGAGATTATTCAAAGGAACCCCATGTAGTTTTTAGCATTAGCAGCTACGTGTTCAATATATCTGTTTGATTGTATTGTGTGAAAGTTCAGTGCAGCTCACCTTCGTTTTGCACCTTTGACAACTTGAGTTTCGTCATGCAGGTAGTTTCAGATTACTAGTTTTTATTACACCAAACTTGATGTGATGTTTTCCACCATTGAAGTGGAAGATAAATGGTGGCAATTTTGTTAAACAAAAAAGCAGCCTGTCAAGTTTCAGTCCCTTAAATTGGAAGAGTCAGCTGCATATTTAGGCACACGGTTAGGTATTGGATGTCCTGAAAAGGTATAGCAGTAACAGAACAGCTGTATCAATAATCACCCCCCTTGAAACTGAATACCAATGGGATGGCTGTTACATTTTTCCTACTTTGAACTCTTGCTATGCACTCGAGGTAAGTGAGTGAATTATAAGGTGTGGTTGTTGCACCGCAATCCAAAGTTCAGGCGCAGTTTGCATAAAATTCAGTCCTTATTAAGTTACCCATGCAGGTGTGCAAAAAAAAATTAAAGTGGTCACACACTTAAATTGCTCACACTTCAAGAAGAAAAGAACCGGTTACACTGAGTACCAGGATCAGTGACAATGAGAGTAAGCCTGAAGACTGGAAAATTCAGAATTTTCTGCAGCAATTGACGATGACTTTTTAACAACAACCTTCTTTATTTTTCCCCCTCGACCTGGACTTGCTTCTGAAGATGCAAGTCCACAGAGATTTTGACAGCGCCACTTTGGAGCAGGTATATCTCTGATGGGTATATCCTTGCATCTCAATATCATTGAGGAGAAGCTACAGCAGATGGAGCAAAGTCAGGCAACCTTTAAAGGAAAGCCTCACCAGATATTACCCTCTCCATGGTATACACAGGCAACACAAATGACATTAAGATGATGTGAAGAGGAGTAGTGGACTTCACCAAAGAGACTGTAAGTGTAGCTCTGCCATCTACTGCATGAGGATCTGAAGCTATGGTCATCTAGCCGTATCTCTGTCTCTGATTCTATAAGTTACAACTAAACTGAACTTATTCAAGACAGACATGAGGAATCTGCATCAGGTTTGTGCATTCATATGGGCATGCATTCATCAAATGATGGATGGCAACATCTGCACCATGTTGAGACTGTCACAGCTGAAGTGAATTGATTGTATGGCCTGACATGAGCTTACCAAGGCAAATCTCCAAGTTTGAGGTGCTCTCTCTTGGCAGTCAAAGGAATTACTTACAATGACAGTCTAATGGCTTCACTTTTTGGAGTTTGAATCTCTACTTCGCATCCTGGAGAAGCTCATCCAAAATTTCTCCATCTGGTGCAACCAGATAAATGGCATGGCCTCCTTCGAAAGCAAGAGCATATTAGAAGCAGAGAGGAAATCCCAAATTAACAATTCATCTAAAACTCCATTATCTGCAGTAGTCTCTCCTATTTGCAGCTGGAGTGCACTTGAGGAGTCCCTGGAACCCAACTAAAGACTGCAGACGATAAACGTGATCACCTTCAGCTCGAAGGGCAAAGTAGAGAATAATAGTGTAGGTGTTCAGCACCAACCTAACATTAGCATTATGCTCTAACCTCACCATCTCTCATGGCAGGAACAGAATGCATCCCCATGGGCTTATTGGCCTGCTCCTTTATTAGACATAAGGCATTTCAGTTAAAGGATTTTCTATCTCCACTGACCTATCTCATTTTGTCCCATTTTCATTTGCAACACCATTTGAGTGTGTGCCAAATAGCTTGGGAGAGCTGGACATGGGAGCAGGAGTGGGCCATTTAGTTCCTCAACTCTGTTCTATAAAATAAGCAAAGTGATGAAGTAGTATTGGAAAATGATGTATGATTCCCATTAAGTTAATGAGCAACCTACGTTTGGAGACTAATTTTCAGCTCCCAGTGAAGTTTTGGTACAAGTCAGTACACCACACTGCTAAGTGGAGGTTCTTCATAAGTCAGTACTCACTGATCATATTGTTATTGTGTGTGCACTCATTAGTCTAGCAACAGTAGTTAATACAGCATTAACTCACATCAATATTTTTGCAAAACACCCTCATTGTGATATCACTTTAGATCTGCACTCATTGAAGATACTCTTTGCTCAGTAGACTAAATGAACGGCCAAGATGCATGCGGCTACTCCCGTGGCCCAGTGAATAAAGGCCTTGCAGAACAAAAGATCCCAAAATGTAGTTGCTTATTGTGCTGAGTGATCAATTATAGCTGGACCGGCACTTTTGAGCTCTCAGCTATCCTCAGGATCCAAAATGAAAATCAACCAGTCAGCCTTGAACTGTTATCTCAAACTCTGCCATGTATGGCTATCTGTGGAGGAAGCTGAATTACATTGTGATGCCTATTACTTTAAGTTTGATTTTCTATTAAATCCATACATTCTACACAGTAATTTGATAAAATAATTGATAAAATTTGATAGAACAGGAATTTTCTATAAGTATGTCAACTTTCTACAAATAGTGGCAAAAAATTTTCTACCCTTTTTTCCCTCTGGAGCTTCATTGCAATATTCCTATCTCTAGAGACACGTAACAAATATGGGCAGTGTTAAGAATAGACTTTACAATGAAACTATATTTAGTGAAAGGAAATGATGTGACATTTGCTGCCTTATTCCCATTGTTCATGCACTTGCACTGTAGTCTCCCGGCGGAAGTGTTCACGGAATGCATCCTTTAACTTTTGACAGCTAAAGAACTCATTTCTGCAGGAATCTGGTCAAGGTTGTTTCTTCAGGGCCCTTTCTTCATAATAACAAATGGTTCCTGGTCAGAAATTGGGACTTTTAAGCTTGTTTAAGCACTTTGACCCAGTCTTTCATAATAACACATCTTTTACTACTCATGGTTGGAAAAACATTTCTTAAGATTAGATAGTGACATTGGGCTGAGAGGCGGTGGGGGTGGGGGGTGGTTGGGGAGGGGCTCGATCGTTGGCTAGCCTTGCATTCCATCCCCTCCCCCCTCCCGGCATTGTTATTTTGCCACTTGGGCAGTGCCGAGGGGCACCGACTGGCAACCCTCTCGATGTCTGAACTTCTGGGGGACCCCTATTGCCCCCGCTTCATTCCAGTGGGGTCGGGCCACCAGTTTCCTGAAAGTGGGGAGCTACTGTAAATCCCGCTGGAATGAAATACTACTGGCGGTGGTGATGGGCTGTTGGGGGGGCAGGGAGGGGGGAAAGAAGAGAAGCTAATAGGCCCGGACACTTCAATCCCATTCCCGCTAATTGTATTCAAAATATATTGAAATGAAGCATACATAGGTAATGAAACTCCATGCCTATTTCAAGTGTGGAGCTGATACTGGCAGAAATTTGGCGCTGGGAAACACTGTCAGGGCGTGACGCCCAGCACAGAGAGTGCACATTGGTGCTGCTCGAATCTCCCGGCCAATGCGCTAATTTTTTTAGTGCAGTAGGATGGGAGAATCGTCCCACAGTCTTTGACAAATATATTACAGCAGATAATATATTCTCTTACTGGGAACACTGAACCCCAGCTTCATTTACACATTACAAAATGACTTTTCACAAGATGCCAAAATACTCCTGGATGAGGGAGGTCAATCGAAATCCATTCATTCAGGGAGACCACGCAATCCTCCTAACGTGGCATCTAATTATTTCTTAAATTAATCTGTGATTTCCCTCCTCTATTCTACTCCAGGTACTGATCTTATCCTGTGAGAAGGACCTGATATCAGTCCTCCTTGTCTTTCATTGTTAAAACTGAAATGCAACTCCACATTAACCTTTTTTTCCATTCCTTTAATCATTTTACACCCTGCAGATCTCCTTTCAGCCACTCCTTTTACAAGCTAATAAACCTTAAAAGTTGCTCCAGTCTTCCCTCGGTATTCAGAAGGCATCACTGTACTCTGCACAGTTTCCAGTGCTTGAATAAACACCCTACCCAATGTTGCCCTTCACTGAGAGAGGTTTTGAGCACAGGAGCAGGGGATTTGTTGTTGCAATGATACAGGGCCTAGGTGAGGCCACACCCTGGAATATTGTGTGTAATTTTGGTCTCCTTATCTGAGGAAGGACCTTCTTGCTCCTGATAGTGCAACGAAGGTTTCCCAGGCTGACTCTGGGGATGGCAGGACTGATGTATGAGGAGAGATTGACTAGATTAGGATTGTTTGCACTGGAGTTCAGACGCGTGAAGGGGATCTCAAAGAGACTTTTAAAATTCTGACAGAACTAGATGAGGTTGATGCAGAGAAATATTCCTGATGGTGGGGAATCCAGAACCAGGATTACAGCTTAAGGATTCAGGGTAGACCATTTAGAATGGAGATGTGGAGACATTTCTTCACTCAAAGAGTGATGAGTCTGTGGAATTCATTATCACAGGAAGTAGTTGATGCCAAAACGTTAAATGTATTCAAGTGGTGGCTGGATATAGCACTTGGGCAAATGGGATCAAAGGTTATGGGGAGAAAGCAGAATTAGGCTATTGAATTGGATGATCAACCACGATTGTAATGAATGGCAGAACAGGCTCAAAGGGCCAAATGGCCTCCTCCTCCTTCTACATTTCTATGATGATCTGAATTGGACATGGTACTCAAGATGTAGTCTGGGCAGGGCAAAGTGCAGTTTGATGGTGATATCTCATGACTTGCGTTTCCACCATTTGATAACATAGCTTATTATCCTGGTGGTCATTTCTGCTTTATATTTTTTGGGCACATTGAGCATCAAATCTTTTAGAATTGCAGCATTTCTTTCCACCTAATCCTTAACTATTTAATCAATATTCGAGAACTGTGCACCTATCTTTCCTTTCTATACTGAATACTTCACTCTCAATCTGTTGTTCAGCCCACCCATTTATGTTGTTGAATTCATCCTATAATATTGTGCTGTTGCCTTTGCCTTTGTTTCCATTGGTTTAGTATCACTGCAATTGACTAATTTGTTTTCTAGAATCTGCGCACATTGGAAATAGCAATCTCAACACTGTGAGGTTGCCTATTCCTCTGATCAGGGTCAGTGAGTTCAGCACAGGTTAGGAATTGGTCTTCATGATTTTCTGGATTCTCCCTATCTGTGTGTTGCACCATATTTGGTATTCATGCACAGAATCCTTGGCAAGCAATAGCACAACATTATATTGAAAATAGTGAGCTGCTAAAAATGCTCAACTGGAAATGTTAATTATCTCTTCCAGTCCCACTGTGCTGCTACTATCAGAGTTTAAGGGTTTGTTCACGTAAGAATTTTAGCTGAGAGCTTCTGATGCAGTTACAGCATCATTTACACATCAAAACATCATCATTCTTAGAGATGAGTGTAAGCATTTCCCACCTTACTTTCTACTCTCTTGCCAAGTTATTATCCATTCCCAAGTTTTATCTGCCACCGCCACCACTGCCACTGCTTAAAGGTTAAATAAAACTCTTTCAGAGAACAGGGTATTTCAAAACAGACACAGTGAGGGTTAGACTCCTGTATGGACAGAGTAGGTAGTGAGAGGTTCATGAGCTAACACAAATGCATTAGTGGTGTCGCCTGATGGAAGGGATGTGAGAAGTTGGTTTATGCAGTGAGCTTTCAGAGGTGGCACAGAGGTTAGTACTGCTACCTCTCAGTGCCAGGAACTTGGGTTCAATTCTGGCCTTGGTGACTGCTTGTGTGGAGTTTGCACATTGTCCCTGTTTCTGTGGGGATTTCCTCCGGGTGTTCCAGTTTCCTCCCGTAGTCCAAAGGTTAGGGTTAGGTTGATTGGCCAGCTAAGTTGCCCCTTGGTACCAGGGGGATTAACAGGATAACCAGCAGTGGGGTTGCAGGGATAGGGCTTGGGTGGGATTGTTGTTAGTGCAAGCTTGATGGGCCAAATGGCTCCTACATTGTAGGGATACTATAATTCTATGATGTGCAGTTTAGGTGGATTGGCCATGCTAAATTGTCCCTAAGGATCTCAAGATATGAGGGTTTGGTGGATTAGCCATGGTATATGTTATGGGATTAAGTTGGGGCAAGGAGCTGGATAAGATGCTCTGTCAGAAAGTTGGTGCAGACTTGATGGGCTGAATGGTCTCCTGCTGCACTTGTAGGGGTTATGTTCTATGATAATGAATCACCTCACCCTGCACCAATTAAAAAACCATTGCAAAAAAACTTTCTAATCTTTTGAGCTGTTTTGTCTTGCTTTCAATAGCTGACAAAATGAAAAAGCACTGGACATTTATCTTGAAACTACATTTACTGACCCATCAAGAATATTTGTGGAACTGGTCACGTCTGATGCACTAAAAACTGAAATTACAGAAGCATTATAAATTTAGATAAACTGTGTGGGACTAAATGCATATATTTATTAATTCTAGCAAACAAAAACATCCTTCTGAGTGGTGACTCATGTGATAGTCTGCAGGAACTTAACTAAATTTTTTCTTGATTACAGCTGGATGAGCCAGACAACTGCATACTCAAAATTAGAGAATTAAACCTTGTCTCAGGTTAAAGAGTAATAGGAATGTAATGTGTGAATAATTCACCCCATTCTACCACTATTTTCAAACTACAGTTAAGCTATGGAGCAGGGTAGGATTTTCTAGTGTCCCCGAGGTGTGTTTTCCAGCAGCGCAGTGGGATTGGTTGCCGGTGGGATCTTCCAGTCCCTTCAAGGTGCATGGAGTTCTGTGTGGCTTGCCAACACCACGCCAGTGAATCCACAGCAGGGGGGAAGAGTTGGGTAACCTAAAGTGGGATCAGAAGATCCCACTAGAAGAAAGGGCTGGAAAATCCCACCCTAGCTCAGGATATGAACGGAGTAGATCATTGGGCAACCATTATCCCTCACACCACGTAAAATTTGGTTCTGTCATTCAAGTGAATCATAGCTGATCTGTACACCATTCACCTGCCTTTTATCCCTTGATAGACTTAACTAACAAAACAGCCTCAACTTCTGTCTCAAATGTTAATTGACCCAGCATACACAGCCTTTTGGGAAATAGTTGTAAGTTTCCATTACTCTATCCGGGATATTGTAGGGCTGACTTCACTCAACTTTACTATTAAGATTATGTCCCATCGTTCTGGATTTCCCCACTCAGGGAAATAGGTTTTGTACAGCGAAACTATCAAACCACTTTATCGTCTTAAACACCTCATTTAGATTGTCCCTCTACCTTCTAAACTCGAGGGAGTGCTAGCCAAATATATTCCTGCCACATGATTTAACTTTTGTGCCCTAATTACAATGGGTTATTTCACCTGCACTGTAATCTGTATCCCAATATGAATGTGGGAAATGCTTACCTGCCTCCCTAAGGATGATGATATTGCGCACATAAATGTTGTGTCTGCACTGGAAGCTCTCAACCAAGATTCAGATGTTAATACATTCTCAAACTTTGTGATGGAAATATACAATGAGAGTGATTCTTAATGTTTCCAACAGAGCGTTTTTAGATGATGCACTTTGCAGTGCAGAACGATTGGATCTGAGGCATTTCTGGATTTTGGAATTTTTTTTGGATTGTAAAATAACATTAGAATGCCTAACCACAAGTATGTGAACTGGACACAAATATGTACCTGACACACACAATATGCCAAAGCTAGTGTTCAGACAGGAAAATGCATGTTTCAAATCCATTTATTTGAAAATATGCACAGGAGCCAGAATAAAATTGAGCATCGCCATCTGTTAAGCAATACATTCCTTCATAGTTGTTTCTTTTTAAGGTGTGTAAGTCCCAGTGCATGCATAATATGCAGTTGAAGACACTTGCAGCTAGTTCAAGTCCTTACCTAATTTGAACCCTTTACACCAGTGCTTCGCAAACTATTTTCCAATGTGTTCCCATTTTTAACATGCATTCAGTCATCAGCCCTTCACTCACCCTTCTCTGCATGTACAGTAATCAGCACCTATCTCTCACACACACACGTCTAATTGCCAGTGCTGGCAACAATTCAGAGTATTCAGCCTGAGGTAAGGAGCCTGTAGAAGTGGGAGCAGGACGCAGCAGAGTTTAAAGTCGACACAGACTTCCCAGCTCAGCCGCGTAACTTAACAATTTTTCCCACAAGTCAGGGCACATTGTTGGCTGGGTTACACTTGCCAGCCTCTGCTTACCCACAAACACCATGAGCCCATTCCACACTCACCACTGGAAGTGGTTTCTAAGTTTAAAGGACATTTGGGCTCAGTGCCCGTACCTTCTATGCAGCAGCATCGAGCCACTGGGTCAAGGGGTGTTGCAGCAGTGAGAGTGGCGAGCCTGAGAGTTGCAGGGCCTCCTTAAAATATTACAGATAACTGGGTAATTCTGGATTTCAGAGTCCAGATGGAAGAGGTTGCCATGTACAAGAAAGCAGTTCAGTACTCTCTAAAATGTGTTGTCCTGATTTGTGTATGAATAACAACAGGATGCCTCGAGATGATATGGAGGTTTATTTATTAGTATCACAAGTAGGCTTACGTTAACACAGCAATGAAGTTACTGTAAAAATCCTCCAGTTACCACATTCTGGCAGGTGTTCGGGTTCACTGAGGAAGAATTTAGCATGGCCAATGCACCTAACCAGCATGTCTTTCGGACTGTGGGAGGAAAGTGGAGCAGTCGGAAAAAACATGCAGACATAGGGAGAATGTGCGGACACCGCACAGATAGTGACCCAAGCCAGGAACTGAACCCTGGTCCCTGGCACTGTGAGGCAACAATGCTAACAACTGTGCCATCCAAGGTCTAAAAAAGTCAGTTTCTAACCCATGCTGAGTTATTTGACCTTGAACAGGAGTACTGCATTTCCTCAACAAGGAAAAGCCAAGATCCCCGTTTTTGATTATTATTTAGTGAGACTTATTTGAAGTAAAAATAAGCAAGCTATGTGGCAATCTCAGAGCTGCTACAAGGGCCAGGTAACAGCGGGGCCAGGAGAAATGAGATCCTATAGCTGAATACGTGGCTGAAGGATTGGTATAGGGCAGAGAGTTTCATATTTGTGGATAACTGGGAAGTCTTTGTGAAAGAAAGGCACCTGTATAGAAGGGACAGGAAGCACTTAAATGGGAAGGGCGTGAATATCTTAGCTGGGAGGTTAGCTGGAGTGTTTTGGCAGGGTTTAAACTAATATGGAGGGGGAGGCAGCTGAGACCGATAGCTCGGTAGAGAGCGAGATGGGAGATAGACTAAGCTTGGATGAGAAGAAATACACCAGGGAGAAAGACGTTGCGAGTGGGCTTGGAGGTCTGGAGTGTGTCTGTTTCAATGCGAGGGGTGTAACAAGAAAAATGGATGAACTTAGGGCCTTAATGTTTGCGAGGAACTTGGATGTGGTTGCAGTGACAGAGACGTGGTTAAAGGAAGGGGAGCAATGGCAGCTGAACATTCCGGGATATAAGTGTTTCAGGCGTGAGAGAGGAGGGTCCAGAAGAAGTGCGGGAGTGGTGTTGTTACTTAGGGAGAGCGTCACGGCAGCGCAGAGGGAGGACAATACAGAGGAGTTACGTGTGGAGTTGAGGAATAGAAAGAGGGCAATTTCTATGCTAGGATGTATTATAGGCCACCCAATAGCCCGCGGGTAGTTGAAGAAGGCATATGTAAAGACATTTTGGATAGGTGCAGAAAGAACAGTCGTTATAGTGGGAGATTTTAATCTCCCTAGAGTGGATTGGAAGGTACCTAGAGCTGGGGGCTCGGATGGGAGGAATGGGTACTGAAAGGATCGTTGGAACAGTATATGGCTAGCCCGACTAGAGAAGGGGCTATATTGGATTTAGTTCTGAGTAATGAGCCAGGGCAGGTGGTTGATGTTGTAGTAGGGGAACATGTGGCTAACTGACCACAATTCTGTTTACTTTAGGATACAGATGGAAAAGGATGCTTATTGCTCTAGGGGCAAGGTGCTGAATTGGGGGAAGACTAACTAGAACGTAGAACAATACAGCACAAACAGGCCCTTCGACCCACAAGTTGCGCCGATCACATCTACCAATTCACAGACCTATCTATAACCCCCTATCCTATTCTTTTCCATATACTCATCCAGAAGTCATCCAGCTCATCCAGCGAGTTTGCCTCAACAACCTCCGACGGCAGTCAATTCCATTCACTCAACACCCTCTGAGTGAAAAACTTACCCCTAACATCTCCTCTGTATTTGCTTCCCTGCACCTTAAATCTATGTTCTCTTGTCATGACCATTTCAGCTCGGGGAAATAGTCTGAGAGTCCACCCTATCTATTCCTCTCAACATTTTATAAACCTCTATCAGGTAGCCTCTCAACCTACGTCCCTCCAGTGAGGAGAGTCCCAGCTCCCTCAACCTATCTTCATAAAGCCTGCCTCCCAATCCAGGCAGCATCCTTGTAAATCTCCTCTGCACTCTCTCAATAGCCTCTACATCCTTCCTATAGTGAGGCGACCAGAAATGCGTATAATACTCCAAGTGGGGTCTGACAAGAGTCTTATAGAGCTGCATCGTTACCTCCTGACTCCTAAACTCTATTCCTCGATTAATGAAGAACAGTACACCATACGCCTTCTTGACCACTTCCTCCGCCTGCGAGGCCGATTTAAGAGTCCTATGGACCCAGACCCCGAGATCCTTCTGCTCTACAACACAGCTAAGACTCCTACCCCTTATTATTGTACTCCTTCATCCCATTATTCCTGCCAAAATGGACCACTACACATTTATCCTCATTGAAGTCCATCTGCCACTTCTCTGCCCAGTCTTGCATCCTGTCTATGTCCTGCTGCAACTTTTGATATCCCTCCAGACCATCCACAACACCACCGACCTTTGTATCGTCGGCGAACTTACTAACCCATCCCTCCACTTCCTCATCCAGGTCATTTATGAAAATGACAAACAGCAGGGGTCCCAGAACAGATCCCTGGGGCACTCCACTGGTTACTGACCTCCATGCAGAACAAAACCCATCCACAACCACTCTCTGCCTTCTGCCGGCAAGCCAGTTCTGGATCCACGAGGCCAAAGCCCCTTGGATCCCATGCTCTCTTTCCTTCTCCAGAAGCCTTGCATGGGGGACCTTATCAAACGCCTTGCTAAAGTCCATGTACACTACGTCCACCGCTCTTCCTTCGTCAATGTGTTCAGTCAGGCTCGTGAGGCATGACCTCTACGGTCAGATGATGCAGGAACTTATGGAAGCTGATTGGGAATGGTTGTTTGAGGGTAAGTCCATGCCAGGCATGTGGGAGTCTTTCAAGGGAATACTGAAAATGTTGCAAGAAAGATATGTGCCGGCCAAGAGGAAAGATGAGAAAGGTAGGATTAGAGAGCCATGGATTACTAGGGATATTGAGGACTTGGTTAGGAAGAATAGAGAGGCGTATGTTAGGTCAAAGCAGCTGGGAATGGAGAGAGCATTGGAGGAATATAGGGAGAGTAGGAGGGAGCTCAAACGGGGAGTTAGGAGGGCAGAAAGGGGGCATGAAATGGTTTTGGTGGATAGGATTAAGGAAAATCCAAAGGCTTTTTACTCCTATGTTCGGAATAACAGGGTGGTTAGAGGAAAAATCAGACTTCTTAGGGACGGAGGAGGGGAATTGTGCTTAGAGCCTGAGGGAATGGCGGGGATCCTGAATGAATACTTTGCGTCGATATTCACGAAGGAGAGGGGCTTGTTGACCGCTCCTGTCTCTGAGGGAGCTGTGGACCAGTTGAGGGAAATATCCATACCGAGGGAGAAAGTGTTAGAGCTTCTAGGTAGCATTAAAACTGATAAATCTCCAGGGCCTGATGGCATTTATCCCAGGCTGCTTAGGGAGGTGCAAGGTGAAATTGCTGGGCCTCTGAAGCAAATCTTTGTCTCTTCTTTGGGCACAGATGAGGTCCCAGAGGACTGGAGAATAGCTAATGTTGTGCCATTGTTTAAAAAGGGTAGTAGGGATAACCCTGGAAATTATAGGCTGGTGAGTTTGACGTCAGTGGTAGGGAAGCTGTTGGAGGGGATTTTTAGAGATAGTATGTATAGGTACTTAGAGCGTTGCGATCTGATTAGAGATACGCAGCATGGATTTCTTAAGGGGAGGTCGTGCCTTACAAATCTGGTAGAATTTTTGAGGAGGTGACGAAAATGGTCGACGAAGGGCGAGCCATTGATGTTGTCTATATGGATTTCAGTAAGACATTTGACAAAGTCCCTCATGGGAGGTTAGTTGAGAAGGTCAAGGCTAATGGAATACAAGGACAGGTAGCTAGATGGATAAGTAACTGGCTTAGTAGTAGGAGACAGAGTAATAGTGGAAGGGTGTTTTTCTAGCTGGAGGTCGGTCACTAATGGTGTGCTGCAGGGTTCGATACTGGGACCTCTTCTATTTGTAATATATATATAAATGACTTGGAAGCGGGAGTAAGTGGAGTGATCAGCAAGTTTGCAGACGATACAAAGATGAGTGGACTTGCGGATAGTAAGGAGCATTGTCAGGCGATACAGCAGGACATGGATAGGCTGGTAGCTTGGGCAGATGGAATTCAATCCTGATAAATGTGAAGTGATGCATTTTGGGAGAAAGAATGTAGAGGGGAGGTATATGATAAAGGGTAGATCTATGAAGAGTATAGAAACGCAGAGGGATCTGGGGGTGCAGGTGCACAAGTCTCTGAAGGTGGCAGAGCAGGTGGAGAAGGTTGTGAAGAAAGCATATGGTATGCTAGCCTTTATAGGAAGGGGTATAGAGTACAAGAGCTGGCCTTTAATGTTGCAGTTGTATAAAATCTTAGTTAGACCTCATTTAGAATACTGCGTCCAGTTCTGGTCGCCTTACTACCGGAAGGACATGGAGACTCTGGAGAGAGTGCAGAGGAGGTTTACCTGGATGCTGCCTGGTATGGAAGGTCTGAGTTACGAGGAGAGGTTAGGCAAATTGGGGCTGTTTTCCTTAGAAAGACGTAGACTTAGAGGAGATCTAATAGAGGTGTACAAGATTGAGGGGTATAGATAGAGTAAACAGGGTTAAGCTTTTCCCTAGGATGGACTCAAATAGCACAAGGGATCACGGGCTTTTAGGGTGAGGGGGGTAAGGTATAATTTGGATGCTAGAGGGAGTTTTTTCATACAGAGGGTGGTGGGGTATGGAATGCGCTGCCAAGTGGTGGAGGCAGGCACTGTGGAGTTATTTAAGAGATACTTCGATGGGCACATGAACAGAATGGGAATGGAGGGGTATAGAAAAGTATATTTAAAATAGGGATCATGAGCCTTGGGAGTCCCTGGGAAGTGTGTAAATAGATGATGATATTGATGTATTTGCTTTTATCCTAAAGGTGCTTTGGTCCGCCTTGTTGTCTAACAAGGGGCATACACGCGATGGGTTGAGAGAGGGCTGCTCTTGGATTTTTCGAGAGTATCCTAGTGCTTCACGTCATTAGTGTACGCTTGACCTGGACCATTTGATGGGCAACACGACAGCTCAGTGACTATCTCTGTGCTGTGCAGATACACGGATTTGGGCCTGTGTCTGTGGGAGTTTGCGCATTCTCCCCCTGCTTGCATGGGTTTTCTCCGGGTGCTTCGGTTTTCTCTCACGTCCCAAAGATGTGCTCTTAGGCTAATTGGCAGAACAAATTCTCCCTAAATTGTCTCAAATTTGGTTTCAATCCATAGATCTATAAACATAGGCAGTGATCACAGGTAGAGGTGGGAACATCGGGGAGGCGGCGCGGGCTCGTTGGGCCAAAGGGCCTGTTTCCCGTGCTGTTTTGTTCTTTGTTCTTCTAGGAAGGATCAAGCTGGAGCTTGTCTTTGATTGCTTCCATAGTGGTGTGGTCATCAGGACCATTTATGGAGTATCAGTTTTAGGAAAAATATAGAAGTTTACAGCCTTCTAAAACTTCAGCATCTGTTGCTGCTTTTTAAAAAAGTTACTTTTTAATGGACCATGTGTAATGTCGGTTGGGCCAAAATATATTTCCATAATTGACCTTAAGAAGGTGGGATAAACTGCTGTCTTCAACCTTTGTAGCTCATCTAGTACAGATGCGATGCTGTTAGGAACCAAGTTTGGTCATTTTGATCCAGTGACAGGGAAGGAACAGTGATGTATTTCCAAGTCAGAATGGTGAGTGACTTGGAGGGGAATTTGCAGGTGGTGGTGTTCCTTTGTTCTTCCAGATGGTAGAAATCATGGACTTTAGAAGGTGCTATTGAAGGTGGTTTGGTGAGTTGCTACAGTGCGTTATGTATGTGGTTCACTTTGCTGTCATTGTGTATCGGTGGTGGATGGAGGAAATGTTTAAGTTGCTGGATAGGGCACCAATCAAGTAGGCGGCTTTGTCCCAGATGGTGTCGAGCTTCTTGAATGTTGCTGCAGCTGCACTCATCCAGACAAGTGGAGCGTATTCCATCACACTATTGTCTTGTATCTTGTAGATGATGGACAGTCTTTGGCAAGATAGGAGATGAGTTATTCCCCACAGAATTCCAAGCGTCTAAGCTGTTCCTATAGCCACAGTATTTATATGACTAGTCTAGTTCAGTTTCTGGCCAGTGGTAAAGACCTGGATGTCGATAGTAGGAGATCTATGTGTGACGATGTCATTGACTGTTATAGGGAAATGGTTAGATTCTGGCTGTTGGAGGTAGCCATTGCCCAATACTAGTGTGATGTGAATGTTACTTGCTACCCATCAACCCAAAGCCTGAATGTTGTCCAGATCTTACTGCACATTGGCGCAGACTGATTCAGTATCTGTGGGGTTGCAAAAGATGCCAAACATTGGGCAGTCATCAGCTAACATTCTCATTTCTGACCTTATGATGAAATGAAGATTATTGATGAAATAGCTGAAGATGGTTAGGCCTCAAACACTATCCTGAGGAACTCTTGCAGTGATGTCCCGGAGCTGAGATAATTGACCTTAGACAACCTCAATCACCTTGCTTTGTGTCTGCTATGATTCCAAACAGTAGGGAGCTTCCCCTCCCCACTGATTTCCAGTTACTTCAGCTTTGCTAAGGCTCCTTGATGCTGCACTAGATCAAATGTAGCCTTTGAAGTTAAGTGCAGTCACTTTTCTTTCTCGTGCATGATAGTAAGATAAAGGCAAGTGATTCTGAGAAGAAAATAATGTATTAAAATACCTTAGGCTTTTACAGCATTTCACATCTGTCATCAGTTTGTATAAACTGGAAGTCAAGCAAATATTTTTTATTTCTCCTTCCCAGGTGCCAACAAAT
Source organism: Sphyrna mokarran (assembly GCA_024679065.1). NCBI lineage: Eukaryota > Metazoa > Chordata > Chondrichthyes > Carcharhiniformes > Carcharhinidae > Sphyrna > Sphyrna mokarran. Next base: position 110,730,219 of record JAGIQG010000003.1, read on the forward strand.
CTTTTATAGATGACTATGTTCTACAGAAATCAGCAAGAATTCGTATATTATATTACATGGTGTCACAAAAGTTAATACTGTTATGAAAGCCATCTTACCTTCTCATGGAGAGCAGAAGTCAGAATTCAATTCCGAACAGAGCTTGGAGTTGCAGTGCATGCAATTCAATGTTTTCTGGCTTTTGAGCCAATGACAGTAACAGCGTGCCTGCCCAGAAGGGAAAATAGTGCAGAAGCTCTGCTCACGTGATTGGGAGCAGAACTCTATTGTGGACAAGAGATCCTGAAGGGAGAGGGGATAGTTAAAAAGCCTAAAGGAGAAGTCTCAGTCAGGCGATAGAGACCGGTCCCAGTTATGAAGCAGAGAAAGAGGTGCAGTGGGCAGACTTTAGGGCTAGGAGACATCCAGCCAACCTAAAAGGGTTCGTGAAACCCCACCAACTGAAAAGGGCTCAGGAGAAGGACTGGTAACCAGCAGAAGATGTGCAGGTTAGGTTGATTGGCCATGCTAAATTGCCCCTTGGTGTCCTGGGATGTGTAGATTTGAGGGATTAAAGGGTAAATGTGTAAGGATATTGGGGTAGGGCCTAGGTGGGATTGTGATCGGTGCAGACTTGATGGGCCCAAGAAACTGTTTCAGCACTGTAGGGTTCTATGTTCTGAGATTGCTGCAGGCTCTTGGGGCAAAGGTAATGCTTTGGAGCAGTAGTGTTCTGCTGGATACAGGTGAAGAGCTGAAGTTGTGCTTGTGAGTTATTGTTTAAGTACATACTCAGGAATCCAGGGGCATGGAGTCTTAGGGTAGGAGATGGATCATCTGAGTTGGAGAGAGAATTCCAAGTTGAGATCATCCAAGATGAAGATTATAATCCCTTGTGAGAGAGACAGAATTTAATAAGACTGCTTGACCTCAGTGTTTGCTGACATCAGGGTGTGTTGCTGAGAAATCTGTGGTTGCATCTGCCATTTATTGTGCAGTGTGATACGTTCAACCACAGTGAATTCATAGATACCTCGTACATATCCTGAATGCTCTAGTACAAATATAGATATTGTAAATTGTTTTATCTTTCTGACTTTATATGAGAAAGTTGCTTTTGGTTTGTTCAAAACCTGTTTAATCTTATGGCTTTATTCTCTTCAATCTCAAACTTTGTCTATGTTAAACAAAATGGCCAGAAGTCTTCAACCTCGCTCACAGCTAGGATTTTCCAGTTCTGCTGCAGTGAATGGGGATTTGGCTAAGCACCAAATTCTCCGTTCTCTCTGGCAGTAGTAGTGGAGCAAATAATGTCAGAGAATTCCAGCCAACTTCATTGATCTCGAACTGGATCATCTCAAAACCATGGGGGTTCTGTTCTAAGATTATTCAGAAGTATCCACCAGCAATGGACAAATAAACATTCAGAGGTGACCTTTATTACAAAGTCTGGCTTCTTTTCATTTGCATTTCCAATTGCTACGGAGCCAATTGTGGCTGTGAACTTCTGTGCATCTGGCTCCTTCCAGGCTGAGTCAAAGATATTTGCAATATTTTGCTGTCCGTTGTTGTGCAACGGATGTCACTGAAGCTGTGTATTCAAAGGCAGCTCTAACTATATTACACTTTTTTTCTTAGCCAGAGTTCAACAGGCAGAGCCAGCACGTGCTTTTGCTAGGATTTCAGGTTCCCCGTGGTGCAGATTGCCATTGACTTAACAAACGCCATTTTATGGGCACCATATGTCAACTTAACTCAATGCCGTACCAGAACTGAAAAGAATTCCACTCCCTCTGTCCAGAGATGTGTAAGTTAGGTGGATTGGCCACGCTAAATTACCTCAGTGTCAGGGGGAATAGCAGTGTAACAGGTATTAAGAGGATACAGTCTGGGTGGGATTGTGATTGGTGCAGATTTGATGGGCCAAATGGCCTCCTTCTGCACTGTAGGCATTCTTTGAATATCCAGTGACTGTACACGCTGAATCGTGCAGGTCAATAGCTGGTAACATGGCAGCAGTTGTTCTCCAACAGCCCACTGTGCAACCTGCATTTATAGAATGAGGAGAAAGTCCAATAAGTGACTACTGGGTGATGATTCTAGGGTGGAACCTAACACACATCTGCGCAGTATTCATTGTGAAAGTTGTACTGGTGAACAAAATATGGTAGGTCAGACCCCTGGAGCGCTGAAACAAAGCTTCTTCCACTGCCTGCACTTCTCTGGAGGAGTCTTGTAATATTCAGCAGAGCAGATGTCAAGACACGTTTTGGTCTGCTGTAAGCTGCACAGACCAGCCATTGAGAATGGAAAGCCCCTGTCACGCGGAGCCATTAAGAGAAGAACAAGAGGGTGGAAAGCCTCCTTTCCACCTTGGCTGTCAGTGAAGCATTCACCTGAGTGCCACACCAGTAATCACAGCCCAATTCACCATCAGTCTAATTGACACCTTCCCTTCCCTCTGTCACTGACTATCGCAGCATCTGCTTGACCACAATGTAACAAAAGTCTTCACATAATAAAGATGCCAAATCAAAGTTATAAATGAGGTCTTACCACATTACATGCAAATATAAACTGATCGCTGTTTTTCATACCAACCTACGTTCTTCTGTAGGTAACCCCATTGAAGTTCTCATCTTTGACCTCCTCCGGTCAACTGGTTTGACACCATCTCTGCCTTGGCTTCATGCCATGTCTCTTTCCTGGTGCACATCTTGCCATTAATCCATCTCATGGTGGCACAGCAGTTGAAAGTGGCACATGCTGCTTTACAGAGCCAGGCCCTCAGGTTCGATCTCCTGTCTTGGCTCATTGTCTGTGCAGAATCTGCATATTCTCCCCATGTCTGCATGGATTTCCTCCACATGCTCTGGTTTCTTCCCACAGTCCAAAGATGTATTGATTAGATACATTGGCTATGCTAAATTCTCCCTCAGTGTACCTGAACAGGCGTTGGAGTGTGGTGACTAGGAGATTTTCACTGTAACTTCATTGCAGGCTTAGTGTAAGCCTATTTGTGTCACTAATAAATAAACTTCAATTTTTAACTCCAGGACACAGTGAGTGTCAGTATCTGAGTTAGTGTTTATGAGTACAAAGTGAAGTGATGATGCTCACTGCCTAACCAGGTTATATCACCTAATTATCTGAAAGGAAAAAGATGCAAGAAGAGCGAGTGGGGGAAGTAAATTAAGAGTGTCGTCATCTGCTTGTAAATCAGAAGTGATTGTGGGATTAGGGACAAGTGGGGATGTGAAAAGGAGGATCAAGTATGACAATACCATCAGCTTTGATGGGTTCAACAATAATCTTCCCAAAAATGGCTAACACTGACATTAGGTCGTACCTGTCCCACACAGATCCTGATCATATGCACCCCCCCCCCCCCCCCCCCCCCCCGCCACACTAATTACCTCCTGCCACCTCCAGTTGTACACCACAAGGCAGGAAATCATTTGTATCGTGTAATGTGTTTAACTTATGGGAATGCCATGATTGAATAACTGTCAGTATGTGTAAGCTATGAAATGTGAGTGTGTGATCTGCAGCAGTGCTGAGTGTATAAGAATGAAGTAAAGGTGTGAAAGTTAGGTATGAGGCATGGGAATTGTAAGTGAGTGATGAAGATATGATAATTTGAGTTGTAGATGAGGCTAATAGTGCAGTCAATAGGATATACCATTTGAAGATGATCTTGATCACTCATGTGAGGTCATTGGGCTTCTTATGGCACTGCATCCAAGTCCTTTGGGCTAGAGTTTTGGCATTCTGGCTGTCTGCTCCCACTGCCCTCATCTTGTGAGGGCCTCATTCTCCTGGCAGCTATGTGACATTGCGCTTCTGTTTCACCTTCTCCAACAAGATCTTCAGTGCGGTCTTCAGGAAACTTAGAACCAGCTCACTCTCCCATGTTATGCAATTTCCTCATTAAAATTTGACTCTGATTCTAGAACACCGACTCCAGCCACAATACTGCTGTGTTAAGAGCTGGAGGCTAGCTTTAAGCAAGGCAGACTAGTTTTAAGTGGTGCTGGCTACTCATAGTATTGGCCCCCTGCTGATTCATCCAATCAATGAGCAGAGCGCCGTTGACAGGATGCAGAGATCATTCAAATGAGTCAGCAGCACCAAGTTGGTGCATTGTCTGTTTTGCAATTAACAGGTGCCAATTAATGGCCCGTTGCGGCCCTGCGCCCATTTCCAGAGCAATCCAACTTGGTTTCTTGTGTGTCATTGACCACAAGTGGTTTTGCATTTTTCATTGCATGGTGGATAATCACTTTGAGTCACAAAGACTGCAATGTGGTGGGAGTACAAAAAGCACTGTTGTCGGGGAAAACCAGAGTACAGAACATTGTGTCTGTTAGAGATAAGGGTTTAAAAGGCATTGAAAATCCTAGCCATAATGTGCTGATTAAATTACATGAGGGCTTCACATGCAATGATTAGCAATGTGACATTCCACGCTGCGACTTCACTAAGATTTGATTATTGCTATTCAGTGTTGAAGATAATAGCTAAAATATCCCGTGCATTTTAGTTACTTCTGCCCTCGGACGAATGGCAGATGTATTCCTTAGCTCCTCAATTTACGAGCCAGGTCGGACTGGGCTTTCATTGGCTTCGTACCAAATTCCTTCTATTTGTATCGAATAAACTCACTGGAGTAGTTCCTAACTTTCAGTTATCATCTTCCAGTGATGTGAGAGGCAGAAATAAACCCTTTCCATTAATGTGAAATATTATTTAAGATGTATTAGGAATAAATTGTTACGTTTTACTATTTCACCTGAGGGAGATGAGACTCGCTGCTGAGTACATCCCACAGAATGAATTGCCTTTCCCATAGCCCTACCTTACTGTCAAAAAAAAAACAAAAAAAATTACAGCGCAGGAACAGGTCCTTCAGCCCTCCAAACCTGCATTGACTATGCTATCTGACTTAACTAAGACCCCCTACCCATCCGGGGACCATAAGCCTCTATTCCAATCCTATTCATGCATTTGTCAAGATGCCCCTTAAATGTATCTGTTTCCACTACATCCTCTGGCAACGAATTCTAGGCACCCATCGCCCTCTGGGCAAAAAATCTCTCATACATTTCCTTTAAACCTTGCCCCTTGCACCTTAAACCTATGCCCCTAGTAATTGACTCTTGCACCCTGAGGAAAAGGTTCTGACTATTCACTCTGTCCATACTTCTCGATCTTGTAGACTTCTATCAGGTTGCCCCTCAACCTCTGTTGTTCCAATGAGAACGAACCAAGTTTCTCCAACCTCTCCCCATAGCTAATGCCCTCCATAGCAAGCAACACCTTGGTAAATCATTTCTGTACCTTCTCCAAGCCTCCACATCCTTCTGATAGTATGGCGACCAGGATTGAACACTATATTCCAAGTGCAGCGTAACTAAGGTTGTCAATTTTTAAACTCAAAACCCTGGCCGATGAAGGCAAGCATGCCATATGCCTTCTTGACTACTTTCTCCACCTGCATTGCCACCTTCAGTGACCTATGTATCTGTACGTCCAGGTCCCTTTGCCTATCAATGTTCTGAAACGTTCTGCCATTTACTGTACATTTTCTATCTGTATTAGACGTTTCAAAATGCGTCACCTCGCATTTGTCTGGATTAAACTCCATCTGCCATCTCTCTGCTCAAGTCTCCAACAGATCTCTGTTCTGTCGGTCCTGATTGCTATCTGCAAATCCACCAACCTTTGTGTTGTCCGCAAACTTACTACTCAGTTACATTTTCCTATATTTACAAACAGCGAAAGTCCCAGCACTGATCCCTGAGAAACACAACTTGTCACAGCCCTCCATTCAGAAACACACTGTTGAGTCACTGATTCTTCTGGTTCAAAGCCCCTGTTGTAAGTGAACCTTTTGTCCCACATCACATCAGCATGAATGATGTCCTGTTCAGTTGTGGATACGATGTAGTTGTGGATACACAAGTTACATATGGATTGCATTGAAATTTGCTGTAAATATATTAACACTGACCCCCACCTTAATAACTATTGGAGTAAAATTATCTTTTTCTCTAAGGTTATTTATATACCTACAATGAAGTGTATACAAAAGTCTAATAAATAAATTTTAAAGTTTATTCATTAGTGTCACAAGTAGGTTTACACTAACACTGCAATGAAGTTACTGTGAAAATCCTCTATCTGGCGCATGTTCAGGTACACAGAGACAATTTAGCACAGCCAATGCACAGTCTTTGGACTGTGGGTGGAAACTGGAGCATCTGGAGGAAACCCATGCAGACACAGGGAGAACGTGCAGCCTCCAGCAAGATAGTCACTCAAGCCGGGAATCAAACTCTGCCATCGTAAGGCAACAGTGCTAACTACTGTACCACATTATCATGGTGCTTTTCTTTTACAGGCAGCAATCTGTGTTTTCATGGAAATTTTGAAATAATCTATTTACATGATTGGCTTTTCCAAGTTTTGTTACATCACAGCCTTGTGAATTTTGAAAATTGTCTGCTAATTTTTTTTTCAAGTAGATAATTACAGCAGTTTAGAGTAATTTCCTAGTTCTAAAAATATCTATTTAATTGTACAAGATTGTTTTTATTTAGTTCATCCATTTGTCTAAACAATGTTTTCCCTGTTTCATGAAGACACTGAGGTAGAAATTTGTTTGCTTACTATCACTTCTAGTAGCACTGTTCAAACTTATCTCGAGTCCTTGGGCAGGCAACGGCACAGGCTGTAACTTCCGTGGTCTAGGCAGCTTCCTTCAGTGATGTGACACAGTGGTTAGCACTGCTGCCTCACAGCGCCAGGGACCCAGGTTCAATTCCAGCCTTGGTGACTGTCTTTGTGGAGTTTGTACATTCTCCCTTTGTCTGCATGGGTTTCCTCTGGGTGCTCCACTTTCCTCCCAAAGTCCAAAGATGTGCAGGTTATGTGGATTGGCCATGTTAAATTGCCCCTTAGTCTCTCAAAATGTATAGGTTAGCTGGATTAGTCATAGTAATGTGTAGCATTACAGGGATAGGGTGGGGGTGAGGGCCTGGGCAAGATACTCTTTTAGAGAATTGGTGCAGGCTCAGTGGGCCGAATGGCCTCTTCTGCACTGTTAGGATTCTATGATATCAATGGCGAGTGCTACAAGGGCAATGCAAGTAGCAGCTTGTGGGGTTACTTGTCTGGATTATTGAAGTAAATGGTATGTAATTAGCTTCTCCCCATGGACTCCTGCTGCAATGCAAGTCAGGCACAAAGCCCTCAGTAGCTTACCTAAATGTATATTCACCTTAGAAAAAGGTGTCATGATTTTACTGTTATTATTCTGAAGATAGCAGATGTCATGCTTATTAGCAGGCTCAGTATGATAGAATAATGGAGTGGAAGGAAGTTGACACAAGCTACCTACCATTCAGGCCATCAGTAACCTGTTGTTATGAGACACCAAATTTGAACCTAAATTCATCTTGCAATTGAAATTAACAACTGGTGCAGGAAGAAATCCCAACTCAATTTATATTATCCCAATTGTAAAACTGGAAGGTGGAATGAAAGCAGCAGAGAATGGGAACATAGGTTTAAGGTGCGAAGGGCAAGTTTAAAGGAGATGTATGTGACAGATTTTTTATAGAATGGTGTGAGCCTGGGGAGGGAGTGGAAGTGGATACAGTAGTGACTTTTAAGCAGCTTCTTGACAAGTACATGAATGAGATGAGAATAGAGTGCTATAGTTCCCAGAAGCATAGGGAGTTTTAGTTAAGTCAGGCAGCACGGTCGGTGCAGGCTTGGAGGGCCAAAGAGCCTGTTCCTGTTCCTGTGCTGTAATTTTCTTTGTTTATTATATCTTGAGTTTTGATTTTTGCTTCAATGCTGATTTTTAGAAAAAGGTGATTGAAATCTTAAGTAATGCTTGCAAATCAGGAAAAATGGGACAAAAAGGTCTCTTTTTTAAAGAAATCTGTGAACACAAACATTGCATTGTGTTCAAAAATCACAAGAAAAACAACCTTGCTTGTGTGCCAAAGAGACAGATATAGCTTTCCCTCCCTGTATATGGAGGGTGTCTATGCACTCTGAGATAACCTTCTATCAGTGTCTACTTCTGTGAGCTTTCTTAGGTTAACAAAATGCTCAATAAAGGTCCTCAGAGGAACTGATCTTCCCAAACATTTCAGTGCTCCCTTCCTACTGTTTGCATGTGGTGAGCTTGGACCAGTGAACACGTTACTGAAGGGCTCTGAAGATGAGCAAAAGGGAAAGAAAAATTGAGAGAAAGATAAATGAAAAGTGAAGTAGAAAAACAAGTTGGTAGTTAATGTGCAGAAATAGTTCAATACTTGTAGAAACGTATGCCATGCAGATTGACAAAGAAAGATACGTGTTTTTTTACATAAATTTACCAGAGAGGGTTATTATTGCTGATTAAAATATACTGTTTGACTACATTGACTAAATAAGCGGTAGATTACTGCTGTTAACATAGAACATAGAACAATACAGCACAAACAATTCGGCCCACGAGTTGCGCTGATCACGTCCACCAATCCACAGACCTATCTGTAACCCCCTATCCTATTCTTTTCCATGTACTCGTCCAGGAGTCTTTTGAAAGACCCCAGTGAGTTTGCCTCAACAACCTCCGGTGGCAGTCAGTTCCATTCACTCACCACCCTCTGAGTGAAAAACCTACCCCTGACATCTCCTTTGTATTTGCTTCCCTGCACCTTAAATCTGTGTCCTCTCGTAGTGACACTGTTGTCCTTTTTAACAAAGGTATTCAAACACCAAAACTAATTTTGCTCCAAGATTTACTTATGCCAATCATAGAATCCCTACTGTACAAAAGGAGGCCATTCAGCCCATTGAGACTGCATTGACAACAATTCTACCAATTCTCATAACCCCATGTAATCACCCTGCTAATCCCCTGACACTAAATGGCAATTTAGCATGGCTAATCAATGTTATCTACACATTTTTGGAGTGTGGAAGAAAAACAGAGCACCTGGTGGAAACCCACACAGACACTGGAGAACGTGCAAACTCAACACACACAATCACCCAGGGCTGGAATTGAGGTTTAAAGGTTATTTAGTCGTGCCACAGGTAAGCTTGTATTAACACTGCAATGAAGTTGCCGTGAAAATCCCCTCGTTCTCACAGTCTGATACCTGTTCGGATACACTGAGGGAGAATTTGGCATGACCAATGCACAGTCTTTCAAACTGTGGGAGGAAACTAGAGCACCTGGAGAAAATCCACACAGACATGGGAAAAACATGCAAACTCTGCACAGACAATGACTGAAGCCGAGGACTGAACCCAGTTCCCTGGTGCTGAGAGACAGCAGCACTAACCACCGTGCCACCATGCTGCCAAAAATGTAGGTGTCGATTTTAACTCTATCCAAAGCAGCAGAAATTGATTAGGCAAGCAGTTAAAATCTTGTTGATTTCCTTTCTCGGCGCAGTCCCATTTACTTCTAGTTTTTACCAGCATGTCTGGACAGGTATGCTCAAAGCCCATGACAACCTTCTGTAATTAATTATACTGGTCAGAGTCCAACTATATCATTCAGCAATTCTGACTCTGACCTTAACAGAAAGTCACAACGGCTTCCTGTCAAATAGAGGCCTATCAGAGGATAAGAAAGCAAAGAAGATATTCAAGGTAAGTTTTCCTTTTTACCATTGTTGGGTCAGGAGGAGCAGAGAGGAAGAAACTCTAGACCAAAGCTTTCATGCACTCTTGTCGTCTGAACTATTTTGTCACTGTGTTAACATACACCCAAAACCACTTTGCATCAAGTAACCAGATAAATGCAAGAAAATGTGGTAAGTGAAACCAATTATAGATAAAAAGACCTGATTACCATTCAAAATGTAATTACTTCTGGCATGCACTGGTTAACCTGTTTGTATAAAATTATTTTATGTAGTATTTTAAATGTAGTTATTAACTTTTTTTGAACAACTGGCTTAAAAAAGCAAAGAAAGGAATATTGTGCCAACAGCCATTTGGAGGAAATTATATTCCCAGTTTTGTTGTTGCTTTGGAAAATGGGAGTTTAAGATAATTGTCACAAAATATTATATGTCAGATGGAATGCAGCAAAGGTTTACCAGGCTGATTTCTGGGATAGCAGGTCTGGCATATGAGTCGGTTAGGATTACATTCACCAGAGTTTAGAAGTGTGAGAGGGGATCTCATAGAAACTTGTAATTCTAACAGGGTTAGACACAAAAGCGTATTCCTGATGGTGGGAGAGTCCAGAACTATGGATTGTAGTTTGAGGATCAGGCATAAACCATTTAAAACTGAGGTGAGGAGAAACTTCTTCACCCAGAGAGCGGTGAATTTGTGGAATTCACGACCACAGAAAGATGTTGAGGCCAAAACGTTATGTGATTTCAAAAAGAAATTAGATATTGTTTTGGGGCTAAAGGAATCAAATGGGGCGGGGGGATCAGGATATTGAATTTGATGATCAGCCATGATTATAATGAATGGCGGAGCAGGCTTGAAGGGCCTGCTCCTGCTTCCAGTTTCTATATTTCTAAATGTGTTTTACAAAATTGAGTCTTAAAAATCACATTCTCTATTTTGGTGTGCCTTACTCAATTCTCTTTAAACTGTAAATATCCAAAGAATAATTCAAGCAAATTCCAGTCCCAGTTTTCTCCTCTGTTGCTGTGTTCATTTTTGTAATAGAAATATAAGTTCATAGTGGATGACTTTGGAGTTGTGAGAAAATGAAATTCTAAAATGGAATTTTTTTTTAGTGCTTTTCAGTTGTTGTGATCTGGATATTAACATTTCAACCAGACCATGATTGAGAAACGTTCAAGGCTTTGGGTAGCTGGAATAGAATATTAAAACTAGTTCAAGAAAAGAAATCAGCAGCATAAATATTGTAATATGTATCACATAGTGTGCATTTCCTGGAAAATGCTTCTTTTCATAGATTTGCAAAAAGGAAGAGTACTGTGATATCATTGTTGGCCTTAAATAAGTTGCAATCGGGTTCACACTATGGAACCGCCTTGAATCTTTGATGCTAATATGATCCTGCACAATGCACGGCTGAGGAACTTTGTACAGTCCAATAGTTTAATATTTTGTTACTGTCACAAGTAGGCTTGCATTAAACATTGTAATGAAGTTGCTGTGAAAATCCCTCAGTCGTCACATTCCGGCACCTATTTTTGGGTACATTGATGAGAGAATGTAGCATGGCCAATGTCTCTAACCAGCACATCTTTCAGATTGTGGGAGTAAACTGGAGCAGAGGAAATCTATGCAAACACAAGTGGAGTGTGCAGACTCCACACAAACAGTGGCCCAAGTCATGAATCAAATCCAGTCCCTGGTGCTATGATGCAGCAGTGCTAACCACTGTGCCACCATGCCTTTAGATGATTAAAAGCCACAAGTGTGAGGGACCAGATCAGAAACTTCAAGGTATATTGTGAAGTTAGCCTAGATACTAACATTTTTTGATTTCAGCATTAGGGTGAACATAAGGTGTTTCGCTCCAGGTATGATTCCGTTGACCCATTAGGAAACTTATTAAAATATTCTTTATTTAAGAACACAGAATATAACAAAAAAAATTAACATCACTTTTACCAATTAAAGTATTTAAATATGACAAAATATAATTCTTAACAGCTTTCCATCTCTATAGTTCCAATTTAAGCAGCCTCAGATATAAATCCCTCTTCAGAATTAGCACAAAACAGATATGCTCACCTGGTGCTACATTTCCAGCCTTTCAACCCCTCTGGACAGATACGGAAAGCCACATATTTTCTGACTCCCAAACAGCAATTTCCAGAGAAGGATATATCCTTAAGCAGTAGAACATCAGGGAAATAAACCTAGTCTCTAGCAGATCCCGGTCTCCAGACTTCAGTGAAAGAAAGGCTGCTTCTCTCTGCAGCTTCCAAGCAGCAACTGACTTGATTTTTCTGTGCAAGCCTAGCTCCATGCAACCACATGATATTACTATCAAGCAACCCAATCAAGCCCTACTCTGCAAAACCCCAGACTAAAATAACAAAACAGGATTAGTCTAGATTAAAGTAAACATTGTAGCAATTAAAATCAATTATGCTGCTGCAATAATAACAGAGGCTGCTGGATACAAACTAAATGGCACCAATAATAAAACAAATTGCTAAAACACATTCTGCACATAAGAAACATGACCCAAATATATATTTTAAAGGCATAGTATTGTCACAATGTCTCAAGTGAATCATTTTTAAGTATATCCAGAACCATGTCTTATTTGTTATGAGTACAATTGCTATGTATGTATTTGCAATTAACAATAAGCCAAATGGTTATGTTTTGGATTAATGCCAAACAGGGTGGCCTTGCTTCTACTCGGTCAGTGTTGCTATTTTATATTTATGATAGAAAAAGAGGTGCCACAAGTCGAATGTCAAGTTTTTCATTCCATGTGACTTCAGGCACGTTTCTAAGCAGTTATTTGTCCAGTTCCGTTTTGAAGACATGACCTCCTCAATCTCAACTGCTAATGTTGAATGTTGTATATTTTGGCCAAAAGCTCGGGGCTCCTAAGTTTCAATAACTTGTTAGGATCCTGGTGGATCTTTATACTAGTGATGGGCGGGGGTGAGGTGGGATTGTTATGCAGGAACATATAATTTTGGGAAGTGAGGATCTGCCATAAGTTCCACCTTTGAATTTTGCATGTTCCTCAGTCACATTATAACACTTGAACCTGATTTCACCTAAGTATCTATACTTTGAGAAGCAGATGACTGCTCTATATATCCATGAACATTTTGATATGAATGTGATTTTTTTCTAATGGCTTTGGAGTCTGAGGGTGGATTTTCAATAGATTTATTTTCCAATGTGTTTCTTCCATAGTCTTGATCTGTTGATATTCTCTGATCTGTGGAAAATCTCTGAAAGAACTGAATAGAATACACCCTGGTGCTCATATCCTGAGGAATGCCAGAATTCTCACAACTACCTTCTACTCTCCCACTAATTATGAGAGACAGATATTGATTGTCACCTCCCTTCAGGGCAACAGACCTCTTAGAGTTGTGATATTCCTTCATTCCTGGGGAATGTGTACTGAATATCCTACAACTCTTCCAAAATTGAATTCATAGGTATATTACTTTTCATTCTGTCACCTGAGCCCTAAATGCCACCGACTGAAACTTCCAAATTGAGGTGATGATCTCCCTCTAGCCTTCTCTGCTGTAACCATGTTTGCAAAGATTCCTGTAGTTGTTACTCGCATTGTTGGCTGCTCTGCACCATTGAAATATCCACTTTAATATTCCCACAAAGTATAACAACCGCTGCAGTTTTTCCAGAGAAGCTTGGTTTTCCTTCAAACGACCTTGATGCTGTATCTTGACATGACAGGCTTTCTGCAATCATCACCTAGAAACTTTAAAATTTCCTTGTCTCCTTTCTTGGCATCCACGTCCTCTTCCTCTGTCTTCCATGTACATTGTGCAGTACCCCATTGCCAGCTGTGTGGGATCTTGAATCTCAATTGCCTCCTTCTCCTGCTCTGTTAATGGACAATTATAGAACATAGAACATAGAACAATACAGCACAGAACAGGCCCTTCGGCCTTCGATGTTGTGCCAACCAAAATAAAAAGCAATGCCCCTCCAAACTAAACCATTCCCTTCTCTTCCATATACTTATCAATTAACTTCTTAAACACTACCAAATTTGGCGCATCTACAACAGCTGCAGGCAGGGCGTTCCACTCCCTAATCACTCTTTGAGTAAAGAACCTACCTCTGATATCCGTCCTGTAACTCATACCCCTTAATTTAAAGCTGTGTCCCCTCGTGCTAGCTTTCTCCATCCTAGGAAAAAGGCTATCACTGTCCACCCTATCTAAACCTCTAATCATCTTATATGCTTCAATAAGATCCCCTCTTAGCCGCCTCCTTTCTAACGAAAACAACCTCAAATCCTTCAACCTCTCTTCATAGGACCTGCCCTCCATACCAGGCAACATCCTGGTAAACCTCCTCTGTACCCTCTCCAATGCCTCCACATCTTTCTTATAATGTGGCGACCAGAACTGCACACAATACTCCAAGTGCGGCCGCACTAGAGTTTTGTACAGTTGCAACATGATGCTGCGGCTCCTAAATTCAATCCCCCTACCAATAAAAGCTAAGACTCCATATGCCTTCTTAACAACTTTATCCACTTGACTACCTACTTTCAGGGATCTATTGACACATACACCAAGATCCTTCTGTTCCTCAACACTATTAAGAGCCCTACCATTAGCCCTATACTCTACACATTTATTGTTCCTGCCAAAGTGCATTACCTCACACTTTTCCACATTAAACTCCATTTGCCACCTCTCGGCCCAGCTCTGCAACTTGTCCAAGTCACTCTGTAAACTAAAACACCCCTCTTCACTATCTAGAGTTATCTGTATCTTCTTTCTCCAACTCAAGGAACTGAATGAGTGTTCCCTTTAGAGACGTATTAGTATATATTTGACAACTATGGGGGAAATCCTTACACTTCACTTCCAAGAAAATGCACATGATTCTCTGGTGATGAGATAGGAGCGTACACTTTTCATTTGGACCATAAGTTTAACTGTTAGATTTGTTACATTTTAGAGATAATATTGATCTGAAGCCTTTAATATGTTAAATACAGATAAACGGTGAGAAGTACTCTAATTTTTCAAGCTTCTACTTTGATGGTTAGCACTGCTGCTTTACAGCTCCAAGGTCTCGGGTTCAATTCCAGCCTTGGATGACAATTTCTGTGGAGTTTGCACATTCTCCCTGTGTTTGCGTAGGTTTCCTCTGGATGTTCCAGTTTTCTCCCACAATCAAAGGATGTGTAACTTCTTTGGATTTGCCATGGTAAATGTAAAGGGTTATAGGAATAGGGCCTGGGTAAGTTGCTCTGTCAGAGAGTCAGTGTGAATTTGTTGGGCTGATTGGCCTTGTGCACTGTAGGGATTTTATTCTGATTCTGGTGGGGTTAGTACCAGAGCCATAAGGCAGGTGAAAGTTCTACTCTGTCTTCCATCTGCCTGCAAATCAGAGGATTCGAAATATCAGAGCAAGTAAGACTTTTCAAAGTACAAAACAGCATTTAAAGTAAGGTAAAATGCATGGTCAACAAGATCAACACAAACTGCATCAACGACATTTTTTTCTTCACAAATTACTAGACCTGCCACTTGATCACAATCTTAACAAGATGGCATGCAATTAATTTTTTAAAATATGATTCTTGCACTGATAGCCTAAAGGTCAGTGATAATCTGTGCTCAATAAAAAGGTAAATTCTTCACTCAATGTAGTCAACAAGAGTTTCAGAAATATCAAAGAAAATCAATTGTGTCCAGTTTCTTTTCAATATTCTGTCTGACAAAGGATTTCAGCAGGTTCTGTTGAACAGGTGGGGATGTATTAGTGTAAAACTAGAATTCGGCAAAATAAACCCTTTTAGTATCAATCACTCTTCACAGTATTGAGAGAATTCATTGTTATTTAAGTTCAACAAAATAGCATTCGCTCTTCGTGCCCAATGTTGAATATTCTGAAATGAAATGATGACACACATGCAGTGCTGTAATATCTCCAGCCAGGATCAAATACCCTGTAATCATCTGCTGTGTATTTTTATTCCAGTGTAGAATTAGTACTTTCATTGTCCTCATTAAAGAACATGTCATTTTGAAAAGTTCTTCTTGTGGCTGATAACACAAATTGTTTTTTAATAAGCAGTTAATGTGGTATCCTGACACCGAGGTTTGAGAGGAGCAGTGGCAAAGTGCAGATAGGTCTCAATTAACAACTCGTATTTTTAGACTGAGATTTTCTAGAATTAGTTACAAAATTATAGCTTTTTTTAGCTTATGCTACACCCAACTCAGTGAACTGCACACATTGGGTAAAAGATTACAGATTATGTTGAAAGTTCAGTGTCAAGTGTGTGTTATTTTCTCTTTTTCAGTTTTTCCCTTACAACTTTTATTCCAATCATGCCAGTTGTGTTTTGTTGTGAGGATATGTAGAAATAGTTTTAGGAGTTAAAGTGTATCCATAGATAATGGGATAAATGCGATTCAAGCAGCTTGGAATCTATTTCACTTAAAAGATTGGGGCATTGTTGCTTTAAAAGGTTAACTGCTATAAAATAAAGATGGTAAAACAGTAGGTGAGCTTACTTAGCTTACAAAGAAGTGCAGTCCACAGAAATGCTTTTGTTTTGGATGTTAGAGTTAAATTAGATTAAAACTTTCAGTAAAACCCTGAAAGATTATAAAATCCATTTGCTTCATCAGATCAGTAATAAATTGTAAAATGAGGGAGGGATAATTGACTTAAAAGCCAGTTTAAGGATAGCTCAGAATTTATCTGGATGTTCACTGAGAGAGGTTTTTAGTACAATTTGGACCTCATGTGGTTTGCAGCCCTTACTATTGGAGAAAAAAGGTAGACTTCCTTAAAATGAAAACATATCTCCCAAGAAAGAAGCTTGACCACCTCCCAGGAACTTTGAGGCTGGAAGAAGGACCCCTGATCGAAACCAAATATGGAAAGTTTGCCCACTTTCACAACTGCTATGGTGTTACAGGATCTAATATTACAGGATCCTGAATCCTGGATGCAGCCTCTGGCATTGTTCAGTAATTCCCAACATCTGCAGACCACATTGTTCCAAACGAGCGTGTTTTCCTGTTGGTGCCACAGGAAATTGGGCATGGGTGGTCGGACTATTATCTGCATCCTATTAGTGGAATGGAATTAGTTTCACGCCAGCCTCCAGTGGGTTTCCCGATCTGCCATGGTGGAAAATCTCACTGTAAACTCATGCTGGCATAAAACCGATGTTTGGGCTTCCTGCTGAATTCTCCTCCCATCCAGCTACGGAATCTGCTGGTGCAAACTTTGGAGAGTTTTGCCCTCAATCTCAATTGGAATCTTACAAGGAACAGAAGTCAAAAAATTGAATAGTTTGAAGTTAGCGGGAGAATCTACAGTTGTTCCCATGGAGTTCTTTTCGGAAGAAAGCAAATCAGCAGGTTAGCTTGGAAGTATTGAAAAGTAACCAGATCAAGAGAACTGAGACCTCTGCAGTTAAAGGGTAGAAGAAAGTTTTATCTCTGAGAATAGCTGAAGCTGAGGAGAATTTTCCAGAGGGCTGTGATATATTTTTGGGTGGTCCCTACAGAAATAAATAATTTGAAAATTGATGTGTCTTAAGAGAGTTCTTGGAAGAAGTAAGATGAGGGCACATCATCTGTGGTGAGAAGCTATAGGGTGGGATTCTTTGGTCTTATCCATGGTGGGGCCCATTGCAAGCAAGAACAGGAAATTTGGCATTCCAGCCAAAACTCCATTCACTTTCAGCGGCACCTGGAAAATGGAAGATTTTGGCCATAGTATTAACTTACACATACTTGGTTTGTTTAACTTGTTCAATAATAAATCTGTAGTCTGCTCAAAGAATCAGTGAGGTCTTATGGCATCATTCTATTGGTTATAATGAGCTGTTGGATTTCTATTCAAGTGTTAATGGTCCCTAACCAGATCATAATATATTGCTGTGTGACTCTTAAAACAAAGCCAAATCCCCTGTTTCTGCGATATATTCAAAGTTTATGTGAAGCTAAATTTAATTGAAATTACATCTGGTGTGTTGCTCTGCATACAATACAGAGTTTGGATATTAGTTGAAATTGTTCACAACAATTCCCTGAAACTCATCCAACGCGTAGTAAATGTGAGAAAACTCTGGTGTTTTACTGAGCCAAACCACATGTAATGTCCAGGTTCCATAAACAAACCTTGTGCTGCCCCTGTTCTGGCTTGCCTTTGACCATGACTACAATAGAATTATTCTTTTAGTTACCAACGCAAATTTAGACCATTAACCTCAAGATTTCTAGAGTTTAATTTAACAGTGTTGGACATTCTAGATCGGCCATGCTAAATTCTCCCTCAGTGTACCCAAACAGTGTGGTGACTAGGGGATTTTCACAGTAACTTCATTACAATGTTAATGTAAGCCTATTTATGACTAACAAATAAATTAAGCCTTGTTGAGAAACTAATTTCTTGTAAAACACCACAAGGAAAATCTTGTTTTAGAAATCAGACTTCTTCAGAGATCAGGGCTGAATTTTATTTGCCCCTGGTGGCTGTGTTTCCTTTGGGGGTGAGGCACATAATAGGGAGGACATCTGGTTGATGGAGCTGTTGGCCAGACCAGTACTTTGTCTGTGTGGGTGAAGCATAACTACACACCCCTCATTGCTTCCCTCAATTACTTTGGGTCCTAGGCTGTGCCTTCTTATCGGACCCACTGTCCCCCTTTGTTATTCCTGCTGGATTTGGGTAGGAACCTGCTCTGGAATATGGGAGTGAGGCTAGAATGTTGAAATGGTCTAACTAGTGTTCACACTGATGTTGATGATTCCTGCTCCTGTACTAGCATGGTGGCACAGTTGGTAGTACCAGGTGCCTGGGTTGGATTCCCAGCTTGGGTCACTGTTTGTTTGTGTGGAGTTTGCACATTCTCCCTGTGTCTGTATGGATTTCCTCCGGATGCTCTGGTTTCCTCCTACAGTCTGAAAGATGTGCTGGTTTAGTGAATTGGCCATGTTAAATTTTCCCCCAACACAGCCAAACAGGTGCCAGAGTGTCGCGACCAAGGAATTTTCACAGTATGTTCATTTCAATGTGAATGTAAGACTGCTGCGACTAATAAATAAATTTCAACAATAGCCTGATTTTAAAAATCCAGGTTTACAACTTTAACAGAGAAAACTCTAAACTCAGGTGTTTTAGAGATTGGAGTACTCTATCAAATCTAAGCACATGTGGGCTGGAAAAGGGCACCCATGACCTTAGCCAACCTCATGGTGGTTGTGTTCAGATGGTGAATGAAAGTTAAACTGATATTGGGAAAGGGGAGCTAAACTGAACCTAGCTACCAGTCCTCGGAATTGAACCAAATAGACCTCTGTTTGCTTGAATGCTGCTTGACCAGAGCAGAGATGGACGATGAGATTTTATGGCCTCACTTGCCGTAAAATCCCACCTGAGGTCAACGGACCCTCTCATGCTCCACCCCTCACTGCTCCGATTTTCATAATGAGTAGGCTGATAAAATTCTGACCCATATTTCTTTTATACGGTTATTGAAGATTTTCATATATTTTACATAGCAAACAGATATAGATCCATTCAGTGCACGCGTGTATATTCCAACGCAGCAGGGTTCAGGGCTTCCTGTGGCCAGTGGACCGGCACCCACCCTGTCTGAGTCCTGTCTAACTGCACCAGGAATCATAGTGATAATATTAAAAACAAAAAAGGCAGAGGAACGCCGCTAGAGAACTGACGAGTGCCCAAGCAGCTCAGGCTATAAACTAGCGAGCACAGAAGAGAAAGAGAGAGAGACAGCAAAGGAGACAGGAGAAAGAAAGTGAGAGATATGAAACCTTCCCTGATTTCTGTTGACCCATTTGTTTTTTTTTGCAGTGATAGCAGATGTAAATAAATATTTGCTTCTTGAGAAAGAGTTTTTTTTTCTTACATGTAACTACATTTTTAAGAAAGTTTATCTGCCATAAAATTAGAAAAGAAACCTCTTTCCTAGCCCTGCAGTTGTATTGGTCTCAAAGATGTCTTGCTTCTTATTGGATCTCTGATCTTTGGTAACCTACCATGGGAAGAGTGTTATCTCTGGTTAAAGTGGGAGAAAATGTTCTTTCAATGCTGCATTTGCCTGATAGCGTATAATTACCAAATTGGCTTCAATTGTAACACTATTAACCTCCATGGTTCACAATAGAATTATTCCTTTAACTACCAATGCAAAGATTTCTAGAGTTTTATTTAGACAATGTTGGACATTCTAGCTTCATTGAGAAACTGATTTCTTGTAAAATACATATGGGAAGGTCTTAAACTGGAAATCAGACTTCTTTGGAGATCAAGGGCTGAATTTTACTTGCCCCTGGTGGCTGTGTTTCCCACAGCAGGGTGGGAGGGGGGTTTACTTGCCCCTGCTGGCTGTGTTTCCCACAGCAGGAGGGGGTTTACTTGCCCCTGCTGGCTGTGTTTCCCACAAGTGGACGGGAGGATAGTGGTTGCATAAAATGGGTAAACGTCCAACTGATGGAACTGATGGCCAATCAGATCAGCACTTTATACCTGCAGGGTGGAGCATGTGAGATCCATGTCAATGTTTATTCAGCCTAAGATCACAAATGAGTATTCATCTCCTGACACCTGTAAGCAGGATTCACTTGAAATTCTGTGTGCTGACTAAAGATGTTTTAAAAACCTGGTTAACTAAAGGCCTCTACTTTTGGTAAGTGAGATTTCTGGCACTGTCAAGCTGAGAAGAGAGAGCAAGTTCATAAACACGAGACTCCAGATTACAATACTAGGACCAGGACAGTTCCGATCCAAGGTGATTATGCCAAAGATACCAGTGACACTTAGAAACATTACTTCACCCAAGGAGTGGTGAGCCTGTGGAATTCATTACCACAGGAAATAGTTGATATCAAAACATTGAACAGATGCAAGAGGCAGGATCAAAGATCAGAGGGATCAAAAATTATGGGGAGAAAGCAGGATTAGGCTATTGAGTTGGACAATCAGCCATGATCGTAATAACTGTTGGAGCAGGGTTGAAAGGCCTCCTCCTGTTCCTATTTTTTTATGTAAACCCCTTATGAGAAGGGGCATTTTTTTTTTTTGCACGGTCAGTGAACCAAACCCACAGTCACATGCTTGGACTGCAGGAGGATACAGGAGCTCCCAGAGGAAGCACAAGCAGACATGGGGGAGCGGGTGTGGAAATGTACAAACTCCACACTCAAGGCCAGAATTGAACCCAGGTCCCTGGAGGTATGAGGTAGCAATGCTAATTACTGTTTTCTTACCTCCTTTGGGTCTTCAGTAATTAAGCATTATAGCATAGATTATGTGTGATCATCATGGCAAAGAGTAAATGTAATTGAAGACAATATTTGGAACCTTTTAGCTTTACATGGTCAATAAAAGTGATTTATCATGGATCATGGATTTCTGAGAAAAGCTTTAAACTTGGGTCATCTCACTAATTGTCTGTTTATTCTCTTTACCTCGACCTCTGATTCAGTTGCAGCATGTGATTCAGAGGGATTCAACCATGCTGTGCAAGGTGTTGTGTTATGTACAAACTAATAATGTTTTTACTTATTTTTAGAATCTGAAAACCCAGGTTGTTACTAAAAGAATAAAGCCGCTAGATTCATGGTCCAAAACAAACTGTTTTACTGCACAAAAGAAATCAGAGAAAATGGATGCTGATAACTATATTCTCATTTTAAATAGCCAGTTACATTATAGATACTCAACTGTGAAAAATCAACTGAGTATGACTTGAACCCATGACCTAAGGTGGCAATGGGAAAAATATTGGGGGTGTCACAGTAGCACAGTGGCTAGCACTGCTGCCTCTCAGTGCCAGAATCTTAGATTCCTGCCTTGAGTTTCTGTCTGTATGGAGTTTGCACATTCTCTCTGTGTTTGCATGGGTTTTATCTGGGTGCTCCAATTTCCTTCCACCGTCTAAAGATCCGCAGATTAGGTGGATGGGCCATGATAAATTGCCCCTTAGTTGTCAGGGGGCTAGCAAGGGTAAATGCATGGCGTTATGAGGATAAGGTCTAGGTGGGACTGTGGTTGGTGCACACTCAATGGGCCGAATGGCCTCCTTCTGCACTATATGATTCTATGATCTATGATATTAAAAATGCAATGAACAGTTACTTATGTTCTAAACCAAACTTCCTTTTGCACCCATTGGACTTGCACCTCCAAATCTCAAATCAGATGCTTATCAGAAATTGAGATTAGAGCCATAGAGATTTACAGCATGGAAACAGGCCCTTTGGCCCAACTTGTCTATGCCACGCCTTTTTTAACCTCTTACCTCTAAATTAGTCACGATTGGCCGCATTTGACCGTATCCCTCTATACCCATCTTACCCATGTAACTGAATGCTTTTTAAAAGACTATAGTGTACCCACCTCTACTCCTACCTCTGGCAGCTTCTTCCAGACACTCACCACCCTCTGTAGAAACAATTGCCCTTCTGGACCCTTCTGTATCTCTCCCCTCTCACATTAATCCTCTAGTTTTAGACTCCCCTACCTTTGAGAAAGGATACCGTCTATCGAGCTGATCTATGCTCCTCATTATTTTATATACTTCTATCAGATCACCCCTAAGCCTTCTATGCTCTAGAGAAAAAGTTCCCATCAATCCAGCCTCTTCTTATAACTGAAACCATCAAGTCCTGGTAGCATCCTAGTAAATCTTTTCTGTACTTTTTCTAGTTTAGTAATATGCTTTCTATAACAGGGTGACCAGAACTATATGTGGCCTTACCATTGTCTTGTACAACTTCAACAAGACGTCCCAACTTCTCAGTTCAATGAAATCAATTGGTCTGAGTGCTGTTTCAAAGATTCATTTAAGGATTGAGATTTCCCAGGCCTTCAGGCTACTTCCTGTAAGGTTGTCTCTTTAAGTCTCCTCGAACTATCCCTCAGATGTAGATTCCCAGTTCAAATCAAGCATTGCTAGCATTTTTAGCAGGGCAAATACACGGAGTTAAGGAGGCCTGGGTAGGATTATTGTCGGTGCAGGCTTGGTCGGCTGAATGGCCTCCTCTTGCACTGTAGGGAGTCTATGATGCTACGAAAACTGAAATGGGAGTTTTCAAAAATCACTCAACTATATTCTGAAGGGTCAGTGGCCACCTTTAAATGTAATGTTTAAACCTATTTGGCAATATGAAAAAAATGCGTAGACACCTTGGTTTTAAACACAGTACAGTTGAAAAGATAGGAAATTTGATAAGGAATTTTTTTTTCATGCCGTAATCCCCACTGCAGCTTTGGAAGGATGGCGCAATCGCTCCCCTGTGATAACATGACTGGAGTAGAACTACAAAAGTTTCTGGTGTTTTGGCCAGACGACAATGTTTGCGTTGTGTTTATGTTCCGGCCAGCATCAGAAACAGGCTGCATTGTAGGAGAAATAAAGCTGCAAATGGGACGTAACAATTTAGACTTGGCAAATGATGGCTGGCTGAATTCTGAGACGCATATTCTTGGTAATGAGTAAAATTTGAAAGCTTCAACTGTCCTCAGATGAATGCAAGTCCTTTCCCTGTATTTCAACAGCTATAAATAGAATTCCTTATAGAATTGAGGCACGGGCACCTGTGAAGAAGAGTGATTACTCGTAATCAGTTAATTCTATTCAAGTCCTGAAAACACTGCAGCGCGTAATGTAGAACTTCTAAGTGAACATATATGTAATATTGTGCCTGGCAGCAGTGTAGAGCAGGCTCTGTTCTCTCAAGTTTTCAATGGAGAGCCAGAGACCAGCAACAGTGTCGGAGAACAGACTTGCTCAGTGCAGTTACTTGGCTGATATATATCTATGCTTTGAAGTTGTTTCCATATTAATATATATAGGAACAATTAAAGGCAACTGCTACAGCTTCCGGCCTGGTCAGTAAGAATAAAGCATTATATAACACCATGCACATTGCACAATGTATCCTTTGAATCCTATAATAAGCCTTTTGGTTGACTCTCAAAGCCAGATTTCAAGACTTCTGAGAATGAAATCCATTGCAAATAAAAAGGTTTTCCGATGTGCTGGCCAAAAAAAATCCTCCTGGCGTTGGAAGAATAAGTGAGGTTGTGACAGCTTTTCTCCACCATCAACTCCCACCTACCACCGTTTTCTTAACACTGACCCTTTGTAAGTATAGAAAGGTGCGAACAAATTGTTTAAACAGGGAGACAGTATGTGGATTCAATGGTAGCCTTCAAAAGGGAGTTAAATTAACACTTGAACAAGAAAGAAACGCAGAATATGGGGAAGGATAATGGGCAGTTGGGGTTATCTGAATTATTTTGTGAAAAATCCTGTGAAAAACTAATGGTCTAATGATGTCATTCTGTGCTACCCTATTTTATAATTCCACCACAGCTCAACTCACTCACTCTATGACTTATTGTGTTACAATAGGCATATCAGCCCAATAGCATCTTTCACCTCAACATTCTGCTGCCTTTTACACTTAGAAATGTTCAGCAATGTTAGAACAAAATGGAGGCAGAGACCATATCTGAGGTTTTAATGTCTTCTTTTGCTGCCTTGTTTCTTTTTTTTAATCATGTTAAACCATAAAATGATGGAGCAGACGTAGGCCATTTGGCACATCGAGTCTGCTCCGTCATTTAATGGGATCTTCTGATCTGATAATCCTCAGCTCCATTTCCCATCCGCACCACCCTTCACCTGTCTCATTTCCGCCCAAAATTAAAATGAAACCATGTTGATTTATTTTGTAAAGTTAGATAATATGGTATTTCCTATATTGAAGTTTGGTGTACTAAGCATGCATAAAGCAATAGTCATCCAAATGTATATAAAATAACCATGTTCAATCCAGCTTGGGTCACTGTCTGTGCGGAGTCTGCATGTTTTCCCCATGTCTGTTTGGGTTTCCTCCAGGTGCTCTGGTTTCACAGTCTAAAAGATTTGCTGGTTAGGTGCATTGGCCATACTAAATTCTCCCTCAGTGTACCTGGACAGGCACTAGAAGGTGGCAACTAGAGGATTTTCACACAATTTTATTGCAGTGTTAATGTAAGCCTACAGTGGCACTAATAAATAAACTTAAAAAGAGGGAGGTTATGCTTTAACTACACGGGGCATCAGTGAGACCACTGTAAACAGCATTGACCAGCTTATTTAAGGAAGGATGTAAATGCATTGGAAACAGTTTAGAGAAGGTTTACAGACTAGTACCTGGAATGGGCAGGTTGTCTTGCGAGAAAAGTTGGACAGGCTAGGCTTGTACCCAGTGGAGGTTAGAACAGTATGAGGCGACTTGATTGAAACATATTAGATTCTGAGGGCTGTTCACAGGGCGGTCATGGAAAGGATGATCCCTTTTGTGGGAGAACCTAGAATTCAGGATCACCACTAAAAAGCTAAATGGGTCACCCATTTAATATGGAGATACAGTGTTATGTCATGGTGGAAACATGAAAGAAGAAGAAAAAAATTAATCAGCTGCAGTATTTTATAAAATCATTTTTTGCTGTGCTGTTAAAAATGGAGAATTGCTTTGCTAACAATGTGTCTCCAGCCGAGAAACAATGGTCATGAGAATGGGGTAATCGATTCCAGCTAACTCCAAACAAAGGAAAACCATCGCGGGTCTTAATCTCCCAGAATGGTGCTAATGGTTGAAGCATTAACAATTCTGACACAATGATCTCAAGAGAGAGACTGCTTACTGACTAAAAACCAGTGGCTCCTAAAATACAAGGAATTCCTGACTCAAATTAAACTTCAGGATTCCAGTCATCCTGTGTCCAATACTGAGGAGATATGTCACATGATCTTCCTCAAGCTGCATTGTGATATTGGCTGTTGGAACTGAGTTCGAGCAGATACTGTTTTTGACCTCCAATGTGAACAGAACTTCAGGCAACAGCCTGTGCTACTGGCAATTAAGCTGGTGATGGCAGAACAAACTCTTGACCCTCAGCATAACTGCCAACTGCTGGAACCTTGTGCCTCCTGACTGACTGACTCATTCTACGTGTCTTCTGCTGTTATACAAGTCTTGATCTGGAAAGACAGATCACTCTATAACCAGTCGATCTCTCCTTGGAAGGAATGTTCCAGTTGACTTCTGACTCGGGACTCTGGATACGTGTAAAGTCCTAACTTGCGTTTTGTTGGAGTTGTGCCCTGAACTTGCTTCCTTTTTCCTTATTCCCCATTTATTGTGTGATGTCTGTGTATGTAAAAATAAACCAACCTATTTATTTTCATCTTATCGAGTTTGTTGTGCAAGCTATTAATAGAGAATTGGAACATTTCCAAACTTAAGGATTGGGGAAAATAGGCCACCATTTGTAAAGGGCAAAATCAGAATTAAAAAAAAAACCTTTGAATACGGATACATAAAGAGCAGAGGAATCAGAGCAGTTTAAATTGAAGCACCCCCTATCCGTGACAATCACGTATGTTTGGTACACGGTCCCTGAAAAGGTGGTGGATGCAGAGCCTTTGAATAATTTTAAGGCAGAGGTGAATAAGAGTTTTGTTAAGCAAGAAGGTGCTGCTAGGTTATTGGGCAGGAGGGCGGAGGGTAAGTGGGATGTAGATTTGAGGTTGCTATTAGGTCAACTATGATCTTTAAAGTTTATTTATTAGTATCACAAGTCGACTCGCGTTAACACCGCAATAAAGTTACTGTGAAAATCCCCTAGTCACCACACTCCGGTGCCTATTCGGGTACAGGAGAATTTAGCATGGTCAATGCACCTAACAAGCGTGTCTTTGGATTGTGGGAAGAAACCGGAGCATCCGGAGGAAAACCCATGTAGATACGGGAGAATGTACAGCCTCTGCACAGAGTGATAAAGCCAGGAATCGAACCCTGGTCCCTGGCCCTGTGAGGCAGCAGTGCTAACCATTGTGCCATCATGTCATTTATTAAAAGGCAGAGCAGGTTTGAAGGGTTGAATAGCCTATTGCTGCGCTTTGTTTATACATATTTTTAATCGCAACTTTTGTTTTTCTGGTAAATACTGTTGATGATTTTTACCCATCCTAATATTTGAAAATTAACTTTCAGCCATTCATTATTTACTTGATAGATTAACTCTGACAATTTAGGCTGTTCATTTTAATGATATAATTATGTGTGTGACTCCTCTTTTAGTTATTGTTCTTTAGTCTATTTGAATGAATGTCAATGTCAGTGAGGCATCCAGGCTTATAAAATTGGCTTTCCTTCTCATCACAAGAAGAAGCGTAGAATTGTATATAGTGTTGGCAGTGAGTACAGTGTGTAAGAATCTGGGGGAGGGATAGTGCAAGATTCTTTTTGAGACAGGCCACTGGT
This sequence comes from Sphyrna mokarran, assembly GCA_024679065.1. Lineage (NCBI taxonomy): Eukaryota > Metazoa > Chordata > Chondrichthyes > Carcharhiniformes > Carcharhinidae > Sphyrna > Sphyrna mokarran. The sequence goes on from JAGIQG010000003.1 coordinate 110,757,209, forward strand.
TTTTTTTTTTCTCTTTTAAAAAAATTATATAATTTCTAACATATTAGTGCATCAGGTCGAAGATACAGTGCAACCTCTCATGCAGGGAATCATTGCTGCATTACTCATGTTCATCACCTGGGGAACAATTAAACACTTCATTTTGAGCAATGCTTTGATTTGTAATTTTAGGGATTTATGGGCTGTCACACCAATTTGATTTGTCAGATGATGTTAGCTTCGATAAAAATGGCCTTTTGCCTCGTAAAACTTCACCTCTGGCTTGTTAGCTTGAAATCAGTGAAACATCTAAGGACCATGGTACCCTATTGTTGGTGCACAAACTTGCTACTGTCTCTATAAATGATAGAACTAATTTTACTATTTTTCTACTTATTACATATCTCCTAAAAACTGTCAGGTTGTGTACAAAACATTCCAGGGTTTGCTTGTTTTATGCAAAACAGATGACAAATTATGTTAAAAATGATCATTCAAAATATACCATTTAGACTGAACATCGAAAATGCAACAAAAAAGTATCACAAGTAGGCTTACGTTAACACTGCAATGAAATTACTGTGAAAATTCCCTAGTTGCCCCACTCCAGTGCCTGTTCAGCTACGTTGAGGGAGAATTAAGCATGGCCAATGCACCTAACCAGCACATCAGTGGACTATGAATCATTAACTATCCAGTGCAGAAGGAGGCCGTTTGGCCCATTAAGTCTGCACTGATAATCCCACCCAAGTATTGTTTTATCTGTGTCACCCCACATATTTACCCTCCTGATCCCCTGAAATTCAAGGGCAATTTATCGTGGCCAATCAACCTAACCCTTACATCTTTGGACTATGGGAGGAATCTTGAGCACAAGGAGGAAACCCACGCAGACACAGGGAGAATGTACAGATAGTGACCCAAGCTGAGAATCAATCCCCGGTGTCTGGTGCCGTGAGGCAAGCAGTGCTAACCAGTGTGCCATCCATAAATTCAGAGTATGAAACCTAACACCCAGATTGTATTATAAGAAGAAAGGTCCTGAAATGCTGGGGTGACAGTCAATCCTCACTTTTGTGCCAGTTAAAGAATATCCTGATTTGTTTATCTTATAGGAATAGTAGCATACTGTACAACTGATCAATCACTGCTACCCAGGGTAACGTCTCGGTCCTGTTGCCTTTGGCAGTAGTGATGTCGGGACATGTTCAGTGAAGTATCAAAGCCTGTTGCTTAACTGGTTTTGTCACACTGACATTAGAACAGACATCAGGCAGCTCAGATGTCCCTGTCTAACAGTGACTGGAACAATCTCTAAGCACTCATCATTACAGGGCCTATTGTTCCTTTATGAGAAGAAAAATGCTTTGGGCTAAACTGATTTCCCAGAACTGGCTTTCAACAGTAGGAAGAAATCTCAGATTTTTCATGTCACTTAAAAATATAGTCTTCCCCTCTGCTGGGTACATGACACGTTTGAAAAACAATCTGTAATAAAATCTGCATGTTAAGTCTTTCATGGATGATTTGATTTATTATTGTCACATGTATTAATATACAGTACAAAGTACTGTTTCTTGCACGCTAGACTGTGCTTACCCCAGTCCAACGCCAGCACCTCCACATCTTGCACGCTACACAGACCATTTTTGATGCTGATGCTTGCATCTTTTAGACCAGTTCCTTGTGTTAATAATGATGAGGCAAACTTAGTGGATTGTACTATTGTAATTCTGAGCTCAAAATCATAAAATATTTTTGTTCATTAATCTGTTGCAATGAATTACTGTGCGATGCATTCATGGAGTTGTTGGAAGAGATATATATGCTTATGGAAATGGAATCTACTCGCATGGTTACATTTAAGAGACATACCAGTTCAGAACTTAAACTAGTACAGCAACTTTTTTAATGCATTGAATTCTCTATCTGTGAATCAGTGATTTAAAAACATTCAGAAGAAATGCAAACAATGAGGAGAGTTTGCATATGCCGGGGTTGTTTTCCTGAGAATGGAGAAAGCTAAGGGATGATCTAATTGAAATATCCAAAATGATGAGGAGTCTAGAAAGAGTGAACAGGAAAGCTTTGCCCCCTTGCTGAGGAGTCAAGTGGACAAAGATTTAAGGTAATTGGGAGAAGGATTGCAGAGGATATGAGGAAAACCTTTTTTACTCATAGGGTGGTAGGCATCTGAAATACACAACTTATTTAAAAGGTACCTGGATCTTCATCTGAAGTGTTGTAATCAGTAAGCCTACAGACCAGATGCTGAAAAATAGGAATAAAATGCGTAATTTCTCATTTATTTGGCTGCACCATACCTTTCTATGGTTTCTGATTAAAAGTTTTATTGTTCTTGACTACTATTGAATCGTTGTGATTTACTGGGGGCAATCTTGAGCCTGCGCTCACTCTCTGGGGGAATGGAACAGAGGCTCAAGATCAGGCCAAACCTGGAAGTCATGTGTCTCACCGGCGAGATCGCAGCTTCCGATTTCCGCCACTCCTTGCTGGCGATTCAATCCAGTTTGTGCCCACAACAGGTGTTAAACTGATTTAAATACGCCTTCATACATATCAAAGTTGTTAGAGACCATTGGCCATATATTGAGCCTGAGGTATATTTTCCAACCGCACCAATGTGACGTCACATTGCTACAGTTTACTACAGGTTCCACCCATGTCCCCCTCCCCAGCCTATGAGGAAGAGAAACATGGTCTGGCAATGTCCTTTGGCACAGATTGGCACTGCCAGGTTAGCCCCATGCCACCTGCATCAGGGAGCAGGGATGCACCCTGATGGGAGCCTCATGGAGGAGGAGGGATTAATTTATTTAATAGGGAAAGTGTTTATTTTAATGATAAAGCTTTTGTTGATTATTGTTTGAAGATTTTCTGACTGATTTCTCACCAGGTGCTTTCGTTCTACCACTTAGAAATGTTGTCTTGGTAACATTTATTGTCGGCAACAAGGAATAGGAAGGACATCGTGTACTTTCTTGGCACTTAACCAGCGACACTGTTAAGAATTGCTTTTAGGCGTATAGAGTTAGTAATTTACCAGAAGTGGTGAGTGAGTGCACCGTTGCTATTATCACAGAATCAATGTTATATCTGTGGGTGGTACTGAGAGTCACGTGACATCTCCTTCCCACAACTGAACATTGATTTCGTCATGCTCCCTGGTGAGGAAAGATGTAATCACAGTACTCTTGTTCCACCCATCCTGCTCACCACCTTTTTACTCTGCATGGCGTGGGCCATAACTCCTCCATGTGAAATTAGAAAGCTCTTTCAACCCTTGTAACAGTATCACTTGGCAAGCAACTTGAATGTTGTATTCAGTGTTTTTTAAAAAGGTTGAGGCCTTGAACCAGCTATTCATTTTGCTACTCCCATCTGATATGCCCCCGAGTTCCAAATTTTGAATACTTTTCCCCACAATATAGTGCTGTATTCTCACAGGGGGAGGCTCTGCTCAGACTGCTAATGGCCTTAAGCTTAAAGAAGGATTTTTTTCAAGAAAGGCATTAATCGGCTGCAGCGAATTCTGATTAACAACACAATTAATTTGTTGCACTGTGAAAGTTTCTTTTAATGGTTTTGTTTAAAACAGTGGCATCATCATGGGTATGTATCTAAAGACCAACAGGGAGCTGAATTAACACAAGAAATATAGTCATAAGTCAGGCATGATTCAGCAGTGCTTTTTCACATTCAGGTTCAGTTCCCCTTCTGACTAATATCCCAATGAAATTATTAGCGCACGCTGTTTAAAAAAAATACTGAAGAGAAAATATTGACTGGGTAGAATAAGATAAAACGAAGTCACATTCATGTCATTGTATTTTGAACATGTCTTGATGCATTCTACATTAATGTGAGATTGTTATGAGCCATGTTTTCTCTTCGACCTGTAACTTTTTTTCTCTGACTTTCCTAAACGTTTACAGTGCAACTTGTTAATTCTTCCCCTCAGAAGGTTACTTTACTAAAAAGGAGGTGACTGGCTCCCACTCAGTGCCCTCCCTCCCACAACAGCAGTTAGAACAGTACCTTAATGTGGTCATGTATCAAATCTTTATGCAGTTTATTGGTCCCCATTGTATTTAGCACTCTGCCATAATTCATCTTTAAGTACTAATTTGACATGCGTTATTTTAAATTCAATTTTGGTGTTTTCTATTCTTTAACTGGTTTAGTTTTCAAATTCTATCGCCTGTCTGCATTGTGCCCCAGTAACTAGAGGGAATTTTGTACCCTTGTTTCTAATACTGATCAATCATCGATATGTTAAAAAGTCCAGATCCTGAAAATCACAGGATATCAATGCCTGAAACCATGTTTAGACTGCCTACTGGGAATCGTTTACATTGACCCAAGCGGGCTTCCCAGTGCCAGGGGTAGGTTTCCTACTATGAAACTCGTTGGTGGCATCCACAACACTAAGTGCAGACAAACAGTTCCTACCATATTTTTAAAAATTGCAGAAATAGAAAATGCTGGAAAATCTCAGCGGGTCTAACAGCATCTGCAAGAGAAAATAGATCCAATGTTATAAGTTGGCAAGGTGGCACAGTTGTTTACACTGCTGCCTCACAGGGCCAGGGACCTGGGTTTCATTCCCAGCTTGGGTGACTATGCAAACTCCACACAAACTTTCTCCCCAGGCCTGCATGGGTTCTCCAATTTCCTCCTACAGTCCAAAAGTGTACAGATTAGAATTGATTGTCCATGCTAAATTACTCATTGGTGTTAGAGGGTTGTCAGGGGAATTAGGGTAAATACGTGGGATTATGGCGAAAAGGGTCAGGGTGGGAATTGCTGACTGTGTAGGTTCAAGGGGCCGAATGGCCTCTTCTGCATTGTAGGTATTCTTCTGAGTTTAGATATCCCAGAGCCAGCTCTGAATTAGGGCCATTTAGACTCGAAACGTTGACTCTATTCTCTCCCCACAGATGCTGTCTGACCTGCAGAAATGTTCCAACATTTCCCTCTTTTTGTTTCAGATTCCAGCGTCCACAGTATTTTGCTTTTTTTTAAAAAAAATCCTGCATTCCCCTCAGCAGTACGTGCTTTGAGGCAGCCTTACACAAAGTTTCTGTAAAGGCACAGGAGCACAGGAATGGCAACATTCAGCAACTTGCCCCACTTCTCACCCCCTTACAATGATGGCTCTGCTCAGAGTGGATGGAGACACTGCTGACCAAAGAGGAAACACTGCAGGAAGGCTGGATCTCAGATATGCCAGGTCATATTCAATGTCCTGGCAGTTGCAGCAATCTCTTGCCCAAAGTTATTGCAGCAATATTTTGAAATAGTCATGGATTTTTTTTGGTGGAGTAGGGGTGCTATATTAATCCAACAGAAATTCCAAATAGTTGGCTGCTTTTGAGATTGATATATCTCTGATTTGTATTGGCCAAGTGACTGAATACTGACCCAGCATGTGAAGATAGTTTATTCTTTTTGTCTAGCCATTTCTAAAAAGAAGTACAAAAGTATTAGCATTTTTTACATGTTATCCTAGTTAAAAGAAAGTCGTTTAAGAGCTTCAATTAGTTTCCGTGGGAATGTAGGTTCTGAGACTGCTGCCAGCTTCGTTTAAGGGCAACTTTTTTTTTATCCTGGAAAATGTGACTTGCTTTTTTTAAGAAAGGCCGGGGCTACCTTCAGAAGAGTTAGAATGGGAGCAGCTGAAATATTTTGAGTAACCTGATGTATAACTCAAGCTGATGTAAATTAGCTTTCCACAGGGAATAGCGTGAGATCTGCAGCTGAACACAGCTGAGGTTTCACAAAGAAGAAAGCCTGGAGGCCACTGACAGAGCTGGTAGCTAGCTGCCGGAGATAGCAACTTACATCTCAGGCAGCCAGTAGTGCATACCATCGGGTGTGCCAGAACACCAACACACAAGTCTTTGCTTCTCAGTGAGATAAAAGGAAAATTGGCCCGAGTACCAACAGATTACTTTTCAAAGACATTTTACAAGCCCACCATCAGCCAGTTTCATGAGCTAATGATGGATAAACACTGCTTGATCCAAAATGCAACAACTGATATTTCACTTGCAGCACTCTATACTGCTTTGAAAAAGCAAAGAGTGCTGTTCAAGTCAAGTATCTATTTAGCAGTCTTACAAATTGCTGATCTACTTGTGCTGAAACATTAGTAACAGCCAATGAGTTATGGGATATTTGATATAATAAAATAGTTTTATCTAAGTGTAATGGTATGTACATGATTTGAAAAGCTTTGTTATCTATCCATGTATTACTCGTGACTTGGTCTTCCTTTTAAAATGCATGGGGCAAGAACGTATCCAATTTTTCTTTAAAATGACTGGTCTCCTCTCCATTCATTCATAAATACTTAGTTCTTTTTCTCTGCATCTTCTCCTGAAGATAGGAGCTCTCACTGAGCAGTAGCTTCAAATGGCCACAGTCACCCCCCAGTTCTCTCCCAAGTAGCCAATCTTGTCTTTGAGCTAGACCAGAGCTGTTTTATATATTGCAAGTTGGATCTTGGAATCAACTTCAGTACATCGATCTCTTGTTTTCATGCCTTAATAGTTCAGATATTTTCCCTGTAAACAAGATGCTAAATAAACCCTGGTATGGTGTTTATGTATAAACTGACTCTAATGGCTTAATAAGAAGTCCCACAACACCAGGTTAAAGTCCATCAGATATATTTGATAATAAACGCCACAAGCTTTCCGAACGCTGTTCCTTCGTCAGGTGAGTGGAGAGTTCTGATCAGAAACAGGGCATATGATCTAATGGCTTACCCAGTGCACATGCATGAGTTACTGATATCATTGTTTAAGCCACTGGGATCATTTACGTGCCACTGCAGAGAATTGGGGGAGATGATGGACTATTAATCCAGAACCCAGCTAATGTTCGAATTCCCTCCACAGCAGAAGGTGGAATTTGAATTCAATAGTAAAAAAAAATCTGGAATTAAGAATCTGCTGATGACCATGAAACAATTGAGAATTGTTGGAAAAATCCATCTGGATCAATTGTGTTGTTTAGGGAAGGAAATCTGCCGTGCTTACCTGGTCTGGCCTACATATAATTCCAGAGCCACAGCAATGTGATTGATTCTTGTCTGGCCTCTGACCAAGGGCAGCTAGGAATGAGCAATAAATGCTGGTCAGCCAGAGATCCCATATCCCACGAATGAATCTAAAATGACAGTATCTCAATGTTATGATGGTTCATGATGTCACTACCAAGATTGAGAGATTGCTATTGGACTGCACATTTGCTGGCTCGGCAGATCAGCAATGGTAGGAAGATCCAGGTCTTTCACTCCATCATGCTTTATAAAAAATCGTGGACACACTGAGCAGTCTGTTTCCACTGACTGCCTGATTGGCAAAAAGGAGGCACTGCCACCAAATTCAATCCTATCCTTCTCACAATGCCAGCACATAGTGCTTGTCCCAGTGGAGTCACTGAGAAGAAATGGCTCTGTTTTTGTACACAGACATCTGGGTATAGAAACCTAGCTCAGCATGGACCAATTTGCCAATACTTTGCTTTTTAAAATATGCATGTTCTGTAAAGTTTGTATTTCTGGTTGCACCACAACCTTCATGCTGCAGGAGAACAAAATAGTCTTGCCCACTTGGTGAGGGAATAATAGAAAGTACTTCATCCGGAATCAAAACCTAAAGGAGATAAGCTTCATGAGATCTGTTGCTGAGGCTGGAAAACAGTTCATAGAATCCATCAGCAGTCTGACAGCATCTGTAAGAAGAGAAGGAAGCTGACGTTTCAAGTCCAGATTATAGGCTCGTAGAATCTTAGTGCAGAAAGAGGCCCTTTGGCTCACCCAGGCCCTACCCCTATATCCCTACGTATTATACCCACTAATCCCGCTAACCTATGCTTCCTTGGACACTAAGGGTCAATTTCTTAGCATGACCTATCAACCTAACCCGCATATCTTTGGACTGTGGGACGAAAGTGGAGTACCCAGAGGAAACCCACGCAGACATGAGGAGAATGTGCAAACTCCACACAGACAGTGACCTGAGCCGGGAATCAAACCCAGGTCCCTGGAGCTTGAAGCAGCAGCGTGCCACCATGCCACCCCAGAGATGATCCTTTGTCAAAACTAAAAGGCATAGAAAGTGGGAGATATTTGTACTGCAGAGGGAGGGAATGAATGATGAGTCATAACCATAGAAACCAATGGCCGTCTCAATTTTTCTGCCCCCTCACCCATTCCAACCTTTCTCCTTCCAAACTTCCTGCTCTTCGCTCCTTCAGGTCCAACCCTGACATTGTCATCAAACCTCCCAACAAAGGGAGTGCTGATATCATCTGGCGCACTGACCTCTACCTCGCAGAGGCTGAGTGCCAATTGTCAGGTATTTCCTCCTACCTCTCCCTGAACCATAACCACACCACTGAACATCTAGTCATCATCTCCAACACTGTCTCTGACCTTATTTCCTCCTCTTTCCTCGTCCACCAGCCCCCCCCCCCCCCCCCCCCCACCCCCCACCCCCCAACAGCTTCCAACCTCATAGTCTCCCGACCCTGGACAGCCCATTTCTACCTACTTCCCAATCTGTCTTGGTAAACCCATTGTGTCAGCATGCTCTTGCCCCACCGAACTTTTTTCCTCTTACCTTGATTCCATCCTCACTTCCCTGATCAATTCCCTCCCCATCTACATCCGGGGTTCCTCTGATGCCCTTCGTCACATTGACAGCTTCCAGTTTGCAGGCCCTAACCGCCTCCTTTTCACCATGGATGTGCAAACTTTCTACACCTCCCTCCCAAACCTGGCTGAAAGCTCTTCGCTTCTTTCTTGAAAAGATGCCTGAACAGTTCCCATCCACCACCACTCTCCTCTACCTGGCTGAACTTGTTCTATCTCTCAACGCCTTCTCCTTTAACTCCTCCCACTTTCTCCAAAGAAGTAACAATGAGTACCCTCATGGATCCTTGCTATGCTTGTCTTTTTATGGGGCATGTGAAACATTCCTTGTTCCAGGCCTACCCAGGTGCCCTCCAACAATTCCTTTACCAGTACATCGATGACTATTTTGGTGCGGCTTCATCCCTCAAAATTCATCAACTTCATTTCCAGTTTCCACCCTTCCATTACCTTTGTCTGGACCATCTCAGACACTTCACTTCCCTTCCTTGACCTTCCTGTCTCCATTTCTGGCAATAGACTACTTACTAATATTCATTACTAGCCCACTGACTCCCACAGCTATCTGGACTACAGCGCTTCACACCCTACATCCTGTAAAGACTCCATCCCTTTCTCTCAGCTCCTTTGCCCCCGTCACATTTGTTCCGATGATGCTACTTTCCAAAGTGACGCTTCTAATATGTGCTCCTTTTACTGTGAATTCCCATCTACAGTTGTTGACAGGGTCCACAGTCATGTGCAGTCCATCTCTTGTGCCACGGCCGTCACCTCCTCCCCTCCCCTCCCTCCCTCCCAGAACAAGGATAGAGTCCCCTTGTTCTCACATTTCACCCCACTAGCCTCTGCATGCAAAGCATGATCCTCTGCCATTTTCACCAACTCCAGTCAAGATGCCACCACCAAATGCATCTTCCTTTTACTCCTCTGTCAGCATTCCTCCCTTCCCTCCAGGATAACCTAGTCCACTCCTCGACTATATCCAACACTTCTCCGTCACTCGTGGCACCTTCCCATGCAATCTCAGAAAGCGTAACACCTGCCCCTTTACCTCTTCTGTGCTCACCATCCAAGGTCCAAAATATTCATTCCAGATTAAGCAGCATTTCACTTGTGCCTCTTTCAATTTGGTGTGTTGCATTCGCTGCTCCCAATATGGTCTCCTCTATATCGGAGAAACCAAGCGTAGACTGGGTGATCACTTTGCTGAGCACCTTTGATCTGTACGCAGTCAGGACTCTGACGCTCCAGTTGTTTGCCATTTTAACACACGATCCTGCCCACATGACTGTCCTTGGCTTGTGGCAGTGTTCCAGTGAAGCTCAACGCAAACTGGAGAAACAGCATCTCATCTTCTGGCTGGGCATTTTATAGCCTCTGGTCTTAAATTGAATTCAACAACTTAAGATGATTTGCTCTACCCCACTTCGACCCCTTTGTTTTCATTCTATTCTATTTAATTTTTTTATTGTTTTCTACCTTTTATTTCTTTATGATCTTTTTTCATTCTCCATCTGTCACAGTTTACAGCTTGTCTGCCGTTTGGCTATTCACATCCTTTATTCTCTCTGTGGACAGCTATTAGAAGTCTTTTCTGTGGCTATGACTCATCTTTCATTGCCTCCCTCTGCAGTATAAATATCTCCCAGTTTCTATGCCTTTTAGCTTTGACAAAGGGTCATCTGACTCAACATCAACTTTTTTTCTCTCCTTACAGATGCCAGACTGCTGCGATGTTCCAGTGTTTCTCTTTTGGTTTACGATTCCAGCATCCACAGTAATTTGCTTTTATCATAGAATCTCTACCGTGCAGAAGGAGGCCATTCAGCCCCATCGAGCCTGCGCTGATAACAATCCCACCCAGGCCCTTTCCCTTTAACCCCACATATTTACCCTGCTGGTCCCCTGACACTAAGGAACAATTTAGCGTGACCAATCAGGATGGAAGCTGCCTTCAATTCTGGACCGTGGAACCCCACAGAAATGGGTGGGAGGAACATCTGCGAGTGGACCTTCCAGATTTTATGTCCTGGAGAAAATCCATTTTCTAGCCTCAGAATGCTGCTGGCATTCCATCTGCCTGTTCAGGAGGGTTATCTTTCAGCCTCAGAATGCTCCTGGAGATGGTTCTTCATTTCCAGGAGATCCTGTCAGTTGTGGGTCATGTTGGGCACCTTTTCAGTGTGTACCCGGATGAGATGGTGAGCTACGCACCCTCAGGCCTGCTCCTCTCTGGAATATGGCACAAAACATCTGGTTGCGTATTTATTAAGGTCCAGGGTGGGAGATTTGGCATGTTTTCTGATCAGTCTCCATGACGGGGAAGCACTTCACATTCCTGCCCTGCCATAGGAGTGACTACAGTAAGAAGTCTGACAACACCAGGTTTAAGTCCAACCGATTTATTCGACAGTAAACTCACAAGCTTTTGAGGCTGTCCTCTTCGTCAGGTGAATGAGGTGTTCTGGTCTCAAACAGCACACATAACAGCACAGACTGTTTACAGATTACTGATTAGAATGCAAATCTTTACACCTAACCTGCTATTCAAGTGTTAAAGTGGCCGACAATGTGTATGGACGGAGCACTGAGCACAGGTATGTCTCCAGACAGCACCGTAAGTGAGGTTTTTTGCTAACCCAGGCAAGTCATACAGATAGTGTCTCTGCTCTCTAGCAGAGACTGATAGCCAAATTCCGTGCACACGAGGACGGTCTCAACTGGGATCTTGGCTTCATGTCACACTATCTGTAACCCCCATGACTTACCTGCGTTAGCAAAAAACCTCACTTGCTGTGCTGTCTGGAGACAACACACATCTCTCTAACCTGTGCTCAGTGCTCCTTCCACTCACATTGTCGGCCACTTTAAGACTTGAATAGCAGGTTAGGTGTAAAGATTTGCATTCTAATCAGTAATATGTAAACAGTCTGTGCTATTTGAGACCAGAACATCTCACTCACCCGACAAAGAGGACAACCTTGAAAGCTTGTGAGTTTACTATCAAATAAATCGGTTGCTCTTAAACCTGGTGTTTCAGACTTCTTACTGTGTTTACCCCAGTCCAACGCCAGCATCTCTACAACAGGAGTGAGAGCCAGGATGGGAGAATTCTGCCCAATAACTTCTCTGTCTTTGGTCTCGCGCAATGTTTCAATGAAACTGAACATAACCTCAAGGAACTGCATCTTATCTTTCAATTCGGCGCTTTACACCCTTCCACAATCAGCGTTGAGTTCAGACCGTTTCCTCTGCTTATTTTCTTTCTTCACAGGATTTTTTTGCTTTTCTTTTGTGGCTGCTTTCAGGTGGCAGCTGTTCATCATCCTGCCATTCACACCTCCCCTAGACACATCATTTTTATCCTTTACTGCTTCTATTATCACTCCCTTTGGCCTTTGCCTGCCAATCATTTTGTCATTTAATCTCTCTTGTCTTCCACCTCATTGCAGACTTTTGTTCTCTCCCCATTCTCCCTTCCCCTTTCACTAACTAAAAACCTAATTCCCATTCTGATGAAAGATGGTTACATGAAAGGTCTCACTCTACAGAGCTTCTTCCTGATGTGTATTTTCAGGATTTTCTGTTTTCATTTTAGTCAAATTTAGTTTTGACATGAATGTATTTAAGCTTCAACTTCAATTCAGATTGACTCCAAAATGGCAACGCAATTGACTTTGGAGCCAAAGTTGGCACCTGTTCGGCTCTTGTCATGGTTTTCTTTACCCATCACAGCTGCTAACATTAAATGTGGCACCTGATTAATACTAAAGCTTTGCTTGACATTCTGAAGTTATAACACCGTCTACCGAGGGCTCAGCTATTAACATCCTCATAGCGGAGCAGGATACGGAATGAAATCCCATTCCAGGACTTGAGCACAGGAATCAGGACTGACGCTCCACTGCAGCACTGAGGGATTACTGTGCTGTCAGGAGTGCTGAGGCATTGAACAACGCCTTGTCTGCTATGAAGTGGTTATGTAAAAGATTTCATGGCACCATTTCAAACAGGAGTAGGCAAGTTATTCTTGGTGTGCTGACCAACATTTAGCTTTAAATCGATATCACAAAATTATCTGAGCTATGAGATCTTGCTGTGAGGAAATTGGTTGCTGCACTTCCTACATTACTTCAAAAAAATGTGAATTTTATTGTGGTGAAGTGCCTTGAGATACCACGTGATGGTAAGAGGCACTATATAAATGCAAGTCTTTTTTTATTAGAATCCCAACAGTGCAAAAGGGGTCCGTGGCCCATCGAGCCTGCATGGACCACAATTCACCCCAGGTTCTATCCCTGTAACCCCACATATTTATCCTACAAAACCTCCCTGACCTTATCAATTTAGCGTGGCCAACCAACCTAATCCGCCCATCTTTTCACTGAGAGGGGAAACCGGAGCACCTGGAGAAAATCCACAGGGAGAATGTGCAAACTTCACACAGATAGTGGCCTGAGGCTGGAATTGAACCTGGATCCCTGGTGCTCTGAGGCAGCAGGGCTAACCACTGTGCCACCCATTGAAGAGTGTCTCTTGACCACCTCCAGACTGTTTATTGTAGCAGTACTGTACATACTGTACTGGGATTATTTGCAATGCTCAGACTAAGAGCAGAGATGCCAGAAGCATTTGGATCCAGAGAGGGACCACAGACAATTACAACATCTAATTTGCACCACCTTCATCAAACGCAAAGAAAATTATTCTGACATGTACACACCCACATGCCCTACAAACATGCCATGTACATTGGAATGGCAGAAATTATTCATTTATGTGTTCTGAAGTCCTTCCAGTTGCCCGTTCTACATTTAATTCACTCCTCCCTGAATTTATTTACGCCTAGTCATTTTAGACAGCTGGAGCTATGTGAGATCAAAACAAACTGGTATTAAGATGCATTAAAGCAACCTTCATTCTCACATAACACACATCTTCACATTCGCATGAAATTGGAATATGGCTCAATGCAATTTATAAATGTGTTTAAAAATGTTTTGTCTGATCTCCCCTTTTTTCTTCTCCCTGCCTCACGTACAAAAGAAAAGCATGTTCTATGTTCACAACTTGCATTTCAATGGCTCTTTTAATGTAGCCAAACCACCTCAGGCACTTTGCAATTCTAAGAACATACCTGAGCAGGAGTAGGCAAGAAGTGAAATGTCTTTTGAAGATTGATGCAGTAAAGTGGGGTGGGGTGGGGCGTTGTGGGGGTTTAAGAGTGAAAAATCCAGATGTGGAGCAAGATGTTTGAAGTCACTGTCGCCCAACGGTTGAACAGAGGATGTAACATAAACCGTAAGAAAGTGAAGTCTAGACAAATGACTTCATTTCATGGAATGCACCTCAAGATGTTGGCAGGGAGGATTGAAAAAAGTTTTCTGCCTGCAGTGTTTATTTGATAAAAAGATGAATGTGTTGGTCGCTTTTGATATGATGCTCATCCTTTTGAGATGAGGAGATATTTCTTCACTCAAAGGGTTGTAAGTCTTTGGCGTTCTGTACCCCAGGGATTTGCACTTCATTGAATATATTTAAAGCTGAAATAGACAGAGTTCTGGGAATTGAGGGATATGGGGAGTAGGTGAGAAAGTGGATTCAAATCCAGAGATCAGTCCTGATGGTTTTGAATGAAGGAGCAAGCTCGATGGGCCATATGCACACCTCCTGCTCCTGTTTCTTATGGTGCTTAGGAGAGAGGCAATATCATCCCCCCACTAAGTTACACAAGTTTTGCAAAGAATCTGCATATCATGCATGCTTGTTAAAAGGCTATCTCACCAGAATGAAGTTCCCCTTCCCAATTATCTGTAAATGCCTTCTGATTTGTGACTGCATATAATCAGTGTAGAGCAGGTGAGGTAGTCAGCTTGCTGTACCTGGACTGAGTAGCCATTGCTTTTTCCTCTTTGAAGAGTACTGGTCAGTGATGCAATGATCAACTGGTGGCAGCATGAAGGACAGGGCAGGGAGACTTGCAGAGGGAGGCTGTCTGGGGCAGGGAGACTTGCAGAGGGAGGCTGTCTGGGTCAGGGAGGGAGGGAGATTGAGGCTCAGAGAGGCTGTTTGAGGCAGGGATGGAGGGAGGCTGTCTGGGGCAGGGACAGAGTCAGGCCGTCACAGAGAGAGACCTAGGGGCAGTAACATGGGAGGGAGAGAAGGCGTTGCACATTGTGTGTAGAAGACCTGTGAATGGATGGGTGTGGGAGGGAGAGTATTTCCAGACAGGGATAATGGGAGGGAGATGTTTATAAAGGATGGGATCGGTCCTGCCTACAACGCAGTCCTGGGCATTGAACTGAGGGTACTGAGCAGCAGCGGAAACAAAGAGAGTGCTCAAAAATGAGGTGGTTTTGCTGAGGTGGAGGTAGACCAGGAGGAGGTGGAAGGTGATGCTGCTGATGAGGGATTAGATATTGTGGTGGTAGTGGCAGATAGTGTGAAATGGCAAACAGACCTGTGAAAAACTTATCACCACCAGGCCAAGTGAGGCACTGTTACATCTCCATTATACTGTGGGTTCTAATCCTCTGTGGGATAGGAGGCCGGGGTTCCCTAATGGCCACCGCTATTTTTCTTTCATTTTGTTGTTCTTGTGTGGTGTAAATATATTTTACATTTTCACATTGCACCTGTGATCCTGTGTATGAGTCAACCTGAACTGAAATACATCTCATATCTCTGACCATATTGCAGAGTCAATGACAGCAGGAGCACAACACTACTGACAGTGATTGTAGAAACCTGAAGTACAGAGAGATCCAGGTGTCCTGGTACGTGAATCACAACAAGTTAGTTTGCAGGTACAAGAAGAGGACGGAAGGCAGATGGAAATTTGTTTTTTATTACAAGGGAATCATAGAATCTCTACAGTGCAGAAGCAGGCCACGTGGCCCAGCTAACTTGCACTGACAGCAATCCCATCCAATCCCATCTATTCCTGTAAACCCATTTATTTACCCTGCTAGTCCCTTGATAACTAAGAAGCAATTTAGCCTGGCCAATCAACCTAAGTAAGATGTCTGACAACACCAATTTTAAATCCAACCGATTTATTTGATAGTAAACTTGCAAGTCTTTGGCCTTTTGTAGCCTTCATCAGGCTACGATCAACCTAACCCACACATCTTTGGACTGTGGGAGGAAACCAAGACAGCTGGAGAAAACCCATGCAGACACTTGGAGAATGTGCAAACTCCACACAGACAGTGACTCAAGACAGGAATTGAACCAGGATCTGGGCACTATATGGCAGCAGTGCTAACCACTATGCCACCATGCTGCCCATAAGTAATGAACGAAATATAAAAATAGGGATGTTTTACTATGGTTGTACAGTGTTTTGATGAGACCATGCTTGGAGTATGGTTTTGGTCATCTTATTTAAGAAAAGATGTAAATGTGTTAGAAGCAATTCAGAGAAAGTTCACTTGATAATACTAGAAACAAGGGCCTTATCTTATGGAGGAAAGTTGGATAGTTGGGCCTGAATCCATTGGAGTTTATGAGGAAAAAATGAGAAAAAATCCTGAGGGAACTTAACAGGGTGGATGCTGAAAGAATGTTTCCCTTTGAGTGAGATTGGAATTAGAGGACACGGTTTAAAAATAAGACGGAAATGAAAAGAAGATTTTTCTTTCAAAGTCAGGAATCTTTGGAATTGCACAAGTGCCAAGTGATAGAGGCAATTTCGTTGAACATTTTTTAGAAAGAGCTGAATAGATTCTTGGCTAACAAGTGAATCAAAGATTATTGGGAATAGGCAGGAATGTGGGGTTGAGGTTATAATCAGATCTTACAGAATGACACAGTAAGCTCGAGGGACTGAATAGTCAACTCTTGCTGTGAATTCATCTTTTTTATAACACTGCTTATTCCTTTGTCCTCTGGCACCTGTAAGTTAAAATCTGCAAGTGTTTGGCTTAAATGCACCCATATGCGTCCTAGAGTAGAAAACACATCACCCTTAATTTGGCAAGGATACATTCGTGTCTCACTGACACATTCTCCAGACAGGGGCAATGCTTTACAAAAAAATCTCTGTCATGCGGACATCACTCAGACAAACAATAACCCGGCTGCTCCATCAGCAGCCTCACAGGGATGGAAACCAGTGAACACTGCCTAATGGGTGCCAGATGAATTCCAAGACCTCAACTTTACAACTGATGCCCTAAGGTTCAGTCTTTCACATGTCAGGATAGTCAGAGATGCCATGACTGATGATGTGATACAATAAATGGTGTATCCATGGGCCTAAGTATCCAAGACTGACTGGGAACAAAGTGCAATGCCCTTAAATGCAGGATCTAGCAACATCATGAAAATACAGCATATACAAATGAAGTTCAATTAATCAAACCCAAAATCTTATCCGATAAGCGTTCTCCAAGGCAGCTTTCACAACATACGACAGCGCAGAGTCGCTGAGCAAAGACTGACAGCCAAGTTCCACACACATGAGGACTGCCTCAAATGGGATCTTGGGTTCATGTCACACTATCTGTAACCCCCATGACTTGCCTGGTCTTGCAACATCTCAGTAACTGTCCTGGCTGGAGACAATACACATCTCTTTAAACAATGCTTAACGCTCTCTCCACTCACATTATCTATACCTATAAGACTTCATTACCTATAAAGACTCATATTCTAATCAGTATTTTGTAAATTGAGTTTGTGTCTTTATATGCCCTGTTTGTGAACAGAACTCCCCACTCACCTGACAAATGGTCAGTGCTCTGAAAACTAGTGGCTTTTGCTACCAAATAAACCTGTTGGATTTTAATCTGGTGTTGTGAGACTTCTTACTGTGTTTACCTTGGGTTATCCAAGGCCTGTTATTGGTCTCCTGTACAGGTGCACCTTCCTCAGTTTGACCTGTTAGAAGTGATGGGGTCACTTGCAGAATGAAGGTGGAGAGGCAGGGCACCATTGAAGTGTCCTAGGATGATGCACTTTTGCTGGCGCTCCTCTGTCAATGTGAGATAGCAGTTCCCTGATTCCTTAAGGAGAAGGGGTGTGTGGAGAGTAGTCGAGATGCCTCCTCCCCATCTTAACTTGTCATTACTACATTGTACACATGGCTAGCGCAAAGGAGTGCAAGTCGGAATGTATATCTGGCCACCATTGAGTATTCTGCTGGATATGCTTTCCAAGATGGTCACCGTACTTTCCATGAAGGTAATAAAACACTTAAATGTTGCAGCCATGATGTTACTGGTAACAGAGGCACACTCCAACTTTTGCTCAAGTTTGTACATGGCTTTTCCTGCTTTGTTGAAGAAATCTAGTTGATCATGTTTGTGTTTGCTTTGGAGCTTGAATCTTTTTATACATGTTGCAATATTACATTAGACAGATGTATACGAGATTTTAAACAGTAAAGAACTCTTGCTCCAAAGGACTGTTCATCGGGAGACACAGATCTTGAATAAAAGATGGCTCATCCCCATATTGCTGAACATTTTGCCTGTGGATGTTCTCGAATCAAAAATGCACCAAGGCAAAACTACGTTTGAATGCTTGTTAAAATAAATCTCTCAGTCGAATTAATGCAACTTATTACCAAGAGTACTTGGTCTGATGGCAATCTTATTCAGTGATGTCTGCCTTGTATCATGCGTTCCAGTAGTAGGACAGCCTGTGAGGTTTTGGTCAAATTTAAAAACTTTTGAAGTATAATTTCAACATCTTTCCTAGAACAAACTTAACTACCAACCTGATATGTAAGATGCTGGAATCTGAAACCAAAAGGGAAAATGCTGGAAAATCTCAAAGGTCTGTAAGGAGAGAAAAGAACAGATGTTTCGAATGCAGGTGAGCCTTTACCAAGATTTTCCAGCATTGTCCTTTTTGATTACCTACCTAATTGGGTATAAATTCCAATATCTTGTTTGTTCTCCTTCATTACAGTTGAAAAGATAGGCACATATTATTGATAAAGAGTAATGTTTGAAAAAAATGTTACTCAGCTGGAATAAATATTTAGCCTATACAAAGAATAACAGCTCATTTGTTGCTGATCCATTCTTACTGCTCTTGGTCCCACAAAATTGAGAGGAAAACATTTCAGTGATTTTTGAAGTGAGCTGTCCATTTTAAGTACCATTCTTACTCCCTACCAGAGATCAATGGGAAAAGTTCCTGAGCACAACCTGCTCCTAATCCATGGAGAACGTGTCCATTATAGAACCCCGATTTACATATTCTAATAAGATTCCTGCTTGCTTTGGGCAGGACTGAGCCATGCCTGTTTCAAGGCCTGCTTGAAAATTGAGCCAGGTGGGCTTTGGGAGTTTGTAGGATTTTGTTATCACCTATTTTCCAGCATAAGTGAACCTATGAAAGTCGGTTACTAATTTCTGCAGGTAGACCCGTGTTTAAAATTTTAAAAGCTTTGTGAAAAAATGGTTTCCTGTACTACACCTTGGTTCAGAGCCTTTCTGCTTTTCCCCTCGGTTCCTGCCCTCTGAGTCGTGA
This sequence comes from Sphyrna mokarran, assembly GCA_024679065.1. Lineage (NCBI taxonomy): Eukaryota > Metazoa > Chordata > Chondrichthyes > Carcharhiniformes > Carcharhinidae > Sphyrna > Sphyrna mokarran. Next base: position 110,776,359 of record JAGIQG010000003.1, read on the forward strand.
AACATTTGCAGTCAAAAAGAAACATGGGCCAAGGTGCGGTCAGGTCTTTTCCTGCGCTCGTTGAGTCAACCAAGACTGTGACCAAGAGCCGTTTCTTTTGTCATCGTATCTCTTTTTTTTTACATGGGGACGTGCTAAGACTACAGTCAGATACTCGGGTCAGTTTTGCTCATTCAGCTGGAAGCTGGTTAGTGGTAGAGAGCAATGCCAACAGTGCAGGTTCAATGGTCCAATTCCTGTACTGGCTGCGGTTAATCATGAAAGCTCCATTTCTCAATCTTGCCCCTTGCCTGAGGTGTGGTGATCCTCAGGTTAAATCACCAGTCAACTCTTCGCATTCAAAGAAAGAGCAGCCTAGGGTCATCTGGGCCTATGGTGATTTTATTTACCAAGCTGTTCACCTCAAACTTGTGTTGTGATTCTGTGCCAGTGCCTTATTCTAGCTTTTATCAAAGCTTAGTCAGTGATTTCATTTCTACAAAATAACAATGCAGCTGAAAAATGGTGAAAATGATCTTCAGTTTGTTCATTTCCTTGAGCAGTGTTTAGAGTTCAGATTCACTGTGCCATCATGATGTTTTATAATGGGTCAGTGGAATAGATAGAAGCTTCATATTTATGCATCTGTTTTCTAATATCAGGAAGAGGGAGAGATTTTCAGTTGTTGACCACCCATTTCTCACTTGAAAAGCAGAGGACATTTGATTGAACATCTCGGGCACTCTTTGACTAATTCCATTCTCAGGCTGGCTTTTATACAGGCACATGTAAGCATTTGAACCTTGCACATTTGGGTCTTGTATTGGTTCTAGGACTCCTTTTCCATTTTCATGTACAAATGGGAAGAATGTGTAGAGAGCCAACTAGCTCAGTTAACCAGGCATTGACTGGCCTAATCAGTGGTGCAGGGTTGTTTGTTTTAAGCCTGCAGTCCCTGGCTGATTAGGAAATCTAGCTGCACCCCTCATTCTATGTCTTCCAAAGGATTAGAGAAGCAGTCTGTCTTGGATGAAGTTTATAGTGTGTTTTTCTTCAGAATTGGAATGTGAATATTAAATTGAGTATGCTCTTGGATAATTTAGCAAAGTATTCTAATCCATCCAGCCCTAGACTTGCACTAAACTGCTACCATGTGTTTGAAAATAAAAATACAAAAGTTGAAGTTGGATGTAATCTATAGAATGCCTATCTAAACGGAAGGTTATCTTTTGCTGAATTAACTCCTGCAGGAAAGGCAGAGGATTCAGTGATTTGCAATTGCCTAATTGAGGTCCCTTATCTTTTTGTTGTAAGCCCTGTGGCAAAATTAACATAGTTTCCTATTTGGATTGATTTTAATTGCAATCCTGATAATCATCAAAGTAGGAGTTTCTTCCTTACTCTTTTGTACTCCAGGAATGAATGGGACAGACATGAATGTTAACAGCTAAGGTCAGGCTGATATGAGACATAGCTAGACTCTTAAAGCCAAAACACAAAAACCAAAAAGCAAGCATTCCAGACAGATCCTTCCTGATGACATTTAGAAGCTAGGCTATTAACTGAAGGCCTGATATGAGCTTCTCCCCAACTTTTCTACAGCAACGATGGTCAACCAAAGAAAAACTGCCACAAAGGGCACTGCTTTTCTTGGTGTTCTGTTTCACCGAGAGGTTGAATGTTAGGGATATCTTTCCATCAAATGTTTTACACACTTTTTGTACAAAATTATGCACAAAGGAAAGAAGAACTTCAATTTTTAAATGCTCTTTTTTAGATTGGTTCGGGGAAAATTGTAGGAGGAATAGAATTTTCAAAGGCATTTGGGTCTCCGATTTGGAAAGATTTGTACAGCCTCCTGTAATGTTGTGCACAAAAACACAATGTAGTCACGCAAAGAAAACTGGAATGAAAAACATTCAAAGGTTTCTGTGTCTGCCACAAACTGTATTGCAGCTGTTCAGAAGGATGGTTCTAATTAGCCTTCATGCACTGTAATTACCGCTGCCTGACTTTATGAGAATACATTCTTACCCATTATCAGCTGAATATTTCTTAATATTATTCCAGACTTGTGATGCACAGGTGTATTTCTACATTCCAGCAATTCCAGTTGAATGCATTTTAAACTTTTTCTTTGTTTTAAAATATTCCAGCATAGATATACTTTTTAGGTGAAATTACTTTGGACAATATCCCTCATCGGTCACAGGATGGCTGAAGCGGGAAAAGGAAAACTGGTGGAATAAGGAGGTGCCCTTCTGGGAATGGGGGTAAAGGCACATTGGAACAGAGGGAAATGAGCTTTTAAAAGTGATACAGTTTTCAACAACCTTGAATTTGATTCTGAGATGAGCTTCCAACCACACTGTTGCACCATCACAAAGACATCCGGTTTCCCTCTCTGTATCATCACCTAACCTCATCTCTGTCTCAACACATCTCCCACTGAAACCCTCATTCCTGCCTTTTTACCTCTGGACATGATTGTTTTAATGCACTTCTAGCTGGTTTTCCAAATTCTACAGTTTCTAACCTTGAGATCATCCAATACTCCTAACTCTCACTAAATCCCATTCATCTATTACCTCTGTGCTTAGTGTTATATATTGGCTTCTGATCAAGCAACATCATATGTCCTTGTTTTCAGATCACCACTCCGTATATCTGAAATCTCATTCTGTTCTACAATTATCCCAGATATATGCTCATATCTCATTCTAGTCTATTGTGTATCCCTGATTTTAATTGCTCCATTATTGACTGCCATGTCTTCAGTTGTCTAAGCCCCAAGCTATGGAATTCCCTCACCAAATTTCCCCACAACTCCACCTCACTTTCCTCATCTTAGAAACCCGCTGTTTTGGCTAAGATCTTGGTCATCTGACCTCGTATCTTTGTATGTGGCTTTTTGTCATGTTTTGTTTTACAATGTTCCTGTGATGCACCTTGGGATGTTTTAGTACATTAAAGGTGCTATAGAAATATAAGTTGTTGTGCTTGATTCTGAAACTAAACGACCAAATTTCACTTTAAGTCGTCCACACCATAAAAAGCTTTATATTGAAGTTAAAAATGCTGACGCTATGTGAGACCATAACCCTTGAATCACTCTGAGGACATTTGGGAAGTTCAGTACCACAAAGAAAACTTATTTCTATGCCAGGTGCTCAGCTAAAGTGCAGATACAAGCATTTTCCTGAGGATTCGGACACACCCAAAGCTTTGTAATAAATGGACTCGAGTGTTTTTGCATCTTCTGCGCTTGTGCTCTCTGTGTTGGCAAGAGTTCTGGTTTGGATGATCTGAACTGAGCCACATTCCCGTGACAGAGGTCACAGGCTATCACCAGTGTACATGTTAATAATGAATTGTGCAGCAACCTGTTATTCAATAGTCAAAGGTAACTAACGTTCTGTGAGATGTGCACAGACTTCTGGTGGCTGAGCATGGCTGCCCATAGGCACAATGTTGACTAATAATTTAGACACTTTCAGCAGTGGAGCATCTGCAAACTGCATAAAAATTATGCAGATATTTTAACACCTAACAGTACATGTAAAAGGTGCCAGATTTGCTACAATCGTTAGCTATTTCCAGCATCACTGTATAGATTTATTTTGTAAGGAGTACCAGGTTAAAGTCCAACAGATTTATTTGATAGCTAAAGCCACTAGTTTTTGAAGCGCTACTCCTTCAGGTGAGTGGGAGTTCTATTCACAAACAGGGCATATAAAAACACACAGTCAATTTACAAAATAATAATTGGAATGTAAGATTTATTTTCAGTCTGTCAACTATCAGGTTGATTAGACTTGAACATTTGAGTTTCCTTGTCTTTTCTGTAAGCTGTAAATTGAGGATTTAAAATACATGAAGGAACTCCTATATTAAAGCTGTTAGCAGGGCAGCCTTGATAATATTTTCACACAGCCTGAGATGTTCGTTCTGTAATGGTTTTTAATAGAGATTATTGCAAATACTCTCCCTTTCGTTGGTGAGACTAGCTCATCAGTTCTGTGAAAGTGGCCAATTATCATCCTACAAGCCCTGGTGTATGTAAAGTAGCTTCTGAAAAGTTAATCTTGTGCATTGAAATACAGTAGAAGATCAAAAGATCTATTGTGTGGATGGGGTGGGGAGAAGAAGTGTCCATCAATCCACTGCTGGTTTATGAAAAAAGCAGTATGTATATTTGTTTTTATTATTAGATTTTCAGTTGGCTTATTTGATAGAATGGAATCATGGAGGTGATTAAATTCACTTGGCAGAACTAATTTGCTTTAAAGGTAATCGTCAGGGAGATACGAGAAAGGTCATGCTTTTGCTTCTTAATATTCCAAACATGCAGTGCCATAGAAAGTTTATGATACAGAGATGGTTGTTCCACCTATTGTGACTGCCATCTGGGAAAGGGTTGTCCAGTTTAAGCCCACTTTCCTGCTCTGGCTTTGTAGTCCTGTAGGTTACAGTACCTAAAATACAAATACAAATATTTTGTAAATGCAGTGAGGCTCTGTCACCCTTTTAGATATTAAGTTCCAGAACCCAGTATCCACCGGGTAAAAGGACTTTTCCAGTGGCTACCTCTCCAAGCTCCAATATTACTTGTACAACTCACTATTGTTAAATAGCAATGGGTGCAGACGTGGCAGATTGGGGACACGAAAAAATTTCCTGCTTTTAGGGTTGGTTTTGGGCTGCATCTTGCTCATCCTAGTTGTGTTAGCAACGGGAGAAACCCCTAATGATAGCATCACCAAACTTTTGCTTTATTTTGTCCTCAATCGTTCCTTTCCTGAAGTCAATAATGCGTGCCAGGGATTTGTTCACATAGGTGCACTCTGGTTGCTTTGGTGGTTTTCTATTACTTGAATTTGAGCAGTGAGCATTAGAAGCAGGCTATATCCAACAATAGCCCAGTGTCACAACAAATCCCTTGATTTTTACGATCAACCATTACAGATATGATCCCACTCAGTTGTGTGATTTTATTGATGTTTCCGTTAACAACAGAAGCATCTTTTTTCTGTCCCGTTTCTGTCATTTTCTGATCAGGATAATGAGATGCAGCTATCAAAGGAGTGTTGGAGGTTGTCATAATCAGTCTTTATTATTGCCTGGACAATGAATCAGTTGGTTAATTACTAAAATGTTGTCTGTCAAACTATTTTGTCATCACCCTTAATTGAGGTGAATGCAAATGCAATTGGACAATCCAATTAGGTGACATTCCTGTAAACAAAATTAAGCTATATAATGGCCAATTTTTGCTCACCTGTTGTAACTTTAATTTGTAACTTAAAGACTTCTTCATGTTGCAAGATTTGCAATGTGAATAGAAATACCTAACAAAGAATACAAGACCAGTTATGTTTCTGTAAAAGTAAAGTTTATTTATTAGTCACAAGGCTTACATTAACACTGCAGAGAAGTTGCTGTGAAATTCCTTTAGTCACCACAGTTCATCGCCTGTTTGGGTCAATGCACCATCTTTCAAAAGGTGGGAGGGAACTATAGGCTGGTGAGCTTGACTTCAGTTATAGGTAAGCCAATGGAGAGGATCCTCAGGAGAGGATGTATGAGCATCTGGAGCGCTGCGATCTGATCAGGGATACGCAACATGGCTTCGTTAAGGGGAGGTCGTGCCTTACGAATCTAGTGGAATTTTTTGAAGAGGTGACAAAAACAGTTGATGAAGGACAAGCCTTTGATGTCGTCTACATGGATTTCAGTAAGGCGTTTGATAAGGTTCCCCATGGTAGGCTGATAAAAAAAAGGTGAAGGCGCATGGGATACAGGGCCAGCTATGTAGATGGGTTGAGAACTGGCTTGGGAGGAGGAGACAGCGGGTAGTAGTGGAAGGCTCTTCCAACTGGATGTCAGTCACTAGTGGTGTGCCACAGGGCTCAGTACTAGGACCTCTTCTATTTGCGATTTATATAAATGACTTGGAAGAGAGGGTAGGTGGTGTGGTCAGCAAATTTGCTGATGACACTAAGATGCTTGGATTGTCGGGGACTGAGGAGCAGTGCCAGGCAATACAACAGGACATTGATAGGCTGGTAGATTGGGCAGATAGATGGCAAATGGAATTTAATCCGGATAAGTGCGAGGTGATGCATTTTGGCAGGAATAATGTAGAGGGGAGTTATAGGATAAAAGGTAAAACTATCCGGAGTATAAAGATGCAGAGAGACCTGGGGGTGCAGGTTCACAAGTCTCTGAAGGTGTCAGTACAGGTGGAGAATGTGATAAAGAAAGCGTATGGTATGTTAGCCTTCATAGGAAGGGGTATAGAATACAAGAGTAGGCGTCTGATGTTGCAAGTGTATAGAACGTTGGTTAGGCCTCACTTGGAGTACTGCGTCCAGTTCTGGTCGCCGTACTACCGGAAGGATGTGGAGTCCCTGGAGAGAGTGCAGAGGAGATTTACCAGGATGCTGTCTGGTATGGAAGGGCTGTCTTACGAGGAAAGATTGAACGCACTGGGGTTGTTTTCCCTTGAAAGACGTCGGCTGAGGGGGGATCTATTAGAGGTATATAAGATTATGAGGGGTATAGATAGAGTAAATGGTGGTAAGCTTTTTCCACCATTAGAATCGGATAGAACAAGGGGTCACAGCTTTAGGGTGAGGGGGGCTGTGTATAAGACAAATATTAGAGGGCATTTTTTTCACACAAAGGGTAGTGGGGGTGTGGAATGCACTACCGAGTAAGATGTTGGAGCAGGCACGCTAGGGTTGTTTAAGGGTCTCTTGGACAGCCACATGAGCGGTCTGCAGATAGAGGGATATAGGAGGACTGTTTAAATACTTTTTGTTTCCACAGGCTATTCGGTCCACCTTGTTGACCAACAAGGTACATGCATTCGGCAGGTCGTGCGAGGGCTGCTCTTGGATGTTACTTCAGGAGTGGCCTAGTGCTTCATGTCGTTAGTGTATGCTTAAACTGGACCATCAGATGGGCAACATGACAGCTCAGAGACTATCACTGTTGCTGTGCAGACACATGGATTTGGGCCTGTGTCTGCGTGAGTTTGTGCGTTCTCCCCGTGGTTGCATGGGTTTTCTCCGGGTGCTCCAGTTTCCTCCCACATCCCAAAAATGTGCTCTTAGGCTGATTGGGTAACAAATTGTCCCTATGTTGGTCTCTATATGTCATTAAGACGTTAGTACGGCAGCGCGGGCTCGTTGGGCCGAAGGGCCTGTTTCCCGTGATGTGTTGTTCTTTGTTAAAGCCCCACGCAGACATGGAGAGAACATGCAAACTCCACATAGACAGTGACGCAAGTCAAGAATTGAACCTCTAGGTCCTTTGCACTGTGAGGGAGCAGTGATAACCACTGTGCTACTGTGCCACCCAGCTGCTATGCCAGATTTAATATATCCATAGAATGTAGGCATCACTGGCAAAGCCAAAAATTACTGCCTATTCCTAATTGACCTCGAGAAGGGGGTGGTAAGCCACCTTACTGAACTGTAGTAGTCTATGGTGAAGATTTCCCCGGAATACTGTAAGGGAGGAAGTTCTAGGATTTTGAAGGACAAGTAATTACATTTCCAAGTCAGCTTGGTATATGAAATTGAAGGCAGTATTGATCCCATCTAGGCAGATTTGGGAGGTGCTTTTGAAGAAACCCTTAAGTTGCTACTATGCATCTTGTAGAATGATGCACACTATTGCCACTGAGCATTGGTGGTGGAGAAATTGAACAGTTAAGGCGATAGATGAGGTTTCAATCAAGTGGGTTGCTTTGTCCTGAATGATGTCGAGCTTCTTGGGTGTTGCTGGAGCTGCACTTTACCTACCAAGTGGAGAGTATTCCATCACACTACTGACTTGTGTCCTGTGGATAGTGGACAGGCTTTGAGTAGTCAGGAGATGAGTCAGTTGCTGCAGCTTCTGACCTTCCCTTGCAGCCACAGCTAGTTCTGGAGCACAACTCTTCAGCACTGCAGCCAGAAGAGTATATAGATTTTATATGTAGTGAGATCAGCCATATCTTAATATTATATGGAATGAGTGTAGTTTTTAATAATGGCAGAGATCTCAGACAGAGACTGAGGTGGGTCATCCACTCTCAGTTCTGGTTGAACATGATTGCAATTGATTCAACCTTATCTTTTGTGCTGATATGTTGGGTCCTTGAAGTTGAGGAAGTTTATGGAACCTATTATCTTGTTACTTGTCCACACTCACCCATAATGCCATTTTGTTGGATTGTAGATCCAGTCCATTAGTCGTGGGCTCACTTAGCTTTGAGTATAGCACGCTGTTCCCATTCTTCAATATGTTTGTTGTAGCTTCACCAGTTTGGTGTACCTTTTTTAGATATACCGGATTCCGCTCCTAGCAAGACCCTTGACACCCTTCCTTAAACCAATATTGGCTATATGGCTTAATGGTAAAAGTAGAATCAGAATATACCAGACTATGCGGTTACAAATGGTGGTGAAATGCAATTCTGCTGTTGATAGCCCAGATTATCTAATGGATGGCTGGCTTGAGCTGCTAGATCTATTCTGAATCTATCTCATTAACAGCTTAATAGCCACATTTCATACGAGTGTATCTTCATTTTGAAGACAGGACTTTGTCTCAACAAGGACTTTTGGGTAATCACTCCTATCAATATTGACATGGATAAATGCAACTCTGACGGGTAGATTAGTGAGGATGAAATCAAGTAGGTTGTTCCCCTACTCACCTGCCTAGAGTGTGGGATATGTTCTTCAGAGCTCAGCAGGAGTGATGCCATTGAGCTCCTCTTGGTGATGTACGTTGAAGTCACTCAGCTACAGCACATCTGTGCTGTTGCTATCCTCAGTGCTTTTTCCAAATGATGTACAAGAGTACCAATTCATCAGATGTTGGAGGATAGAAGAGGGCAATCAGCAGAACATTTCCATGCCTATGTTAAACATACAGATTCCCCTCCTTTTCCTTTTCGGTTGCAAAAATATACTTTATTTGTGAAATATCTGAAAGAACATTCCAAATATTTAAAAATAGCCAGCTCAGAGAGTGCTATAATATTCAGATTTTCTACGTAGATTATGTTGCACTTTTGAGATGCTTCAATATAATCAAAGGAATGTTGCAGATATTTCAAAATGCTCATTACAAAAGGTGCAATGGCATTTAAGTTGTTCACATTAGATCAAGTTGCACGCTGAGCTGCTTCAGGACAATTGTAATACATGTAATATTCACCATATACATTCAGTGCGAGTCAGACATTCCAAGGAGTTCTATACAGTACCTGTCCCCTTGGTGCAATGTGGTTGATAGATCTTAGACCCATCTAAGACAGATCTTAGATCTTTTCCCATTGAACCTCTGCAGTGGCTGCCCCAAGCTTTAGTGCGTCCCTCAGTAAGTAGTCTGAACCTTGGACTTTATTGTGCAATTGCAGGAAGGAGACAGACCTGAAACTTTAACTGTTGCTCTCTTCACAGATTCTGCCAGACCTGCTGAGCATTTCAATCATCTTCCGTTTTTATTTCAGATTTCCAGCTTTACAGACCAAATTCAAATGGAACTAATGTTTAACCAATTGGCTCACGATTTCCCACCAATTAAAAAAAACATGAAATCACAAATTCCAAGCCTGTGACTTCCTGAGTGCCATTCAGGACTGGGGCGAGGAGAAATTCCTTCTCCCAAAAGAAAGCAAATCTTTGGAGTTACCCAAAGAGCTTTGAAGGCTCAGTTACTGACAAATTCAAAATAGCAATCAATAGACTTCTGGATACTAAAAGAATCGAAAGATGTGGACACAGTGCAAGAACATAGAATTGAAGCCACTGATCAGCTATAATCTGATTGAATGGAAGAGCAGGCTATGAGGGCAAAATGATCAACTCATGCTTCTATTTCTTAGATTCTTATAACTCGCACTGGTTGCAAAAGCATTGCTGTTCATTGTGTGTCCAGTGGTAGAATCTGCATTATCATTCATTTTTCTCCCTTTATTTTGTTAATTTGGAATCTAAGTGTGTTAGATTATCTCTGCATTTCAATCAGAATCTTAATGCCATTTCCATGGTTGAAGAAGTTCCTGCAGTTTCTGCTGATTTTTGCTTAGCAATTGCAATGATATTTTTAGCATTTTTTATGGCAAATCTCCAGCCAAACCATAAAATCTCTTCGAGCCCAGTTCCAGCCTGTTCATATGCGTGCCGTTCAGCAACTCTGAACCAGAGAGCAAACAGGAGTCGGAGCTGCAGCTATGTTTTCCTGTCCCCAGCCAGAAGATCGGATAAGCTAATCATAACAGCACAAACTAATCATCACAGTAGAGAGAAGAGCAATATGTGAGAGCGCTTTAGTGTGGCTTAGGACACAAAGCGCAAAGATTTGGATAAACCAAAATTTGTGGAACTTGCAGATCTAGCAGGAGAACATGGTGAGGTAGCATAGTGGTTAGCACCGCTGCCTCTCTGCACCAGGGATCTGGTGACATAGTGTGACATGAACCCAAGATTCCAGTTGAAAGTGTTCTCGTGTGCGGAACTTGGCTATTAGTTTCTGCTCAGTGACTCTGCGTCATCGTGTGTCTTGAAGGCCGCCTTGGAAAACGCTTACCCGAAGATCAGAAGGTGAATGCCCTTGATTGCTGAAGTGTTTCCCGACACAATGAGAACACTTCTGCCTGGTGTTTGTCAAGTTCTCTGTTCCAGGGAAGTACTGGACAATGAACCCCCACTATGTGACATTACAGACTTTTTACAGAAACTCAGCACTCATGGAGCAGTTGAATCATGTTCACTCCTTGTCACAGCTACGACATCTTTTCCAAAGCCTTCAACATGTCAGTGATGAAGACGCACATTTCGCCAAGGCCATCCCCAGACTTTGCCTTCAAACAACTGCATAACCTCAATCAGACCATTGTACACAGCAAATTACTCAGCCTTCAGGAGAACAGTGACCATGACACCACACAACCCTGCCACAACCTGTGCAAAACGTGCCGGATCATCGACATGGATCTCATCATCTCATGTGAACACTACCCACAGTATACGGTACATACTCTTGAGACTCAGCCAATATTGTCTACCTGATATGCTGCAAGAAAGGATGTCCTGAGGCATGGTACATTGGTGAGACCATGCAGACACTATGATAATGGATGAATGGACACTGCTTGACAATCACCAGGCAGGGGTGTTCCCTTCCTGTCGGGGAACATTTCATTACTCCATGGCATTCAACCTCTGATCTTCAGGTAAGCATTCTCCAAGGCACACATTCTTGAAGACACACATCATCACAGAGTAGCTGAACAGAGATTGATAGCCACGCTCCGCACACATGAGGACGGCCTCAACCAGGATCTTGGGTTCATGTCACACAATCTGTAACCCCCAATTTCTTGCCTGGACTTGCAAAATTTTACTAACTATCCCAGCTTGAGACAATTCACACCTCTTGAATCTGTACTTAACCCTCTTTCTACTCGCATTGTCTGCACCTGTAAACACTTGATTAGCTGTAAAAGCTCATATTCCAACCATTATCTTGTACTTGAGTTTGTATTTATATGTGTCTCATTTGTGAACCAAATCCTCTGTTCACCTGATGAAAGGGCACTGCTCCGAGAGTTTGTACTATCAAGTAAGCCTGTTGGACATTAACCTGTGCAGTTGTGAGACTTCTTACTGTTTCTATGTTGTCTTTACCTTTCACCACCTCTCTTTTACTTATGAATGAGAAGGAGGCAATGTTGCCACATTCCACCCACATTTGAGTGTGCGCAAATAAACTAACTCTTTGAGTTCATCCTATCTTGAATTTGCTATTGGATTATCAATAGGAAATTGGAATCACACCAAAAAAGCGGGATTTGAAAGAGGAGAAATCGGGGCTCTTTAAACTGACCTCCCACCTCCTGTCTGAAGCATTCACAAATATCCTAATCTGGTCTCATGTGAATCCAGAACATAGCAATGCGGTTGACTTGGAAGTACCCTCAGACTTTATATGCCAAGTCTGTGAACAGAAGTCCCACTTACTTGACGAAGGAGCAGCGCTTCAAAGGCTAGTGATTTTTGCTACCAAATAAACCTGTTGGACTTTAACTGGGTGTTGTGAAACTTCTTACTGTGTTTACCCAACGCTGGCATTTCCACATCATGGAACGAGAAACCATTGCTAAAGATTGTCTGACTACAATCTGATAAGTAAGTGTGAAACCAAACAGGGGCAATAGCAGTGAGGTGAATAAAGCAGAAACATTGGAAGAGCATGTTATAGTCAGCTGTGTCAAAGGCTGTAGAAAGCTTGTGGAGGAATAATACATCATAATCACAGAGAATGTCAAATGTGTCTGATTTGGGACAATTTGATGTTTTGTTCAGGAGGGAAACTTGATTCAGAGAGAGAATTGTGGGAATAGTGGACACAGTTTTGAGAAGTGTCAGTTTGGAAATAGCATGTCAGCTATGACTCCCACCAATTTTTACAGATGCACCATAGAAAGCGTTCTTTCTGGTTGTATCATAATTTAGTATGGCTCCTGCTCTACCCAAGACAGCAAGAAACTACAAAAGTTGTGAATGTAGCCCAATCCATCCAGCAAACCAGCCTCCCATCCACTGACTCTGTCTACACTTCCCAATGCCTGGACAAAGCAGCCAGAATAGTTAAGGATGTCATGCACCCTGGACTTTTGGCTTCCACCTTCTTCCATCGGGAAAAAGATACAGAAGTCTGAGGTCATGTACCAATTGACTGGAGAACAGCTTCTTCCCTGCTGCTGGCTTTCTCTACAGCCTAGCTATGACTGTGACACCACATTCTGCACTCTTGTTTCCTTCTCTATGAACAGTATGTTTTGTGTAGCACGCAAGAAACAATACTTTTCACAATATTAATACGTGACAATAATAAATCAAATCAAAAGTTATTGAAGGACGAAGAAGAAAGCAGAGGGTAGAGGGAGGTGAATGGGACATTGTTTTCCTCCTCATTCCTATCCTGCAGCCTTTCATTGACCTGAGTCGCCACACTACATTCTTGAAACCTGATAATGACTGTTAAGGATCAGAGTGAAAGTTAAATCCGACCTCATTCCGTTCAAATGATAGGAGAGCGACCAGGGTTTTAGCTAATTCTCTCCTGGCTGACTTGCTGATTGTACATCTAGGTTGCTGGCCGTGCAGCAAATTCGGCAGAGTTTTGATCACTAAGCCTTCAAGGATCAATAACTCAAAATAAATCTGATCAACAAGCTTCTCAATTGAGGCTGAGGATGGGAAAGTTAAAAAGAGAGTGGCCCTGGAGCATGGCACCATAAGGTGCTGGTTCACACCTATGGGTTTGACAGTGCGGGCTCCAGGTTTTGAATTGCTGTCAGCTGAATTTGGGCTGGGTCTGGGACGGGAAAGAGAACTGGCAGAGATTTCCCTGGGCTCCTGTTCAGTGTCATTGACAGCCCAGACTTGGCATTCAGCTGAAGAATGGTGCCGAGACGGACACCTCCGATCTTTAGAAACGGAGACAATGTAACAAAACTTCACAATTGGCGTTTTTTTTTGTATCAAGTTGTAAAAATAACAAACTCAGGAAAGCCCCTTGCTGCCAGAATCAAACTACAGCCTATTCTTAGCGGGGCGAGAAATGCAGAGAGAAGCAGGCTTTATTGAACTTGGTTGGAAAGTTTGTGTCTGCTTTCTCGGTTGCTGGGGGGGGGTTGCAGCGAGTTGCTCCATTCCGTCGATCCGGTTCCAGAGTGAGTGGCCCGCCTCCTCCTCCTCCTCCCCCCCCTCCCTCCCTCCCCGGCTCGCTCGCCCTGTGGGCGGGTTGTTCGCTCTGACTGGCTTTCCCAGTCCGCCCGCTCCTCAGATGCAGCAGCCTGTTTCCCCGCGGCTTTCCCCAGTCGGATGGTGCTGCAGGGGAGCCGAAGAGCAGCGGCTGAGGGCAGCGGCAGCAGCAGTCGAGCACCGAGCACAGGGCTGAGGGCGGCAAGCAGAGCACCGACCGCAGGGCGCCCGGCTGCACCGTGGCTGCGAGGCACAACCTGACTCTCGAGTTTCGCGCGACTCTCTCCTCAGCTGTGAACTCCCCTCGGCTCTCTGCAGCCGCCACCATGGTGGCCAAGGATTACCCATATTGTGTGGCCGCTAAGAGGACAAACTGCGCCTTGGAAGTGCAGACTGTGAGCTCCAGTGTTAAAGAGACCGAGGTACTGTGTTGTGTTTAGTCTGGGTGTGATAACACTTGCTTTGTGTCGACTAGCCGAGATGGTGAAGTCAGCGATTAAACTTCTCAATACGAGACTGAAGGAATGGCACTTGATCAGCCTCCCTGTTTTTATTGTAAACTGCCTTTGTTACTTCAAAAAAAATCTTTTTTCAGTGAAACTCAGAAGTAGTCAACTTGGCATAATTCTGCAGTTGTTTACTTTAAAGTAAGGTGAAGGAATAGCTTTAGCATTCCCTCACAGTGACAGTCCCATTTAGCTGTCAAAAACCTTTCCCCTGTTAATCTTTGCACCCCCTCACTAATTCGCTATAGTAAATCCACTCCATTCCATCGTTCAGAATGAAAACTGCTCAGTATTCCTCCATGTCTCTCTTTTTTATATATAAAAATGTCTTTTGAAGTCTCCGATCCAGACAACAGCTGATGAGAAATCCTCTCTGCTTTCCAAAGTCTGCCACTTCCATCCTGGCTGCTTCACTCAGCGGTTTGTACTTTGTTTATACAGTAATGTGCAACCCCTTTGAGGATTAGGCCTGGCAGCCAGCAGAGGGGGAGGGATAGCTGTCTAGCCCGCCTGGACAGGGGAAAAAGTATAGGAATTTTATTGTGTGAACCTTTTGCAGTTTCCATATGGGTGTGTGTGTACTTTTAAATACTAAAACAGAATATAACTACACATGCTAGTGAGACGAGACCAACCTTAAGTTTCCTTCCTTATGTTTACAGGTTTAATGGACTCCAGATATATTAAACTACTTGGAGTGCATAATTTTTCTTTGGCTGCTTTGTGCATAAAACCATCTCAGATTGGCCCTTAATGGGAATTGACACTTCTAAATGGGGAAGGTACCTATTGTAGGGAGGATCTACTGATTGGAATCTCCAACCTATAGCACTGATTTACTTGTCTGTTTCATTCTAAATCTACTCGTTGAACTCCTGTGCTGAATTTATGCAGTTTTAAGTTAGGCTGTCAGTGGAAAGGTATTACAGTAGGGTACAATAAAAAAAGACTGATAACTCTACAAATGTGAGACGATAGTTGTCCATTAACATGTTGCTGTGTGTGTGTTTTAAGTTTTAAAATCGGGGCAGCACCGTGGTTAGCGCTGCTGCCTCAGCGCTGGGGACCCGGGTTTAATTCCTGGTTTGAGTCACTGTCTGTGTGGCTCCCCGTGTCTGTGTGGGTTTCTCCCATATTCCAAAGATGTGCGTGTTAGGTTGATTGGCCATGCTAAATTGACCCTAGTGTCGGGGAGATTAGGGTAAATGTGTGGGATTATAGGAATAGGGGCTGAGTATCAATGGGCCGAATGGCGGTTTCCTGCACTGTAGGGATACTATGGATTCTAGGTGGAGAAGCTTAACTAGAGTACAATCGTATTTTATGGTAAATTGAATTGACTCATTTAGTCAATCAAATTTTGGCCTGCAGACACATGTTGAAATTATTTCTATCCCTTTTTACCTGAGAATCTCCTACACCCTTCAATAGCATCCCAATAGAATTAAAACGCTGCCTTCTCTCATCTTTGTATTTAAAGTTATCATTGTTTGCCTTTTAACCAACTTCTTTCTTGCTAAATTGATTCCTCTGTCTTCATATGATTTTCCTGGCAGTGTTGGAAGCTTCGGCGCTGTGTACTGAAATTCAAGCGCCTACATAACAGTCACTTCCTGTCAAAGTTAATCATCAAGTGTGAGGGTCTGAACAGCTGCAGTGCGAAGTGCAAGTCTGTCTCTATATTGGCTTTTAATTCAGGTCACTATGAATCACTCGATGTCTTTTTTTTTGCACACTCTTGCCTGTTAGAAGAAATTTCAGCAAGGTAACGTTGAACTTCGTGTGCAGTTCACAACCACACAACCGTCATTCACGCATTCACTGCTGATTCAAACCCCATGTGTTTTTGCATGAGGAAGGAGTTATTACACTGTCTGGAATTTTATGCTCTGAATAAACATGACTAGGACGCCTTCTAGCTTCAACGTGTTGCAACAGCAACAATGCCTACCATGTGGTAATGACTTTTCTCTGTCTAGGTGTATTCACGTCTTCAACTGGCGTTGGTTATTCGAAGCTAAACTTGATTGACCGTTATCTTCCCATTTTGGACAAGATTGGCAAAAGTTTGAATATCCATTTTTAAGTCGTAATCAAGTTTGATTTATAGTAGTAACACTGGCACAGTAGCTAGCCACAATGTTTGAGGAGTGGCATTTTGTGTGGAGAAAGGGGAATTTATAATAAAAACGTGGAAAATATGCAGTCTGAAAATTAATTCCGATGGAATTTACAGATAATCATCTCAAGACCATTTTTGAGTGGTGTTATCTGCATCAAAAATACATTTTGCAGTAACATATTTTTGTGCTTGATGTGTCTTTTCCAAGATTAATTATTTTTCAGATAACAAGATCTGAGACAAACAGTGCAGAATAGAAATGGATACCTTCCCCACTTCTGTTCTCATGACAGGAGCACTGATGTAAAAGGATTCAGTTTCATTTTAGAGATAATGTTATTTGTGAATAGCAGGTTAAGTAACAATGACTTAAAAATGCATTTTGGCTGTATTAATGTATTCTTTGTTGCCCAAGATTTTCAATATGCTAAAAATGTGGGACTGTAGAAAGTGACTCAACAGGGAAGGGAATTGTGGTGTTGGCACACCTGTATCTTAAGCTGTGGCTCATTTCGCTTCAGGTATTATCATGGGTCAGCAACCTCTGTCTGCTTTTTATTCTTGAAAGGTGAGGTGGAGATCTTATTGAAACATACAGGATAATGCAAGGCCTGGAATAAATGGATGTGGAGAGGATGTTTCCACTAGTAGGAAAAACTAGAACCAGAGGGCACAAGCTCAGGCTAAAGCGACGATCCTTTAAAACAGAGATAGGGAGGAATTTCTTCAGCTAGAGAGTGATGAATCTATGGAACTTTTTGCTGCAGAAGGCTGTGGAGGCCAGGTCATTGATTGTCTTTAAGACAGAGATAGGTAGGTTCTTGATTAATAAGGAGTTATGGGGAAAAGGCAGGCAAATCGGGGTGAGGAAAAAAAAATCAGCCATAATTGAATGGCGGAGCGGACTCTGGGATAAATGGCCTAATTCTGCCCCTATGTCTTATGGTCTGTTTTTGCTTCAGGTATATCAGTAACTCATGCTATTTTCTGGAGAGCTAGGTTCTTAGATTTTTAACAGTGAAGATGTATTACTGATTCTTATCTAATTAGTTTCAATATAAAACTATACAATATTTATCACTTTTTTGATGAAAATGAATATTCCCTTTGACATATGTTCTGCAGGTTGCAGAATTTTCCTCAAGGTTACAGGAACTAATTGTAAGGCTAAAGTGCTGTCCCAGGTGAGAAATGCCAGAAACACATACGCAAGTCATCACTTTTTTTTATCCGAGTCACCTTGTCAGCATTTCACAAGATATATTAGTATTTATTTTTAGTGGCCTTGTGGGTTATTAATATGAACCATTTGGATCAGTCACAACTGCAGGTTTTTTAAAACAATCAAATCAGTTAAGAACAGAACTGAAGCCTGTTAAACCTTTTTCTTTTAACGCAAGTCCTTGAAGAATTTGTACATAATCAGCTACTAAATTGCAGCTTCTAAAAACTTTTGGTCTCATACTTCTAACATGCAGGCTTATTTTAAGTCCAGTTGCAGCAGCATTTTGAGATGAGAGGCTGTTTCCTCTTATGAATGCATGCCTTTGCTTTATTGAAGTAGTTTTTTCACTTCCTGGTGGACTTACTGAGATTTTGGATTAAAGTGGTCATGAACGTAAATATAGATAAATTACAATGAGATTTCCATATGTAGAAATTCATTGTTATACTGTGTGATGTTTACCATTGGTTTGTTTGCATGCAAGCCAGGATGGTCTGTATAATAGTTGATTTCAATTTGTTTTAAGCAAAAGTTGTTGGGATCGCATTATTTACTGTAACATAGGTGTTGCAGATTCTTCAATTGCAATAAAGTGGCCAACATTCTTGGGTGTTAGAATCTGGATAGCCAGGCAGAAAAAGATAGAATAGGAGCCCAATCTCTATACATTTTTATTAATTTTTATTGACAGCATTCAATATAACCATGCACTTCCAAAATCAACAATCACAGTTTCAGTCTGCTCCTATAAATATAGGAACACAACTGGATCCATAGGGAATGCCCACCACTTGAATACAATTAAACACTCGGGTGATATTACCAAAAAAAATTCTAAGTGCTGAGCAAGTGTGAAAATGGGAAAGAATCGCGTCCATTTTTTAGCAAGCTTTCAAACATGATCCTGTGGTACTTTTTGCCTCTGTTTTGTGCACTGTGTGATTAGGGGGAGCGGATGGAGTCTAATCTCACCGGAAAGCCAGCTGCTCACACTGGAGAGCACTATTGCACATGCGCAAATTTCTCTGTTCTGGGCAACCATGCACCCCCGTTCTCTGATATGCCCAATACTCACCCTCCCCCAGACTCAGATCAATCCCCCCTCAACCCCCAAAACAGGAGAGTCAGTTAGATGTTTATGATAACACAAAATACAGCTCTCCATGCCTGTTTTCACTCTAACCGTAACTAAATTAAAGAAAATAAGTCATTTCAACAGTTTCAGGAACGTTAAGAATTATTATTACTTTAGCGTGTGAATAATTCATTCCTTCACATGGTATTTCTTTCTCCATTATGTTAATAGAAGGCATTAATTTTTAAAAATTCTTCCATGGAATGTGGGTGTTACTGACTAGGCCAGCACTTTTGTTGCCCGCTCCTTGAAAAGGTGGTTGTGAGCTGCCTGTTAAGCTGCCATTTATTTTAAATTTATCCTTCCCAGGGAAGGTTTTTTTTACTGAATGGAACTGGGAAATACTTTAAGAAGAATTGAAAATGAAAGTCTTCTGGAGTTCCTCCCTGAAAATAAATTTCTCACACCTTCAACAATTTTTACATTTTGACATTGCTGTAAACTGCATTATGTAGCTACAACACAAGTGACCAAATGTTGCATATATATTTGCCTTAAGTTATGGTCTGCTAGTATCCTACTGCATTTGCAATCCATTATCAAGTGTTATCAGTCTGTATTCAAGGCTTTGAGTTTACCACTTTTTTGGGGCTATGTCAACACTTCTGATGCTGTTAGTCAGCTGGATTTCTAAGTTGAGGTTTGTCAACATCTTACTGTCTGTATGGCTTTGTAGCATATCAAGTACTAACTAATCCCAAGGAAATTGGAGGAGCTTAAAATGTGTAAATATTTAATAACCCAGCATCTGTATTTAGAGCAACCAGATTTTTCCCTTCACTATGAAACATTCTCGTGAATATTGAGTGGAATGAACAAATTTGCATTCAAAGACCCTAGAACAATTCCACTTTTCCAAGGAATGCTATTTAATATACTTTAGTTCAGGTCAATAAGCTACTAATCGCTAATCATTTCAAGTTGAGAAAGGTGCATGATCTGACATTGGAGTCTTCCTCTTGGGTGTGTGACATTACAAATGATTCAGATTGTTGTGGATCACCCAAAAGAAATGCTGACATTTAGGGCATAAAGACTCCTCTATGTTTGGGATAATTTAATGCCAACTGGATTTAAGACTTTGTGAATGCTTGAATCCAACTTCTCAATCCAGTTAGTTTTGCAATAGGAAGCATTTGACATGTACACAATCAATCTAGTCAAATGTAGTCTTTTTTAAATCATGTTTGTATGTTATGGTCTTGAATGGTTGACTTAACACCTAATCAGGGCAGACATGCAGATTTTAATGCAGAAGTGCTGTAATGTATATAATCTTACAGAAGACGCCTTGTTAAGTTATTAAGTTTTTAGATCTTTGTATTCTGAGTAACTTGTAATTTATAACATATCTTTGATTCCCAGATGAGGAATAATTCTTACTGGTTCTTACTTTCCAAATTGATGGTACAAAATTGTTTTAATTTAACTCTGGTTGCTGGTTCCATCCAAAATATTACACCCAATGGATTTTGTTAATATGATAAAGCAAAATTGCTTTGTTTATCTGAAATACTTCAATACATTGCAAGTTAGCATGCTCAAACTTCTTTTAAGTAGCATTTGTTGATTTTTAATAGCCAGTTCAATGACAGACCTTGACAACAGCTGTAAATTAGAAGGTAGTTCAATCTTCACAGATGTGTAGCTATAGAAACAGTGAATGTGGTTAGAATTTTTAGAAGTCCTATGGCTATAGACACAGTTGAATTACATGCTTAAAAGTAAGATTTACTCAACCTTCAAGGAAAACTGGTATTAAAGAAGGAAGCCATGCTTGTATTAGGTAGCACAAGTATCTCCATCTTTAAAAAAATAAAATTTTACATGCTGTATTGTACCATATAATTAGTTTAAGCTCGAAGTACAGATTGTTTTTCAAATTATTGTACAGACAGCTGAAACTACACAGGGAATTTTCCCTTCCCTTCCGCCATGGGAATTGTAGTGGGTGGGGCGGACCATGTAAAGGTCCGTTTTCCTCGGGCAGGATTTGCTGGTTTTGGAGCAAGCGTGGCCAGAAAATTCCACGGCATGTTTCATAACGTTAGGATCCATAAGGATGGCCAGCTACTGTTGTATTTGGGGCCTTTAATCTGCGATAGAATCTATCATTGGACAACTTTATAAAAATCCAATGTAGCCATTCTTCAATGGCTTAATGTAACAATTTATAAAACATCATTAAATTGATAAAGGGGACTGAAAGAAAGCTATATTGAAGATTTGATCTCTGGTTTCATACATTGCTTTGAATTTACTGCATAATTTCCATTTCATATCAGTCATACATCATTTTTCCAGATGTTGGATGATATTCTTTAAACACATGCCCATAAATCATTTTGGTTAAAAAATAGCCGTCAGCTTAAAAAGTAATTTCAAGTCATTTCTTATTTATTGTGTACCAGGCTTCCTCACCGATCACCACTGTTCTTCTACGGTGGCCGTCCAACAATTGGAATGCAAAGCTTTCATCTTGGTTTTAAATCCAGTCATGGTCTCATCCATCTGCAACAGGAATCTCCAACAATTCCCCACCCCAATCCAAACACGAGAATTCTCCCCCCTGACCTCCTGTGCTACCTCCCCTCCCATTGTCCCATCACAGGAGATCACGTATTTGGCCATCCAATGCACTGAAATTCCCTCTCTACAGTTCTCTCCACTGCCAGTCTCTCTCCTCCTTTTAATACTGCCACAAAACCCATCTCAAAAGAAATTTGTTTGTTCCTTCCTGATGTCTCATTCTTTGGCTCCACATTCGTTTTTCCTTGGATTTTTGTGAAATACCTTGATGTTTTATTCTGTGTTAAATGTGTTATATACATGCAAATTGTTAATGCAGAAATTTACACCAGAAAATATTAGGAAAGACAGTGCTTCTTTAAAACTTTAATGTTCAGTAAATGACATAGAATAGGTATTTAGGGTGATGTGTATAATTGTTATGCTTTACAGTTCTGAAACCTACATATCCGTGCATATCTTTGTTATATCTGGTGCAGTAGTTTCTTTCTCCATCCAGTGTAAGAATTGTTAATCTACCCCCACTCTTCCATGAAATGCAATACAGCAGATAATGCATACACATTGTCTTTTATGGTTTAGGAGTAGAATAAAATAGATCATTTGGAGAGCCCCAGCACATCCAACTCCTGCTGGCTTCCCACAATGAAAGTCTGTCCCTGCCAGCCATATTGGTGCCAAGTTGATCACTCATGATCACCCTGTTCCTCCCACTACTAAATTTTGCACCACAATCTCCCAATAGTGTCTCTCTGCTACTATCCAGCACCAGCCACCTTACTCTTCATTCCCCTGGATGCTGCAAAGTGATAGAACCTATTTCTTATTTCTACCCACTAATCCTGCCAATACCTGTAATAGTAGGCTAATTAGCTATCAGTACAAAATGAAAAAAAAATCTGAAACTCAAAATAATAGTCTATTCAAACACAGGCTCTGTGAATTAAGAAGCAGTGTAATTATCATATTGTTTCTTTCAATTAGAAAAATACATTTGTCAGTATGAATTCATTTCTGTGCTTTTACTGATGCCAATCCAGTAAAATATGACAGTGTTCAATGTCTACATAGTGCTTCATATATTTCAGTTGCTGCATTTTACGTGTCTTTGTCAAGATTAGTTGCATCTCTGGAAATGCTGGAGCCAGACTGGTCCAGCAGAGTCCTGCCATCAACCTTTGTGTGAATAACGCCAGGCAACAATCCTTATTCATTCTTCTGTGGCCTTAGTCAAAGGATTACAGCTTTGGGAACAATGCTAATGCAACTAGATAAGAGGAACACTATAAGGCTATTCATTGTGATTGTTCAGGTCAGAGTGTTGCAGCCCTTTTTATAGATTTATTCAGGTCACTGATTCAATCCTAAGCAGATAATGGAGAAACTATGCTGCTTCATTCTTTCTCCTTGATGAGTTAATAATAAGAGCTAATTTTCACCGGAATGCTTTGTGATAATGGTCTCCTGTCACTGACACTGTGGTTGGTCTTGAATGCTAAAACTCAATGGGGAGTTGTTCAATGCAGAACATTGGGAAGTACTTGTAACAGTTTGATAACTTTTCTCTTAAACCATATGGAAGAGATATATTGAAGAATACCGATATTGAAGAATATCGGGGTTCAAATGCTTCAGTCGGAGTAGAGAAGGAGGTAGAAGGGGGGGAGGAGTGGCATTATTAGTTAAAGACTGTATCACAGTGACAGAAAGGAAGTTTGATGAGGACTTGTCTGTTGAGGTAAGTATGGGCTGAAGTTAGAAACAGGAGAGGAGAGGTCACCCTGTTGGGAGTCTTTTATAGACCTCCTAAAATTTCTAGAGAGGTAGAGGAAAGGATTGCAAAGTCAATCCTGGACAGGAGTGGAAGTAATAGGGTAATTGTTATGGGGGACTTTAACTTTACTAATATTGATTGGAATAGCTACAGCTCTAGCTCATTAGAGGGGTCAGTTTTTGTACAAAATGTGCAGGAAGGTTTTTTGACTCAGTATGTAGATAGGCCAACTAGAGGTGAGGCTACATTGGATTTGGTGCTGGGCAATGAGCCAGACCAGGTGTTAGGCTTGGAAGTTAGTGAACATTTTGGTGATAGTGACCACAAGTCGGTTACGTTCACCTTAGTGATGGATAGGGATAGGCATGAAGCTGGGGGCAGTAGTTATAGCTGGGGGAATGGTAATTATGAGGCCATAAGGAGTGAATTAGGGTGCATAGGTTGGACTAGGAAACTACAGGGACTGGGAACATCTGAAATGTGGAGCTTATTCAAGGAGCAGCTGCTGCGAGTCCTTGATAAGTATGTCCCTGTCAGGCAAGGAGGAAATGGTTGAGTAAGGGAACCTTGGTGTACGAGAAAAGTTGATTCGCTGGTTAAAAGGAAAAAGGAGGCTTATGTCAGGATGAGGCTTGAAGGCTCGGTTAGTGCAATGGATAGCTATAGATTAGCCAGGAGGGAGCTCAAGAGTGAGTTGAGGAGAGCTAAGAGGGGACACGAGAAGACTTTGGCTGATAGGATTAAGGAGAATCCTAAAGCTTTCTTTAGATATGTTAAGAGTAGAAGATTGGTTAGGGCAAGATTAGGGCCAGTCACGACAGCAGTGGGAAGTTGTGCGTGGAGCCTGAAGAGATTGGAGAGGCACTGAACAAATATTTCTCTTCGGTATTCACGCAGGGAGATGTAAATGTAGTTGTGGAGAACACTGGGATACAGGGTTGCAAACTGCAAAGTATTGAAGTAGATAAGGAGGATGTGCTAGATATTCTTGAGGGTTTGAAGTTAGATAAGTCCCCTGGGCCAGACGGGATTTACCCTAGGATTCTCTGGGAGGTGAGAAAGGAGATTGCAGAGCCTCTGGCTCTGATCTTCAGGTCGTCGTTGGTTACAGGTACAGTGCCGGAAGACTGGAGGATAGCGAATGTGGTCCCATTGTTCAAGAAGGGTAATAGAGACTTTCCTGGGAATTATAGACCAGTGAGTCTTACTTCTGTCGTGGGCAAAGTATTGGAAAGAATTATTAGGGATAGGATTTATAGTTATTTAGAGAGAAATGAATCGATTGGGGATAGTCAGCATGGTTTTGTGAAGGGTAGGTCGTGCCTTACTAACCTTATTGAGTTTTTTGACAAAGTGACCAAAGAGGTGGATGGGGGTAAGGCAGTTGATGTGGTATATATGGACTTTAGTAAGGCGTTCGATAAGGTGTCCCATGGAAGGCTTCTGCAGAAAATGCAGATGTATGGGATAGGGGGTGATTTAGCTAATTGGATTAGGAATTGGCTAGCAGATAGAAGACAGAGGGTGGTGGTTGATGGGAGATATTCATCGTGGAGTTCGGTGACAAGTGGTGTACCTCAGGGGTCTATTTTGGGGCCCCTGCTGTTTGTAATTTTTATAATGATCTGGATGAGGGTATTGAAGGATGGATTAGTAAATTTGCGGATGACACCAAAGTCGGAGGAGTGGTAGATAGTGAAGAGGGGTGTTCTATTTTGCAGAGAGACTTGGACAAGTTGCAGAGCTGGGCCGAGAGGTGGCAAATGGAGTTTAATTTGGAAAAGTGTGAGGTAATTCACTTTGGCAGGAATAACAAATGTGTAGAGTATAGGGCTAATGGTAGGACTCTTAATAGTGTTGAAGAACAGAGGGATCTTCGTGTATATGTGCATAGATCCCTGAAAGTTGGCATCAAGTCGATAAGGTTGTTAAGAAGGCATACGGAGTCTTAGCTTTTATTGGTAGGGGGATTGAATTTCGGAGCCGCAACATCATGTTGCAACTGTACAAAACTCTAGTGCGGCCGCACTTGGAGTATTGTGTGCAGTTCTGGTCCCCGCATTATAAGAAAGATGTGGAGGCATTGGATAGGGTACAGAGGAGGTTTACCAGGATGTTGCCTGGTATGGAGGGCAGGTCTTATGAAGAGAGGCTGAGGGATTTGAGGTTGTTTTCGTTAGAAAGAAGGCGGCTAAGAGGAGACCTTTTTGAAACATATAAGATGATTAGAGGTTTAGATAGGGTGGACAGTGATAGCCTTTTTCCTAGGATGGAGAAAGCTAGCACGAGGGGACATAGCTTTAAATTAAGGGGTGGTGGTTTTAGGACATATGTCAGAGGTAGGTTCTTTACCCAGAGGGTGGTAAGGGTATGGAATGCCTTGCCTGCGTCAGTTGTAGATGCGCCAAGTTTGGTGGCGTTTAAGAGGTTAGTAGATAAGTTTATGGATGAAAAGGGAATGGCTTAGGTTAGAGGGTCACTGCTTGTTCCTAATTGGTCGGCGCAACATCGAGGGCCAAAGGGCCTGTTCTGTGCTGTAATGTTCTATGTTCTATGATGGACAAAAGTGTCAAGAAGTTGTGATTTTGATGGTAATTAATATTGTATATTTTTTTTAATTCTAAAATTTCTTGAGTGATGGGGTTGTGCTCATAGACTCTTTCATATTCCATCCAATTTACATTGACAAGGAAGAGGAGAAATAAGAGTAGACCATACACTCTTCTAAGTCTGGCCCATCATTCAATGAGATATAGTTGATCTATCTCAACTCCACTTTTCAGCCCTGTCTCCGTGATTCCCTTCCAGTCCCAAAAAAAGAATGAACTCAAATATTTTCAAAGGCATGGAAGAATGTTTAACCCCAAAAATAAAACACAAAATCTGTTTAATTGTGATTTGCCTCAGCCAATTTTCTTTTTTTCCCTCTAACAATTACTTAATTCAGTTATTCAGAAGCTAAGATACCGGACCACACTTCCGTCAAGCACCTCAATGAACTAATCTTTTAAGAAAATGAAAAGTTTCATGGCAGATGGACTTCAACCCGGATAAATGTGTAATGGTACATTTTGGCAGGATCAATGGGATGATATAATAAGGGTAGGGCTCTTGGCAGTGTGGAAGATCAGAAGGATCTTGGAGTCTTGGTTATAGGACTCTCAAATCAGCTTGGCAGATAGAGGATGTGGTTATGAAGGCACTTGGTATACTGGCCTTCATCAATTGAGGAATTGAGTTTAGGAGTCGCGAGGTAATGCTGCAGCTGTATAAGATCCTGGTCAGACCCCACTTGAAATACTGTGCTCCGTTCTGGTCGCCTCATTACAGGAAGAATGTGGAAGCCATTGAAAGGGTGCAGAGGAGATTTACAAGGATGTTACCTGGATTGGGTGGCATGCCTTATGAGGATAGGTTGAGGGAGTTCAGTCTTTTCTCCTTAGAGAGACGAAGGATAAGAGGTGACCTGATAGACATGTATAAGATCTTGAGAAGTTTGATAAAGGATTGATTTCCAGCAGCTTTTTCCCAGGGCTGAAATGGCTGCCACAAGAGGACATAGGTTTAAGGTGTCGGGGAGTAGGTACAGAGGAGATGTCAGGGTTACGTTTTTCACCCAGGCGGTGGTGGCTGCGTGAAATTGGTGCCGGCAGTGGTGGTGGAGGTGGATTCGATAGGGTCTTTTAAGAGACTTTTGGATGAGTACGTGCAACTTAATAAGACAGAGGATTGTAGGTAGGAATATGTTCGGTTCAACTTGTGGGCCGTTTGTGCTGTAGTTTTTCCTTGATTCTACAATACTGCAGAATGGAAGAGTGTTCTAATTAACTTAATGTTCAGTGATAAAAGCATTAACCTGAACAAATGTAAATTTAAAACATCTCAGGTGATGGAAGAATAACAATTGTAAACAGCAATTTTTGAGCAGCTCGCCCACCTATCTTAAACAGTTGGTGCAGATTTAAGTGTTGTTTTCAGGTTTGTGCAGCATGACCATCAGTGCCTTCAAAGTTGCTGAGCAAACCTCCTTTTAAAACACATTGGCATGGGACAGGCAATTCACTTAACTTGTCAAATATACCTTTGTGCATCAAAAATAGGGCGGGAGTGCTTCATTGCAGCTAATGTCATTACTTGGTTCAGACCTTTTGCTCAATTTCGTCACTTCCATGTGGACAACTCTTGGGGGCCATTTCTGAGAACAGCTGGACCATCCTAATGAATGTATTGCTCGTTGGTCAGACATAACCGCCTTTACTGTACATTGCAAACTGAATCAAAAAAGATAAATTTAATGAATTCATAAATCTAATGTCTGAAATAAAGAAATCAATAATCAAGATATGCAACATTAAATTATAGGATGAGTGTTTATAGTTTTATAATATTGCCCTTTTTTTTTTGTTTCAAGGGTTTTCTGTTTTGATTTTCGTTATTCAGGGTGGGAGATGCCAGCCATGGGGAGGAAATCCATCTCTCACCAGCATCCTTTGTAGTTCAGTCAGATACAGAATAAAGTTTCTGATTTACTCCTTCCAACAATGTTAACCCCAACCTCTAAAAAACAAGTTATGCACCAATATGACATTTCCATTTCACACAGCTGACAACCTGAGTGAATTGCTGTCCAATGTCAATGTGTTTTGAGTTATGTATAACTCTCTGCTGTAGACTCATGCCCAGCAGGAGATGGGTTGATATTGGCTGAATTCATTTTACATATGACTGTTTGAACTGACACTGAGTGGAGTTGCAGGGAAGACTTTAATTTCTTCTTCTCCTCTGAACAAAATTTAAGCCAGGTCCTAGATGAATGAAATATGTGCTAACCCAGTCACTAAGTCCAGAATTTTCTGGCTGTTCACGCCCTGTCATTACTGCAAGTGAGGATGGAAAATTTGGCACTCAGCCAAATCTCCATTCACTGCAGTGGGACCAGAGAAGCCCGCCATTCCAGCCTAAGTTTCTAAACTTTAAGGTCTTCAAGTGGAATAAATTTAGCAACCACACATTTACTCCCTTCATCCAAGTCATTGATACAAATGGTAAATAGTTGAGTTCCCAGCCCTGGTCTCAATGGCACTTCTTGCCAACCTGAAAATTATCTTTACTCTCTGCTTCCTGTTTGCTAACCAATCCTTTATCCATGCTAATATATTGTCCCTAAACCATGAGCTTTTATTTTGCATGGTCACCTTTGGTACCTTGTCAAATGTTTTTTGGAAATCCAAGTCCACTCAAATACAGGTTTTCCTTTATCCATATTACTTATCAAATATCTCTAATAAATTAGTCAAACACTACTTCCCTTTCACAAAACCAAGTTGAATACAATTTAGGAGCAGGAGTCAGCCTACTGAGCTGGGTCCACAAATCTGCCTGATTGCATTAAGATTTAATATCAAATTCTAGCATTTACCTTTAACAGGTGCTAAGCTAATAATCATGTAATGTCATGCTTTCTGTCTCTCTCCTTTAACAGAGAAGGTACATTTGTCATTTTCCAATCTGATGGGACTTTTCCAGAATTTAAGGAATTTTGGAAACTTAAAACCATATTTATTTGCTATCTCCAGCAGTCATTTGTTGATACATTCTTATGTTTTTTTTTAAGCATCCCCACCCCCAGCCAATGTCTGTATTCAAATGTTCAACCTCACTGTTCTTCAATCCCTTTCCTCCATTATCTAGCTCTGTGGGATTGCACTTCCTTGGTTCTACTTTTAACTATCCAGTCATGGCAATGGCTTCTGTGTTCAATCATGTGCCATTACCTTGAGTCTCCACAGATTGTGTTTTGGCCTCTCCTCTCCTTCATCCACATGCTGTGTTTTGGTAACATCATTTAAAGTCAGTTTCCACATCTGTGTTGATGACACCGAATCCTGCCACTGCGACACTTCACTACTTTGAAGGCAGACTGTTTTGTCTGTTATACAATCTTTGATGAGCAACTACTTTTTTCAAGTAATCATTGAGAAGACTGAAGCTATCATTTTCACCCTTGCCATCCATTCTGTTCCCCTACTCAGGATTGCCTTGGGCTGAACCAGATGATTTATCATCTTGATCTTCTATTCATCCCCAAGCTGAGCTTTAATTCCATATACTTTCCGTGACAAAGACTATCTATTTCCACTTCCATGATATCGTGCCGTTGTCTTCACCCCGGCCCCACTCCATCTGCTAAAGCTGCTATCCTTGGCTTTGTCACTCTAGACTAAACTATTCAAATACTTTTCTGGCCGGCCTCCCAATCTTCATAAATTTTCAGCTCATTCAAAACTGCTTCACTGAGTCATTTCACTTAACATGCTATCCTCGGCTGAAATTAGACCCTAAGTTGCCAACTTATCTCATTTTTCAGAATGCTGTATTGATATTCTGTACAATGTCCTCCCTAAAGCCTTCCCTTGTCCACCTCACTTAAGTCCATTTTTTTGACCAAGCTTCCCCTTCTTACCAGTGAATCTTTCTTGATGCGTTTTTCATATTTGCTAGCGCTCACTGCTGTAAAATGCCTTGGAATGGTTTTGTACCCATTTGCAAGATTCCCTGAAAGTTGGGCACCTGATCCAGTTGGATGTTGTTTTTTTATACACTGAACTGAAATAGTGAATCTCCGTTAACTATTCAATCGTAGGGACCCTGTGAGAGAATCCTCAGTTGACAGCTGTACATGACCATTTACTGTGATTCATTGGGTTGTGATACAAAGTGGGAACACTGACCTTTTATTGAAATTCTCCGCTCCCCCACTCTGAGTCAGGGTGCTGAAGCTATTTGCAGCATCTAAACTGCTGCCTTGGCTGAGAGTTGTACTGGATGAGGCTTTTTTCCCCCACACTAACCCTTTGGGAGAACATTTTTGGGTTGCACAGTCAATTTTTTTGTTAGGTGAACTATTTTAAAATGCTGGAGAAAATCACTGCTTTGACAATGATTTTGATCCATAAGAATGCTTTCCTAGATTTCACTGATAGCTTATAATATGATGTGGAGATGCTGGCGTTGGACTGGGGCAAACACAGTAAGAAGTCTCAACACCAGGTTAAAGTCCAACAGGTTTATTTGCTGAAACAAGCCACAAGCTTTCAAAGCATTGCCCCTTCATCAGGTGAGTGAGGAGTTGTGTTCACAAACAAGGCATATATAAACATAAACTCAATTTACAAGATAATAATTGGAATGAGAGTCTTCACAGGTAATCAAGTCTTAAAGATACAGACAATGTGAATGGAGAGAGGGTTGAGCACAGATTAAAGAGATGTATATTGTCTCCAGCCGGGATAGTTAGTGAGATTTTGCAAGCCCAGGCAAGTTATAGAGGTTACAGATAGTGTGACATTAACCAAAGATCCAGTTGAGGCCATCCTCGTGTATGGGCAGTGCTCTGAAAGCTTGTGACTTGTGCTACTAAATAAACCTGTTGGACTTTAACCTGGTGTTATGAAACTTCTTACTGAGCTTATAATATAACATTGGTGCAGAGATATTATAACCCAGATCACATTAGCACAAGAGTGAACCATTCAGCTCCATGAGTTTATCAATCGTTGAGTTAGATAGCTACTGAAGTGTATCGTAAGGTCACTTACCTGCCTTTTGATTTGATTTATTATTGTCACGTACTGGGATACAGTGAAAGGTATTTTTTCTTGTGTGTTATACAAACAAAGCATACCTTTCATATAGTACATAGGGGAGAAGGAAAAGCAGTATATAGAATATAGTGCTACAGTCATTATTAGGGTGCACAGAAAGATCAACTGAATGTATATCAGGTCCACTCAATAGTTTGATGGCAGCAGGGAAGAAACTGTTCTTGAATCGATTGGCACATGACCTTAGACTTTTGTATCTTTTTCCTGATGGAAGAAGGTGGAAGGGAGTATGACCAGTGTGTGTGGGATCCTTGATTTATGCTGGTTGTTTTTCTGAGGCAGTGGAAAGTATAGATGGAGCCAATAGATGTGAGGCTGGTTTGTGTGATGGACTGGGCTATGTTCACAATGCTTTGTAGTTTCTTGCAGTCTTGGTCAGAGCAGGAGCCATAACAAGCTATGATACATCCGGAAAGGATATGCCCTACCACACATCTGTAAAAGTTAGTTACAGTCGTAGGTGACGTGCTGAATTTCCTTAGCCTCCTGAGAAAGGAGAGGTGCTGGTGGGCTTTCTTAACTATAGCCTTGGCATGGAGGGGACCAAGACATGTTGCTCGCTATCCCTTGATACATTACCCAAAAAAACAAGCCATCTCTGTCTTGAAATTTTCTGTTGATGCAGATTCCACTTGGGGGAGTGGCTTCCCAGATTTTCACCCTGTGAGAAATACTTGCTGGTCTCACTCCTAAATGGCCTATCTTTGATTTTAAAATAATAGCCTCTTGTTTCGGTGGGGCCATCAGCAAACTAGGTTGCTCTATCTACCCTATCAAATCATTCTAATCACCTCAATTAGATTCCCCCTAAATTTTCTCAACTCCAGGAAACACAGTTTTACACTTGAAATGAAAATAACTTGTGCCTCATGTCACAGCTGTTGTGAAATCAGTGCAGCCTTCACTTAGTCTCCCAGTGGTTCAGCTGCCTTCAGTGTGTTTTTTAATTTAAAAAAAAGCAACTTGAATTGGAAATTGCAATTTATTCCAACTTCACAGTTGGAAATAGTATTGTGTGAAGGGAACGTTGAGGTGCATTGGATGTTCAGTGGTTTTGTGGATTCTTGAGAAGCAACTGTTGGCTGTACTGTTCACTTTCTCCTGACAGGATAGATGGTGGAAGTATATTTCCCCTGGCTCTGGAGTTTAGAATTAAGGGTCACAAAGCAAAGAATTCGCTCCTACTATTGTGTATCTTTGGAATTCTCTGTCCCAAAGAACTGTGAATGCTCACTCATTGATGTCTTCAAGATAAATTTTGAAAGGCTTTTGTATGCAAAGGGATTTGGGGGTGAGTGCAGGACGATGAAGTTAAAGATCACTCGTGACCTCAAACAATGGAGCAGGCTCAAAGGGCCAAATGGCCTACTTCCATTCTTGTTTCTTGTACTGTTAGTCTTGCATTGACATCTGTAACCTGTGCTGTGAAGGAAGTTGTCGATTTGCCAGACTGTCACTCAGCTGTCCCTTTTCAGAATTGCAGGGAACTTTACCAGTATTCTCCTTGTGATTATGGAGCATTCTATTCCCAAGAGACTGGAAAATGATGCAAGATGTCACTACACACATGCTGATATTGGAAGAGTACTTGTCTAATCCAAACCAAATGAATAATCGCAATTGAGTTGAAAGAAGTGCTGTGTAAGCTATGGCCATCGTAGACTAAAAAGGGAGGAGCAGAGAAATAAATTTGCTCTAGGTGAAGTGAACATGGACTTGGATGGGGAGGGAGGGTTCCTTTTTATCTTTCCATTTTCAAATACAATAAAGTAATGACTAAGTTTGTAATCAAACCAAGGATTTTAAATGACAGAACCCACAACAGTAATTTCAATTATTTTGCAACTCTCATCTAAGCCTTCTGATTAGATTGCAGCCCTCAAGTCAGTCCTGTGTGAGGCATTTTGAAAACTTTTATCTGTTGATTTCAGAATCCTACAGCGCAGAAGGAGACCATTCGGCCCATTGAGGCTGCACTATCCCCAGAGCCTCATGCGTTTACCCAAGCTGGTTCCCTTGATGCTAAGGGGCATGGCCAATCCACCTAACTTGCACATCTTTGGACTGTGGGAGGAAACTGGAGGGCCTGGAGGAAACCCATGTAGACACAGGGAGAATGTGCAGAATCTGCATAGAGTTTGACCCAAGCCAGGAATTGAACCTGGGTCCCTGGCGCTGTGAGGCAGCAGTGCTAACTGCTGTGCCACCTGGTTTGAAGGAAACACTTGTCAGTACGTTATTTTTTTGTGCGGTCAGTAGGTTGGTGTGCCAATTCCAAAAGTCACTAATCTCCATGTCTTCCATACCTGCCACTGACTGATTCGATTACTGACTGCACATTTTTGTGTGAGGAGTTCTTCTATTTGACTAGCTCTGGGCATTGCTTGGTAAGTTGTTATTTTGTTTAGGCCAGTCACTTGCTCACAGCACAGTGAGCCCATCAAGATCTCCAAAAAAAGCTGCAAATTAAAATAAAACCATCAATTCAAACTGCTTTTGTTTCCTTTGAATCTGAGCAGAAATGTTTTTTGTGGTTCCAGTAACGAAACAAAGGCAGGAAAATGATGCATTGGATTTTCAAAACTTATTCTTTTATCAGGAGTTTAAAACACTATGGAAGTGACCCATTTCCCTTTGCTCTGACATGGTCAAATCATACTTTAACCAATCATTTCATACTCCTTTGAATATAAGTTTGTAAACAAGCGATGCATGCACTTCATTAACTTTATGACAAATAATCTGACTTGTTTGCTTTCCCGTGGTTTGACGGTGTTTAAGATAATTGGTATCAAAAGTTGATATGTAAAAACTGTTAGCAGCACTGGATGCTGGGAAAAGGATAGCATGTGGGCAATTTATAAGGCACTGCAGCTTTAAATTTTGAAACTTATTGAAATTAACATCAAAATAATTTAGTGATGTTAACCAATCTTTTCAGACTTGGGTGTTAACACTCTTCCATTGCTTCTGCACGTCACTTGAATTTAATGTCATATCCTTGTGGTGCTGAAATGTTAAAACTGTAAAGGCAATCAGACCAAGACATGCACTCCAGACAGACCCAAAGCCATAATAGGACATTAGAAGAAATATTGAAACCTCCAGTCTGCCTACCTATTTGCCATATTTTCTTTTAATGTTGCAAGTTTAAAAAGATTCTGAAGCTGCAACTCACAAACTTCACTGTTTCAGATCTGTTCGCCTTTTCTCTACATGTTGAAAAACGGTTTGAATATTTGAAAGCTGGAAATCAACAACTTTAAAGCATTTGCCTTTAAGCTCTTCCTTTTTCATTGATCAAAATCTATGATTAGTTAAGATTGACATTTGGAATTCAACCTGGTATTGGAAAAGGTTACTATACCTTTAAATGGAGGCAGCCTTAGTGATGTGCCTGAAAACTGAACGACTGGGTGCTAAATAATTTATACTGTTAAAAATATAAATCTGCGTTTGTGCCCGAGGAACAGCGTAAAGATGTATATCGTGAACTTTACGTCTGGATAACGTTCTGAAAGTCTGGCTCATAGCTATTGTGCAGTCAGCTGGTAGCACAGGTTATTAAGCAAGGTGTTTTTCCATAGGAGGATTATTCAGGGGCTTGAATAGAGGTTTGATCAGAATATGAATGCAACTGCATTGACGTCAGAGGGCCTGAGTGTGCTGATATCAAGGGGGAAGGTAATTCAGGACGAGGCTTTGAAGCTAAGGGGTAGTGAAACCTGGTACGTTGCAAAAAAAAATCTGCTCCTACAGAAGGAAAATGGCAAGATTTTTCTGAATCCCTTGTTGAAAAATGTTTCTGCAAATGAACATTTGCTACTTAAGCAATTGTGCCTTTACTGAAATTCAGAGGTGAAACTATTCAAGTCTGAAAATATTGTGTGCAGCTTTTCACTGCCACCTGCGTTAAGATGGAAAGGGACGTGTTTGCTGATCCTGCAGACATCATAACACTGATACAAATGGTCCCGAGAGAGGTGACTGAAAAGATGCATGTTGTTGGAATTTTTCTAAAGCAGCTGCATTGTGCTGTGTTGATCTCTACCTAATTGTGGATGCTACAGCACGCTGCCAGATACAGGACTGCAATCAGAGAATGATCCTTCTAGAAGGACTGCTTATGTGCACTGAAACCCCAGAGCCATCTGTAGAAATCTGCTTCACAGGTCTGAGGAGGAGAAACAGAATTTTCTGAGGGAATTGATTGAGATACAGAGATGTTTATTCTGGGGTTCTTTATGGAGGTTTTTCCAAATAATTTCCTGGGATTCTTTCTACTGGACCTCTGTTTTCTACAGCTTGGGGAATGGAGATTAAAAAATGCAAGGTACATGTCCAATCAACCGGGAGAAATTGCATGCAGCTTTCCTACTTTGGAGCTTGACGTAAATTTTAAAATAATGTGTGTTGCATTAGCATATTGCTGTGTGTTCCTGTAAGTATTGTAGCTTTAGTCTAATTAAAATTTCTAATGCACAGCAGAGGTATTTGTCCTCCCAACTGCTGGTTATTGATTAGTGTAAATTTACTCTGGGGACATGATTTTTTCCAGTGTAGAATGGTAATGTGCAAGAATAAAAGATGCATTTGTGACCAGTCACAATAAACATCTTGTCATTGAGTTCAGTTCGGCCTCAGTGACATAGGATATCATTGTGCTTGGGTTAGCCCAGTAATAATACATCAGCTGGAACACATGCAGAATTATTCTGATATATGCCCATTAACTCCTCCTTGCTTTTTCAGGAACCCAGTAACAAACGGGTGAAACCGCTTTCCCGGGTCACATCTTTAGCTAATCTCATTCCTCCTGTGAAGGCCACACCTCTGAAACGGTTCAGCCAGACGTTACAGGTAAGATCCCCCAGTCATGACGAGTGAAGAATTATAAAGATATACAGTGAGTTCAATTGGTTTGCATTCACTGCATCTGCTTATGTAAAGGATGACATCTGCTTTCATAATCTTTATCCCAAGCCAACTGCTATTTGATCTGATTAATAATATTATCCTAGCCCATACATCTATCAGTTGTATATATCTTCTTAGCAAATGTCCCATATCCTAGCTGATTGGATAAGAATGCAAGTTACTGATTTGAAGTTAACAGTGAATTAATCACATCAAAGGAGCAAAATTCCAGTGCCAATCTATTCTGTTTGAATGTCAAAGAATAAAAAAACCTTTTTTGGGTTCACCTTAGAAATTCAATGCCAGAATTGATTAAATGTAATGCTGTCAATTCCACATATAAAATTTATTTAAAGTTTTGCATTAAAGTTAATGTCCCAGATTTTAAATCACTCCTCTTACTAAATTCCTAGCATTTATATCTTCTTCTCTTCTGCATCTATTTGCACATGAGGCAACTCATTTGTTTCACTCCTTTTCATAATCATAATCTGGGCCATTTTTGTAACAAAAAAAACCCTTTCGTAGCTGTAGAAGAAAGTTACCATTCTTCTGCTTCACTCCTTGTCCGCATCTCTCTCAATATTGACCCAGTAGGGTACTGACAAATAGTTTCACCTTCATTTGTTGGAACTGGTTTTTTAATCATGTTACAAATCCACTTTGATCATTCATGCAGGATTAAAAAACAAAATGGTCACCATCAGCAGCGTAGAGAAAGTTTATATACCATTACATATTAAATAGAATCCATGCTGGTTTGTGAAGTCAAAACCAAGGCACAGGTCGTTTCTTTACCAGGAAAGTATATCTGGTCTTTCATCCCAGTGTCCTAGCTGTCTCCTCTTTATATGAGCTCAAAGCACTCAATTACACAATGCTATTCACCTGACAATATAATTATGTCCTATTGCTATAATTAACGTACAGTTAACATTACAGACAACTAGTAAAATAAGGAATTCTTTATACCCAATGGCTCAGTGGGTACTTGGCTGCAGCATGCAAGAAGAAACCAAGTCCAGTGGCTGAGTTTTATGACATTTTGTGGGATTACTACAATAGCTTGCACCCTGAACTGGGAAGGTGAAATATTGTCCAGGGTTATCTTCATGACTTCTGCTGTGTGCCATCTGATATAAAATGCACACTGACTAGGACATGAAGTGAGAATAAAATTAACCTGAGTTGTGATCTTCCCTCCACATCCATTGATTATATTGTTCATGTACACTTGGGATTCAGATTCAGTTGAGTGAGGACTGCTGATTGCTGTGCAGTAACAGAAGGAAAGGAAGGGAGGAGTTGGGAGGAAGAGTTAGAAACAACTGTTGGAACTACAGTTTTTAGACTAGGCATTATATTCTTGCACAAAGGCAACATGTTGCAGATGTTGGAATCTGAAATATAAACAAAATACTGGAACTACTCAGCAGGTGAAGTAGCATCAATGTAGAGAAAACGTGAGCATTTCAGGCCAGTCCACTTTGGCAAGAGCATTTCATTGTCGTTGTTTTTAGTTTACAATTAGAACAGGTGATCCGTTATTGTTCCTGTTTGCTCAGAAACACACGTCAGCAAAGAGATGGAAGAGATATTTGGCAATGCTGTGAAGCAGCACTTACTCAGCAATAACCTGCTCGCTATGCTCAGCTTGGGTTCAGTCAGGGCCACTCAACTCCTGATCCCCTTACAGCCTTAGTCCAAACATGGGACAAAAGAACTGAACTCCAGAGGTGAGAGTGACTGCCCTTGATATCAAGGTTGCATTTGAGTAAATGTGTAAATGAGCCCCAGCAAAACTGAAGTCAATGGATTCAGGGTTAGAGTCATACTTAGCAGAAAGAAAGGTGTTGTGATTGTTGGAGCTTCATCATCGCTGCAGAAGTTCCTCAGGTTAGTGTCCAAGACCCAAGCATGTTGAGTTGCTTTATCAGTGACCTCCCTTCAGCTTAATATATGGTAGGTCAATTCAAAAGTCTGATGGCGGCAGGGAGGAAACTGTTCTTGAGTCGGTTGGTACACGATCTTAGACTTTTGTATCTTTTTCCCAATGGGAGAAGATGACAAGAGTCTTTCTGGCGTGTGTGGGGTCCTTGATTATGCTGGCTGTTTTTCCGAGGCAGTGGGAAGCACATTGACTCTTTGTCGAAGCGTCCTATCCAGGCCCTATCCTCATAACTCCATGTATTTACCCTGCTTATCCCCCTAACTCTCATTTCTTGGGTTACGAAGGGGCAGTTTAACGTGGCCAAACTTCCTAACCTGCACATCTTTAGAAGAGTAAGCTGCAGCATCATATCGATCATATCGTGTACCAACCGACTCAAGAACAGTTTCCTCCCTGCCGCCATCAGACTTTTGAATTGACCTACCATATATTAACCCTTGGTTGTTGTGCTCAGGAACATGAGTGCAGCTGTATGATGCTAAATAATTTTACCATCAGTCAAGAGCAGAATAAGAGTCTGTTATGCTTCTTTCTCTGCTGTGCTGCACATGTTGCACTAGTAATAGGCCATGCCGGGAGAGGCGGGGGGAAGGGAGGTTACTAATTTACTTCGGTTAGTGTTTGATCCAGAAGGTAGGGAAATAGCGTGACTGCACTGAGATTCTTGCATTCC
Organism: Sphyrna mokarran; assembly: GCA_024679065.1. Lineage (NCBI taxonomy): Eukaryota > Metazoa > Chordata > Chondrichthyes > Carcharhiniformes > Carcharhinidae > Sphyrna > Sphyrna mokarran. The sequence goes on from JAGIQG010000003.1 coordinate 110,814,606, forward strand.
CTGGGGGTGATAAATCTCTTCCCAGAATTTATATGTGAAAAGTTTCTGATGTTTCTGAAAAAGAGCTGCATTAGTTCCAGTTGTGCTGAGCGTGAAAGCAAATTATGCTTTGGCTAGACTTAAGCTGTGCCTGGCACCCTGTCCACTGCTGCAAGCGTATTTGTACAGCTGTTGAGAGACTTTTATTACTTGCAGCACTTAACCTGCAGGAACGTGAATATAAAGACTGTTTTCAAACACAAATATTTCTAATTTCCCTTGGAGGGTCACTCTCATAAGTATCAGGAGTAAACTGCAGTATTATTCACTAATTTTGTGGAAAAAATGCTAAAAGGCCATGGAAATTGTAGACTGGCTTCAATTTCAGCTCCTGCTTACTATGATTAAAAAGTGGGAAGCACTGGTAGTCACTGAGCCTGTCAATAAAATGCAATCAAATACGACCAGAGAAAACCAGTTTGTACCTTGGTAATCACAGCAAGTTTTGAAAATGTGTAAACTGCGGTTTAGCTCCTGTCTTTAAAGCTTATATATGGCAGGGTCGCAGAAGGCTGACTAATACTAAGAAGTTTTTCCAAGTTTCCATTGATTACAGTTTAAGTTCAAGTCTTTACTGTTGATATCTGGTAAACATAAAAGTACGACTGGCTGAGACATTCTTTGAAATGCCCTCTAGGCAGATTGGTGGAGCCATGGACATTTGGCAGTGGAGTTAAAATAGCATTTCTCACACAATGGCTTTCCAATCTAATCTATGTCCCAACTACCAGTCATACTAGGCACATCCCTAAAATGCAAAAAAATTAAAGTGTTGGCAACCGCAAGCTGATTTTTAGCACCTTCTAGTGGTTCTTCATTAAAGTCAATGGTAGAGGTCTAGGGTAAGGGCTTCCCCACAGGTTGCACCAAGTGCTTTACAGGGAATGGATTAGAAAAACTGTATGCGTCAGCAGATATTAAAAAAAAGCTTTTTGCTAACTGGAAAGAAAGTATTAAGAATAAATCCTTTAATAATTAGCTGGTGGCAAATAAATTATTTTTGACCCTGTGTAATCTGATTAATCAATGCATAACTTATTCACAAAACTTATTTCCTGCTTATTAGTGAATATTAGCATGAAATGAATGCATTCACTGCTACTTAACATTATTATGATGGTAATTTCTTTTGTTAAAGATGTATAGAATATCCTGGTAAACCATATCTTGTTAGGACCGTTAGCACCATTCATTCACACTTTATCCTAATCTACTTGCTGTATTTAAATCAGGGATTAAAACATGCCAAGGGCAGCACGGTGTTTAGCACTGCTATCTCAGTGTCAGGGACCTGGCTTCACTTCCAGCTTTGGGTGACTGTCTGTATGGAGTTTGCATGTTCTTTCTGTGTCTGCGTGGGTTTTCTCCAGATGCTCTGGTTTCCTCCCACAGTTCAAAGATGTGCAGGTTACGTTGATTGTCCGTGTTAAATTGCCCTTTAGCATCAGGGGGATTAGTAGGGTAAATTCATAAGGTTATAGCGACATGGCCTCCATAAAATTATTGCCGATGCAGGCTCAATAGGTCAACTGGCCGCCTTCTGTAGGGATTCTATGATTTCGTAGTTTGAGTTTGCATTGCTGTCTCTTACCAACGCTAAGATGAATGCAGAAAGAACTCTTACTCCCTACTGTCACAGATGAATGTTGGTTTCTGATTCTATATTTACATTATCACTTCTTAGAAATAATATAAAACAAAGTTAATGCTGCAGTGTAAATACAACCTGAAGTCTAAATGTCAGTAGCATATTACAGGGCTGCAGGTGTGTCAAGGATGCAAGGAAACTATGTCCAAAGCATTAGTTTATATAAGCAGCAGAAGTTTTCCATTATTTGAGTCTTCGCTTTTTTGCATTGTGTTGAAAACAGTCTTCACATTTTATTCTTGTGTGTTAACTGGACTGGAGCTATTCAAAACCCCATTCCAGTGCATAATATTTTATGGCTGATAGAACCATCATTCATTCACAGTACCATGGGACCAGTCATTATTGCAAGACATTAAAGCAAGTCTATTTCATATGGTTTAACAATTCTATGAGCAAAGGTGCACTTTAAATCAAAGGTGTCAAATTACAAATCCTCTTGTGTGTTGCATTTTGTAAAATAGTTTTCCATTACATGACACTTGCAGCAAATCATTGAATTACAGTTCCATAATGTCCTATTTCAACATGTATGTTGTGTACAGAATCTATAGCAATTCTTTTCCCCTTCTTTGTTCCAGCGTTCCATTAGTTTCCGAAGTGAGAGCCGACCGGAAATTTTCACCCCTAGACCCTCTTCTAGACATGGACCCCCTGCCATTGCAAAGCGTCGAGATAGCAAACTCTGGAGTGAAACATTTGACATTCGTGTCAATCAGATGCTCACAGCTAAGGAAATCAAAAGGCAAGAGGTATGAATGCAGAGCAGCTATACTCTTCTATCAGAAAATAGAAAGTTTGACTCGTTTAATCAGTGACTGGCTTTGCTCCCGGTACTGCCTCACTCCTGGCTTGAGAATGTGGCTTCTGACTCCAAGCATTCATACCATGTCTGTATATTAGGAATGATAGTGCAAGCAACTTGAAACATTTTTTATTACAAAAGTAAACAGTAAAGTCCAATGTGGAGAAACCTGTCATTTGTTTGTCACAGTTCAGTTGTTGATGTGAAATTTCATTTGGGGCATATAGTTTATTTTTAAAATGGCTGTAAATGCTATCGCAAAACTACAGGCGTGTAAACTTGTCAAAATTGTGGAGAACCAAATTTTTTGTTATCATGAGCAAGAACAGATCTTTATTACTGATTCCCTATAATAGCTGTACAGCTGATCATTTAATTAAATAAACAGTTCTTACATTGGAATATAGCAGGACCTGTATAGCAATCTGTCAACCTTTCGAGGCAGGGAACCCACCCACTGAAAGATATTGCTGTTGTATTCTTTTGCTTGTGAGACACTCCAATGTGAGTCATTCTATTATCATTTGAGCACCCTCTTTCCAGTGTGGATAACATTTAACCCATCCCCCCGTCTCATAATATTTGTTGTCGTAATAAAAGCAAGAGTGAGAAGTATACCTGTAATGCTGAAGCAACTGGAAGATTTGGTCTTGTTGAAACAATTCAAAAGAAAAATCACCTTGGGTAGAAGCTCCTGTAATCATAACATTCACATTTATAGTAAAAGCAGATGTTTAAATGTTAATTGCCATCAATTAGTGATTGTGTGAAACTAATTTACAAATCAGCACTGAAAGTGCAATATAACTTTGCAGAATATATAGTCAAACTGGAAAAATCCTTCATACAACAGAAATATGCAGTTAAGAAGTTGTTCACAGGAAAGTACCCTCAACCTGTTCCTCAGGGCAGCTAAGAATGTAAAATACTTGTGATCTTTTCGCCATCACCCACATTCTAAGAAAAAAAGAACCAATCAAGTAAGGTGTTGATATCTTAAAATTGTTCACTATCACATTGTATATTTTGTTGCTGAAAGCTTTACTGAAACATTGGTGCTGAATACAAGTGGCAAGGACTAGAAACTTGGGAAGAAAATATACCTGGACCTGATTTCCAAGAATGTTCAATGCTCTTTGCTGATCTGGAGTCTAGATCATGGTTATGGAATTTAGGTGCTAAAATGGCCTGTAACTTCAAGATCCCTTACTTAAATATTATTTCTCTGCATAGCATCTTGAGGTTAATTAGAGGATAATTATACTTGCATCTAGAATAAGCGGTGAAGGAGATGACAGTGATGCGTCTAAGGGGAGGCTTGATGCATATACGAGGGAAAGGGAATATTCAAGGATATGGGGGCAACGAGGGGAAAAGGAATATAAAAGGATATGGAGGCAAGGTGGGAAGGGTGTGTTAGCATGATGGGAGGCCCATGTATTCAAACACTTGATGTAGAACCGTTGGGCAAGCAGAATGGCGTTTACATGCAGAAGATTTTGCAGTTGTAATTTTATATCACCTCCATCAGAATGATATGTGGACTTTTTGGCAGTTGTGCGAGATGCAAAACTGTTTCATAAGTTTCCTGTGGCATTTCCACATTTGAGTTTTTTTAATATGCAAGATGGCAATGGAACTTAAAAGATTTCAAAAATTTGCTTCAAAGCGATGGCTCCTGGCCAAAGGCTACAAATGAATTGTTAACTGGCAACTGTTACATGGAGGATTTGTAACCTACATGTTCAATAAGACAGGTTAAATGTTTAAATATAACATAAAGCTGTGACTACCAAAATCACGAGAAGAGGCATCTTGGCAGAAAGTACATGCATACATTAGATTTTTAACCATGAATTATATACATTATGGATGGCACAAAGCTCCTCTCATATATATCATGCCCAGGAATTTTAAACAGATGTTTGTGACATTTGGCCTCTGTATATTATCCAAGACCTGAAAAGTATTAAACTTTCTTCTCCATGATTTTGTTTAGATAATATGCACCTTTTCCACAACTCAACTTTGGAAATATTTATAAGAAAAGTTCAGGAAAGTAATCATTTTTCCTTTGAGAAATTAGATCAATTATTTGGAATTTGAGTTTAACCACCATCGCTTTAAACACATCGCACACATGTCACTGGTCTAATTTTGAACAATTCTTTTTTTAAATGATTTCTTCACTAATTGTTTTTGCAGGCAATTTTTGAACTTTCCCAGGGAGAACAAGTTTTAATTGAAGATTTGAAGCTAGCAAAAAAGGTGATGCACGCGTTATTTCCAATTATCAGATTTAAAAAAATTGGAATTTTCCATATAATTCTACTGTAATTGAGCAATTATATTCTGAACAATATTGGTTTTAGATGTGTATTTTGTAGATGTTAGCAATTGAATGTACACATTAATTAAATATCTGCCACATGTTCATATTTATATTTCAGAGTGTCTTCAGGGCCATTAGTCAAATTGTATCTCCCAACCCATTTATTTTTGAAGATGTAAATTGTACTTTTGCAGAGTAAGCATTCTGCTGCAATAGTGCACCATGCTGTGGGAATATTGGTCCCAGATGCAAGCAGCTCTTAAATCTCCTTGAATTAATTGTAGATCACTGAATTCGCTTTTGTTTTTAAGCTCTTTTCACCCAACAGCTAAATTTCATTAAAATAAATCCTGTTGTGAAATTAATCTGATAAATGTTACTTATGAAATTGCAAGTGTCGAGAAGACATTGGGGTCTCAGATGTGTCAGTCAGAAGCATTACAGTAAAGGAACAAGTCAGTTACAAAATGCACTTTCTAAGTAGCTGAATATGGATCATTAAATATTGGTCTCTCTCACACAGGCCTATCATGATCCGATGCTCAAGCTCTCCATTATGACTGAACAGGAGCTGAATCAGATATTTGGAACACTGGATTCCCTTATTCCCTTGCACGAAGGTATGGCTTTCCTCTCAGATTGAACAGACAGTAGTTATGTGAAGGTTGCCTCAAATGTAATAAAGAGCTTAATGGTTCGCAGGGAACAATGTCATGTTTCTGCTAACATTCATGCATTTCCCCCTGGGGAAAGCATCTTTGCTGTGACCCTTACATTTCCTCATTTATTTTTGTTCAGATCTTCTCAGTCGGCTCCGAGAAGTCCGGAAACCAGATGGGACGACAGAGCATGTTGGCCACATCCTTGTAGGCTGGGTAAGAAATTGTTTCAACCTTTATTTTAATCTGCTTTTACGTTTGATTCATTGGTATGTTTGTGCTATTAGTTCCCAAGAGTGCCGCCTCACACGACAGCCCAAACAGACATTTGACAGATTTGCGATATCCCAGTACATGCAGAGATTGTTTGGTTCAAGTAAGATCCTCCCAACAGCAGTCAATAACAAATCAACAGCTGCTGTCAGCTGAGCCAGATCCAAACTACAAACTGACACCAAAATAAAAGGGTTACAATGACATGAAAGAATGTAAATATATCCCTCTTTAAAAATGCACAGAGTTAATTGATGCTTCACAAACTTTGACATTTTATCACCTTGTCCTGTTTTCGGCACAGATTCAGGTAACTACCACCAAATGTCTGTATACACTCACATGGAGTAACAGAAAAATCATCTATTTACAGATTACATTTTATGTTAAATTTACTTAATCAAGCTTCTCCTCTTGATTAGATTTCAATTTCTTTTAAGATGGTTTCAATTCAACACCAATTATCATGTTTGAATTCTAACTGTTTTAAGACGAACTATTAATGGAGAAGATTAACACATCAGTCATGCATAGCAATGCTGATGAATAGTTAACAGCAACGTAGGGAGAAGAGGTGGACCATTCAGCTCCTCAAATTTGTTTTGCCATTGTTGAGTGGCGTCCACTATAAAGTTCTTAATATATACCATAACTGATTGATTGCTTCTCTGTCGCCCCATCCAAAGATTGCAATCTGGGGTGTTGGGAGACGGTGGTAGAGAGCTTCAATTCGGTGGGGGAGCAATCATGAGGAATCTTGCTACAATGACTTGGGGAGATAGAGGGGTTTGCTGCAATCAGGCAGAGGAGAGGTGTTGAGATAGGGAGGGTGCACGTGGTAACTCCCCCATTGACAGACTGAGAGACAGTGGTCTAGTTCACTGCTGCATCTGTCAGACTCCATTATCCATTGACTGAGAGTTAATAACCCATTAACCAGCTTGGCACCAAGTTCCACTCCGACTCTTGGTGAAATTTACAACAGATGCCCATAGAACATAGAACACTACAGCACAAACAAGCCCTTCAGCCCACAAGTTGTGCCGAACACATCAAAAACCTACCCAGCCATAGACCTATCTATAACCCCCAATCCCATTGGATCCCATATACTCATCCAGAAGTATTTTAAAAGACCCCAGCGAGTTCGCCTCGACCACCACCGACGGCAGCCGATTCCATTCACTCACCACCCTCTGAGTGAAAAACTTTCCCCAAGCATCCCCTCTGTACTTGCTTCCCTGCACCTTAAATCTGTGCCCTCTCGTCGCGACCATTTCAGCCCTGGGAAATAGTCTCTGAGAGTCCACCCTATATATTCCTCTCAACACCTTGTAAACCTCTATCAGGTCGCCTCTCAACCTTCGTCTCTCCAGGGAGAACGGTCCCAGCTCCCTCAACCTGTCTTCATAAGGCATGCCTCCCAATCCAGGCAACATCCTTGTAAATCTCCTCTGCACCCTTTCAATAGCTTCCACGTCCTTCCTATAGTGAGGCGGCCAGAACTGCGCACAGTATTCCAAGTGTGGTCTGACAAGGGTCCTATAAAGCTGCAGCATTACCTCCTGACTCCTGGACTCAATCCCTCGATGAATGAAGGCCAGTACACCGTAAGCTTTCTTAACCACATCCTCCACCTGGGAGGCCGATTTGAGAGTCTTATGGACCCGGACCCCAAGATCCCTCTGCTCTTTCACACAGCTAAGACTCCTACCTTTGATAGTGTACTCATTCATCCCGTTGGATCTGCCAAAATGGACCACAACACATTTATCCGCGTTGAAGTCCATCTGCCACTTCTCCGCCCAGTCTTGCATCCTGTCGATGTCATGCTGCAACTTCTGACATCCCTCCAGACCATCCACAACACCACCGACCTTAGTGTCATCGGCGAACTTACTCACCCATCCCTCCACTTCCTCATCCAGGGCATTTATGAAAATGACAAACAGCAAGGGTCCTAGAACAGATCCCTGGGGCACTCCACTGGTGACCGACCTCCATGCAGAAAAAGAGCCATCCACAACCACCCTTTGCCTTCTGCAGGCAAGCCAGTTCTGGATCCACAAGGCCAAAGCCCCTTGGATCCCATGGCCTCTCACCTTCTCAAGAAGTCTTGCATATGGGACCTTGTCAAATGCCTTGCTGAAGTCCATGTACACCACGTCCGCTGCTCTTCCTTCGTCGATGTGTATTGTGAATACTCACAATTTACAATTGTGACTGAACACATTGACGAAGGAAGAGCCCTTGTCCCAGCTGAAGTTGGTTGAAAAGTACTGGTGCCAACTCAGCAACTGCAAGTCCCTACTGGATTCCTGATAAGTCCAGTAGACTTACCAGGACTTACTCAGTCATTTCCAATAAAATCCAGATAAGATCAGTTTCTGCTAGTTCACTCTTGTCTTCTTTCTTCAGGCCAACATTTATCCTTCGATAGAGATGACAGAAACAGATTGGTCATTCTCAAGTTGCTGAATGCAACTTAGCTGTCTTTTTCTTGCACTACATCTCCATGCAAATGGATCCACTCTGGAGTTTGAGTTCAGATACTCAGTTAGTAGAGTCTTCCTTTTAGACTCACAAAGCTCCCTCATAGGTTTATTGGTGAGCATTGAACTTGACAGTCATTAGATAAAAACAGTCGTGGTGGTGATTGAAAACAGACTTAACCAATGAAAAATTATGAATAATGTTTGTGAAATTTTGTGCACTTGGGGAGCCATCCTGCATTGCACCAGTAACTGGTTAAAATGACAAAATGCTGGAAATCCACAGCAAGTCAGTTAGCATCTGTGGGAGAAACGACAGAATTGATGGAAAATACTCAGTAATAGTTGTGATCTGTCTCCTCTGTTAGCTAAATATGAGTTACTACACATTTCCAACAGTTGCAGTTTGTTTCTTTTTAGATTCCCAGCATTTTCAGTTTTTCATTATTTTTACAATGCCATGCAGTGCCGCATTGATTTTAGCTGCCATACGTTTTAAATCTCATTTATTTTTCCCCTCCCCCAGCTCCCTTGCTTAAACTCCTATGATAGTTACTGCAGCAACCAAGTGGCAGCCAAAGCCCTACTGGATCACAAGAAACAAGATCACCGAGTTCATGACTTTCTACAACGTTGTTTAGAGTCTCCTTTTAGTCGCAAGCTGGATCTCTGGAATTTCCTGGACATTCCACGCAGTCGACTGGTGAAATACCCTTTGCTCTTAAAAGAAATCCTCAGGCATACTCCAAATGATCACCCGGATAAGCAGCACTTGGAAGAAGCAGTAAGTAGCAAAAGAGAATTCATTTTAACATTGTGATTTTCTCCATTCGCACTGTAGTGACTCCAGAATTGTTGAACTATAGTGTAAAAGCTTTGCTCTGCAAAATTCATTGTCGCTCAGATGGTTGAACTTGCGTTCCAACCACAATGTTTCAGATTTGCATCCCAGGATGCTACTACCATTGTGTTCAATTCTCAAGTTTCAATGGGATTCTGTGCAAAGCATTAAACTTAATAGAAAATTGTTTCTCCAGGTCAGGTACAATGATCTACACCCAATTTACCTTGGATTGAGGGGGAGGTGGGGGCATGTTTTTCTCAAGATCCTATAATATCAGTGAGGTAGTAAGGGTTACCTTGCTTTATGTACAGGTTTCCAGATGGAAAAACATATTTTTTTGGGGGGGGTGGCATTAACAGTGCCAGAGACATTGAATATCTCCAATCCCACCGCCAACACATTAGCTTTAGATTTGACATTATAGCCTGGAATTACCTTGAAATGATTTGTCTCCACTGCCAGATCATTTCCATTTTTAAATTGTTACATCAACAGTAACCTCACAAAGGGAGATAAACACAACTTTCAGCATCAGCTTATTTGCATCGCAATTGGCAGAAAAATCTACTTGTCCTCGAGGTGGTAAGGGCCCTATAAAATTGTTAGAGACACAAAAACCACCAGTAAACTTCTGTACAATCTTTTAAAGATTCACAATAGTGCAAGCAGATAAAACGGAAAGACCACTTGGCTGGCTCTTTGAATTATTTTTTGAATTACTTCGACGCACAAGTTTTTAGTGTTTTGGGTGGAATTATGAATGCTGAACTGCTCAGGGTTCAGTTGGGCATGGTGCAAAGCAGACCCAAATGTCTAAAACATTTCAAATCGTCTTGCAATGGAGGAAATCATTTTGACCTTCTCCTTTAAAGAAACTGGTTAAAAATAAAGTAAATATGGGTCTATTGGGTCTATATAATGTCTATTTGGCATCTTCAGGGAATCGATTTATCTATTTTCTGTAGTCGTCGGTGCTCCGTGCTACAGTTTATTAATTAGTCCTCTTCATGTCCTGACTCTTGACTTGTACACTACTGCTACTGCTGTGCAAAGCACAGTCTTTTCAAGGATGAAAGATTTGACACTAAATGAGAACAGGGAAAGTGGCATTGAATCGACTGCTCATTCCCTGTGATTTACATATTAATGCAAAACCTTCCTTAAAGTAATTAATCAGTCCACTGATTCTGTATTTTGAAGTTTTTTTAATAAAGATGTTTCCAAATCACAATAACTGATGATTTACATGACACTAGCAATGCATTTGAAAGAAATTTAAAATTTTTGTTCTTCTGTTCATAACGCTTTTCAAATATTGTTGAAGCGTTGGCTTTAAAACTTGAAATCAAATGCCTTTGCATTTCCTTATATATGTGTAGATTTTAGTTGCAATACATGATCTGAGTGGTGATTTTTTTTCTCCCTTTCCAATTGCTGTTTGATGAAATCTCAAACGAATTAAAGATTATTCAGTTACCAGCCACTTACTGGATAATACATTCAAAGCATCAAACGGCAGCTATGAGATATAAACCAGATCAGGCTTTTCATTAAAGCTCCATTAATTCAGCTTTGAAATTTGACAAGTTGTTAGGATTCCATCAAGCAATGAGATACCCACTTCTCCATTGTCATTTGGCAGCTGGTATGAAGTTTCACTGGCTGACTACAAACTAATCTATTAAACATCTAATGTGTTTTTTTGTTAGTGGTACTTGCTTTATTTCAAGTTTTGCAAAGAGATTTTAATGTTTTCTCAAAAGCAGAGCTGTCAAGCACCTTCATCCTTAGTGAAATATTGAAAGAAATACTATTTACAACATTTTCACTTTGTGGAGTTACCAAGAACAAGAACATCTTTTTCAGTGGGCCTGATTCAAATATTGTTCATGCGAAACACTCTCCATTCATGTTTGAAATTTAATGCCTATTGAGGACAGTAATGCCTGAATTCCAGTGGCAGCCTGGATCAGCAAATCATAGAACCCACATATTGCAGAGGGAGGCCATTCGGCCCATTAAATCTGCAACCACTCTCCAAAAGATCATCCCACCAGGCTCCCCCCTCCCCCTCCCACACTCTATACGCATAACCATGCACATTTACTGTGGCTAATCCACCTATCTGACACATCTTTGGACACTAAGGGACAATTTAGCTTGGCCAATCCATCTAACCTACACATCTTCGGAATGTGGAAGGAAACTGGAGCACCTGGAGGAAATCCATGCAGACAAGGGGAGAAAATGCAACTTCACACAAACAGTTGCCCAAGGTCAGAATCAAATCTGCATTCACAATGCTGAGAGGCAGCAGTGTTAACCACTATGCTATCTTTGGATTCTGGAAGCACACAGCAAAGCACTTGTCTTTCACTGAACTGCTGGTTGAATAAATGCAACAATTGGTCTGATGCAGCTGCTCTTTGTGCATGGTGATCGAACTTTCAGGAAAAGCAAATGACAACGTTAGAGACACAGTGACACACAGATACACATTCTGAGAGCATACAAAGCTCAAAACATTCATGTAAAATGTCTGCAAGTCCGCTCTATGTATTTGCACCAATTTAAATCCTTTGTATGCAGTTTTTCTGCTTCATATGGAAACATGTTGCAGCTGAATGGGGGGAAGAAGAATTGAAGAGCTTTGGGGTGTTTTTTAATTTACAATCATGTGTGCAGTTAAGCCCAAACAAATGTATAAGTTCATGCAAAGGTTTTTGAGCAAAAGGACGCAACATCAATGTCATGTGATTATTGGAATTCCCAGTCCCAGGACATATTGGGTTTCAAATTTCAGCTTTGACTGACATTACAATTGTGCATTGGCCCTTTTGATTTGCTAGAATGTTTTCCGATACTGCAGTGGAACATTACTGTTCCTCTAACTTCTCAGCCCAATTGCTGATAGAATCTGAAGCGGAATGAGCTTGTGTGAATCATTGTCCATTCTTATTTTGTTTCCAGATTAACATTGTTCAAGGGATTGTAGCTGAAATAAACAAGAAGACGGGGGAGTCAGAATGCCAGTATTATAAGGAAAGACTTGTTTTCCTTGAGGAAAGTCAAAAAGACCCTCTGATTGAAAATTCAAAAGTGCTCTGCTGTCACGGAGACTTAAAGAACAATAGAGGAGCAGTAAGTGAGCTTTGATTTCCTGATTCAATCACTCCCAATCTTGTGCTTTCCTCTTGAGGTATCACTGGATTATTTATGAATAGTAAGATTTTAAATTGTCTTAAACACTGATGACTAAAACTGTATCACGCCAAAACGTTGCCTTGGGAAAACTTAGTTTTGACAGAGAAAATCTAACTGTCTGCTTAGTAATTTGGATACAATGGGCATGATTTTACCAGCCGTTCATGCCATGCTCCCATTGCAGCAAGTTTGGAGAATTTGACACCCAGCCAAATCTCTGTTCACTGTGGTAGAATAAGAAAATCCTACTAGCATGAATGGCTGGAATGTTACCATCAATCTGTTTACAATTGGATTAATTATACAGTTTAACAATAGAGAATCCAAATGTTTACATTAGTTTTTACCATTTGCAGTCTACAATAAGATGCGTCATAATGCAAAAAGCAATTGGAAAAAGAATGATAAGTATAAAAGGGAAACTCCAATAGTTTTGGAACAGATGTCTTTGAAGGTGGCACAGTATTTGGATGGTGGTTTTGAAGACGTAGATTGATGATGCAATCTGTTGTGTAAGTTAAGTAAAGGATAAAAGGTTTAGAGCCAGTCTGCTCTTTCAAGCTGTCCCACTTTAATGTTCCAGCGCTAGGCCAGGCCTCCCTGTTTGATGTTTCTTCCTTTCCCACTTCACACAGATCAGTCACACATAGGCTGACCTTTAGAGAATTGAAGTTAACGTGGAAGTTAGAAGGCTGAAGACATTTTCCACTTGTGTTTGTCAGAAAGTGTGTTTTTTGATGAAATGTCAGTGAAGTTTTGATGTTTTGTAGTGCAGAATTGATGCCTCATAAGATGAATAAGCAGTTGCTATTGGACTTGTTCTCGTTGCATGAATCAGAAAACACAATTTGCATGAATCTGTAAATCCCTAAGATAGGACTTCTAAAGATCACAACAAGACCTCTTTCCCTTTGACACACTTAATTTTATTTGAAAAGCAGGCAGATCATCAATGTACAATATTGCAATTTATTGTACTATCATACTGTAGATCTCTTCATAAAATATATTTCTGAACCATATATAAATAGGCTATCTATTATCAGAATTATAACTGCTTAAATATTATTTTATCAGAACCTTGTAAAATCTTGACATAATAACAATATCATTAATGTAATTGTTAATATTTCTTCATTCATTTTTTAATGTATTTATTTCCAAATGCTGCAACTATTATTACATGAAGTAGCCTGATTATGCAATAAATCACAAGTAGAGAATTAAAAGCAGATTCAGGGCTGACTTTTATTTCATTTTACAGAAGCTCCATGTTTTCCTGTTTCAAGAGGTGCTTGTAATTACCAGAGTGGTGACATGCAGTGAGCAGCTGTGCTACCAGCTGTACCGGCAGCCCATCCCTGTCGGAGATCTGGTGTTAGATGACCTACAGGATGGGGAGGTACGATTAGGTGGATCCATTAGAGGCGCCTTCAGCAATAATGAGAGAAGTAAGTACAAAGCCATTCTGTTACCTCGAGCTCTTTGTGTGTATTTATTTGCATGTTGCCATGCATAATTTATATGTGGAGATGGGGAGGAGGAACATTGCTGTCATTCATGCTGGGCGCTTGTCTTCCACCGAAAATGTTGCAAAAGTGAACATTGTCAGGTGAAGTAAGAAATATAAAGCTGGATTTTGCAAGCAGCAGTGAACCTAGGGCATCACCACAGACTTCCCCAGAAAGAGCTAGCTATTTCTGTGTGGCAAGGTTATCATCTCTCCTAGTGTTTGTTTCTGGCACAAAGTCAAGGGGTCTCTGGGCATCCAGCAATGATAGCAAGCAGGGTAAACAGCCAATCACACTGCAGTGTTCTCAAAGATACCAAACCAAAAAGTTTAATTTTACAGAAAATGAGATGAACAATGGGGACATTCAACATGGGGTGAAGATGGAAGATAAAATACCATATGTAAATATTGAAAAAAAATTCTAATAATGGAGAAATTTAACTTTCAATAAATGCAAAATTATTTCTTCAGACCTAGTGAAGCTGTTCAGCAGCAATTAAGAAGTTGGGTCATTGAAGGATAATTACACCCCGCTTGTCAAGGTGTAACTGAGTTTTTAATAGCAAAACAAAGAACATAATCTTAAAATAAAAGAATCCTACAGTGCAGAAGGAGGCCGTTTGGATCATCGAGTCTCGTCCAACTACAAACCCACTCAAGCCCTATCCCCATAACCCCATTTACCCTGTTAACCTCCCGACACTAAGAGACAATATAGTTTGGCCAGTTCACCTAACCAGCCCATTTTTGGACTGTGGGAGGAAACCAGAACACCCGGAGGAAACCCACGCTGACATGCGGAGAAACCCCACATGCTGACCCAAGCCAGGAATCGAATCTGGGTCCTTGGCGCTGAGAATGCTAACCACTGCAAGTTCTCGGCAGTTTTTAGATTTTCAATTGATCACATTCCACAGAGCCTTCAACAATGGAGAAAAATTAAACTCTGAACTCTGATGACAAATTCTGGATTTCCATATTTAGCTACTCATGGGCGAACTCCAAAAACTGTTGTCAGTTTTAGAGGAATAATGATGTCATCGTTATTATCGCAAATCATAATTTAATTGCAAATTGGATTTGAATATTTGCTTTGTGGTCAAAGCTGGCGCAAGGAAAATAGCCAGTTAAACAAGGAGGGTGACTGCATCGTGAAACATGACCACAGTAATGAGTCAGTCCATCAGGGGTGAGGAGAAAATAGTTGAGAAATAAATAAGATGGAGCAGGAGGGAATAAAACTATTTTCTTTCTTCGCTTAAACTTGCCATCTTAATAGGAGACTGAATTTATTTGGCCTAAATGCTCTGCAAAATTAATTTCTCAAATGATATTGTAATGCTGTTTATTCTACAATGAAATTGAAATTCAAGATTTCATCTGGTTAATATTTTAATAAACTATAATTGACAACGCTAATGTAGGCCTGGTGTTTCTTCGTCGTGCACAACCCCTAAGTTGAACCCAAAAATGTGCTCCATGTTTACATAGATTCTGACAATATCAAGTTATATCCAATTGTAACTTGTACTCACGCCATAAAAATCCATTCAAATAAATACAAAAACAGGTCTCAGTGAGGATAATGTTTTTTAAGAAGTCTTCAAAAATTATGATGAGTCACAAAAGAATGATTAAAATAACTTTCTTTCCTGTTGGACTTGAAAATTTGGCCACAGTTTAAAGGGGACCTTTACACACAGTTCTTCACGCCCAAACAAATGAAGAAACTGGCTTCTGGCCAGGATACATGTCCCTCTGGAAGCAAAAGTGGTGAAAAGTCTAGGAGTACAAACATTTGCTTTTACTGAATATTATTTTTAAATATCATTTTTGTTTCTATCTTAGCAAAAAACTTCTTCAGAGTCAGCTTTGTAGATCCTTCTGAAGGGCAATCCCATTCACTTCAGGCAAACGATGCCTTCAACAAGCAGCAGTGGCTGAACTGCATCAGACAGGCCAAAGAGGCTGTGCGACAGTCATTAGGCGATACAGGAATTTTAGGGTGTGAAAGGCACACGCACCTAACTCCAAATGGGATCAGGATGTCCCGTGAAGAACCAAAGCTTGAACGAATGGACCAATCGGACAATGAATCTGACTGTAGTATGGATACCAGTGAGATTAGTGGGGACTATGAACAGATGGAAGAAACAGACTGTTGTGTAAATCAGAAAAGGATAGAGACAGATGTTTGACATCATCAACACAATTCGTAGAAGTCCACGGCATTTTACCTGTACAGTATTTGCATTCCATAAGGAGCATTTTGGGAAAAGCACTTTTATTCCTTGTGATGGTGTCCTTGGTCTTTTGTGTATACTTGACAAATACTGCCAAATGTGTCTGTAAGCTGGAATTTTATTGTCTCCATCGTTTCTGGTTTAATGTATTCTCTCTAACGTCATGCTGTTGAATGAAATATTTGATCAATATCTACATTGCCTTGCTGGACAGTAACCTTTCCAGCTGCTGTTATCGTTTGGACCAATTCTGGCTGGATTGATGCACTTGGAACCATTAAGTTGGCAGTTCAGATGATTATACAGAACATCGGGCAACATTATGCTGCATTTGAGCAAAACTGAACAAAATACTCAAAACATTAATAGGGATGAACTAAAAAAAACTCATTGTTCATTCAAAGATGTATAATTAATGGTCATTCTAATTTAATGGAATTTGTTTGAAGCAATTTCTTCAGAAGGGAGCTACCTAATAAACTTTTCACTGACCGAGTAGATTCCATCACTTTTCAGTAGCACAGATGTGACTACTGAGTTTGCCAAATTATGGATATGTTGCCTAATCTGTTTGCAATTCTAATGGATGAGCTTAAGGCAAATTGTTAGTCTGTGTCATGTTTTCTTTTGTACTCAATGTGATACATCTGTACAGTACGCGAGGAATCAGAGTGACAAGTTAAAGCGTAAGAAAAATGGTCAAGCCAAAGCATATTCTTTTATTATTTTGGGGAAAAAAGCAACATGTTTAATTTTATCTAGTTGAATTTTTTCTGTATTTATAGTTTTTATGAAAGTTGCAAAACTTCTATTTGACCATTAGTGATTTATTTGAAATGCTTCAGTTTTTTTTAAAAAAATTGAATTCTGCAGATATCTGGCCATGGGCGAGAGACAAATAGATGAAAAATAGTTTTTAAAAAGGCTGTTGCAATGTTTAAGACGATGTAATGTAATTACATATATAACCAACAGGGGGAGCTTTGTACTGGAGGTAATTTGGGAAAAGCTCTGCTCTGGAGTTACAAGAAGCCAGAACATGGAAGTTTGAAGGAATAAACTCAGACACAGTAATTTTGTAAAAGGAATGGTTTCTCAGTTTTATTCCAATCCAGTTCTATACACATACACACACGCACACAAATACAAGTGTTGTTCAAAAAAAAATCCAAATTTATAGTGCATTGGAGGAAAACTGAACTCATG
The DNA here is from genome assembly GCA_024679065.1 of Sphyrna mokarran. Taxonomy (NCBI): domain Eukaryota; kingdom Metazoa; phylum Chordata; class Chondrichthyes; order Carcharhiniformes; family Carcharhinidae; genus Sphyrna; species Sphyrna mokarran. Next base: position 110,831,864 of record JAGIQG010000003.1, read on the forward strand.
ACATTTGATTATGAACAGATGTGATGAAACATTGAAGTGTGTTGGTATGCAGTAAGTGGAGTTGCATTCCAACAAATGTTTTTTTTTTAATGTCTGGGTTTTAAACTTACATGAAGAATGAGAATTTTTGCAATTTATTTTAAATTGGTTTGTCAATAGATGGGTAATATTTAAGGATATACAGCAGAGCCAGTTTTTAGATCAGATGCTATCTGAAATGATGAATGCATCTTAATAGTCACAAGCAGGCTTACATTAACACTGCAAATAAATTACTGTGAAAATCCCCTAGTCGCCACACTCCAGCGTCTGTTCGGGTACACTGAGGGAGAATTTAGCATGGTCGATCCACCTAACCGGGAAGAAATTGGAGCACCCAGAGGAAACCCACACAGACACAGGGAGAACGTGCAAACTCCACATAGACAGTGACCCAAAACAAGAATCAAACTGAGGCAGCAGTGCTAACCACTGTGCCACAGTGGTTACACACAGAGTGTAAATTCTACTCTGCACCTTTTTTGAAAAATGGATAATTCTATCCCTTAACTGGACTGGTGTATGATACCGATGCATTTTTCATCTCGCTCCAACTGAATGGGAGCTGAAAGAAAAAGAATGGCGTTGGTAGTATTCATGGAAAGGTGCACGTCTTAAATTCTTGCTTGCAAAGACCTGACACCCTCCAACAACTGCAAAAGGGGACGAAGAAACTTTTTTTTCAAAAAGAAAAACGTTTATTTGTCTGGAGTGTATTTGCCAGTACCATATGATAGTACCCACATCTCAGTGACCTGAAACAAACAAGACTTCACTTAGTTAACTGTACTGAGGGTTGAAAGTTCCCAGCTAGTTGCTTTCCTCGATACATTCTTATTTAGATTTGAGGACAGGGTCATCGGTGATAAAACCCTTCCAATACCCTTTGCAAAGGAAAATAATATTTCAACAACATGATCTCCTTGCAGGACACTTTATTTTCGAAGATATGTGGAGTGCAATTGGAGGTACAATCTATGCACTGTGATGCATAAACAAGGAATGGCATGCTTGTGCTCCACTGCCTGATTTAAATCATTTTTACCAGCAGCTGGCTTAAAATCTAGGAGCCAACAGAAGAATGGGATTCGATCCAGGACCAAATAACAGCGAAGTTGTGTTCAGCAGTCAGCAGTGTACTGGAATGTGATCTGGAAGCTCAGCAATGTTACCATGACAGGTGGGTGATGAGCACTGTAAGCTTGACCAGGTTTTGTGCATTGAATGAGACTGAGTGACATTGTTATCACAGCAGCTGAAGCATGAAGTGAGGTGCAGCATAGACTGAAATCTTACCATTCAAAAGAACATAGGTTTAAAAACACAGAACAAGTAGTTTAGAAGATGGGATATGTGTTCTGCGTGGATAGCTTGAACTACTTGACTCTAAGGGCTGGATGACCTCCTCCTGCTCCAAACTTTTATGTTTCTATGTACATATTAAACTAAAATATGCCCAACATGTAGACTATAAGAGCATAGAGAACTTACACATGACCTCAGCTGGAGTACTTTGTACATTTCTAAGCACCACACTACAGGGTAGGATGTGAATGCATTGGTGGCACTTCAAGAGAGGTTTACTAGAATGGTTCCAGGCATAGAAAATTTAGTTATGAGGATAGATTGGAGAAGTTGGGACTGCTCTCCATGGAGAGAAAAAGGCTATGAGGAGATTTGAAAGAGATGTTCAAAATCATGAGGCAGATGGATAGATAGGAAAGAATTGTTCCCAGTCATAAAGTGATCAAAAGCAAGCGGGCATAGATTTAAGGTTATTTGCAAAATAAGCAAATGTGGTGTCAGAAAAATTTATTTCATGTGAGTGGATCAGGAATGGAAAGTGCTGCCTAGAAGTGTGGTTCGATTGAGGCATTCAAACTATTTGATTACTTGAAACATAGTGCAGGAGCAAGGGGAAAAGGCATAATGCTCATATAGACAGCCTGTACACACACGATGGGCCAAATTGCCGCCTGCACTGTAAGAATTCTAGATTTCGAACCCTTAAGAGTAGGGAGGGTGAGAGTGATGCAACGAATGGAGTTGCCAAGGAGAGGAACTCTGAGCAGCCAGCCTGATGCCATCTTATTCTGTTTGCTATTTTAATACAGACATTAGGTTCATTTAAATGAGTAAAACCCCTGTGAAAATTGCAAGCAAGAAAATCAAACCATTACAGTAAAAATTAACATAAGCCAGCCAATCTTTTTACCATCTCAAAATTAGTGTTTTTTTTTTATACACTACACTATAGTTTAATTACCACAACATTCTACTCCCAGTCAGAAGGTTACTGCCTATAATGTTAGGGTGATTTGCCATCATATGATTTTGAAGCTCTAAAATGTGCAGACAAAAATGGAATTGGGTATGCTTAGCATACCTGATGCTATCAAAACTATTATCCAGGCCATGAATGTGATTAGCAGGTCTCAGAAAACTAGCTTCTCTGTTATTTGATGGGTTTGAAAGTGTATCCAATAAATCAACTGTGTCCTATAGATTCTCATGTTTATTTGCTGACAGCAATGGTTTGGACTTGCAATAAGTGTCTGAAGAACGTGCAAATTGAAAACCGCAAGAAATCCTTAAAGGCAGTGAGAGCAAGCAGTAGGCACAATTGTAGAACCACATAATTTCTCGATCAACAATTTGTGGCTTCAAATCTCGTGCTACGTGTCACGAAATGGCATAAAAACATGAATCAAATAAACAATCTCATCTCCCTTTTATTTCATGACAATATGTTAGCAGGCTAGCCAGATAATTGACTGGTTTTATGTTGCAAACAATCAGCTCCAAGGTGCTAGGCCACAAATAAGTTATTGCCCACCTCAAAGGTTAAAGCTAGCTTTCTGCAGTTGGTAATCAAGTAGATTATGTGGCTGTTAATTTTTTCACTTATGCCAGTGAAGATATGAATAAACAAAAGTCAGAGTTGCTGAGTTCTCGTGCACTATGCCCTTAACAGATTCTGTCCTAGTAGCTTCCTGTTAAGCAAAGGAGAGATTGAATCAATTAGTGAAGCCTTTTCTGATAGATAGAAAGCTGCTACAAGGATGGATTACGATGCAATTATTTGAGACACCAGTGATGTCATTAGGAAGATGTTATGGGGATTTGGTAGTACTGTTACTACATGAGTAATCCAAAGTCCAAAGGTGATGTGCCACAACAGATGAATTCAGTAAAAATCTGGCATTAAAAGTTTAATGGTTGCCATGAAACCACTGTCAATGTTGTAATACCACCTCTGGTTCACTTATGTCCTTTTAGAAAATAAAATCTATCCTACCCTGGTTTGCGCTACATGTGACAACAGACTCACAGCAACGTCGTTGATTCTTATCTGTCCTTTGAAATGGTCTAGCAAGCCACTCAGTTCAAGGCCAGTTAGGAATGGGCAATAAATGCTGGCCCAGCTAGCAATTCCATAATTTTAATTTTTTTAAAAAGTAATAAAAGGAAAGACAGTGCTTTTCACTGCCATTGGATATGTTGAAAGTGCTTTACTACCAACAAAGTATTTCTGTAGTCACTTACCAGTCCGTTCGATACCTACCTTGAAATATAAGCAATCCTTTCTCACATGAGGTTATGGGGATGGGGCCTAGGTGGGACTGTTGTTGATGCAGTCTCAATGGGCCAAGTAGTTTCTCTCTGTGCTGTAGGGATTCTATGATTCTAACTATTCCTGGGTAACTACTGCTGTAAAACAGTCAGAACCATCCAAGTTTGCAATTATAATCATGCTTTTGGATGGTTGATTACAGAAAAATTGCCCAATGGCAGTTTGAACGTCCCAATCCTTGCCTGCAACTTCTATGGGTGGGGTTGGCCCAATGCATCTTTGAGGTATCCCTTCAGTTACAACTCCCCAGTCCCTGAAGCTTGGAAGTTGCTCACTTTTGTTTGTCTGTAATTGGGTACACTTCCCCGGATGGACACGTCCAACTTTAATATAAAAGGTAAAGTTGTCATAATCCCAGATGACCAAAGGCTGCTTTCCTTTTTGAGGGGGAGAGCTGACTGTTGATAACCCGAGGATCACCACATCTCAACCAAGGGGGCAAGGTTGAAATGGCAGCCCTTCATGAATAACCTCAGCCAGTTGGGATAATTGAGCCCATGCTGTTGGCATTGCTCTGCATCACAAATCAGCTGTCCAGCCAACTGGAATGTAGGATGATTCCATAAGTATACAAAATTGCACAAAAGTTTTCCATAACTTTTTGTTGGCAAAAATCTTATTTTCAATCATTATGAAAAGCTTTTTCTGTGGCTGCTTCTTTTGGCTGTTAAGTTTCATGCTTCCAAAAAAAAAACCATGAGGGCGCATTGTGTGTCTAGATGGACTGTAGCAAGAACCCACTTGAATGGAGATTGAACAAACTTCTGCAAGTGTGCTGTACAGACACAGGGTTCTCATAACAAGCTCAAGGCAAGGATGTAGACTGGTAATGTTCTAGTGGGCAACAATAGCATTCATTCTGAATCTTTAAAAGCAATGGATAGTTTGGAGTATTTGTTCTGGGCATTTTTGAAAGAATTCTGTTGACTCCGTTCACATGATATTGTGATGTTGAACACGTTGATCTGTCATGCTCTATCTGCTATCTTGAACAAAGGACTAATCAGTGGGCTGTGAAGACGATGCCTCACTGTGTGATATTATAGTTTATGTAATTCAAAAGGAAACCTAGGAGAATGTGCAAAATGAAAACCTCAAGAAATCCTTAAAGACAGTGAGAGTAAACAGTAGCCATGATTATAGAACCATGTAATTTCTTGATCAACATTTTGTTGCACTGCAATTCACTGAAAGGAAATGATTCAGGTTGCTTAGATTGTTTTTCCAACAGTGTTCATTATCTGTTAATTTGGATCACTAGGCAAGCATTTGTATAAGGCCTGTACTGATTTTCACAAAGACTCTTTGAAGATAATTCTGTAAGCCAACCCAGTAATTGGAAAGGCAATAAAAGGTTTAAATGTCCTGCAAAGCTACACCACTAATACTGCTTAAACTCCAGCATTACTGTTACAAAGCCCTGGCTTTGCCAACTGACATCTAACCTCTCTGGGTTTAAGCAAATGGACATGTCCATCCGGGGGAGTGTACACCACATCAGACAAACAAAAGTAAGTAACTTCCGGGCTTTGGGGACCAGGGAGGTGTAACTGAAGGGATACTTCAAAGATGCGTTGGGACACCCCACCCACAGAAGTTGCAGGCAAGGATTGCCTGGCAATTGCTTGGGAAGTTCAAACTTCCAGTGGACAATTTTCTGTAATCAACCATCCAAAAGCATAATTATAATTGCAAACTTGGATAGTTCTGACTGTTTTACAGCAGTAATTACCCATGAATAATTAAAATCATACAATCCATACAGTGCAGAGAAAAGCTACTTGGCCCATTGAGCTTGCACCAACAACAATCCCATCTAGACCCCATCCCCATAACCTCACATGAGAAAGGATTACCTAAATGTCAAGATAGATATCAAGCGTACTGGCAATCTGATTCTTGACTGGGCTTGAACATCTGTAAAATGTCAAACCATTTCCTATGATTTCAGACAAAATAAAACTTTCTTTTCAAATGTAAGTCGATAAATCATACCTCTGTGAGGTGTCCAATGCCATTATTCCTCAGTTTAACTGGTGGCAGTATGAATAAGGAAAAGATGCTGCTTTTGATTAGATGTACACCAAGCTATGAGGCATTAATTTCTATTTTCAGTAAGGCACATTAGTAGATTGGTGCAAAGATCCCAAAGAATTAACTTATGTAATTACTTCCACCATAAGTCATGAGATTAATTCCTGCGACCTCTGATCGAGTAATGATACCTGATGTATCCACTGCAATTCTATGGTCTGTGGTGTATGTTTTCAGCAAACTTTGGGACTATTGACTGGGGGGGGGGGTGCAAAAGTTTCAGTTGGACGCTCTGATTGTTGCCAACCTCAGATTGGGTGCATTCTTCAGGACTGTACTGGGAGAGCGTGATTATACAGTTCAGAAGTAAGCTATTCAGCCCATCATACTTGTGCTAGCTCTTTGAGAAAGATTCAGTTTCTGCATATTTTTCCATATACAATTCCCTTTCCTGTATGATCCTAATCTTCATAGGGAAGTACACATCAAACCAATTGAGGTTTCATTTGATTACAGTCAATTACAAAGTTCTCACAAATAAGGGTTTTTATTTTGAAACACTGTTTTCCCCCTAGGTGTGTCCATGTGTGTTTTTTAAAAACCTATTCTGATGCTTTTCTCTAACATCTGAGAACCAAGATTGTGGGTAATGTTTCACAAAAGGTTCATGAGGCTAAGATGGTTCTTTGTGTCAAGACACCTCACTCTTCTGGTAGTTTGGTGTCACCTCCCACGTTTCACTGGTATAGTGCCATAAGGGAGCAGCTTTGACTCTTGCGTGGCTTGGCTCTGGTTATCTATAGTACTTTCCCATTATTGTCCTCATCCTTTGCTTTCCATTGATCAGGTGCATCTGCAGAAGAGGACAGAAGTCAAGAATGTGAGAGCAATCGTCCCTTTCCTACCAAAGAAGCAAAGTAGGGGTGGCAGATAATAGCTGGGCACTGCTTCACAGTGATACAAGAGCCACAGTGCAGGTACTCATGAATAAGCTGGCATTGGCAAGAAGTCACTACCTTTGTCACTTATTTTGTTTATATCCAATTCAATCCAAAGTCTCAGTAAACGAGACATTCTAGATCCAAGCTGACAAGATAGGCTTTCCACTTTCTGTCTTGGGCTTGATCTACATAATCTGATTGGGGCAGGCATTGCATGTTCCCCAAGGTTTGATCTCATTTGCATCTTAACCAAAAGGCTGAGATGCTACTTTTAAAAAATAGTTTCAAACGAAGCCTCAGTGTAGCATTATGACTTCAACAAAGTGCAGGACGCCAAAACTATACTTGAAGGTCACCTACCTTTATCACTTTCCAGGCAGCAGCTTATTTCAAAGTGGGTGATCTTTGAAAGGTTGAAGAAGATGCTCAGTGACCTGGTTTTGGTAGCTATTCTACATCAATCTATCCTGCCAAACTGTATGAAGAATGGGGTTAAGAGGCTGAAGAGTGCAGTTGAATAGCACACATTGAATAGGCTGCACAGAAGGTCACTGCTGGTTCAGCTGCATGTGCTAATTTCACATTGATTCTTGTACCAATTGATATTCAGATAAGAACTACCATAAATCCTTCATGTATCTCCCTCTAGAGGTCACTAGTAGATGTAACACCTTTTCTTGAAAGTGCAACTGTGGTTGAAATCACACTGAGGAAATCCCAGCACTGGCGTACACAGGTACATAATGCCGTACCAATTCAGTAGATCTAGGAGACCCATTCTCTTGCTAGAGGCCAGCACAGTAGTTAGCATTGCTGCCTCACAATGCCACAGGGACTTGGGTTTGATTTCTAGTTTGGTCTGTGTTGAATTTACACATTCCTCCCGTATCTGAGTGGGTTTCCTCTGGGGGTTCCAGTTTCCTCCCAAGTCCAAAGATGTGCAGATCAAGTTGATTGGCCATGCTAAACTAGCGTCAGGGGGACTAGCAGGTTAAATATGTGGGATTACTGGGATAGGGGCTGGGTGGTATTGTGGTTGGTGCAGACTCGATGGGCTGAATAGCTTTCTTCTACACTGTAGGGATTCTATAGGCTGCTTGCTGTTGTGACATTTTTAAATGTGCAGCAGTTATGTAAATCACGTTGAGATTGTTCTTAGCCTTTGGCTAAGATGAAGTGTCAGATCAAGCCCAAGATGGGGTGCAATGTCTTATCTTGTCAGCTTGGATTTTGTTTGTCTCCTTTATGGGGATCATGAATGGGATTCAATTGGGATTTGGATTTGGATTGAATAAAAATTTGAAGAAAGAAAAAATGAGATAATTCTGAACCATGGTATTTGGAACTTTTGTCCAAACTCTTCTCCTTTCTGGTTTGGAACTTCTAAGCATATCCATATGCAATACAGAGAACCAGTTGTGAGGTAGATTTTTTTTTAAAGAGAAAGAGCTGCAGGGAAACCACAGCAACACAACTTCAAGAACCTTGGAGGGAGAGCAAGCCTCCCAACAAGTACGACTCTTTTCCCAAACATGTGATTCAGTTAAACAGGTTTTGTATAAGAAATTTGGTTTTTATTAGTGGACGGTGATAGCCTTCAACAATAGCTAACCGGTTTGCATAGAGTAGCTTGTATTATACCATTCTACAATGCTGAACACAATTGCCTCTCATGTAGTTGAGGCAATTCAGACTTGGAATGACAATTGACGGAAGATGTTGCCTAGGATTGTCTTACAAGGATTAGCTTGGCTTGGATCTGTTGGGAGTTTAGAAGAGTCAGAGGCAGCCAGATTGAAACAAATAAGATCCTAAGTGTTCCTTGACAGGAAGGGGGGCCTGAGGAGAGAGGCAACTACGCTGAAGTGAGATGAAAACCGATTGAGTTCAGCTGGACATTTGGTCCACAGAGGAAAGAAGCTTGGTATACGTAGGAACTATTCTAAGTGGGGAACTGCTGAACAGATACAGAACTGGGTGTAAATCTCACCTTTGGAGCTGAGGTTGAAAGCAAAGTTGGTGACATAATAGGAAAAGCATAAGTTTGTTGGTCGGTAAGAAAACCGCTGTTAGGAAATGTCTTTAAATAACAGTAAATTAGAATAGTGTATTTTTAAAGAAGTAACTATTTTGATTTAAGAAATAAAACACTAGAGATAAGGGAAATCAGGGAGAGTAAAATAACATAAGTAACCAAAACTAAAATAAAGCCAACATAATGAAAGTTCGGACATGGCATGTGGGTTTTGTCTTGTCCTGTAATATGTGCAAATTTGTGGACGCTACAGTGATCTGGATGCCCATATGTGCAGGAAGTATCACCAGCTGCAGAAACTTAAGCTCTGCGTTTTGGAGCTTGAGCTATGGCTGGAGTCATTGTGGTGAATCCATGAGACTGAGAGCTATATTGATTGCAACTTCAGGGAGGTGGTCACACCACAGGTTAGGAGCCTGGAGGCAGAAAGGGAGTGGGTGACCATCAGGCAGTCCAACAGAATAAGGTAAGTAGTGCAGGTCTCCCCTGAAGTTTTCCATTTTGGCTACAGGTCTGTTCCTCAGAGGAAACTGTGCTGGAGGGGAGGAAAAAGAAAGGAAAAGCAATAGTAATAGGGTATTTGTAGCTGGAAGAACAGACAAGCATTTTGCATTCATAAATGTGTCACCAGGATGGTATTTTGTCTCCCTGGTGCCAGGGTCAAGTACATCACAGAGAGCTGCAGAACCACCTTGTGGAACAGGGTGAATAGCCAGAGATTATGGTCCGCCCTGGTACCAATGAATTAAGTAAGAAAGGGGATGTAGTTCTGCAATCAGAATTTAGGAAGCAAATTAGTAAACAGCACCTCAAAAAGTAATAACCTTCAGTTTACTTCCAGGGCCATGTGCAAGTGAGAATAGAAATAGAAATAGGAAGATAGTTGAATGCATGGCTGGAAAGAAGGTGTAGAAGGGAGAGCTTTAGATTTTTGGGATATTGGGAATGGCTGTGAGAGATATGGCACGTATACAAGTAGTTTGTGTCTGTAGAGAGCTGGGTCTGAGTTCCTAGATATTGCTGTGGGGTGGGGGGGCAAGGAGAGTCCTTGTGGGAATCAGGATTTCTGATGATTGTCACACGTAATGTGTTGGGAGGCAATGAAAAGTCTTGTTTCTTGCATGCTATAAAGACAAAACATGCTGTTCGTAGTACATATAGGAGAAGAAAAAAAGAGCATGCAGAATATAGTGTCAAAGTCATAGCTAGGGTGTAGAGAAAGATCAGCTAAATATATGGCTGGTCATTCAAAAGTCTGATGGCAGCAGGTAAGAAGCTGTTTTTGGGTCGATTGGTGTGGGATTTCAGAGTTTTATATCTTTTTCTCAATGGAAGAAGGTGGAGGGGAGAATGTCCATGGTGTGGAGCCCTTAGTTATGCTGGCTGCTTTTCCAAGGCAGCAGGAAGTGTAGATGGAGTCGTAGTGGATTGAAGGCTGGTTTGCATGATGGACTTGGATGCGTTCATGACCCTTTGTAGTTTCTTGCAGTCTTGGTCAGAGTAGGAGCCATAACAAACTGTGATACAACCAGAAAGAATGTTTTCTATGGGCCATTTTTTTAAGTAGGTGAGAGTTGTAGCAGACATGCCAAATTTTGTTTGCCCTCTGAGAAAGTAGAGGCATTGGTGGGCTTTCTTAGCTATAACATCAGTGTGTAGGGAACAGGAAAGGTTGTTGATGATTTGGACATGATTAATTGGTTCAAGGAAGGGCAAGACTGGGCATTATGTATTTGATTTGATTTATTATTGTCACATGTATTAACATACAGTGAAAAGTATTGTTTCTTGCGTGCTATATAGAGAAAGCATACTGTTCACAGAAAAGAAAATGAGAGAGCGCAGAATATAGCATTACAACTATAGCTATGGTGTAGAGAAAGATCAACTTAATGCAAGGTAAGTCCATTCAAAAGTCTGACAGCAGCAGGGGAGAAGTTCTTGAGTTGATTGGTACATCACCTCTGACTTTTTTCCCAACTGAAGAAGACAGAAGAGAGAATGTCCGGGATGTCCTTATTTATGCTGGCTGCTTTGTTAAGGCAGTGAGACGTGTAGACAGCTATATTCCTGGCTACAAGATGTTCAGGAAAGGTAGAGCAGGAAGAAAAGGAGGAGGGATGGGTCTTGGACGGGTAGGACATTACAGACAGTAACTTCCTATTTTATGTATTTAACTGCTGGAAGGTGCTGTCTGATTTATATGTTAATAATGCTAACCTCACAGTTAATTTACTGTAAAATTGACCTAAATCTTCTTTATTTTCCTCCAATTCCATGAAGTACAAAATGGAGAACAAAGCAATCGACTCTTTCTTCACATTCTCCCTTGGTGAGTAAATGTCTTTTTTGTAAAATGCTTTCCCTTTAGTCTCTGAATCTGTGTGTCCCGCTGATTGGTACGGGGGGGGGGGTGTTTCTAATGTAGCTATTGGTTCTTTCTTGCTCGCCTTTCTTTTACTTATGCTAATAGAACACATTTCCATCATCCCCAACACTTCCTTTCCTACTGTCCTTACCCATGCAACCAAAGAGTTAGCACGAATAATTCCAAGCCTGAAGTCTCAGTGATGGAAAAAGTATTTGAAAAAGTATTTGTCAAGGATGGTACAAGTCATCATTTAGAGAGGTAGGGATTAATCAAGGACAGTGAGCATCAATTGTGAAAAGGTAATTTCTGATTACTTCTATTGAATTTTTGAGAAGGTAACAAGAATTAGGGTTTGATGTAGTCTACATAGATTTTAATAAGATTTTTTGCAAGGACCCCATGGCAGACTGAACTCTAAATTGAAGGCTCATGGGGTCCAAGAAGAATGTAGCAACCTGCATCCAAAATTTACTCAATGGCAGGAAACAAAGTGTTCTTGTCAATAGGTATTTTTTGTGACTGGAAGGGTGTTGCCAATGGGGTTCCACAAGGTTTGGCATTGGGTTCTTTGCCGTTTGATATAAATGAATGATTCCAGCATACATCGAAGGGGTATGATTAAGGTACTAGCAGACGCTATGAAAATTGGTGTGCAATTGATGGCCAAAAAGAAAGCTGTTGACTGCAGGAAGATATCAATGGATTGCTCAGGTGATGGAAGAGTGGTAAATAGAATTCAACTTGGAGATATGTGAGGCAATCACCCCCATCTGACACTTTTCTGAGAAAATTGGTTGTCCAAACATGTGCAAGTTGGATGGATTGGCCATGGTAAATTGCACCTTGAGTGTGTCGAGATGTGTTGGTTAGATGCATTAGCCATGGGAAATTAGTGGGGTTATGGGGATAGGGCAGGGGAATAGGTCCTGGGTAAGTTACTCTATCAGAGAATGGGTTGAACGGCATCTTCTGCGCTGTAGGAATCCTATGATTTGATGATCATAAATAATTGCAGATCTATGATTGACTCCAAGATTAATTACTTTTTAGAATGGAACCACATTTTTTATGAATGAACTTCCTATTGCAGATGTAATTATTCTTTGTTCACAAAGCATGTTTTATTATGTGCTCATTCAATACCTGATTACAGCATTTTACATTGCTGCTAGCTAGACCCTCATCAATTTAATTAGCTTCCAGATGTGGATGTTTGTAACAGACCATTCTGCAAACTACTTTGGATCATTACATAAATTGAAGTTTTCCTATTTAGTATTACATTATAACGTACTGAATTATTTAATAGATAAACATATGTACAAAACATTTGATCAATTTTAGATAATGAAATGGGAATGTGGGTCAGATTTGATATTCTGTGATGTTTTATTGAATGTTGGCATTTACAATGCGCTTAAGTCTGTACTCTGGCTAATTCCCAACTAGGCTGAAGGTCAGATAGTCTACAGGGGAGACATCTGTTACTGAATGCAGCTTGATTGACACAAACATGCACTGCGCCAGTAAGCTTAGAAATATGATTGTATATATTATATAATCATTCCACCTCCTCCAGTCGGTGGCAACTATTGAAACCAATGTCCTTTCAGGGTTTGCATGACTCACCAGGCATTGATTTCACCTTTGTGACATTTTCCTAGGGATGTGCAGGACCAGAATCTCAACTGGCAAATGTCAGATCAAGTGACAGTCTTTCCATCGACGCTACGTCATTGCTCACTGTCCCCTCTGCTGTATCATTTCCTGGGTGTCTGGGAGCAAGAAATCAGAAGGATGAAATGGGATACTAGAGATCTATGGAACCAACACATACAACTTGCACTCAGGAAGTGCAGACATTCTGTCCCCCACTGGTTCTACTCAGTTTCTTTCTATTTTATAATACCCTGCTGTGCAAGAGAAAAGGCAGAATGCGGGTCACAGTGTATCACTGTATTTAGGTGATGTTGCTGCCTCGGCTGAATAGTGGGAGATATGGGGGTGCAGTGAGAGGTGAGTGCGAGGCTGACAGTTGCAAAACCAGGGCTTGCTCCTGCTGCCCAGCTTCAGACTAAGACCTCCAGATCCACATCTACCCCCTTGGAAATTCTCTCTCTCCCCTATGATGTTCAAGTTTTCATCGTTTAGATTCCATCAATATTAATCAATTCAGCTTCCCTTTCAGAGGAACAGCATGTTTTTAAGAAGAGTAGGCTGATTTCACCATCTGTCATCTGTGTAACGTTGTTTACCTCCCCCCCTCCCCCCCACCCCCCACCCCACATCCCTCTGCCGGCTGCAGAGACAGCACAAGTGCTTGCAGCACAAAGCACAAAAGTTATTCCTTCTCAGCAGACGACAGGATGAAAACCAATGCTGTATAATTCACTTTTCCAATGGACTTCACCCAATGAACCAGGCATGTACAGATGGATAGGTCTTGTGGGCAATGATACAGAAGTTCCAGTGGAAATAGTGGCTGGCGTTTTACAGCCCCACTATAGCGTGTCTTTGCGTGTAGATGTGGCAAGCTATTTAAATCCCCACTCAGTTCAGTGGGACTATAATACCTCACCAGGTGGGAAGGAACCGTAAATCCTGGTCAGTGTAGATGGGATGATGTAGAGATGCCGGCGTTGGACTGGGGTAAACACAGTAAGAAGTCTGACAACACCAGTTTTAAATCCAACCGATTTATTTGATAATAAACTGGCAAGCTTTCGGCTTTATGGCCGAATGAGGTGTTCTGGTGTCCAATAGCACACATATCAGCACAGACAATTAATAGATTACTGATTAGAATGCAAATCTTAGATGGGGCCAGGCATTCAATCTGGGTAAAGCCACTTTTCTGTGAGGTTGCTTGTAACCTCTTGCTTGTATCTAATAAAATGGCAGACTGAGTTTGCACTTTAGCAAGACAGCATAACTGGTTCCATCATCTCATGCGTCTCATCTCTCCACATTGCCTTTGAGAAGGGATGTGGATCCTTTGCTTGCGTTTCCGAGATGGTTATCTAAGTTAATCAGAGATTTTCTCCACGGGAGTGTAGAAAGAGGAGCGGGCCATTTAACCCCTCGAGCTTGTTCCATCATTCAGTGGCTGATTAGTGACCTAATCCCATTGTGTCTGCTCCCGATTTATATAACAGAATTCAATGCGTGCTGATGACAATAACATCTCATAGTATGATATTGCCCTCTGCTGGGTAATCTTCAAATCATCCACTATTTAGTTTTCCAAGGACAAAGACTAGAGATGTTTAAATACAAAATCGATATTTGTGAGAATTTTGTAAATATTTATCTAGGACTGATGAGAATGCAGAAGAGTATCTCCACTTCCTGCCCCTGCACCATCACTGCCAGCATCCCCTTAAAATCTATCCTTGCCTTTCCTGCTGTCCTTTTACTACATGATTCTCCTCAGTAATAACATACATAAACACAGTTAGCATGCCTATGCTGATGATATTGTTTCTGCCCCCCACCTTTCATTTTGTTGACCATCTTTGTTCAGCCAGACTGCTTGTTGCGTAAAAGATGCTATACAAATATAAGTTGTTGTTTCGTTATAGAATTACCTGGAAGATACAGCACAGAAAAATGCCACTCCAGAGGAGTTTCCTTTCATTCCAGAGATTCCCTTCAGCATGTAACTCTTTTCCTTTTTCTCTTGGGTGTCCTTTAAAAAGCATCCAAACTATTTGACTCAACTATTTTTTCATTCAAACCAATCAATGAATAAAAAATAATTTTATTTTTGTACTGAATTTCACATTGAGGGTGGCACAATGTCACAGTGATTAGCACTGCTGTCTCACAGCGAAAGGGACACAGGTTCAATTCCAACCTTGGGTGACTGTCTGTGTGGAGTTTGCACATTCGCCTTGTGTCTGTGTGGGTTTCCCCTGGGTGTTCCAGCTTTCCCCCACAGCCCAAAGATGTGCAGGTTAGGTGGATTGGCCATGCTAAATTGCCCATTATTGTTCAAGATGTATATGTTAGGGGATTAGTGGTAACTGCTGGCCACTTCCAAAATGTCCAGTGAGCACTGTCAGGTTGGCAGTGCCCATTAGGCAGTGCCCAGCCATGCACCGACCACTTTGGGGCCCAACAGCCTCTGAGCCATCCCCCTACCTTCCCCACCTCGGCATGGCCATTGCACCAGTCCCTCCACTAGTGCAAACCAGTTGTGGTTCTTGCGTTTCTTGCACTGCATCAAAGGCAGGAGAACCCCATGTGCTGGGAGTCAAACAGGCTATCCATGTTTAAAGATGCTAATCAATCTCACACCATTAGAAAAGAGCTGGGAAGATCTCGAACTATTTGGTGCCTGATATGATTTTTAGGCTGCATTCTCTGGGATTGATGTGATCTGCACCATGTACAGAGGTACTCACTGATCCATGTTGGTTCCCACACAAGAAATGTCTTGATTTTAAAATTTTCATCTTTGTTTTCAAGTTTCTCCATTGCCTCACCCATCTATAATCCCTTCCAGCTCCAAAATTTCCAAGATATCTGCACTCTTCTATTTCTGGACTCTCGAGCATCCACAATTTTAATCACTCCACCAGTGGTGGCTGTGCTGTCAATTGCCTCGGCCCTAATCCTCCCTACTTCACCTTCCTCCTGTACAATATTCCTTAAATCTTTAACCAGGTATTTGGCCATTGGACTTATTGGTCATAATTTTACCATCTGGCCCAAATTGGAGTGGGTGAGGGGCAGACCATGGAAAGGTCTGTTGTCCTCTGATGGGATTTTATGGTTTTGTGACGAGGGAGGTTGTAAAATCTCACCCATTATCTCCTTAGCTCTTTATGGGTAACACGGTGACAAGTGGCATTGCTGCATCACAGCACCAGGTTACTCTTTCAATTGTGGCTTTGGATGACTGTGTGGAGTTTGCACATTCTCCCCATGTCTGCGTGAGTTTCCTCTGGGTGCTCCAGGTTCTTTCCACCATCCAAAGATGTGCAGACTTGATAGATTAGCTATGGTAAATGTATGACATGGTATATATCTGAGTTGTTTTTTGTGCCTGTACCCATGCTCCTGCCCTGCTCAACAACTCCCCCTGACCTCCCAATTTTCACTCTGGAAGTTACACCAAGTGTGAAGCATGAAAAAGAGTCACAGTGGAAAAAACTATGGAAAGCTCTGGGTTGGATAATCAAGGTTTTATTGCAATAGAGAAATCAATCATAATGCACATAATTAATTAGTAGCAAGTAGCAATTGGTTTCAGGTTCTACCTACAGTTTGACTGGACAGGATAATGTGTGCAGTTAAGTTTATAAACCTTCTTTATTAGCCTAAAGAATCATGGAGCCTCGTCTCATTAGCGTTGATCTTCTCTGATTCCCCTCTCCTACACCTTTTTCCAGAAATTCCCTTTTTCTTATAACCTTTTCCTTCATCTTTTGTCTTGCCTATTCAAGCCTTGTGATCTTAGGTTGTCTGCTCTAACAATCACCCATTGTGGCAGTTGTGAGATTAACTTAGTTTGTTGCAAACCACTGTAGCTGCATACACTTTGATCACAAGGGAACCGTAGAATCAAAGAAACCCTACAGAGCAGAAGCAGGCCATTTGGCCCATTGAGTCTGCACTGACCACAATCCCACCCAAGTACTATTCCCATAACCCCATGCATTTACCTAGCTAGTCCCCCTGACACTAAGGGTCAATTTAGCATGGCCAATTCACCTAACGCGCACATCTTTGGACTGTGGAAGAAAACCGGAGCACATGGAGGGAACCCACAAACTCCACACAGACAGTGATCCAAGCAGGAAATCGAACCTGGGTCCCTGGTGCTGAGGTAGCAGTGGCTAACTGCTCTGCTATCATGCCGCCCAAGTCCTTCACTAAAAATGGTCACTTCTCTCAGCAATGGGTTAAGACAGACCTTTGCTCAGACTGGTGATTCAAACTTTTAAAAAAAAAATTCCAGCTGCTGTATCTTTAAATTTAAGGAACCAACTGGGTAGCACAGTGGTTAGCACTGCTGCTTCACAGTTCCAGGGACTTGGGTTTGAGTCCCAGCTTGGGTCACTGTCTGTTTGGAGTTTGCACATTCTCCTCGTGTCTGCATGGCTTTCCTCTGGGTGCTCCGGTTTCCTCCCACAGTCCAAAGATATGTGGGTTAGGTTGATTGGCCATGCTAAAATTGCCTTTAGTGTTCTGAGGTGTGTAGGTTAGAGAGATTAGTGGGTGGATATGGGGGTAAGGAATGGGTGGGATGATAGTCAGTGCAGACTCGATGGGCCAAATGGTCACTTTCTGCACTGTAGGGTTTCTATGTTTTAATACATTAATACAAACAATAAAACAAACGTCAGTTAAATAAATAACAAGATTATTTGTAAGCAAATTATTCATGGTAGTCCGAAAGATAGCCTCAAACTAGATGGATTGATTTTGAGGCCTAAATAGATAATGAAATGTGTGCCTCATTCTCATCCTTTACCCTGTCTTGTCAAGCCTATTCCATCACATTATACATTTATCTTGCATGTGCATCCATCATCTCTTTCTTCACATTCTCATCTATCCATTTATCACTGCCAATACCCTTATAAGATCATAGGACTTAGGAACTAAAGTAGGCCAATCAGCTCTTCAATTCTGCTCCACCATGCAAGATTGTATTTGATCAGGTTGTGTCTTTTTTGAGGCTCCTTTTCAGAGTGTCTTTGTATCGCAGCCACTGACCTCCTTGTTTGCGGGTGCCACTAGACAGTTGGCCGTACATGATGTCCTTGGGCAGTCTTCCATCCTGCATTCTGACTACGTGTCCTGCCCAGCGCAATTGGGCAGACATCACCAGGGTTGAGACAGCTGGCATTTTAGCTCGGGAGAGAACTTCAGTATTAGTTATTTTATCTTTCCATGTAATTCTCATCAGAGAGCGTAAATGTCATTGTTGAAGTTGGTCCAGCTGTCGAAAATGTCTTTGGTATGGACACCATGTCTCACAACCGTAACCATTGACTCCTTAGTCATTCCAAAAATTTGACTAACTCTACTGTGAACAACTTCAATGACCCAGCCCCCACTGGGGGAAGAAAACTTCTTTTATAGGTTTGTTTTTTTCCCTCACTGGAAGAGAGCAAGAACGTGAGGAGAAGGGAGCGAAGCGGAGGCGGATCTCCACAGATCTCGCTGACCACAACTATAGAGGAGAAAGCAGTGATAACCCCCTGGCTACTGGACATCATCAAGGCTATTGATCATCAAAATGACCCATTTGTCATAGATTTTTCAGTCACTTTGACTTGATTTTAACAGCAAGTGAAATATAATCCTTTCATAATGATAATCGCAGAATCATCTATCTATCGCTATCCATCCCAAGGGATGATGATGGTTTCCTTCATTTCGTTTATTTTCTGATAGTTCTGTTTTGGGGGTTTGATGTGTGTGTTCTGCTGTGGCTGTATAAACCGATCCTTGACAGGCACTGCTTTCCGCATACTTGGCAGGCGAGATCTGCTGTGGGTGTTGGAGCGGGAGTTTCACTGTGGCGTTTCCTATGTTGTTCTAGTGCTGCTCCTCTGTTCTTTTTTCCTATATCGTCGACGCTCTTTCTTGTGATGGTCCGCCACTGTGCACAGTCTAGGGCCTTTTCTTTCCATGTTGATGGGTCGATGTCAGCTTTTTTGAGGCTCCTTTTCAGAGTGTCTTTGTATCGCAGCCGCTGACCTCCTTGTTTGCGGGTGCCACTAGACAGTTGGCCGTACATGATGTCCTTGGGCAGTCTTCCATCCTGCATTCTGACTACGTGTCCTGCCCAGCGCAATTGGGCAGACATCACCAGGGTTGAGACAGCTGGCATTTTAGCTCGGGAGAGAACTTCAGTATTAGTTATTTTATCTTTCCATGTAATTCTCATCAGAGAGCGTAAATGTCATTGTTGAAGTTGGTCCAGCTGTCGAAAATGTCTTTGGTATGGACACCATGTCTCACAACCGTAGAGCAGTGCAGACATGACTACGGCTCTGTATACTTTGCACTTTGTGGCCATCTTGATGTTCTGTGACCAGACACGACTTTTTAGCTGTCCAAAGGCAAAGCAAGCTTTATTTATTCACGATTCAATCTCCATGTCCAAAGAGGCGGAGGATGTTATCATGCTGCCCAGGTAACAGAAGTTGGTTACTAAATTAAGACTTGTGTTATCGATGAGCACAGATCGTTCTTCACGATTTGATCCAGGAACTGGCTGGTGCAGAACCTCGGTCTTTTTAAGATTAATTGTTAATCCGAAGTTTTTAGCTGCACTGGCAAAGCGGTTGGTGATCGCTTGGAGATCTTCGAAAGTATGGGCTACTAGGGCACAGTCATCAGCAAAGTGAAGCTCTCGTACCACTAGGTCCCTTACTTTTGTTCTCGCCTTCAGTCTGGTGAGATTGAGAAGACCACCATCAGTCCTGGTTTGTAAGAAGACACCTGAATCTAATGACTCTAATCTGGCATCTTGGATAACAGCAGCATAGAATAATCCGAAGAGGACAGGAGCTAAAACGCATCCCTGTTTAACGCCGTTTCTGATTGGGAATGGATTGGAGAGCTCACCACATATGTGGATGCGACCCTCCATGCCTTCATGAAACTGGCGTATAATTTTGCATAAATGTGGAGGGCAACCAAGTTTCTGTAGGAGTTTCCATAAGCCTTTTCTGTCCACAGTGTCGAAAGCTTTCGTAAGGTCGATAAATGTAACATAGAGATTTTTTCGCTGTTCAACACATTTCTCTTGAAGCAGTCGTAATGAGAATACCATGTCGATTGTGCTGCGACCTGCTCTGAAACCACACTGGCTTTCGGGTAGAACTTTTTCACTAAGATGGGAGACTAAACGTCGGAGGATAATCCTTGAAAGGCATTTTCCTGCAGTTGAGAGGAGAGAGATGCCGCGATAATTATTGCAGTCCTTTTTGTCTCCTTTGTTTTTGTAGATGGCCATGATCGTTGCGTCCTTACCACAGAATCATAGAGCTCCTACCGTGCAGAAGGAGGTCATTCAGCCCTTCGAGCCTGCACCAACAACAATGCCACCCAGGCCCTACCACCATAATCTCACATACTTACCGTGCTAATCCCACTGACACTAAGAGACAATTTAGCATAGCCAATCAATCTAATAGGCACATTTTTGGACTTTGGGGGGAAACTGGAGCACCTGGAGAACATCCACACAGACACAGGGAGAACATGCAAATTCCATACAGACAGTCACTTTGTGGCTGGAATTGAACCAGAGACCCTGGCACAGTGAGGCAACAACGCTAATCACTGTACCACTGTGCCCACCAAGTTGCATCTCCTCCTTTTGATAGTACTAATTCATAACTTTTATCTTTGACACGGTGTTGATGTGTTTTGTAGCAGTCACTGGGTGTCATGGATATTAATTACTCAGGTTAGTTAAACCTCCTGAAGGGGCAGTGTCACAAAATGCACTTACAATGTGCACCAAATCAGATGCTGTACTTTGGGGGGAGCAGTTGGTCAGATAATTGGAATTCCACCTCATGACTCACACTTCAAAAGTGAGCAAGAGCAGATGGTGGTGTCTGAATAAACATTACATTGAGAAGTTTCTGCTCTGTTGCTTTATCATATACATTTTATTCCTTTACACCACTGTTCTACCTTGCCCATCATTGGTTGCTGGGTGGCAAGTCAGTACCTAATTTGTTTGATGATAAATGGGGAGATAAAATAGTAGAATGTGTGAGAGGTGGTTAATTGCTGCAGCACAATTTTATGTTTATAGCACTGAGAAGAGGTCAGAGGGGTAGGTGTGGGATGTGGGTACAGGGATGGTCATGGATAGTGGCATGCACAGATGAAATGGCCTTGGTAAGAGGTTCTGACTGGTGCAATTTGCACCAAGTGATCTGACATCTTGGAATGCAATGTGAGCAGCTTATATTATACTGCCATGATCCTGAGACCAGGGAAGATCATTGTAGTTTATCTGACTAGGCCCAGTGCCCAGGAAATACAATGGGCCTGATTTTACCATCATGTTGCACCTGTTTTCAGATGTGGAAACTTGGTAGTCAGGCATGATGCAAGTAGCACGATCTGTGCCTGTCTCCATGCCAGTTCCCCCTTTACAAAGACTTGAAAATTGCCGCCATTGGGTCTGTGCCCGAAATAGGCATGATGACCATTTAAATACATTTGCATGCAGTTAAATTGGCTTGATGGGCTGCACACCCAATCTCGCTAGCGTCTCCCTTTACCACCATGTTTGCCCATCTGGAATCAGGGCAAAACAGATATGCTCTACAAAGATCCGATTCAGGCACTCCAGTTAGTGAGGAGGTAAGTGCTGAGCATCCGATGGCTTTCTGTTTGAGATGGGGGGGAGGGGGGGTGCTGACAGGTCTCTGCCTGAGATCGGTGAGGTGGGGGGGAGGAGTCCACTGCCACTCTGCCTGAGATCCGTAAGGGGGAAGGGGCCCATAATCAGTCTGAGTGGTGGAGAGGATGGGGGATAAAGGGGTGTCAATAATATTGGAGAGAGTGGGACAATATCTGTGGGGGCCAAGAAAGGCATTATCCAGTCCGGGAACAATGTGGCAGGGAACCATTTATTTTTTCTACGCATGCACAGTTGGAGGTACCGATTGGAGTTGCAGGATTTGAGGCAATTTAAGCCCTATCCACAGGCTTGAGCAGAGCAATTCAGAATTGCTGACATTCTTCCAGGCAGAGTGCGTATGGGGGTGCCTGAGAATGGGTCTAAAACTCGGATCTAAAACACTCCCAGTTTCAAATCTGCCCAGCACTAAGAATCAACAAGGCAAAATAGGGCCTAATGTCTTACAATCTTTTACCTAAATTTTTGCCAGTTATTTAACAAAATATCTGTTGAAGGTGCTTACACAATCAATTGAGAGAAGTGATTAAATCCTATTTGTCTTTTTAACTATCCTTTCTCAAATTTGGACAGAATGGCCTCTTGTAGAATCTGTGCTTATAACAGGCACAATGATGTTCATCAAGCTTTACTCGTCAAGACCTTGACTATTTCAAGAGGATCACTCCTGAACCACAACGTAGTGATATACTGATTAGCACTGCTGCCTTACAGCACCAAGGACCCAGGTTCAAATCTGGCCTCAGGTTACTATTGTGTGTGGAGTTTGAATATTCTGCCTGTGTCTTCATGGGTTTTCTTTGAGTGCTCCAGTTTCTTTGCACAGTCCAAAGATATGCAGGTTAGGTTGATTAGTTATGCAAAAATTGCCCCTTAGTATGAGGGGACTAGCAAGGTAAATGCACAAGATTACAATGGGATTGATATCAGTGCAGGCTTAATGGGCTGATTGGCCTCCTTCTGCACTGTAGGGATTCTATGACTTCCAGCTCTTCTCCAAAACCTTATGATTTTTATGTTTCCAGTGTTTTATTGGCTTGGTAGCACTCATTGCTCAGGCTGTATGGGGCCTGTTGGAATTGAAAATGGTGTCCAATGCGTGAATGCACAATTTTTCCATGAACCATGCTAGATGTCATTTTGGTAAGGACATTAGGGTGTGCAAGGTAACATTTAACACAAGTATGTAGAGCAGATAGAAAACATGTCAATCAGTATACAACTCTGATGCCTGTGGGATTACTTTGGGCCTCAGAGTTCCAGCCATAGCCTTGGATTGCTGAACACAGGTTAGTGGGCAGGAAAGAATCCCACATCCCATTGTATTTGGAGGGATCACTAACTACATATATTTATGTAATAAATCGAGGACAGCTTAATGCGGCTCATCCCTTACTTTACTGGAAATGATGAATAACTATTTATCACAAAAGGGTCAGATAGATTCAAATGTACAACTCTCTTCCCTGGCTCTAACTGCAGGTCCTCAGTCAAATGGGATACACATCCATATTCCCAATTGGTTCAGCTTCCTGCTTTGACAATCCATAGCGTCCAGTCTGCTCATGTTGCCTTCAGTGAATACTTTCTAAAAAAATCACAACCAGAATTTAGTAAAAACAAAATATCATGGATGCTGGAAACCCAAAATAAACAGAAAATGCTGGAAAAACTTAGCAGATCTGCCCGCTTCTATGGAGAGAGAGAAAGAGTTAACATTTCAAGTCCATATGGTTCCTCAGCTGAGTTTTTCCAGCATTTTCTGTTTTTATTACACATATTTAGTTGATTGTTTCTGGCAGTTGCTACAATTATTTGTAAGTGCTTGGTGCTTCCTATTTTTCTTTCAAGATACAGAAGATTGCTAGAGATGGTGTGGCAGATATTGAAAGACTTCTGCATAACCCAGTTGTTCCCAGACAATGCACGTGTGAGGATCTTGCAAGAATGAGAAGGTGGAACACAGAACAACAGTGAACCTCGGCAAAGAACAATGAATAATCTCTTCAGTGATAATGTCCTCACTGAAATCTGTTGTAGACAATTTTGATCTCAGAGCTGGGCAAAGATGGCATTGTCAGTGGGTGTGAAGGTGATCATGTCTATGAACTTTAGTGTTTGGATGCTTCCAGGTTGGATCTGGTGACATTTGCAATATAGATTTAAAGTGCGAGGGGAGAAATACAAAAGGGTTCAGAGGGGCAATTTTTTCTCCTATGCAGAGGATGGTGAGTATCTGGAATGAGCTGCCGGAGGTAGTGGTAAAGTTGGATACAATTTTTGTCTTTTCAAAGCATTTAGACAGTTAAATGGGTATAAAGGGATATGGGTCAAATGTAGGCAACAGGGACTAGCTTAGTGGTTAAGAAAAAGGATGGCATTGGCAAATTAGGCTAAAGAGCCTGTTTCTATGCTGTAAACCTCTATGACTTGATGTTGCAGTTTGTATTCCAATGTTGATGTTGAGGGAAATCACCATGGCACTGAGTGTGCTAATTACAATTTCATTATCTTGCATCATTATTCAGTAAGGGAAGCAAGCAACTTTTCTAGGATGGCAGGCTTCTCTATGCTACCAGGACTGACTGTGCACATATGCTTTGTAACTTCCATACATCAACCAACCTTATATAGTACCAAAACCAAAAGAGATTCCAGTCCATTGGTGTTCAGCTGATGTTTACCATAGGTAGGGAATCAAACAGGTCAATGCTTCTGGCAGCAGTTACGTTGCTTTCCCTTTACACTAGTTCATACTGTGACATCAGCTATACATGATGTGGAAATGCTGGCGTTGGACTGGGGTAAACACAGTAAGAAGTCTGATAACACCAGTTTGGACTTAAACCTGGTGTTGTCAGACTTCTTTATCAGCTATACAGCCAGTAGTTGAGTAGGAGTCAAATTGTATGGAAGAGGAGCAGGAGAAAGAAGTGAAAGAGGAAGGAAATGTGATGGTCCCTTTCTGCCTGGATTGTCTATGAAGAGTTAATTTGATTGTGACACCATAAAACCCTAGGAACAATTCCCAAGTCATCAATTTCACACCTTAATTTCTGTCACAGTGCATCAAAATGGAAAGTAAAAACAATCACAATATAAATATTCCAAAACAAATTGATAAATTAAGTCATGTTAGATTGCACTCACCTATAAACTAATAACTCACATGTATTCCCAGTGCCTGTCTTTTGTGCTTGTCCAAATGTTTCCACAGTGTGATCCCAATGGCTGCAACATGAAATACAAGGTTAAGTTCCCAGTTCTTTTTCCTCTACCAAACATTATCTACTTAAATCACCCTCCAGCAAATGAGGTAGAAACTCCACAGTGCAGGGAGAGCCCATTTCGCCCATTGAGTCTATACCAACTACAATCCCATCCAGGTCCTATCCAACATCCCTATACACTTACTTGCTGATCCCCCTAACCTTTGCATCTCAGGACACTAAGGGGCAATTTTAGCATCGCCAATCAACCTAACTCTCACATCTTTTGGACTGTGGGAGGAAACCAGAGCACCCGGAGGAAGTCCATGCAGACATAAGGAGAAAGTGCAAACTACACACAGACAGTGACCCAAGCTGGGAATCGAACCCAGGTCTCTGGAGCTGTGAAGTAGCAGTGCTAATCACTGTGCTACCGTGCCGCCCATAGGTTCAAGGAGCTCATAAGCTTCTGTCACCAAGATAAAAATAACCTAATCAACTGCCTGTCATGTTCCTCCCTTCCACTAGCCCACTTAGCTAAACTTCCAATAATGCTCCCCATACTAGCTCTGGACTCGCATCATTCTCTAGTTTCTCCCTTAACTCCTCTCACGCAATCAGAACTCATCTTGTCTATGAGACTCATCTCTTGTTTCTTCAATCATATTCCCATTAAACTGCTGATCATCCAACTTCCTCCTTTGGTGTCACTTTGTTCTTAAAATGACCTTATCTTCATACCATCACTAAGACTACCTCTACAACATTACCTGACTTCCAACAACTGTATCAACATCCTGGGGTTGCCATTCAACAAAAATTGAACCAGACTAGCCATAGAAATACAATGGCTACCAGAGCAAGTTAAAGGCAAGGAATTCTGCTGAGTAACTCACTTCCTGGCTCCCCAAAAACCAGCACACTATCTACAAGGTACAAGTCAGAATTGTACTGGAAAAGCTCTCCACTTGCTTGGGTGAGTGCAACTCCAACAACACACAAGAAGCTTGACACCATCTTGGACAATGTAAAAAGTCTCAACACCAGGTTGAAGTCCAACAAGTTTATTTGATAGTAAACCCACAAGCTTTCAGAACACTGGTCCTTCGAAGGAACAGCATTCTGAAAGCTTGTGGGTTTATTGTCAAATGAACTTGTTGGACTTCAACTTGATGTTGTGAGACTTCTTACTGTGTTTACCTCAGTCCAACACCAGCATCTCCAATCTCAGACAAAACAGTTTGCTTGATTGAATGTCTGTGAAAGAAGCAGCAATCTCTCCATCACAGACAAATAGCAACTACCATGGGTAACATTTACAAGATGCACTGCAGGAACATACCAGTTCCTTAGGCAGCACCTTCCAAACCCACACCCATTATCATTTAGAAGGACAAGAATATCAGGCCATCAGAACATTAGGTGTTCCCCTCAAAGTCACTCACTATCCTGACTTGGAAATATAATCACTGTTCCTTCACTGTCACTGGACAGTTGAAGAAGGCAGCTCACCACCACCTTCTGAGGACAACTGGGAATGCGCAATAAATGCTGGCCTAAGCCAGCAAAGTCCACATCATGTAAAGAAAAAAAATGGAGGAAGAATGAGTCTGAAGCTGACCTATATCTTACAGCAGAGTTATTTCTAAGAAACTGAAGTAATACCAGACCCTCCCAGTTCCTTCCTGAGACCTGAAGTGAACTAGTTTATGTACTCTTGCAATGATTCCCTAATCCTTCTCCAATTAGGGACAGCTGTGTTTAATTGCCAATTTAAAGCATGTATGCTATTGCAGCACAATTTCAACATTAACGTTCACCCATATCTCAGCCCATCTGTTGCTGAAATATTCATTTATGCCTTCATTTCCTCCAGTCTTGATTGTGGCTAATTCATCCACCATCAAACCTGCATAAATTTCAGGTCATCAAAAATTCTGTTGCCTTATAATCACTTCAGTTCAGGAGGAGGCCATTTGGCCCATCGAGCACTGACTACAATTCCATTCAGATCACATACGAGTAACCCCATGTAATTACCCTGCTAATCCCCTGAAACTAAAGGATAAATTTACCATGGCCAATCCATTTAAGCTGCACATCTTTGGAGTGCAGGAGGAAATCAGAGTACTCAGAAAAAAACCCACACAGGCACAGGGAGAATGTGCATAGACAGTATAGACAGTAATCTAAAGTTGGAATTGAACCCAAATCAATGGTGCTGTGAGGCAGAAGTGCTAACTACTGTGCCACCTCTTAACGCACACCAATTCCCATTCACCCTGTTGAATATGGGGCCTGATTTTAATTCATTCAAAATACATTCACTTACGCGTAGTTAAAATTGATCACCATGTCCTTGAAGAGCCTCCTGGAACCCTGCAGTTACACAGAGGTCTATGCTGCAAGACTTCCGATCTGAAAACGACGGAGCCCGTTCTCTCCCATGTTGCGTCATTATTTACTGGTTCCCAGGACAGATTCAATATCTCCTGCAGTCAGAATGCTGCAACTCTTAAAGAGCTACAGTTTAATTTAAGTGGTTACAATTACAATGTTACAATTAACAGTGTGGTTATCACTGGCTGCATGCGGAAATCATTCTAATAAGCAGGCAATATGAAAAGTTATCTCAGCAGGTCTGACACCATCTGTGGAGAGAAAATGTTTTGAGTCTGGATGAGTGTTCATTGGAGCACAACTGAGATTTTCCAGCATTTTCTGTTTTTTTTCAGATTCCAGCTTCTGCAATATTTGGCTTTTATACAGAATAACCTGGCCCTGTAGCTCCTATCTCTGGCCCATGTACTTCAAACTGTTCACCTCACTACCAAACCACATCCTCATTTATTATCACATAAATTACTTGTTTCTTGTTTGATTATTCCTGCCCAATTTATACTAATGTGCAAGTCACTGCATTCCCCCACCATCCCAACTCCCCTAGGGCCTGGGTGGTGAGTGTTTGGAACCAGCGGCCAGAGATAGTAGAAGAGGAAGGTACAATTTTGTCTTTTAAAATGCATTTAGACAGTTACATTGGTAAAATGGGTGTAGAGGGATATGGGCCAAATGCGGGTAATTGGGATTAGCTTACTGGTTAAAAGAAAGGCTGGCATGGACAAGTTGGACCCAAGGACCTGTTTCCATGCTGTAAACCTCTACAACCTTTGATCACTAGCAATCTAGCACAGTTCAGGAAATGCAGGATGGAAGTGATAGTCATCAAATCTGTTCACACAGGAAGATAGTGTTAGAATCAGGTGATCCAGTTCACAGTGAATCACAACGCAGTCTGTGACAGTGAGTCAGACTTGCTAGGGGATGGATTGAACAATGTGCCTGTCCGATTACTCAGATAAGAGACATCTGCTCATTGCAGCTGTCAGGATATTTAAGATTTTGCTACGCTTTTTAACCCCTGAGGGCTGAAATTTCCTGATTCTTTGAAAGTGGGTGTTTAAAAAAAGTTCTTTCCTGGGATGTGGGTGCTGCTGGTGTAACAGCCTGCGACAGCTTGAGTAAAATAGAATAATTGAAAGGAAACCAACCGCAGACAAACAAAAAGGCAAAGTTTATTTATTAGTCACAAGTAAGCGTACATTCACACTGCAATGAAGTTACTGTGAAAATCCCCTAGTCGCCGCATTCTAGCGCCTGTTTGGGTCCACTGAAGGAGAATTTAGCATGGCCAATCCACATAACCTGCACGTTTTTGGACTGTAGGAAGAAACTGGATCATGTGGAGGAAACCCATGCAGACACAGGGAGCATGTGCAAACTCCACACATGCAGTGGAGATGCCATCATTGGACTGGGATAAACACAATAATAAGTCTCACAACACCAGGTTAAAGTCCAATAGGTTTATTTGGTCGCAAAAGCCACTAGCTTTCGGAGTTGCGCACAGCTTTTGCTACCAAATAAATCTGTTGGACTTTAACCTGATGTTGTGAGACTTATTACTGTGTAAACTCCACACACGCAGTGACCCAAGCTGTGAATCGAACCCGGTCCCTGTGAGGCAGCAGTGCCAACCACTGTGCCATCATGTCGCTCTACATCAGGCACGAGTGCAGGCACAGCGAGGTGACATTAAAATTGACATAGAAATTGATCTAAAAGCAAATTATGCCAGGAATACCTCTGTCCAATACAGTCTGCTTGGAGACAGGCTCTTTGCAAGATTCGAGCTCAGACAATTGAAAACCAAAGATGCACCAGAACATATTAGCATGTGTAAAAGGGATAGTCTCCATTTCCTAAGAAACAAATCACCACTATATACATGGGACACACATGCATCAGTGAAATAAAAGACTCGATGCATGTTAGAAGCTAGACTTCAGGCAGATAACCACAAAAGGATTCACCATCAAAAGCCATCAACAATGACATGAAACTAATCAGATTTGAGCATTGACAGACCAAATCCTTGGAAGAGTCGGGAAAGTAGCCAGGCAGGTACAAGAAATCTACGCTAGTAGCATTCGACAAAACCCACCTCCTCAGCTTCCCCCTGAAGCGCATCAAGAAACAGCAGTGACAAGAGCAGCTTACTTCCAGATCAGAAACAGAGAGACAGATTTGAGCTTTCAACATACTGATGGAGTCACAAGGATCCAGGGTCGTATACAAACTTCTAAATAATCAATTAGAGACAGAGAGAGAGAGAAAGAGAGAATTGTTAAAGTTGTAAAACTTAAGTCTTTTACTGTTTGGAATAAGGTTGCAACTTATTTATTTACTATTGGTTTGTGTGTATAGTTGCTTTGCCTGATACATTGCAGAAGAATTTGAGTAAAATCCATTTTGCACATTGCTAGTCAAGTGAATCTACAGGATATTAGAAATACCCAGATAACATGACAAGGCCAACTTTGTTGTCTATCTCTCATTGCCTTGAATAGAGTGATTTACCAGGCCACTTCAGAGGGCATTAAAGAGTCAATCACATCGCTGTGGATTTGAACTCATAAACAGACAAAGCCAGAGCTGATAAGGATGGCAAATTTTTTTCCCTGAAGTGCATGAGGGAACCAGTGTTTAGAACAATCAATGATAGTTTCATGGTCACCATTACTGAGACTAGCTTTATATCCTAGATTTATGAATTGAATTTCAATTCCACCTTCTACTGGGGTGGAATTTGAACCCAGAGCATTCGTAAGAGTTTTTGGATTACTAGTACATTGACACTATGCTGCCATCTACCCTACCCCAACCAGCACCTCCAATCCCAGAGAGATGGCAATCTTGGAAAACAGAGGAGATACCTGTAATAATGACGCTCTGATTTTTCCTGCCCTTAGGGAATTTTCCGAGGAGTGGGCTGGGATCACTACACAAAGGTGTGCAGCCACTTAAAGTCCAGAGTAGAGGCAATTTTATGGCATCACTAGCATTTGGTTGGTGGTTAAGTGGTACACTGCCATATGCTGAAGCCACCAGTTCAATGGAAGTGGCTTCCTGCAGCTGGCTGGGTTGGCTATCGGAACTGGAGACTCCATGTTCCATTAGTGGAGCCATGAGGATGAAAGACTGCAATTCTGGCCAAGTTCATTCCAGTAGAGGGAATTCCCAATGGGGATGTTGAGCTACTAGAGCTGCCAGGCCTCTGATTACCCATGGCCAAGAGGATGGTGAATGTGGAGGTGCCTCCCTGAAGATTGCAGAGTCAGTGTTGCCTCTGGCAAATACAGGCATGAGACATCTGTTCGGTCCTGATGTTGAGGTCCCAAGTCTCATTGGAAAATTCAGTTTTGCCTATTAACATTTTCCATAGCCTTTCATACTTTAGTCATTTTGAGTGAGCCTAAAATCTGGTCTAACTGGTATCATCCAATCATCAGAGACTTGCAACTATAATGTGACAGGATAAGAATTTTTACAATATAAAGTGTTGGCCTGCTAAGTTTTCAATTATACTATTTGATAGCTGTTTGTCAATACAGGGCTTGAGTATTGCTGAAAAAGGACACTGTCAGATCTTTTCATCTTGCTGTCATTGGGACAATCACAAGAATACTAATGTCAGGGGAAACAATAACTTTATACTGTGTGAGAAGAGGATGTTAATCGTTTGGCAACGGGACTCTGATTAGGAGAGACATTGCCATGGAGAATGCACCAGTTAATGTTAACTGACAGTTAATTGCCAAACATTATTTGAAATTTAAACCAGGCAGCTTGAGCTTAATTGGTTAAAACATTGCCCGATGAAATGAACTAGCAAACCACTATTTTATAAAGCTGAAACTGGTGCAATGTGTGTAGCACCTTTCTGTCTGCAAAGAGCACGGTCCAATGTAATAATTAGTGCAGCTTCCAGTACATGCCCAACTGACAATCTTAAACTGGTTGTCAGCATAATTAACAAATATTATTCAATTGCAGAATCAATCTAATGTTGGATACTGAGAGTGAGATTCCCCACTTGAGATCATTGAATTTTTTAATGGACCATAAAATACACATGGAGGCAGAAGAGGTATTAAACAAATACTTTACATCTGTCTTTACAAGGAAGAAGATGTTATCCAGACTGAAATGAGAGAGGAGGTAACTGATACACTAGAAGAACATATAATTGAAAAGGAAGAGATGTTAGAAAGACGATCTTTACTTAAAATTGATAAGCGCTTAGACTGGATGCAATGCATCCAACGATACCGAGAGAAGTAAGAGTTGAAATTGCAGAGGCACAAGCGATAATTTTCCAGTCTTTAGACTCAAGGATGGTACTGGAGGACCGGAGCATGGTGAATGCTACACTTTTGTTCAGGACAGGTTTTAAAAAACATCATTCAAGGGAGACTTTAGGCATTGCTGGCTAGGCCAGCATTTATTGTTCATGAGAAACTGGTGCCATCTCTTAATTGCCCTTGAGAAGGTGACAGTGAACTGCTTTCTTAAACTGCTGCAGTCCAAGTGGTGCAAGGATAAAGCTGACAACTACAAACCAGTCAGTTTGACTTTAGTGTAAGGAAATTTCTGGAAATTATAGTTTGATATAAAATTAATACTCACTAGACAAGTGCAGGATAATTAAGGAAAGCCAGTATGAGTTTATTAAGGGAAAATTATGTTTATCAAACTTGCTGGAACTCTTTAAAAGGTAACACAGAAGGTTGTTAAAGGCCTTAGTAGTATATATGAATTTTCAAAAATCATTTAATACAACACCACACAACAGACTTGTAAGCTCAATTCTAGCTCATGGAAAATAAAGGTAAGTAGACAGTTGAACAAGAAATTGGCTGAATGACAGGAAACAGAGATATGTGATAAATGGTTAGTTTTCAGATTGGGGGAAGTTTTGTAATAGAGTTTCCCAGGGGACAGTGTTGGATTTTTGCTCTTGATAAATATTAATAACCTAGACTGAGATGTGATTTCAAAATTTGCAGATGATACAAGGATTGAAAATACTGTCAACTGTAATGAGATTGTCTTGAACTAAAAAAAGAAGACATGTGCTGAGGGATTGGGCAGGGAAGTGGCAGATGATGTTCAATGCAAAGAAATGTGAGATGATTTGTTTTGGTAGAAAGAATAGAGAAAGACAGTATAAATTAAAAGGGAAAACTAAATAAACTGCAGGAACAAATTAATTCTTGGTGTGTACATACATATGTAAATCATTGAAAAAGTCATGTTGAACTTGACATTATTTAGGCCTTATCTGCAGCCAATTCTGGGCGCTATAGTTGAGGAAGGATCTGAATGCAATGGAGACAGCACAGAGGAAATTTACAAGGATGATTCCAATGATAAGGGACAGTCACTATGAAGATAAATTGGAGAAGTTGTGACAGTTTTCTTTGGAGTAAAAAAGGTAAGGGGGTAGCTGATAGAGGTAGTCAAGATCCTGTGGGGTATTGATGGGATAAATAGTGAGCAACTGTTCCCAATTCAAGAGAGCATCAAGAACTAGAGGCCACTGATTCAAAGTTTTGCCAAAAGGAGTAAAAGTGATGTGAAGACATTTGTGTTTGTCGAAAAAGTGATTGGAATCTGGGATAAACTTCCTTTGAGAAAGGTGGAAGCTGATTTGATCTAGATATAGAAAATGGAATTGGATTGCTAGCTGAAAAGAGAATTTTTAAGATTATGGGTGTCAGGCAGGGGAGTGGGACTAGGGAGAATGCGTTTCTAAAGAGCGAGTGCAGTTTCAATAGGACCAATGGCCTCCTTCTGCACTATGAAGATTATGTGAGTTCATACTTTTTCCATTGCAGAAGGGGCACGCTTTTGATATGATCTGCCAGTCTTTGGGGCATATGACAAACATATCTAGTATTACACTAGAACTGAAACTCATATACCACATTACTCATATGTGTGATAATGCAGAACATCTTTTTGGTTTGACGGCAGCTTCCTGTTAGTTTCCAATACCACTTGTGTTGCTACTGCAGTCTTTGCAGACAGAAAGAGTCTGCTTGCCAAAAAATCAGCACCCTCAACTCATATGATATAAAGGTGTTGTTTCCCTTGACTTTGATATCCTTGCAATTGTCTTGAGTGTATGACGAAAGGCTTGCACAAAATGTCTTTTTTGTAATAGTTGACTTAAAAAACATTATATTAGAAAGCAAGGGTTGAAAACATTATGAGCAAAAACTTTAATGACATTATAAAGATCATTGTGCTGTGAACCAGGACAGATCCACAGAACTGTCACTGAATTGTTGAGTTGTTTCTCTTGCAAAATGGCTTTATAGTGGTGGCACGGTGGCAGAGTGGTGCTGTCTCATAGCACCAAGGACCTGGGTTCAATTTCAGCCATTGGTGACTGTGTGGAGTTTGCAGGTTCTCTCCATGTCTGCGTGGGTTTCCTCCAACATTCTGAAGATGTGCAGGTTAGGTGGATTAGCCATGGTAAATGTATGGTTATATGGATAGAGCAGAGGGTTACATGGATAGAGCTTTAATTCTATTGGTGTACTTTTATAAATCTGTGGGATTTTTATTTCACAATTCAAAATATGGGTGCCTTCTGTATACTGTTTAAATTCAATAAGAAGTCTCACAACACCAGATTAAAGTCCAACAGGTTCATCTGGTATCACGAGCTTTTGGGCATAGGGAATGATGTTCTTTTGGCAAATCAGTACAGGCTCGATGGACCAAATGTCCTCCTTTCTACTGTATAGGGGTTCTGTGGAAAAACTAAAGCTGTGAAGAATCTAAACCAAGGCATATTAAAGAATCTTTTGTCCCTTTCATACAAATTTTATCAGGAAAATGGAAGATATATGCCAGTTTAATCTTTTTAATTTAACTGTTAAGGAAACATTGAGTTACCCTAATACCATCAATCACAAAAAACTAACCAAAGTGCTCTCCATTGTAGAAGTAAACAATAAAACACAAATTATACAAAGAAGACTTAATAAATTAAAATCATCACTTTATTTAGTGTCAAGTAGTATCTGTCAAGGAATTGCTGCTGCATTATTCAAGTGTTACAATGCTGAATTACATTTTGATGAAGTTTCTGGTCTCTGTTTCTGATGATACCACTCTGATGTAACTCAGATGAATTTTTTTTTTGGGAGCTACTTTGTTATTGTTCTGGCAATATTGTTTTGGCTCTGTCACTATTATTTTGGTGCCTATAACGCTGTAGGTTTTTTTTTAACTAGATATCTTGTAAATTTCTTTGAATTAAATCCTGTTGACTGCTAAGTTATTTATCTGGAGTTTCAAGTCAAGGTCTTTTAGACTGTAAAATCACAGAATCCCTACAGTGCAGGAGGCCATTTGGCCCATTGAGTCTGCACCGGGCACAATCTCATTCGGATCCTATCCCCATAACTCCATGCATTTACCCTACTAGTCCCCCTGAATTTAAGGGACAATTTAGCATGGCCAATCCACCTAACCTGCACATGTTTGGTGTATAGGGGAAAATCAGAGCACCCAGAGGAAACCCACACAGATACGGGGAGAATGTGTAAACTCCATACAGTCACCTGTGGCCGGAATTGAACTCGGGTCCCTAGCGCACTGAGGCAGCAGTGCTAACCACTGTGCTACCAAGGGAAGTATCTTTTTTCCAAATAAATTTCATGTTGAAATGTTTTGTAATGTATTTTTACGTGCCATAGAACTCAACTTGTCTCCATACACGTAGGTGCCTCTCTATTGTTATAATTCTTTTAATACTTTCAATATACATTCCCTGCCAGGCATACAGCCTGAGGGCAAAATATTTCAAATTGAAAATTAGAGAAAGTGTCATAAAATTTGACTTGTCTCTTCCACACACTAGGTGAAATTTTACAAGATTCTTTATAAGTGTTAGGTATGTATGAAACTGGAAGAGTTCCAGATCCATTATTTGGATGCATTTTCAGGCCCAATCTTACGCACTAGGCAAGTCCATTTATCGCTACAGAAGGCAGTGGGCAGGGCTTAACATCTCTGAATGCCTCCAGCTCTGATCGAAGTCTTAAACTGAACAAGCGCAAAGAAAACTAAAATAAAGCAGTTCCCTTGCTGGATCCCTCCCAGACTAGATACAGCCCCGCCTGGCCCCCATGGACATTGGACACCCCTCAACATTACTGACCCCCCTTTACCACCCTTCAAGCCTGGACCTACTTGCACATGGCCACCATCACCTCCTGGCCCTGATGGCTGCCAGACATGACCCTCTTTCCCTCCCTCATCATAGAGGCACAAATTCACCCCTTCCCCTTCCTCTCCCCTCCATCAGCACACTTGTAAGTGCTCACTTGCCTTCCCCTCAAATATACAGGACAAACTGCATTTAACTTGCTGGAATGCTCAAACAAACCACCTGCAGCTCGATCTGCCCTAACAAGGGGCAGTTCCATAAAAAACCCCAAGGATGGACAGACAGGCAGTGAGGGAAGCAATGGCATCCAGAAAGGCAGCTCCCAGGTTTCCCAAATCTGAACTGGCCAGGTCTTTGGAAGCAACACCCTCTTCCCCCTCAGCAGGATGTTGTTCCAGGGCAAGCGACAGAAAAACAGCCTGGGAGGCAGTTGCCGCATCTGTGAGTGCCATAGCACTGGCCAAGAGAACCAGCAAGCAGTGTCGTAAGAAAACAAATGACCTTAGCCAGGCAGCAAGGGTTAAACACCCCATTTAGCATCTTCCCCTAGATCCCCCCATCCCCATCCTCAGCATTCTGTATACTTTCAGCACTTGGCCTCCAAAAACTTCCTTCCTGCTCCCCTTGCCATAGCGCTTATCCTCTGAAGTCACCCCTTGATGCTCTGTAGCAGTCATGCCAGCAGATTTTCGATGGCTCTTTCCGTCCCAACAGGAGAAGAATGCCCACATTCACTGGGAGAGCTGGAGACAGGGGATGGTGAGCCTAACCTCAGCTCCTTTGAAGAACGGACGCTAGAGCTTGCGGACAAAGAGGACATCAGGACCATCAGTGACACCACAGTTGGGTTGGGCTGGAATATAAAAGTGTATACCTGCAATCAATGGAGAAATGCCAAATAAGTTGCCTACATCCCAGATTCCACTTGCACTTAGCCTTGTGTCGTGAGTTGCAGAAAGGGACCCCAATACGCCTGGTCCATTTGGCACGACAGCCCCCCACTGCTGCTCCTACCCATCCTACCCCTAATACCTGAGTATTAGGATATTCTCCTTGGAGGAAACAGATTAAGGGCCTTCAAGGGCAGCACAAGTTTGGTGTCAGCTTCCACCCTATAATTCACCATCTCAGATACTCTCACATTGGCAGGTCAAGTTAATGGAGCGATGTTTGTGTCATTCTCCGGTGTGCGTGACATGTCTGCTGATGTACCTCAGTTGGAAGAAGGAATGTCTGAGGCCTCTGGCGTGCGGGAACCTGCCAGAGGTGAGGACGCAGTTGGTTCCATGCTACATGCTGGGCCTCTGCGACCACTTCTCCCTCAACTGCTGGAGATGCAGCAACAGAGCCAGGGAATGCAGGAGGTGCTGAGAGCCACACTGCATATCGGCTGTAGGGAAGAGTTCCAAAGCTCCAGGTATTGCCTGCCTTGTATGTTTCATAGGCCAACACTGCAAGGCTGGCATCTGTAGTGGAAAGTCTGGGGCAAGGAATCCTCACCATGAGTCACAGGCTCCAAATGATGGCAGAGTCACAGCAGAGTTCCAGAGAGCCATGCCTGAGCCAGAACAGGCCACAGCAGAGGGCCTCAATAGACCTTGAGATTCTGCAGCCCATGGCTGAGAGGATGGAGAGCTTTGCAGGAGACCCAATGGGCCAGTGCTGAGACACGGCAGACTATGGCAGCAGCTTTTGGGAATGTGGCTTTGTCACTGAGGGTCATGGCTGAGGGGCTGCAGAACATGGCCCAGTCTCTGAGGTAATTTTCCGCTGCCATTGACAGGTGGCCCCCAAATCAGAGCACCATTGCAGGGAGATCAGCCACTCTGCCCAATACATTGGTGGTGCTCCAGGATTGGCAGGAGCAGGTGACCAGAGTTTCTGAAGTTCACTGCCAAAGGGCCAGCATCCTATGGAGTGACCCAGGCTTACAGGAACCCTGAGGGAGGAGGAAGGTCTACAGCCCTTGCTGGGGCCTTCCATGCAGGAGACAGCAGCTGTAGCTACCCTTCTGACTCCCTTCTTCCTGATTCTGGGGCATCTCAGGGGCAGTGGTGTGTAGAGGGTGTCATGGAAACATCCCAGACACTTGAAAGTAGGCCAAGACCCTCCAGTGGATGATCACCAAAGGCATCATAGGCCATGGGATGTGGTAGACAGCTGGCCACCTCTGCCTTCAATGTACATCTTGGAGAGACACTGAGATGTAGTGGTAGATCAAGTAAAGTCAGGAAGCTGTAGAGGCACTAAGATTGCAGAGCTGAAGGGTAGCACTAAGTAGATAGAATAGTTATGCTCTTTAAGATCTCATGTTTGCATGGTATCACTTATCATTAAGACACTTATTGTCACAAATAAATATTATTCCACTCCCCACCTATGACTAATTTGTCTCCAACAGGATGCCCCACAATGCCGTACTGAGAAAATGAAGATGCTCAAAGAAATCTCTGGTTGCAGCGGGTGGCATGCATTGGCAGCAACTTAGACCATCTGCCATTGGCATCCCTAGAACTCAAGAGAGATTCCCTCCCCATCCCCACCCCTCAACCCTGCATAGGGGTTTAGAGATCCCTTACCCACTACCCAGATGTGCATAGGGAGCTCAGGTAGGAATCAGACTACTTTACAACAGATCTTCATCACAATAGCGAATAGTGAGCCATCATTACCCTCGTCCCTGCCACAGAAACCTGCTAACATAGCATACCCAGGCCCACCATGCTGGTGTTACTATGTTGCAGGAGATTGTAGGACTCCAGGGGTGGGAATTTGGGAGAAGGAGAGAGATAGATGGAGAATGCTGCTTTCCCCCCAGCCTTGCAACACAAATAACCTACACCCCCCCCCCCCCCCCCCCCCCCCACAGCCACCAGCAACACACACACTGTCCCATAACTTCCCGCAGGTTCCAGAATGGTAACAGAGCTCCCCCCCCCCCCCCCCACCATCACCTCCCCCATTTACAGGCAGGGACCCAGAGCCCATGCAGCAGTGGTCACAGACAGCACTGATTTGAAAGCCTTGAGACGGCATCACTGTCAGTTTTCAGCAAACCCCCACTTGCAACTTTGTTTCCAGCTGGATGCATTAGGACCATGAGTGATCCCTATGATCCCATGTCAGTGCTCCGACTTGTGTCCATGTTGAAAGTCCAAGATCAGACCACGTGCAGGACAAGTGCCCCCTGTCCCCCACACAGATTCGTAGTCCTCCCCCCTGACCTGAAGCGCAACATGGCTGCCACAAAATAGCCCCCTCTAAACAGTAGGGAGCAGTTTGAATGCAGAGACAGACTCCTTGCTTGTCCACACTAATTCAATGCCAGCCTCCAGCTTACATAGAGGAGGTGTTTGCCAGACTGATCCAATTGCAATGAGCAAAGTGGTAAAGGCAAGTGAGCTGGAATGATTGGATGTGAAGATTTGTTAAAGACATGATGATGAATGCAAAAATATGTAAATTGACATCTCATCCAGTTTGGGCAGGCTCCCAATCATGCCAATGTTCATAGGTGGGAATAAGTGCCAAAATAGCCGCCATTCCCACTAAATACTTTCTATCCAATTGTGTGACATTTTCATACCCAGAAATGGATGCAACAGGGAGTAAAATACTACCCACCGTGTTTCATTTTTTTTAAACTGTCCCCATGTAAGAGAGGAGAAGAGATATTTAATTTGAAGATTATACAAGTGTTGGAAAAAGAGAATATGATTGCTGTGCTTTGTCAGGAATGTAATGAAAGAAGGAGAAATGTTTGATGGTGGAAGACAAGGACTGAAATGGATTATACGTTATGTTTACATGCTTTGATTTTATAAATGTATGCATATATATTATAGAGCACTGGTAGTGTGAAACTAAAAGATTTTGGAAAATGAAATCACCTGTGAATATTGATATGCTGTGCCTTTAAGAAATGTACTTTAATTATGCTTTCTGTCTCAAGTACATTTGAGAAAAATGAAACTAAAACCTTGCACTTTTCTGTATGCTCCACTTATCAATTCCAAAAAGATCATAAACCCCAGGATACTGCATTAGCCCAGATTAAAGATAAACATGAGGTTCATTATATTCCTTCAGTAACAATTAAACAGATGGTACAGTGCCAAATAAAATGCCAGGAACTGCCTGAAAAATGATTAAAACACACTTCTTAAAGCACAGCATCATCATACCTGGGAACAAACTATTCCAAATTGAAAATGATATGACATGCCATAAAACTTGACTTGTCTCTTCCATGTCTTTGCTTTTTTTATTACTATCACAAGTAAGCTTATATTAATGCTGCAAATGAAGTTACAGTGAAAATCCCCTATCGCCACACTCCGGCACCTGTTTGGGTATACTGAGGGAGAATTTAGCATAGCCAATGCACCTAACCAGCACTTCTTTCAGACTGTGGGAGGAAACCGGAGCCCCCAGAAGAAACCCATGCAGACACGGAAAGAATGCATAAATGGTAACCCAAGCAGGGACATGAATCCAAGCCTCTGGCATGGTGAGACAGCAATACCGACCACTTGTGTTGTGTTTCATTCTTTTCTTGTCTCTATATAATTGGAATGATTTTGCAATTTTAAATATTTATTATTTTATTATTTGTAGGACATGGGTGGTGCTGGTGGGCCAACATTTATTGTCCGTCTCTGATTGCTGTTGTTCAGAGGGCAGAAAGTCAACTATATTGCTGTGGCTCTAGAGTCACCTATAGACACAGTAAGAAGTCTAACAACACCAGGTTTGTGTAGAGCCAGACCAGTTAAGGAGAGCAGATTTCCTTCCCTAAGTGGTGAACCAGATGGGTTTTTCTGACAATCGAATGGTCATCAGTAGATTCTTAATACAAGATTTTTTTTATTGAATTCAAATTCCACCATCAGTTGTGGCATGATTCAGACCTGGGACTCCAGAATGTTAATTATGTTTCTGGATTAATTGTCTAGTGATAATACTGCTAGGCCATCACTTCCCACTATTGGGCACATAGATTGGATGTAAAGCATTTCAAATGGAAAATTACAGAAAGTGCAAAGGAATTCAATTTTCCTTCATACAGGTGCCTCAGTGTATCACTGAATCACAGAATCCCTACAGTGCAGAAGGAACCATTTAGCTCTTCAAGCCTGCACCACACAACAATCCCACTCAGCTCTATCCATGTAACCCTCTTACACCAATTTAGCATGGCCAGCCTAACCCACACATCTTTGGACTGTGCAAGGAAACCAGGGCATCCGGAGCAAAACCATGCAAAAACAGGGAAAACATACAAATTCCATCCGAGGCCGTAACTGAGCCAGTGCTAACCACTGTGCCATGCAAAATTTTAATACTTTCAATAATTTTAATACTTTTTCTTTTGTCTTTGTAGCATACAAGAAACAATACTTTTCACTATATCATAATAAATCAAATCCAATCCTATAATACTGCTGCAGTGTTGATATTAAGAGGTTATACTTTTTTTTTCAAAAATATATTTCATTCATACAATCATTCCAAAATGACCATTACACAAAAAAAATTTGAGGTTCTTTACATACACCAAGTAACATTCTGAGATGCTTCAATACAGCACAGGAAATGTTTCAGATATTTTGCAAATACTGTCATTACTTTAGAGTTGTCTACATAGAAAACGTTGCACTCCAAGGCACTTCAGTCTCACAGTGTTGTGCTGCCCATCTCCCTAGTTGCTGCTGTTGTGCTGTCCATATCCTGTTTGCTGTTGTGCTGTGCTACCCATTTCCCTGATTCTTTTTTTATTCATTCATGGGGTATGATTGTCGCTGGCTGGCTAGCCAGCATTTATTGCCCATTCCTAGTTGCCCTTGAGAAGGTAGTGGTGAGCTGCCTTCTTGAATGGCTGCAGTGTATGTGCCATAAGGGAGGGAATTCCAGGTTTTTGACCAAGTGACTGTGAAAGAATGGCCACGTATTTCCATGATGTGGAGATACCAGCATTGGACTGAGGTAGGCACAGTAAGAAGTCTCATACACCAGCTTAAAGTCCAACAGGTTTATTTGGTATCATAAGCTTTTGCAGAGCTGCTCCTTCATCAGGTGAGTGGAAAGGTGGATTCACAAACAAAGCACATATATAGTCAGAGATTCAATTGCAAGATAATGGTTGGAATGTGAGTCTTTACAGGTCGCAATACTCGTGAAAGCTTGTGATACCAAACAAACCTGTTGGATTTTAACTTGATATACTTCTAAGCCAGGGTGGTGAGTGGCTTAGAGGGGATCTTGCAGGTAGTGGTATTTACATGTATCTGCTGCCCTTGTCCTTCCAGATGGAAAAGTGATTGTCGGTTTGGAAGGTACTGAATAAGGATCTTTGGTGAACTGCTGCAGTGCACCTTGTCGATAGTACATGCTGCTGCCTAATGGCAGAGGGAGTAGATGTTTGTAGATGTAGTGCCAATCACATGTGCTGAACTGCCCATTTCCCTGGTTGCTACTGTATTGCCTATTTCCCTGGTTGCTGCTGTGCTGTGCTACCTGCCCATCTCCCTGATTCCTGCTGTGCAGCCTGCCCATCTCCCTGGTTACTGCTGTACTGCCTGCTTGCCCATCTCCTCGGTTGTTGCCGTGCTGGATGTTGCCCATCTCCCTGGTTGGACTATGCTGTGCTGGAAGCTCTGTGAGTTGGGCTGTGCTGCCCATCTCTCCAGCTGGGATGTGCTGCTCACCTCCCTGAATGGGCTGGAGCCTGGGTTACCCACCTCCCTGTTTTGGTTAGAGCCTGGGTTACACACCTCCCTGGTTGCTCTAATAATGACCTCTTTGCGCCAGCCGCCCCTTTTATAGGGCGCGCAGCCAGGCGCTGTGTGTGATTGGCCAGCGGGCGCGCGGCCGTGGCCCCGCCCTCCTCCCCTCGGTGCGCGAGGAGAAGGAGCAGAGGGAGCATGGCGCAGGGAGATTAGAGAGAGACGGCGGTGTTGCTGACAGACACACACACACACACAACCCGCTTAAAAACCCATCACACATTTATATATATAGACATACACACACAAAAAAAAACAATGGCTTCTCATAGCGAGACTGAGGAGAGCGGGCTCCCGGTTCTGAAAGAGGACGGCCGGGAGAGGCACCCGAGCGGCGAGAGCGGCCTCAGAGCCGGCGGCAGGGCGAAGCCATCGTCTCTCCTCCGGAACGCCTCGAAATCCAAACAACAAAATGGCGAAGCAGCGAGCGGGCCGCTGGTGGTGGTAGCGGCGGCACCCGGGCCCGGGCCGCTCCAAGCCGACACGGCTCCTGCTCCTCAGCCACTCAGTGCCGAAAGCGAGGAGCAGGGAGCCTTCGCCGTTCACAAAACCGCCGAAGATCACGTTCGGAAGAGTTTTCAGATCCCCAAGAAGAACAAAGAAAAGAAAGGTGCTTTTTAAATGTGTTAACACGCAGAGCGCACAGAGTTTCGCCTCTTGATGCAACCGGCCAACAATTCGTTGCTGGAGAGCGGCAAGTGTGGAGGGGAAAACAGACCCCTTCCTTCCTCTTGATTAGGGAATATTAGCAAATGAGAAAATACATACTCAATCTTTATTTTTGCTTCTGGCTCTTGAGGGGAAAAACAGGTAAGTGCCAAGTGGACCAAAGAAAGCCAGCATGTGATCTGAAATGTGGAATTCCGTACTTAGTGTGGTTACCTGGCCAAACCTTTTGGTAGCTCCAAGCCTATGGGGCGCTCGTACTTGCCTTCATGCAAGGTCTTCTGGAGAGACTCTGGCCCGTTTCCTCGCACTTCAGATTTCATCTTCATCCACATTGATGCAGTATGGGCGTTGCTGAACCCTTTTCACTCGGTTTTATTTGATGGAACATCCATTTCTTTGTCTTGTTAACCCGACCATATGAGTTGGGATTGTCCGTCCCAGCCTCATGTAGGGTTTTGGGTCCGGTGGAAGATGCTGGAAGCATGTGGTTGTTTATTATCTCGAGAATAGTTTCAGCATTTTCCAAATGTCATTGGAATTGACTAAATTCGGATGGGACTGCTACTGGTGGTTTCCTTTATAGTAAATGTGGACCTTTGAGAGGCTACCAAATTTGGGAGGTCAGCTTCAGTTCTGTAACACTTGGTGGTGCACTGCATGAAGAGGAAGTGCTGCCTTATAATTTGATCTATAAGTGCCTTGTCACATCAGTGGTATACAAGATGTAATTATGCAATCAGTGGACTTTAAGCCATAATAAAATGTTGTGGACAATTGACATGT
The DNA here is from genome assembly GCA_024679065.1 of Sphyrna mokarran. Taxonomy (NCBI): domain Eukaryota; kingdom Metazoa; phylum Chordata; class Chondrichthyes; order Carcharhiniformes; family Carcharhinidae; genus Sphyrna; species Sphyrna mokarran. The sequence continues at coordinate 110,875,360 of JAGIQG010000003.1, forward strand.
TACTTAAAATCACTACAGGAAAAGAGACAATTCTGTCCATTATGCCAATGCCAGCTGTTTGAAAGAGCTTTCCAGTTAGTCTTGATATTTTTTCCCCATAGCCCCCAAATGTTTCTATTATAGTGGAGGCAGCATACTACAGGTTGGAACAGCTTGCTGTGTCTAGGCAAAAATTTTCTTCCTCTGCCTGTGATCATTTGCTGTATCTACCGATTGAATGATGGCCTTGGATGTATATGAACCTCATGCAGACTGTTAACATGTGGAATAAATAGTTGGAACTCTTATAGTTGACCAGTTGATAACTTGCAGTATTTGTGCTGCTCTGGTATCTGAATTGATTGGCTGCTGTGACAAAATATAATGGTTTATTAATTTTAATCTATCGTTGCCACCCGTCCCCTTAAATTTTTTTTTTGACTCGCTCTTGCAACTACTGTCTCACTTGTAACTTCCCTTTTCTTGAAGTCTATTGCCACCTTTCTTGGAGCTCCATGTATGAATCCTTCTGGTCAGGTTTCTCCCCGCCACAGTTCTGAATGTATTATCAACAACACAGATGTGACTTAGAGGTGAACTTTTCTCTCCTCCTTGACCTGTCTGCAACCCAATGATATTGTTGACTACACCATCCTCTCAATGTCTCTCCATTATTGTCTACCAGAGTGATACTGGTTAACTATCTAGTCATAGTCATAGCCAGAGTCAGTTGCAATGGTCAGCCTCACACCTTACCTCTGGTATTTGACAAGGATCTATACACATTACTTCACCATCACATCCTCTCTTAACTTCTCCATGGTTACCAAATTATCAGAGCTTCGCCAACATCTGGTGCTGAATGAGCAAAAGTTCCCTCTGTATTGGGAATAGTGAAACTATTGTTTTGGTTCCCATTCCAAACTCCATACTGTAGCTATTGACTTCAGCTCTTTGCTGGTTGCAGTCTGAAATTAAGTGAGTCTGTTTGCAACACTGGTGTCTTCATTGATCCCAAGATGAGCTTTCAACTTATGTAAAGTTGAAAGTCAGCATGGATTTAAAAAGGGAAATCATATTTGACGAATCTCTTGGAATTTTTTTGAGGATGTAACTCGTAGAGTTGACCGAGGAGAACCAATTGCTGTGGTTTATTTCGATTTTATGAAGGCTTTCATCAAGGTCTCGTAACCGATTACTCTGTAAAATTTAAAGCGCATGCGATTGCAGGTAATAGCTTCAAATGGATGGAAAGCTGGTTAGCAGATAGGAAGCAAAGATTGGCATAAATGGGTCTCTTTCTGATTGGTAATCAATGACTAGTGGGGTTCTGCAGGGATCTGTGCTGGAGCCTTAACTGTTTATGTTATATATTAAGGACTTGGAAAAGGAAACTGAATGTATTATCGTCAGATTTGCGGATGATACAAAGTTGGATGGGAAAGTGAATTGTGAAGAGGATGCAGAAATGCTTCAGTGTGATTTGGACAAGCTGAGAATGTGGCCATATGCATGGCAGATGTAGTACAATGTGGATAAATGTGAGGTTATCCACTTAGGCATCAATAATAGGAAGACAGATTATTACTTGACTGAGTGTAAATTGAGGGAGGTGGATATTCAGTGAGACCTTGGAGTCCTCGCGTGTCAGTCGCTGAAAATAAATGCACAGGTACAGCAAGCAGTAAAGTTCAATGGTATGTTGGCCTTCATAATAAGGATTTAAGTTTTGCTGCAATTGTAACGGGCATTACTGAGGCTTGGAGTGTGTGCAGTTTTGGTGTCTTTGTTTGAGGAAGGATGACTTTGCTATAGAGAGTACAGTGAAGGTTTACCAGGTTGATTCCTGGATGGCAGGTCTGACATATGAGGAGAAACTAAATTGTTAAGATTATATTCACTGGAGTTTAGAAGAGTAAGGGGATTTTATAGAAACTTTTCAAATTTTAATAGTTAGATAACATAGATTCAGAAAGAATATTCCCAATGGTGGGGGAGCCCAGAATTAGGAGTCACAGTTTGAGGTTAAAGAGTATACCTTTTAGAACAGGTGAGGAGAAATTTCTTCACCTAGAGGGTGGTGAATGTGTGGAATTCACTACCACAGAATGTAGTTGAGGCCAAAATATTGTCTGATTTCAAGAAGAAATTAGTTATGGCTTTTTGAGGCTGAAGGGATATGGGAGGAAGTGGGGGGTGGTCAAGATATTGAATTCGCTGATCAGCCATGATCACAGCGAATGGTGGAGCAGGTTTGAAAGGCCGAATGGCCTACTCCTGTTTATTTCAGTTTCTATATAGGTGAGCTGTCATTAAGACTTCATTGTCCCACTTTCATAACTTGGCCCAACTTCACCCCAATTCACCTCGTCTCAGCTCGTGTTGCAGAATTCCAAATTCAAATCTTTGTTACCTCTAGCTTTGACTATTTCAACATACTCTTGACTCATCTCCCACTTTTTAACTTGCATAAACTTGAGGTAATCCAATCTTGATATCATTCAAAATTCTGCTACCTATTCTTAACTTGCCACAAGAGCCATTATCCTATCACTCCCAAACTTGCTGATTGGCATTTGTTATGATCAAGCAATGACTTGATTTTAAAATTTTTAATTCTTGATTTCAAATCTTTCAAATCTTGCTCTCCCTATTTCTGCAATCTCCAGCTCCACAGTCCTCCAAGATATCTGCACTTTAATACAGGCGCCTTGTGTATTCCTAATTTTAAATACATCATGCATTCTGTCGCCTAGGCTCTGATCTCTGGAATATTTTTGTTGCAACTTTCTACTTTAGACATTCTTTAAACCTACTTCCTTGATCAAGCTTTGATCATTTTACCTAATATCTCCCTATGTGGCTTGGTGTCATACGTTGCTTATTAATGCTGGTGTGGAGCACCTTGAAACTTTTTATCACTCAAGCCTATATAGATGTTATCTTTTATTCGTTCAAAATATAACATGACAGCAGATCTACATTTGCAATAGATTATCATTTATCTGGCTGGGTTGTGTTAACTAAGAAATTATAAATATTCCTATATTCCAAGTTGCCTAATTAACTGCTGTAGGATCCAACCAAATTAAATTTTAATGATGTCTTGTTGCCCAACACATCAACAGTGTAAGAAGTGTGGAAATAAAAGTTTAATTTTCTCTTGTGCATTTCCTTCCCTACCCTCAATGTCCAAGAGCAGTTCAATCAATCATTTTTTTGCATAAAGTAATTTTGAAGCAAACTCAACAATGGGTTTATATACTGTATTGCAGCAAAGGCCCTGAAATTGGAAAAGTAATGACCAGTTCATGGTGCCTACTTTTATTAGTACATTTGAAAAACAAAAATTGTGTTGAGGAAAAAATATATGCCATGGGAATTATGAATTGCAACAAATAATTGACCAGTGTGCAATAATTTGTCATTGGTGTCGCAAAACCAGAAGCCCTGTGTGCTGCAAAACAGCTTGATTTAGCATTGTAAATGTACATGAATCTCATCAGACATTTGAGCTGAAATTTTATTTCATAAGAACTCTGTTAATGATAGCTCAACTTTGAAAACTCCAAGAAAATAATTGACGTGGTAGAGTTGCATTCCTGCAGGCAGTAAATTAATTCCAGAGATGTTTTGAAAAGAAATCTTTCTTGTCTCTCAATCATGTCTTCTTTTTCTGCTCTGTTTCTCTTTTGGCATCCAATTTGGCTTTGATTTGCTCTAGTTTCTTTTCATTCAGTTTGGCTATTCCTGAGTTTCATTGGTTAAGGCAATGGACAATTGAACCAATGTTCATGAGGTCTCAAATGCCTCATTGACTTGCTTTTATTAATTTGCATTCTTGCAATTTGTGGCAGAAAAATAACACGATTTAAAGGGCCAGGAAATAAAATCATAGTGCTTTGTGTGGGATATTCTGATCTTAATTTCTGGCCCATTGAGATAAATGACCAATTGATTATCTTTGGAATTGGAGGATGAATGAAGACCAGGATATCTCCGGCTTGTAAACAGAATTTGTACTTGTTTGTTGGCTGTAATGAAAGAGGATCATATATTGCAGCCAGCTGCTTGGCATATGCATAAACTTGAAAATAGTTCATCGTTTCTGTTTTTGCTTGATGCTAAACCTTACAACAAAACAACTTCTGTATGTGACTTTTGTGGTTATGTGTGGCTTGTGCACTAGTTAATTTATGTGTTGGTAACAATGTTGCATATCTACTTGATGCAATATTCTTGAAGATATGAAATTACCTAGCAACTAGTTAGCCTTTCAAAGCACTCGTGAAATTGGAATGTGGCTAACCCCACTTTAGAGCGAATCTTTTGGCTACATTATACGACAAACGTGCGTACTAATATTTGTCATTCCTGTGTCTCAATCCTGCTGTCCTGCTTTTATAAGCTGTATACGTTCATTTTAATTATGAAATGCTCAATAAAAGCTGACAGTCAATTTCTAGGTGCTGACACTAGTAGTTGGCTGTGTGCATTGGTCTTTATTATAATGTTCTGACCCTTGACCTCACCCAACTGCAGCTGGGCTTGTCTGATAGCTTACTAGTGTATCTGTACTTTGAATCCAGTCAGCCTGCGAATCAACATTCATTAGCTTAAGTTTTCAAACTTTATTTCTTTGTCATGTATAATTTTGATTGCTAGTTTTAGACTGTAGCTGTAATTCTAATGTTCAGTGTCATGATACCTGCAGTGCATCTAAGTTGACATTGAAGTGTTTTTGAACTTATTTGGTCTTTCAAATTGCTCTTTGGTTTGGGTGTGATAGGTTCTTTGAGGTCAAATGACATGCTTCCACCATATAGAAAAACTAGATTGTCTGTGAGTATTCAACAAATGGATGGATAAATTGTTATGCCTGTGCTGGTTGCGATTGAAGGAGTATTGTGGGTCAATTTCATTGTTTTAAACCTCCCCACACTAGATTGGACCACACAATCTGGGCTACAGTTGTACTGTCATCTATTCTACCCTTAAATTGAGGTGTTAATTGAAAGCTGGTGGACGCTTGAGATGATGTGGAGATGCGTTGGACTGGGGTAAACACAGTAAGAAGTCTCACAACACCAGGTTAAAGCCCAGCCAGTTTATTTGATAGTAAACCTGCAAGCTTTCAGAGTTTTCCCCTTCATCAGATGAGTGGAGAATTCTGGTCTCCAAACAGAGCATATAAAGGCACACATACACATCTGATGAAGGGGAAAACCCTGAAAGCTTGTGGGTTTACTATCAAATAAACTGGCTGGGCTTTAACCTGGTGTTGAGACTTTTACGATGCTTGAGATCCTATATCACTGTTTTGAGAGAGAGTGGGATGTTATCTTGTGTTTAAACCAATAATAGCCACCTGATTGCTGCTTGTTCGTTCTTATTTGCAAAGTAGCAACTGTGGGTACCAATGCAAGACACTGCACATTAAGATAGTGTATGCAGTGATTGAGACCAGAACTATCTGGAAGTCTCCATGATTAACTGTAGTCACCTGGTCTGTGGGTTTCAGTGCAGTGTGAGGTATTTCAATTATTTGTTCTCCTTGTATGTTGTATTCTTAACTGCAACTCAATTTACTTTTAGTATCCTCATTTAGAATTGAATGTTTTTAAGACTGTTGTTTGAGGCAGAATTAGATGGCATGCTTTGCAAAAATTTTAAATTGTTTTTTGTTTGCACAACAATGCTAGTATTCCCACTTTAATATGATGTAAATGGAGGAATTTAATGCCATTCTTCAGTTATATTAAAAGTGGAAGATGTTGATTAACTGGCAGCCTGGACACAATTGAGTATTCATCAATTATTATAAACAGTTGGCATAAGACTTCTCTAGAGAAAAAGCTTTAGGTTCCAAGGATGCTGTCAGCCTATGCTTTGTCCAGATCACAATTTTTAATGGTTTGAGTCTAAATAATAATTGGCAGTTGTTGCCAATGAAAACTTTTGTTCCTAAATACTGTATTCACAATGTTGGTAAGGATGTTTTAATAATGTTTATGATTGGAAGTCATTTCCTTATCCTATTCAGGATTTTCAAGGTCACTTGTGACCCCTGCTAATATTGAGGTACTTGATAAGGATGGAAATTGAATTGATAATACCAAAGACTTAAGTTTGGCTCAATGGTAGCATTTTCAGTTCTGAGCCAGAAGATCATGGGTTCCCATCCCACTGCATTGTAGTACTGAGGAAGAACTCCACTGTTGGAGATGCCCTCTTCTGAATGAGGCTATCTAAGTGAATGCCTTGTCATCTTTGGAGATAAAAGATTGCTTTAAGACTTATCAAAAGAAGAACATGATTTTTCTTGTCTTTCATCCAACATTTATTCTGCAGCCAGCATCACTAAAACAGATTTAGTTTATCTCATTGCTTTTTTGTGAGCTCTGCAGTTTGCCTACCATATTTGCCTACATTACAATGATTGCATTCATTTTAAAAATGATTCTTTTAGCTGGGAAATGTTTTGGGACATGCTCTGAAAGGTGCTTTGTAGAAGTGTATGATTTAGTTTTTTTCTAGTTGTTATTGGTACTTGCACTATAGCTTTGTAATTTGTCCATGTAAATTATATATAGTGCCTTTAACAGAATGAAACATCCCAAGGTGCTTTGCAGTAGTATTATTTAAAAAGAGTATGGCTATCAGAGTCCAAGAAGGTTATATTAAGTCAGATCAGGGGAGACGTTGATATAGAGGCAATGTCACGAGACTAGTACTCCAGAAGCCCAGACTTTTTAAAAAAAAAAGGACGTCGCAAGAAAGCAGGTAACTATAGATTAGTGAGCCTAACTTTGGTACTAGGGAAATTGCTAAGAGTGCATTATCAAAAATTTCATTGCACAACATTTTGAAATCAGTGATTATAATGGGGATGCCATGTAGCATGATAGCTGCCCCTCTGTACAAGGGACCTGGATTCAATTCCAGCTTTGAATTTCTGCATGGAGTTTGCACATTCTCCCTGTGTTTGAATGTGTTTCCACTGGGTGTTCTGATTTCCCCTCAAGTTTGGTGGATTGGTCATGCTAAATTGCTCCTTAGTGGCCAAGATGTTAAGTTCTACTAATCATTGGAGTCAAGGAAAGCCAGAAATGATGGGAGTGGGAGATGTTAGAAAACAAAAAGTAAGGCTCTGTGATAGCAGCAGAACTAATATAATAACAAAACACTTCATGCAGCTTGATCTGCCATGATAATGAATGGCAGAGCAGGCTTGAAAGGCCAAATGGTTTATTCCTGCTTCTGTTTTTATGATAGCAAAGATTATAAGTAAAGCAATTAAGAAAAAAGTAACTGACAGAACATGATGGGAATATAGGTTATCTAAAATTGCTAAACCAAATTTGCAGATGATAAGGTTGGGTGGGAAGTTAAGCTGTGAAGATGATGCAGAGATACTTTGTTGTTATTTGGTCAGGCTGAGTGAGTGGGCATGTGTATGGCAGATGCAGCATAATGTGGATAAATGTGAGGTTATCCACTATGGTAGCAAAAATAGGAAAGCAGATTATTATTTGGGTGTAAATTGAGAGGTTTGCAGAATCTTGTTGTCCTCATGCATCAGTTGCTGAAAATAAGCACATGTATATAGCAAGCAGTAGTAAGAGGATTTCATTATAGGAATAGGTATGTTTTACTGGGTGTTGGTGACACCTGGAGTATTGCGTGCAGGTTTGGATTCCTTATCTAATTGTGAGAAATGCAGCTCACTTCGTAATAATGTTTTCTGAGTCAACTTCTGAAGCAGCAAACAAATAGTTTATTTCAATCTTGCAAGAAAGGGTGCCCCGCAAAGTGGCACCCCCTAATACATGTATTACGGTTATTTATACAATCAGTTTACAGATTTCATCCCTCCCCTTCTCTTGGTTGGTTTGAGTGCCTCTCTTGCTCCTGCAATCCCAATTTTCTCTCCTAAACTCCTCTCCGTTTACATTTCTCTTTACTCCCTTTGTTGGGACCCTCCCTGTTTATTTTTCCCTTATATGGCCACTCTAGTTCTTGTTCCCTGAGTATTGCTGACTGCTTTGGTTTTGGTTCCTTGTTTTGCTTGTTCCCCTAGTTCTATGATTAGATATAACACCTTGTGAGGAATAGTCATCTGCTGAGCTAAGCATGTGATTAGTTCGAAAACATGTTTTTGGCACCTTAACATTTTAGGTACCTTTCTTCTTTGGAAGCAACAAATTGTTCTTCCTCTCATAAGGAAGGATATTCTTGGTATAAAGGGAGTGCAGCGAAGGTTCACCAGATTGATTCCTGAGATGGTAGGAGTAAGTCGGTTAGGATTATACTCATTGGAGTTTAGAAGGATGAGAGGGATTTCATGGAAACTTAAAATTTTAACTAAATTAGATAGGATAGATACAGAATGTTTCTATTGGTGGTATCTCAAATTAGGGAGTCATAGTTTGAAGATAAGGAGTAAACCTTTTTAAGACAGTGGTGAGAAGAAATTTCTTCACCCAGAGACTGGTGAATCTTAGAATTAACTACCACAGAAAGTAATCGAAGTCAAAACATCGTGATTTCAAGAACAAGTTAGATGTAGTTCTTAGGGCTAAAGGGCTCGAGGGATATGGGGGAAGGCAGGATCAGGATATTGAATTTGTTGATCAGTTCTGCTAATGAATGGTGAAGCAGGGTTGAAGGACTGAATAGCCTTGCCTGCTCCTATTTTCTATATATATTTCTGATGCACTGTGGACACAGGTTCAAATCCCACTATGGCAGCTGGTGGATTTAAAATCTGGAATTGAAAGCAAGTAACAGTTACTATGAAACTATTATCAATTATCATAAAAACATACCTGGTTCATGAATATTGTTTAAGTGAAGGAATCTGCTGTTCTTACCTGTGTGACCTATATTTGATTCCAGATCGACAGCAATGTGGTTGACTCTTAACTGCCCTCTCAAATAGACTAGCAAACCACTCAGTTCCAGGGCAAGAATAAAAAGAATGACCAAAAATTTAATCAGAGATAGGTTTTAAGGAATCCCTTAAATGAGGCAAATGAAGAAAAGAATTCCAAAATTGAAGGCAATTATAATTGTCAACCCACAAGTAGCAAAGATTTGAGGAGCATGGAAAGCTATCTGAGACTTGTGTCGGGGTTGGAGTTCAGAAATGAGGAAAACCATGGAGGTAGTTGAAAATGATGAGTTTGTTGACTGATTGGCAGCCAGTATAGGTCAGTATAGGGCACGAAACATGAAATTAAGGCACCATGGGCGGATGCACATTATAGGAAGCTTGGCAAGGAGGGCTAGTGGAAGGGAGGTACTTGACAGAGGCAGTTGACCTGATTATTTTTGTTTTAGTGATAATAAAGCCCATGAGCTCCTCACTTGTTGGAGGTGAAGGTGGAATGGACAGGTCAGAGACATTTTAAGAAGTTTTGAGTCAAAATAATTCCCATTACATTCTAGATGATCTTGGAATAATGAGCAGTATTAGCATACGAGAGCAGGATGTGTTAGAGTGCGTGCATGTATGTGTGTGTAATATATTAGATAAATATAAGTACTATATAATCAGTTAATGGTAACACTATAAACCACTAACAGTGAAATCTAACATTTCTGCATCCTTTCAAAACTTTTTTTTAATGTTGCAGCTGTATAGGACCCTAGTCAGATCCCACTTGGAGTACTGTGCTCAATTCTGGTCACCTCATTACAGGAAGGATGTTGAAGCTGTAGAAGGGATGCAGAGGAGATTTACAAGGATGTTGCCTGGATTGGGGAGCATGCCTTATTGAGGATAGGTTGAGGGAACTCGGCCTTTTCTCCTTGGAAAGACAAAGGATGAGGGGTGACCTGATAGAGATATATAAGATGTTTAGAGATATTGATCAAGTGGATGGTTAGAGGCCTTTTCTCAGGGCTGAAATGGTTGCGACAAGAGGATGCAGGTTTAAGGTGCTAGGGAGTAGGTACAGAGGTGATGTCGGGGTAAGGTTTTCACTCAGAGTGGTGGGTATGTGGAATGGGCTGCCAACAACGGTGTTGGAGACAGATTCAGTAGGGAATTTTAAGAGACTTTTAGATAAATGTATGGAACTTAGTAAGATAGAGGGTTATAGGTAAGCCTAGTAATCTCTAAGGTAGAGAATGGCACAACTATGTAGGCCAAAGGGCCTGTATTGTGCTGTAGTTTTTTTCTAATTTCCAGGCTTCAGATGTATCTGTAATGACCATCTCAACTGAGTTGTCACCTGATTTGATCTTTATAGCTATTTGAAGATATCGTAAAATTAATTTGAAATACCAGCTTGCAGAATCTTGCAACACAGGAAGAGTCCATTTGACCCTTTGAAAAAGCTACCAATTCAACTCTGCTACCCTGCTCTTTTCCCCATAGTCCTATGATTTTTCTCCTCTTGTATTTATCCAGTTACCTTTTGAAAATTATCTGATAACTTATTGCTGTTCTGGTAAAACACTGTTCTCAAGTCTTTGAGCTTTGGGTAAGCAAAGATTTTATTCAAGCATATACTGGGAGAAATCCACTATTCTGGTTACTTTCCCAGGAATCACAAGTTTGTGTTACAGTTTATAGTTCTTGATTCTTACATTGCAATACGTTGTTGCAATTGCTGGCTGATGTTGCTTTAGCATAAATATAAAACAGTCTGATGAATGAATGGAGCCATTCATGCTTGCACATGCTTCCTGTTACCTTAGCTTTTGACCTCAAGAGGTTCATTAGTGTCTGGGACCTAATAATTTCCTCTTGTTTCCTTATCTCCTTAACACCTTGTTTACCCATGCTGCTACAAACAGCATGAGCTGTATAGATATCGAGGTTGTCACAGTACCAGTTCCATAGCACATCATATCTATAGTATTGGTTAAATTTCCATCTTGCTCAGAAAGAGCTTGCTGGACTTGTCTATTCTAATGTTATTAATTTCCCTGCTCCAAGACTGTTTGTGCGAAGCCTACTAATACACATTTTCTTATTAATCTTAATATGAAGTCATTTCAGTTATCCCACTTCCCTTCATTTATTTAAAACAATTCTCATTTATTTAAAACAATTCTCATCTCTAGTTCTCTTACCAATTGTTGTTTTAATTTATTTTCATGTTACTGATTCTTATCAGTGGAAACAGTAAACAAAGCAAATATCAAAACTTGTCATGGTTTTGGATGCATCATGAACTAGTTCTCAGTTCTAAACAATTTCTCCAGTACTGTTATTATCTCCAAAAACAAACCACAAAACTTTTAGATATTTGCATTGCTGCAGAGTCTAGGTGTGTTCAAAAACAAATAGTTACGGCTTGTATTATCATAAGCAGTACTTCAGTCGTATGTTATAGGATAGTTTCATAAATTGATGCAATCAACCATAGTGTTCGGAAATAGGTTAATTTTTGTTTGTATTTGTGTGTTAAAAACAAGGTATAGCTTTAAGACAGTTTCATTTTTAAAAGTTGTGTCCAAATCTGAGTTTGTTTACTTGCCAGCTTTTAATGAGGCTTTTATAAGGGCAAAAATAAAATCGGCTATTGCCCAGCAACCTAAGGTTCACAGAGAAGAGCAGAAGCAGTTTGAATTCGGTTGGAACAAGATGATGTATAAGAAAGTTGCATTCCACAGAAATTGCCAGATCAAGCAGAACAATATACTGACAGAAAGCAAGGCCCTGAAGCTAAAGGACAGAAATGTCTTAAAATCACAGAGAAGAACATAAATAAGTTCCAAGAAAAGCATCTGGTCAAAGGAAAATAATAGGAACCTGGGGAAAAACTTAGTGAGGAGCAGAGAAAGATTCTCAAATTAAGGTAGGTGTGGACCTGGGACAATTTTGGATTATAAGAAACCAGAGATCCATGTACAAACTCCACACAGACAGTGACTGAAGCTGGGAATTGAACCCCAGATCTCTGGAACTGAGGCAGCAGTGCATGGGATAACTGACCAGTATGAGGCTTAATTCCCACTTCAAAAAAATGAGTGAAAATATAGGCAATTTTTGTTTTAAAAGCCCAGTAATTTAGTCATCCCCTGCCCTCAAACAGCCCCCCCCCCCAACGCCCTCAGTTTTAACCCCCTTCATCTTTCTCACTCCTGCTCTGAGGTCAGGCCAGCCTTAAAATGGGGTCACAGTGGATGAAAGTTTGGGAGGCTTCATTCCAAAAGAGGTTCTCTTAATGTTGAGAGGAGGTTTAGATATTGTGATATAAAACACAAGATGCTGAAAATACTCAGGAGGTTAGACTGCATCCATAATGTTGCAAGTTTGTGATGATTCTTAATCAGATCTGTTTAAAGTCATCATTGACCTAGAATGTTAACTGTTTCTCTATACAGATGCTGTCTGGCCTGAGTATTTCAGGCAATTTTTGTTTTTATTTGAGTTCCAGCATCTGTGATATTTTGCTCTTTTATTAGGTATGAGATATATATTTAAGTTTAGAGACCACATCATAAATTATTTTATTAATGGCATGCTAAATAAAAAAAAAAAATTAGACAACATCTGAAGAGAAATTTTGATTTCAGATTCAGTATAATTGACTCCCTTTCTCGTAATCCAAGGAAGACTAATATTGAGTATTGTTTTATGTTACCACTCAAAATTGTGGTTTTTACATTCCAATCCTGTTCATCCCAATGTAGCAGGGAAAAGAGAAACAGATATAGCTAGGCATTGCTTTTGACCTGTTTCAGGAGCACGATTTATAGTACTAACTGATCAAAACTACTTGACTTCGGGAGTATAATTTTGATTCTCTATTTGTTGGAGGATTTATAATTTTGTGGAATTACTTGAAAATGCACAGAGGAATGAGCATGTTTAAACAACTGCTAGTACAAAAATGTTAATGTTAAGCATCAGTTAAGCTGAGGAGGAAGATTTTAGTGTTAGAGGCATTGTCATTTGCTTAAGGTTTCTAATATGCTGGATCAAAGAGGTTATGTAAAATTGTGGAATTGTGTAAGCTGGAGTCCCAAGAATTTTTCCCCAATTATTAGCAGTGTAGCTAAGCCTGTCTTGTCCTTCCAACCTTCAGAATAAGGCTAATAAAGTAGTAAGCTGCTTTTCAATCTAAGAGCTGAAAAGACCCGACTCAAAAAAAAGGTGACTGAAAAATTGGTTTACAAATGACTGCATGCAAGCTGGATACATTTGTGAATGGTGTTCTGCTTTTAGTGATTGCAGAGTGGGCAGTACAGCTTTCATGTACAGTGTAAATTCAATATTAGGCAACATTGGAGAGGTTTAGTTGTGAAATTTTGCATTCCTTAGCATTGAGTGAATTGCAGCTGTTTCACAAATAGAAAATACATGTCTGGGAGAATAATGGAACTCAATATGCACCCATCTCTCTATAGTTTTATCATTCGATCCACTTATAATGCATAATAAAGATTGTTGCATCTGGCCCATAAAAGTAAATTGACCAGAGACAACACATTTCTGCTTGCTACTTCAACATCCCAAAGGTCTGAGTAAGAATGCTAAATTCTGGTAGTCTTGTTGCAATGGCTGTCCATTCTCTTGACAAGATTTGGATCGTCAACAAAGATGTTTTTGTTTCTACTGTATGAAATTTGTCCACTCTTCTGAGATGATAACCCATTATTTGAAAATTTCTAGAGCATAAAATTAACAGCTTCGAGGCTAAGTTAAACTTCTAATGAACTTTGATTAGACTTGATAGGTGTCTTTAAAGTTATAAAGGTATTTGATGTGACAGTTATGATAACTCCTTCACTTGTGAGGAGTTCAAAACTAGGCATCGTACTGGAACTTCTCCAGTCCTGAAGTCTGTTTTCTGAAATATCAACTGTTTGGAAATTCTTTGAGCAAACTCAGGCATCCCCTCCGTGATCAGCAGCGTTTTAATGTGGTACTTTTTGGATTGGAAATATGGAAGATACAGTATTTGGATAAGTAAAACAATTTTCATTACTCTTTTATAAGGCTTTATTACTGTTTTAGTTTAAGTATTTATACCCATAGTGTTTTCTGGTTCCCAGCTGATTAATCATTCAGATGTTATTCCATAATCCAGAAAACTTTGGCATCTCAGTTAATGGTAGGGCGTTGGAGAGAGTTACAGAACAAAGAGACCAAGCGGTCCATGTTCATAGCTCCTTGAAAGCGGAGTCATAAGTGGACAGTGGCGAAGAAGGCATTCGGCATGCTTGGTTTCATTGGTCAGAACATTGAATACAGAAGTTGGGGTGTCTTGTTGAAGTTGTACAAGATATTGGTAAGGCCACACTTGGAATATTGTGTACAGTTCTAGTTATCTCAAAAGAGTGCAGAAAAGATTTACTAGGATGCTACTGGGACTTGATGGTTTGAGTTATAAGAAGAGGCTGGATAGACTGAGACTTTTTCCTCTGGAGCATAGAATGCTGAGGGGTGATCGTGTAGAGGTCTATAAAATAAAGAGGGGCACAGATCCGTTAGATAGTCAATATCTTTTTCCCAAAGTAGGGGAATCGAAAACTGGAAGCATATATTTAAACTAAGAGACAAGAAATACAAAAGTGTCCAGAGGGGCAATTTTATTCACACAGAGGGTGGTGAGTAACTGGAACAAGCTGCCAGAGATAGTAGTACGGACGGGTACAATTTTGCCTTTTAAAAAGCATTTAGACAGTTAAATGAGTAAGATGGGTGTAAAGGGATATGGGCCAAAGGAGGGCCTGTTTCCAAGCTGTAAACCTCTATGACTGTGTGTGTGTGTGTGACACTTTTTATGTATGAGTGTTTGAGTGTCGGTGAGAGAGAGACACTGAGTATTTGTGAGTGTGAGAGAGACTGTGTGTGTGTGTGTCTATGGTTCATGAGCTTTGGGAGTCCCCGGGAAGTGTGTAAATAGATGATGATATTGATGTACTTGCGTGGGTTTCCTCCCACATCCCAAAGATGTGCTCTTAGGCTAATTGGCAAAACAAATTCTCCCTAAATTGTCTCAAATTTGGTTTTTAATCCATAGATCTATAAACATAGACAGGGATCACAGGTAGAGGTGGCGGTACACACTCGTTGGGCCGAAGGGCCTGTTTCCCATGCTGTTTTATTCTTTGTTCTTTATTCAGAAATATCTTGGTCCCAAGATTCTGAATTGCAGAGGTTATGGTATATATGATAGTCACTGATAAATATAATGAAAAATTTAGGAGGAATTTTTTTTACTGATTAAGTAGCTAGAATGTGGAATTTGTTATGATGTGGAATAGTTGAAACAAATAACATCTGCATTTAATGAAATGTTTTAGCTGTA
Organism: Sphyrna mokarran; assembly: GCA_024679065.1. Lineage (NCBI taxonomy): Eukaryota > Metazoa > Chordata > Chondrichthyes > Carcharhiniformes > Carcharhinidae > Sphyrna > Sphyrna mokarran. The sequence goes on from JAGIQG010000003.1 coordinate 110,890,614, forward strand.
TTAAAAGGATATACTGATTGGAGGTTGTATAAATTAAGATAGAAAGAAGTATGTGAGGAGCATAAACACCATCGTAGACCAAATATTCTGTTAGTGTTGTAAAATGTATGTTATTTTATATGCAAGTAAAGCCTGGTTCAACCATATTTACTAACATCTCTCATTTCAGGATAAATCTTATGTGCTACACTTGTATTCTTTTTAACATTATAACTGTAGTGGTAATCTGTTTAAGCCTGCTGGTTCTCATGTTCGTGGGTATAGATATGGTCAACTATATTTCACTCAAAGGAAGAAAATAGTTGCAGTTGCCCTAAGGATATCTCAAAGTGCTTTGCAGCCTTTGAAGTCTTGTGATTGTTGTTTCATTGCCAGACCAGACAGCAGATGTTGCATATCCAAGGTTCTACATCCTTTATTAGCTGAATGGAGGTTATGTTAGAACTGTATTATGCAGTAATTTGTTCACAGATCATTGTATACGGTTTACTGAGTGTACAAGAAAATGTACAGAGGAGTTTTATGAAAATGTTGTCAGGAATGCTGAGGAAAGGTTGGATTGGCTAGGTTTGTTTTCTTTAAAGCAAGGAGGCTGTGGAAGATTTGATCGAGTTTTTGAAATCGGGGAACTAGATAGTGGGTACAGAGGGCCTGTTTCCCTTAATTAGGAAGCCTGTGACCAGCGAGACAAATTGGTAGAAAGATGGCACAGTAGCACAGTGATTAGCACTGCTGCTTCACAGCTCCAGGGACCTGGGTTTGATTCCTGGCTTGGGTCACTGTTTGGAGTTTGCACATTCTCCTCGTGTCTGCATAGGTTGCCTCTGGGTGCTCTGGTTTCCTCCCACTCCAGAAATATATGAGTTAGGTTTATTGGTTATGCTAAAAATTGCCCCTTAGAATCCTGAGATGTGTAGGTGAGAGGGATTACTGGGTAAATACATAGGGATATGGGGCTAGGGCCTTGGTGGGATTGTGGTTGGTGCAGACTGGGTGATCCAAATGGCCTCTTCATGCACTGTAGGATTTCTATGATTCTATGATTAGTGAATAGTTGAGTATGCAAAATGTTTTCAGAGTGGTAAGAATCTAGAACTCAGTCTGAAAGATTAGTAGAGTCAGAAGCTCTCTGCACTTTTGTACTTGTATATGCATTTGAAATGCTGCTAGCCTGGAACTGAAAAGAAGGATTAGATGGATAACTTTAGTTGTCACAGGCATAGTGAGCAAAAGACCTACTCTCACTATAAATTTTTTTTTTAAAATCACATTTTAATAAAGCACCTGATGCCAACGGAAGTGGGATATAATAACACAAAATGAAGAGTAAAATAACAGAATTTTGCCTAGTTTTAAACAGCATGGCTATTTTCTTTTCTTCATTTTATTTTAACATGTTTTTCTAAAATGCAGTTCATGGCAAACAACAGATTTAATGTTATTTAAACTTAAAAATCCCTTGAAACATTACAGATTTAAATCAGATCCAAATTGTTCAGTTGCAAAGTTGACTTTTAAACATAACCACTGAATTTTTAAATTAATTTGAGATGTGGCGACACTGGCAAGTGATCATTGGAATCCTTTGCCATCCCCAATTTCCCAAGACAATGGAAACATTCTGTCTCCTTGAAATACTGCAGTCTTATGTAATGAAGGTACTCTCATAATCCTGTAGAGCAATTCTAGGATTTTGATCCAGCAATTGTGAAGCAACAGTAATTTTCTCCAAGTCAGGGGTGATGTATGACTTTGATCAGAAATCTCAGGTGGCTGCTCTAGGTGGTGGAGGGTGCAGATTTGGAGGTGCTGTTGAAGTAACCTTGAGTTGCACTGTTGTACATCAATGATAGTGTAGGAAGTGAAATGCTTAAAGTGGTGATGAGGTGTCCATCAAGCAGATTGCATTGTTCTGGGTGGTCTTCAAACTTCTTGAGGAAGCTGCTCTCATCTGAGCAAATGGAAAACGTTCCATCACGTTCCTGACTTGTTCTTTGTGGATGGTGGAAAGACTCAAGTTGCTACAGAATACCTAGCCTCTGATACAAAAGCAAAATACTGCAGATGTTGGAAATCGGAAATAAAAACAAAGTGCTGGAAAAACAGCATCTGTGAAGGGAGAAACCAAGTTAATGTCTCGAGTCCAAAATGACTTCTCTTAAATAAAATTACAGAGATGTTAATAAATCTGATTGAATTAGAATTTACCTGCATATTGGCAGTTTAAATCTTTTCCAACATTCTTAAACTGATGTATGTGCGCATGCCCCCATTTAGTTCATATTGCACCTCTTCCTATCAAAACGCACGATTCTGCACTTCTCTGCATTAATTTTCATCTGATGTGTAGATATAATAGTGACCCTGAGACTGAACTGGAAGACACCATTATATTTTTCTCTCCAGTCTGGAAAAACAGTTGTCATCACCACTCTTTGCTTTCTGTTGATTAATTTTGGACTCATGCTGCCACTATACCTTTAAACTCAAGAGCTTGTTTTTCCAGCAAGTCAATTGTACCATATCAAATGTCTTTTAAAAGTCTATATATGTATTAACTGGATTACCTTCATCAATCAACTTTGTTACACCATTCATGAACTTGATCAAATTGGTAATAAGATTTGTCTTTTGCATATTTTTCTGAATGGCACTAAATTTTTAATCTCTTGGCAAATGCTCAAAACTCTCTACTAAGTTAGATACTTTCTCTGTTAAAGGTTTTTGTAGCCCTACTTTTGGTTTAAGTAAGTCCAGCAGATGACTTATTTACTGCATATTTTGAGTGCAAAATGAACTGTGTTTTTTTCCCTTCCCTGTGGCAGTGTGCATCTTTTTGATGGCATAGCTGAGTTCAAGAATTTAGCTTGTGGTGAACTTTGAATGTAAATCTCATTCCAGTGCAACATACCAAAATGCTCACTAAATTATTTTTGCATGAAGTCATTTTGCTAAAAGCACAATGCTTAGTGAAACGTTGTAGCCTATGTAACAAAAAAAATCACATTACAAAGTAGCAAAAGTATAACTGAAAATTTGTTGTTTCATTAATTGAATGAATTTGTTTTCAGAGCTTTGTCACCTAGTACCAGTGAGCTCCAGGGAATTCAAACAAGACATTTTGAAAATTCTCAATTCATCTTGCTTGGATGCTTCATCCAGTGCCAACTTCAACTATGTGAAAGCTAGTATGGTTCACAATGAACGATTAGAAAAAGAGGTTGGTAAATTTCTTTTTTAACTTATTACATATGTTCTTTCCAGTGGTACCCATGTGAGTGAAATATTTTTTAAAATTTCCAGTACGTAGAAAAAAGGAAGGAGCTGAGAAATGAAGGTCGAACTGAAAAAGAGTTGGCAGAATCATATGCGTTCTTGCTTCTTGACGCTTCACAGGTATATACCATATCTTTTGTGAATATTTAAAAACTAAACTGAACACTACCTTTTTGCCCATTTTGTCACTGAGCCACCTATCAACAGTTGATATCTGTGCAACTGGTACATTTGCCTATGTTTAATTTCCAACAGTTGTGTATGAATTGTGTCAAATCAAAATATGTTTGTGTCCATATTGGACCTTATTTGATTGTACTGCTCCATAAATTGCACAGGACAGCCTTAAATTTGAGAATTTTCTTTGTTCTAATTTTGCCCTCTGATACCAAACCAATTCAAAAAGGCAAGTAATTGCACATCCTTCAAATAGTGTGACACAAAACCAAATGCATATTTACACTTTCCGATAAAGGATTGTCAGCTAACTTGTGTCCACATTGGAACTTAACAATTAACGTCCAGGATCTCTATATTTATTTTTATCTGTTAATGAAGTGTTATTTACTAGTTGAAAATTTGGAATTGCGTAACAATTGCTATTGGTTTAAACATCCTTTGCACTTTGTATGAGTGAAGCCATGTTTGGTTGGTTCTACAGAGTTGGCATAGTAGATTTTAGGCATATAAAAATGTGCTGATATTACATATAAGAGGTGATAAGGACTTAGAAAGTCTAGGTCCAGTATAGTGATGCAGTTTGTTCTCCAAGCCTGTGTTTGCATTTGCTGCCTGTTGTTCCCAAACTTTCTTGTTTGATGACACCAATCTGTATTAGGGCTAATCTGTACTAATATTTTTGCTTTAGTCTCACTCCACTTCTGGTTTTGAGCTTCCAGGATAAATTTTCAACCCCACCCACAATGCTAAGACCTTACTGGTCAAACTTTTAATATATAGCATGATAATAAAAGCAAAATACTGCAGTGTTTGAAATCTGAAACTTCCAGATTCCAGAAAATGCTGGAAAATCTCTGAGGAAAGAGACACTGGCTCTCCAAACAAATCCCCGAAGATCAAACCACATACCAGTCCTAGTTTGCACAGGTTGAATTTTGGAAACTGCTCATACCAAAAATCACACAAGTGGAGGCAGCTGTCTGTGCAAAACATGCATGTGTGAATCCTATTCCTATAGCTGTGACAAGGGGGGGAGAGATTGTTGTCTCGATTCTAGCCTTTTCTGCCATTTTCACAATGACGGGGCTTTCTGACAACATTGCAGCAATTCACTACAAGAGAATCTCTGTGCTAGGACGTATCATGTCCAAATGTGTTTCAAGTTTTTTAAAGATTTAGGAATGCCCAAAAATAGATCTGTTTGCTTTGTAGACAAAATTTCTGCTTGAAAATGAAGATAGTCTGGTTTGGAATTCTAATGGTTTCCTTTACTATAATACATTCAAAAGATTCACACGTGGCATAATTTTGGTTTCCTTGTTTCATTTTCTGCAGGTATTTGGAAAGGCAGGGTTTGATTAGGAGCAGTCAGCACGGCTCTGTGCATGGGAGATCGTGCCTTACAAATTTGTTAGAGTTCTCTGATGAAGTGACCAGGAAGCCTCATGAGGGCAGGGTGGATGACATGGTCTATATAGACTTCAGTAAGGCCTTTGATGAAGTCCCACGTGGTAGACTGTTCTAGAAGATTAGATCAGATGGAATCCAGAGAGATCTGGCACTTTTGGTATACAGTTGACTTGGTAGTAGGCAGCAGAGTGTAATGGTGGAAGGATGCTTGTTGGACTGAAGACCTGTGCCTCAGGGGTCGGTGCCGGGCCCATTGCTGTTTGTTATCTATATCAATGATTTGGATGAGAATGTACAAGGCATGATCAGTAAATTTGCAGATGACACTAAAATAGATAATATTGTAGACAATGAGGAAGGTTATCTAAAATTGCAGCAGGATCTTGATCAGCTGGGGAAGTGGGCCAAGAAATGGCAGATGGGATTCAATACAAATAAGTGTGAGGTGTTGCATTTTGGAAAGTCAAATCAAGGTAGGACTTTCATGGTGAACGGTAGGACCTTAAGGAGTATTGTGGAAGAGAGGGATCTTGGAGTTCAGGTGCATGGTTCTCTAAAGGTGGAGTCACATGGCAGTGAAAAAGTTTTAAAAGGTTTTGGCATGCTGGCCTTCACCAGTCAAGGTATCGAGTATAGAGGTTGGGAAATTATGTTGCAGTTGTATAGGATGTTGGTGAGGCCGCACCTGAAATATTGTGTTCAGTTTTGATCACCTTGCTATAGGAAAGATGTTTATTAACTGAAGAGAGTGCAGAAGAGATTTACAAGGTTGTTGTCAGGACTCAAGGGACTGAGTTATAGGGAGTGATTGGACAGCTAGGACTTTTTGTTTTGGAGTATAGGATGCCGAGGAGGATCTTTATAGAAGTGTGTAAGATCGTGAGAGGCATGAATAGGCTGAATGCACTCAGTCTTTTTCCCATGATTGTTGAATTGAGAACTAAAGAGCATAGGTTTAAGAGGGGAAAGAATTAGTGGGAACCTGAGGAGTAATTTTTTTTACACAAAGTGTAAAAGTGTGGCATGAGCTACCGGAGGAAGTGTTGAGGCAGGAACATTGACAACATTTTAAAAAAGCATTTGGACAGATATGTGGATAGGAAGGGTTTAGAGGGATATGGGCCAAATGCAGGCAAATGGGATTAGATTAGATGGGCATTTTGGTCAGCATGGACCAGTTTGGGCTGCAGGGCCTGTGTGTAGGTCCTGTGATCTAACTTGAATCTCTGTTTCACCTCCGGTCAAAATAGATAGGTAGAGGTCCTGGAGCTGTGCTATAGGAGATTGTATGTGGCCACACCTACTTTAAAGTGTCATCATAGTGTTTATATGTGTCTCCATAACATTTAATTCACTCAGCTGCCAAAGGGAAGTTTTTCTACATCATTTGCAGGATTTATATCATGAACCCTACCAAGTAGGTTAAAAGCAACTCACTGCAGATGGAATCTGAAACAAAAACAGAAAATGGTGGAAAATCTCAGGTCTGACAGCATCTGTGGAGATGAGAGCTAATATTTAGAGTCTGATGGGTATCAGTGCTACAAAGAGGTACTTTTTAAAAAAAACTTGTTTATGTTAAAAATTAATTGATGACTTTTCGATCACTTTTTTTCTGGCCAGATTCCCATCATTTGTGAAAAAGGATTGCCTGTGGGCCACTCCAAAGTTACAATTCTTGGAAATCCTACAATGGGTAAACAAAAATTTCTTCACTGAAATAGTAATTGGTAGTTTTAAACATGCATAGTGTAAATTATCTCAAGTTATTTGTGAAATTTTTGAGTATTGAGTTTTTCTCATTAAGTCAATTAAATTTTTTTTAAAAAATGATTGCGGATTTAATGATTTTCACCTCCTAGGTATTTATCTTTCAAAATACTGTGATGTTCTTCAACCCAATCCTCTGGCAAGCGGCAAGAAGGCAGAGATGATAATTTTCAAAATTATAAAGGTAATGTCCCAACTTCATTTCTTTCAAAACAACTGTTTTCTCTTGTTTTCACTTCTCAATCCTAGCCCAATCTCTGAATCATTCCTTTGCCATGAAATATACTTATTCTGTCTGATTTAATGTTAGACTGCAGGAGACAGGAATAAAGATTCCAATGTTTAAAGTACAACATTTTGTAATAGGATGATGATTCTAATTGATGTGACAATTTAGGAAAAACATTCATGGGATGTGGGCATCACTGGCAAGGCCAGCATTTATTGCCTGTCCCTAACTGCCCTTGAGAAGGTTGTGATGAGCTGTCATCTAGACCTACTGCAGGCCATTCACTACAAGAGAATGTAGTGTCATAGAGAATTCCAGGACTTCTCAGTGACATATTTTTAAGTCAGGATGGTTAATGATTTGGAGTGAAACTACTAAGTGGTGATTTGTCTGCTGCTCTTGTCCTTCTAAGAGATAATGATCATGGGTTTGGAAGGTATTGTCTAGGGAGCCATGATGAGTTGCTGTAGTGCATCTTGTAGATAGCATACATGGCTGTCACTGTGCTTTGGTTGTGGTGAGAATAAATGTTTGTAGATGGGAGTGCCAGCCAAATGGGCTGCTTTGTCCTGTGTGTTGTCAAGCTTCTTGTGTTGGAACTGTACTCATCTAGGTAACTGGAAAATATTCCATCACATGCCTGAATTTTGCCTTGTAGGTGGAGGACAGGCTTTGGAGAGTCAGATGGTGAGTTATTCACTATAGGATTCCTCACCTCTGACTTGCTCTTGTAGCCTTAATATTTGCATTATTTCAGGTCAATAGTAAAACCTACGACATTGATAGTGGGGAGTTCAATGATGGTAATAGGATTGAATGTCAAGGGACAATCATTGAATTCTGTCTTATTGGGGATAGTATTGCCTGGCACTTGTGTATCATGAATGTTACTTGCCACTTAGCAGCTCAAGCTTGGATATTGTTTGGCTCTTTTTGCATTTCGCCGTAGACTTCCTCAGTCTGTGAAAAGTTGTGAATGGTGCTGAGCATTGTGCAATCATCAATGAACGTTCCTACTTCTGGCCTTAAGATGGAAGGAAGGTCATTGATGATGCAGCCGAAAATCATTGAGGTTAGGACGTTACCCTGAGGAACTCCTGCAGTGATATCCTGGAGCTTTGTTGATTGACCTTCAACCATCTTCTGTTGAGCTAGATGTGACTCCAGCCATTGGAGAGTTTACCCCTGATTCCCATTGACTCCAGTTTTGTGAGGGCTTTTTGATGCCACATTCTGTTAAATGCTGCCTTGATAATAAGTGACACCATTCTCCAAAACATTGTAAGTTTTCAAGAGGGAGTTAAATATAGCTCTTGGGTCTAAAGGGATCAAAGGAAATGGGGGAAAGTGGGAACAAGTTATTGAGTTGGATAGTCAACCATGATAATGAATGGCGGAGAAGGCTCAAAGGGCCAAATGGTCTGCTCTTATTTTCTAACTTTCTCACCTCCCCATATCCCTAGAGTTTAGCTCTTTCGTCCATGTTTGATCTGAGGTTGTAATAAGATCAGAAGTGAGTGACCATAGTGGAATCCCAATTGGGTATGAGCAAGCAGGTTATTGCTCAGCAAGTATAATTGAATGCACCTTTGCTTGTATCTGAGTGGAGGCTAGTTGCTGGTCCACATCTTTGTAAAACTAGCAGGTTGTCCTTCTGTGATCAGTCGGAGTAATATTGTGAGAGATCTGCTTATTTAAAAATGGTGCACCATATGATGTCTTTAACACATGTCTAATTTTGACTTGTTTAATTTTCAGGGAAGAGTAAAAGCTGTTTTTGATAACACCACCAAGAATTTCACTCCTCCAACCCCAAAGCATGATTGCCATGTTTTTAGAAACCTTAACAGGGTCATTTCACTGTTCACTTACAGAGCATTTGACCTTACACAGGTACCTTTTGAAAATTTTCTCTATCTTGAAGGCTATACACTATAATTTCCATCCTAAAATAAACGTTTGACTTTATTTGTTTGTACTTTTGGGAAGTTGATAAACCAGTTTACTTTTGATAGTATATGATTGAAACAGACAAACTGGTTGCTTTGTTAGCTTATTAACATTGTTGATTTAATTTTTCAGTATTATCTCTATGAATTTGGAAATGAAGGCATAAGACAATATCCAAGACAGGTTTGCCCATATGCTGTGGTATCCTTTGTTTACAAAGAAAATAAAATTCCCAAAACACCCAAACCACTTGTACTTAGGTAAGAAAAGAATGTGCATTTCAAACTATCAGTATGAAAAGGAACTGTTCATGTAGTTAGGTATTTTGTAGTTTGTACTTATGTATTTTGGTTTCACCTGTCGGGAAAAGTACTGATTCAGATGAGTGAGAATAGATTTGGGACTGAATCTTGGATTTCCTTGAGATTCAGTATCTTGCTGACTGGTGAATTAACACAAAATTTTGGAGTTCTAAGTTAGATGATAAAATTTCTTTCATCTTGAGTTGCTTCTATTACCAAATAACCTTAGTGTAAAAAGAGCACTAATTAATGGTATTGTGGAGTGCAGAATTCTGTGGAACATAGAATTTTATCTACCAAAAGCACCATCCAGTTCCTAATGTAAACAGATGATATCATCTCTGGTTCACCAGTCTTTACTAAAGATGCTTATCAACTACTTACTGGCAAGTCATCAGCTTTGCAATGTTTTTACAGAAAGGGTATATATGATACCCTAAGGTTTTTTGTTAAAATATTAAGATTATCGATTAGAAATATTTTAACATAATTACAAGCCTCTGAAACTAGCGATAGTGAGAAATTGCAAGCAGTTTCACATAAAGTGTTTCTTTTAGATTTATGTGAAAATTAAAACAACTTGTGTTGAAAATAAGTTGGTTGGTACTCAGTGAAGTGTGAAATGTATCTAGGTCTGTAAATATTCCTCTATGCTAATCAAGCCTACTTTACAGTCTTGGACTGCCTTTAGTATTAATTTTTAATAAGCCATAAAATATAAATGCAACAGAACTGGGTGGAGTTTAATATGCTGAATAATTGAGTTTAGTGCTGGAAAGAGAACTAGTTCCTAAGAGTTGACTTGCATGTTTTTTGGGGATACCTATGTCATTTTTGCCCATCATGTAGCATATACTGAATTGGATGCAATTACTTTACCCATTTTCATATGGTGTGAAGCACATACAGCTCTGAAAAAGTATGATTGATGAGGTGTACTGAGCTGAATGTACCAGAATCTTAAACTCTTGTAGGGTACGTGATAGTACTCCTTTATAAGAAGTTTCAGTTGCTTTTAATAATAGAGCAAGATTAAAGTAGCCCCTAATATCATTGGAGGTAACAGATCTAAAAACATTTGTATGTTACAAAGTTGCAGTTGGTGACCAAGGGAAAGATCATAAGCTACACTTCATAGTATTAACAGTACATATACATCTGGGTTAAGGGACCGGTTTCAGCAACGTAGATGCGGAAATCTGCTCTTCTTGCACACTCTTTTGTAGTTTTAAGAATGTTTTTAAGATGTGGGAGACCTTTCATGTTCTGAAGCATCCTTGGTGTTCCTGCAAACTATTGGAGAATGCAGTTAACTGTGGGACAGAATTTTGCACTGTGGTGAATGAATAATAAGAAGTCTCACAACATCAGGTTAAAGTCCAAAAGGTTTTTTTGATAGCATGAGCTTTTGGAGCACTGCTGCTTTTTCAGGTCACTCACCTGACAAAGGGGCAATGCTTCAAAAGCTCATGCTACCAAATAACACTATTAACCTGGTGTTGTCAAACTTGTTGCTGTGCCCACTCCAGGTCAACGTCCGTATTTCCACATTGTGAATGAATAATGTTAGCTATTCATTTCTCTTCCACTTGCTCACATTCCAGCAGGGATTTGCATTGAGACTTGCTGAATGCCTAGAGAACCTAAAGGCACAGACCTCTGCAGGTGATCTGGGTCCATATGAACAAAGCAAACTGCTATGTATCTCCTTAACCAGTCAAATTGAAGAATTGTTAATGAGCATACCCTAAAAGCATGTCTGACAGAATTGAATTTGTCTCCTACAGAGCATTAACCTGGTGGTGCTTTTGACCTTTCATTAGCTCTGGATTGGTGAGCAGTCAATCTGGCAAGATTGGTAATTGATATTGTATAGCATTTGCCACTCAATTATAGCTCATTCCCTCTTACCATAGCAGTTGAGTGGCCTGCTGACACTTTAGCCATAACTTATATCTACATGAATGAGCTATAGGAGGGTGAATGGAAACCCAGTATCATGCAAAAAAAAAAGTCCAGGGCTTTGAAAAAGATGGGAGAAAATTCTTGGGTGGGTAGGCAGTGGTATTGATGTGTTATTGAAGAATAATGTACAAAATGACACTAAAACCTTCTTCAAGTGTGGTTAGATCTGTGAAGTTCATAGGGCAGCCTATTTTCCTCTCCAATTTGGGTTATTTGTAGATGCAATTGCTTATGAATAGTAATATGCTTTTTTTTTGCCCTTGCAGCAATGATGGCACCCAATCAGGTATGTTCATTCTCATTCACATGTTTGGAATGGAAAGTATCATAGAGCAATATGTATTTGATATGTTTCCCTGATTTGGCTAGAATCAGTGAAGAATCTGATTTTTGAATTGATGCGGGAAGGATTGCATAAATTTAATACATTTTTACAATACATAGCTTTGTCTTTAGTGAAAAGTGCATAACCAGATTCTTTGTTAATTGCACTTAGTGCAAGTTTGACAGGCATCTTTAGCGGCTGGCAATTGACTGTAAGGCCAGGAAGAGATGATGTTTAAAACAATGGATCTTACAGGCCTTATCTGACATGTTTATTTGTTGCTACTGAGAAGAAATAAAGCATAAATGCAACTATAGAATGGTTTGATGAGCTTCATTGCCATTTGAAGATTGCATACTCATTGGCAGCCAAAATACAATTAGTTTCTTCCAAGATCTATGTTTAAAATTCCCAATTCAAAAATCAGATGTATTTCCCTGTCTGATCTTGCCAGTTGAATCTCAGCAGGCTGTTTTGAATTTTTTGCTTACAATGGAAAAGGTTCTGTGACGAATATGCTGTGAACACATTTGTAAATGCAGACTCTTGAGCATTGCAACCAAGATCTCCCATGTTTCATGGAAAATGTGTTTCTCTCTTTTCAAGGTATTTCTTTTCAGGCATTAAATTGGGGCATGCAGAAATGCAATCATTAAAGTTTACAGTAATTTTCTTCGAATATGTATTCTATTCATTATTGGATGAAATTTTTGTGCCTTTGTAATTACAGTAGTGGTGAGTCAAACCATCCTTTGTCATTTGTCTGCCTCCAAAGGCCAATCTGGGTCTTGATTGCACCATAGTTAGGATTTCACATTTTAGGTGATTGAAAGATCTTGAGGTCTAAACATCTGTGCTGCTTTAAAGTTGACAATGTATTTGTGACTGTTTCGTCTTTTTCAGAATTTATTTGAAATGTTTGTTTTTTTTACAGCATAGCTCTAAAATACTAAAATGGCACCCATGAATATTTTAGTGTGAAACCCTTGAAATCAATTAATTTTATTGATACAAAGGATATCTCAATTTTAAAACACCTTTGATTATTTATTTTAATAACCTTTAGCACTGAACAGGTATACCATGCTATTTTTACCACTTCCTCCAGTGAGATCACCATGCCCATTGTTTTCAAGATCTGTCACTTCCTATTTGATTTGCTAATTTTTTTATACTTTTGTTGGGTGTGTAATTGGAGATGCTTGGAACAAATAATGTTTGACCACCTATAAACTTCTGTGCATAATTTTTATGCCTTAATATGTATCTGAATTTGGATTTCAGTTGGCATTTCTATTATCTCTAATGTAAAAACAATGTTTGCTGGAAATACTCAATAAGCCTGATGCCATCTGTGGAGCAACAAGAATAATTGGTCAATCCTGAAAAGAAGAAGAATCACATTTGACTCAAAAACATCAAATCTTTTAGGCATTTCTCTGTCCACTGATGCTGCCCGACCTTTCCAGCACTTTGTTTTTACTTCTAATGTACCTGACCAGTTAAACTCTTAAAGACTGATTATCTAAGGGGGAAACATAAGTAACTTATAATTTTGGTTTCCCCACCACTAGAAGCAAATCTGATTATTAATTTTACTGATCCTGTGTGTTTTTTTTTTATGTCCACGCTTGACCCAGCTTTCTGAAATAAAAACTCTTTTTTGTTTTTAAAACCTTCTTCTGGCCATTACAATGATCTCATATTAGACATAAATCTTCACTCTTGTACCTTTCATCTTTTTAAACTCATGGTCTCTTCTAGGTTTGTTCTCTTTAGGAAATTTGCTTTTTCTTCGTGTTATCATTAGCTATTTGCTCATTTTTTAAACTGAACATCTGAGAATTAAGATTTGTCTGTTTAGGAAAATCTTACACCATTTGGAAAGGACAACTAATGAACAAGGGAAGATTTTTGTGCTTTGGCTTATTACGGTCAGCAACTCAGCCGTTTCTGCCATTCAGACTGTAAGTAGCATTGCTTTATGATTTTATTTATTCGATGGCAAACTTGATTGAATGACAGAATTAACTGTGGGAGTCACTATTGAATGATGAAGCCTAATTCTGATCAAAAATACGTATGCTATTTTCCTAAGTTGTATTGTTTTTGAAAGGGTTTTTTGATGAGAGGAACTACAAAGTAGTGAAGTGCAACATTCTATAATGAGTGGAAGCAAAGAACTTGCTAATATCTTGTTCTAAGTAGGATTTTGGTATGTTAAGTAATTTGTAACTGTGAAATTTAAAAAAGAGTAAATTAAACCGTGTCAAAATAGTACTTGGAATGGTGTTTTGAGACATTCTATAATGTATACGTTGTAGTCATGATACATCAAAATTATATGGTTGTGCAACAATTTTAAGTCATTAAGTCAAATGACAGTTTAAAGACTTTTGCTATAACTGCCACTGTACAAATGCAAGTACACATAGATGAGACAATTTAAGTGGAAAAACCTTGAGTACACAAAGCATACATTTCAGGTAATTGCAATAATAGTTAAATGAAGCAAAATAGTGACTGCTAAATAACTGGTTGTTTCTGCAATGAGTCACAATGATGCAGCACAAATGAAAACTAGTTAATTCTTTAAATGTTAACTATTGATATTGTTCCATTCCCTGTTCAAGCAGTGCATTCGGGATCATAACTCTAACGTAAATGATTCCTTATGTTGCCTGTGACAATTGGCATAAAATATGATCTCTGGTTATCACTTTTCTGCCACCAGAAAATGTTTTTTTTTCATTTACTGGTATTCTTAATGGAACCATATATGATTTTGAATACCTCTATCAAATTTTGTTAATTTTATCTTAAGGATACCAAGCCCAGCACCTCTTTTTAGCTGAAAGTCTCTCAAGCCTTGTACCATTCTAACAAATCTACTCAGCATCCTTTCCAAAACCTTGAAACCATTCTTAGTGTGCCCAGATTTGAACATACTACTCTAGTTGAAGCCTAATTATTTCTAAGACTTGACGTTAACTTTAGTAAGGAATTTAGTAATGGACTTCAGTAAGGCGTTTGATAAGGTGGCCCATGGAAGACTTCTGCAGAAAATGCAGATGTATGGGATAGAGGGTGATTTAGCTAATTGGGTTAGGAATTGGCCAGCAGATAGAAGACAGAGGGTGGTGGTTGATGGGAGATATTCATCTTGGAGTTCGGTGACAAGTGGTGTACCTCAGGGGTCTGTTTTGGGGCCCCTGCTGTTTGTAATTTTTATAAATGATCTGGATGAGGGTATTGAAGGATGGATTAGTAAATTTGCAGATGACACTAAAGTCGGTGGAGTGGTAGATAGTGAAGAGGGGTGTTATAGTTTGCAGAGGGACTTGGACAAGTTGCAGAGCTGGGCCGAGAGGTGGCAAATGGAGTTTAATGTGGAAAAGTGTGAGGTAATGCACTATGGCAGAAATAATAAATGTGTAGAATATAGGGCAAATGGTAGGATTCTTAGTAGTCTAGATGAACAGAGGGATCTTGGTGTGTATGTGCATAGATCCCTGAAAGTAGGCAGTCAGGTCGAGAAGGTTGTTAGGAAGGCATATGGAGTCTTGGCTTTTATTGGTAGAGGGATTGAATTTCGGAGCCGCAACGTCATGTTGCAACTGTACAAAACTCTAGTGCGGCCGCACTTGGAGTATTGTGTGCAGTTCTGGTCCCCACATTATAAGAAAGATGTGGAGGCATTGGAGAGGGTACAGAGGAGGTTTACCAGGATGTTGCCTGGTATGGAGGGCAGGTCTTATGAGGAGAGGCTGAGGGATTTGAGGTTGTTTTTGTTAGAAAGGAGGAGGCTAAGAGGGGACCTGATCGAAACATATAAGATGGCCATTTCAGAGACTTGGGTAGAGCAGGGACAGGAATGGATGTTGCAGGTTCCGGGGTACAAATGCTTTAGTCGGAGTAGAGAAGGAGGTAGAAGGGGGGGAGGAGTGGCATTATTGGTCAAAGACTGTATCACGGTGATAGAAAAGAAGTTTGATGAGGAATTGTCTGTTGAGGTAGTACGGGCTGAGATTAGAAACAGGAGAGGAGAGGTCACCCTGTTGGGAGTCTTTTACAGACCTCCTAATAGTTCTAGAGAGGTTGAGGAAAGGATTGCAAAGTCAATTCTGATTAGGAGTGAAAGTAGTAGGGTAATTGTGATGGGGGACTTTAACTTTGCTAATATTGATTGGAATAGCTATAGCTCTAGCTCGTTAGAGGGGTCAGTTTTCGTACAGAGTGTGCAGGAAGGTTTTTTGACTCAGTATGTAGATAGGCCAACTAGAGGTGAGGCTACATTGGATTTGGTGCTGGGCAATGAGCCAGACCAGGTGTTAGGCTTGGAAGTTAGTGAACATTTTGGTGATAGTGACCACAATTCGGTTACGTTCACCTTAGTGATGGACAGGGATAGGCATGAAGCTGGGGGCAGTAGTTATAGCTGGGGGAAGGGTAATTATGAGGCCATCAGGAGAGAATTAGGGTGCATAGATTGGACTAGGAAACTACAGGGACTGGGAACATCTGGAATGTGGTGCTTATTCAAGGAGCAGCTGCTGCGAGTCCTTGATAAGTATGTCCCTGTCAGGCAGGGAGGAAATGGTCGAGTAAGAGAGCCTTGGTGTACGAAAAAAGTTGATTTGCTGGTTAAGAAGAAAAAGGAGGCTTATGTCAGGATGAGGCTTGAAGGCTCAGTTAGTGCAATGGATAGCTATAGATTAGCCAGGAAGGAGGTAAAAAGTGAATTGAGGAGAGCTAAGAGGGGACACGAGAAGATGTTGGCTGATAGGATTAAGGAGAATCCTAAAGCTTTCTTTCGATATGTTAAGAATAGAAGATTGGTTAGGGCAAGATTAGGGCCAGTCATAGACAGCAGTGGGAAGTTGTGCGTGGAGCCTGAAGAGATTGGTGAGGCACTGAATAAATATTTCTCTTCGGTATTCACGCAGAGTGCTGGAAATGTAGCTATGGAGAACACTGAGGTACAGGGTTGCAAATTGGGAAGTATTGTAGTAGATAGGGAGGATGTGTTAGAAATTCTCGAGGGTTTGAAGTTGGATAAGTCCCCTGGGCCGGACGGGATTTACCCTAGGATTCTCTGGGAGGCAAGAGAGGAGATTGCAGAGCCTCTGGCTCTGATCTTCAGGTCCTCGTTGGTTACGGGTGTGGTTCCGGAGGACTGGAGGATAGCGAATGTGGTCCCATTGTTCAAGAAGGGGAAGAGAGACCTTCCAGGGAATTATAGGCCAGTGAGTCTTACTTCTGTTGTGGGCAAGGTATTGGAGAGAATTATTAGGGATAGGATTTATAGTTATTTAGAGAGAAATGAATTGATTGGGGATAGTCAGCATGGTTTCGTGAAGGGTAGGTCATGCCTTACTAACCTCATTGAGTTTTTTGAGAAAGTGACCAAGAGGTGGATGGGGGTAAGGCGGTTGATGTAGTATATATGGACTTTAGTAAGGCGTTTGATAAGGTGGCCCATGGTAGACTTCTACAGAAAATGCAGATGTGTGGAATAGAGGGTGATTTAGCTAATTGGATTAGGAATTGGCTAGCAGATAGAAGACAGAGGGTGGTGGTTGATGGGAGATATTCATCGTGGAGTTCGGTGACAAGTGGTGTACCTCAGGGGTCTGTTTTGGGGCCCCTGCTGTTTGTAATTTTTATAAATGATCTGGATGAGGGTATTGAAGGATGGATCAGTAAATTTGCAGATGACACTAAAGTCGGTGGAGTGGTAGATAGTGAAGAGGGGTGTTATAGTTTGCAGAGAGACTTGGACAAGTTGCAGAGCTGGGCCGAGAGGTGGCAAATGGAGTTTAATGTGGAAAAGTGTGAGGTAATGCACTTTGGCAGGAACAATAAATGTGTAGAGTATAGGGCTAATGGTAGGGCTCTTAATAGTGTTGAGGAACAGAAGGATCTTGGTGTATGTGTCAGTAGATCCCTGAAAGTAGGCAGTCAAGTGGATAAAGTTGTTAAGGAGGCATATGGAGTCTTAGCTTTTATTGGTAGGGGGATTGAATTTAGGAGCCGCAGCATCATGTTGCAACTGTACAAAACTCTAGTGCGGCCGCACTTGGAGTATTGTGTGCAGTTCTGGTCCCCACATTATAAGAAAGATGTGGAGGCATTGGAGAGGGTACAGAGGAGGTTTACCAGGATGTTGCCTGGTATGGAGGGCAGGTCCTATGAAGAGAGGTTGAAGGATTTGAGGTTGTTTTCGTTAGAAAGGAGGCGGCTAAGAGGGGATCTTATTGAAGCATATAAGATGATTAGAGGTTTAGATAGGGTGGACAGTGATAGCCTTTTTCCTAGGATGGAGAAAGCTAGCACGAGGGGACACAGCTTTAAATTAAGGGGTATGAGTTATAGGACGGATATCAGAGGTAGGTTCTTTACTCAAAGAGTGATTAGGGAGTGGAATGCCCTGCCTGCAGCTGTGTAGATGCGCCAAGTTTGGTGGCGTTTAAGAGGTTAGTTGATAAGTATATGGAAGAGAAGGGAATGGTTTAGTTTGGAGGGGCATTGCTTTTTATTTTGGTCGGCACAACATCGAAGGCCGAAGGGCCTGTTCTGTGCTGTAATGTTCTATGTTCTATGATTAGAGGTTTAGATAGGGTGGACAGTGATAGCCTTTTTCCTAGGATGGAGAAAGCTAGCACGAGGGGACACAGCTTTAAATTAAGGGGTGATAGTTATAGGACGGATATCAGAGGTAGGTTCTTTACCCAAAGGGTGGTTCGGGAGTGGAATGCCCTGTCTGCAGCAGTTGTAGATGCACCAAGTTTGGTGGCGTTTAAGAGGTTAGTTGATAAGTATGTGGAAGAGAAGGGAATGGTTTAGTTTGGAGGGGCATTGCTTTTTATATTGGTCAGCGCAACATCAAAGGCCGAAGGGCCTGTTCTGTGCTGTAATGTTCTGTGTTCTATTAACTTGTTTGCTTTTGTTTTCCATTAATAAAGCCAAGTATCCCCAAAACCCTTTTCAACCTGCTTTGCCACTTTCAAGGATTTGTGTGCATGCAACTCTAGTTTTCTGTTTGTGCTTCTTATTTGATGTTTTACTGCTTAAATTATATCTCCTCATTGTTATATCAAAATGCATAACTTCACACTTGCATTTAATTGCATTTGTATTTATTTGTTATAGGGATGTTGTTATTGCTGGCAAGACCAACTTTTTTTGCCCATCCCTAATTGCCCGAGACCATTTTAAGAGTCAACTACATTTGCTCTGGGTCTGCAATCACCACTATCCTTCTATGAAATTAATGAATCAGATGAATTTTTTTAACAGCAATCAATGATAGTTTCATAGTCCCATTACTGAGATCAGATTTTTAAAATTAATTTCCTAGAAGGAAACCTGCTATTAATTGACTAGGTTCAGGGGGTCAGATGGCCTACTTTTTCTGCTCCTATGTCTTAGGAGGTCTTTTGCATCAAAAACTAGATCAAGTTAATCAAATAACTATTTAGCTTCAGTAAATGGTTACTGACTTTCACTTGTCAGCCCATACCCTTTTAGTGCCAGTAAACTTTATCATGAGTTATTGTCCTTAATGTGAAAGGTTTTAAACTGACTGGTCTGTAGTTGCCAGGCTTATTCCCCTCGCCCCTTATTTAAAAAGCAGTTGTATCTACAGTTCCTCAATACTCCAGTACCAAACTGCTATTGAAGTAAAATTGTGGCTACCGTCTCAGCAGTTTTCCATCCATTCTTCCTTCTAACATTGGGTGCATCCAGTCTCTAATAGATTTTTAAAAAAAATGATTTTGATGATTGCCACTCTTTTATAATACTCCTCTATCTATTTGTATCCTATCTGATATCTGTTACCTCCTCTTATTGTTATATCAGTAACATTTGCTTTTTGTTATTGAAGATCAATATAAGAACAAAGAACAATACAGCACAGGAGCCCCTTCGACCCTCCAAGCCTGCACTGATTATGTGTTCCTAACTAGACCATCTGTTTGTATCACACTATTCCCAGTCTGCTCATGTGGCTATCTAGATAAGTCTTAAATGATCCTAGCGTGTTTGCCTCAACCACTTGCTTGCTGGTGCATTCCAGGCCCCTATCACCCTGTGTGTAAAATACATCACCCACATATCTGTGTTCAACTTTGCCCCTGTTACCTTGAACTTGTGACCCCTTGTTTGTCATTTCTGACCTGGAAAAAAGCTTCCACCTGTTCATCCTATCTATGCCCTATATAATTTTATAAACTTCTATTAGGTCCTCCCTCAATCCTAGTTTACTCAATCTCACTTCATAGGCAGGACTCTCCATACCAGGCAACATCCTGGGAAACCTTTTCTGCACTCTCTGCAAAGGCTCCACATCCTTCTGGTCGTGTGTTGACCAGAACTGAACATAGCATTCCAAATGTGACTTGACCAACATTCTATGTAAGTGCAACATCACATGCCAACTTTTATACTCTTTACCCTGTCCGATAAAGGCATACATGTCATATGCCTTCTTCACCATCTTTTCCACATGTGTTGCAACTTTTAAGGATCTGTGGACATGCACACCCAGACCCATCTGTGCATCTATACACCTGATGGTTCTGCCATTTATTGTATAGCTCTTCCCTACATTAGATCTACCAAAATGCATCACTTTGCATTTATCTGGATTAAATTCCGTCTGCCATTTCTCTGCCCAATTTTCTAGCCTACCTATATCATGCTTTTTTGCTTTTTTCTTTTTTTCACTTTATTTTGTGGTTAAGTTTTAAGTCCACTAAGAGAAATAATGCTTAACTGTAACTGAAATAGTAATAAACTAGAAATTAGAATTGTTTCCTGTCATTTTAAATATTGTTCAACTTCTTAAAAAAGAGTTATATGTTGGAGTTATATGTAAAGAGTATTATGAATAAAGTTCGATTTGATAAAAGAACTGTATCAGTAGAATCACACTTGGAGCAAACCATCTTATCCTTACATTTATGCAGAAGATAAAATAATTGTTGGGATATAATCTAACTTCAAAGTATACCTTGAGGTTTGGGTCAAACTGAAAAATGTCCCATTTCATTCCCCAGGACAGGATACAGCACCATATCCATGTTGGACTGGAAAAGCACTGATCGAGAAAATTCATGTGCACCCATTTTAGGAATTCCTCTCCTCCTGTGGCACAGTGATTAGCACTGCTGTCTCACAGCGCCAGGGATCTGGGTTCAAATTCAGCCTCGGGTCACTATCTGTGTGGAGTTTGCACATTCTCCTTGTGTCTATGTGGGCTTTCTCCGGGTGTGCCGGTTTACTCCCACACTCCGAGATGTACAGGTTAGGTCAGGAATTAGCAAGGTGAAAATGTGAGTTTATGGGAATGGAGCTTGGGTGGTATTGTGGTCAGTGCAGACTCAATGGCCTGCTTCTGCTCTGTAGGGATCCTATGGATTCTTTGCCCTTTACATTATTAATTACTATATATCTGTCTACATTAGGCTAATTAATGTTCTGTTTATTACTACACAAATTCTTGCATCTTTCTGTAATTCATCTCTGACTACTGAGACTGCAGCATCTCCCTATGACAGTCAACGGCATTTGCTCAACCCCCAGAATCGATATCATAGGAGTTACCATTGACAAGAAGCTGAATTGGACTGGCCAAATAAATACCGTGCTTCAAGAGCAAGTCAGAGGCAAAGAATTCTGTACCAAATAATTCACCTTCTGACTCCCCAAAGCAAGTTTACCATCTACAAAGCACAAGTCAGGAGTATGATGGAATATTCTCCACTTGGCTGGAGAGTGCAGCTCTAACAACACTGAACCAGTTTGACATCATTCAGGAGAAAACAGCCTGTTTGATTGGCATCTGATTCATTTCCTCCCTCCATCACCAAAACACAGTTGCAGCAATGTTTATCATTCACAGAAGCCATATGTAGAAGCTGCTATTGGATTACAGGAATTCTCAATGCCCCCTTTGGCACCTTCCAAATCCACGATCACTACCATTTAGAAGGATAAGGGAAACAGGCACAAGGAAACATAACAACTTGAAATTCCCACCTAAGCCACCCACCATTCTGATTTGGAAATCTGTTATTGTTCCTTCAATATTGCTAGTCAAAACCCTGCAAGTTCCTCCTAACAGCATAATGGATGTACCTACACCACATGACTGCAGCAGTTCAAGAAGGCAGCTCCCTGCCATCTTTTCAGGCAATTAGGAATCAGCAATAAATGCTGGCCTAACTAGCAAAGCCCAATCTCACGAATGAATTTTTTAAAAATTACCACAAAGTTATTTTTATCTCCTTTCCCCACTATATTACAGCCAGTATAATACACAGTTGTGCAGTAGCTCCTGTTGGTTCTAATGTCCTCATTTCAAAGTAAATAAACTTTCTTTGACCTCTCATACACCTAACTCATAGCACAGATGGGAATTTTTTTAAATCAGTATTGTCAGAGACTCCCTTTCCTCCTGAATTCCTTGTAACTAGGAATATCTCTGTTCTTTTAGCCAAATTTCTTCTTTTGCTAATGTTTTATGTTCCCACGTGGCAAATTGTGTTTGCACCATGTTCTCCTTACCATGCTGTCATTCATTCCTAGACAGGAAGAATATGTTATGTTAAATGACAAATGTCATCTTTGAAGTGATAATAGTGGCTTTTAATTACTTCATAGTCTTGAATATTGACACTCTATACAACAAAATTGAAAGTGATTATCCTTTATATTTATTGTGGTCTGTATATAATGAACTTCTCTGAACATATTATAGAGTTTACTGTTAAACTGAGAGTTTCAATTAATGTAGTGTGAAATGGTTGAATGTTCTGTGCTGATTTCTAATCAGATTAAGTGAGGCATCTGGCAGTTATGAAAATATCACTAGTTGAATCTGTAGTCTTTTTATCAAGTAGATCCTTTTTTTTAGGTCTGAAAAACTTGATATTACAACAGTTATGAGTGTTGATGGCCTAAAAAACAAAGTACCGACGACAGTGTTCCGAAAAGCAACTTTCTCTGGGACAAGAGAAGGTAAGAGCTTAATCTGTGATTAAACATTTTGTTAACCTTGTATAATTGAAATTTCCTCTTTTGGCTTTTGTGGATTGCATATCACTTAAGTAAATCACTTGAGTTGATGTGGCAACTCAGTTATGATTCAGGAAAGTCATTGGCTCCTCCAAATGTGTTGTCTGTTGCTGTGTAATTGGAGATCGAAAGCAAGGAGATAGCTAACCATTGTCTGTTTCTTGCTTTTTCCCTTCGAGCATTGCTTTTTTTTTTGTTTCTTCCTCTCACCACTTTCTTCTTCCCCTGTTGAAAGCAGCCCACAACACAGGCGTTTTAAACAGCCTGCTGTCCTTGAAAAGAACTGACTGTAAATGTCTTTTGTTAAAATATGAGACTAATAAATTCTGCCAAATTTATATTTAGAACCAGTTTTATCTATTTTTCCCAGCACTGAAGAATGGAATGTATTATAGCTTGTATGAGTTTGTGGAACAAGGAAAAACAGGAAGCAATTTGGAGTCTCTACTTCATAAATTGGAAGAGGAAAAATTAGTGAGTTGCACATTAAGTCATCCACTTAAAATTTCCATTTAAATAAAATGCAACTATCATTTGTAAATGTTTGCATCTTGCTTGGAGAGTATCAATAATAATTGAAGCTCAGCTCATTTTGCTTAATTCTTTCAGCTCCCGCGTGCCCGTTCTTCAGCTAACTGAAAGATTAAAGCTTTAAAGTGTCGTGCATATTTGTTGTCACTCTTGCTCATATACTTGTTTGCCTCGCACCTCAGCATTATTACTTTTTCATGTTTGCCTCCTTGTTGCTATTTTTCTTGGACCAATCCCCTGTTTTTCATATTTGTAGCATTTTAAAGATTTAATATCTTTATGCATAGGTTCTTATAAAACCATTGGAAGATCGAGGATTTCTGCTTTTATTTTCTCCATTGGAGATGGTGGATAATGGTAAGTGTGATTGCTTGGATTTATATTAAATATTGTAATTGAATGTGAAGGTTTTAAACTTTTGGTACAGCTACAGAGTTGATTCAAAATTCTCATTGTGACTTATTTTCCCCCTAAAAATCAGGCTCTCAAAATTCGAAGTCCAAGTTTCTTCAAGCATTATTTTTGTTTCCAGAGTCTAGATTGATTGGTGGTAAGTTAAATCAGTATGGAACCAATTCATGCCAGAAGCAATATATACTAGGGATATGATAAATTAAGTCTGAGTTGTGGTATGAAATTTATATTTACGTGATATCCTACTCCATACCCACTTTAGCCATCATTGTATTTTATTCTACCATCACCTTGTCAGTGAAAGTAGAAATTCTGTGGCAGTGCATAGATGTGTTGAATGCAGCAGCAGCAGTTGCCTTCCTCTTTCAGTTCCTGTTAATAGATGGAAATATTTCCCTTTAATTGGATTTAGGTCATCTTTGCACTTAATTGACTAATTCACACATTGTACACAATTGACACACAAACACCTTAAAACTTCAGTGTAAATATTTATTTGTTTAAGTTTTTAAGCAGGCAGTGTAAAGTAAAATCTTTTAACAAGCGTGATAAAATTTGTCAATTTTGCTGCAAAAATTGTTTTCAAAAATAATACAAATTTGGAAAAATTGTAGTTTCCTTTCTATCCCGGGGCTACATTTTAACTTCGTAGTCTGCTATATAAATGGGCCTAATAAGTTGGTGGTTGTTTGTGTTCCTTTTTGTAGATGAAATCAAGAAAAATACTGAATCTGAGTCAACTGTACACAGTGACCCAACGGTCATGCCCCAGTTATCCAAGCTTATACCTGCATTGCACTTTGCTCTGGATAAAATTCGAAAAGAGCTGCCTAGTAGCTTAAAGAACTCAACCATGGATGCTGCATTTGAAAATAATGTAATCGGTTATCTGAAGAATTCACAAGGGAAAGAGGCGTGTGGTGAAAATGGAAAACTTAATCAATTTATCATTCCTACTTATGAGGAGAAAAGATTCTCTTCAACCAGGCAAAAGAGATCAAATTTAACAAGAATTTTGCGCTCTTACTTTTTTCACCCTGTCCGGTATCAATTTGAAGTTTCCAAAGCTAGCGAGATGTTAGAGCAATATCCGATCTCTGATACTGAATTACTGAGCTCTCCTGTTGCGTGTGCTGGAGAGGAACAAAAATTTGAGAATTCAGTGTCAGAGATCACTGCTTCGGAACCAATGGATCCTCAAATGAACAGCATTGTAGCTGATGGTAATTTTGTGATGCCCTCTGAGAATATGGCTGATTATGATCCTCATAAAATCCAAGAGCTTATTGACTTGATATACAGCAGAAAAAGGCATGGCCCAGGGGAAGCTGGTGTAATGAATATTGAAGGACTTGCGCATTGTTTTTCTGACAAAAATAACCTTGGATTGAAGAGGAAGTTAGAATCTGTTTCCGAGAGGAGCCACAAGCATCTGAAGACAACTCAAGGTAATGGAGCAAGCATTGCATTTAATTTGAATAGCATTTAATATTTAACTTCCATACAATAAAATGCATAATAAGGGTTAAATAATTCCTAGTATTTTGACAGGGAATTAATTTGTAATTCACATGAGTGAGGTGAATTTATTTTCCCCCAATTTAAGGATTTGAATTTGGCTAGTTTCAAAGCTGGTTGTTTAACCTGAGGACAAAAAGCACCCAGCTTGACATGATTAGCTGTGTGTTATTAAGATGGGGAAAGCATTCAAAAATTTAGATGTCCAAAGGGACTTGGAAATCCTAATTCAGGATTCTCTTAAGGTTAACTTGTAGGTTGAGCTGGCAGTCAGGAAGGCAGATGTAATGTTAGCATTCATTTTGAGAAAACTAAAATACAACAGGGATGTACTATTTTACAAGGCTCTGGTCAGACCACTTTTGGAATATTGTGAGCAATTTTGAGCTCTATCTAAGGAAGGATGTGCTGACCTTGGCGAGAGTTCAGAAGAGATTCATGAGAATGATCCCAGGAATGAAAGGCTTGACATATGAGAAGCATTTGAGGACTCTTGAGTCTGTACTCAAGTGGAGTTTAGAAGGATGAGGCACGGTTCTAATTGAAACTTAAAACACTGAAAAGCCTGGATAGAATGGATGTGATTGGGATCTGAGGGCACAGATAAAGGGATGATCCTTTAGAACTGAGATGAGGAGGAATTTCTTCAGCTAGAGAGTAGCGAGTCTGTGGAGTTCATTGTTGCAAAAGGCCATGGAGGACTACAATAGTGCTAGCATTTTGTTTTGGAAAATGGTACAGACTCTTTTTTTCCACCATGGATTTTCTTCTCATTGTTTAGACATAATCGTTCATATAGTTATTCATTCACCAACTGCAATAGAATTTGTGGACTGAGCAAAGAAGAGCAATCTAAGATTTACTAAGTGTTCTATTCAAGAAAGCCAGATGGTAATGGATTGAACTGGATCCTAACCCTGACAGTTCATAAACTTTGTAAGAATTTAGCAACACCAATTTATAATCCAACCGATTTATTTGATAGTAAAAACGCGAGCTTTCAACACTCTGTGTCTTCCTCAGGCAAATGCAGTGTTCTGGTCTGCAATAGCACACATCAGCACAGACAGTCAGAGATTGCTGATTAGAATGCGAATCCTTACATCTAACCTGCTATTCAAGTGTTAAAGTGGCGAACAATGTGTGTGAAGGGAATCCTGAGCATTGCTGGAGAATTGTGTGTTTTCTCCAGACAGCACAGTAAGTGAGGTTTTTTGCTAACCCAGGCAAGTTACGGGGGTTACAGATAGTGTGCCATGAAGCCAAGATCCCTGTTAAGACCGTCCTCATGTGTGCGGAGCTTGGCTATCAGTCTCTGCTCAGCGACTCTGCGCTGTCGTGTATCACGAAAGCCCCCTTGAAGAACATTTACCCGCAGGTCGGAGGCCGAATGCCCATGACTGCTGAAGTGTTCGCCCACAGGAAGGGAACTGTTTTGCCTGGTGATTGCTGAGCGATGCCAACAACTGCCAGTTTCCGGATGCAATTTTACAACTCATCCGCTTCATCTTGGACCACAATGTCTTCACCTTCAACAATCAGCTTTTCATCCAGACACACGGAACAGCCATGGGGACCAAATTCGCACCTCAGTATGCCAACATCTTCATGCACAGGTTCGAACAAGACTTCTTCACCACACAAGATCTCCAACCAAGGTTATATACTAGATACATTGATGACATCTTTTTCCTTTGGACTCATGGTGAACAATCATTGAAACAACTGTATGATGATATCAACAAGTTCCATCCCACCATCAGACTCACCATGGACTATTCTCCAGAATCAGTTGCATTCTTGGACACACGCATCTCCATCAAGGACGGTCACCTCAGCACCTCACTGTACCGCAAACCGACAGACAACCTCACAATGCTCCACTTCTCCAGCTTCCACCCTAGACACGTTAAAGAAGCCATTCCCTATGGACAAGCCCTCCGTATACACAGAATTTGCTCAGATGAGGAGGATCGTGACAGACACCTCCAGACGCTGAAGGATGCCCTCGTGAGAACAGGATATGGCGCTCGACTCATCGATTGACAGTTCCGACGTGCCACAACGATAAACCGCACTGACCTCCTCAGAAGACGAACACGGGACACGGTGGACAGAGTACCCTTTGTTGTCCAGTACTTCCCCGGAGCGGAGAAGCTACGACATCTTCTCCGGAATCTTCAACATATCATTGATGACGATGAACATCTCGCTAGGGCCATCCCCACCCCCCCACTTCTTGCTTTCAGACAACCGCACAACCTCAAACAGATCATTGTTCGCAGCAAACTACCCAACCTTCAGGAGAACAGTGACCACAATACCACACAACCCTGCCACAGCAACCTCTGCAAGACATGCCAGATCATAGACATGGACGACATCATCAAACGTGAGGATACCATTCACCAGGTACACGGTACATACACTTGCAACTCGGCCAACGTTGTCTACCTAATACGTTGCAAGAAAGGATGTCCCGCAGCATGGTATATTGGGGAGACCATGCAGACACTACGACAGCGGATGAATGAGCATCGCTCAGCAATCACCAGGCAAAACAGTTCCCTTCCTGTGGGCGAACACTTCAGCAGTCATGGGCATTCGGCCTCCGACCTGCGGATAAATGTTCTTCAAGGGGGCTTTCGTGATACACGACAGCGCAGAGTCGCTGAGCAGAGACTGATAGCCAAGCTCCGCACACATGAGGACGGTCTTAACAGGGATCTTGGCTTCATGACACACTATCTGTAACCCCCGTAACTTGCCTGGGTTAGCAAAAAACCTCACTTACTGTGCTGTCTGGAGAAAACACACAATTCTCCAACAATGCTCAGGATTCCCTTCACACACATTGTTCGCCACTTTAACACTTCAATAGCAGGTTAGATGTAAGGATTCGCATTCTAATCAGCAATCTCTGACTGTCTGTGCTGATGTGTGCTATTGCAGACCAGAACACTGCATTTGCCTGAGGAAGACACAGAGTGTTGAAAGCTCACGTTTTTACTATCAAATAAATCGGTTGGATTATAAATTGGTGTTGCTAAATTCTTACTGAGTTCTTACCACCCCAATCCAACGCCGGCATCTGTATATCAGTTCATAAACTTTTACAGAGATAAACATTATAAGCATGCACCTCCAAACCCAACACAATTTGTCATCTATATATAGGAGCATAAACAAATTTCCAGTTGATACCTTTTCTTTGCATATACTGAAGTTATTAATGTACAGTTATTACCGGGCTCTCTTTAAAAAAAAATGTAATTTCTTTACAGGGTCAGTGGCTGAATCAAGATTACCTGATCCAGCTTCTCAAGTAATAAATGGGCTTGGCTTTGATGAAACTGACATCAGGCAACATGAACTTACTCCTGATTCTGAAAAACTTGTTGGTTTGTTTCTTGAAGCATTTAAGTCTTCCACTTGTCAGAGCACAGACTCAGAGGTTCCATTAAACCAGGAAATAAGAATGCCAGTTTGCCACGGTGGTGATAATCTACAAAGCAACAATATGGGTTACTGTTGGGACCAAAGTGATGCTTTGATTAATGGGCAAACACAACTAAATCAGAAAAGCATTGATGGCCCCACCTCACACAGTGAAGCAACAAAACAAGAGCATTCCCAGGAAGATTTTGTACTTGGCCTTGAGCAAGAAAGTCCAAGATTATGTGGAAGTGGTTCTGGGTTAGCATATGTTGATGACATTCATTTCAGAATAAAAGGAATTGATCAGCCTTCAGGGGAACATTCATTACCGTACAGTATGAGGGAAGAATACCCAGAGGTAAGGCTTGCTATTCTCTTTCACGAGTTGCATACTGCTTAGAAATTTATAAAGTAGGGAAGCAGTTTAATAACCTGGATTTTGCAACCAGTTGCAAAGCAAGTGTGTTTATTGCTGATTCGAAGGGAATGGCCCACAATGATTTAATGATCTCTGTGCTGGGTGTTCTGATAATAGAATAAATTTAGTATCAGGCCAAGGGAATATGGAAACTGTGATGCCAGCAAGCAGCTGGAGAGCAATCACATTGAAATATTCGTACAGGAAACTAGGAATTTAATGCCATTGAATCCCTTTTGCTTGAAAATTAAATTTTTTAGATTGTGAAATAAATGACTACAATTTGGTTAAGATGGAAACCAAAATAGAGAAACATCGTAAACGCAAGTTTTTTAAAATTGAATTATCTATCATGGGTACATTTGGTATTCCAGAAATAAATAATGTTGAAGTCAATTAGGGTATTAAGCAGTAATTGTTGAGTAAAACACACAATTGCCCCGTGTAATGAAGTGTAATTTTTTCAAGAGATTTTCCAATAAAGCTGACAGTGAAGACAGTGAAGAGTGTCTTTCTTCCTAGTCCTGAGAGATCGACTCTTGATTCTGGCAAACTGTTAAAGACATGAGCAAGGAACACATATAGTCACCTTTGGGTGGAAGTCCTATATCTGGAGAAAATTCACTGGTCCAGTATAGACTTTACAAAACATAAGTCTGTTAATATGGCTAAAAAGGCTTTTTTCCTTGCTATTAAAGCTTTCTGTTATCCTCTGTGACCAAATTATTCCTGTTTTGTTTTCTTTCAATGGTGTACATGTGCATTTTTGTTTTTCTGAGAGCTGCATATTTAATCTATGAAAATATTTTTGCTTGTCTAATTTGTTTTTATAATTTACCAGTCCAGCATCTCAGCTTTGCCTTTACATGTATCTTTTCTATTAATGCACACATTAGTATAAATGGCTGTGTATGGATAATAGTCTGACATTTATCAATAAGTTGAGAATATAAGTCAAGATCTTTTCATGCTTGTAATTATTTATGGTCCAATTCTGCATTCTTTAAATGTTCTGAAGAAAGTTGAGCTGCTAAATTGCTAGAGTGGAATCTTCAACTAATCTAGAAAAGAATAAGCTCCCACAAAATGGTAAAGATTTATTCATGTGGAAATGATAGATTGATGAATTTGTTCTTATGCTTATCTGTCTCTTGCTAAGGAACAGAGCTTGGGAAGTGTAGCTAGTGCTGAAAGCTGTAGTCCTTGTACGAATGCCTCCCTTGCACAGCTGTACAGCAAGAAGATTGCCACTTCTGATTGTACCAGTGATAGTGAAATTAACTGGAAACTTATTCCCATAACTGGTAAGACAGTCTGATATTTGAGAAACTCTACTGTGTTTGTGGCTTCGTACTTCAATGTGTTAAATGTTTGATCTGGGAGAGGCAAATTTGCTTTTTTTTTTAAATTATTTCTTCCCAAGTTTCTAAAAAACTTGATTATCTTGTGCCTTTTTTATAATAATTTTCTCTCCTCTCTTGGAGATAGGTAACAACTTGAAATTGTTAGGTTATGAGGATTAATGTAACATTGGTGATTAAAATTAGTGCTCTGGCATTGTATGATGGAACTAATTGTTTTGAGGTTGTGTAATGAAGGTAATGTGCTTCTCCTTTGCCATTACTGATAATCCAGCTAGTCACATTGCTTGAAGTTGCACTGCAGCAAAGGTTTTGAGCAGAGGCTAAGATTCTTGAATGTTGAAGCAGTTAATTTAAAACTCCTAAAGAAACATTGACATCCGTTCAAAACACAAATGCTGCTTCCTTTTCAAGCATATAATTCATTTTAGAATGATGGTCTGTGCTATTCTAATTGAATAACAGACTGATTAACATTAAACCTGAAGACACCTGGGGTGTCTAGTTTATTGAATGTACGATAATAGTTGTCTTCGTTTGTAGATATGAAATCACGGATTGAACAACTCTTCTATTTACCACCAGAGGATTCATGCCCTGATGATCCACGGGTTATAAATCGTCAATCGAACATTAATCGTTATCAGTCACCTTCAGATTCTGACACTGGAAAAGGTGACACTTTTAAAGATTTCCAGCAGTATTTTCCAGCTTATGAGACCAATGGCCATCTGTTTGACTTGAAAGGTAATTCAGCTTCAACAATTGAATCTACTGTTCTATTGGAGTACAGCAAATTCTCAGACAAAATGAAGCAATTGCTTAAGAAGGAAAAAGTCAGATGCGGTGCTGACAACAAAAGGCCGATATTTAATGCTGCACGAAAGGTTCTGGCACTTTCCAGGCATTCAAATGTCCAATCGCACCGAGTTTCGGTCCAAGGTTACATAAATAAATTACGCAAGCAGATGAACTGTATAATTGCTGATGCATGCTGTGGCCTATCTCGTTCAAATACGCATCTTTGTCCATCATCTTCTCCGGAATTAGCTCAGAGGATGCAAGAAGAAATTGTAACTTGCAGTAGAGTTGTACAGGAGCCATTCCAATCTACAGTATCTCAATTAAATACCTTAGCATGTACAACAGAAGGTACTAACCACTCTAACAATTGTATGTGTGAAGAGCCATTTCCCTGTGAAAAGTCTCAGGGACCAGAAAAGGATCCAAAAATTGGTGCTTCTCTATCTGAGAATACAATGCAATCACAATCCTCTGGACAAACATTTAGCTCCATCAATGATTCAGGTTCTGTAGCTGCAATGGGAGAGGACAAAAGCTTGTCACCAGAGCAAAACTCGAACCTTGGGAACCAGCAAGAGTTGGTGCATCCATCGCAAGAAGCCAGTGGAACTGTTGGGCTCCCTGGAACACAACCATGTTTAACCAACTTAATTCAGCAATTAAATCCTGAAGTCTTTTGCAG
Organism: Sphyrna mokarran; assembly: GCA_024679065.1. NCBI lineage: Eukaryota > Metazoa > Chordata > Chondrichthyes > Carcharhiniformes > Carcharhinidae > Sphyrna > Sphyrna mokarran. The sequence continues at coordinate 110,922,269 of JAGIQG010000003.1, forward strand.
CTTAGTTGAAATTATTAAGGATGTTCAGAAGAACACTGTGAAGTTTTACATTTATGAAGTGGAGAAGACTTCTGTCTGTGCAGAAATTAAGGTACGATAATGCTCAATGTCAAATTGAACTAAAATTATTTTTCTCTCATCAATAAACAGGTTAGCCAAATGTTGACAATATTAAAATAGTTTTACGTCATCCCGTGTTTTTTACAAGAATTTCTTAATTTCTGTTATGGACAAATTGAGTTGTACAAAGCCTTGGTATGAATCTATCTGGAATACTACAGTTAGTTTCATACTATATCTCAGGAGAATAGGTTATAGTGCAGCATCACTCAAATGTTACTAGTAGTTAATGGGGTTAAATTACAAGGACTTGCTTGTATGTACTTGATTTATATTTCCATACAATAACAATTTGCCTTTTATGGATCCTTTAAATTAATATGTTTTGATGTGCCTTACAAAAGTATTGTGAAGCAGAACTGAGCTACTGAACCTTCATGTCAAAAGTCCCTACCGTTATATTAAGAATCCTTTTAAAGGAGGAAAGAAGCAAAAAGATTTGCGGAGAGAATTCTAGAACTTGGAGCTAGGCAGCTGAAGGCAAGGCCACCATGACAGTTCATACCAAAAATAAAAGCATGGGATGTTCATTAATTGTGCTGTCAACCTATCCTGCCATCTTCAATGACATATGTCCATGTACATTCCTCATACTCCTGTATCTTGTGTCAAGGGTTGGTTTTCAGAGTAGGGTCTGATAACTACAGATTTAAGAGTTAGACAGTAACTGAAGAGAGAGAACTGTTCGACAATATTAGCTCAAATAAAAAGCAAGTGTGATGAATTTTTTAATTGGTAACTCTGGCCTCAATGGTGGCAGTGAGTATGTGGTTGTGCAAATCAGTAACAACAGAAGTGCTATAGATTGGAGGGCCAAAAGCTTGACAGTTGGGATTTTCTAAGTGTAGTTGTACCTGATTTAAAGGAGAGTTTTTTTTTCTTGGAATGGACACAGAACATGATAACTTTGGAGGATGTGAGTTAAGGGTGATCAAAGATGGCTTTATCTTTGATATGGGTATAATATGAAAATGCGCTGCTAAAATCTTAGTGTTAACACTGATTCTTAGTGAGCAAAAAAAAATTGCACCATTGTTTCAGGCGGCTGTTCCATGAAATGGGCAAAATGCATCCACTGAAACATTGAGATTGGCAGATTCACAAGATGGGCAATCCTGTCACTTGTATTTCTGCTGAAAACGTGAGTAGGAAGCAGCTGAACTTCCTCTTCTGGGCTGGTTATTAAGTTTATTTATTGCTGTCACATGTAGGCTTACATTAAACAATGAAGTTTAACATCTCCTAGTTACCACATTTCGGTACCTCTTCGGGTACGCTGAGGGAGAATGGCCAGTGCACCTAACCAGCATGTCTTGGACTGTGGAGGGAAACTGGAGCACCCGGAGGAAACCCAGGCAGTTGGGGAGAACATGCAGAATCCGGACAGACGATGATCCAAATTGAACCTGGGTCCTTGGTGCTGTGAGGCAGCATTGTTAACACTGTGCCATCATGCTGCCTTTTCAGTTAATAGCTGTTCTCTCATTGTAGTAATACCTCTTTAAAATACCACTGAAACAAAACATTTCTGCAACCGCAAGCAATGTTTATGCACACTATCTCAATCTGTTATTGTAATAATGTGTATTGACACCCTGTCCTGTTAACTAGTCCAAATTACGTATTTCCCCTAAGCTTCTCAGTCACTCTGACCAATACAGAACACCCCTGGTAAAAGACTATATTGAGCACAGTCAAAGGAAGTGAAAAAATATAACAGGGAAGAATATGCTCACACAAGATTCGTTTGCAATGCTTCCCAACCTTTTGGCTAAGATCAATTATTGGATCAAGCCCAAGATGGGGTGCCATGTCTTATCTTGTTTGCCCCTCTTGTAGGGACCATGAATTGGATTCAGTTAGAATTTGGTTTTTGGAGCAAGCAAGGAGATGGATTTGGGTCCACCTGGTCCATTCCACATTGACTTTGTGACTGAGACTGGAGTAAAAGTTAAAAACAGGTTTAAGTAGGAATGTTTCTTTAAGATTTTCTGAATTGTTATGCAATTTGTGAATAACTTCTAAATTCTGAATCATGCAGGAATATTTGACTGGATTGGGTAATAAGGAGTGTCATCCCGAGGAATTTTTGAAAAAAAAAGATGGTTCAATGGATAAGTTACTGATTATAATTCAAAATGAAGATATTGCGTCTCACATTCACAAGGTGAAGGCATCTCTTCAAAAATCTTGTGCGCTCAATTGACATATTTTCTGCTTCACTGAAAAAATAAATTGTGATCAGTTATCTAGTGAGGTTTTTAGTACACAAAAATGCTGGGAACATTCATATTTTAGAGTTTCATTTTTCTACAAAAGTAATTTTAATTTTACTGTAGTTTGAGGTATTGAATTTGTTGCAGAAAGTCTCCTTTTATCATGTATGTAAATGCCATGCTTCAAGATAATGCAATGTAATGCAACTGAAAGATCTGTTTGTTTAATAAGTACAGCATTTGAATGGGACTTCCAGGACTTGAACTTTGGACTTTGGCTGTTGACAAAAGAAATTCATATCTTTTCAGGAAATTGCATTTTTTTGATAGAATGGAGTTAACACTGATATAAAGAAGTTTGTTTGCACAATATTAAAGATAAAGCTTAGCTTAACTCTAGCAAATTGAAACCCCTTGCAGTGACTTGCATTAACGTTGTCCCAATGTCTGTTCAGAACCTGATACCAGATTCAAACTGCATTTACATTATAACTTACTTAAAATTTGATTTTAAGTTTGTGTGAAAATTGAAGTATTCATACTTGTTTCTGCGAGGTATATTTATTTGAAGGGTTTAATTTAATTGCAGGTCCCATCCTTGATATCTTTAAAGAAGTTGTCTCGTGTCAGTTTTGCTGGTGTGGATAGCTTGGATGATGTACAAAATCACACGTACAATGAGCTTTTTGTTTCCGGTGGATTTATAGTGTCAGATGAAACTGTCCTGAATCCAGAGTGTATTACTGTTGGTAAGCTGGTGTGCTACAGTTCAGTGTTTACTGCCAGTTCTAATTGCCAAGTTTTATTATGTTGAATAGGCTTGCTATTATTTGATAGTGGTTAATTAATCATCTAATTTTAAATTAGAAAATAAAGAATTATGCTGTCTTTTAAATGCTTCAGCCTACAGAACAAAATGGTGAAAATGACAAAGGGAAGTTTGAAAATGAATGCTGTGGTTCATTCCCCCCTCGCACTCCATCTGCCAGCTTTTAAAGACCTACATGACATAGCTTGAGAATGCAAACCTTCTCTGGGCTGACATTTGAACATGTTTCTCTGATTAGTTTCAAGTATCTTGTTTTAATTGTGGAGATATTATTGGAGTTAGTTAACTATGCAAAACATTTTTCCCTAGAAAAACTTCAGATATTTTTGGAATTTCTTAAAGATTTGAGCACTCCTGAAAGCAAGTGGATCTGGAAGGTTCACTGCAAAATATACAAGAAGTTGAAGGAGCTGGCAAGGTTAGTGTGTTGCATCTTGTTTCACCAAATTAGCCATAACCTATTACAAATGCCATAGTTGAATATTGATTATATTTGACTCTATATTGCATAGGTCATGCTCATCATTGAAAATTGTTATGTAAATATTTCATGTTCCTGTGCGGACCATCTGTGCCTCTCTTGGCCAACTCTTTCCTCCCAGTTCTACTTTGAACAAGTTGTTTTGTTCTATCTTAAACCTGGTAGTCTTGTATGGTCTTCCTTAGACCACAAATAGCAACACTTTCACAGGAATTGGCTTTTGAATTGTAAGTGGGCAGGTTATTGTCCATGTTTCTTTTCTTGCCTTTTTCCTCACCCTACTATTCCTATTTTAATCTTTGACTGTTAGCCCGGCTCACCATTGTAAAATTCAACCTGTGTTTTTATGCTTCTTTGTTGAATCTCTTCCCATGGTACAAAACGTACACAATCTGGTTGGGTGTTGCTGCCTGGGCCAGCATTCATTACCCACCCCTTATTGCTCTTGAGGAGACAATTAAGAGTCAACCACATTGCTGTGGGTCTGGAGTTACATGTAGGCCAGATCAGGTAAGAACAGCAGATATCCTTCCCTAAAGGCATTAGTGAACTGGATGGGATTTTACAACAATTGAGTATGCTTTCATGGTAATTATTAGACTTCTAATTCTAGATCTTTATTAAATTAAAATGTCATCATCTGTTATGAAAGAACTTGAATTCAGTTTGCCAGAGCATTGCCCTGTCTCCACTCCAATGACAATAGTAGCTACTATGGTACCTACCAGCCTGCAGCTATTAGTCAGATGTCTTAAATATCATGCCTACAAATACCTTCTAACCTGATAGACAGTATGAAATAGGAAAATACTTTACAAAGTGCATCAAAATTCACAAATGCAGATAATCCAAAAATAAGAGTCAGTAGCAGAAATAAAGCTTCAAAATATAATCTTATACGAGAGCAAATGTATCTTCTGCACAATGATTACAAGATTTACTACGATATATTAACTTGTTGTAATTCAGCAAATTTGAGTACAAAACTGCTATGTAAAAATAATTGAACTCTTTTCCCAGTTAATGTATAATTGTTCCTGTTTGGGAAAGATGATTAACATGAGATTTTGTCTTTCAAGATCAGATATGGTGCTGAAGTATAAAAGTCAAACTTCACAAGCGTCAAATGGGATTAGAGGTCAAAAAATATTTTCACCTTTTGTGGTTGTATAAAACACAATACTGAAATTGAAAATTTTCAATGGTACACATGTCTGCTGGCAGTATAAATATAATGTCCAGGGTGGTTCACTTGGTATAATGTGAACTGATGTAAGATGTTCAAACTACGGTGATATTTATTTGCTTTTTACTATGTATTGTGAATAATGGAACTGTTTTTGTTTACACATTATTACAGAACAAATACAGCAGCCTTCAATATTCTATCACTTGTGAATAAGTATCAGAAGTGTAATTTAGTAGAAGTTCTATCTTACCATGACTGTGACTCCAGATCACGGAACTCTATTGAATTAGACTGTTTAGTCAAACTTCAAGCTCAGACAATACAGCACAGACATGTAGTGTTCCTGACTGGTAAGCATTGAATTCCAGCTATATACTTCTACACTTACTTTATCATATAGACTGTTTATTAATACACCTTAATAACATTTGGTGCTTTTTCTTTCAGAGAAAAACATGGAGCCTCTTTCCGACTATTCAGAATGTGGAGTGGTTGTGGCGAGTATTGATGATCTTGTGAAAAATTTCAAAAACCTTATTGGCTACCATAGTTCAAGTATGGAAGATAAACAGCTGTTAGGATTAGGATCTCAAGATGGCTTGCAAGGCAAGTGAAATGTAGTGGAACATCTTTTTTAATACTACAAGAAATTGAATGAAATCTCACAAGATTAATGCATGAACCTTTATTCTTCTAATTCATACAAATTATCTGAGTTTACATTGCTTGAGTTTGTTGAAAACTAACAAAAATTATGATGCAAGGAAAAGATTTATAATGGTTGTAAAATTGAGCAATAATATTGTGCATTTTGGGTAAAAAGTGAGACACAAGTAGTGCACACTAAGTTCATTATATCAGTTATGTTGAAAAATACCTGGGTATGTTGTTCTCAGTGAACTGTCTGGAAGATTACTTTGAAAGCTTAATTAGTCACAGAAGTCTTGACATCTTTAGTGTGTTCATTTTTGATCAGAATGTCACAAAAGCAAATGCTTTAATTAGAATGGAGAAAATTGAAGATTATCTTGCATGTATGGGGAAGTTTAGAAAAGACCATAGAATCCCCACAGTACAGAAGGAAGCCATTTGGCCCATTTAAGCCTGCACCGACAACAATGCCACCGAGGCCCTATCCGTGTAACCCCACATCATTACCCTGCGAATCCCCTGACAAAAAGCAATTTAATATGCTAATCCACCTAACTTGCACATCTTTGAACTGCGGAAGGAATCCGGAGGAAATTCATGTAAATTCCACACAGGCAGTCACCCAAGGCTGCCTCATAACACTAGGTCCCTGGTGCTGAGAGACAACAGTGCTGATAGCATGCCATCCAGTTTTAATATCCTGGATACCATTAATATCAAAACATTATACAATCTATAAAATAAAGATAAAATTATCTGCAAAGTCATAAATTTCATCCCTAGCAGAATGAAGATGCTAAAGTTTAAAAATTGTTGGAAAGTTTCTCACCCTCCCCTCCCTTTTTAATTTAAAAACATAATCTAAACCAGTGGTACTTGCTTCCTAATTGAAGAAATTGCCTTGGAATTCTGAGCCTCATTAGGCAATGTTTAACTCGACTGATATGATTGCAGAAACAGTCCTGAGATGATTTGTTTGGAAAAAGCCATTTTTGTTGGTCACAATTGATAGAGTAATTAGATTCTTGTTCCCATAATTAATAGCCCCGTAAATTCAGAAAAGACCAATTTCCTTAAGTGTGGAACAGGTCCCGATGACTTGCACTCCATTTTTGATACTGAAAGCAATATATCCATAGTGGCAGGATGAATTGTTACACATCCAGATCTAGTGAGATTCCAGTGGCATTGGGAAACTCCTGTTTTAATAGGATATGCCAGTCAGTTGCAGTTCTATTTTAAAGAAGTATTGCTTTAAACCCCTCCAGATGTTCAAATTTTGTTGCGAATGATTTGACATGTTTTCATTAGTAACTTTTACTGGTTAGGTGCATTTTCTTCTAAGTCACTGGAATTGACAGAAGTGGAAAATGTTGATGCAGAAAATTTGGGAAAGAGTGAAGGAAACAATGAAGAGGAGGATATGTCTTTGGATTCTGAAGATAATTCACCACAGATAGAAATCTGTAGTGAGAAATCTGAAGATCTGAATGTTACTAATAGCTCACAAACTGAGGTGCAGGGAGCAAAAGGGACACTAGGCCATCCAGAGGAGTCCTTGCATCAGGCAACAGATGATGTTCAGATTACCCCTTCAATGGATGTCACTCCCGAACTGACTTTGAGCAATGTTGCTGTTTCCACTTTGCATTCAGTCAAAGGAGATAAAGATTCAGAAGCAGAAGGATTTACATGCAGCAGTAGTCCATTCTACTCTCATTCACGTATAGAATCAGATTATAGGAACTTTAATGTAATTACTCATCAAAGCTTCCTCACAGGTGGAATTGGACAATCATACGTTCCTCCTCTTAATCAGAATAGTCAGGACAGTAGTTATTTTTCACCTGGATACAATCAAAACTTACGATACAAAAATAACTGGAAACATTCCTGGAGTGCTGGTAGTGCACCAAGCCTGACTTATCAGCAGCAGCAACAGAAGCAACATCAACAGCGGTATCATTAATTCCAACTTGTACTGTTTTTCATGGAGAACTTTGGATACTTAAGAAGGTGCTGACATTAGAAATGTACCTGGTCCATTTTTCCAGACACCAGTGTATTTCTGGATTTGTTCCTTATTTGGTGCTGAAAGGACTTCATTGGTTAACATATGGCATACCCTTTGTATGATGATATTAACTTCTATTGTTTGAGATGGTAAACTGTGGAGTTCCTTTTAATTTATATTGTAATAACTACAGTTTCTTCATGCAATTTGCTCCTTAAATGATTTAAGACAATTGTTTTGAGCAAACTTTTTTTGTTTCTGAACCACATTTTTGCTTTTATTTTTAAAAGGTCAATAGTTTTCTTGCCTATTCTTAAATTCAGATCTAGTAGTGAGAATTATGCAAAGATCTGACTGTTGGCTTCAGCTGTAATGTTGTAACTGTTGGCCAATTATACATTTAATTTTTCAAAGAGAAACTGAATAAGCTTCAGTACAGCTGTACCATAAGCACTACTTCGAAGCATGTTACCCTGATGTACAATCAGTTTGTGTGTAAACGTTACATATAAATGGTTATTGGCTGTTTGATCCATTTCATGTTAGCAGCCTGATCTGTGTTGAGAAAAATCTGAAATGTATCTAGCTTGACCTTTTTGGTTAAAAAGATATTTTTAATTTTTAAGAAAAATGTCACAAAAATACTTCTGACTTGCAGTTAATCTTTTGATAGATTTAATTTATTTTGTACAAATGTTTCATGAACCATTGTTTTTTTATTCAAGTTGTGTAGTTGCTGTCTGGTAATAGTGTTTTATTTAATGGCCTTATAGCAGTACATTGAACTGCTTGTTAACAAAACATATTCATATACCTCATTTTCAAGTGTAGAGCCTATTTTGCCACTTGTTCAATTGAGCATTAAATAAAACACTTGCATACAAATTATTTCAGGATATTTGTGTATGTGTGTAAATATATATATATAAATATATATATAAGATTAAAACTGTTTTCTTACACTGTTGTATATTAAAAAAAAAAAGACCTGTCAAACTAGTGTGTTTTTTGAAATTCTAATTAGAAATATGACTGATCCCACCAAAGATGTACAAGTACCACAAGTGAAATGCAAACTTTTTTCGACACTGCTGTATAATAGTTTCAAATTTGCTGGAGTAGTATTTTGGCCCTAAGCGTTCCTAGTCTGTTAAATGCGATGATCATCCAGCAGTGAATTCATACAAAAATGTACTGGAGAATTCATGAAAAGCATCCAAGTCAAGAATGGCTGCAATTCTGAAGCAATTCAGAAGTAGCATTAATTTGATCCTGTAAATTGTCATTTCTCAAGTTAGTATAAATTGGTTGGAGCAACATTGGAATAGTCAGTAAACAGTAATGATGAAACAGTTCAAAGTTAAAAGTTAAAGTTTATTTATTAGTATCACAAGTAAGGCTTACATTAACACTGCAATGAAGTTACAGTGAAATTCCCCTACTAGCCAAGTCCGAGACGTGTTCAGTTCAATGCATCTAACCAGCACTGTTTTTTAGAATGTGGGAGGAAATCGGAACACCTAGAGAAAACCCACGCATTCATGGGGAGAATGTGCAAACTCCACAGAGACAGTGACCCAAGCCAGGAATTGAACCCAAGTTCCTGGGGCTGTGAAGCAGCAATGATAACCACTATACTACCTACCCCAAGTTGGCTGGGATGGAGATACGCCTTGAGGATCTTCAGTCCTGATATTGTCCTCTACCCATAATTATCATTTTTGCATCAGTTTCCCCTCATAACTCATGGACGTACACGCGATGGGTCGTGAGAGGGCTGCTCTTGGATCTTTTTCGAGAGTATCCTAGTGCTTCACGTTGTTAGTGTGCGCTTGACCTGGACCATTTGATAGGCAACGTGACAGCTCAGTGACTATCACTGTGCTGTGCAGATACATGGATTTGAGCCTGTCTATGGGAGTTTGCGCATTCTCCCTGTGCTTGCATGGGTTTTCTCCAGGCGCTCCAGTTTCCTCCCACATCCCAAAGATGTGCTCTTAGGCTAATTGGCAAAACAAATTCTCTCTAAATTGTCTCAAATTTGGTTTTTAATCCATAGATCTATAAACATGGACAGGGATCACAGGTAGAGGTGGGAACATCGGGGTGGCAGCGTGGGCTCGTTGGGCTGAAGGGCCTGTTTCCCGTGCTGTTTTGTTCTTTGTTCTTTGGACTTTGATCTTTTTGCCACACCCCACCAGAAGAGTCTTGAGAACTCTTGCTGCCTTTAGTTCAGAGGCCCAACCAGTCCCCATCTTGCATTGAAAACTTTCTTCAAATGAACTCAGTTCCTCCAAAGAGAGAGCATTGCTTTGGGCGACTTCATGAATTGTAGCTGTACCTGGTTTTTTTTGTGTGTGGAATATTTGGAACATTCTTTGTTTTGGTTCACTCCCACTTTTCCCAGTACAATACCAGTTCAGGGTAAGATGATATTGTCAAAGTTAATTGACTTTGCCTCCAGTTCATAACCACTTCTCTTTGTGCTGTCCATTTCTAACTTCCTTTCTTTGACCATTCTCCATTTCTGAAGAGAGCCTGTCAATTGATATTCACTAGAAGTCCACTGACTCCCAGTTACTTTGATGCTTCTTACATACTGCTTCCTGTAAGGATTTCATCCATTGCAACCTTTCATGCTAATACTTCATTGTTATGTCTTTTTTCTTCAACCAAGGATTCCAAATCCCTCTCCCCACACTCCTGCTTTGGTTGACAGGGCCTTGAACTGTTCTATTTCACATCTTTCTGCTTTTTTAAAAGGATGAGAGATTCCAGATAACTTCCAGCATGAGGCACCACCAAATATATCTCATCCTCTTTCAGCATTCAGAATGGATTTTGTGCAATTCCTAGTCCACTTTTCATTTCCTCCCATATCTTGTTTTCTGTGACATGTCACTGTGCAAGGATAGGAGTTGCATGACCTCTTTTACCTCTTCTCTTGCCATTCAAGGCCCAAAGCACTTCTAACTGAAAGTGATTTATCATTAGAAAAACTACAGCACTAATATGTCCTTTGGCCCACAAGTTGTGTTGATCATATCTCTACCTGTCTCTATCTGTCTTATCTCTAACTGTCAATCCTATTAAGTCCCATTTACTCATCCAGAGGTCTCTTAAAAGACCCTATCGAATTTGCCTCCACTAGTGCCGACAGCAGCCGATTCCACTCATCCACCACCCTCAGTGAAGAACTTATCCCTGATATCTCTATACCTACTCCCCAGCACCTTAAAGCTGTGTCCTCTTGTGGCAGCCATGTCAGCCCTAGGAAAAAAACCTCAGAATCCACCTGATCTATACCTCTCCACATCTTACACACCTCTATCAGGTCCCCTTTCATTCTTCATCTCTCCAAGGAGAAAAAAACTGACCTATCCTTATAAGGCATACCATCAATCTAGGTAATGTCTTTGTAAATCTCCTCTGCATCCTTTCAATGGTTCCCATATTCTTACTGTACTGAGGTGACCAGAACTGAGCATAGTACTCCAAGTGGGGTCTGACCAGGGTCTTATACAGCTGCAGCATTATCTCCTGATTCCTAAACTCAGTTCCTTGATTGATGAAGACCAGAACACCATGCACCTTCTTAACCACATTCTCCACCCGTGAAGCTGATTTGAAAGTCCTATGCACCTGGACCCCAAGATCCTTCTGATCTCCCATCTTATTATATTCCTTCATCCTATTGAACCTGCCAAAATGTACCACTACACAGTTATCTGGGTTGAAGTCCATCTGGCACTTTTCCTCCCAGTTTTCCATTAAATCTGTGTCATGCTGTGACTTCTGACTTCCCCCAAACTATCCACAACAGCTCCAACCTTTGTATCATTGGCAAACTTACCAACCCATCCCTCCACGTCCTCATCCAAGTCATTTATAAAAATCAAAAACAGCATGGTTTCCAGAACAGATCCCTGGGGCACTGCACTGGTAACTGAGCTCCATGCAGAAAAAGACCCATCTACAACCACTCTCTGCCTTCTGTGGGCAAGCCAGTTCTGGAGCCATAAAGCAAAGTCTTGCATGGGGGGTATCTTATGGAACACCTTTCTGAAATCCATGTAACCCATATCCACTGCTCTTTCTTTGTTGTCTGTGTGTTTAGTCACATTCTCAAAAATCTGCTTTTGACAAAGCCATGCTTACTACTTTTGATCATGCTACACTTCTCTAAATGTTCTTAAATCCTGTGCTATCTTTATTCCTTTTCTTGAATATAGGAACCACAGCCACAATCCTCCAGAACCTCTCCCATCTCTATTAATGATGCAAAGATCATTGCCAGAGGCTCTGCAATGTCTTTCTTCGCTTCTCTCAGTAACCTGGGATACGTCCTAGCAACTTATCTATGTTGATAGTCAAAAACTCCAACACGTCCTCTTTCTTAATGACTATGTACTCGAGCTTTTCAACCTACCGCAATTTATTTGTACTTTCAATTTAGGATACAGTATTTACTGTTCATGTTGGGGGTCTCTTACAATACGGGTGATCAAACGCAGCCTGGGTGATTATGTTTGCAGTGTGTGAAGAGGCATAATGAGCTGCCTGTCATTCTAACTCTCTTCTCACTGACATTTCCAATCTTGGCCTGCTATAGTGAAGACAACACAGTTGTGATCTTTTGATTGGACTCTTTTACAGTGTTCTGAGCTCATCAGAACATAGAAGCTAGAGTTCCCTGAGCCAGCACTGTCATTATGATCATGGCAGATCATCAAATTCAATACTGATTCATACCCCATCACCGCTATCACCCTCTCACATCCTTTTAGATAGTTTTGGGGGCTGATATCTTGAAATCACACCATTTTGGCCTCAACTATTTTCTGTGGCAGTGAATTCTGCATGTTCATTATTTTGCATTCTAAAATGTTTACCCCTTATCTTCAAACTAGGACCTCTAGTTCTAGACTCACCCACTGTAAGGAACATTCTTTACAAATCTATCTTGTCTAACCCTGTTAGAATTTTAAGTTTCTTTCCCTCTTACTCTTCTAAACTCCAGTGAATATAATCTTCATTTGATCTCTTCATGTGATGTAGAGATGCTGGTGTTGGACTGGAGTAAGCACAGTAAGAAGTCTCACAATACTGGGTTAAAATCCAACAGGTTTATTTGGCAGCACAAGCTTTCAGGTCTCGCTCCTTCATCAGGTGAGTGAGTTTACAAACAGGACACGTAGAGACACAAACTCAATTTACAAGATAATGGTTGGCATGCAAGCCTTTACAGGTAATCAAGTCTTAAAGGTACAGCCAATAAACAGAGAGAAGGCCAAGCACAGGTTAAAGCAGTGCGCATTGTCTCCAGCCAGCATACTTAGTGAAATTTTGCAAAAACCAGGCAAGTCATGGGGGGTTACAGATAGTCCAACATAAAACTCAAGATCCTGGTTGGAGCCTTCCTTGTGAATGGAACTTGGCTATCCGTTTCTGCTCAGTGATTCTGTAGTATTGTAAGAACCACCTTGGTGGATGTTTACCTGAAGATCAGAGGCTGAATGCCTGTGACTGCTGAAGTATTCGCCAACTTGAAGGGAACACGCCAGTCTGGTGATTGTCGAGCATTCATTCATCCATTGCTGTAGCATGCCTCAGACCATTCTTTCCTGCAGCCTATTAGGTAGGCAATGTTGGCCAAGTCGCAAGGGTATGTACTATGTACCTGGTGAGTGGTATTCTCATGCGATGATGTGTTGATGATCGAGCACATCTTGCAGAGGTTGTATTATGGCATGATCACTGTTCTGCTGAAGACTGGGTAGTTTGCGCTCTCAGGCCAATAGTCTGTTTTGGTTGTGCAGTTGTTTGAAGGCATGATGTGGGGATAGCCTTAACAAGCTGTTTTTTTCGTCAGTGACATGTTAAAGGCTCCAAAGAACATCTTATCTTCTGCATTTTGAGGAAGTACTGGACAACAAAGGGCACTCAGTCCATCGTGTCCTGTTTTTGTCTTGAGGGGGTTGGTGTGGTTTTTTTTTTAAATTATTTGCTGTGGCACATCAGAACTGTCAATTGATAAGTTGAGCTGTTCTTATGAAGATATGTTTTAGTGTCTCGGTAGCTGTTGCGATTTTTCTTAGCTGAGCAGATCCTGTATATATGAAGGGCTTGTGTGTAGGGGATGGCTTCTTTAAATTGTTAACGTTGAAAGCTGAAGAATTGGAGCATTACAAGCTTATCCATGGGCTCTTGGTATAGTGAAGTGCCTTGATGGAGGTACGTGGTCCAAGAATGCAACCAATTCCAGAGAGTAGTCCATGGTGAGTCTGATGTTATCATACAGTTGTTTCAATGATTATTCACCATGAGTCCAAAAGAAGAAAATATCATTGCTGTATCTAATGTGTAATGTTGGTTGAAGAGCCTGTGCAGTGAAGAGGTCTTGTTCGAACGTATGCATAAATGTGTTGGCATATTAAGGTGCAAAAATGGCTGTTCTATGTGTCTGGGTGAACTGCTCATTGAAGGTGAAGACTGTATGGTCCAGGATGAAGCAGATGAGTTGTAGAATTGCATCTGGAGATCCTCTCGCTATGAAGGCCAATGTAACTGCAATTTACTTTCAACCACTGATGTACAAGGACACCAAGGTCTCACTGAGTGTCCAGATCTCTGAATTTACACCCATTCAAATAATAATCTGCCATCCTAGTATTACAGTTGAAGTGGATAACTTCACATTTATCTACATTATGTTTATGCCCACCCACTCAGCCTATCCAAATTACACCAAAGCATCCCTGCATCCTCCTCACAGCTTACTCTCCCACACAACTTTGCCATATGCAATAACCTATATCTCATCCTGTTCTGCTAGTATTTTTTCCTTCCAATTACGTTACTTTGTAATCTTTGGTATCAGAAACAGGAGCAGGAATAGGCTATTTGGCTCTTCAAGCCTCTTCTGCTATTCATCATCATGGCTGGTCATCTAACTGCATGAAATATTGTCATTACATTTGTTTTATTCTTACCGCAGAATGCCTTTTTTCCCCTAATGGCTCCCACTCCCATCATTTCTGATTTTCCTTGAGTCTGACAAGTTGCAGACCTGAAAGATTAACTGTTTGCATCATTTCCTGTTTTGATTAACACTGTAGTGTTGGTGTTGCTTACATGCTCCTTTCACTTGCTTCATGGGATAATAATGTGAATTCAGTAAATCACCAAGTATGTACAGCTCTATTCCAGTACTTGAGTTAGAGTACTGATTATCTCCAACGCATAGTTCTTAACCACATAATGGCAATTGGACTTTGCTCTTAGCTGCAACTTTTATTATTTAAAATGCAGATGGTTCTGTGTAACAATTTAACAAGCTCACTTGGTTCGTATTTCATTCTAAAATTTATTTGATACATCCCTTCTACAATCCCAACTGCATCATTGTAGTCCTGATTTGATTCTACGTAAGTATTATATGCTTTTGTGGAATTGTTTAAGAGAAGTAATGGCTTTTTAAAGCAATTTGCTTTGCTGAAAATCATGATTTAAAAAAAAAATCAGGAAGAAAACCTCAAGTAGTCTGGATATTGTAGTTTCAAGAGTAGTCCATTAACTCCCTGAAGCCTGACCAGCCATCCAATAAGATTATGGTGATGTCTGTAACTTAACTCCATCCAGCTGCCATTACTCCATATGGCAAATTCAAAATTGTATCAATCCCAGATTTAAAATTATGAATAGATCTAGCATACGCTGCAATTTGCAGAAGAGTTTTAAATCTTGTTCACACAAAGGAGGAATTAAGTGTTCCTAATTTTATTCCCAAAAGTCTGGCTCTAATTTTTAACATGCTTCTGGTCCTAGATTCCCCCTTGTCCCTCCACCAAAAAACTTAAATCACTTTCAAATTCCAAGACTTGTGTTTGTCACCTCTTTATATTTTAATGCTCAAAGGCCAGAAATTATTTTAGTAAATCAATGCTGCATTCACTTCCAGGCCAATTTAACTTTCCAATAAACCATAGAATCCCTACAGCACAGAAGGCTATTCAGCCCATCACGTCTGCACCAACTCTCTGAAAGAGCATCTTACCCATGCCCAGAACTGCACAGTGTTCAAGTTGTGGCTTCCATTTCCATTGCTTATAATAATGCCCTTCA
Source organism: Sphyrna mokarran (assembly GCA_024679065.1). Taxonomy (NCBI): domain Eukaryota; kingdom Metazoa; phylum Chordata; class Chondrichthyes; order Carcharhiniformes; family Carcharhinidae; genus Sphyrna; species Sphyrna mokarran. The sequence goes on from JAGIQG010000003.1 coordinate 110,937,893, forward strand.
GTAAATTTGATTATCCCATCATCTTAATTGCATTTCTATTTCTTAATTCAACAATCTCCATTGCCTGCCTCTCGAAATAACCTCTCAACATTGAAGGGATTTCATCTTTAATCACCAAGGCTACTTGCCCCAAGCTAACCTTCAGCATAATGTTTTACACACCCATATCTTCTTTCTCACAAGCATTTGTGGACATAATTACTGTTATTTTTGAACTATTATACAGCCATTTCATCAGAGTCCTCCCTGTAATTTACTTCAGTAAGGTATTCCCTACTTTGATACAAATTTTATTACCCTATCTTAGAGGATAGATTTAATATGTTCTTTTTCTCAATTTGTATATTTTCCTCAATTTGTCAGTACTATCCCTTGCAACTTAGAACACTTTTGCTTTAAATGTTTTAGCACATAATATTAGAAGGGAAACAAGATCCAAAAGTTACACTATAGCTTCAAATCCCACTCTACTGAGATGACCAGATTTCTGCTGTGGTGCTACGCCTGTAGAAACATTAACACAAAAACAAACAAGAGGATAAAGCCATCCTTCCTAGAAGGATATGCTAAATAAATAAAAGATCTATTATAAAAGAGCCTTAACAAACATTAGTTGTGGTGATCATTGGCACAATTTATTTCACTCTTGGTTAAAACAATGCTTTTACATAAATAAGATTTTCTAATTGAATCACAAAATTGAAGTTCCCTTTAAATATAACCTTTTATAAAACTGAGCGTCAGCACACATTTAATGGTTGTACCTTAAAAACCTTGACATTACAAGTAATGAAATTGAAGCTTAATAATTGTTTCATTTTTGTAGAACATGTATCTGCTATTTTTATATTCACCCAATTCGAGTTCCTGCATGCCAATGATAAACTTCCCTAATGCTAGTCTGTAAATGGCTACTGGAACACAGGAATCTGATCCTGAATGATTTGGCTGTTTATTTTCTCCCTGTTAGTGTAAACCTTCACATTAATACTTCAGATCCATTTTATTTTGCCACTGGGAAATAAGCGTCATTAACATTCCATCAACATATCTGTTAGCAAAGAAGGGAAGCATTTGGTATCTCACAAAATTAGAGTTGAGGGAATAAAATTTCCATGCTTTCACAGATGGAATCCAAACTTTCTTCAACACAAGTCTCATGTGCCACAAAAACTCCAGTAGTTCAAGAAAGCAGAGTTGGACAATAAATCCTTCCAACATTGCTCATTTTCAGAAGAATAATATGTTCAGGAGTAATCTAATTAGCAATTCCCTTCAATCCTTCCCATTCATATAGTGAAAACAACTCAAGAATATCTGGAAGCTACATCCTTACCAAATAAGGAAGCAGCCTTTCTGTCTTTTGCATCAGTAAATGATGTACCCTGAGGCTGACTAATTTCTTGTTAGGTCTGTAGATACTTGGTTAAAGACAACACCATTCGTGTATGCAAATGATTGTATGTGGAATACTTTGGGACATCCTGAGACACTTAGTAAGGTGCTTTGTAAATACAAGTTTCTTTGTGCAGTTATACCCGACTACACAACTTTCTATATAGCACTCATTGTACAACTTGACCATGGACACATTCTTGGCATTTTGATATTTAAACTTTATAGATAACACTATTAAAGAGAACCTAAATAACAGCCCACAGTAATATCCAATTGGCCACAGATATCTAGTGCTATAAAAGTGCTTTTAACTATTTTATCCATAAATGCAAACTCAAATTGTTGGATTTTTTTTTGCAGCTTGGGGTGAAGGACAGGGAGAAAGTGAAGTCCTCAAATTGATCATAAATATTGAGGAGGTATTGAATATTGTTCATTCTGATGTACAGCATTGGATGTTAGACCAGTTTCCAACTCCCTCTGTTTCTGCATCAGACCCTAAAAACAAAATAGAATATTGATTTCAGGCAATTGTGGTTCTAGTTTATTGTGGAAAATGAAAATATTTCATTGCAAATGCTTGTATCCTTTCATCTTTGTATTAGCACAATGGTGTCCAAACAAAAATATAGCAATTATAGCTTTCTACCATTCTTAATATCAACACATATTCCTCTATCTCCTCCCTTCCCATACTTACTGACTACCAAAATCACATCTTCAAAAACTGTACCTTTCAAAGCACATTCTTTCTTTAGCAGTTTATATCAACAGGTAGCATTAATGTACTCAGTCCTTTGACTCTATTCATTTATCTTCTCGATCAAAACTGCCACGCATTCTCATTCAGCCAGCATGTCCTAGCCAAAATTAACCAACCTTCAATGTTTTCAAAAAGAGCCATGTTTTATATTTTGCTTCCATTCCCCAAGTTATTGTTCCATTTTTGGATTAGATTATATCATTTCTTTTCCAGTATTTTATAGGTGTCACTAAATGACATTAAATCAAAAGCATAATCAAGTACCGATGGTTTTAGTACAAAATCATACCAGCCACACTTACCTTAAAAGAACCTTAACAGTTTAAAATCATGTTATAATTTCAGTACTGACATATAGTTCAGGCTACTTTGTTTTATGGAGCTCCATCAGTTTACTTGCAGCTATAGAGGATCTGTGATAGATTTGGTTATAACCATGTCCTGAGTCAGGCCTGGGTGGTAAATTACAATTTGTGGAAGGTGGAAGTGGAGAGATAATACTTTGTGTGAAGTGGAAGTACAAAGAATAACTGCACAAGTAGACCCTTTGGTCCATGAAGTCTGTGCTGACACAGAAGTACAAAAACTGAGAGTCACGATTAGGAAGGCACAATTGTGATTGGCTGCAAATAACTGAGTAAGACAGTAGCTAAAGTGCTGATTTGCAAATTACATCTGATTTTATTTGACAAACATATGAGCACAAAGACCGCTCCATACAGAAAGTTAGCAGCTACAATGTTTAAAATTTATACAGACGCATTCAGTAGCTCCTGTTGGGAATCTTACCTGGCGAAGCTCAGAAAGCCCTTTGAGAATAGCTTGCTGTCGTTCCCGGTTTCTCACCAGATCAGGGTTCAGAAGAGGATCTCTTGGATGGTTTGAATTGTAATCTGTTACTGAAAAAGAGTGCAGTAGAAAACTTGGATATGCCTATCAAAATTGCATTTGATATAATTTCACATCTATCACCTTCAATATTCTTAAATAATTCAGTGCATTCTTACTTTGGAAATCATTATGTATGTGAACTCAAACTTTCCCTGCAATTTAAATATGTTCTAAAGTAAAAAAGACGTAATAGCAGTGCATGTATGGGTTGTTAAAAATGATTAATTGTACCTGAGAATTTACTGTAAGTTATGACAGAACCATTTACATTTTATTGGATCTGCTGAAAGAATGTTACACTTGTAGAACAATAAGCTAAAAAAGACACTTTGAACTGTGGCAATTTCAAGAATTAAATGGATTGAGAAATGAAACCCAGAACTCCAGCAGGCATATTTGGCAAACTGGTATCCAATTTATCTTATCAATTTATCTTAACAATTTTCAAATGAGCTCCTAAATTAAAGACAAAATTGCATAAATACCATTGTAATGTTTGTACAGTGGGTCACGGGTTGAAGGCCTTGACATCGGGGCATCAGGATCCAAATGGTACACTTCATCTGTGCGCACATAAGGAACAAAGTTTGATGACGGTGGTCTGTCACTGTCTAATTCATTCGCAGTTGGAGTTCTTTGGCACCATTCACCTACATTTACATTTGGAACTGCATGAAGTTCCTTCTGCTCCATTGGGAGATGTTTGTTTCTCAATGCAGGAATTGGTGGAGATACAGACCTAGAAGAAAAAAATCTGAAGTGTTTTTTTCAAAGTACTTACCTGCAACTATAAATTACTTCCCCCTGCAATCTTTCTCAGTAAACTATCTCAATAACCAAAAATGGCTGCAGACAGATCAAAGTCAAGAAGGATTGTCAAGAAAGTCGTCAAGGAAGCTTAGGTTACCTTTGTCAGTCACAGAGGATTTGACATTTATGACTTTTGACAAGCGTGCTTTTAGTAATGTAATGATGTAAATCTTATTGCAGGAATTAAAACATGGAGATACAACAAGCATAGACACAAATTTGGGACATGTTAGCCCATTCAAGGCCTTTGGAGAGGAAAGTGAGATTGGAGATGATGGTAGGTTCAAGGATTGCTTTTTAAAGAAAAGGATGACAATGGCAGATTTGAAAGGGCTTGGGAAGACTATACCAGAGGAGAAAGAATCATTTACTGGATAAGGATCCAGGAAGGAAGCTTCAATTATCAACATTTTAGTGGAAATAGGGTCAAGGGAGCGGAAGGTGGGCCACATTGATAAAATAAGCTTGGAGGGAACACAAGGGTGGATAAAAGAGAAACTGTAGAAACATCTGAGTTCAGGGATCGATTAGAGAAGTATCTAGGTTTGCCTTAGTGGACTTGGGAGAAAAAGAGAAAACAGTAAAGGTGGATATCAACGAGCCCCTTGCATTTGTTGGAAGTAAGGGTTGGGCTTTAAGGGGTTTAAGAAACAGTTTGCAGCAGAGGAAAGAAGCCCAGGATATCTTTGCATTCAGAATGATCCTGGAAAAAAAGCAGTTTTGGTAATTGAGAGAATGACCCAATTTTGCTTTATGTGATCCAGTCAGACTGGTCAATAGTGAATTAGTTGTCATATCCATTTAAATCCGATCCCTTGGATTTAAAGGAACAGAAATGAGGGTGGGACGGGGAAAAGAGTAATGGTTTTAATGGGGACTAGGCCAACAAAGAGGGTACAGTTGAAAAGACTAGCAACTGAAGGAACACTGTGGTGAATGGAGAGACAGTTGAGATTTTTGAAGTGCAATATAAGTGAATTAGAAGAGAGATTTATCTGGATGGCATGGACTCAGAAGGAAGTGGGGTTAGGAGAGGAAAGGGGATGTGGTGCACAGTGATACAAGGAAGTGATCAAAAAGGCTGCACACGTTTGACATGACAGGATACATATAAGATGGGAAGATTAAGTACAGTTTATTTGGAGGGACAGATTAAGAGAGGATAGGAGGATAATGTGATGAATTGAGATGGAGTTTAAAATCAATGAGGACAAGAAGTTGTTGGGAGGAAAGCAGTGAAGAGAGCTCTGAGAAAATGTATAGTATTTAAATGGTTATTTAGGGAATACAATTTCAAATGAGAAGTGAAGGGAACAAGATGAGATATTCAAACAGAGGAGAAAGTGGTAGAGGACTAGGGAGACTTCGTGGTAAAAGCCAGGTTTTAGTGATGACATTCTGAGGCAAATAGTGGAAGGTATTACTAGGCACGGGGGCTTCATTTATATTATCTCAGCCAGGTTTCTATTGAAAAAACACTGTCAAAATTAATTCTGGAGGGAGGTGGAGAGAGGTGCAGTGATAGCTGATTCACTAGCTGAGTCCACAGGGCCAGCAATCAAAAGGAAGGAGATCAATGAGATTAATCCCCAGTGGACACAATGGGCAGAAAAGGTCAGCTGGTGAGTAGGTTGGGGCAGGTGAGATTGCTGTTGCAAGAAAGCGTACTTTGATGGATGCCAAGGAAAGAACAAGTTAGTGGGAAGCCAAGACTGAAATGACTGTGGGAGATTAAAAAGGTCAAGGAGTACTTAAGAATTGGGTTAGGGACTTGAGAGGGTGGAAATTAAACAGTGCAAGTAAACATGGGATAGGGGAAAGAAAAAACAATCCTCTGGGATCATCCTTGGCCATTTCCAGCACCACTGGCATGATGTCATCATGAACCAAATCTCCCCTTCTTTCCATGTCAACATTACAAAGGAACTCATCCCTCCACATTATCCTGATTCACTTTTCAATCACCCCCAACACTTCATCCATTTCCAACAGCATCCTCCCATATAATCACAGCAAAGTAACATTTGGCCCTTTATCTCCTCTCTCCTCACTGTTCAAGGCCCCACACATTCCTGTGAAATTTACTTGTACTTATTTCACCTTAATATATTGTATTTGCTGCTCACAACTTGCTCTCCTTTACATTATGTAGACCTAACAGAGATTGGGTAGCCACTTTCTAGTACACCTCCACTTAATCCAACAGCATCACTCTGAGCTTCCAGTTGCTTGCAATTTTAATTCACCATCTTGCTTACCTGCTCACATTCATGTTCTTGACCTGCTGTGGTGTTTGAATACAAGTTCAAGGAACCTCTTCTTCTGATTATGGTCCTCTTGTTTAGGATGTATTACAAACGTGGTCTATTGGAATGATCTAGGGTATGGAAGACTGCCATGTGAGGAGGGATTAAACAGGGTGGGTCTGTATTCAGAGTTCAGAACAGTGAGGGATGATATGATTGAAACGTATAAGAAATTTTTAGGGTGAGACAGGGTGAATGCTGGGAGGATATGTCCATTTATGGGAGTTTATTGAAACAGCATAGTTGCAGAACAAGAGAAATAATTCATTTTCTCAAAGAATGATGAATCTTCGGAATTCTTATCCCTGGGAGGTGTGGAGACCGAATCCTTAAGCATTTTCAAGGCTCAGATCGACAGAGTTTTAATCATAGGGACATTAAGAGCTATGGAGAGAAATCAGGAAAGTAGATGTATTAAGTGTTAATCAGTCATGATCGTATTACACAGCAGGGCAGACTCAAATTGCTGAATGTCCTATTCCTGTTCCTATTTCTTGGTCTGATGATTGGGCGCTTTCAGCTTTCTGGACTCAACAGTGAGAGCTTCCATGAAGACCACCTACAATTTTCAGTCTGTGGTGTAGTTGGATCCTCTGTCTGTAACAACTCAAGTGATACAGTCAACCAGTAAGCATCCTCCTTTAGATGCTAGTTTGCACAGACATTAATTCTTGAAAAATAAAGAACCATCGGACATTTCTTCCTCTTTGAATGTTTTCTGTACTGAATTACTCATTGTCCCATGCAGAATAAAATCACTTTGCTAAATCTAAACAGGAACTTCAGCAAAACTAACCTGTAATCTTTGTCAGCAGGCACTCTACTATTTGAGTTGCTTCTTAGGGCAGGGTCATCCTGCAAATAGAATTATTACCAATCAAGTTAAAAATTAATTGCAGTTTTGAAAGATACAGAACTTTTTTTTGATTGCTTTCATGTGGACCTTCACAGTGAGAGAACAAACTGGAAAACAAATTAACCCAATTACTCAATTAAAGTAAAATGATGTTTTACAAATTTATAGACATCCTTATTAATGAAATAAAATTTCCATCCAAGAAACATACATCCTCAAGCTCCCAAATACTATGATGGAGACACTAGAGGATTACATCATTATTATGTCTTTTGTTATTATTTTACTTTTATATAAAACATTGAGATGGATATATGCATCTATATTATACATACATATTGTATATATTTACTTTGTGTCAGGAATTGTGCAAAGCTACAACCTCAATGTCATTATGGGATTCAAGCTGGACACCACCCCCTGCTGGGTGAAAGGAAATGCAGTTTCTTCAGGCTGCTTCCACTATCTTTTCTATTTCACCCGTATCACACTGAGACACCCCTGACATAGGCTCAAAGCCAGATGTTGCCCATTGTTCTTTGGAACATTTTCCCCATAGCAGAATGCAGTACATGCTGACAGTTGAGAAGTAGCAGTCCTTGAAGGAAGTTTGGGTGGATGGGTTCTGATGGTACACAGAAAGAATGCTAATGCATCAGCCAGCTGTCAGGAGAGAATGGTCCCAGAACAGGCTCAAAAGTGGAACGGTCATTTTTTTTGAATGAGGAAAGGAAATTAAGGATCAGATAGCACTGCCAAATCTTCCCAATGGCACAATAAAATAACGTTTTGGACTGTAGCTAGCAGAGCAGAAATGATGTGGAATAGGAAATAAACTACAGCTGGATTATCATGTCTTAAAAAGACCATTACCAATCAAAAAGGCATTTGAGGCACAAAGAAAACCTTGAGAAAGATAAATATAAGAAAAATAGCAGTCTGGATGACATGGAGCAGTTTTAGAATATTAACTGCATCATAGAACCACCTGGCAGCCAGAGCCAAGAACTACATATCAACATTTTTTTCCACATATAACAAATATCACGTCATGTGTGTGCTGCCTGAAGGCAGATCCTTGACTCATTGGCTACTGGTCTTCCACCCTAAGTCATTTTCCTGGCAGTTTTACCAATGTTGGTTTGCCATTGCCTTCCACTCTCACGGACTGGCGATGAGGTAGATCCTAAGTCAATCTCAGCCATGTCATTAACTGATTTAAGAGCGAAACATGGGCATTTGGGTGTAACAATTCCCCTGATGAAGAAGCAGCACTCTGAAAGCTCGTGATTCCAAATAAACCTGTTGGACCTGGTGTTGTGAAACTTCTTGGAGAATTTTCCAGACAGACAGATATGTGAATGTTCAATAAATATTAATGGCTTATGTACCAGATTTAGTATAATACCTCTCTCCTTTCCAGAAGGTGTGGCCTAAGGTTGAGTTAAGCAATCCTGGCATACATCAACCAATGGCCATTCCTCATTTGTGAGCTGGGACAGTAAATAGTGGAAGGTAGCTAACTTCTAGTTACAGGATAGTAATTCTTAACTGGAACCCAGTCTGATTTTTCTCCAAACTTAGCCTGGGGACAGGGGTGTCACTAACCATATCTCAAATTTACCTCGACTTGGACTAGCCAGCACAGTATACATTAAGCATACAACACAATTACTTCTTGAATTGTTTCTATTTCATATTGAGCAGCACTTTCCACCCCACCCCCAGCAGAGATTAGAGGATTTTCAAATCATGTTTTGTGTTTTAAAACCAGATATTTATCACAAGTGCAAAAGGTCGGAAGTATTTCTATGTGTCACCAGTTTCCACAGCACAGATAACAGGTAGCTAATGTATTTTTACTATAGTTCTGAACATGTTGCTACAATAAATTGACCTCATTACCTGCTGCAGAATAGACAGTCCTTGTTTTTCTGCAGGCTGAGGTAATGCAGCAACAACTACTTTTGCCTGAAGTGCTGGCACCACAGGTGAAGGCAGTCTCTCTGCTGGTGGTTCCGTTGGGGGCTGTTTTTTCTTAGCTCGATGCTCTGGAGCATTCTTTGCCAACAACTGCAACAGTTCCATCTGTCTTTTCATCTTTTTCTCTTCTCTTTCTCTTTGTAAGCCTTTAGGATACCGTTCTGAAGCAGGGACATATCTCTTATTTGTTTTGTTAGTATTCCATTCTGGACGTTTCTCATTTTTCCCTTTCTTAGTTCTGGCAAATTGAGTGTATGAATCATCAGATAGTAAAACATTTTCTTTTTCAGTCACTGCAGTCTTTTCACTTGGCTTCTTTTTGAGCTTGTGTGTGTTTGACACAGTTTTGCAATCTGCAGCTATATCTGGAGTATGGGACATAGGGTAGTCTGCAACTTGTGCACTGGGAAAGTTTCCAATTACCTCAAAATCATCTGAAAAAGCAAAAATAGTTGCAATTCTTTATTTCAAACAATAAAATTGAATTCCCTATAGTTACAAATACACAAGAAGCTATTATAATGATACTATAGGTGAGCATTTCTTTCACACTATTTCAGAGAGAGTCCAGAAATCAATAAACTATTTTGCATACCGTTTTACTTGGAACAAATTAATAGCTACATAATAGGGATACTAGGACTATTCTTATATCAAGCATCTACCTGCCATATAAGAGATTTCACAATCTTATTATAAGCACAGATATTGTTTCAAATTGATAAAATTCATTTTGTATTTTATGCCAGTACAAAATTTCATAGCAGTACTGTGCTGTTTTGTAAATATCACGAAATCTGGTTTAATCAGTCATGTTAAAATATTATTGAAATTGAAGCTAACATGTATTTTATAATCCTGCAAAGATAATCACGCTTTGTCTTTTAGTGTTTTGTAAATTCTAGTTTGCAAACATGGATTTTGTGGTAATCAAAAAAAATTAATTAAAAGTTTAATTACCATGAGGAGCAATTAGTCTTAAAACTGGTCTCTTTAAAAATAAATGTGTCTTATTGGTACCATTTCATATTCTCAGTGGAGAGGGTAATAAATTAGTAGTTACCCAGTCATTACATCAGAAAGTTAATTGAATTTTCCGAGCTTCTCCTTCACTCCCAACTCCACAGGACAGCTATCTGAAAATCAGCAGCAATTTTGTTTCATAATACATCTGTAAAATGGGAATTTATTTTGTGGATTCAAGAGGGAACTGGATTTTTATCTGAAAAAGGAAAAATATACGTAGAACTGTACAAGGAGAAAGCAGGGGAATGGCACTCGGTAAATTGTTCCATTGGAAACACAGCATGGACATGCCAGGCTCAATGGCCTTCTTCTGCACTATAACAATTCTGTGATGATTTGGCCCTAACAGTGATAAAGAATTCAACTGAGATTAGGGGATTTACTTGTGTTGGCCATGAGCGATCTGTTTGCCTCGTAGTTAGAGTTGTGAACCCCAATTAATTCTTGCTACATTGAGGAATGAAGGATTTTCACAGGTGTCTCGGGCAATACCTGGCCCTAAACTAACACTAAAAAAATCAATTGTCTGGTCATTGTTGTGTTGCTGTTTGTGGAATTGTGATTTAGGTGCTATGTTTCTTAAGGCAGTGACTGCACTTCAAGAGGGAACTGGATTGGAACTTCATTGGGATGTTCCAAAGTGCTTCATAGCCAATATTTTAAAAGGAGTTTTATAAATGCAAATTATTTCTTTTATCTAAGTTATTTATGCCCTGAAGTTATTTATTTCCTCAATAATTAAAATAATTTTAATTATTAATAATAATTAATAATTTTATTGTGTGCTTTTTATTTAATTACTTTCGTCAGTTCAAAGGAATCTTGTGGCATAGTGGTAGTGTCCCTACCTCTGGGCCAGAAACTCTGGGTTCAGGTCCCACTTCAGGAGGCCATGTGTTCATAATGTGACCAAACGAGTTGATTATCTTCTTATAAATCGTTCCATTATATCTGATGGAAAGTGGTAAGAATGGGATAGTTTCCTGCTCAGCCTCTTAAAAACAATAGCAAACCATTCCAGTACTTCACCAAGCATGGACTAATCAAATGGAAAGCCATTGTTGCCAACACCCCTTTTTGGGCATGGTATGTGAACAAGGAGGGCAATTAGTTCAAAGTTTTTGAAGGATGGTGACAATTATAGTACAAAGATATGATCAACGCAAAAGAATGGCAATCTGACAAATTGATAAAATATTCTACACAGTCTCATCAGCCTTTCTATCTGCAAAGTTTACCAAACCCAACACTGGGAATAACACTACTCCACAGAAATTTATTTTTATTCTTTCACAGGATGTAGGATTCACTGGCAAGGCAAACATTTGTTACCTTTCCAAGTGAGTGTTTGTTAAGCTATTTCACAGGGTATTTAAGAGTCAATTTCGTGAGTCAGGCATCACATGTAGGCCAGACTGGATAAAATCAGCAAATTTCCTTCCCTTGAAGGACAGTATTTGCTTATTAGCATCAAAAGCAGGCTTACATTAACACTGCAACTAAATTACTGTGGAAATCCCCTATTCGCCGCACTCCAGTGGCGAATGTCTGTTCGGATAGACTGAAGGAGAATTTAGCATGGCCAATGCACCTAACAAGCATGTCTTTCGGACTGTGGGAAGAAACTGGAGCACCCAGAGGAAGCCCATGCAGGTGGGTTTTAATGACAACTGATGATGGTCACCATTCCTGATGCTAGCACAGACACAATTTTGTTAATTGATTTAAAGTTCATTGGTGGAATCTGAACAACGTGCTCCCCACAGCACTAACTTGCCTGATGCTATGGATTACTGGTCAAGTAACATTACCAACCACCAACTCCCCAAGGTTGTGGCTAATCCTTTACACTCAATTTACAAAGACAAATATAACTTCTTAGGAAATATTGGTGAGCATTCTGCTATTTCAAATGAAATTTGGAGAGTTCAATGAAACCTGGCTGAGTTAGGATTTTTTTTTTTGAAAATGGGCTTTTAAACAAAATAAGTTACTAGAGAAGAATTCATCACCATCCAGTTTTAAAATTCAAGTTAAAAGACTCATGCAGGAATAGAAAGAATCGTGCAGTACTGGAAACAACTGGAGCACAGTATGTAAGCTTGGTGCCATTTCTGAACTGAATTCAAGTCTCCTCCAAGTCATCAATGTTTAAGCTTTAAATCCTGAAAACAGACATCATTTTCTTCTCATTTAAGTAGGAAATTTTGGCAAGTGATGCAGTTTTACATTAGTGTGCATTTTCTATTATTATAGGAACCATGTTCCTGTGTTCTTTCCTATCTTCGATATAGCCAAATGTGCTCGCTAATAGGAGTACTGTCCGGTTTATTCATTTATTTGACAGAGAATTTACAACACAGTAAAAGCCATTCAGCCCAACCATTCACTGTTAGTGTAAACTCTCCACAAACTGCTCTATTCACATTCCCCATCTTATTCCAAATTTCTTCATCTATCTAATCTTGGATTTTGACGTTACTTGCATCTTTACCTTCTCACCCACTTCAGCTGGAGCTGTGCCCCCAATTGTCAGCACTACGTTTTAAGAAGAATATGAAGTGGGAGAGGATACAGAAGAGATGTATCAGATTTTACCAGAGACGAATGATTACAATTACATGGATTAACTGGAAAAACAAGTGGCTGGGATTTGGACTACAATAACTAATAGCATGATGGCTTCAGATACAAAAGCAGCTCTCAAAGTGAAATATTTAAAGGGGAAGAAATTGCAGAGATAAAGGGAAAGAGCATGGGAGAGGAAGAAACTAGATTGCTCTCTGAAATTGTCTACACAGACGTGGTGGGACAAATTGTTGCCTTCTGTGCCAGAGTACTGATGTTAATGTTTTTTATGCATTTTGAACAGGAAAATACGTTCTTCAATATAGTACAGCCTAATATTGACTACAAAGTTTAAATCTAAAATACAAGACATGCTAAATTTTGTTTTAAATTTAAACATTGCACTTGGTACAATTAGCAGGCAAGCAACATTTCTACTCCTACTGATAAAGCTGACCAAATGGGCTGAGTGCTTATTAGAAAAATTCAGAGTTCTTGTAAACCAACCAAGCTTAGTGTAAAGATGGCATTACAGCTGTTGTACTGAGACATTTTTATGGAGTCATGAAATGCATCAATAAGGTTTTTGCTGACAAGTACTGACCAGTTTGGATACCTCTATCTTTTCTAGGAGAATCTTTTTCTATCAAGACTTGTCCTGGTATCTCACTAGCTTCTTCAGCAACAAGACTATTAGGTGCAGTACAGGAGTTTATGCAACTTATGGTACCTGTCAGTCAAAAAAAAGTGTCAATCAAAACAAAATGAAAAATGATAAGAACACTATTTACTATATTCTTCAACAACAGCCAAAAACTCTAAAATCTGCCCAATATCTGTTGCATGCCTTCTATATTCTTCTGAAGATTTGAAATGTCATGTCCTTTGCGAACCAATTCTCTGATGCGCTGTTCCTGCTTCTGCCTTTGTGCGTCTTCTTGTGCCCGCTGCACAGTTTCATAAAGCAGACTGGTTTTCCTGTTATGAAGTTCCTAGAAGATCAAAGATACCTTAAGATTGTGTGATTTTTTTTTTTTAAGTATTGCTACTAATGAACAAGATTTTCAAACTCAACTAAAACTTCACATTTGATCAGTTTTATCTACCAATTAGCTATTGTTAATAAATGAGAACAAGGTACCACTGAGATTGCAGATTTACAATCATAGATTCTTCAGACATGGTGGCACTTTTGAAGACATTTCAATTCGGATTTTGACATAAGAAGTACAATCTCATTCACTGCTGACAAACACAGTGGAAGAAGGTCTTGAGCACGCATCTTGACTTCTCAATATTGCAGATTCAAGGTGCATATTTGGTGAATGGAAGTTCATGTGCTTCAAGGTTACATTCCTGACCTCAGTTGACTTATCCATAACCAGACTATTTGTGTTTTCTAGGAAGGCTCCCTGGTCTTCTTAATCAATATCCAGCTGGACTGGGGCCAAGATTTTTTTGCAGCAGGTACTGGAGGCCTTCCACACCACAGTGTGCTTGGATGGTCAATTTACTAATTGTTCAGAGTTTTGTAAAGCATTCTTTTTTAAAAATAAGAACTAAATTTAACAGTTAAGTCAAAGCAATTGAGTACATAGATGTTTTGGTCCTTTAACATTTAAATAGCCCTAAAACTGCCCAATGTCTCTTGCACCCCATTACAATCAAAAGAAAATTGGATTTATTTTGTGCTTTTCATTTTCTCAAGATATCCCTTACAGCCAGTGAATTACATTTTAAAGTAGTCACCATTGTTTTGTAGACACATACAGCAACAGCTTTAGATACAAGATGCCACAAACAGTACGAAAGATGAATGACCCGTTAATCTATTTTGGTAGTGTTGTTTGAGCCAGGGAGGAGGGGCAGGAGGGGGGGGTCCATCAGAACACATATACAGGACTCTGGTTCATACCTCATCCTAAAGATATAGCACCCTCCCAGGATTGCACTAATGTGTGCACACCTGTATTTTGTGCTCAGGTCACAGATTGGTGTTAGAACACACAACTGTTTGACTCAAAGACAAGAACCATGTTAACTGAGCCAGCTAACATTTGAAAATTGAGGAATGAATTTAGCATTGCAATAACAATACAATTTTAAATCAGAGCATCAATTTCAGTAATTATTTATTACTGAACAATATGATATCCTGAAAAGAATTAAAATAAATATGTTTTGGTTGCAGGCCAGGAAGTTATAGAGTCAAGACATTGCTCGACTGGAAGTATGTTCCCAGCATTATATTATATGGCTAATAGCACCCACTTCTTTTTCCCTTTGTGCTCGAGTTTCTTCTTCATATTGTTGTCTCAACCTTTCTCTTTCCTTTGCCAAACGAAGTTCCTCTTTTTGTTCTTCTTTTCTTTTCTGATCTTCTTCCAGCTGCCGCTGTCTGCGACGCTCCTCCACCTGAATGGCAATAGCTTTCTAGAATACAAGATTAAAGGAACATTAACTACCATGTTATGAGAAATTATCATCTTCCATTATTCCTCTTAAATATCACTACACTGGTGTACATTTTCTGGATCTTGTGAAAATCTATTCCATAAGACCTTTTTCTACTGAAAGGAGGAAAAATAAGCTATTTTTGTTTACTTCTTATATTGCTGTTTTACCTTAATTGTTTTGCTAGAATTCTACTTTTTGTACTTTCCAGTTGTGATCCCATTTCAGTTGCAATGGTTTGTGGTACCCTCAACATGGATGGCTATAGCTCTCAACGGCAACTATGAGATTTATGCTCATTGGTATCAAGAAATGAATAGCATGCAATTCAAATAACAGGGAAAGACACCCAACAACTTGATCACACCAACTTCCAGCAGCTCTGCTCATCATAAATGGGAGGAATGTCCAGATTCTTCAAGTGGTGAGTTTGAAATATGTTGTATAGTATGTAAGATTCAGAAATACCTTTTCCAATCCAAGTAATGAAGCTCATTGCTTGAAAACAGGAAGATTGAAGAAGTATACCTGTACCTGAAGACAACGCCTTCAGTTAGGGGGATAAATGAGAAAAACTACTTTGCTCTCTTTAGAACAGGAAACATTAAGGATAAATTGAACAAAGATAAACAAAATTCTGAGGGACTCCAATGAAGTAAAGAAAATATGTTTTTTTACTGGTGGGTGAATCAGTAATCAAAGGACACAGATTTGAGGCAATTTTATGCAGCAAATTACTCTGATCTGGAAAGCATTGCCTAATTGAATGTTACTATTGAGTTTATTTCTAAGAGAATTGGATCTCTTTTTCTTAGGTGAACCTTGCATCAAGGACAACTTGCTTCCACATTCACAGTCCCTGTCACTGATGCAGCAGATGGTGGTTGGAGGAGCAGGTGGGTGGGGTGTCTGGGTTGCCACACACTACTTTCGCTGTTGAAGCTTTGCTTCAGTTTGCTCTCAGCAGTGTAACACAAAATGTTTGGCTAGTTCCCAGGTGCATTTCCTTCAGTTTGGGTCTTGGGCCAGGGATTCCCAGGTGTTGGTGGGGATGTTGCGCTTTTTCAAGGAGGCTTTCAGGATGCCCTTGAAGCATTTGCTTTACGCTCCTGGGTTTGCTTGCTACATCCAAGCTCAGAGTAGGTTTCTTGTTTCAAGAATCTCATATCAGGCACGTGGACAATGTGACCCATCAGAGAAGCTGATCGTGCATGGTCAATGCTTTGATGCTGGGGTGTTGGTCCAAGCGAGACTAACTATATAGAGGGATGGGTATCCTTACTGCTCTATAAGCCTTCAGCTTGGTGGTGGGTCTGGAGTTACTAGTCCTCACACACCTGCTTCTCAGACAACCGAAGACTATACTAGCACACTGAAGGAGCGTTGAACCTTATCGGCAATGTCGGCCCTTGTTGACAGCTAGTTTCTTATAGGTATGGAAAGTGGTCCACATTGTCCAAGGCTATGTAACTGGATTTTGATAACTGGGACAGTGATGTATGACAGGCCTAGGTTAGTAGAAGACCTGGTCTGAGGGGTATTTAGTGCAAGGGCAATGCTCTCACATGAAGGTGTAGCCAATGCTTTTGGGACCTGCCTCAGTATGCACACAGGTGTAAGCATCTTCTGCATATTGTAGTTCAATGACAGATGATAAGATGGATCTGACCTGCAGGCAGTAAAGGTGGAACAGATTCCCAGTTGTTCTTCAGTTCAAACTCCACTCCAGTGGGGAGTTTGCTGAGGGCGAGATGGAGCAATTCAGCAAGAACTCTCAAGAAGAGTTCTGGTGCGAAGACACAGCCTTGTTTGACCCCAGTCCAAACATGAATTGGGTCCGAGATAGATCCACTGGTTAGGATCACAGCTTGCACGTCACCGTGGAGCATTCAGAGAATGTTGACAAAGCTTTTGGACAGCCGAAATGGAGGAGGACGCTCCGTGGTCCCATGCAGTTAACAGTGTTGAAGACCTTTGTGAGATTAAAAGCAGCCATGCCCAACTGCTGATGCTGTTGCCTACATTTTTCTTATAGTTGCCGCACAGTGAAAATCATGTCTGCTGTCCCTTGATGGGCAGAATCTACATTGCTATTCTGGGAGGAGCTCTTTAACCAGAGGAAGATGATTAAGGAGGGCTGTAGCAATGACCTTTCCTGTAGCTGACAGCAGGGACATTTCTCTATAGCAATGGCAGTTAGACTTGTTACCTTTCTTGAAGATGCATCACAATTGCAGTGTCTCAGATTTCCTGGCGTGCTCTTCTTCTTCCAGTTAAGAAAAATGAGGTAATGCATTTGTGCCATTAGTGTTTCTCCACCATGTTTCAGTGTTTTGGCAGAGATTCCAAATGTTATTTAGCTATCAAATAGTTATATATTATCTGTAACATTTACAAGCCACAAGTCAGGGAAGGTATTGGAATATTCTTTTTTTTTGTTTTTATTCCAATTCAATCCAATCAAGTCCAATTCAGTGTTCCAACAAGTTGAGACATTCCTGATCCAAGCAGACAAGACAGGGCTCTCATCTCCTGTCTTGGCCTTGATCTACATGATCCAACCTGATTGGAGCAGACAAAGCTTCTCCTCCAAGGCTTGATCTCATTTGCACCTTAGCCAAAAGGCAGAGATGCTGCTTTTAAAAATTGCTTCAAATGAAGCTGAAATGTGACCTTATGACTTCAACCAAGTACAGCATGTTGATACTACACTTGATCTTAGCCAAAAGGCTGAGACCCATGCCTGGATGAGGGCAATTCCAATAAATTTGTTACCATCCAGGACAAAGCAGTCCACTGAACTGGCAACTCATCCACTAAATTAAGTATTTGTTTGCTCCAACTACACATTTGCAGTCATTGCGTTATCTATAAAATGCATTGCAGAAAGTTGGCAAGCCTCCTTCATAGATCGTTCCAAATGAGCAATTTCTACCACCCAACAAAAACAAGGGCAGCAAATCCAAGGGAACACTGCAAGTATCTTGCAAGCCACACATCCAACCTGACTGGGAGATAAAACCAAACGTAGCTTCAGTTGGTGCATACGTTTATCTCGGAAATGTGGAGCTAGATTAAGAATGAGGGAAATCTGTTGGAAATGTTAATAATGACACTTCTTGAGCACTTTCCTGAATTCTTGCTCTATTCCATAAAATGTTTTTCTTTAATGTAATGCCATAACAGAGTAATAAAAGGAAAATACTACATATTTTAACAGTGGAAATTATGGTGTTGATAAACAATAGCAGAAAAAAAGTAGTTTATCAACATTTAAATCTTATGCACATGAGATCATCATTTATTAAAAACAAAGATAACACTAGTCCAAAACCAGGGGTTACAATCTGAGGATAAAGGATAGACCATTTAGGACGTAGATGAGGAGATATTTCTTTACCCAAAGGGTGGTGAGCCTGTGGAATTCATTACCACTGGAAGTGTTGATGCTAAAATATTAAATGTATTTAAAAGGTGGTTAGATATAGCACTTGGGCGAACAGGATCAAAGGTTATGGGGAGAAAACAGCCACGATTGCAATGAATGGTGGAGCAGGCTTTTACGGTCAAATGGCCTCTTCCTACTCCTATCTTCTACGTTTCTATATTACCTGGTGTTCTAGTTGCTTCTTTCGACGTAAATCTCGTTCTTCAATCTGCGCTGGGTCTAACAAGGCAGTCATGGATCTCAGGAAACTGAAAAGGTGATAACAATGGAAAATTTCTAGTATTCTATGTAGAACCTATAAAATCGAAACCTCCAAAAACTAACAAATTTCATGTGCCATCAAATAAATGTATCACTTCACTGTCAAATCCATTGAGATGTAAAGATGCCGGCGTTGGATTGGGGTGGTAAGAACTCAGTAAGAATTTAGCAACACTAATTTTTAATCCAACCGATTTATTTGATAGTAAAATTGCGAGCTTTCAACACTCCGTGTCTTCCTCAGGCAAATGCAGTGTTCTGGTCTGCAATAGCACACATCAGCACAGACAGTCAGAGATTGCTGATTAGAATGCGAATCCTTACATCTAACCTGCTATTCAAGTGTTAAAGTGGCTAACAATGTGTGTGAAGGGAATCCTGAGCATTGGTTAGAGAATTGTGTATTTTCTCCAGACAGCACAGTAGGTGAGGTTTTTTGCTAACCCAGGCAAGTTACAGGGGTTACAGATAGTGTGTCATGAAGCCAAGATCCCTGTTAAGACCGTCCTCGTGTGCGCGGAGCTTGGCTATCAGTCTCTGCTCAGCAACTCTGCGCTGTTGTGTATCACGAAAGCCCCCTTGAAGAACATTTACCCGCAGGTCAGAGGCCGAATGCCCATGACTGCTGAAGTGTTCGCCCACAGGAAGTGGGCTCACCCCATCAGACTCACCATGGACTATTCTCCAGAATCAGTTGCATTCTTGGACACACGCATCTCCATCAAGGACGGTCACCTCAGCACCTCACTGTACCGCAAACCGACAGACAACCTCACGATGCTCCACTTCTCCAGCTTCCACCCTAGACACTTTAAAGAAGCCATTCCCTATGGACAAGCCTTCCGTATACACAGAATTTGCTCAGATGAGGAGGATCGAGACAGACACCTCCAGACGCTGAAGGATGCCCTCGTGAGAACAGGATATGGCGCTCGACTCATCCATCGACAGTTCCGACGTGCCACAACAATAAACCGCACTGACATCCTCAGAAGACGAACATGGGACACGGTGGACAGAGTACCCTTTGTTGTCCAGTGCTTGCCCGGAGCGGAGAAGCTACGACATCTTCTCCAGAGTCTTCAACATATCATTGATGACAATGAACATCTCGCTAGGGCCATCCCCACCCCCCCACTTCTTGCTTTCAGACAACCGCACAACCTCAAACACATCATTGTTCGCAGCAAACTACCCAACCTTCAGGAGAACAGTGACCACAATACCACACAACCCTGCCACAGCAACCTCTGCAAGACATGCCAGATCATAGACATGGACGACATCATCAAACGTGAGGATACCATTCACCAGGTGCACGGTACATACTCTTGCAACTCGGCCAACGTTGTCTACCTAATACGTTGCAAGAAAGGATGTCCCGAAGCATGGTATATTGGGGAGACCATGCAGACACTACGACAGCGGATGAATGAGCATCGCTCAACAATCACCAGGCAAAACAGTTCCCTTCCTGTGGGCGAACACTTCAGCAGTCATGGGCATTCGGCCTCCGACCTGCGGGTAAATGTTCTTCAAGGGGGCTTTCGTGATACACGACAGCGCAGAGTCGCTGAGCAGAGACTGATAGCCAAGCTCCGCACACATGAGGACGGTCTTAACAGGGATCTTGGCTTCATGACACACTATCTGTAACCCCCGTAACTTGCCTGGGTTAGCAAAAAACCTCACTTACTGTGCTGTCTGGAGAAAATACACAATTCTCTAACCAATGCTCAGGATTCCCTTCACACACATTGTTAGCCACTTTAACACTTGAATAGCAGGTTAGATGTAAGGATTCGCATTCTAATCAGCAATCTCTGACTGTCTGTGCTGATGTGTGCTATTGCAGACCAGAACACTGCATTTGCCTGAGGAAGACACGGAGTGTTGAAAGCTCGCAATTTTACTATCAAATAAATCGGTTGGATTAAAAATTGGTGTTGCTAAATTCTTACTGAGTTCAAATCCATTGAGACACAGCAAAAGTCATTTTACAAGTAAATAAATCTGGAGGCAGTCTTTTTTAAAAATCTCCAGTTACACTAAACATTCTATTTCTCTACAGTTGGCAGTGCTGTTATAGTTGTCCTTTTGGTGGACTAGTTAGATACTTTCGGCTACAGATTTCTGCATTGCGATCAATGTTGTTCACTCAAAAATTGCAAACGGAATCTTATTCCAACATCTGTGATCTATTCTTAGAACAATAACTTGATGGCATCGGTAGCTTCGGATTTTGTTGAAATATTATTATTTGTTCAACAGCTATACCTCAAAAAGATGAGAGCAAAACTAGAAATATAAAAGTGCTTTCTTTATATTAGTCACAAGTAGGCTTACATTAACACTGCAATGAAGTTACTGTGAAAAATCCCCTAGTCGCCACACTCCAGCACCCATTTGGGAAAACTGAGGGAGAATTTAGCATGGCCAATACATCTAACCAGCATATCGTTCAAACTGAGGAAACCCATGCAGATACGGGGAGAACATGCAAAATCCACACAGTTTGGACACTGATCCAAGCCAGAAATCAAACCAAGTTCTGGCACTGTGAGGTAGCAGTGCTAACCACTGTGCCGCTCCCAACAACAGACCAATCAAAAGCAATGTGTCATTGAAAATTGAAAGCCATTCTCTGTCTAATCTCTGACCACCCCTCTCTTCCTGGTAACCCCCACTGCAGGACCTCCGTCCTGTCCTCATTTATCTTTTGCCTGGATCCCATGATGTTCCTGGGCTTCTGGTGGATGCAGTGCCAGCAGTCACCAATCCTGCCAGCACTGGCAGTGTGGGGACCTACTGGACTTTAGTTGGCCAGTGGCTCTTAGCAAGTGAAACATTAATCATGGGGAGGCCCAATAGTTGCCACTTAAGTGCCTTGATACTGTCAGGTCTCCCCACAGAACCAACAGGGTTTACCCCATTGGTTCTCCAATTACTGTGGATCCACATCAACCCACAAAAGCCAGTCTTATAGAGTTAATTTTCTAAATTAAAGATTGCAGTAGTTCAAGTGCTCAATGAGATTGCTGTGCCTACCTGAATTATGCAAAGTCTACTTCAATGAACATTCCATAGTCAAGCTTCATTACACAATCACAGTAAGATACTGGAGTGTGCAATCTGTCAGTGAGTGGGAATGAATTCTTTTCATGACAAGATTTGCAACATTTGCTGAAAGTCAATTTAGCAGACAGAGGAAATAACAAGTTCAAACAATGTTTCCTATGCAAAAAGAAGTGAGGCATGGACGAATTACCCATTCTTGGAACTGTACAATATTCTCCCCATCACACTAAACTCCAACATGGCTGGGAGGTGGTGGCATCAAGGAATAATAATATATTCACCAATCAAAATGCACAGAATTGTAGGTGAGACAAGATCATCTAAAATCAAACTATCCATATTTATAAAATAGATTGGTGAAGTAACACCTTGTGGTGTGTTTTTCTCCCACTCAGACTCCCTATAAACAGCTATCTGAATTCTTTTGATGTATACTCATTAGGTAGCAGGACACAAATTGTAACTAAACATCTAGGCACACTGGTATTTTAAAATACTTGCACCTAAAAAATTCTTTTTTTTCCAAAATGTACTTGTATGTGGTACAAATACATACTTTCACACCCATGAACTGCACTGAAAAATTGCAAAATGAATACCATTATTCTTCATCTCAATTCCAGTAAGTTCCCACTGAATCCAGCAGCGAAGCAACCCACTTATGTTTGCCATTAAAGATTACTTCGAAAAAAAGTACAAGATTAAGTACAGATATAATACCATTCATGCAATAAAGCACCCTAAGGTGCTTTACAGAGGAACTATTAAGCACAATTTTACACTGAACCAGAAATAACAGAATAGGAGACTAGTAGCTTAGTCAAAGAGTTAAGTTTTAAGAAGTGTCTGAAAGAAGGAAAGTGAGATGGAGGGATTTGGGAAGGGAATACCAGAGATTAAGGGCAGGATTTTATGAGATATTTTCTAAGTGTCCAGCTGGTATGAGAAAGTTTCTGATCAATTTTTCGAGGAAGATTTCACACTGAATCTCAGTCTTTGAAAAAAATGAACTAGACCATTTCTAGCCACGAGAGGCAATGGGCAAGGCTTAATTCACCAGACAGCCTGCAGTTCAAATCTGCACATACAAAGGAAAAGCCTAAAGAACAGCAACTCTCCTGACCCCCAGGCCACACACAGCCTCCCCCTCATCCCCGCAGACATGGAGGACCTCACTCCCCTGCCTAACATTACTGACCTCCTTGCACATGGCTCTCTCATCACTTCCCTGGCCCCGGTGACTGATTGACTTGACCTTCTCTCTCTCCTGCCCCTGATCATCACAGAGACACAAATCCCCCCACCCCCCCATCAGCACACCTGCAAATGCTGACTTGTCTTCCCCCCGCCATGTTCACAAGGCAAACTGCATTAAACTGGCTGGAATGCTCTAATGGGCATGTGACTCACCCAAATTGCCTGCAGCAAATCTGCCCTGAGAAGGGACAGCTCCATAAACCCCAAAGAATGGCCAGACAGTCATGCAGTGCAGGATGAAATGGCTTCCAGGACAGCAGCTCCCTGTTTTTCAGATGCTGATCTGACCGTGTTGCTGGAGGCAGTGGAGATACTCTTTTGCCCCCAGCAGGATGCTATCTGAGAAGAAGGAATGGAAATGCAGCTGGGAGGCAGTGGCAGCATGTGTTAGTGCCAGGGCACAGGCCAGGAAAACTGGGAAGCAGTGCCATTAAAAAAAAACTGAATTACCTCATCCAAACAGCAAGGGTGAGTGTTTAACCTTATTTTAGCATCTTCCCCCAAATGACTTCCAGATCCTCGCATCCTAGCATCCTGCATCCTTCCAGTTCCTGACCCCCAAGCATCTCCCTCCTCCCCCACAGTATCACAATCCTTGCCCTCTGAGGACCACTCCCTGAAATCCTGCAGGATTCATGCCATCAGATTTTACGCGGTTCCTTCTGTCCCCACAGAAGCATGCCCATAAATCGCTGGGAGAGACCAAAACTCGGGTCCTCATCCCCTTTGAGGAACGGGCACTGGAGCATGCAGGAGGGGATGCAGAACAATGGAGACAGCATGGTTGGGTTGCAGCATAGAAGTGAACACCTACTAAACCTCCTCTCATAGGAGATATCTCAATTAAGTTGTACGCAGCCCAGGTTCTTCTCTGTTCCATGCATTTAACTTGTGTCCTGTGTTGCAGAAATGGATCCTGATGCACCTAGTTCACCTGGCATCACAGCCCCCACTGCCGCTCCACCCATCCTGCCCGTCAGCTTGGAAGAGTCCGCAAAAGGACCTCCAAGGCTGCCACCAGTTTTGTAACAGCTTCCATCTCTCAAATCACCATCCCAGATATTCTCACATTGGTGGATCTAGTGGTGAGGCATCCGGTCTCTCTCTGACGCGCACGACATATCTGCTGATGCAGAGAGTGGAGGAAGGAATGTCCGAGGCCTCTGGTGTGCAGGGGCCTGCCTGAGGCGAGGACTCAGCTGGCCCCACACTACATGCTGGGCCTTTGCGATCACTTCTCCCTCAGCTGCTGGAGATGCAGCAACAGAGCCAAGGAACGCAGGAGGGGCTGACAGTAACACTGGACCGACTGTGAGGCTGTTGGGAAGAGTCCCAAACATTTCAGGCAGACCAGCTATTGCCTCTCTTGCATGGTTCTCAAGCTAACACTGCAAAGGTGGTATCTGTGGTGGAAAGCCTGGGGCAGGAATTCCTCATGAGTTACAGGGTCAAAGCAACAGCAGAGTCACAGCTGAGGGCCTGAATGTGCTTCATGAGTTTCTGCGGCCCACGGCTAACAGGCTGCAAAGCTTGCGCAGGAGACCCTGCAGGACAGTCTTTGAGAATGTGGCCCAGTTACAGAAGATCATGGGGCTGAGGGGCTGCAGAGCATGGCCTACTCTCTGAGGGCACTATGCTGTCATCGACTGGAGGCCTCCGACTCAGAGAGCCATCACAGAGAGCTTGGCTACCATGGCAGGAACAGAGGTGATCCTCCAAAACTCGCAGTGCCAGGTGATGACAGTACTTCTGGAGCTCACTGTAGAAACACTGCCGTCCCATGGAGTGACCTAGAGGCCTACAGAAACCCTGAGAGAGGAGGAAGGGCTTGAGGCCATGCCAGAGCCTTCCAGCTAGGAGACTGTGGCTACTCACTTCCTTAACCAGGGCACCAAGATGAAGAGGGTGTCATGGATACATCCCTGGCATCTAGAAACTGGTCAGGGCCCTCAAGGTCCAGGCCTCCAAGGAACAATCGCTAAGGGCATTACAGACCATGTGATGCAGTGGGCAGCTGACAACTTCACTCCTAATGTACATTCTGGGGAACTCCAGAGAAGTAGTGGTAAGCCACATAAAGTTAATAAGTTGTAGCAACACTAAGATGGCATGGATGAAGGACAACATGAGTTAGATAGAATATTTAGGCATTTTAAAATCTCATGCTCACTTGTTATATTAGCACTTATTTTGAAGGCATTTTTATTGGCACCAATAAATGTTATTTCACCCCGTACCTGTGTTTACTTTGTCTCTAGAACACAGAACATTACAGCGCAGAACAGGCCCTTCAGCCTTCGATGTTGCGCCGACCAATTAGGAAAAAGCCATGACCCTCCAAACTAAACTATTCCCTTTTTGTCCATAAACTTATCTACTAACCTCTTAAACGCCACCAAACTTGGCGCATCTACAACTGCTGCAGGCAGGGCATTCCATACCCTAACCACTCTCTGGGTAAAGAACCTACCTCTGATATCCGTCCTATAACTACCACCCCTTAATTTAAAGCTATGTCCCCATGTGCTAGCTTTCTCCATCCTAGGAAAAAGGCTATCACTGTCCACCCTATCTAAACCTCTAATCATCTTATATGTTTCAATAAGATCTCCTCTTAGCCACCTTCTTTCTAACGAAAACAACCTCAAATCCCTCAGCCTCCCCTCATAAGACCTGCCCTCCATACCTGGCAACATCCTGGTAAACCTCCTCTGTATCCTCTCCAATGCCTCCACATCTTTCTTATAATGCAGGGACCAGAAGTGCACACAATACTCCAAGTGCGGCCGCACTAGAGTTTTGTACAGTTGCAACATGACGTTGCAGCTCCGAAATTCAATCCCCCTATCAATAAAAGCTAAGACTCCGTATGCCTTCTTAACAACCTTATCGACTTGATTGCCAACTTTCAGGGATCTACGCACATATACACCAAGATCCCTCTGTTCATCAACACTATTAAGAGTCCTACCAATAGCCTTATACTCTACACATTTGTTACTCCTGCCAAAGTGAATTACCTTACACTTTTCCACATTAAACTCCATTTGCCACCTCTCGGCCCAGCTCTGCAACTTGTCCAAGTCTCTCTGCAAACTATAACACCCCTCTTCACTATCTACCACTCCTCCGATTTTGGTGTCATCCGCAAATTTACTAATCCATCCTTCAATACCCTCATCCCGATCATTTATAAAAATTACAAACAACAGGGGCCCCAAAACAGATCCCTGAGGTACACCACTTGTAACCGAACTCCATGATGAATAACTTCCATCAACCACCACCCTGTCTTCTATCTGCTAGCCAATTCCTAATCCAATTAGCTGCCTTCCATGGGCCACCTTATCGAACGCCTTACTAAAGTCCATATATATCACATCAACTGCCTTACCCCCATCCACCTCTTTGGTCACTTTTTCAAAAAACTCAATAAGGTTAGTAAGGCACGACCTACCCTTCACAAAATCATGCTGACTATCCCCAATCAATTCATTTCTCTCTACATAACTATAAATCCTATCCCTAATAATTCTCTCTAATACTTTGCCCACAACAGAAGTAAGACTCACCGGCCTATAATTCCCCAGAAAGTCTCTATTCCCCTTCTTGAACAATGGGACCACATTCGCTATCCTCCAGTCTTCCGGCACTATACCCATAACCAATGACAACCTGAAGATCAGAGCCAGAGGCTCTGCAATCGCCTCTTCCCAGAGAATCCTAGGGTAAATCCCATCCGGCCCAAGGGACTTATCTAACTTCAAACCCTCAAGAATATCTAGCACATCCTCCTTATCTACTTCAATACTTTCCAGTTTGCAACCCTGTATCCCAGTGTTGTCCACAACTACATTTACATCTCCCTGCGTGAATACCGAAGAGAAATATTTGTTCAGTGCCTCTCCAATCTGTTCAGGCTCCACGCACAACTTCCCACTGCTGTCTCTGACTGGCCCTAATCTTGCCCTAACCAATCTTCTATTCTTAACATATCTAAAGAAAGCTTTAGGATTCTCCTTGATCCTATCAGCCAAAGTCTTCTCGTATCCCCTTTTAGCTCTCCTCAACTCACTCTTTAGCTCCCTCCTGGCTAATCTATAGCTATCCAGTGCACTAACTGAACCTTCAAGCCTCATCCTGACATAAGCCTCCTTTTTCCTTTTAACCAGCGAATTAACTTTTTTAGTACACCATGGTTCCCTTACTCGACCATTTCCTCCTTGCCTGACAGGGACATACTTATCAAGGACTCGCAGTAGCTGCTCCTTGAATAAGCTCCACATTTCAGATGTTCCCAGTCCCTGTAGTTTCCTAGTCCAACCTATGCACCCTAATTCCCTCCTTATGGCCTCATAATTACCATTCCCCCAGCTATAACTACTGCCCCCAGCTTCATGCCTATCCCTATCCATCACTGAGGTGAACGTAACCAAATTGTCTCTGATTAGCCTCTAACAGGAATGTATTTAACCCAACAGTTGCCGGAGGGACCCTGCATGTTAAAGTTTGTGGAGGAGGCCCCTTAATGCACTGTTACTAAGAAAATCAAGGTACTCAAATAACTCACTGGCTACAGTGGGTGGTATGCATTGGCAGTGATTTACAGCATCTGCCATGGCATCCCCAGAATCCATGGAAGATTTCCATCCCATTCCCCCAGGCTCTGTAGGGGTTGTAGTGCTCCTTGCCCACTACTCTGATATGGGCCCAACATGCATGTGGAGTTCAGTTAGAAGTCAGACTACTTTACACCAGGGCATCATCACAGTGGCGCAGTGCAATTCGTCATCACCCTCCTGCCTGCCACAGAAACTCGGGGGGGGGGGGGGGGGGGGGGGACAGAACCCATGTGTGGTAACACAGGCCTATAGTGATCGAAGTGCATGGTGATCAGGGCTCCCTCGCTGCCCCCATATGTCTGAATCTTGCTGTTGCCAGTCCTCCAGTACTTAGCTGGTGTTGCTTGACATCATCATCCTCCTCCTCCTCTTGCTAGGCTGCCTCTCTCCAGCGATGTCCCGCTGGTTGGCCCCCATGTCTTCCTCTTTAAAAATGTCTCCTCACTGCTGCACCAGGTTGTGTAGGGCACATTACATGACCACAATGCAGGACAATATCAAGGAGCTGTATTGAAGGGCCTGGCAAGAGCAGTCCAGGTACCTGAATAGTATTTTGATGAGCCCAATGCTCCACTCTCCACATCAGTCTCAGGCCTCCACACAGGTCTCATCAGCCAGGTCCCCCATGAGCCATCCCTGGGCTCCTCCTCAAAAACCTCCAGAACATCAGAGCTTCTCAATATATAACAGTCTTGCACACTGCCAGGACATCTGGCGACAGCTGAAGGTCACACACCAACTTCACTTTTATTGAGTGGAAGCCCTTTCTGTTTATGAAGCTTCCTAGATTCTTGACAGGGGCTTTGAGTGCAACACGGATGCAGTCTACAGCTCACTGCACATGTGGCATCCCTATGACGTCTGTGAACCCTGCAGCCCAGGCTTGCTGCTGGCCTGATCCAGGTCAAATTTAATATATTGTTCAGCCTTCTTCACATATTTATGGACGGATGATTGGGAAATGCCATAAATATTTCTACTGGCAGTGTGGAAGGACCCAGTAATGTAAATGTTTAAGACGGCTGTCACTTTCACAGCCACAGCGAGCGGATGCCCCCCAAGCTGCCAGGTTTTGCAGTAAATGGCATAGATGCCAAACTGTCTCCTGTTGGAGACGGAGCCGTCGGCGGCATGTGGTGTCCAATATTGCTCAAAAGACACTTGCGTGCAAAACTACGATGGTCTCTGCACTCTCCTTCTCCTGTCCCCTCCTCCCTACCTCGGAGCAATGGCAGCCACGTCCTGCCTCTGGCAGCTGTCTCCCTCTTGCGCATGGTAACACCTGGGCCTCCTATATCTTTATCCTCCTGCTCCTCCTCAGCTCAAGCAGCAACCAAAAGAACAGCAAGATCAATTGGTCGCATTGCAAAAACCATCTTGTCAATCTGAAGCGGAGGGGTATGGGAGTTAAGGAACGGGAGAGATAGATAGAGGTTGAAGAACTCTACTCTGGAGTTATTTAAGAAATAATTAGATGGGCACATGAACAGAATGGGAATGGAGGAGTATAGAAAACTTATTTAAAATAAAGATCATGAACCTTGGGAGTCCCTGGGAAGTGTGTAAATAGATGATGATGTTGATGTACTTGTTTTTATCTTACAGGTGCTTTGGTCCACCTTGTTATCTAACAAGAGGCATACACATGATGGGTCGTGAGAGGGCTGCTCTTGGATCTTTTTTTTTTGAGAGTACCCTAGTGCTTCACGTCGTTAGTGTACGCTTGACCTGGACCATTTGATGGGCAACACGGCAGCTCAGTGACTATCGCTGTGCTGTGCAGATACATGGATTTGGGCCTGTGTCTGTGGGAGTTTGCGCATTCTCCCCGTGCTTGCGTGGGTTTTCTCCGGGTGCTCCGGTTTCCTCCCACATCCCAAAGATGTGCTCTTAGGCTAATTGGCAAAACAAATTCTCCCTAAATTGTCTCAAATTTGGTTTTTAATCCATAGATCTATAAACATAGACAGGGATCATGGATAGAGGTGGGAACATCGGGGAGGCGACGTGGGCTCGTTGGGCCAAAGGGCCTGTTTCCTGTGCTGTTTTGTTCTTTGTTCTGCTCGCCCCAGCCTAGCAACACAGATTCCCCATACTCCAGCTCACAACACATATTCCCTACATTCTCCCAACAGCCCCAACAACATATTCTCCCCATATCCCCCACAAACCCCAGAATGGCAACACAGCATTCCTCACCCATTGCCAATCCCACTCACAAACACACACCCAGAACCCATGCAGTAGTGGCCACCAACAGTGCTGCTTGACAAATCCTAAGGCTGCAGAACGTTCACTTCAGAGTTTCCGGCCCGTCCCCCACCAGCAACAGTGCTTGCTGCTGCCAGCACTAGGACCTACAGTCAAC
Source organism: Sphyrna mokarran (assembly GCA_024679065.1). Taxonomy (NCBI): domain Eukaryota; kingdom Metazoa; phylum Chordata; class Chondrichthyes; order Carcharhiniformes; family Carcharhinidae; genus Sphyrna; species Sphyrna mokarran. The sequence goes on from JAGIQG010000003.1 coordinate 110,967,982, forward strand.
ACTAAGACCTGAGGTCAGCGTTCTGATCTGGATCCATGCTGAGGGGCAGAGTTCAGATATTGTGAACAACAGCAGCCCTCCAAGCACCCCCCCCAACTCAAAATACAACATGGCCACCACAAAACACCCCCCCAACAGCACATTTTGAAAGCAGAGACTTACCTCCTCGCTCACCATCACTGCTCACATGCTTAAATGTAACTTTTATATTTGGTATTTTCCTGACTGATCCAGCTGCAGCAAACGAGGTCATTAACACAGGTGAGCTGGGCAACTGGGAGTGAAGCTCACTAATTACATGGTGATGAATGCAAAAAAGTGCAAACTGACATTTTGGGTGGGATCTCGATTGCACTAACTCTTTTCTTGGTTAAATGGGAATGGGTGCGAAACAGACGCCATTCCTTCTAGTTGCATAATGCCCAATTTTATGATTTTTTTCCCACCACAAAATGGGCATAATGAGGTCATAAAATTCCACCTAAGTCTCAGGTAACTGAAGGCATGGCCACCAGTGATTAGCAATTAAAATAAGGGATGTTCAAGTGGTGAAAATTAAATGAGCATAATTATCTTGAAGGGCTGTGAGTCTGGGTGAGGTTACAAAGATAGGGAAGGGTAGACCCAGGAGGGATTTGAAACCAACAATAAGGATTATAAAATTGAGGCATCGCTTGATGGGGAGATAGTGCAAGTTAGTGAGCATGGGGATTATGGCTGGATGAGACTTGTCGCAAATAAAGATGTGCGCTTTGCAATTTTGGATGGCCTCAAGTTTACGAAGGGCAGAATCTAGGAGGTTAACCAGGAATATGCTAGGATAGTCACAGTCTCAAGATAGCAAAGGTACGGATGAAGATTTAAACAGCAGGTGAGTTTAATGCATGACAGTAAAGTCAGGGAATGGAATATGAAGAAACTGCAGATGAACCTAACCTGGTTTTCTGTGCGTAAGGCAGCATATCAGATCCCGTGTCAATACTTATGTTCCCTGTATTTTCTCCAGTAGAAAAGTTACTATGATCAAGTACAGGCAAAGCCTCAGATAATGCATTCCCTGATTCAGATGATTTTTTCAGTGTTGATGTACAAGTGCTCACAGAAACTGGAGTCTGCGGGTCAGGTATTCTCTGGTAAGAATCAAAGTGCATAGCCCATCTGTTGTGATCATCACCCTGTTGAAACAGAAGACAGGTAAAGATTGATTATTCAAAAAGCATGGAATAATTTTAACCCACCCCAGCTATTTGGATCAAGGTGGAACTTTGTTAAAAAGGTCTATAAAGATTTGCAGCCCATTGTTCTTTATTTCTGCATCGTATCATTTGAACTGTGCCATCATTTTATTAAAGCCTATCCCAATCAGCTTGGAGCCTCATAATAATAATAATACATTGGGATCTTGAAGTGTCATTACAGGCTTGTCCAACCCACAGCCAGCCCCTGAAGCCTCACTATGCAGCCATAACAGTCAATTTCCAAATGCCAGTCAAACAGGTAAGTTAAAGGAGCTGCTCTTCCAATCAAAGCCCACTCCTCTCCTGCATTTGCTGATAGTGAACCTATCAGCAGCAAATATGGGAGAGAAACAAATAGTCTATGTTTGAAAGGATGGAAGCATTTGCAGCAGAGAATCTGCTGGGGAAAAAAGAGGTTGTGATATGTATGTGTGTGTATACACACACACGTATACAAAAAAAAACGTATATATTGTATGTTGAGGATTTGGAGTGCAGCCTGCCCCTTTAAGAGTGCAAGTCAGGTGAACACTGAGCAGTTAGTTCCTCCCAATGTAGGACCATGTTGTGCAGTCTTAGACCTGACTGTGAATCAGTACATACCTTAAATAAACAGCTCTCAGTGTTCAAGTTATCAAGATTACCTTGTGATCCTTTACGCACCTATAGGGGCATATGTAAAATCCCTACAGTGCAAAAGCAGCCTGCACCAACAACAATCTCACCGAGGGTCTTAATTCCACGTATTTACCCAGTAATCCTTCTGACACTAAGGGGTAATTTAGCATGGCCAATCAATCTAGCCTATGTAATAGGTTTTCTTTCTGGTGGGCAGTGTGACAGGAGGGGAGAGAGAGGGACCAATAGAGAGACAGAGAGAGAGACTGAGATTCAAAAGACCAGCAGAGAAAGAGAGAGAGAGAGAGCAAGAGATCAGTAAAGCGGAAGGGAGACACATACAGAGAAGGAAAGGAAATCGAGCAATAATTTGAGCTGAATTTCGGGAGCGCTGTGCTACTCAGGGTTTGGGAAATTTAGTCTTGTATTATATTAACATGCATATTTTCCCAGTCAAAGAGTGAAGGTTGCTACATGTGCACAATATTTCAACTTGTATATGGTCTTTTCCAGGCAAAAATATTCAACAGAACCTAAACCCAGTTTTAATTTGGAACCAGGATTCACTTAAAGTTATTCCACTTAACGTTGCAACTACTGTAAATCTAGCTTACAATACTGCTGAAAGCCAGTCTGGTGAGAGTGAAAGTTATTTACTAAAATACAGATACAAAGATCAAAATACAGCTAAAGAAATAGATGATACTTAAAAGATGAGATTACAAATCAGTCTCAGATAGCTTTGCAGGCCCGTGCTTGAATTCCTTCTTTCCAAAGTAAGGGGATGAAATTTGAGGTTCAGTTTCACAGCTACAATTGCTTCTATAATTGACTAGCTCAGTGTTTACTTTTTTCAGGTGGACTCAGTTTCTGAGAAGAAGGTTTTTTGTTTCTCACAAGTTCTGTAATTATGACTGGACTCTTCTCGACAGAAGAGCAGTTGATTTCTGGTCAAGTTTCCTTTTTGACCCAAAACTCTTCTCAAAATTCTTCCCAAAAGATTCTGCACACAAAATGGCTATTCACAGCCAGCCTTTCATGCAGTTCAAAACTTAAAATGGCTGCTGTGTTAATTTCAAGGAGTCATTGTTTCATCAGGCCAAGAAGTTAATTATGTTTGAAGTCCCTGGAGGGGTATTTTCCAGCTCTTCATATCCAGCTGTACAGAGTCTGATAGTTTTTGTAAGAACGCATAAAGATGTCACGCTTCTGTCCATCCATATGCATTTTGGAAAAGACTTTTAAACTCAATGAAAATAACTGTCCTTAAAGTCTTATCATAATTACATGTTTGTGTCAACAGGATCACCAAAAATGCTCCAGGTTGCAAACGTATAATAGATTACATTGCAGTCATGGATACCACTAAGGAACAGATAATCAAAATCCTCAAGTGGCGGAATTTCAATTTAATTTTTAAAAACCTGGAATTAAAAGTTGAATGATAGCCATGAAACCATTGTTAATGGTCGTATAAACCCATCCTTTAATGAAGAAAATCTGCTGTCCTTATCTAGTATTATTTTCACATGACTCCAGACCAACAGCAATGTAGTGACTCAACGCGAGTACCCATCAAGCCACTCAGTTGTATCAAATCCCGAAAAAGCCTCAAAGAAATGAAGTCAGAGAAACCACCTAGAATCAATCTAGACAGCGGAAATGACAACGGCAAAATCAGCCCCTTCAAAAATTGGAAGAACTGCCTGAATAGCCAAGCAACAGCCCATCATAGTCATACTAATGAATCATAACTTATAGGTAATGTCCCAGACACCACCATCACCATCCCTATCCCATTGGCAGGACAGATACAGCACAGATGGTGGCATAGTGATATACAGTCCAGAGAGAATTGCCCTAAGATCAACCTTGAATTCCATGAAGTAACATGGCATCAGGTGAAACATGGGCACAGAAACCTCTTGCTGATTGCCACACACTGCCAACTCTTCCCTACGCCCCCTTTCCCCTCCCTGCCAACACACCTTGCATATCCTTGCATCTCTTCGTTTCTTATTGAACATTACTAGGAGGAAGCACTGAGGGTGCAGAATGTACTCTTGGGGGTGGGGTGCTTTAATGTCCATCACCAAGAGTGACTCAGCAGCACCATTACTGACTGAGCCATAAGGAAATAGCTGCTAGACTGGGTCCAAAACAGGTGGTGAGGAAACAGAGAGAAAACTATACTTTACCTCATCCTCACCAACCTACCTACTGCAGATTAACCTATCCATGATCGTATCAATAGGAGTGCACAGTCCTTATGGAGACACAGTCCCATCTTCACATGTTGTGTCGTATCTCACAATGCTAACGTAGGATAGACTTCGAACAGATCTAGCAACTCGAAATTGGACAGAGGAGGCACTGTGGACCATCAGCATTAACAAAATTGTACTCACAGTCTGTAAACATCATGGCCTTCCACTCTACCTTTACCACTAAGCCAGGGGATCAACCCTAGTTCAATGATGAATGCAGATGGGCATGCCAAATTGTCAAATCTGAAGAAAACAGCTAATATTTCATGGGACCTATAAGTTGACAGTTTGAATATAGAGTTCAAAAATTACTTAATGTTGATATGGAGAGCTTAGAGAAGAAGCAATCAAAGATCTATTGCTGAAGGCATTGTGGAGAGTTATTGTCGATAGTTGGCCTAATACGAGTTTCAGGACAACCCTTTTGAAGGGATAAGATTAATACATTATTTCAAGAGCAGAATTTAAAGGAAAACAAATGCTGATTCTGGAATCTTTTAGTCAGGCTATAATAGTACAATTGCATCATGGTTACATGGACATCAGATAAGCATGACATTTGGCGAGGAAATTTATGGCACGGGATTAACTGCAATATTAAGAGAGATGCAAAGATATGCAAGGTGTGCCAAGCATGTTAACCAATCCAGCAGACACCTACTATACCCTCAAGTTTCAATTGCATCATCACTGATGAAGCGCGTGTCTCATTGACATCCAGATGCAGAATTGATTAGCTTACATGTGGGACAACAGGTTTGGATTATTCAGCAGAAGGAACCTAGTGATATCAAAGGTTTGTAGCAATGCGAATTGCACAAAGTCACAACACCTATCTGATATACACTGAGGAACAGATGCTCTCCCCAGCATCCTGGAGGTTCAGCAGCAACACCTGCCCTCATTAAATCTCTAAATGCCAATGTGTCCCTTAATTCCCCCCAACCAACCAAGAAATTGATCATCTGATGTAGAATTCTCCTGCAACTTGCTCAAAATATTTCTTACAAATCATCAGTATGTGATTGGTAAGTTTGCACAAAGAACCCAGTAACACAATACAACGAAAGAGCTCACCCCAACATTCCAGAATTTGACCACTAGATGACTCTATAGACAGCACCCATAATATTTGAATCAAAGATGCATTGACTTCAAATAATTAATCTGAGTTTATCGTAAATTTTAGTTATCTTTCCTTTAATTGTTAATCAAGATTGTTTCTCCCTTGCACAGTTCCCCAAGTACCATGGTGCTTCACAGCAATTCACCAAGCACTGTTGCTCACCACCCTGTGATTTCTCACTATCTATCCCCTTCTCATGTTGAAAATGACCAACCACAAATTCTACAACTTTTAGACAGAGCACTTCAACATTATTTATTAATATGTTTCTATGGTTTTCCAGCTCTTTTACAGTCCTTGTGCATGATGCAATTGGTATCACAGTATTGCTCTAAAAAGCTCAGTCTCTGCATCAACAGATTCTACTTGGCAGCACCAGCTGAGAAATGCATAATTTGGGCAATGCCAGCTTCTGTCACACTTCCTCCGCCACCAAGAATGTCTTCTGCTTTTACTTAGCTCTTCATGTTTTGATTATCTATCTCATCCTCACTCTCAATAACAAGTGCAACAGCAATTTCTAACAAAAACAAAATCGATCAAAAAGATTATTTATAACTCTCAAAGTTTGACATGAAGTCATTTTCAAAGCCATAAAGGGCATTTGTTTTTATATGGTTAAACTATAATCAATTTTCACAAAAACAGGATTGTTAATTAATAACATACAAGTACACATGGACTGTTCCATGAGTTTATCCTGCCTCAGGGAAAGGCCAAAAACTAAAATTTCTGAAGGTAGTTTTATTTATTTTTTACTCGTTCATGGGATGTAAGCATCACCATCTTTCAGCAAATGGTGATAATTCCATAACCACCTTGTAATTCTGCAGTCCCAGCATTTTGGAAGCACCCACGATGCTGTTAACAAGGTCACTCCAGGATTTTCACCCAGCAAAAGTAAAGGAACTATGATATAGTTCCAGGCATCTGCTACCCTTGCCCCTCTACTTGGTAGACCTCAGAGGTTTGGTAAGTGCTGTCAAAGCTGTGAACTGCTGGAATTCATCTTATTGATGGTATATACTGCTGTTATTGTGGATTGGTGGCCAGGAGAGTGAATGTTGAAGGTAGTAGATACAGACTGCCTTGTCCTGGATAGGGTCAAGCTTCTTGAACGTTGTTGAGGGTTGCACTCATGCAAGCAAATAGAGAGTATTCCATCATACACTCCTCAAAATTTCTAGCCTCTGACCTGCTGTTATAGCTACAGTATTTATATGACTGGTGCAGTTCAGTTTCTGGTCAATGGTAACCCCATGGATGTTAATAGTGGGGGATTTAATGATGATAATGCCATTGAACGTCCATGTTAAAAGAAAAGCAGTTGACAGCAAATGTTTACTTTCCTCACTACTGTTGGCATTGTCTATAATTAAGCTGTTGACCTCTAGAAAGCCTGAAAGCATTGAACATTTTCATGTATTCTGCAAGCAGCTGTTGATGTCAGCTGTGTTCGTAGCATTAAAGCAAAGAGGATCTTACACTGTTTGTAAGAATTCAAGTGTAGCTTATGCAAGACTACATATGGTTAATATTAAAAAATGCCCAAGTGCCTCATTATTCTGTGAAGCAAAATACTTTCTTTTTCTTCTGGAACATGTTTGTGATCATAATTTATTGTGACCCGGAGCCTAGTGAGTTGTTTGAGGAAATATTTGTAAGGAATTCAAAATCACTTAGATCAAAACTTCTGAAATACCACAGACCCAATTCAGGCCTGAATACATGACAATATCTTTAAACTTAGCTAAAAATAAGTCTACCTAAACATGAAAATACTAAATGGAAATGATAAGCTAATAAACATTAGTAGGAATGGATATATTGACAAATTGGATTACTAGTGAAAGAGAAAAAAAATGCTGCAGTTATAAATTAGGAAATCACTTGAGTGAGAACTGAACATGTAAAAGTTGCCACAAAAAATTAAGCAATAATTTATTTCTCTGTGGCATTCCCCTCCTACTTGAAGATATCCCAAAAGTGCCTCACCGCAGAGAAAAAGGACACCATAGGAAAAGTGAAAAGATATTTGAGAAATGATAGAGTGAATGGATAATCAAAGGTTACAATTTTGAAGTTTTTTGAAGGATGAAGAAAGTTAGCAAGACAGAGTGTGGCAACAGTCACCATTAGTAAATCAGAAGGAGGTTGAAACCTCAAGTAAGCTGGTTGAATTAACTAGGATTGATATGTGCTGAAGCTTTTGCAACTGAAGTCAGTTGCCAAAATAGATTGGGTGAAACTTATAACGGAATGTAAAAGATACAGTCAGACACAATGGGAAAGTTCAGTTTGGAGAAGATGTGGATTATGAGGGTTCAGGAACATGTTAAACGAAGCTGACACACAGAAGTAATATAGATGTGGAGTAGAATTGCAACAGGAGCAAGCAGGCAATATTGCAGTAGTGGATATAAATGACATTGTTAACGATTAGACATGGGGGAAGAAAGCTCACTTTGAGATTAAACACCACATTAAGGCTCTGTAGCTGATGACATGGTTTAAGATACAGCCTATGAAAGCCAAAGCCAGGTCCAGAGACATGTTAGTGTTAACTGATGATGATGGCATTGGTTTTACTTACAACAAGTAAAAGAAATGTTGGTTAATCTAGATTTAATAGCTGCAAGATAATGGATTAGTTAGCATTTGGAAATAGAGGTCATGCCATCAGTGTACATACAGAAGCAGATCCTGAGAGCAGAATTTAACCACAGGGTTTGGAAACTTAACATTGGCAGAATTGGAGACATTAGAAAGTGCACTTGCTGGCAAATGGGGTCAGCTCAGCAATTTTACTGGAGAAAGCCTCTTAGTTTACTGCCTCCAGGCTTGCCATTCAATTAACAGGGCAAGCAACTCTGGGTCCCTGGCAGTCCCTCAGAGAGCTCTCAGATCAAGAGGGTGCATCAACCTAGGCGCTCCTTTGGAGGGGCAAGTATAAAATTAAAAATCCAAGGAGTCAACAGGCAAGCCCCTCCAAGGTCCATGGAGCCAGGAGGGCAAACATCCCTGCTGGCTGCCCCTCTTTAGGGAATAGGGAATCCAGCCTCAATGCATTTCTTTCTCCCCTCACAACGGCTGCAGAGTGGCCGTTTCCATTTAGGTCCTGCTGGTTGGAAGCTTCTCTGGAGAGAGGAATGTGTCACGAACATGGCTCTTCACCAGCCGGAAAAGTACTGGCTTGTGTTTCAAGGTGATATATGTGACAAGGTCAGGAAAAGGGTGGAACCCAGAGGTATAATTAGAAGGGTCTGTGCAGGAAAGAAAGAAAAAAATCTCTTAGAGGTAATATAATGTCTGTCATTAAACAGGAGCAGAATCAGGAAAGAAGTGTATGACAGTGGTGTATAACAGCAATTACTGAAAGTGGCCAGAGACTGTGAAAAGGATGAAGAGAGGCATGAAGCAGAGATCATAATCACAATGTAATTCATGATTTTGGTGTGTAGTTTCAGTGGTATAAGTAAGCATAACATTTAGATGGGGATGTTTGCAAGCTGTAAAACCTCAACAGCATGTCTCTCTTTTCAGCAACAGTCTACTGTATTACAGACAGGATAGTCAAGTTTTCTTCCAGGTATATCATTACGCTTTTGTTTTGAGATCTACCTCTGCATATTTTAACTTTTCTTGCAACTTCCTATTTTTTTCTTCCTCTCTTTGTTTATCCAGTTCTTGGAGCCACTTCTTTTGTTGTTCGCGTTTTATTGCGCTGAAAGGATGCTCTAATGGTGCAGATTCCTGCATGACACCAAAAGGAAGCACATCAAAATAACATTCATTAGTTAAATTAACTCAAAAGCAGAAAGCAATCTACTTATGATTTGACTCCTTTAAGCTATCAAACTATACTGGCAATGAAATAACTAGTAGGCTCCTATTCTACAATAGTTGCACTGATACATATTTTAGTTCACTTCTGTATGCACAACATTAATACACTGGAGCAATAACCAAGTAATAAAACTAGCATCTGTCATTGCCTGCAGACAAACATGATGCATCAAAGGATGCACTTTGGCAGCAGTCCAGATATATAGAGAGTTCTATTTCTGACATATCAATATAAAATACACAACTGCATTCTGCGCCAGAACAGTAAGTTGTCATACCACTTTAAACTGGTGGGTTTACACTGAAATATAGAACAAAATTGAGTGAGGTATAAACACAATGAAGACATTAATATTTGATAGTACTTTGGCAATAACAACATCAACATGTCTTTGATATATAAAAATAATACATTGTTCGTTTATTGAAGTGGGGAGCAGGCTTTTGACATGATGGTGCCATTCCTATCTCCATGTCATAAGGCACAAAGATCAAGCCACATTCCAGGCAGTTCCAACAAGTAGAGGCCCACAGTCCAGCTCTGAACTCTGGAATATTCACATCCTGTGGGAATGAGAATGAGTGCCTCTGCTTCTGCCCTAGCCCCACTGCCAATTTATGAATTACAGGAGCTCAAACTGCTTCCATCATACAGGGCTAACCTCTTTTGAAGAATATCGATAAGAGTGTTCATATACCTGTATCTCAAACTATCAATCAGTGTGCAAATTCTTCCACTACTGGAGAGTGCTGAAAGAGTTTGAAAATACCAAACCACTAACATTGGTCTACTAGCTTTACTTCAATGCAAGTTCACTTCTCATTCCTGACATCAACAGAAATGATTGTTAAAAGGATGAATGCAGAAAAACTATTTCTTACCCCAAGCACAAAAGCTGAACGGATGGCAGCAGGTAAATCTGGAGAACTAAAGCTAGAAGCTTTACCAACATTACGATCTGAAGGAGTGGTTGTATTTGCAGAGTTTGCCACAGTGGGGGCAGTGCTAATACCTCGACCATCAGTAAATGGACCAGAAGTAGCTGGTAAAGTTGCTTGTGGCTAAGAAAAATGAAGGCAACAATCTGCTCATTGTAATTTCATTATGTATAACAGCATAATACTGGATTATCTCAGAAAGGTTTTAGTGTTACTGCTTGCACAAAACTAAAACAAAAAGCAACATTTATTCCATATTTGAGACAAATAAACAAGAAGTTTATACAATGAAGAACCTTTTACAGCACTTGTTCAGATCCTGATCCATTAAAGTTTTAATGTATAACAATACTATATTTTAGTCAAAGGATAATTACATGGTACCTTACAGCTCCTTAAATAGCAACAAACTATATGGTATCGTGTTTTTACTGCTTTAGAAATTTTCTGAAGATTGAAATGATTTTTCCAAAAGTTGTCAAACTTCCAAACAAGTATGAAATTTAAGCAATTATTAGAAAATGTGTCATCTTAGAAATCCAATTAATTAAATTTAGACCTAGAGAAACAGGCCATCCTTTAACATAAATTAGATCCCAGAAAACAGATGCTCAGTTCTTGTGCGGCAAAATTCAAGAGTCAAACTCATTCAGGCCCTCTGCTGACTGTAGATTAGCTGCTGACATGGATCCCTATTATAAATTTCTAGGTCCAGTGTTGCCATCATTGCATTAAAGGTTTTTTGTGTTTACAGGTCTGTCAAGCAAAATCATTGTTGCAGGTTGGCCTGATTTTCAGATTTGCACAAGATACGTTGGAACTATCTGTTTAACTACTGCGGAGATGTATCAGAGCAAAAGACACCTACAAAATACTTTTTCAAGTCCACAAATGAGGAACTGTTGCACTGGTATAGCTGCCATTTTCTGGATGAAACATCCAGAATAAAGATTGCTTTATTCTCTTAAGTGAAGGTAAAATATCCCATGATACCAGCTGAAGGACATGGGAGTTCTGGTCATTATTCATCTGTCAGCCATCACTACAAAGATTACTTGGTCATTTATCTCACTGGTGTTGCTGGGAGTTTGTTGAGAGAGATTTGATTGCATGTTTGTCTATATTACAGTAATTACACATCAACACTCTTTAATTTGTTTTGCTTCTGTAAAATGCTTTGAAATATCTTGAAGTTGTGAAAAATGTTACATAGATGTAAGTATTTTCTTTTGTACATCAATTGACTATCAGGTACTTCGAATACCAGCAACAGCCAGTCCCTTATCAAAGACATTTGTGTTTGTGAGTAGGCAACTTTAGCATATTAAGCTCTATGCTGTGCCAAGTAGCAGGAAAATTACTAATTTATATAGGCTATTAACATCCATACAGGCAGCCTGCCTAGGTTCTAGCAATTGCATACTGCCTGATCATTTTCGGTGCAAGCCTGTTTTAACTCTTCACATACATACTGCTACTAGTGACAAAGAATTAAATTAATGATCTGATATCCACTATTACAAAACTTTTTCAAATATGTCACTAAAGCAGCTAGGTTTCACTGCAAGATACTCAAAAGTAAAGAGAAGCATTAATCAACCTTGATATATCCTTACCTAATAAGCAACATCAGTTTACACAGGAGCAGAAATATTTTATGCTTTGCTGAGAAATAAATGTATTTATTTATTTATGGACATCCAGAACCTTTCTCAGTGTTCATCTTTTACTGTGGCTGACAGACCATTGTACTATTTCATTTTTAGATTAACAGGGATCTCTCTCCTGAACTTTTCTGTGACCAATAGGGAAAATATCTAGAAATTTGGGCAAAGTAACATTTCAGTATGTATGCATTTCACAACAAAATAGCTATAGAAAAAATGTGCGACGAATTGAGGCAGACTACAGATTTAGTTAAAAAAAAACATTTGCCTATTTTTCTTCAGTAAGAAATAAAATATGAAAAAGCAGGCAGGAAGAGAAAGGAAGAGGTGGAACATAGAGAATAAAAATGTAAAAATATATATTTAAACTCCTACCTTTACTTCACATGTTGCAACCATCTTCTCACCTTTGGATTGTAGGGGTGCCCCTGCACCAGGTCTTCCCCATGGATTCCACTCCAAAAATTCTGAAGCTGTGTTATCTTTTTCTAACTTCTTCTTTAAAGCCACCTGTTCATCTGCAGATTTCCAATAATCAAAAATATTGTCAATTATGTCAGAAAGCAGTATTGTTGATCCTGAAAATCGATTTTATGATATGGTTTAATCTCCACCTTTTTTTAAAATGTGATAGAAGAAAAACTAATATTTTTCTCATCAGGACAGTTGATATAGCAATAAAAAACATTTTTTTGTAAACTTTTCAGTATAAGCATTAGTGGATACTACTTAAATCTCTGTTCAATATTTCAACAACGTGCTTCAGTTGCAACGTCAAAAATGTTAGCACAATCACAAAAGTCTGGCATTTACAGATCTAGCCAGTTTTAATAGAAGTTTTTTAAAAGTCCCAAGCAGTGAGTGCTTCCCCAGTCAGTAGGGGAAAGTACCATCAGAAATTTAGACTTCCTGCACAGATGCCATGCAAGTCATGTGTCAAAACTTTTGTAGGGTCCTGGCAAGCATCAAGAGACCGGAGAATTTGGGCTATATCTCAGGTTCCTTCATCTCATGTAGAAAGAATTCCATTGGACCCTGGGACTATCTTCCTTTAACACAACTTAAGTTAAAAATATCTTCCTATCCACTAAGTAAGGGAAATATTACTCATCACTTCCCTTCTATCATCTCAAACATTTGCCTCTTCACTAATCAGAAAGGATCAATGAAAAATGTACTTATTAAATACTTTCACCATTTTTTGATCCAAAGAAACCTTCTTCACCACTGACTTCTTTGACATACTAAATTAAATCAAAAACTTATCAAAATAAATTAAAACCACATCTAAAGTGTGCAGGCTTACAATTTATTTGATGGATGAAGTTTCAAATTATTGGCCCAAGTTTGGGGTCAGTGATAAAGGAATGTTGCTTGCCCTACATCACGCTGACCACAAACTTTTCACAGCTTTTGAGCAGCAACTTGCTGTCATCAGGCAGTTGATCTAATGTGGTGCTCTCTAACATGGATTAAGTTCTGAAAGAATACGTCTCCACATTTAGAAAATTAAATACTTAGTACCAGAGAAGTTACTTTTATATAATTATGACTTATTGCTGCATTATAAATTTGCTTAAGTCTAAATTGCTAACTTTATCTGCATTATTTAGTGGAGAAGTACAACACATTCACATCTTTATGTGGACTGCTACCAATAAAGCAATATAATAGGATGGCCTGCTGAAGAGCAGAACAAACTTGATACCAATTTCCACATTTTGGCATGTAACTGTACATGTGGGAAGAAGACATTACAAGTTTCTGTTCTATGTACTCCATAATAATGGAGAGAATGGATCATTTCACATTATTGTCAAAGAAGAACCCAGGCCTTTAAAGGAAGAGAAACAATTTTTCCAGACATGGAACATCACGAACCTAGTTCCTTTTTCCATTGGATTCGCTTGGCTTCCAGCTGATCCTTTTCATTTTCTCGTTCTCCAAGGTGCCTGAAAAGACCATCTTGGACTTGGTTGGATACACTAGTCAAAGTAATGCCGTTCAGATAAAAAAAGAATCAGAAGTATATTTTTTGCTGCTTGCTTTAAAGAATTATAAACTTGTAATACAATTTTAAAATCAGTGAAACTGCCTTTTTGTGGGTCAGATTATTCATAGAACATCCATTGTTATCAGGAAGTCAGTGTAGACTCAATGGGCCAAATGGCCTCTTCTATATGTTAGGGAGTCAGTGATTCTCTTGCAGTTACGGCCTTAAGCTCCAGATTTCTTTCCATCAACCTCTGTACCTATCTCTCCTTTTTAAAACAATCCTTAGACCACTTCTTTGAACAAGCTCATTAAAAGTGCTAAATAATTGTAAGCTGCTACTGTTGTTGAGCTACTAATTGTTAATTATAAAGGAGTATTGGTAGCACAAGTCACTCACTACAATAAATGGCATCATCAACTCTCTACCTGACCATGCACCATGTCATAGCAGACCAATTGTGCAATCTTGTACTGCGAATTATAATAGAATTGAGGTTCTTGGTTTATTTAGTGCATTCATATTATACTTATTTGCTTAGTTTCCACTACCTACCTAACACCAACAGTTTTCTCAGTTTGCACAGAGTTTGCTTGTTCAAGGTCTGTTCCAGATTTATTATTTGCCTGTTGTTTTTGGGATGAACCATTGTGTTGTAAGGCTTCATTATTGATGCAGCCAATACCATTTTGCAGAGTTTCATTCCCTTCCCCTTTCAGCTCTTTACGTGTAGCCTCAGCTTCTTTAACTTCTTTACCTATTAAGAAACAAAACATCAGCAGTCAAAGCAGAAAATCTTGTTTATTATCCCTGTTGTACGTCTGTCTTTATGAAGGAAGAAGATGTTAGCCAAGCAATGGTACAAGAGGAAGTAATTCTGAGACAAGATGGATTTAAGTATGAAAATGGTATTGGATAGGTTATCTGTAAGTAAAGTTAATAAGGACCACAGGAGATGCATCCAAGGAAATGGAAGAAAGTAAAGAATGAAAATTACAAAGCCACTGCCAGTAATTTTTCAATCTTCCTTATGCTCATGGGTAACCCCAGTATACTGGAGAATGGCAAACGTTAGACCCTTCTTTAAAAAAAATGTAATGATAAGTCCAGCAAATACAGGCCATTCAGTTTAACTTGGTGGGAAAACTTTTAAAAATAATAATTCAGGACAAAATTATAGATACATGAACACATGCGGATTAATTAAGAAAAGTCAACATGGATTTCTTAAGGGAAAATCATGTTTACTTAACATGCTGGAGTTTTTTGAATAGGTAACAGACAGAATTGATGAGAGCAATGCTATTGACGTGGGATACAGAAGGCATTTGATTTGACGCCGCACAATGGACTTATGGGCAAGGTTATAGCTCACAAAATAAAAGAGATAGTAGCCATATGGATACAGAATTGGCTGAGAGACAGGAAGCAGAGTACCAGTTAATGGATGTTCTGTGCTGGAAGTAGCTTTGTAGTGGCATTCCCCAGGGGTCAGTGTTGTACCCTTACAATTCCAGATTTATATTAATGACCTAGACATTGATGTACAGAGTGAAATTTCAAAACTTGCAGATGATTCAAAACTTGGAAGTATTGTGAACTGAGGGGGATAGTGTAGAACTCGAAAGGGAAATGGTGGGCAAGTAACAGATGAAGCTCAATGCAGAGAAACATGAAATGATTTGTTATGGTAGGAAGAGCATGGAAAGACACTTAAGTTAAAGACTACAACTCTAAAAGCAGTATAGCAGCAGATAGACCTGGATGTGCATATATCATTGAAGGTGGCAGGATACATTGAGAGTACAGTTAATTACATAGAATCTGGGCTTTATTAATAGGCGCATAGAGTGCAAGAGCAAAGAAGGTATGTTGAATTTGTTAAGTCACTAATTTGGCTTTAGAGTATTGTGTCTAGCCCCAGGTGCCACATTTTAGGAAAAATGTTAAGACATTAAAGATGCAGAAAAAATTCATTGGAACTACAGTTGTGAAGATAGATTCAAGAAGTTAAAACTATTTTCCGTAGAGAAAATATGATTGAAAGAAGGTTTAATAGAAGTATTCAGTCATGAGGAGTCCGGACAGAGTAGAGAGGGAGAAACTATTGCAAATCATGAAAAGTTATGTACTGATTTTAAGTAATTAGTAAAAGAAGAAGTTATATAAGAAGAAACTTTTTTTTTTTTTTACAGAGAATGGTTAGGATGCAGGCTTAATTCCAGAATTCAAAACAGAATTAAATTGTTATCTGAAAAGAAGAATGTGCAGGGTTACAGAGAGAAAGAAGGTGAATGGCACGAGGTGAGTTGCTCATTCGAACAGCCAAAGCAGGTACGATAGGCCAAATGGTCTTCTCCTGCGTCAAAATAGTTCTGTGACTGTTTCACCAATTAGTTCGGCAAGAACAAAAGGGTAAAAACAAAGCATTAAAAAAAAAGCACAATTAGTATTTTCGAATATTTTGTTTAGAATGTTACACTTGATTAAAGATCTAACAATTTTAAAAAGAAATTTGTTATTCTATTCCACAGTAAAGAACGACAACATATTTCAGAACATTAGTTTCAAAATATTCATTTTGAGAATCCTTTGCAAACTGACATTTTCTTGGATCCCTATTTCACCTTCAGCAAGTTTATCAATTACACAAAGAACCATAATTGCACAAAACATTTGATTACACAACAACAGGAATAATCAGTTAAACACAATAAATTACAGAAGTCTGAGACTGTATGAAATCCCCTTTGACAAGCTTGAAGAGTTATGCATAGATTTTAGACAGTAAAGCATTTGAATTTCTGACAACTCTAAAAAGAATGTTTACAACCTTCATAACGTGATACTAATTTGAAGGATTGCAAGCTTTATCTTGGCTTGTGCCAAGTTATCTAATTTCAGCCAAAATTCCAGAATTTGGTGTTGCAATTGGCTAAATGATCTTTAATAGCAAGTTAGGATAAATGGAATTAGCTGACGCCCTTGCTCCTAATTAATGTCAAGGAAATCCTTCTCAAAAGGATGATCGTCCATCAACGTCATGTTTGGCGGTGTTTCTTTTTCTATTGGCCCCATAACCGAATAGTGTACTGATACTCAGGACCCAAGTTCACATATGAAGGATGATCATCTGGAGAAGGTATCAGAGGAAAAGCTAATAGAAAAGCAAAATACTGCAAATGCTGGAAATCAGAAATGAAAACAAAACTGTTGGAAATGTTCAGCAGGTCAGGCAGCAAAAAGAAAGCTGGTAATGTCACTGCATACAGAAGAAAATTGCAAGCACAGAAAATAAATTACTGTGTAATACTTATTTGACTCTAAAGCTATACAAGCTCCCCCATGACACCTACCTGGCTTTGTACTTTTGATTCTTTGTTGGTTTTGGTTGGAATTTTCATTCACTTGACTTATAGATGCTAAAATTTGCTGGAGTTGTTCTTGGGTCAGACATACCAAGCTCTCTTTTAAAACGTCCGAGGAGATCTTTTGCTTCTTCAGTGGTTGTTGCTTGGTTATGACAAGTTTCTTCACAGTAGTTTTATTTCCAGACTGACCATTTTTAGATGTTTCAGCATTATTTTTGATTTTATTATCTGTCTTTTTATCTGTAATTAACTGCTCTGCATTTTCTCCTTTCCCAGTTGCAGCAATTGTGTTAGTTACAGCATGCTTCAATACAAGCTTGTCAGTCTTATTATTTTCATGTGTTGAAGAAACTTCCTGCAAAACTTGTTTAGATCTCAGCAGTTGTGTTGTTCGGCTCTTGTATTTTATCTGGCAAATATTTAAAACTGTCAGCAGGTATAGTATTAAAAGCTCCTATTTAAGCAAAGTTTGAAAAAGTATTTAGATGTTACATTGCAGAATTTCAAAAGATTACAATGTATATTTTCTTCTATAAGGCCAAGATGAAGAGATAACAGTTTCAAAAGTAAAATGTTTTTAATCATATGCAGTCCAACTGATGTCAATAAAACACTGACTATTGATTTCAATCTCTACCAACTTAACTATTACCTCACCAAATCCTTCAATCTATTCCATCCTTTTATATTCCTGCTTATGTGCCATTTACCTAGATTAAACGTTTTTTCAAAATCTGAAAACTTCCATCACAAATTCCATCACTTCAACTTTCTTTGGAAAAGAAAATAAACCCAACTTCCTTTCAACTTTCCCCATAATTTGAGATGCCTGTACCACTGCCAAGGATTTGTGGTTTATGCTCATACAAGTCCATAACTTACAACGGAATTTATACGTTCCCCTCAGCATTAATAGCTTCCTAAAACAATGGAAGAGAGTAAAGGAAGAGAGGTGAAAGCTGAGGATGGAGGTAGGGAAAGAGGAGAAAAAGGGTGAGGAAGGAGAGGGAAAAAGGTGGTAGTCAACATAACAGTAGTTATTCAGTGTGGCTGCATGGTGTCGCTTTTCCCTATTGATCCATTTGGTTAGGTGACTTTGCATTAATGGTAGTGTGGGGTGGGGTTTTCTCTGCGTGAATGCTTTGCATCTTGAAGGTTCCTTTATTAAATGGGAGGGACTGCTGGGAAGTGATTTAGCCTCAGCTCAAGAGTTGTAGATTGATATAGCACAGAAAGGAGACAATTGTTGCCTCAGTAGGAGGGGATATGGCAGTACATATTTTCAGATTCAGCAAGATCAGCATGTTATTGTGATTTACAGGTTGATGAGGAAGTAATATGTGAGGTCCAAATTTTGCTTCAGCTGAGATGATGGCTAAATTCTGTCATAACTAAATGGGTGGCAGTCAGAACCCAACTTTTGACATTGATGGCAAGGGAGTGGAATGTCCTAAATGCAGACCTTTTCTGATACAACAATAGATAACTTAATTTAGATCACTTACCTTTTTAGCATCTTTTGACGAAGGATCTGTAATAAAATTAAATCAATCATGAAAACTACAACAGTAAGAATGAATTTCTAATGTAAATATACTCCATTGTAACTGCACTATTTTCAGTCAAGGCATCATATAGAAATCTGCAGCTCTTAGTTTCTCAATTATGAAAAAAATGTTTTTCCTTTGAATTACAATAACAACTTATTGTTTAGAAGAAAAATTGTACAAAAGGGACATGTTACATACACAAAACAGTCAAATTTAACTAATTGGCAATTGGTGTTACGAAGAGAGATGTGGCAAAAATAATACAATTACCAGTAGGTGTACAGATCAGAGGTGGCTGAGTAGTGGATTAACCCTGGGAGATGCCCATGGCATTCATGTGGAACTAGGAGGAGCACACCTATTCCAATCGCCATAAAGAACCTTTAAAGAAAAATATAAACCCCAATGACCTGACTCTCTGTACAAAACACCCTTGCTACCACCAGCTTTCACTGTTAAGCTGGAGACTATTGCAGTCTTGGGTGTGCACTCAAAATGGTGCTATCAAAAGATAACCGTAAGAAGTCTCATAACAGCAGGTTAAAGTCCAACAGGTTTATTTGGAATCACGAGCTTTCAGACTACACTCTTTCTTCAAGTGAGTGGAGAGTTGGATTCACAAACACAGTATATATAGACAGAAATGCATTTGCAAGATCATGCTTGGAATGATAGCCAAATTCCGCAGGCATGAGGATGACCTCAACCAGGATCTTGCGTTCAGAGTCACACCACAATTTACCCCCACCATTTTGCCTGGGATTACAAAATCGTACTAACTGGCCTGGCATGAGACAATTCACACCTCCACTAGTGTGGAACATAATGACCCGCTGTAATTACAAGAATTTAAAGTGCACTTCACCCAAGCACAAAACTTCATTCAAACCACTGCTGGCTGCAACTGCTTGGAGCCTGCAGCGAAAAAATCCAAAGGATCCAGAGCAACTCAGTTCTGTCAAACTCAGGAGGCTACACTCCTTTTTTTGCTGCACTGGCTGCTGCAGAGTCAGGGAGTGTGAGGGGATCCCATGTAGGGCTCAGTCCAAGCATTTAAAAATAGTTACACTGCAGTTAGAAGTGATGTTATCTCTTGTAGCTATAAGTGTAATACTGACAGAATCATCTTGAGTTAGCACCCTGGGGAAGTTAGCATTTCTGGAAAATTGCTGCATAAACTTTTACCTGGGAACTTCCTAGAGGAATTCTCCAGTGCATCTTTGGGGTACCCCCCCCAACACCACCACCACCACCACCACCCCCTGAAATCCAATACGGAGAACCAGCAAGTTATGTGCCAATAATGTGCTATTCTGATGAACGGTCCAGAGCTGCAATATGGCATTCATTCAATGTTCACCACCATATAATAATGAGGCTTAGTTCTTAAAACACATAGGTTTTCTTTGTACTATCAGGTAGCTGACAAGGTCCTCTGATCATCAAATAGTTAAAATCTAATCCAATAAGGCAGATGTTCCAATTTTCATGAGGTGGTAAAATTGGCAGTGGCAAATTTGCCAAACATAATATGGCCTACTGATTTCTTTTTCCACTAATTTCCAGCAGTATATATAATGTATCACAGATCCGCTGACTCCCAAACTTGAAAGTTTTGCCCATAGGAGATATGAAAAACTGGAACTGGATTGTCTAGTGATTTCATGGGGGCTGGAGGTGGTGGTGGTTTATATGTCAAGATATTTGAGTTTGATTCATTTGAATGGGGGAGGGGACAACAGCTTCAAAATCAATTCTGTTCAACAAAGTGGTTTAGGTAAAATTTCTGCAATGTTCTGTTCTTCTTCAGGTTGCTGGCCTTTCTCAGCAGCAACATGCAGGCACGCCAGGGAATTCAGGATTGTACACAATAACATGCACATTCAGGTTACAATCAGATTAGTGCCAGTAGGATGTTTTTATTTGAATTATGTACTTTGGATCCTCCCTAGATACCTGTTCAGATGCACTGACCCAGTTTTTCCAATCATCAACACTGATAACCCATTTAAAATGTTCCAGTTATATGGAAAAAGAGCAGTCTTGAACCAGAGAAAAATATTTATAGAAAAAGTCTGAAAAGTTTATAAAGAATATAATGCAAAGCAAACAATTTTTTTTAGACTAGATTGTATAGTATACACAAAACACATCTCTCCCACAGATGGCCTAATCGGAAAGTTAATTGGTTAAGTATCCCACGCTGCTTTTTCTCCTTTGCTTTCAGAAATCCACATGAATTTTTGGCTTTTGGTTGGAATCAACTTTTTTTAAAACTTTTAAAAATATATAAGTCTGGATGAGGAAGTTATTAACTACAGGGCAAACAGAATATTCATCTTTATAAATGATAGGTGGAGAATGGAAATAAAATGCAATTATCCTCTTGTATTCTAGATGAACAATATATAATTATTATATTATTAATTTATCACTTACCATAAGGTGCTAAAATTAATTTGGGCTTTCCATTCAAAAACTGTCTTTCAAGCTTCAAACCATCTCTGCAAGCAAGCATAAATTGTTAGTATGCATAACATTATGTACGATCAAAGCTGTCCTTATTTAGAATATATTATTTTGCACGCTTTCTACAACTAACTTTTTTAATCTTGATCCTTCCACCAATAGAAAGTTTCATCCCATCCACCCTGTCCATATCCTTCACAACGTTGAATAACCTCTGCCAAATCACACCTCTCATTTCCTTTTTCCAATGGAAGTAGTCCCAAGTTCTCCTTTCTATCTATGTGACTGAAGTCCCTCATCCCTGGAACCATTCCCATGAACCTTTAACAGAAGTAACAGAAAGAGCAGACAATGGCAATGCAGCGGATGTAACTTGGATTTAACAATGGATTTTGAAAGGCCTTTGATGAGTACTCCATAAGAGGCTAATAAATATGATCAGGAAATGTGGAGTCAAGGGAAAGTGGCAACATGGATTGATGATTGACTTCAAGATAGAAAACAGCGTGGGCGAAACAGATAGTATCCATAGTAACAAAAATTACAAAGTGGTGTTCTACAAAGATCAGTGCAAGAACCACTGTTATTCACAACTGATATTAACAATTTGAATGTTGGAATCAAAATCAATATTTCTAAATTTGCAGATTACATCAATTTGGCAGTGTTGAACTTCATTTGCCTATTTGTTGGGGCAGTAGTTAGCACTGCTGCCTCATGGCACCAGGGACCCAGGTTCAATTCCCGACTTGGGGTCACTGTCTGTGTGGAGTTTGCAAATTCTCGTTGTGTCTACGTGGGTTTCCTCCCACAGTCCAAAGATGTGCGGGTTAGATGAATTGGCATGTTAAATTGTCTCTCAGTGTCAAGGGGTCTAGCTAGAGTAAATGTATGGGGATAAAGCCTGGGTGGGATTGTAGTCAGTGCAGATTCGATGGACTGAATTGCCTCCCTCTGCACTACGGAATTCTATGATTCTATGAAACAGATAAATGCGAAGGAACACATTTTGGTAGAAAGAATTGGAAAATTGCTTATTATTTGGAAAGTGCAAGTCTAGTTGGAGTAGTGAAACAAAGGAATGTTGGAGTACAAATACATCAATCACTAAAAGTTGCACTACAGGTTGGTGAAGCAAACAAAGCATTAGCCTTTACTTCTGGAAAAGTAGATCTGAAAAGTAGGGATGTTATTCAAAACCTGTATCAAACTTGTTCGGGCACATTTGAGTGTAGACAGAGGTTCACTAACGTCCTTTAGGGAGGGAAATCTGCTGTCCTTACCTAGTCTGGCCTGCATGTGATTCCAGATTCATAGCAATGTGAATCTTAAATGCCCTCATGCATGGGGAATAAACGCTGGCACAGCTAACAACACCCATGTCCCATGAACAAATTTTAAAAGTACGAAAAAAGGTACAAAGGAATACTTTAGTAATTTAGGAAAGGATTTATAAGCTGGAACTCCATTCTTCAGAAATAATAGATTGTTGGGGATACAGAGATCCATTAATTTTGACAGAGTAGATGCAAAGAGAGAATGTTTCCTCTTGCCGGTCCAATAGCTCTTTTGATTGGGAGGGGGAATCACTGCCACTCTGCCCGTGATCAGTGGAGGGGAAGGGGGCGTCCACTGTCACTCTGCCTCAGATTGATGGAAGGAACAAAGAACAAAGAAAATTACAGCATAGAAACAGGTCCTTCAGTCCTCCAAGCCTGCACCAATCATGCTGCTTGACTGAATTAAAACTCTTACCCTTCTGGGGACTGTATCTCTCTATTCCCATCCTATTCATTTATTTGTCAAGATGCCTGTTAAAAGCTACTATATCTGCTTACACTACCTCCCCCCAGTAGCGAGTTCCAGGCACCCACCACTTTCAGTATAAAAAAAGTCCCTCATAAGTCTCCTTTTAAATATTGCCCCTCACACCTTAAACCTATTCCCCCTGGTAATTGATTCTTCCATCCTGGGAAAAACTTCTGATTATTCATTCTGTCCATGTTCTCATAATCTTGTAGACTTCTATCAGGTCACCCCTCAACTTCTGTTGTTTCAGTGAGAACAAATCAAGTTTCTCCAACTTCTCTTCTTAGCTAATGCTCTCCATACCAGGCAACATCCTAGTAAATCTTTTCTGTACCCTCTCCAAGGCCTCCACATCCTTCTGGTAGTGTGATGAGAATTGAACACTATATTTCCAAGTCCAACCTAACTAAGGTTCCATAAAGCTGCAACACAACTTGCCAATTTTTAAACTCAATGCCCCAGCTGAAGAAGGCAAGCATGCCGTATGTCTTCTTGACTACCTTCTCCAGTTGCCACTTTCAATGATCTGTTTACCCAGCTCCCTTTGCCTATCAATGGTCTTAAGGGTTCTGCCATTTATTATATATTTCTTATCTGTATTAGACCTTCCCGATCAGATTTGTCTGGATTAAACTCCATCTGTCCAAGTTTCCAACTTATCTACATCTTGCTGTATCCTCTGACAATCTTCATTGCTTCCCACAAATCCACCAATCTTTGTGTCGTCAGCAAACTTACTAATGAAATCAGTTACATTTTCCTCCAAATCATTTATATATATTACAAACAGCAAAGGTCCCAGCACAGATCCCTGAGAAACACCACTTGTAACAGCCCTCTTTTCGGAAACACACCCTTCTACTGCTACCCTCTGTCTTCTACGATCAAGCCAGTTCTGTATCCACCTTGCTAGTTCACCTCTGATCCCAAGCAGCTTCACCTTCTGCACCAGTCTGCCATGAGGGACCTTGTCAAAGGCCTTACTGAAGTCCATGTAGACAACATCCACTGCCTACTTCATCAATCATCTTCGTCACTTCCTTGAAAAACTTGATCAAGTTAGCACAACATGAGCTCTCCTTCACAAAACTATATCGTCTCTTGCTAATACATCCAGTTACTTCCAAATGCCAGTAAATCCTGTCTTGAAGAATCTGCTCCAAGAATTTCCCTAACGCTGACATCAAGCTCACCAGCCTGTAATTACTTGAATTATTCTTGCTACCCTTCTTAAACAAAGGAACAATACTGGCTGTTCTCCAATCCTCTGGGACCTTCCCTGTAGCCAGTGAGAATACAAAGATTTCTCTCAAGGCCCCAGCAATTTCTTTCCTTGTTTCGTTCAGTATTCTGGGGTATATCCCATCAGGTCCCAGGGATTTGCCTACCTTAATGTTTCTCAAGAATCACAATACCTTCTCCTTTTTGATCTCAAAAGGGGAAGGGGGCCTTGATCAATCTAAATAGTGGGTGGATGGGTGGGAGTGATAAGGGGATCAGTAATGTTGTGGGGGTGGGGCAATGTCTGTGGGGGCCACAGGCAGGCATTATCCAGCCCAGGAGCTATGTGGCAGGGGAGTCGCATTCTATCCTTTTTTTTCTGTGCATGTGCAGTTGGAGGCACTGATCAGAGCTGCAGGGTTTTGTGCATATTAAACCTTGCTCACAGGCTTCTACAGCACAATTTGGAATCGCTGATATTTTTTCAGGCAGAGTGCATGTGGGGGTGCCTGAGAATGGGTTAAAAGTCAGATCAGAAACACTCCCAGTTTCAAGTCTGCTCAGCACTTAGAATCAAAATGGTAAAATAGGGCCCAATATCTCTACCCATCTTCAGTGGTGGAGGCAACTACTCAAAGGGAGAAAAGAAAAGATGGTCATGATGATAAATTTAGATAAGATGGGAGAAGGTTGCGTAGAACATAAACAACAGCAAAGACCAGTTGAGCCGAAAGTCCTCTTTCTGTGCCATGCAATATCACCTATGCAATCCTATGTTCTATATCTTCATACTGTAACTCCCTTAGGAGAACTCCCATCCATAAGGCATTGTCACAAAATAATTACTTTTCCCCAAGACAGTAAATTTAAAGTGTATTTTGTACATTCATTTAATATCCTCACAAACTGTGCTCTAACAAAAATACTGACTAAATGTCAGTTACGTAAATTTTAAAGTAGTGATTAAAGGTTAAAGTAGCAAAGCTCAAAACCCATTAGTCTAAATTCAGAGTATTACTCTTTGGACCTATGACTTTGTGAGCTGGAAGAAAGTGACCCCAAAATCTTCAGAATATAAATAAACTGACAATTCACTGCATGACTAATGGAGTGCTTTACTGTTGGAAGTACTGTCTTTCGATGAGATGGTAATCCAAGTCCTCAGTGTCTGGGAATCAATAATGTGATCAGATCCAATCTCAAGAGTTGTCCTGATGTCCTACCTAACATATCGGGATTCTGCAACTAAACATCACTATAAGCAGATAACCTAGTCATTTATCTTATTGTTAATGGAATCTTACTGTGCTTAATTATGTGTCACTTTTCCTATGCTATAACATTGACTACAATTTGAAATTTCTTCACCACCCATTTCTTTAAGCGATAAGAACATTTTGTCAGATCACAACTTCGTAACCAGATAATTCATTGTTAGTAGTCAGATTAGACTGTTTATACTAAGCTACTAATTATAAGCACCTAAGAGAGGTGTAGTTGCTCCCTTTCTTAACAGCAAAGTAAGATCCATTATAGTGCCACAATGTACTGCTACTACCAATTAGAACTCAGGATATATTCTGCAATTTTTTGCAGATTCATAAATTCTGTTCAAATTTGGGAAACATCTGAATAGTTACATCAAACTAGCAAATGGGATGAAGCAATATCTGAACATGGCCTTTGACATCACCATTCAGTTTTTTTTAAATAAATATTCTCAGAATGCAAATGAGGTTGGAAAGATTTTATTGATTACCTTTCTCAGGAGCTTGGGCATGCTGAGTTTTCATGTGGTGTGAAGCACTGATGTTGCAATAACCCAGAAGATTCCGTTTTTTCCTGGTGCCGATAAGTAAATTACCAAATATATTTATTCCAGAACTTATAAGTTAAGGAATTTAGACTCTCAAACTTTGGATAGCGAGGTCAGTATATTAACTATACTACTGCTCCAGTGTTAATCTACTCAACACAGGCTTGAAATACCTGTCACATTCATTATTCTTGTCCACTGCAGGTTTCTATACAGATGTTGAAGCAGCTTCTTACTTGCTCCCTTTTCATAGCATGGTCATGCATGGCAATGCTACTTAGTTTAGAAAGAGATTTTTTGTGTACTACCTTGATTTGATCAGTCAACATCATTTAGTTTATGGACTTATACTTACAAGACATTTTATTGCACGCCAGAAAGTAGCTTATTAGTAAAATAATTAATAAACAGACTGTTGTCCTAACTTAACTGTAATCTCTGTGGGAATCTGGCCAAGCTTAAAGCAATTTGTCTTGTAAATTTCCAAAACTAGTTCAACAAAGAACACAAATATGGGAGTAATTACTTTACCAATCATGCTTGATGTCAATTCATACGTGTTCCTGAATCTTTTAAAAATTGCAAATTTACTGTATGGGCAACGCTATGAGAGCGTGGGCCAGATTTTGAGCATATTGGTATCAAAAAAAGTCAGTGATCCCTTGTTCCAAAAAAAAACAATTACAAAAAATGCATAAAGAACACACCTGCATAGCAGTCTGGTCTTCCGATGATGCACTTTTAATTTGCATATCTAATCATTATTTCTGCTAGATCTGCTGATCTTGCTAAAATTAGGTCAATTCCACTCTACAAGGCCAAACTCCTGATCACACTATATACATTATATTTGTATGACATTCCTTGAAATGTTGCACTAAGTAGACAAAACCAACATGTAGTCTAGCTACCTAGATCAGATCACACATTCTCAGTTTCAGCGGAGACTGTCAGCTTCAATAAGGAGGAGGAGTATTACTGTTAATTTCAGCAGTCTGGCAAGAGAAAATGAAAAATACCTGCCAGGGTACCCACACCTGATCTGTATCTGGGAAAGAGGGTAATGAAGGCTAGATCAGAATCAGAGTCCAATAAACTTTACATCTCATATATGAGCAACGTATGAGGTATCAGAGAATGCAAATGTGGACCTTTCAGAAGTTTACTACTTTATCTGAATTGGTGAAAAAGGGTCACAGGTGGCCAGGGTAGCTTAAAAAATTAACTAAGTAAGAACATTTTTGTTTGTATTCTTTAGAAATAGCAATCTATATGCATTAGTGTGTTTTAAGTTAGTGTAATGGCAATTCATAAACATTGTTTAATTCTATATGATATTTATCCAGTACAAACTGTTAAAGGGAGTTAAACAAAATATTGTCAACCTAAATTGAAAAATGTTCATCTGATTCTTTTAAAGCAAAAAACAAATGGCTAGCATTTTACTAAATTTACTTTTCAAAATAGGAAAAATAAAAAGAAATTGAGCATGATAGTGTGGTCATAATTTTGAGCAATATAAAGAGACCTTAGTCCTGTCAGTCTATTAGCAAGTATCCCTCTGCACAAGTAGCCATTCATAAGCTTCTGCTCTAATGAATGTGCTAAACCCTTCCGAACTTAGGCAAGTGGCATATCTCAAAGGCAGAGTGCTCATCAAGCCCAAATCCATCTTCACTATAGCTCTGATTCCACCAACATCTTTCTCCAGTTTCTCTTCAGTCTTTCCCATGCCTTCAACAATTTAGTTCACTCAAGGGATCCACCCTACTCTCTCTCCCCACCATTTTCCCACAAGTACTGACCATTTTACTTCTTTTCCTGAACAAAAGATAGAATAGAATACAATTTTCCTGTCCAAAAGTGGAAATTTGCCTTTGGCTTCACATGCAGTACAACATATCATATAGTCATTAGTTTTAAAACAGTGAATATTTCACACTTATATATAACATACACCCATACCATATAAACACATTGCACTTTGTCATTAAAGCACTCACCGCAGTTGAATAAATAAAATAAAATTTCAAAAGCCGGTTATGTTTGTATTGTTATTTAGTAAGCTTAAGACAGTCTGAACAAAAGATCTCTTGAACACATCTTTCCTGACAATAGGCATTCTAAAATACTGGCCCAAATGGAGCCTTTCAAATTGATGATATAAAGAGTGAGAGGGATCACCGACAACTGCCTGAGCTTTCCTTTTAACTGTATTGTTAAATAAGTTATCAAGCTGTGTCTGCTGTCTACTAATGATTTTATCTGTTGACAATTCTGGCCAGCTTACTTTTACATTTCAACTCAATCTACCAGACTGTCATGTTGAATGTTAGGATATTCGCTGCCAGATTTTTGTATACCC
This sequence comes from Sphyrna mokarran, assembly GCA_024679065.1. Lineage (NCBI taxonomy): Eukaryota > Metazoa > Chordata > Chondrichthyes > Carcharhiniformes > Carcharhinidae > Sphyrna > Sphyrna mokarran. The sequence continues at coordinate 110,996,277 of JAGIQG010000003.1, forward strand.
TCATTAAAACATCTCGGTCAGAATTATCCAGTCCTTCACGCCAGTAGTTGGCCAGTAGTCTGATCCTACCAGTGCTGCACACACTGCCACAGGTTTCCTTAGTAGCATGGGACAGCTTCAAAGAGAATTCCATTAACAGTGGCAGGACCAGAAGATCCTACTGCAAGTGAATAGCAAACCATCTCCCATCACTGAGCAAAACACCAAGGAGAGGCCAGAGAATCTCACTCCTTGGCTCACTTCAAACACTTTCAATCTTCTAACTAAAAACAAACACTAGCTGACATTTCTAAATTATCATCCCATTCTCCAAGAAACCACACTTAATCCCTCAGTCCTTGCAAAATATCTTCTTCTTTGCTCCAAAGGCTTTGAATGTGTTCCTGACTCCCAGATCTACTCAACTATACAGTTTCTTGCAACCTCTCCTCTGAACTGTCAGGTTTGTGCAAATTCTAGTATTGAATAAGTCACAATTTCCTCAAATTAAACACTGCAAAGATTGAAACCATTCCCTTCAGCCCCAACTACAAACTTTGTATTTTATCTGTATCCCAAGCCCATGTCCAGTCATTGTCTCAGGCTGAAGCAGACTGTATGCAATCTTGCAATATTTGATGGCTAAATAAACTTTTGATCTTATATCCATCCCCATAACACTAAGGCTGCCTATTTCTATTACAGTGTCATCTACTGCCTCTATCCATACCCATCAAACTGCTGCTGAAACTCTCTTGCCATCTCAGACTCAATTACTTCAACAGCTAGCCGCATCCTCCACACTTTATAAACAACACTGCATTGAAAGGCCTCCACTGGGTGTTATCAACACCAAGTCAAGGTTGTTAAATCAAAAAATCTGGTAAATAAAAAAGGTTATTCAAAAGACCCTGACAATTCTCAAAAAAGCCAATATCCATAATTCATTTCTCTACATATACAGCAAATTGATTCACCCGTTTCTTTTAAATAAGCTGGTATCACTGGGGAAAACAAAATTATAATTTTGGTAAACTTCTTACATATTTGTACCAACCACCTGAAGGAATAATTTCAAGCACATAAGCTTTCTTCATAAAAATACTGTTTTCTGATCCAATCAGTTCTTTCATCAAGCTATTAATTCCAGTAAACCAAATTAAACCTAGCAAAGATGTCAAAGAAACACATCATTATGCCTCCCATGTGTCAGCTTGGCTCAGTCAGTAATTCTTTCAGCTTCTTAGAATCTTAGAACATTAGCTGGGATAATATTGTAGTACAGTACAGAGCAAGTGTCAGAGATGGTTGCTTTTGGATGATATTGGCTTTGCCTCTTCAGCTGCACATTTATACTGCTTGACGAGCAAAGAGCTCTCCTACGTCTTAACAAACTCCAAAAATAACTAGCAACTCATCTCAGTTTTAGAATCTAGCTGGTGCAAAATCAGGAGGAGCCAGGGCTGAGCAAAACTACAGAACAAGATAAAGAGCACAACACAGACCCCAGACTGGGAGAAGCAGAACAGGATAAAAGGCACAGCACGCTTAAGCCTCTGGGGAAACACAGGTAGAAATTGAAAGAATGTTTCGGAAGGATTGTGGGTGTGAAGAAGAAAGGGTGGCAGAAACCAAGGAAATTGAGACCAATGCAGAGGATTGAGTACTACGCATTGAGATCATTCCAAGATAAGGAACTGGAATAATTAAAACCAGCTTTAGATCTTACATTCATTTTAATAGTCTTAAGCTTTATTTCTGAAATTTAATTTCAATAAACATAGGGATAGCAGGATGTCTCAGTTGTGTTAGATGCAAATCTTTTGCCAAGCAGAAACACCAGGACACATTATGTCCAGGACAATCACGTGCAGGAACTTTCATTAGCCACAGGAACTCAAGTTCTATGTTTTGGAGTTTGAGTGGCAGTCACTTCAATATATCTGGGAGACAGAGTTCTGTGGATAGTATATTTAAAGAGGTAATCATAGCATAGCTTAAAGATGTGCAGGCAGACGGGGAATGAATGGTTGCCAGACAGTCAAGCAGGACGAAGTAGATAGAGTACACTTCTCTCTGCAGTCAGTTCTCAGTTCTGAATTATGTTGGAGGGGATATTTTTCCAGGAGACCAACCAAAACTAAGTCCATAGTGCCAAAGACAGAAGATTAGAAAAGCAATATGATGTTGTAGTGATGAGAGACCAGGCTCAAAAAAGGACAGGACTGGGTATGAAGTATTCTTGGATACAAGGTATCTAGGTAAAAAGGGAAGTAATGAGGACAAGTAGAAGTATTAAAGAAAATATAATTTGACTGGCGAGTGAAATTGGGGAATGTCAAGTATAGATTCTATTTGATTAGTGTTAAGAAAGAGAAATATCATTATACTACTGGGTAAATTCTATCATTAGGAAAGATACGAACTTACATTGTAGAGGTGTAAAAACCCATACTGTGGTAATGCAGACTTTGCAAACCTTATATTAGAATAATTAATACAAAGAGTGAAAATGGGGATGAGTTTCTGAAGTATATTCAGAAAAATTTTTAAGAACAGTATGTTTCTAACCAAAAGAGGAAGATGACAGAAGAAAAAAAATCAAATTCTGGAAATACTTAGCAGTTTGGCATTATCTGCAGAGAAACAGTTAACATTTCAGTGCACAACCTACATTTCTCTCTCCATAAACACTGCTGACTGGAATATTGCTAGCGTTTTCTGTTCTCATTTAAGTTCCAGCATCCATTTAGAGCAAATTTATTTAATTAGAGGAAGGTCAATTTCAGTGAGTGAAAAACTACTCAGTCACAGGTAAATTGGGCAGTGCCAAAAAGATTGGTAAATTGAGCAGGAAGAAGATTGAGAAGGCAATCTTAGGAGATAGGAGATTCTAGAGAAGAGCAGGTTGGAGTTCATCCAACTACCACTGCAGACAAGATTTCAATACAGTGGGGGGCCTTCCTGTTGCTGGTGTTGCGAACGTCACCGATTGGATACTCTGAGGAGAAAATGTAATTAACCAAGGTCATAATCCACATTGGTAAAAAAGAATAAAGCTATAAAGGAATAATAGTAGGGATGGTTCAATAACCATCAATGTGCATTTCCCACAAGGAGGGAAGATAAAGCAATATCAAAGCTAGAGTTTCTTGGATGAAGAAAGAGACAGTAAGATGAAGCAAAAAAAAAGAGCTCATATGCCAAATGTCGGATTTATAATACAAGTCAGAAGCAGGCTGTTGAAAGGGAAAAGAATAAAATCATTGAGTCAAAGAGTGAGTACAAGAGGAGACAAGCAGTTAACATAAAAGAGAATCCAAAAATCTTCTAGAGGCATTTAAAAAGAGAAAAGGTGGCACTAATTTGGGGGGGGGGGGGGGGGGGGGAGGAGATCATGTTCATGGAGGTAGAGAACATGGCTTACTGTACACCTTTCTTTATCCAAGGAAGTTATTATCAGGGTGAAAGAGGAGGAAATTGAGATATTGGATGGATTAAAAATTGATAGAAAATAGTAGAAAGGCTGTATGATAAATCACCAGAATTGGATAGGGCACATCCAAGGATGTTGAGGAACATAATGCAGGTGGTAATTGTTGAGGTACAGTACCAATCGCCCTTAGACACTAGATTGTGCCCATGGTCAGAGTTTTTAAAATGTTACACCCTGTCCAAAATAAGGTGCAAGGATAAATCTAATAACTGCAAGCCAGTCAGTTTAATCTCTACAGTAGGAAGGCTTTTATAAAAAAAGGTAATCTGCGACAAAATTAGCAGTCACTTAGACCAGTATAGAAAAATTAAGAAAAACGTGCCTTTTTATTGTCATTCAACAAATCTGAAAACCTTCAGATTTGTTGAATGAATTTTTTGGTGAAACAACAAAGCGTTGATGAGGGTAAAGTGGCATATATAGATTTCCAATAGCCATTTCAAAAAGTTCCACATAATAAGTTTGCCTGCATTGTTGAAGTTCAGAGGATCATAAAGGAAAGCAACAATATAAATATGAAGTTGATCAAGTAACAGGAAACAGCTATGAAGTGTTGTTTTTCATACTGAAGGAAGGAATGCAGTTAGGCTCTTTAGGGACAGAATTAGAACCATTTGTCCTTGATATGCCAATGATCTGGACTTTGGTGTACAGAACATACTTGCATAATTTGCAGGTGACAAAATTTTGGTATTGTGAATGGGAGGAAAAATCATGATAGAGTTCAAGATGACATAAACAGGCTGATTGAATGCCCGACACAAGGCTGGTCATATTTAATGCACAGAACTGCGAAGTGATATATTTTGATAGGGAAAACAAAGAGGCAACATAAAGAAAGAATACAGTGCTAAAAGGGGTGCAGAGAAATTTGGATGTTTCTGTGCATAAACTGTTGAAGATGATAATGCAGGTTGAGAAAGTAATGAAAAGGTCATGCAGGATCCTGGATTTTAATAGTAGAGACAAAGGGTACAAAAAACAAGGATGTCATGATAAACATTTATAAAACATCAATTAAACCTCAGCTGGAGTACTAAGTCTAAATCCAGGCACCACACCAAAGGAACGATGTAAAAAAAGATCTTCTCTTGTGCAAAAAATATTGTTGACAATGGTTCCAGGGAAAGGGGGGAACAACACCAACTTCTCCAAATAAAAGGTGAGATTTGTTGAGATATCAAAAATCATAATGGGTCTAGATAAAGAGAAACTATTCCCATTGGAGAAGAGTTCTGAGCTAGAGGTGTGACAATATTACAGCTTTAGGAAATGTATTTGTGTAATGTTTATTGTGCAGGATCCTTTGTAACATTTTATTTTATCAATGCCATTTTGACTGTAATCAGCAGCCTCTGTTGTTACTGCAGCAGTGTAATTGACCTTAATTACTACAATGCTTGTTTTAATCTTGACCGATAATGTTGTTATTTTTGAGTTTTCTCCTGGGATTTTGCACAGTACGACTTGATTGGGGTTGAAAGACAATAATATCAGGAGATTGAGTGGACCCAGGCTTATATAGCAAACTTAAGTTTAGATGCTGCCTCTCTTAAGACTGGAATCTGCCAGTGGTGAAGTTTATTTCTCTAAAGATCTTCAGAGGACGCTAACTTAAGCTGAGGAAAAACTTTTTGTACAGCAAGTGGTCAAGGAATCTTGTAAACTACTGTCCAAAAGGGTGGAGGGAAGTTCATTGATGGTTTTCAAAGGGATAAACACCCGAACAGATATAATTTGCCGGACAAGGGGTGGGGCGTCTGGGGGAACCAGCCTCATGTTCAAGCAATGGGGACACCAAATGGCCACAAACTGCGCTTTGGTACGTGTGCAAACTGACCACAGCAATCAGAAAAATAAAAGACCGGGACACGAATTCCTTGTTCTCTGACAGGCACTAAACTCAGGCTCACCCACCGGTCACAGTGTCACGCCTGTCCGTCACTAACTGCAGTGAATCTGCTCCCTGCGTAAGTGACAGGATAATCTCCGCCGGCCGCCCCTTTAAACCCCTGTCCGACGGCGTCAAATCCCTAGCGACGAGAGGGGGAGGGGAGGGGCGGCTACAACAGGCAAGTTGTTCATCGCTAAGTAACATCACACACATATACATACACAAATATCTGCATTAAGTCACAAATTACCCCAGATTCATGGCACAATCGTCATGTGAGCTGCTTGCCGAAGGTTGATCACACCCCGCGGAGCCGCCACCACCTCAGTCCCCGCTCCGTCACAAACTCTGCATCCCCCGTTACCGGCCCCGCACAACAAGCCACCCCCTGATTGGTCACAGCCTCTCCCCCAACCCCCCGCCAATTAGCGGCATCCTTACTGCCATGTCCAGCGCGCATGCGCAGAGCTGGGGTGGAGTCTGCTTCTCACTATCTGTCAGTATGAGGGTCCTGGTGTCTGTCTGTGTGGTCGGTGGCGTTTGCTACCAAGTAAATCTGCTGGACTTTAACCTGATGTTGTGAGACTTCGTACTGTTAGTGTGAGGGACAGAAATGTTTTCCCTTAAATTTTCTACTCGTAGAGGGTTCGTTCCTGGCGTTTCAGGGCGTGTACACAACGTCCATGGCAGTTTTGCATTTGGTGTGTTCGGTATAGGGGAGAAGTTCAGCTCTCTAAAGAAATTCAATCAGACCCATACCCCTGCTTTATCCCAGTAGTTTTGCAAGTTTATTGCCCTCAATTCCCATCCAGTTTACTTTTGAAATCATTGTTCTGCTTCCACCTCCCTTGAGGATATTAAGATCAAGATTGTCATTACTCATTATAAAATATAAATTCTTCCTCATGTTCCCTTCTGTATCTGTGTTCCCAAGTCCTTGTATGATCAGCTAATGGGAATAGCTTTTCTTTGCCCATTTTATAAGCTTGTTGCAATAGTGTACACACCTATCAAATATTCCTTCAATCCCAGCTTCTCTAATGTTACCTTCTCTCTAAAATCCCTAATTTCCTAGAATCATTCTGGTAATGTTCTCTGTAAAGTCACCATAGTCCCAGATAATGCTAGGCTGCTCTCCCCTTTGAGGGCTAGAGCTGACTGGTGCTAAATTTAACCCAAGGATCATCACATCTCAGATGAGGGGCAAGGTGGAGAAGGAGGTCCTTCATGAATAACCATACCCGTATGGGAATTGAACTCACGCTCATGGCATCGCTCTGCATCACAAATCAGCCATCCTGCCAATGAAATAACTGACTTCCTGAAATCTCACCTGCACCTCTGAGAACATGCACACTCTTCCTAATATGTGACCTGGACTGGACCCAATATTCTCATCCAGATCTTTCTTTCCCTTGACTTACAATAATTTGGTACCTTGAGTGGCAAGACACCTCGACTGGAATTCTCTGATGTCGTATGCTCGTCCCCACTTCCAGTGAGAATTTGGCACTTAGCCAAACATCCATTCACAGCAGTGGGACTGGAGAATCCCAGCCATGGGCAATGCTGGAGAATTTGCCCCTGGTTTCTAAACAGATTTTGGATTTAGAGTGGTAACTTTGGAACTGACAGCTTGAAAAGTTCTTAAGTTTTAGAGAAAATCCACACTATTTTTCAAGCAGGTCTACATGCAATGATCAAACATATGCACGAAGACCCAAATAAAATCTTGGTAAGGACACTCATAGCCTGTGAGAAAGAGATGGAACCCTTACAGAAAGTGGAAAATGAGGAGCTATAGTCAAGTTAGATTGGCAATTGGTGGAATGCACTTTCGCTTGAGCTCACCATTGGTTTTATTTAGACAAACCTAAGTAAATGACCACAAGATTTCACTCAAGGCTGACTGAAGTTAATTGTCATTAATGACCAATAAATTTGAAGGAAATTGTTTGATGGGTGGTTTTATTCTGAACCCCATTGAAACACTTAGCATCTCATGTTCTAATAATGAAAATAAAGCCAGTGAGGCTCCATTTTTTTCTCCCAGTTTCCCTGCCTCTGTTGCATCTGTTCCAATGATGTTAACTTCCAAAATGGCACTTCTAACATATCTTTCTTTTCCTGAATCTGGGTTCCACCCCTCCCCCAATATGGTTGACAGAGCACTTAGGTGTGCCTGTCTCAATTCCCAAACATCTGCCCTCAGCATTTCTCCTTCCTCCCAGAACCGTGATAGGACCCTATCCTTGTCCTCACTTTTCATCATACCTGTTTCCACATTCAAAAAGTCACCTTCCACCATTTCTGCCAACTCCAATATGATGCACCACCAAAAACATATTCCCTCAGTCAGCATTCTGCAGGAATCACATGCTCCATGATGTCCTTGTCCACTCTTCCAATATCCCCAATTCCTCATTCCCTTCCCACAGAAGCTTCACTTATAATTGCAGAAGGTGCAACACCTGCATCTTTACCTCCTTCCTCTTCACTGTTCAAGGCCCCAAACCTTACAGGTGACGCATGTTGCACCTCCTTCAATTTGGTCCACTGTATTCACTGCTCCTAGTGCAGTCTCCTCTATATTGGCGAGACTAAATGTAAACTGGGTGACTACTTTTCTGCACACCTTCACTCAGTCCGACCCTCCTGATCTTTGCCACTTATTTGCCGCCTCCTCCCACTCATGACCATCTGTTACTTGTTATTAAGTTTTGTTTTCATAGAGTGCTTACTCTTGTTCTGCTATTAACACATTCTGCTTTCTAACTTTTATGCCACTATCAGCACCTTCTGTAGTATTTAACACAACAAATAACACTTCCTTTGTCTTATGTCCCATGACAAATCTCTTCCAATTTCCACCTATTCCAGACCCTCTATTTTGCTCCACCAGCTCTTAAACAGTATAAAATCCATCAACTTTCTCCCTCTTGTTAATTCTGAAGAGGAATCATAGGGACTTAATATTCTGGTGGAATTTTACCTCCATGCCCGCCCCTCAATCGGGGCTCCTAGGCTCACAGAATGAATTTGTCCATTGGCCTAGGATGGGATTTTACGAGCCTCACCCGAGCGAGGTGTAAAATCCCAGCCTGTAACTCTGTTCCTTTCTCCACAAATGCTGTGAGACGCAAGGTTTTTCCAGCATTTTCTGTTTTCATTTTGGATTTCCAGCACATGCAGCATTTTATTTATAAAAATTCTGTTCTCTGTTCTTTCTTTTCTTCCATCTTCACATATGTTTGTGTTCTCATCCATTTGTTTCTTTTGTTTCCATTACCCATTTACCCTTCTATTTCCTTTTTGTTTCTCCTTTATTTGTTTCTCCTACTTTTCATTTTGCGACTGCAGTAATTAGCTGGGGATGAAGGTTCAGATTGATTTATTTAGACTCATTGGAGATCTCCATTTGAAGTCTTCACAACAAATACTTTTTTTTGATCTCTACCTCTGCACATTCAGGATCTTTCATATTTGGCAATCACTGCCTTCCTTTCTTTTCTGTGACTGGGGCTCTCAGAAGTGCTCTTCACGAGTCCGAAAGTATGTGAGTTACATTGATTGGCCATGCTAAATTGCGTGTGTTTCAGGATGCATAGGTTGGAGGGATTTAGTGGGGTAAATATGTGGGTTATGGGGATAGAGCCTGGGTGGGATTGTTGTCAATGCAAACTCGATGGGCCGAGTGGTCTCCTTCTGCACTATAGAGTTTCTATGGCACTACAGTTAAAAAATGTACTTTTTTTCCTGGTCCCTAGTTTTTCTTTATGGCTAGTTAAATATTCTCTATCCTCCTATCCCTCCTGGGATTCTCTGTCACATTCAGCATTAGCTGAATATGGCTGCGAGGTTTTAAATTGCTGACTTCCCCTCTTTTGATTTTCTTCACTGTTGCATACTTCAGCCATCACCACCCTTGCTGATTCCTAAGCTGCTTCATTTTTTGCAAGCAGTGGCTTGTTTTCTTGTTTAAATTCTTTTAGTTTTTCATACACTCAGAGATGCAGCTTTTCACACTGCGACCAACAGTCAGATAGGGTGGTACACCAGGATACTCTGGGTTGATTTAGTCCCTGTGTCAGCTATTAGTTGAGATTTTCCCAGCTGTTACCAGCAATCATATTTGAAACACACTCTTTCTCCCCCACTCTCTTTGTTTTGGACAAGATAAAGGACAGAAGTCTGAATTAAAATCCAGTATCCATTTTCCTTGTGCCAGGACTCAGTCAGATTTTAGAACAAGGGTAACCAACCAGTTAAATGCGAACTGTGAAAAATAATTGTGCATCAGGAAATTCACATATTTCATATCCAGTGTACACAGATTATCAGAATCTTACATTTCCTCACAACCTCCTCAGGTCATCTTCTAAACTTTAAAAAGGGACTGCATTCAGCATACTGGAACTTGCCTTTATTTAAATAAGACAGCTAAGATGGCTCTCAAAAGGTCAGATAACTTTTGCAACTTCTGCTTCAAGTATCCAGAAAGTTTGTGATTGAATAACGATGGTGGGAGCCAACCCTACTTCAAATGGACACAAGACAAAATCCATCTGTCGGATTTATCCCTGCCACTATTTGTGAGCTCACCTGAAACTCACAATCTAAAGACCCTATGAATCTTTGGCTCTGAGCTTGATACTCAACAAAAAAAAGCTGTGGAAGCCAGTTTATCGTAAGTATGTGTGAACGCATCCATCTCAACTTTTCTATTCTCCATTATGTAGCTAGCTTTGAACCATTTTGAGTGGACAATAGAATCATTTGATCAAGTGATCACCTGATTGAAACTGTCTTCAAATCTATTATCCCAAGAACTAGAGAGAAATCAATCTATCTGCAGAGAATATAGCAAGAAACAGCAGCTGTAGGAGAAAACAATAACATCCACACTTATAAATCTGGAGACATCTTAAAGTCCCATTCCTTTTCAAAATCCATCAATGCAGAAACCTGACCTTCTGATGAGAAAACCAAGTGACTCATTTGGTGACCTACTAACCCTAACTCTAATTAGCTGTATCTTTGAGGGAATCCTGTGATATATATCCTGATATTCCAACTATTGAAACCAACTAGACTACCATTAAAGAGTGCAAATGCATGTTGCAACAATGCTTTACTTACGATGCACTGAAGTCTTTAACTATGAACTATTCGTAAAACCATAAAATCCTTAGAGTATAAGAAGGAGGCCATTTGGCCCACCGACCACAATCCCACCAGGCCCCATTCCCATAATGGCACATATTTACCCTGCTAATCTCCTGCACTAGGGTCAATTTATCATGGCCAATCAACTTAACCTGCACATCTTTGAACTGCAGGAGGAAAATGGAGCACAACAGGAAATCCACGCAGACATGGAGAGGATGTACAAACTCCACACAAACAGTGACCTGAGGCTGGAATTGAACCTGAGTCCCTGGCGCTGTGAGGCATTAGTGCTAACCACTGTACATCATGCTGCCCCACAAAATTCCTTTGTTTGCAATTTATAATCTTTTCTTGTGTATATGTATGCGTGGCTACTGAGTGATTGATGTTGTATTAGGTTTTTGGATACATGTGAGAATAAATAATCCTCTATCTAAACTCATGAAAGCTTGCTGTTGATATTTTTTAAATTGTCACACACTCAGATATTCAGAAACATACATACTTCCTTTTCTAAAAACAAACACTTACTATAGATGGTAAGAAGAGGGAATCAGGAGCTTGGTTCTCTCTCATTCTTGTCTATAACTATATATTGTGAATGGGGTCTTCCTTCCAGAATGTCATTATAGAGGCAGCATTAAGTGATTGGGTTGATCCCTGAATTATTTCACAAACCATTCTTAGTAGTATCTAGACGCACTGATTACAAAAAAGACAATGGGCCCTGGCAGCATCCCAGTTGGCATGTTTCCCACAGAATTAGATTCTCCCTCCTCCCTGTCAAACTTCCACTATATCTATAATGCTGGCATCCATCTGGCAACGTGAAAAATTGCCCAAGGAGATGCTATCTACAGAAGAGCAGGATACATCTTTCCTGGAAAATTATTAACATCTCAGGTGGCCTCTATCATCAGCATCGCATAGAAATCATCAGTAGTATCATCAAATGGTACCAATGACCTCAATAAATATTGCATCCAATCCAATCAATTTGTTCTATGAAACATTTTTTCACTAAATTCAGGAAAATATGCCATTTATAAATTTTACTTAAAGTTTTACTTGGAATCCTTCTAAGTTTTGCTTAACTGCAGCATATTTCCACTAGACCTTCAATCTCTATAATTAGATGATGTCCTTAATCCCAGAGTGGTCTTGGCCTCACTTTAAATGTTAATGCGCTTCTAATATACTTTTGAATCCATTATTCCTTCCTTTTGTATCACCTGCAAGCCCATTTTCATATTAGCTTTTTGCCCTTCGAATCTCCCATTTCATCATTCCACTGTATTTCTATACCCAATATATCAGGTTAATATTGATCTCTGTTTGTCTAAGGAGTTCCATATATCTTGGCACATTGTCTTTGCCAAAATAAATACATTTAGTCCTTTGAATCTTATATTTGAATATTTCTCATTTTGATGTTTTCTAACTTTTTGTGTAGACAATTTGGCGCAGTTCCCTTTCCACTTCACTGAACTTTATATTTATCTTCAACGGCCAGATTCTTCAATGTCAGTGAGAACAGGAAATTTGGCCAAAATTCTATTTGCTGTGTTGGGACCAGAGAATCCCAACCATGCGCAAGGTTGGAGAATTCCAGCCAACAACATCATCTTTGACATTTCATTACCTTTTTATATTTCTTGAAGTTAACCAGTTTGTAGTTGCTCATTGCTAATGGTTCTCTGAGTCTCCCACGTGCTTTTTACCCATTTCATTTTCAAGAGCAGAATTGAATAATGCTTCTTTCCATATTGGACTATAAAAATACTGATCTAGAAGTCATACCTGGATACATTATAAAAACAATTCCCTACTGTTACTGCATGTATTACCTATATATATATATATTTTTCTATTCCTAGCCAGCAAAGCCTTTCAATGTGTATCAGACTTAATATATAAGTGCGTCTGAATGATGTGTTATTTCATTTTAAGGTACACTCATCATGTTTCTCAATCTGCATGCTGCACTCCAGCTGGAATTTTAGTAGTCACTCAATTCTGTGCAAAGATTTCCACCTACATCCACTCAAAATGATTCTTACAACCTCATGCAGGGAAAAGCCATATCATACCATTGATAGATGTCGCTGATGAATGTTGAATGAAAAACAGTATTTCACATATAACCAACTTGCTGCATCTTGTATACATTTTTAGTAGGCAAAGCATGCAGCAACATAAACAAGCATACTATTACCATAAGTCTCTTGGTACAGCCTACCAGTGGAAGTGATCTTAAGATCCCTATTTTGAACATCCAGTGGAAATTCTGTTATAGATTATAGCTCAGTGGTTCAGCTTGTATAACTAAAGATTTATCACCTCAAGACACATGTCACTTCTAGTCTGCTTTTAGCCAGCAGAGACACAGTATGCAGCAGTAACTGACTTGATAGCATCTGACTCCTAGTGAACTAGAATTGCTGAAATGGAATGCTAAAGTAGCTTATGTAGGCAACAATACTATGGCTAGAAAAGGATAAATATTTCATTGCGATACGGCGTAGCATTTTATCTGAATTACTCTGTCTCAGCAATTGCTCTTCACTGAGAGAGAACTTTTAATTTTAAGCACAATTGGTTGGACATTCTTTCAATAATTTTGGCAAGAAAGAAGATAAATATATAATGTTGGTGGCGAGTATTCAACAGCTCTTTATTGATATTTCAGGACTGAGTTTAATATTTTCTACTCTGACAATTATTAATGAAAATATTTTTTAAAAGATTGTTAACATACTAATGAACTTGTGCAATGTAGTACTTTTGAGTTTTTGAAATGCGGACATAAGAGCACAAGAATACAGAAGTCATGGTAGACTTAAACTTCATATTAGTTTGGCTACAATTACAGTAATGTGTAGTTTTGAACATTCCATTGTAGAAAGGGCATTGGTGTTGTCAAGCACATTTATATTTCCACACACATTTATCAAGATAATGAACAAAGAAAGTTAAGAGTTGATTTAATTGAAGATTTTAAAATCATAAAGAGTTTTGATGGAATTAGTATGGAAATATTATTTTCTCAGCATTGATTATTTAAAATTCTCACTAAAGTTGGACCATGGAGTCTTTGAGGCAGAGAGTACTACTTATTTTATGCAAAATTTGGGAGGAATACATGAATTTATTTGCCACTAAAATTGAGACTATCACTTACGTTGCCTCTGTCGCTTCTCTCCCTTCCTGATGCTCATTAAGCCTAAACTGCTATTAAGGTTTTGCCTACCCAAACACTGAACTTGTATCTTTCTGTCATTTTCCTCCTATCTCCTCTCATGCCCTTTCCATCTTGTTCAATAGACCCACATCCTGTTCACTCAGTCCTCTACCTATCAATCCACTGATTGCCCCATTTTCTCAGCCCTGGCCCTCATGTTAATTGGTCAGTTCAACAGTTCCTGCTCCGCAGGTACTGTCCTTCTCCCTTTACGATCTCAATATCTGTCACAAGGTTACATATCTTGATCCTTCTGTTGACTCCATTTTGCTTGTTTGATATTCATATTTAGATGAGCAGAAGTTTCCTTCAACTAAATGTTGAGAAGATCAAAACCATTGTCTTCAGTTTATCCATTTGGATATTTCTATCCATCCTGCTGCTTAACACTTGCTAAGGCTGAACCAAATTGTTGGAATCTTGGAATTCTATTTAACCCAAAGATGATCTTTTAATCCCCAATCTGTTCCACCGCCAAGACCACCTATATCCACCTTTATCCATTCCTATTACGGTTCATCTGTTGTTTCATCTTTTGTTACCTTTGTACTGGGAACTTCCTTTGCTCTCTTGTCCAGTCACCCACCTTGTATCTTCAAACTTGAGCTCTTCTAAAGCTCTGTCACTCTTATCTTACCTTACTCGAAGTACGATTCATTCATGACCACAGAGGTTCATAATCCAGCTTTGTCATAACTTTAAAATGGGTGCATGTGAAGATAAATCCAAGCAAGATTAGATCTGAATATCAATACTCTGAATCATCAGAGCTAGAAACAAACTGGGAGATCTAAATGAAAATGTTTGATTTCCAGAAAACTGATTTGAGTCCTCAAGTTGCTTCCAGATGCGAGATCAGATTCAGAAGTAAGAACATCAAGTAGCTGACTCATATGGCTATCATATAGATTCTCTTCTGGCTAATTTCTCTGTAATATTTCAGGTAAAAGATATATTTTGCCTAGCTGTTACTCGTGATTTAATAATACATTGAAGATTTCAAAACTAGTACCTTCAAAGCTATCCTTTTACTCTTACTGATATTCTATAATAGCACAACTAATGAATCTGCATTCAGATGAACCTATTATTACATGATGAAGCATCAGACTTGGTAAATGAGATGTCTGATGTGGCCATCCAATCTGCCAATGAGAATAGTGCAAGGGAAGGATTAAAATTTCTAGTTCTGGATCTAATCTGCATTTCATTAGGTAAAACCTGAAATGTTAACTGCTTTTCTCTACACGGATGCCACCAGACCCGCTGAGTGTTCGTCACATTTTCTGTTTTTAATACTAATGCCAGCCTGATATAGTTCCCCAGAGGCACAAACCATTTTTGTGGTCAGGCCTCATTTAAATGAAAGTGGCAAGCTGCCAGAGCTAAAAGAACGCTGATGGGCAGCTCACCAATATGAGAAGGAGCAGGAAAGCCAGCAGCCCAACTAGGAAACTGAGTCAGTAGAAGATACAGATGTAGGAAAACCGGACTAAGCAAGGAGAAAGCAACACAAGATAAAGCAATATCAGCAAGATTTTATGGAAACTGAAAAAGTAATCCAGATTTTCCTGTGAGTAACTGTACACAACATTTGTTTTTGTCTTTTTCTAAGTGGCCTCTTGCAATATCTTAAAGGATCTGATTGAGATCAGAGATCAGAGCTTACACAATATTGATACTACACACTTTAGTTTTAAAGAGACTTCAAATTTTTTCTATGTTATCAAAGTGCATGGGAGTGCTAGCCACTTATTTAAAGGCCTGCTTCAAATAAATTTCAATTCATCCAAAACTCTGCTGCCCATTTTCTATCCTGCATCATTGTCCATTCAAAGACCTACATTTTCTTTAGTTCCTGCAATGCCTTTCACCCCTCCCTAATCTGTAATTTTTCTGAATCCTTCAAGCTTTCGAGAACTCTATTATTCCAACTCTGGCTTCTTACATATTCATAATCCCTTAGCCCAACGTTGGTTGCAATGCTTTAGCCAGCTTGGTCATATGCTTTTGAATTCCCTCCAATAAACCCAGATCCCAGAACACTGGCCTCTTGTATCACCCTTCCCTTCTCCCCAACGATTTATGGCCATGTCTACAGCCATCTGAACTGTACATTATGGAATTCCTCACTTACAGAGATCTGCATCTCTAATACCCTCACCACTTTAAGACCTTCCTTCGATGAAACTTTTAGTGACCCCTTTTAGTATCCTTTTTTACTTTGTCAATTGTTGTCTGATTTAGCTGCTATGAAGCATGTTAGGTTGAGATGGCTCGGAACAGGTACTCAGCCACCCACATACAATGAAAGATCGTTGAGCTGACACATTTCTATGGGCGGCACAGTGGCACAATGGTTAGCACTGCTGCCTCACAGTGCGAGGAACCTGGGTTCAATTCCCAGCTTGAGTCACTATGTGGATTCTGCACATTGTCCCTGTGTCTGCGTGGATTTCCTCCAGGTCCTCCAGTTTCCTCCCATAGTCCAAAAGATGTGTTGGTTAGATGCACTGACCATGCTAAGTTCTCTCATAGTGTACCCAAACAGGCGCAGAGTGTGACTACAAGGGGATTTTTATAATAACTTCATTGCACTGTTAATGTAAACCTACTTGTGACACCAATAAATAAAACTTTAAAAAAAGTAAACTCCTTTTTATCTCTATAATTGTGTACATCAGAACAGAGGAAATAACAAAGTTCTTTGGACATGTTGGGAACTCCTGATATGATCTGATGTAATAAGTATGCACATGGGTATATTGGCATATGCTGTACAATTTGATTCTAATCCTACTCGTTTTCCAAATATGCCACCATCAGCCTAAATTACATAACATATGCCTGTAAATATAATTTGATATGTCTTAGTATGTCCACCTAATGTTATGGCCCAATGAGGTAATAAATGAAGTTTATGCATTTATGAATCTTCATCAGATTACTAACATAATGTTTATTTATTAGTGTCACAAGTAAGCTTACATTAACACTGCAATAAAGTTACTGTGAAAATCCCCTAGTTGCCACACTCCGAAGTCTGTTTGGGTACACTGAGAAAGAATTTGGCATAGCCAATAGCCACCTAACCATCAAATCTTCCAGACTATGGAGAAAACCGGCAGATCTGGAAGAAATCCCCATAGACAACATGCAAACTCTACAGACAGTGACCCAAGTTAGGAATCAAACCCAATTGTCTGGTGCTGTGAGGCAGCAGTGCTAACCATTGTGTCACTATAGCGGCTGAACATAATCAAATAATAGTAGGCCAGCATCCAAGAAAACTTAACAATGGCATAATAATTATTAACTCAAATAATTGGAAAACGGTCAATGATTAGGAATAACTGCACAATAACTGTAGAATGATCAATTGGCTTGACAGGTTAATTTAATAACCATACTGGATTTTAAATGTCAAAAACTATGAGAGTACTAATGTTTCTTTGCATTATACTCTTTTGCAATTGGTTGCGATGTAAATGGCTACCCAAGGAGAAACAATCACATCACTATTCATTTTATGGGGGAAAGCAAATGTCTTCACTCCACTTAGGTTTACTATAATGGGATCCTGTCATTTTTTTGGAGATTAAGAATTTCAAACAATAATGATTTGCCTTGTCATTATATCTGTTCATTTACATGTAAAGAATTTCAAATTTAATATTCACCTAAAGGCCAATTCTATACTATCCTTTTGGAGATTAAGAATTTCAAACAATAATGATTTACCTTGTCATTATATCTATTCATTTACATATAAAGAATATCAAATTTAATATTCACCTAAAGGCCAATTCTATACAATCCTTTCTGAAATGATTATTTATTCCTAGAAACAACATTTTTTTTATAGCTCAACTGATTTGTCAATGAGTGCACAGCACCCTGAGTTTAGCATCAGCCATAGTCAGTCAAGAAAAGAAACAGAAAGCAGTGCAACAAAATCCAACAGTACAGACAATAGGATAAGGTTCCAGCTTATGTTAATTTTTAAATTCCTATTCATCAATATGAATAATAACTTTTGAGAAGAAAACAATTGCTAGTTTTTCAACCTAATCAAATTTAATTATAATTGTCTTCTGTTAATCTGGATTTTTAAAATAAAGCAGATTTCTTATAAATTGCAATTTCCTTTTATAATTCGGTGTTTAGGTATTTAATGAATTTGCATAGACTGATATGTCAGTTAGGACATTTACTTCATGGTTCAAGCCCCGCTGGTGCTTGACAATTGAATTCTCCAGCCATGTGTGTGATGCGATTTGATGCAGTACAGCCTTGGTTGTTGGAACTCATGAAAAAATTGACACTCAGTAAATGGAGATCCTGACAAAAACATTACAGGGGATGATGTATGGAGGCCATCAGCTATAATGGAGGAAGGAAAGAGGACAAACAAAAAAACAGCAATTAAAGAAAACCTGCATGTTACATATATAGAAAAGAGAGGAAAATACAAACCAGTCAATTCATTGCCATTGTGCTATCTCTGCACTTCGTTTGCTGATCTCCCACTGGAAATTTTTAAAACTTAAGAAGATTAAGGATAATTTACTGTGTTCTCTTACTTTTCTTAAAGAAAGGATTTATGCTGAAGTATGGTTAGAGAGACATTGCAGCTCTCTTATCCCTACTTGCTTCATGTAACTTAGGCTGGATACCTGACCAACTATCACCCCAAGTTGGTTCAGCACACTATCAGTGCAACAATGCACTATGTATTCATTCACTAAGCTAATCAGGAGTTCAGACATTCAATGACAAACAAGTAATAAAAATAAAAGTGTGCTGTCATGAAAATATGTGAGTCTAGAAATTCAGGTAAAAATGGGTGTCACAGGAATCAATGTGATGTATGCCATGTATGCAGTCGGTTCATACTGGATGTATGCTGCACATAATATTCAGGCACTCTATGGTCATCCATGGCAGCTACTTAAAACTGGTATTACTGCCACGGCTTATGATTTCAATGGAAAGTAAAAATGGGATGTAAAACTAGTGGTTGATTTGAATCCATCAGTTTCTTGTTGAACGGATTAATTTAAAATTATTCCCTGGGCAAGATAGTCATTCTTCATTTCATACCAGTTCATTTTAAAAAGAAACACTACTTGAATGCAGAAGCTGCCTAATTACCTTGCCTCTGCTGTATTGACAGTTGAAAAAGGTCAATGCTAATGGTTTACATCCATGCAACATACATCAATATCTAATCTATTGTCAGACAGAGACAAGCAAATAGAAAGATAAAAGTGCGATTGAAAGAAAGAAACGGAGAGGCACAGTGGGGAGAAAAACTGGCAGTTCCTGACAATGGCATTTAACTGTCAATGTGGCAGATTATCTAGGTATTTCAGAAAAATATAAGAATAAATCTAACCCAGCAATTACCACTTTTTTCAGCTTTCTCCCATTCATCAATAAAATGATGGAAGGATTCAGCAGTACTGCCATCCAATAACACTCATTTCCTAATAACCTGCTCATCAACATCCAGTTTGGTTCCTGTCAGAAACACTGTGCTCTAGACTTCATCACAGTTTTGATTCAGATGCAAATGCAGGAGCTGAATTCTAATGGAAAGGTGAGGGTAACTGCCCTTGACATCAAAGCAGGATTCAACCAAATATGAAGTCCTAGCAAAACTAAGGTCTATGGGTGTTAAAAAGAAAATCCTGACACAAAGGAAAATGATTACAGTTGTCAGGGGCCAATTATTGTAGCTCCAGGACATCACTCAGGATTTCCTCAGAAAAAGCATCCTTGGCACAGTCACCCTTAGCTGCTTTATCACTGCCTTTCCCACAATCATAGGTTAGATGTAGGACAATTTACCGATGATTCCCAATCATTTAGCTTTATTCACAACTTATTCAGTCATGATGCAGCCCAAGTAGTCATGATACAGCTCCTTCTCTACTGCCATCAGACTTTTGAATGGACCTACCATATATGAAGTGGATCTTTCTCCGCACCCTCACTATGACTGTAACATTGCATTCTACACCCTCTCTTCCCCTATCTACTCCATGAATGATATACTTTGTTGTAATAGCACACAAGAAACAATACTTTTTACTGTATCCCAATACATGTGATAAATAATAAATCAACTCTAAAGCAGGATTTCAATAGCATTTAGGCTTGAGGCGACAAATGGATCAGTCATCCCTAAAGCAAGGAAGTCCTGCCTTTTCCTCTTGGCCTTTAACAGTATTGTCATTGTTTATGTTCCCTACTGTAAACATCTTGGTGCCATCATTGCCTAGAAGTTATTGCAACTATAAAAGCAGAGTAAGGGTATGTACTCTTCAAGGAATAGTCCCTCAAAACAACTCCACCATTCACAGGGCTCAGATAAGAAATGTGGTGAAATGTTTACCAATTGCTATAATGGGTTTGCAAACAATACACTACGCATGAAACTCAACATCATCCAAAAAAATAAATTTATCTGATCAGTGATTGATTCTGCTACTAAACCTAATAGTAATCCTCTGTCACTGGGGGATTGTGACTAGCATGTACTAATAACAGGATGCACCAATTATTATGACATTACTTCCTTCCCCCATAATATCTACTCCTGAGGAGGACAAGCGCAGCAATGTCATGAGAACACCAACATGCTGAATTTACAAATCAAATTGACTTGAGCATAAATTGATACCTCATCATCATTTGTTCAATATCCTGGAATTTCTTAGATACCTTAGATTGTTGTGAAAGTCCCATTGTAGCAAGACCTACTGCATGAGGGACAGGCACACCACTGCTTTCTCAGGACTACTGGGAAATGGGTAATAAATGCAAATTTGCCAGTATCATTTACACCCTGAGAACAAATTTAAAGGTACTTATGCATTTTCAGAATAACTTCACTGCAGTTTTAATGTAAGCCTACTTGTGACACTAATAAATAAACTTTAAAAATAAATAAATAAACATAGAATCCTACAGTGCAGAAGGAGGCCATTCAGCTCATCGAGTCTGCACGAACCACAATCCCATCCAGGCCCTATCCCCATAACCATGTGCATTTACTCCAGCTAGTCTCTCTGACACTAAAGAGCAATTTAGCATGGCCAATCAACATAACCCACACATCTTTGGACTGTGGGACAAAATCAGAGCACCAGAGAAAACGCACGCAGACACATGGAGAATATGTCTCCACACAGACAGTAATCCAAGCTGAGAATCGAACCTGACGCTGTGAAGCAGCAGTGCTAACCACTGTGTCACTGTGTTTCATAGTATTATTTAATTCAGGGCTAACTTTATATTTGTTCATTCAGTGACCTTTGGAACAGAGAGACAGACAGAAAGGTTTAGATTCAACTGTTTACATATCAGTCAGAATAACAGATATCTCAGGTAGAAACTTAAAGAACACCTGTGGATATTCTACATAATATGTTCTTTCCATGGACAAACATCAGAATAATTAATATACTCCAGTTTATCTGAGTGCAATACTAGGGAATGCATGTTGCATGGAAGGAATGTTGTTGAACACTGAATAAATTGATAGTTAAATTTCCCAGTTTCGATTCATTCTGCTCTTTTTTGTTAAAATTTCATGTTTAACTTAGAGCTTCATTATAGAGGATACATGAAACATCCCATATATAGTCCCATAAATCAGGAATTGGAAAGGAGGGAAGAACTCAAGAAAGGCAATCATCAGGATAGTAGCACTTAGCAAATTGTTGGAACTGCAGGTTGACAAGTCCCTGGGTTCTGATGGATTTCATCCTAGGCTCTTAAAATAAGTGCCTAGTGAGATTGTTAATGCATTGGTTTTAAATTTCCAAAATTCAGTAGATTCGGGGAAGGTTCCATTAGACAGGAAAATAGCAAATGTAACTCTGTCATTCAAAAAGAAGGGGGGAGAGAGAGAGAGAGCAGGAAACTGTAGGCTAGTTAGCTTAACATCTGTCATAGGGAAAATGTTAGAATGTATTATTAGAGATGTTGCAACAGGGCACTTAGATAAATTCAAAGTAATCAAGCAGAGTCAGCATAATTTTGTGCAAGTGAAATCATGTTTAACCAATTTATTGGAATTCTTTGAAGAAATAGCATATGCAATGGATAAAGGGGAAGCAGTAGATTTTCAGGAGGCATTTGATAAGGGGCCACAACAAAGGTAATTGTGGAAAATAAAACTGATGGTGTAGGGGGCAATTTGTTGGCATGGGTAAAAGATTGCTCAACAAACATGAAATAGACAGTAGATAGTTGGGTCATTTTCTGGTCAGTAAGATATAACAAAAGGTGTGCCAAGGGGGATTGGAGCCTCAACTCTTTACAATTTATATATACGATTTGCACGAAGGGTCCAAAAATGTTGTCGCTAAATTTGCTGATGCCACATAGATAGCTAGGAAAGTAAGTTTGGAAGAGGATATAAGGAGGCTACAAAAATATATATGTTAGGTGAGTGGGCAAAGGCCTGGAGTATAATGTGGGAAAATGTGAAATTGTCCAGTAGAATAATAAAGAAACGTATTATCTAAATACTGTGGGGTTGCAGACTTTTGAGATGCAGAGGGATCTGGGTGTCCTGGTACATGAATCACAAAATGTCATTATGAAGATACAACAAGTAATTCAGAAAGATAATAGAAAGTTACTATTTATTCCAAGGGGAATTGAATACAAAAGTAGGGAGTTTGACATTCAATTATACAGGGCATTAATAAGAGCACGTCTGGAGTATTGTGTACAGTATTGGAATGACACAAATGCATTGGGAGCAGCTCAGTTCAAAGAAGGTTTACCAGATTAATACCTGGAAAAGGCAACTTGTCATATGAGGAAAAGCTGGATAGGCCAAATTTATATCCACTGGAGTTTAAAAGAGTAGAAGGTGACTTGATTGAAACATGTAAGATCCTAGGGGGATTTGACAGAGTGGTGTGGAAAGGATGTGTCCTCTTGTTGGAGAATTTAGAACTAGGGGTAACTGTTTAAAAATAAGGGGTTGCCCATTTAAGATAGAGATAAGGAAAAACATTTTCTCTCAGACGGTCATGGTTTTTGGACTCTTTACCTGAATAGGAGGTGAAGGCTGAATCTTTGAATACTGTTAAATTAGAGATAGGTTCTTGATAAGCAAGAGAATGAAAAGTTATCAGCGGTGGCAGAAATATGGAGGTGAGGTTAAAATCAGACCAGCCATGATCTTATTGAATGACAGAGCAGGCTCGAAGAGCCATTTGGCATACTCCAATTCTGAACTCATGGGTTCACATATTTGTGATTTTTTTTGAGGAGAGTTTAAGATACCAGAGGCAGTGAAATCATTTGGGGAATAGATAGGAAAAATTAATTAAACCATACAGAGCCAGATAGTTTTTAAGTCTCTTCTTATTACAGATGAGTCTGTGCTGCGCAGATTAGTGCTCAAGACTGTTTACAAAATTATTAAACAATTTCTTCTGCCAGAGCGAATCTCTTCACAGAGTGCATGCTTTACATGTTTATGAATGTGGATATCAGTAATAATTTAATGTGAATTAGTTCCAAAAGATTTATGAAGTAAACAGTTCATGATTTAAGAATGAGTCAGGTATGATACATATCAGTATTCTGTCACATTTACAAAGTTAGTCTGCTTTCGTAATTTATAGGTCAAATGCCTGGGTGTTCACTTCATGTGAATCATTGTCTCAGTGGTATATCTCAATCACAGTAATAAGCTTCTTATGCACAATAGATTCAGATTTTATCTCTCGGAAATTCATTAGGGGAAGCTTGTAATAATACCCTGCAATTTATCACACTAGTTTCTTATTGTCAATGTTCTATCTTAGCCTACAAGTCACATTTATGCTCAACAGCAGGAATGAATGTCAAAGATATGCAAACCATATTGAATAATATATGACAAGAAATAGTTTTCACAACATTGATAGCTTTATTGAATTTTTAACTAATTCTCAAGATTTTATTTACATTCTGAAAAATGTGCATTCATGCATTTATATCTATATTTAATATATGTATGAATATATGATGATGCTATTTGATATTTTGATTATGAAATACTTGTTGGAGTGTATGTATCTATGTTTCTTGACATGACTGTGCTTGTGCCTAAAATAATGTCAGTAAATGGGTTGATGTCATTTGTTTAGTCATGGTTTCTGACAGTTAGTTAGATCTGGGGCCAAGGGCAGGCAGTGGGATGAAGGGAAAGTACAGTGTGATTGAATGAAGCCATACTGGTCATGTTATTCCAAGATCTGATTGTGCTGATGCTGATGGAAGAGGGCATTTTAGAGGTGGCTTGCAAGCATGGAAATCTACTGGTCAAGGGACGGGGTAGTGGTGGTGGCAGTGTTTGGAGGAAGGTAAGTGTGAAGGGGACACATTTTTGATGGGGGCAACCCATCAAGAACTGCATGGTTATGTCCACTATTTCTCTATGTTCTCACATCTGTATATGTTTGAATTCTGCCGTGCCCATTTACAGCAGTAGCTATTTACTCTGCTTCTTCACTGTTCATGTCGACTTACAGCTGTTTTTCACTGGTCAGCTGGATGATTGTCCAGACAGTAGAGGATCTGGATGGTCCACCATTAACCTCAAAGGACAACAGAACCTCATATTTCATCACCTCACCTTCCACTACCTTGGATACTGGCTCTTCCTCATTTGAATTGAGCATGTCGGTACAGATAATAGCATATGCCGCGGAAAATACATTACATTCACCTGAGGAGAGTACACAAGCCTCTGAACGTTGGTGTAATATTGAAAACCAAGATGATACTGAGTGCCAAGCAGATGTGAGCACTGGAGTTGTCCCTTAGGTGGGAAATACTGGATGTCCAGCAGGATGCACATAGAGATCCAGCAGATCTTCCAGAGGGTTTGCATGTTATGTTTCTTACAATGGAAATGTTCTTGTGGACATGAACAGTGTGGTCACTCTCAGTTCTGAATGCACAACAACCTCTGTCAGGACATTGGCAACTTTCATGGAGAAGTTGTATAAAATGTTGGTTAGACCTCATTTGGAATACTGCGTCCAGTTCTGGTCGCCCTATTACCAGAAGAACGTGGAGACTCTGGAGAGAGTGCAGAGGAGGTTTACCAGAATGCTGCCTGGTATGGAAGGTCTGAGTTACGAGGAGAGGTTAGGCAAATTGGGGCTGTTTTTCTTAGAAAGACGTAGACTTAGAGGAGATCTAATAGAGGTGTACAAGATTATGAGGGGTATAGATAGAGTAAACAGGGTTAAGCTCTTTCCTAGGATGGACTCGAATGGCACGAGGGGTCACGGGCTTAGGGTGAGGGGGGTAACGTATAACTTGGATGCTAAAGGGTGGTGGGTGTATGGAATGTGCTGCCAAGTAAAGTGGTGGAGGCAGGTACTCTGGAGTTATTTAAGAAATACTTAGATGGACACATGAACAGAATAGGAATGGAGGGGTATAGAAAACTGATTTAAAATAGCGATCATGAGCCTTGGGAGTCCCTGGGAAGTGTGTAAATAGATGATGATATTGAGGTACTTGTTTTTATCCTACAGGTGCTTTGGTCCATCTTGTTGTCTAACAAGGGGCATGCACGCGATGGGTTGTGAGAGGGCTGCTCTTAGATTTTTTCTTCGAGAGTATCCTAGTGTACGTTTGACCTAGACCATTTGATAGGCAACACGACAGCTCAGTGACTATCACTGTGCTGTGCAGGTACATGGATTTGGGCCTGTGTCTGTGGGAGTTTGTGCATTCTCCCCGTGCTTGCGTGGGTTTTCTCCAGGTGCTCTGGTTTCCTCCCACATCCCAAATATGTGCTCTTAGGCTAATTGGCAAAACAAATTCTCCCTAAATTGTCTCAAATTTGGTTTTTAATCCATAGATCTATAAACATGGACAGGGATCGCAGGTAGAAGTGGGAACATCGGGGTGGCGGTGCGGGCTAGTTGGGCCGAAGGGCCAGTTTCCCGTGCTGTTTTGTTCTTTGTTCTTTGTTCTTTAACTAATTCCAGGAGCTCAATTGAGATCTACTGGGATTGCATTTAGATCCATTAGCTCACTAGTTGAATGGCTTCAGCAGGGCGCTGCTGGTATGAGAGATGGATAACGCACCAGTTGTCTCTGTTGGCAGCTTCATGTGAAGAAACTGTAATGAACTGTAACTGTAATGTATCCAATACTGTGCCAGGCTCTCCAGTCCAATTAGGGCCCATACAGTCACCAGTAACCAGAGGATGACCACCAAGATCATGCAGGGCAACAGGGCATTGAGTCAGCAGCCTACATCCAATGTAGCTGTCAGCAATAGACCAGAACCAAGACAAAGCATTTGTAAATGTTTTAAGAAATCCAAACACAAAAGGCAATCGTGTGTGAAATCTTTATCTCTGTGGCTTGTGTATTGTTGTCTTTTGTTGTTCCATATCATTTCATTAAAATCTCACTTCATATCACATGTCCTTATGTTATGACTGACATGAAGATAGAAGGCCTGCAACTCAAACCAAAAAGACAATTAGGCATAACTTTTTTCAGAGGCACAGGAGATTGAGGGTGTCAGGAGGAATTCATGAACTCTGATCAATGATCGTTGCAGCTTTTCAATGGTACGGAGTGAGAATTTTGAATGCCTCCCAGAAGCTTCTTTGAATGATATCAACCCTGGAATCAATGGGCTCCAAAAAACTGCTGTTCTGCTGACTCCTCAACATGATCCTGTGGCTGTACAGGTTTTTCTTCAGAGTTTGTTTGAAACTATCTTCAAACGTTTGTAGTTGTACATCACAATCTTCTTCCTTTATCTGATCTCCCTGCGAGCCAGATTGTGCAAACCACAATAAGTGACTCGACATCTGGGGAATATTGAAGAGGTCATCCAGAGTGATCCAGGTAACGAAACAACATTTTGAGGACACTAGCAACTTCTCAACTACGGCACTTGTGGCAGCACAGTTCCTGTTATACTTCTCTTCGGTAGGCATTCTTGGATATCTTATTGGTGTCATTAGCAATCTTTTCAGAGGATATCCTTCATCTCCGACCAACCAGCTGGCAAGCTAAGCATGCAATGAGAAAGAAAAGCCTTGGAACATGGGAGTGGTGGGGAAAATGAGCCACGTCAACTCTCAGGACACTTTGCACAAATCTGGAGGATCTGCTGATGATAATCAAACATCAGCTGAATGTTGAGTGAATGGAAGACTTTATGACTCACTAAAGCCCGGAGCCCTTCAGCAGATGCCTTGATCGGTACATGGGAGCAATCAGTTTTACCCTGAATTTTCTGCAATAGCTGCAAATCATTTTGCGTGCACTGCTGGTCTATCCTGAACTTTTCTGAAAAGTATGAAGGTATTCATCTTTCTGAGGAGTGTGGCCATGACAAGCTTTATGCAGCTGTGTGCTGTGAAATGTGACACATCACAGATATCTCTGACAGGACGCTGAAGGAACCTGAAGTATCAAGACTGAGGGTGACAGTCACTTCCTGTCTACAGACGTTGAGTGTCCGCCAACACGATTGGATGTAATTTCAGACCCAATTATCTCACAAATGGGAGTCATAGTCTCCCTTGAGAGGTGGATCCTTCTTCTGAACTGTGCCTCAGTCAAGTCCAGATAGTTGAATCTAACTCTGTATCCTCTTCCAGCAGGGTAATGGTGCCTCCTCTGGCCTTTCCTCCCTACATCTTCTCTGGAGTCTTCAACATATCATTGATGAAAACGAACATCTCGCCAGGGCCATCCCCACACCTCCACTTCTTGTCTTCAGACAACAGCGCAACCTCAAACAGACCATTGTCCACAGCAAACTCCCCAGCCTTCAGGAGAACAGTCACCACAATACCACACAACCCTGTCACAGCAACCTCTGCAAGACATGCTGGATCATCAACATGGATGACATCATCATACTTGAGAATACCATCCACCAGATACACGGTACGTACTCTTGTAACTCGGCCAATGTTGTCTACCTAATACGTTGCAAGAAAGGATGTCTCAAAGCATGGTACATTGGAGAGACCATGCAGACACTACAACAGTGGATGAATGAACATCGCTTGACAATCACCAGGCATGACTGCTCTCTTCCTGTTGGCGAACACTTCAGCAGTCACGGGCATTTGGCCTCTGACCTTTGGTCAAGCTTTCGCCAAGGGGGCCTTCATGACACACGACAGCGCAGAGTCGCTGAGCAGAGACTGATAGCCAAGTTCTGCACACATGAGGACGGTCTTAACAGGGATCTTGGCTTCATGACACACTATCTGTAACCCCCATGACTTGCCTGGGTTAGCAAAAAACCTCACTCACTGTGCTGTCTGGAGACAAGACACATCTCTTTAACCTGTGCTCAGTGCTCTGTCCACACACATTGTCGACCACTTTAAGACTTGAATAGCAGGTCAGGTATAAAGATTCGCATTCTAATCAGTAATCTGCAAATACTCTGTGCTGTTATATGTGCTGCTTGAGACCAGAACATCTCATTCACCTGACAAAGAACAGAGCCTTGAAAGCTTGTTTGAGTTTACTGTCAAATAAATCAGTTGGACTTAAACTTAGTGTTGTCAGACTTCTTACTGTGTTCACCTCCCACCCCCAGTCCAACGCCAGTATCTCTACATCATCTCTTCTCCCTTGTCAATCTTGTTTCCCTTCAACAATCTCAGGGTACAATGCTTGGCTGATGATGATGTTTCTAGATGGCTAGCCTTCTCTCCCTTTTTTCCCTCTTCTCCCCAGCTGAAGAAATGCATCCACCTGACATGACAAACCCATTTTTAAGCTTTAGGTTTACCGAGGTGCGGACTTAATGATGCTTTGGCCAGTTTGTAATTGTCTGTTTCAGGACAGAAACTTTCTTTACCTCCAGAAAATATGTGGTATATAGTTCTCAATGCAATCAAGGGAGGCAAGTTACAAAAGGGATGTTTACTCCTATGTCCAGATGCTTTGTTCCATCCTCAGCCTTATATCCCACCCTGGATTGAGAAAGTGCAAATTGTGTATTCCTCACCTGCCTGTTCAGCCCTTGAGTCAACTGTAAAAATGCACAGGCCTCTTAAAGTTACTTTTTCAGTTCATGTTGGGTGGGTTATCATAGAATCATAGAATCCCAATGGCAGAAAGAGGCCATTCAGCTCATCGAGTCTGCACTGATACCAATCTCATCTAGGTCCTATCCCCATGCAGTTACTCTGCTAATCGCACTAACCTATCACATCCTGGGACATTAAGGATTAATTTAGCATGCCCAATGAACCTAACCCACACATCTTTTGCTGACATTCTGGCATGTCTGCCTACTGAAATATCACAACGCAGCGTGATAACCTCTGGACTTTCTCCTAATGTCATCATGTTCTATTATGGCACATTGGCAATGCCATGATTTCACAACTGCACCTAAAATTCAGGCCATGGTGTCCTGGCCAATATTTCTCTCTCAACTAATATTACCAAAATAGTTGATTTGTTCATTATCTAATTTGCTGTTGGTTACACTTGTGTAACATTTGTACATGAAACAACAATGATTATCCTTTAAAAGTAACTCATTGATGTGAAACTCCCTGGATATCCTTCCCTCAAGTAGCTCTCTCTTATCTCTTTGAACAATGTCTTGGATATAATGCCTCATCTAGAAATAATGATTTTGTCATGCAGTAAGAGATGGCATTCAT
Organism: Sphyrna mokarran; assembly: GCA_024679065.1. Classification (NCBI taxonomy): domain Eukaryota; kingdom Metazoa; phylum Chordata; class Chondrichthyes; order Carcharhiniformes; family Carcharhinidae; genus Sphyrna; species Sphyrna mokarran. The sequence goes on from JAGIQG010000003.1 coordinate 111,025,757, forward strand.
TTGGTGAAAGAATCTTATCTTTCCTTCATGGAAGAGGGCAGTAATCTGTTTCTCTTCCTGGGCCAAGATTCTACCCTATGTGAATTCCCCTGAGAACTCTTGTTAAACAGATTGTGGTGAGGCCCATGAACACAATGTCACCATCAGGGAGGCACCATCTACTTTCTGGATCAGATGGCCATAGTGTCAGGCATGCAGCTCACCTCCTATATGTGAGGGTCTACTAAGATATTCAAAAGGGTGGGTATGGTTTCTCTGGTCTCCATTGCCAGACATGGATTTAATTAGTGGACTAGGACCAAGCCGTAATCATTTGGATTTTGTTGTTAACTAATGGTGTCTGAAGCTTGGGAGGACAAGTCATTCTTAAATTATCATAAGGGTAAGTGGAGTAGGCAATCTATTGATTATAATGGACATTTCACCTGCTCATGGGGGATAATTGAGACAAAATTTAGTGCAAACTTAAGATCTGTAAAGCACATATTGACAGAACAAAGAAGAAAGCGAAACAGCATGCATTACTTTGGTAATGAAAAAATAAAATCAATTACTTGAGGAAGTGGGCTGTAATTTTGCTCACCAATCTCTGCAAGAATAGTGAGTTTCAATTTCATTACAATTGTTAACTTTGTTAACATTATCTGATCTATTCTTAAATGTATAGGTGGCAAGTGGAACAGACATAGTTGGAAGCATTACTTAAGAAATCTTAATCTTATGTGTTGCCATTACAGTAAATTCTGCAAAGCCAGCTCTTGCCTCGTGATGAAATGCTGTGGCCATGCTTACCCAATTGCAGAGCTAATGTATTTCCTTTTGCTCCAGGAATAAGTACAGTCAAATACCCACCAGTTGAGATGATAAAGTGGGCCTAATCAATGTCAAAGCACTCCATCACCATATTGATGGAGCCATCTCTCACAACTTGAGAATACTGCACTTTGCTTTTAATTTTCTCTGCAGTAATGCAGCATTGGCCTAAGGAAAATATTAATTCAAATTAAGAAGAAATCTGTGCTTTAAAGAGAGTGCAGAAAAAAAATTATGAAAAAGGTTCCAAGGATATTGGGCTTCGAGTTAAGTGGATAAATTGGACAAGTTGAGGTTATTGTCCTTAGAGAAGAGAGAATTGAAAGACAAATAGAGGTGTTCAAAATCATGAGGGGTCTGTTCAGAGTTGACAAGGAAAAATTGTTCCCAATGGGAGAAGGACAAGGGCCAAAGGACGCCAATATAAGGTGACTGGTGTTATGAAGAGGAAAGTGATCTCCTCTTGGAAAATTAACATTCAACCACTCAAAGAGAAGTGCTTCCCTCTCATAATCTATTAAAAGAGTTTCTGAGGAATAGTACGATCTGCCTACAGCAATTTTTAGTGGTTAAATCAAAATAACTATCTGAGACTCCCTTTCTAAAAAAAAACAGTAACACTTTATGTTATCTAACTAACAGTAAACAGTTAATTAAACTATTAACAACTGAATAAAAGACTACTCTAATGGAATGCTGTTTAGATAATTACAATTCCACTTATTGACAAAAAGAAAATAGAATTTTTAGTCACACACAAAATGGAATTAGGTTTGTTGACTCCCCCGAATCTTCTTTCTTCTTTGCTCTTGCTCTCCTGTGTTCTGTTAGCCTGTTCTGCTGAGATGAAGTGAGGCTTTCTCTTGACATATAAATGTGTCTACCACGTTGTCATGAAGTTGTCTGTCTGTGTCTCTCTAGCTGAGAGTCGTGGCAGTTTTGGCTGAGACTGTGGCTGTCTTTCTGGCCCTTTGGAACGGGGAGCAGGTTGCGTTTATGCTCCCAATGACGTATCAAAATTCTCACAATAGGATTGGTTCACAAGTTATCAAAGCATCAAAATTCAAATCTGATAGGCTCTTGCTTTTCAAAAGCTTATTTCAAATTGATTGGTTAAAATTCAAAAACATGTTCTAATTCAAAAGATAAAGATTGTTATGAAAGCAAGCCTGTTGTTTTTCTCTCTCAATACAATGTTTTGGTCTGTACTGGTTTTTTTTGCACCTGCAGCTTTTTAGTACACAAGAAAAATGAAACCACCTTTTAATCTATTTTACAACTCTTAGCATTTTACAAGTATTTATAATTTTTACAAACATTAATTTCACAACACTAGCAAAAGAATGAATGATGACTTAAGGAAAGTGGCTAGAAGCAATTGATTAGAATCCAGGATGCATTATCTGAGAGTTTGGTTGAGGTAAATTCAATCATGACATTCAAAAATGAATTGGATAAGGAGTTTAATAGGAGGTAATTGCTGGGCATTGTGGGAGGAGTTGAGAAATGGGAGTAGCTGATTGGTATTGCAGAGAACTGGCACAGACACAATAGAGTCAAATTGCATCTTTCTGTGTTGTAGTCATTCTATGATTCTTTTAATGTAATGGTGCAGCTGAGTCAAATGTATTGCACCATGACCCAAAGGACATGATTACATTATGCAGACGGTGTACTCCATAATTTGTTTCTTGTATACACAAGTTTTCAAGTACACTGAAAATGAAAAATGCATGGGTCCAGTTTGATTTCCATCCTGATTTAAACCATCAATTTTTGCCAGTGTTGCAACAAATCTATCTAAAAGCAATTACCAGTGTTTGTTTAATTTGCAGTTACTCCATATTGCAGCAATATTTAAATATATTATCTGATAATCAGAAAAACATATGAAATGTTATGAATCAAAATAAATTTCTGAGAAGTGTTTTGACAATTAATGTTTTAGGTTGCAGGAATTCTTTCCCACGCTCTGCTCTGCCCCTTCTTTAGCATCATCAACAAACATTGATACTATCCCTCTTGCCAATGTGTTAAACTTATTTATGTCATTGTAAAGCAGATGTCCAAAAGCAGATCCTTGGATCACACTACTAATCATATATTGCCAATCTTAAGAGGTATGTATTTATCTCAAATCTTTCTTCTCTGTCTCTTTGCCATCTCTATTTCTATTTGGTGCATTAGTAAACACCTGAAAATTCAATCTGAGTTGCAATTAAGCTTTTTCCTTCATTGAATTTTCCCTGTTACAACTCGATTCATTATCATCATCCTTCGCAAACCTTTACTTTTTAATGTCCTTGTGGTAATTTGAGGTAGGGACCAGATTGAGAAACAAATATGAACTTCATTAGGAACACATATTTGGTGGAATTTTCCGGCTAAGCTCACCCCCAAGTACGAAATTTCCCTCCTGAGATCAATGGGGCTTTGGATGGTATGCCCCTGCCCACTACAATTTCTGTGAGGACAGGAGAAGAAAATTGGGATGTTTACAGCTCGGCGTCATCTCATTAAATAGAGTACAGTGCTGGCACTGCCCACCAGTTGATTGTCCAGAGAGAGGGCAACAACTCCTAGAGCCATAGCCTCCAATCTCTTCTGCTCCACAGTTTAAAAACCTCTGACGTGATACATCTTAATTTAAAGTAAAATTTCAAACTACAAATATAAAGCTTATCTAAACAAAGTATGTTTTATTGCCCATTCCCAAACTCATTTGTACTATATATTTACAGTTCTTTTTTCAGTATCTAGGCTTTTCCCATATTTAACTTCCTTGACTTTTGAATTTCTCTGTCATCAAGATGATCTTAATCTGCCTTGTTATACTGTGTGAACCAGCTGCCATGACTCTGTTCTGCTACTTAGCCATTCAAGGTTGGGTGGAAATTTCTGGCCTCACAGTGCCAGGGACTCAGATTCAATTCCAGCCTCCGGTCTCTGCCTGTGTGGAGTACGCATTTTCTTCCAGTGTCTGCGTGGGTTTTCTCTGGGTGCTCCAGTTTCCTTCCACAGTCCAGATTAGATTGATTGGCCATGCTAAATTGACACTAATGTCAGGGGATTAGCGAGGTGAATGAGGTTGCAGGAATAGTGTCTGGATAGGATTGTGGTTGATGAATACTCAATCGGTCAAATGGCCTCCTTCTATACCGTAGGGATTTTATGAAGGATTAAGATAATCATTTCCCTGCTGTTTTACCTGCTGAACTCCTGCCTTGTTCTAACTCCTGCCCTTCCAGGGCCCACAGAAATAACTTAAGGTTTATCTGTGGGGAACCTCCTGTCCTCAAGCAGTCTAAGGGGTAGAGTTCACACTCTACTTGCAGATGAGGCCTCAGCACTGATTATCTTACAACTACATTAATGTCTCCATACCAAATAAAATCTTGCACAAATGACATCTTAATCATTGGAGGTGATGGCCAAGTGATGTTATCACTAGACTATTAATACAGAAACTCATTTAATGTCCTGAGGACCTGAGTTCAAATCTCACTATGGCAGATGATAGAATTTGAATTTAATAAAAAATATCTGGAATTAAGAATCTACTGATGACCATGAAACCATTGTCGATTGTCAGAAAAACCTATCTGGTTCATTAATACCCTTTAGGAAAGGAAATCAGCCATTTTTTCCTGGTCTGGCTATATGTGACTCCAGATCCACAGCAATGTGGTTGACTCTTAACTATCCTCCAAGGGCAACTAAGGACAGGCAATAAATGCTAGCCAGCCAGTGATGTCGATGTCCCACAAATTAATTTTAAAAATTGCTTACTGTGGAGGGTTCAGCAAACACACATGTTTCTGCAATACTCTTCTATCCATAGTGCTCACAGTGAATCCTTCTGGCTTTGTGCAGGACAAGCTTGCCCATAATTGATGGAGGGAGTACTCTGGGGTTAAGGATATGCTCCTCCCATGAGAAGCAGGCCTCAGAGTTGGCAGGCAAGGACTGAGATTGTTCCTGTGCAGAAAATGAGATTGACCAGATCTATTGACCAACAAGTCTGTGGGGAGGGGGAGGGGGCTCCATCCTGTATACATCAACACATGTGGACAATGACTATGCATGACCTATAGTGTTGGAGCTTGACTAATCAATCACTAGCTCTTTTCTCTGTTTCATTCACCAACAGGAGAAGGTAGAAGAAGAGCTTGAAGAAGCACCTCAGCCCCAGCCCTAAGATCATCTTAGATGAGGAGTCTGAGGATGAAGATCTATCACTGCAATCATTTGGATCTTCTACTAGTGTGGATATATGCACCCGATGGCTCTCAGGTCTGGAGTAGGCTCAGGGTCCACAGTAGATGGAGGTTGTAACAGCCAAGGTCTCTGATATCAGAACGTTAGTGTGTCAGATCCGGAACCCCAAGGTACATTATGAAGCCAGACTAGACTCCAACAATTTTTGTATTTTGGCAAAAATCTGAGGAAAGAATACTTCACCTCAGAAGTGATTCCACTGAGAAATTAGAAATCTTTTTAACAAAACAAGCTTTATTCATAACACAATTTAAGTTTCACTCTAACAAAGGAAGCAGTTTAATTTAACTCTCAATCACTGAACAACCTTTAAACATGAAAAGAAATAAACTTTTAACCTATAACTTATTTCTATTCGGTTCCAATTAAATCTCTCATAGATTTAAATCCCTCTCTAAAAATAGTGAGCAAATCCAAGCGTACTTGCTTTGATATGGGTTAACAACTCTTGAGCTCCCATGGAGATTTTGTAGAAAGAGACAGCTTTTGTAGGCTTTCATCTTTAAACAGCCATTTCCAGCAATTGAGCCCAGAAAGCTGTTTCTCTCTGCCACAAACCGAGCTCCTCCCATTTCTAATATCACATATCCAAAAGAACCCGTATATCTAACTCACCTTTCCATTACTTTAATTGAGAAAACATCCCAAGGGTCCTCTTCTTTGGTAAACAAAAGCTCATTAAGCCTTCTGCTAAATAAACACTTACAAGGCCAAAATGTATTCTGCTTTCTTACATCTGCTGTATTCCTGCCAGAAAAATCAACTATTTGTAACAAAACACTGAATCTTAAAACAGTACCACCTGAAACAAAATATATCAATGGCACAATAACACCACACTCCCCTCTTAAAGAATGTGAACCAACAATATGAAACATTGGCTATATTTTCAAAAACCTCCAGAGTTTTACACACTATTAGTACTCTATAAGATATATCTCTTACTGCATCTCAGCATGTAAACGTAACAATAGTATAGTCTAGTTCAGTCTTTTTTTCCAACATTGAATGTTCATTCTTCTTCGTGTCATCAAAGTTGTGATGAAGCATCTGCAATCACATTCTCTTGTCCTTCTAATTCTTGACACACTACTGCTGTTATTGCTCTCTCTTTTCAGAAGCTTCCTTCTGTTCTTGATCTTGCTTTAATTCTGAATCCAAGTGTGGTTCTGTTGTCCTGATTGTAAATTAATCTGCTACATTCCTGTCAGATAAACCAACTATTTGTAACAAAAGACTGCATCTCAAAGCAATCCCACCTCAAACATAAAATATATTAAGAGCAATAGTAATGTCGCACGGAATGTAAGTCCAATGATAAACGTTCGCAAAAGACATTTAAAGAAATGTTGTGATGCCGAGACAGGCAGAGGAACATCAGGCAGAGATGACACAGACCATCACCACACTACAATGAAAGATGGAGGAATCCATTCACCTTTTTGTCTGATGTTTGGGTGACATGGTAGCACAGTGGTTAGCACTGCTGTCTCACAGTGCCAGGAACCCAGGTTCGATTCCTGGCTTGGATCACTGTCTGTGCGGAGTCTGCATATTCTCTGCATGGGTTTCCTCCAGGTGCTCCAGTTTCCTCCCACAGTCCAAAAAGGTCTGGGTAGATGGACTGGCCATACTAAAATTGCATTTAGTGTCAGGGGCCTAGCTTCGGTACTGGGTGGGATTGTGATTGATGCAATCTCAATGGGCTGAATGGCCTCTTTCTGCACTGTAGGGAGTCTATGATGTTACTGCTCCAGGATGTAAGCTTTTCAAAATCTTCATGAGAAGGATGGCAGCTGCTTTGGTACATTCTGCTGCCACGACATGCTGTGGTGGAGGGAGTGAATATTTAAATTCTGTTGTAAAGGCCAATGTGGAGAAACATTTCTGATAATAGTTTCAAGTTTAAAACGTAACCACTGTCTAAACTCCAGTAACAATTTCAGTAAGCTATATTTTTCATTGATACTGTTACAATTAAAGACATTTTCTAGCACTGATGAAAATTTTGTAAATAATGACTAGAAACACAGAACCACTGTGAGCCTAGTGTAACATTCGTAATAAAGATGTACAAATTATTTCCTGTAACCTTCAAAGGCATAATTTTGTGTTAGCATCTCCTGTTATATTGCATAGTAGAAAAATGTGGAACTAAAAGATTGATAACTAACTTACATTTAGAAAACAATCACTAAATAAATTTGAAGAAGAATTCGTATGGCTTTTACAAAACAATGTATATTTTCCTGCTTGTGACTTTTCCTTTCTGCACTAAGACAAAAATAAATACTCTTTTTTTTACTCTTTCACAGGTTGTCAACATCATTGGCAAGGCCAGTATTTAATTATCTATCCCTAATTGCTCCTGAGAAGGTGGTGATGAGCCATCTTTGTGAACTATTGTAATCCAAGTGGTGTAAGTACACCCATAGTGCTGTTAGGGAGAGAGTGCCAGGATTTTAACCCAGTATTAGTGAGGGAGCAGCGACATATCCTTAAGTCAGGATGGTGTGCAACATGGAGGGGAACACGTAAATGATAGTGTCATCATGCATCTGCTGTCCTTGCCCTTTGAAGTGATAGAGATTGTGGGTTTGGAAGTTGCTGTCAAAGGAGCTTTGCTGAGGTGCTGCAGTGCATCTTATAAATGGTACATACTGCTGTCATTGAATGCAATGGTGGAATGAGCGAATGTTTAAATTATTTTGCTATAAAGGCCAATATGGAAAAAATGTTTCTGATAATAGTTTCATATTTGAAATGTAATTTTTCCATTATTTAATTGTCTCAAAAATCTTATGAACCCACAAAATAATTACACAGTGGTAGGAATATGTAGTTTTGTAGGTAGAGGAATAGTGTACGCAGTTTTGCGGACTGGAATTTTTATTTCAGATATTTTCAGTTGTTTCTGTGATAAAGATAAGATTCCAAGGTGTCCTCTAAATAACCCATCCTCATCATTATGCAAAGTGAGTGTCTTGAGGCTTCCACAAATAAACAGGTTTCATAACAACAAGCGTAGAGTACTTTTTGCCTGTTCATAATTACAGTACAGTCGACATTAGAGAAGCCCTTAATTACATGTATTCATGTTTCCTCAGAAATTAAAAATCTGTACTCTGTGCAGTGTTTTTCATTCCAGCTGAGTTACAACATAATTTAGTCTGTTGATTACATAAGCCTTATTAGATGTTTGATTCAGGAAGGTGAGAATTTTGCATTCAGTGGAAATTTCTGAATTGGGAATGAAATATTTTATCATTTTCATACCAAACCTCAGAATCGAGTGCCATATGGGTTAGAATGAAAAACAGACCCTCACCATTGATCAACAATGTTGCTAACTCAATCCCAGTTCATTACTGCAATATTCTAGAATTATAGAATTGTAGAATCAGAAACAGTGCAAAAAGGAGTCCATTCAGTCCATCAAGCCCATGCCGATAACAATCCCACCTACGCCCTAGCTCCATAATTCTACGTATTTACTTACCCTCCTATTCCTCCTGTCAGTAAGAGACAATTTACCTTGGCCAAACAACCTAACCTACACATCTCTTGGACTGTGAAGTTTGAATGTCAAAATTGTGAAGACTGCAACATTCTTTCCTTTTGTGAGGAAACCGGAACACTTGGAGAAAACCCACACAGACGTGGGGAGAATGTGCAAAATCCACATGGATGGTCATCCAAGGCAGGAATTGATGGCGATGATCTTTGCATCGTCCTTGGAAACGGGAGAGGTTCCAGACGATTGGAGGATTGCGGATGTGGTTCCTATCTTTAAGAAAGGGAACAGGGATAGTCCAGGAAATTACCAACCGGTGAGTTGGAATTTCAGTGGTTGGTAAGCTGATGGAGAGGCTTCTGAGGGATAAGATATATGAACATTTGGAGAAGTTTGGACTGATTAGAAATAGTCAGCATGGTTTTGTCAAGGGCAGGTCATGCCTTACGAGCCTAGTTGAGTTCTTCGAAAATGTGACTGAACACATTGACGAAGGAAGGGCGGTGGACGTAGTGTACATGGACTTTAGTAAGGCGTTTGATAAGGTCCCACATGCAAGGCTTCTGGAGAAGGTGAGAGGGCATGGGATCCAAGGGGCTTTGGCCTCGTGGATCCAGAACTGGCTTGCCGGCAGAAGGCAGAGAGTGGTTGTGGATGGGTCTTGTTCTGCATGGAGGTCGGTAACCAGTGGAGTGCCCCAGGGATCTGTTCTGGGACCCCTGCTGTTTGTCATTTTCATAAATGACCTAGATGAGGAAGTGGAGGGATGGGTTAGCAAGTTCGCCGATGATACAAAGGTCGGTGGTGTTATGGATGGTCTGGAGGGATGCCAAAAGTTGCAGCGGGACATAGACAGGATGCAAGACTAGGCGGAGAAGTGGCAGATGGACTTCAACGCAGATAAATGTGTAGTGGTCCATTTTGGCAGGAATAATGGGATGAAGGAGTACAATATAAGGGGTAGGAGTCTTAGCTGTGTTGTAGAGCAGAAGGATCTCGGGGCCCGGGTCCATAGGACTCTTAAATCGGCCTCGCAGGTGGAGGAAGTGGTCAAGAAGGCGTACGGTGTACTGGCCTTCATTAATCGAGGAATAGAGTTTAGGAGTCAGGAGGTAATGATGCAGCTCTATAAGACTCTTGTCAGACCCCAGTTGGAGTATTGTGCGCAGTTCTGGTCGCCTCATTATAGGAAGGATGTAGAGGCTATTGAGAGAGTTCAGAGGAGATTTACAAGGATGCTGCCTGGATTGGGAGGCAGGCCTTATGAAGATAGGTTGAGGGAGCTGGGACTCTTCTCACTGGAGAGACGTAGGTTGAGAGGCGACCTGATAGAGGTTTATAAAATGTTGAGAGGAATAGATAGGGTGGACTCTCAGAGACTATTTCCCCGAGCTGAAATGGTCACTACAAGAGGACACACATTTAAGGTGCAGGGAAGCAAATACAAAGGAGATGTCAGGGGTAGGTTTTTCACTCAGAGGGTGGTGAGTGAATGGAACCGACTGCCGTCGGAGGTTGTTGAGGCAAATTCACTGGGGTCTTTTAAGAGACTTCTGGATGAGTATATGGAAAAGAATAGGATAGGGGGTTATAGATAGGTCTTTGGATTGGTAGATGTGATTAGTGCAACTTGTGGGACAAAGGGCCTATTTGTGCTGTGTTGTTCTATGTTCTATGTTCTATGAACCTGGATCTCTGGTGCTGTGAGGCAGCAGTGCTAATGACCGTATCACCGTACTGCCCCAGTGGCACATTTTGTTGACCAGCTATTCTTTTCATTTTCCTGAATAAAACTACCAATCAGCATTGGTTTATACACTGAGAGTTCCTATGTGATTTCTGGGTGAGGATTTTCTGATTTTCTTTGGCTGTCCTTCACCAGTGATCTGATCTCATTATTACAAGCCAAACAGTCCTGGTATCAGTAGAAATTGGCCCCTTCATTCTGTCAGGCAGCTTGTCCAGCTTCTGTAAGAGTGCCTATTGTGGCTTTTGCAGAAAACCACTGTGTGCTGTCTACCCAAATAAAACTCCATCTGAGGCAGAGTGGCAGGAGAATTATATCACTTGTAGCTGAAGGAAACCCAGTCATTATTTTAGTCTTATGTAAGTTTGCTGAATCCGAAATTAATGCATTTGGACTTCCTTCAACAAAAATTGTCATCTGGCAAATTGACTTGCAATGACACCCTTATTGGTGCACAAATAATTGGAAATTATTTTCTAACATACTAGAAAGGTTTCTCTAATGGTCAACATATGCTTTGCTACGAAAAGTCCTTTAATTTAGTGATCAACAGTTTGCATTGTTGCAGATGAGGGTAGACCTGGCCATTCTTTATCTCTGCTGGGACTCATTGTGCTTCAAATTTGGTGACAATATCCTTTCAAGCAGTGTATTACATTTGAGAAGTTCACAAACGATATATTTTGTAAATTATATATTTCAAAAAAGCAGTTTACATCACAGAGATGTATTTTCAATGTTATTAATAATTTTCTGCAGCTCCTACGTAAGTTTAACTTTCACAAAAATATGAGTTAAAAACATTTTGCCCTATCTTTTTAGTGCAGCTTCCAAAGGCTCCTTCAAAAATCAGCAGGTTATTTAAGATCTGAAAAAAAATTACATGCACAGCACATGCTTTGCTGAACACTATAGAAAGATGTGAAATGTAGAATGGTCCTGTCATAACTATATAAAAAGGGGTCAAATGGCTCACCTTCTATCACTTCCTCATTTGAAAATAACAGTTACTTTTTTGTTTGAGAAGGATATTTGTCAGAATTTCAAACATGATTGAATATTTCAATTTGTGATGATTTCAGCCACGCTAATGTGGTTGGTCTGCTAGCGTATGAACTCACTGATTGAATCCTCTGCTAAAAGATGTCCCTGATTGAGTGCTCATCAAAAGATGTCCCTGATTGAGTCCTAATTGATGGCCCAATCAGGGAGCCTCATGTTCCACATTTAAAGCAGGTGTGTCAGTTTCTCTGCCTGCTGAAGCAGGGAGCACACAGACAGCACTCTGTTGTATAGTATGTCTTGTAAATAAAGGAACTTTTGGTGTTGGGACCTTCACCTCTGTGGCTTTATTACAAAGTTTAATCAGTTTGCTCATGGTCTGGATATCACCTTCAATCCGGGTCCCATTTTCTAAGCAACTATCCTTTAATGATCCATCTCCAACAGTTGAATACATCGGGTGATTGGCGTAAGTGCCTTGCTAATGAGACAAAAATGTGGAGTCTTACACACTCAGTGGGTGGTTTCCTTTGGTGGGGCTTATAAACACTCTGATTTCATTCCAAACAGGTTGAGGTTGGAATGTGAGATGTTTGTTAATGCAGATTAGGTGGCTATCTTGACTGTGCTGAAATCATGAATAGACAGTGTTTTTAAAAAGTCTGTTTTTCAAAGGTCCAATTTTATGTTTCCAGCTTTAAAAAAATAATAGTTTTGCATAAAAAACATCTTAACGACAATCCTAAAATGCAAAAGGGTCTGTGATGGCATTAGAATCATAGAATCATCAAAACCCTACAGTGCAGAAGGAGGTCATTCAGCCCATCGAGTCTGCCCCAACAATAATCCCACCTGGGCCTTATCTCTGTATTCCCACACATTTACCCCACTAATCCCTCTAACCTACACATCCCAGAACTAAGGGAGAATTTAGCATCGCCAATGCACTCAACTCACACATCTTTGGATTTAAACTTTTCTTTGCTTACTTAACTTGGCTCAAGCTGCTTTTGTGCATCTATAAACAGTGAAGACCAATATCACAATGCCCTTGTTGGTGGCACAGAAAAGATGCAAATCTTCTGTCAGAAATTGGAATACATTGTTTTCATTTTATGTCTGAAAAACTGGTACAAGGCATACCAGTTTCTTCCAGAATTATTTTAATCAGAGGTTATTCCATTAAAGAAAAAAACAGTTCAATCACACGCTGCAGTCATCAGTAGCAAGATTAGTTTATAACATGTTCTTTGTTTCCCCAGTATTTTAAATAAGTATTGACTCTTTCAGTACAGTGCATCTGTTTTTAATTGTGAAGCCTGAACTTGGCATTTTGAATTGATCACTCCAAATCAATTCCCTATTTTGTTGCTTTTCTGCCAAATGCAGCCACAATGTTGGTGGCAAGCCAGAAACAATGGCTGTGCCAAAGGAGACGACTTTGGCCTGTGCTTCCAACAGCAATACGGCATTAATCCCCACATCAATGTCAATCCAAGTGATTTGTCATTGAGCCAGATGTAGTTACTTTTTTTGACCATCACTGTGATGATTGCCTGAATCTTTAACAAGAACAGATTTAATCTAGGCCTATGGGAGACAGAAGATCGGAGGACCATAACCAGGCCAATTTTTACAGCAACCATAGCAATGGTTGGTTTTGCGGCTTTTTAAAAATTCATTCGTAGAACATGGGCATCACTGGTTGGCTAGCATTTACTGCCCATCCCTAGTTACCCTTGAAGTGAGTGGCTTGCTCAGCCATTTCAGAGGGTAGTTGAGAGTCAGCCACATTGCTGTGGTTCTGAAGTCACATGTAGGCCAGACCAGGTAAGGACAGCAGATTTCTTCTCTGAAGGACAGTAGCGAACCAGTTTTCTCACAATCGACATTGGTTTCATGGTCACCAATGGATTCTTGATTCCAGATTTTTTTAATTGAATTCGAATTCCACTAGCTGTTGTGGCAGGATTCCTGAAGTTTGAAATATGGGTTTTGCCCAGCCATCAGTTGTAATGTATGTTCCAGTGTTTTATGCTGGAGTCAGAGGACCAATTAATTGACCAGAAACAGCAAAGTATTATAATAAGTTTTCTGGCCTTGAATCAGACATGAAATATGTTACAATATTCATTTTTACCATTAGTAGATAACTGCCATAAAAGAGATGTAGGCTTTTAACATTTTTTAGTGTCTCTTGTTGCGGGCCAATCAGGGATCACTTATCTCATTTAAGTGAGAGTAAGAGCTGGAAATTCAAAGAACTCTGAAGAACACCTAACTCATTAATTGCTGAAAGTAACATTGTAATTGCAAACTTATTATGAAAAAGAAAAATTAAACCATGAAACCAAAATGTGCAGTTACTGGCATTGGACTGGGGTAGGCACAGTAAGTAGTCTCGCAACACTGGTTAAAGTTGAACAGGTTTATTTGGTAGCATGAGCTTTTAGAGTGTCATTCCTTCATCCTGATGGCACTCATCTGATGAAGGAGCAGCACTTCGAAAGCTTGTGCTACCAGATAAACCTGTTGGACTTTAACCTGGTGTTGTGAGACTACTTACTGTACCATGAAACCAAATAAGAGGATTTATCCACTTTAATGAATACATTTTTATTCCAGTAGTTAAAGTAATATTCCAGAGAGGCACCAGTGAAGCTGTGGGCTGAATCTTAACTCCCAAAAATGTATTTGCAGGGAGTCATGTCAAAACTTTAAATGTAAAAATCCACAACAGGAATTTAACTCTCAAACACAGCCATCCCTGATTTTAGCAGAAACAGGATCAAAGGGTGGGCAACCATTTTTTTCATGGGAAGCAGATTGGTCATTTCATTATAAACAGGCTGTGTATCTGGGGTGGCACAGTGGCACAGTGGTTAACACTGCTGCCTTACAGTGCCAGGGACCCAGGTCTGATCTCCAGCTTGAGTCACTGTGTGGAGTTTGCACATTCTCCCTGTACTTGATTGGGTTTTCTCTGAGTGCTTCGGTTTCCTCCCACAGTCCAAAAAAGGTGCTGCTTTGGTGAATTGGCCATGCTAAATTCTTCCTCAGTGTACCCAATAGGTGCCTGAGTGTGGCAACTGGGGGATTTTTCGCAGTAATTTCATTGTAGTATTAATGTAAGACTACCTGTGACTAATAAATAAATTTTATCTTAATTTTAACAGTCTTTCAATTTTTAATTGCAGGTGGCCAAGTTTCCCAGGTTGCAGAAAATTTGGCAGCTTAAAGAAAGAAAATAGGGCTGAATCTATGTGCCTTTACAGCACTGCTGTGGATCAGGAGGAGCAGGAGTTTTTCCTTCAGAACAAGCTGTAAATCCCTTCCCCACAATATGTTTGTTCCCCCACCATTGAGCCTCAACCCTGCAAAGCCCTGAACAGCAATCTTACCCTCCCCCATAATTGAAACCCCTTCTCACCCACGGGACCACCAACAGTATCCCACTATGCAATCGTGATCTTCCAGACAACCTTGGGATATACTGCCCACCATCCCCTAGCTCTTCACCACACTATATTGCCCTTTCTCTGTGATTTCTCTCTCACTTTTCCAACATGCTTATCTGCTCACATAGATTCTGACCCTGTGAAGCGGAATTCCTGCCCTAGAGGCTGTCAATCTGTTACTCAGACTGCCTGCAAGTGGGAATCCCACTTAAAGGATCTCTGTAGTTAAATTCCACAAAGCAATTGGGAAACATATTCTTCTAGATTTCTTGATCTCACAGCAACACCTGAACACGGAGCACCTCTCCAGACTAAAACCCCAGTCTATGGAGCTAAAAATATTATGATACAGTGATTGGAAGATCACCAAATATTGGCCATTGTCTATGCCTGCACTACGGTAAGATCACCTCATACTCTAATATAATATATTGACAAAATGCTCCTGGACTATTGTGAATAATTCACTGGGAGTGTACCAGGCTCAGAGACCGCCTTACCCTTCCCATGTCTCTGCACTGGCCAAAATTATTCAGTCAACACCACTAAAAGAAAAACATCTCCTACTTCCTTCCTTCCTTTAAGATGCTCCTAAGTCTTATCAGTTTGTAAAGATTTTATTCACCTGCCATAATATCTCCCTTCTTTGTTTTAGTGTCAATCATCTGAGCTCACTTGCCTTTGCTGTTAGTTCTTTCCAGCAAGGATTACATATGGTCCCCATTAACAGGGACAACATGTGATGGCCTCGCTGATAGAACCGAAGGTCACTGAGGCCACCTGGGAGGTCAGGGGTCGGGGAGGTGCCCATTGGACAGTGCAGGCCTGGCACTGCCAACCTGGCACACTGGCAGTGCCAAGGGAATGGGACTGGGGGAGAGGACAGGGCCAGACTAGGGAGGACTGCTGCATACTCTGCAACAGTGATTAGTGGGGGAGAATGGGATACCGCTGCCAATTGGTGTAGTGGGGTTTGGCAATGTGTCTGGCGAGTGCTTTGACAATTGGTCCTAGTGGGAGTGGGGGAAGAGGGGGTGGAATGGGGGGAGGGTGGTCATTCTGGATGGGGTTAACGTTCGTCAAAATGTTATCTGGACTCAAAATGTCAACTTTTTTCTTTCCTAACAGATGCTGCCAGATCTGCTGAGATTTTCTGGCATTTTCTCTTTCAATTTCAAATTCCAGCATCCACAGTAATTTGCTTTAATCCAGTTATTAAAAAGAACTTGTATTTGCACTGATGTGATTTCACTGATCATTCTGGGTGGATGGAGTATCCTCAATAGCCCAAAGCCTCATTAAAAATATTGAACTAATTAAGTTAGTTCTAAGGAAAACTAAGTTTTCCTTCTTCACCAATAAATCTGTGATTAAACTTACTAGTACTCAAGATCTCTTATTATTTCACTATTTTTGGAAAGCAAAATTCTTTTAAGTGACAATGGACCATACAATTATATAATGGACTTCTTGATAAATTTTCATCTCCAGATGTCTTGTCAGATATAACCAGTCCAAGGGTGGGCTTTTCTGATATCACCCACTGCCAGGATTGTCTGGTCCTGCACAAAATCAATCACTACCAAACTGTTGTGTGTTTTCAAGAAGAAATTAGATATAGCTTTTTGGGCTAAAGGGATCAAGGGGTATGGGGGGCGGGGGGCAGGCAGGATCAGGATATTGAATTTGATGATCAGCCATGAAGGGATTAATGTCCTAATCCTGTTTATATTTTCTATGTATGTTTCTATGTGCTGTGGGTCTATAGTCATGGTGGGAAGGAGGTGGGTGACGGGGAAGAGTAGAAGGTAACGAAGTGAGTTTGAAAGATGATACTCAAACTGACTGTGACCATGTAATTAGTCAGTCAGCATGAGGTGGGAGGAGGTCTATTTTGGTGGGTGGATTTCAATGTCAAACAAGTAGCTGAATAAAGGAACACCCTAATAATTAGGAGGCAACTGGATGTCAAAGATTCTCACTTGTTCTTCTCTCTGTGGTGAAGCCGACACTGCAGCAGGATTTTCTCGACTCGTGGGTCTTGTAATATCATTGTGGACTGCAGCGATTCAAGAAGGCAGCTCACTACTACCTTCCCAAGAATGGACAATAAATGCTCATATCCCACAAATGAATAAAAAAAACCCAGGTGTGGAACTGCCATTCATTCTGTGCCATTTGCCACTGCCTACTGTCAGGGGCAATGATGAAGTGGGGTAGGGAAATGGAATGGCTTAAAGGGACATGGCTGATGGAAGGTAGATAACTCGTGAATCCAAGCCTTCATCCTTCTGGTGAATGATCATGATTGACACGGTTGGTCATTCGGTGCTCCCAAGGCAATTATCTCTCTTTAGAGTTTCAAAGGTATTGGAAGTAAGTGGATAAGGTGAGGCTTTCCTGTGTGCAACTAGTCTTAGTCAACAGTATGGAAAATTCCACCGAGAGTGTCAATCTGAACGTGAGAAAACTGGACTGTACTTTCTCATAGATTCTTCATAGCTGAGCTGTTGGCTACATTTGTTGAGAAAAACCCAGAGGAAAAGAAAACAGGACAAGTAATCTGAGTGACACAGAGAGGCTGGACAGTAGAAAATTATATGCATCACAATTGATCGTGAATTTTTATGAGGTTTGTGAACTATTACAAAATAATAATCAGGGACCATGACCAGAGAAGACCCTAACCCTAGCCTCCTGTTTTCATAGAACATGAGGGAGTACTGAATTTCTAATGCATGCTGTTCCAGCTTGGAGGTTCATAATATTGGCTGGTCCTCTCCTGGTCTTACTCCTTTCTCTTGTGTTGTGTATTGTTTCATCCTGCAGCAAGAGGGGGCGTGAATTAATGAGAAACCACAACAAAGGAGAATGAACATCTGTGGGGCTCCTGCTTCCATGCTGAGAGAAAGAAAATGCAAGCAGGATGGGGAAATGTTGAATGGAATGTTGGAGGAATTGCTCACAATATTGCTCACAATATGCAGGAAAGGGGGGGTAATTAAATCTTGATGGGTTTGGAAGCATTTGAGCAACTTGCTCTGAGGACATTTCCATGATTATAGTTTTTAAATGAGGCTCTGTTCCACAGATTTTGTGAACTAGTTGAATTTAAGGAAGAATGTGCAGGGGTACAGGGAGAAAGCAGGGGAATGGTACTAGATACATTTCCCATTCAGAAAGTCGGCACACCTAATGATCTTATGTTTGAGACATACACTTGATGGCTGAAGAAGATATTGCTACAATCACAGTTCAGCATTGAAAAGAACCACAACTCCACCTGTTGTTTCCAGTTTCAAATATGCTTTGTGTATGTTGATTAAAATCATACTCCACCAATTTCCTGCTGATTCTTTAATTTTGCACAGTACTGGCTCCTCTAAGTTATTAGCATGTTCAATTTGTTGGATTTTGTTCACCTTTTTCTTTTTGTTTTCTACAAAGAAAATTCCTTCTTACGACACTGCTTCAAGATTACCTGTCTTCTGACAAAAGTAACACTGTAGTTTTGGCTCTGTACCTCTGTATCAATGTTGCCTTTTCCCATCACACAAATAACACATGCTCTCTTCACATTTCTCCTTCTTCAATATAGGCATGTTTTAACTCTGAAACTTAATTAATTTAGTGCTTCTGTCAAATGAGTCTCCCTGTCACCTCAAAGAATAGAACAATTCTGTTTCCTAATCTTAACTTTCCTGGTCATCTGAGGGGCTTCGGTTAATACTATGTCCTCCCTTGGCTACAAGAGACCTAAAAGGTTTTTGCCTCAGATTCCAACAATGATTCTCTCCCCAACTCATTCTCCCTTTAAGTACTTGCATCCTGTCCGTTGGTATGGATCATTAATAAATGACATTTGCCCCCCGTCTCTCAGTACACTTATTAAATATTGCCCAGTCAACAAAGGTACTTTTCCTGAATCTAAAGCGTTGAATGCTTGCATTACCCCATTGCATGCTGCGGTTTCCTCATCGTTCCCTTGTCTGACCAGGATATCATAACCACTTATTGCATACAGAAGTGTACTGACCTGCTCATTTCTTGGCTTTGCAGTGAGTCCCAATGTGGTGCAGGACCTTGGAAATCTTCAGTGCCAGTTCAGCCATGCTTCTGCTTGGTTTGGACCTGCAACTTGCTCAAAGCAATCTGGTGATGGCGGTGACTTTTCCATTCTGTACTTTTTTCTGTTCTTTTAACCTGTTGCTTGTCCATGTGCTATTCAATCAATGCTAGCTTGTTTTCCTGCAGCCTGTTTATTTGATGCCATCATTTAATATTCCTGAGTTCAAGGTGTTGTTTATGACTTGTTGGTGCTCTCATAGATGGAGGTTAACGTCAACTTTTTCATAAATATACTTCCATCCATAACACACAACTACAAGAGAGAACCAAATCATGACAATTGTGATGTTATATCACTTTCCCATCTCTCCATTAGCATTAGAGTCAAGGGGCGGAGTTTTCCCATCCTGCTTGCCTGCCATGGGAATTGTAACAGGCAGGACACAGACCATGCAAAGGTCTGTTGACATCAGGCAGGATTTTACAGACTTGGAACAAGCGTGGCTGGAAAATCTGCCAGAGATGTCTGGAATGTGAATAGAGAAATGATCTGTAAGTTATGTTGTTCACTCTGGGAAGGGTACAAAGCAAGAAAATGCTGAAAATAGCTGCTTTGAAGGAAATGGGAAAGAGATAATGGTATGTTTGTAATGATATTGAGAAGTGATACAATACGCTTTTTTGATAGATGGTGATGGATGTGATGGAAGGATATTACTGAGAGTTTTGGGGGAAGGAAAGGGACTTTTGCCATCTGTTCTTGACATTTATGGATTCGCAGTAAGCTGTACTCACCCCTCCATACCTAATGGTATGTAGTGGTGCTACTGGTGTGGGTTTACAAGGATTACTAAAATTTGGCTGATGTTAGTAATTGTGGTGAGGTTAAATGGTGTTTTATTATTCCACTTGGCATTTGTTAAAACAGAAAATCTTGGGCTCTGCTGCTACTTTTGGAACTATATACCAATGTGTCACATATTTGAAAATGGGATAGGATTTTTGAATGATGAGAATCGTTTAAAAATGTGTTTTATTAGTTCACATTACAATAGGTTTACATTATCAATGCAATGAAGTTACTATGAAAAACCCCAAGTCATCACACTCCAGTGCCTATTCTGGCACACTGAGGGAGAATTTAGCACAACCAATGCATGTAATCAGCACATCTTTTGAACTGTGGGAGAAAACTGGAACACCCACACAGACATGGGGAGAACATGCAGACTCCACACAGACAAGACCCAACCCAAATTGAACCTAGGTTCATTGCTCTGTGAGGCAGCAGTGCTAGCCATTGTACCACCGTACCTCCCACAGCACTACCAAGAAAGAGTAAAGGAAAGAACTTGCATTTTTAATAACCATTTCAATTTCTCAAGATTTCCTAGATCACTTTTTGTAAAATAGTTACTTTGAAGTTTTTTGTTTATTTTAATGATAATAACAATCATTTTCATGTAGACAAATGTTGTAAGCAGCAAGGAGATGGATGACTAAGTAAATAATTTTTAGTGATATTGTTTGAAAAACAATTGTTGGCCAGGACACCATTTGGAATCCTTTGTTTTTGTTTGGAATAGCACGTTGGGATCTTTACCATCCATCTGAACAGAAGGCAGCTCCTCAGTATAACAGCTCTGCCAAACAGCAGTGGTTCCAACAATATGGGACTTCACAGACCCGCAGTGTCAGCCTGGATAATGCACTGAAACCCTGTAATGCACTTGCAATCCACAATTTATTTGATTTAAAAGTGACGGTACTATGTAAATCTCTCAGTGGCTTGGTTTTGAAATTCTTTATGCCTAGCATTTGTGTGTGTGCATAAAAAGTAAGTTGCTGTGAAAGGAAAAAAAACAACAGATCTGTTATAATTGATCTTAATTTGTTTGTCATTCTGCCACATAAAGGCTTGAGAGTAGTAGTGGATGGCATGGTGACACAGTGTTTAGCATTGCTTCCTCGCAGTGCCAGGGTCCCAGGTACAATTCAGGCTTCGGGTCACTGACTGTGTGAAGCTTGCACATTCTCCCCACATCTTTGTAGGTTTCCTCTAAGTGCTCTCGTTTCCTTCCACAGTCCAAAAATGTATTGGTTCGGTTGCTTAGCCATGCTAAATTGACCCAAGTGTCAGGGGAATTAGTAGGGTAAATGTGTGGAATTATGAGAATAGGACCTGGATGGGATTGTAGTCAGTACAGACTCAATGGGCTGAATGGTTTCCTTTTGTACTACAGAGATTCTATGATTCCCACTCACTGTCCTCATTTATAAGAGCAGCAGTAGAAGGGCTTCACCGCCTAAGGGGCATGTTGCTCATTTCTCGATGCTTTCCTCTTCAGTTGTTGCTAGGAGTCTCCAATTTTCAATTTCAATGAGCAATACTACTCTGAAAAGGATACATGAGATGGTTTTTGGTTGCATTCCCTGCCTGCAACTAAGAAAACACAGGCTTTCTTTCTAAAGCATTCTCTATTTTGAGCAGCCATTGTCCTTTGAGGTTTTAGACCTTCCAATATCAGCATCAAAAATTCACTGGTTTTGTCTTTGCTTATGGCTCTCATATTGAATTTTTACCTGACCTCTTACCTGGGTCTGGGATGACTCGCGGAAAAGCAAGGGTGTTGTCTATATGTTCATATGATCCTGTGACCTACCATTTACCAGTTAAGTGGGATTGGCCATGATTAAAAAAAAAGTCCCTCAGTGTCGGGGGATTATCAAGGTAAATATGGGAAAATAAAAGGATCAAGCCTGGGTAGAGTTATTGTCAGTACAGGCTCGATGGGCCGAATGTGTCTTTCTATGTACAGTAGGGGATTCTACTATTCACCATGCTGGTGAATGTTAGAAAGTAAAAGGAAAGACAGAAGAACATTTCTTGTTGTTGTTGATAACATGCAAAGAAATAGGGGCAGAGTGTAATATTGCTTTCCGCCATGAATGAAGCGGGTGCTAAAAATCGCCAGGTACTCAACATTGAGTGAAAAAATATTTTTTCTCTCAATTGTCGTTTTCGAACAGAAATGTACATATATTTTAGGGCGGAATGTAATACTGTGGCTCTCCCTCTATTTCACAATGCCAGCCCACGCCCTCTTAACTGTGTCAAAACTTCAACCGAGGGGAATAAAAGGCGACTGCCGCCCGGGCAGACAACATGAGATTGTAAAACACAGAGCAGATCTCGAGTGCCTGGGCGAGAAGGCATTGTCAAATTTCAATCGCTGACTGGGCTCGGAGTCGGAACCCCTGCCGGCCGGGGGAAAGGGAAGAAATCACTACAGGGACGCAACCGGGCAATACAGGAGGTGAGCAGAGAGAGGGGGAAAAAAAAATAACAATTTGAAAGAAGATCGAGGTCAGGAAGCAGGGAATGTGAGTGTCTCTTTAAATGTTCTGGCTGGATGGTGCGGTTCCAGCCAATTGTAGAGAAGGTGTAGAATGCTGGGAATGTTAAGTCAAGCCTGGCTTGGATAAGCTGAATGGTGAGGGAGTGAGGAGGGATTCCCGAGGTAAAAGAAAAAAAAAGATTCTCTCAAGAACCGATTCTGATTTTGTGCTTGGTTTCTTGTGTGTGTGTGTCTCTCTCTCCCCCTCCCTTCTCCTTCCGACAAGGGGATGTCCGCATTGGGGGTTCACTGCGGCTGTGTTGCCGAGTCTCTCTGGTATATTTTTTCCCTCAGCAGCAGCAGCAGAGAGTCCCGGTGTGTCACACAGCTGAGGGAGGGGGATTTTTTTTCTCTCTCTCATAGAACAGAACACTACGGCAGTACTTAAGGGAAGGGAGACAGATGCAATGATTGGAGGTGAGCGATTGCCTTTCATTAGTGCAGCTTCTGAGGGAAGGAAAGGCGAGACATCTTTTTTTTTGGCAGCGGGAACGTGACATTTTTTGCCAGTGGGCTGAAGAGAATTTCATCAGCGTTTCAGTGCGTATTTTTCTTCAGCAGAAGGCCTCAAAATGCCATTTATGTTAGAGAGAGATATGTGTGCAGTGCAATTGGCAGAAGTAAACGCCCATTGTCAGAATAAATGGACATCGGCCGTGCTTTTTTTAAAAAAATGTATATGGGGGGGGGCGCGCGGGGAATCGCCGTTTCTAATATCTTTTTCAGGGAGAGTAAATCACGTTTGTCTCAGAAGTAGCTAAGGTTTTTCCCAGGGATAGATCATCACATTTGCTTCAGAAGTAGCTAAGGTTTAATGAAGGTATTGATTTACTAGGCGGTTTCCTGGGCACAACCTTCCCTCTCTCTCTCTCTCTCCATCTACTATGGTGTCTGATGGGTCCAGGGAATCTGCTGTCTCCCACCTTAACCCCGCTAATGTGGCTGGCCGGTGGTGTGTGTGTGTGCTGGGGGGGGGGGCGGGGGTGGAGAGATATTTTGATTGACGTTTCATCGACAGTTCGGCAAGTAGAAAAAAAATTGGACATTTGATTTGACCATTGGATGAGGGTCGGGGTTGGTCATGTCAAGTTTTTTTTTGTGGCTGGGTTTTCGATTTTTGAGTGAGCCCTCCTTTTTTTATATATAAACAAGGCATTCCAGTCAATTAACCCATTGAAGGCTCTCTCTCCCCACACTCTACCCCCTCCCCCCACTCTTGATATATACTGTCATTTCCAAACAGTTTAATCTATTAAAGGTGTTTTTTTTAAAATTTCTTTTCAAATGTGCCTTTAAGGTAGATGGGATGTCAAGTCAAACTTGCGAGTCAATCTCCTTTTTATGAAGTGGTTGTCGTTTATCATTTTGCTGTGGAAATATTTCACAAATCTATTTTTATTTAGTGTTTCACTGACGTGATTTTTTCCTCAGGCATGTGAAAATCTTGTGATATCAGAAGTGGCTGGCAGTCATGGGGAGAGCCAGGATGTTCATGCTGCATCACTCATGAGAATTAAATGATATTGGATGCATGCAAATAATTCTAATTCATGTTTTTAAAATCAGTTTTCTTAAATCACCCAGATACTGGCATATGATGGCATCTGTTTTACTTGTCGTTCCCTTATTGTGAGTGTGTGACCCACCGCACCAACATGTGCTAAATAATTAAATGATGCTAATACATTACCTTATTAATTGTGACCACTTGCATTAAGATGGGTAGCACAGTGGTTAGGACTGCTGCCTCACAGAGCCAAGGACCCGTGTTCAATTCCAGCCTTGGGTGACTCTGTCTGTCTGTGTGGAGTTTACACATTCTCCCCGTAGTGTGTGTGGGTTTCCTCCCACACTCTCTAAAGATGTGCGGGTTAGGTCAATTGGCCAAGCTGAATTGTCCATGCCCTTCTCCTTAACGGGCTAGCAGAGTAAATATGCATGGACAGGGCTTGGGTGGGATGTTGTCAGTGCAATCTCAAAGGGCTGAATGACCTCCTCCTACACTTCAGGGATTCTATGATTCTAAGGCTGCTTTGATTGGCAGGGTTGTGTGCAGTTTTGTTTTTAATATACTGGGAGCTGATTTGTATTTTCTCCCGATAGAATAGAAATTATCTCCTGATGATCATCCCAAAATATCAGTTTGATCAATCCTGTTCTACTTCATAATGATGACTTTATAATGCATAACTTTCCATGATTTTGTGCTAATTGCCAGCCTGGCTCGGAGCTTGTGGAAACTATGGGATGCCGGAGGTGGAACAGTGGGAGTGTGTGCCATGCTGAGGGAAAGAAACTGCACTTTGTCTCTTAATTTATACTTGCCTATTGGGCTATGTAACTTTGGGGGCTAACATTAGGTTAAAACATTCAATATCCCATCACTGTTGAGCTCAAGTCAGTTTTTTAAAAAACAAATTGCATAAAATCTATCACAGCACCACATACAACGTTGCCTTGGTTACAAATGTGTGCACTGCTGTCACAGCCCCACATATTGTTCCTGAAAATTGTAATGTGAGTTCTCACTATTGCCATGCAACTTGAACCTTCTGTTTTTTTTAAACAAGTGCTACAAAGCATAGCAAGTGAGTTTTTTTTTTGAAGGAATATACAAGATTGGAAAATTAATGTTAATTTTTGCTTATAGGAACTTTCCAACTCCTAAAGCAATATCACTGAATGCAAACGTAACCATGTAAAATGTGTCATATGCCAAATGCACTGACATTATTCACGTGAAATAATAAATTCTGGATGAATACATATGGCGCACAATTACACTGTCATGTAGATTTGTACTTGTAACTTCCATTCCACTGCAGACTGAATTGAGATGAGTTGTCCAGGAGAGATGCTGAAATTAAGCCAGAATTTTTTTAAAAATGGAAGGAGAACAAATCCTTGAGGGTGAGTCATCCTTTGCTGATTAAACTAGAGGAAATATTACATGGTAGGGGGATTTAAAGAAGCTGGACTAAGAAATAACAGAAGCATAAGTGGTAGACTTGAGCAGGAACTCTTCACAAATGTTGGCTTATTGGGTTTTTTTTTTGGCTATCTACAGCAGGTGAGAAATGAAATAATTTGTCCTCAGTGGTATATTTAACTTACCCCTCCTGTGAAGCATTGCCTGACATCCATCAGTTTCAGATGTATGCTATTCAGAAGTGCAAAGGTAACATTTCCCAGATGATTAGTTGGATAAATGCACAAAATAGTTTTATAAAATAGTTTTATTTGCTGATAAATAAAGTTTTAGGTTCATCTTGGGCCTTTTTGTATCAATGTAATTAATCTTAGCTGGGTCAGTAATTGGGCATGACAATTAGTCACAATATTTCTTAAAAAAAAAGTAAAGAGGCAGCCAATGTTCTAATCTTGATTGTAATCTACTATTTCATATGTATACAACAAAAGCGTATGGCTGTGTACATATGCAAGGCCAGGATTGAGCTTCACTACGATAATACATTTTATTCAGTGTCTGCTATTTGTCACTGGATAAATCCATGGATAAAGAAATTGTCAAACTATGGGGTTTTAGATGTGTATCCAGTGTTCCTCTTAACCTTAATCTGCTCATTTTTCCTACACTGTTCTGCTGCTGTTTCTATAACAACAGCAAAAATGGATACACCCATGTTTGTGTTGCTAAGGGTATCACTGTTAGTTCAGCGTGTATAGCCATATGAAGTAGGATGTCTGCATTGAACGTGTCAATCGACTCAAACCTGGCCATTAGCACTCTGTAAACAGTCCCCCAGGAGAATAAATTGATGTTTCATGGTGATTGGCTAACCATTTTATATTATTATCTTTACTTGGATGCTGGGCTTCCACCATGTACTATTTAGCATTACTATAAATTACTATTGAGTATGGTTGTGATCAGAAGTTAGCTATGCAAGGAATCATTTCACGTGCAAAGACAAATAAGTTGTTAACATCCTTTTTAAAGGTATATAATGCCTAACAATTTAGGGTGGGAAAAAAAACTAAGGCTGCCATTAAAGTAGCTGAAAGGTGAATTAAAATGGGAAAACTGTTAGCGTTGGGAAAGGTTTTTGGGAAAAGGAGTGGGCCTTTCAACCCCTTAGCTTGCTCCACTGTTGACTCCATCTCAACCCAATTTTCCCAGCCTTGCTTCATATTGCTTTATGCATTTACCTAACAGAAATCAGTATCTCTGTCCTAGTGCCCACAGTCTTGTGGGGAGGAGTACTAAGTTTCTATGACAGTGGAAAAAGTGCTTCCTGATCTCACTTTTGACTGGACCAGCTCTAATTTCAAGTTTATGTCCTATGTTGCTGTGTTCTTGACTTCCTCCACTGAGGAATTAATTTCTCTGTCAGACATGACGACCCTTAACAAAGCCGCCTTTGCTTTCTCTGACCAGCTCACATTTGTTCAAGTACCCACCCACTCTATCCCTAATGACAGATGAAGTAGCTTCCCCAGAACTGATGTTTCAACGGACAGGTCTGTATGCAATTGATTTGTCTCCCACTCTTCTTAAATAATGGAGTAACTTTAGTAAATCTCTAATCTAACATAATCCCCAAATCAGGAAACCATTGAAAGATCACAACTAACACTAGGGTATTTCTCTCAACTACTACTTTTAATCCCTTAGAGTAGAAACTGTTGGCTTCTGAAGATTTATCTATGTGTAGTCCCGTTATTTTCCATGTTAGCCTGTTGATGCTTATTTTAAGTTCCTTAGTTTTTCTCTATCACTGATGTTTTATTCTCTTGGTTTTCACAATAATGGAAAAGTATTTGTTTATGAAATCTGCTACCTTGTTATCTATTCAGCACAAGTTCACGAGTCCATATGTCCCTTAGTCACTTTCTTACTCTATATTTACAAACTTTCATATTATATATTTGCTTTCATTTTATTGCGAAGCCTTTTGTATAGCTCTTTGTTTTTTCCATGTACTTTTGCTTTTTATGTTTCTCCCAATCCATGCATCAGTATTTTTCTTATTATTAGTGTGATCCCTTTGTATCAACTTACACTCCATCTTGCCTTGTGTTGATGGTGGCTTGACTGATAAGTGGAACTTTGATCTTTACAGTGATTATGCTTTTTAAAACCGATTTAATTGATGGTGAAATGCTTTGGATCATGAAAGGCACAATATAAATAAAAATCTGTTTTCTTAGGGATATATTTTTCAGCTATTTTTTCAGTTTCATTACGAAGAAACTGATCATTTTGCATTTGGTAATTATTTGTGTAGGTCTGTGAATCAGTACTTTGCTTGTATCTTTTGTATTGTTCTGTATGAGTGCTTTTTGGTTGTACAAATGGTTATATGTTGGACTTAAGTTTTGGAATGGGTTGGAACCTGATCTGAATAATGGCTTGCAGAATGAGAGACTCCTGAACTACTCCTGGGATTTTGTTCCTCATTAATATGTAGACCTTTAGAACTCTGAAGCCCTGTGAACACCAGTTATGAGTACATTGCTTTTGTGAACTGCCAATAATCACTAATATGGTGCATTCACTTACATAACTGAAACACACTACTGCTGTTTTGATTAGTAAAAATTTGAAATTGTTCATGCAGAAATGAAATAATTCCATTTTGTGTAACCCATTGGTAATGAATGGGACACCATTTGCATGTTCACGGGAGGTTGGTAGAAATACTGGAGCAATTTGCTTATACAGATTGAGAAGTTTTGAGATAAAATTGTAGACCTTTATTGGATGGACGTATGTTGAAGTAAGCAGTAATTTTTAACTTCAAATTTATTTCTTGCCTCTGTTTCCTATTAGATGTAGGATATTCTGTATCACATTTATAACACTTGATTTTTCATTGACTTCCAATCACCTCTGCAAATCGCCTAGATAGTGCATGGTAGAGGCTTAATTTTGACCTCGTTATTGTTCTGAGAGTTTGGATCTGTTACGATTGTGAACAGCATCCAAGCCAGTTAGTGAAGTAGAAATCAATAAACAGAGCTTTTCTTTATTGAGAGGGTTTATTCTCTCATTCATTCTCGTAGCTTTCCTCCTAAATCCCCAGTGTCTCAGCTATCCCCTATTTGTATTCTTCAAAAAAAAATTCAGCAAAAATGACATGGAATGATAGTCCCTGATATTGTACTATAATTAAAACAAAATATCAAAGGAAACTTAATTAAACCAAAATTTCATCCCTATTTGTTCTTTATTTTTTATTAAAATAAATAAATTAAAGTGGTGTGACAGTGGGGCATTGTAATAAAAAAAAGTGAAAAGGAAACTTAACCAATAAAACCAAATTATCATTTCCAATTTATATATGTGCAAAATAATTAGTACCTATCTGTTTCTGTTAACCTCAGAAACTTTAGCAATGTAATTGACAAGACATTAACAACATCAGCTTATATTTCTTCATCTGTCATCTTGTTGTTGGATTCTTGGTCATTAACTTCAGCTATGTTGATGGTGTCATTATCTAGTATAGATCTACTTTTGGCTCCAAGGAGGAGTCTTTGATGCAGTTGATTGCTGCTTCTTGGCAGGCTCAGCCAGATATGTGGATTCCCTCTTTCATGTTGAAGTTCTTAAGGCACATTGTCACATTTCCTTTACTGTCCACTACTCTCTTGATCACTTCTTTCCTAGTTACATTTGGTGTTCATCCTTATCACTATCATTTTTGGTAATATTTTGTGAACAGGACTATTTCATCTCATTTGTTCTTTGGTGTGTCCTCCATTATCTAACATCTTCTCCAATTTGGCAGAAAATTACACCACAGACCATTGTTCGCTTATAGTAACTTACAAAATGCCGTGCCAGTTCTTGAATCATACTAGCCATCCTTTGTTAGCTTATCCTTCTCTGGTACCTGTATTTTTCATTTATTTCCTGGCAAAACTTCCTACCCTATGCTTGAATAATAGAACCAGATATCAGTATGTCTTTGGCTTTCTGCCTTGCTGACAGATGTGTTGTCACAATTTCCGTTTAGGCACCTTTGTCCATTTCAATTGATCTTCTTCTCCATTTTGCTTTTGAAGGTGGGTTAAAAACATTGATTCAACAATCTGCATTCACTTTAAAACCAGTCCTTGTTTAGTCCTTACCTTTTATAGAGCTGATGATTTTCAGCTTCTCGGGAATAGTATTTTCTTGAGTCAGTTCACATGATATTGTGGTGATTATCACATAAGGATCAGTAAAATACTATCTATTTCAAAGCTCTATCCTAAACCCATATTTATATAGATAAAAACGGCATTCATTTATAATGGAAATGTAAACTAAGCCCCTCTTAATTAGCCAAGGTTGCCATCTCATGTATGAAGATTTAGAGCCAATGTTTTATTGTCAAAACAAGTATTATTAAAATAACAATGAAAGCTTAGTTGATAATCCAGGAGTTCATAAAGAACGCTGTTTTATGAAATTAACTTACTTGATTTCATTTTTCCATATAAAGTGTGATCTGAAATTATGAATTTTAACAATTTAGTTCTATTGATTTGCTTGATGGGTGGTGGTATTTTTGGGTTATATTATATAGATATTTGTGCGGCCCCAGTGTGTCTGATCTGTACACAGCTCATTTTTCTTTGGTTTATATTTTGTGCAATAGTATTCCTGTCCTTCATACATGGTAGCTGTCTCATCGATTTTATAGTAGTGTTCCTCAGCCATCAGTGCTATAACAGTATGTCTGGTTTCTTCTGCTGAACTGTGGATTACTTAAAGAGGGGTGGTGAAGGGGTACCCGGGATCTTGTATCTCATCATCGGGAGAGGATTGCACTTAAGAGTGGAATCGTTACTTATCGTTCGTCTTTTAGACTAGATCCGTCCTTGGAATTTAAACAGCATTGTTCATTAATCACCTTTTACTGGTGCAGTAACTGAAATTGACAATATTGACTTTGAAGGCATTGATTTATCCCACAGCTCTCTGTCAATTTGTTCTTTTTAGACTGGGCATCGAGACTGTCGTTTGAGAATTCTTTACAGTCTCCGGTTAGCCTTTTCAGAATTCAACCAGTGGTTTGAATGATGATTTTGATCTGCTGTTTTGACACTTGAAGAATTTGGTGCCTTGTTACTTTAACTGTAGGCTTTATCTGCAGTGAATCTTAAGGGAACCATCCACAGGTACCAGTGCGAGTGATGACTCTAGAAAAAGAAATTGTTCTAATATGTATATAGAAAATATTTAATTATTTTGAAATGCATGCCTCATTGTTCCATGCATCAGATTGCAACTTTACAATTACCTGTGTCAGCACCTAGCCTTCAGTTTGTCACCGGTTTCACTGTTAATTTTACAAATCTTTTGACTTTTTTGTTTTTGTTTTTAGCCATGTTAGTTCCTATCTCCTCACCATGTATTTCAAAACTCAGCTATGTTGATTAATTTATAACCCTGTTGCTTAGTGAAGTTTTACTTCCTTAATTGTTTGTATATGATTCAGCTGCTGTTCTGCATCCGAGTCCATCAACTCTCTCCTGTCTCTCTTTTTTGTCCTTTCTGCCATCATAGTTCTTTCCTTTCCCTGATTTCAAATAATTTATTATTACACTAAAAATGGTGAGAATAATAGAACTCATTGCCTTTCCTGCTTTTGTACTGACATCCCAGTTTTGATTCCCTCTTCCATTATCCTGTAGTTTCCCCCTCTGTGTGCATGTGCCTCTTTTTTTCTGGTATCATCTGATCCATTGGACGCTTATTACTGCCTCCTAAAGAGCAGCAACCCAAATTGTCTCATCCTATTTTCTATTTCAACCCCAGACATACCTGCCTGCTAAGGGTTAATTTTCATTGTTCCCAGTTCTGATCCTGTGGTCACTGCCAGTGGACTAGCTATCACTGTTATATTCTGCATCTTTATTTGGTAATCAAATCCTTGCTATCCATGAGCTTCTTGTGGACAATCACATTAACATGGCTGCCTTGACAGACTTATCTGAAGGGTGTTGTTACCTTTCTCCCTCTTAGTGAAATCTTCCTGCCCAGCTTTGTTCTGCTCAAACTAGTGGTGTAGCCTTTATCTCTAAATCATACCTTGGTTTTTCTCCCTGTTCCTCTAGGAATCTCTCCGCCTTCAAGCATCTTGCCTCGTTCATCCTTTTATTTCTTCAATCCTTCTATTTCAATTCTTGTTTTGTACACCCCACCAAACTTCTTTATAATATGTCTTTTGCTTCGATGGCTCCATGGAGCAATTTTTATCTCCAATGATTTTAAGCCCCGTCTTTTTTCTCCTTTGAGTTTACTGTTCTCCATTTCTCTATAAATTCTCCTACTTACTTGAGCTTGTCATTGTATGAGATTTTGATTCCCCTATCACTTGGGCAATCTCTGATCCTTTCCTCTGTATGGTGTGCTCTACCACATCGTCTCTGTCGATGAGATCTAATCCCTTTGCTCAGCTTAATCATTCCTCTGATGTATCTACTCTCTCAAGTCCAACTTGAATGCCTTTGGTTAAAGCAGTTGTTCACCATTCATCACTGAATTTGAGACTATTTGAAGGCAATTCTGTCCATCATTAACTGTCCACTATTCTAAGATCATTCAGAAGGGAAAGATAAGAGAACTTCTCATTTCTATACCACACTCTTCTTAATCCACCCTCACCTTCAATAATAAAAAAGCTCATAGCTTTTTCTCAACCTTCAGAATGAAATGCCTGAGTTTTCTCTGCTGCTTCCTATTCTACCCCTAAATTTTCCTTTTCTGTGCCCTGATTCTCTCTTGTCTTGTCCGTGACCTCCATCAACCAATTACTACTAAACTGTTAACTATTCAACTTCAATTTCTGATGCTGATGTTATGAGCAGTTCTCGCTCCTCAGATGTTGCCCGCTTTCTATCATCCATTTTAAAAGCCATTCCTTGACTCCACAGTGCTTGCAAACTACCACCCAATCTCCAACTTCCTCTTCCTGTTTGAAGGCCTTGAATGTGTTACTCCTACCGAAGTCCATGCCCAACTTTCTTGCAAATTCTTGTTTGAACCTTTCTAGTCAGGCTTTTGTTCCAAAATGGCTCTCAAAGTCACGAATGACACCCTAGTTGGTAACAAAAATATCCCTTCTAGCCCTTCTCTACATGACTTCAGTCTTTGGAACAGGATATTATGGTCAGAAGTATCAACATCTCTCAGCCCATTGTCTAGCTTGGTAGGACTGCATATGCCTGGTTTCATTTCTTGTCTATTTACTTGTAGCCAGAAAGTCACTTATAATGATTTCTCTTTTTCCCTTTTGTCCTTTTTAGCTCTCTTGTCTCTCACGTTAGCACAGTAATTAGTTCTCTGCTCCCATCCCCAGGGACCTGGGTTCAATTCCAGCCTGGAGTAACTGTCTGTGTGGAGCTTGCACGTTCTCACTGTGTATGTGTGGATTTCCTCCTGGTGCTCTAGCTTTTTCCCACACTCCAAAGATGTGTGGGTTAGGTTAATTAGCTATGTTAAATTGCCCGTTAGTGTCTTGCAGATTAGCAGGTAAATATTTGGGGCTATGGGAATATGGCCTGTGTGGGATTGTGATCAGTGTAGATTTGAGGGGCTAAATGGTCTCCTGCACTGTAGGGATTCTATAAATCCATGCTGGGTGTTATCCTGTTTCTAATCTATATTTCTAATCTATCAATCCCTTGCCGAAATCATCCAAAAACACAGCGTTAGATTTCCTGTATTTACCACCTCTTCTGATAACCAACTCCTCTGTTTCTAAATTATCATGTTGCTGGTCTAACATTTAGTAATGGATGAGCAGAAATCTCTCTCTAGCTAAACATTGGGAAGACAAAAGCTTGAATCTATTGCCAACTTCTTCTCCTTGCCACTGATTCCATCCATCATCCTGTGGCTGCATGCGATTGTTCATGGTCTTGATGTTATGTTTGAGATAATCTTCACATCTCTGCAAAATAATTAAGAACACCTATTTCCAGCCCCATAATAGCACTACTGTGAAAATCCCCCAGTTGCCACACTCCGGTGCCTGTTCGGGTACACTGGCCATGCTAAATTCTCCCTCAATGTACCAAACCAGCACATCTTTCGGATTGTGGGGAAAAAACTGGGGCAGCCGGAGGAAACTGGAGCACTCAGAAAACCCATGACGTGGGGAAAACATGCAGACTCTGCACAGACAGTGACTCAAACTAGGAATCAAACCCGTGTCCCCTGCACTGTGAGGCAGCAGTGCCAACAACTGTGCCACCATGCTGCATACCATGCCTTTGTTAGCTTTGGACTTGATTATTTCAATGCATTGTAAGCTTCCCATGTTCTACCCTGTAAAAACATCATTCAAAATTTTGCTGCCCTTGCACTGATTCCTGCTTGTACATCTCCCTTGTACTTGCTAATCCATGTTTGCTCCCAGTCAACCAGTGCCTTGGTTTTTAAAAAATTCTGACCTTTGTTTTCAAATCTAACCCTGGCCTCTCTACTGCCTATGTCTGGAATCTCCTCCAACTCTGCAATACCCCTCAATTTCTGTGCCCATGTGCATTTCTGCTTTAAAATCCTCCTTTAGTTGCTTTGATCCAAAGCTCTGGAATTCCATTCCTATATCGCTCAATGTTCTTTCTTCTGGTTGCTTTTTAAAACCTTTTGTCCAACTTACCTAATATTACCCTGTTTTGTTCTGTACAATGCCTGTTTAAGTGCCTTGGGACATTTTTTACATTAAAGATGTCATGTAAATATAAATTTTTGTTGCTTTTCATGTATTTGTCTCTCAGTGGTCCAGTTGTGAAGTTGGTCAAAAATTTGAATAATGTCTGATTTATTTAAGAAGTAGTGCTGACTTCTAACTAAAATTATCATTCCAACATTGTTTTCTCATTTGTGTGAAATGTTTAAAATTTGGAACTAGATTGAAGTACAACATTATAGTATACTCCTAAAATCTTCACAATAGATTTTTCTTGTTGAGTTTTCCTGCAAATCCACCCTGTGTATTTAATTAATTTTTTATTTTTGCTTTGAAAGATCACACACACACACTGGCCATTATTGTAAAATATCTCAAAGCTAAGGCAGTGAAGTACATTGCAATGCCCAGCCACTGCACATTCCCGTTCTCCTCATTGAGGGGGTGTTGGGAATAGAAGATGCAAATTGAGATTTTATTTAAGTTGCCTTATCTTGGAGCTGTGAAGATAGATTCTATAATGTCACAGTGATAGCTAACTGAATAGTTGAGTCTACATTGAATCAACAAGGGACAGCCATTCACAATTGCAACTATCTTCAATCTGTAGCTGCAGTGCATGGCGGGTTGTTGGATTCCAAGCATTTGTGCAGTTTTTTATTGTGCTCCTACAGCACTATACCTTTATTGCTCCTTTTTGAAAGTTCGTCATCAAGTCATTCTCAGACAGACAATTTTATCTTGAGGCCAGTACAATGCCTGTATCTTTTCAAATTAAAATTAGTTATTGGCTAGAAAACCTGTCATTTTATCTTTAAAAAAAACTTGTAATTTTAGCTCCTTTTTCTTCAAACTCCCAGAATGAACTATATGAGCAAATTGCTTTCACTGATGAGCCCAAAAAGTTGTCATTTGGCTGCTGCTTATCTCCATTTCCTTGTTAATTGACACATTGTATACATATTTAGTATTGTGTCTTTTATTGCCTGAGAAACTGATCAAGTTTGGGTCAGTATACATCAAAAATGATTTTTTAGCAATTTTATTCTCATTTTGCAGCTAACTTTTTGTCTTTCCTTTTAATAGCAGCACTTTTTTTTTAAACTTAATGTGGAGCGTATGGTGCAAGTTGCTTGGGAAATTTTATGTTTTAACCCATGTTTCCAGCAAAACAGCACAAAGACTGTCGTTAGGTTGGCAGTGGCAATACACTTTTTGTTTTTGATGTATTGATATTTTTTTTTGAGTAACCCATCATTGTTGGAGATATTTCGATTGTTAAACTTCCTTTCTTTCTAAATTGCTTAATGAAATATTGAGGAGAGGAAGAGGCAGAGTTGTGACTGGATTAGCTTCAATTCCGGCCTCGGCTGACTGTCTGTGTGGAGTTTGCATATTTTCCCCAGGTCTGTATAGGTTTCCTCCTGCAGTCCGAAGATGTGTGGGTTAAATTGAATGGCCATGCTAAATTGCCCCTTATTATCAGGGGGTAAATACGTGGAGTATTGGGAATAGGGCATGGGTGGGACTGTTGTCACTGCAGGCTGAATGGCCTCCTGTACTGTGGCGATTCTACTTATCTCAGGTCCCTGAGACCAGTGACTCGATCAAAGTATCATCTTTGCTGACTGCCCGTGAAATTAGCTTAAGAGATCAAAATCGAGTTCATGGTGGTCTTGAGAATAAAGTCAGAAATCTCAATCAAAAATGTCACAATCTAAATAGTACATACTTGGCTAGAGAGAGGGAGGCGATTGCAAGTTCACTTAAATGATGTACTTTTGTGGTTGTATTTATAATATGTTGTTGCAACAGAGTTGTTGTTTTTGCTTTCGTTGTGTCAGCATCACAAACTAACATCTGTATTCAACCAATATTTATGTATGTGGTTAGTGCCAGCTGATGCAAACATAAATTGATACAGCATCCGTGATGATGGAAAAACTTTTAAATGGAAATAATCTGAAGATGGGCCTTGAAGATTGAAAGTTTTGATGTGTCTATGTCTTAACTGTGTACAGGTGCTTGAAGTTAAAGGCAGAGAAGAATATAACTCCTTGGCAATAATATTTTATTTTGGGTACAAATTTTCAATCTTTAGATAAATTAGGCCTCTGTTTTATCCCTCTCAGGACACCTATTCTCTGGCACAATAGGAACAGTCCATAACACTGCATCTGTGCACTTTGGAGAGATTCTCTGAAAGGATGTCAGAGACAGGAATGATTCTTTTATTCATCCAAGAGATGGGGGCTTCGCTGGCTAGGCCAGTTTTTGGTACCCATCTCTAATAGTTCTTGACAAGGTGGCAGTGAGCTGATTTTTTTTTTTTTTTTGAACTACTGCAGTCCATGTGGTGTAGGTACATCGTCTGTGCTGTTCGGAAGGAAGTTCTAGTATTATGACCCAGCGACAGTGAAGAAATGGTGATACATTTCCAAGTCAGGATGATGAGTGACTTTAGGAGAATCCCTAGATTGTGATGTTCCCAAGTATTTGCTGTCCATGTCATTCTATATGGTAGTAGTCATGGGCTTGGAGGATCCCAGGAGCCTTGATGAGCTTCTGCTGTGCATCTTGTAGATGATCCACGTTGTTGATACTGAGGTGAAGAGAGAAGAGTTTTGTGGATGCTGTGTCAACTAGCAGGCTGCTTTGTCCTGAATGGTGTCTAGTTTTTTATGTTGTTGGAGCTGCACTCATCCACACAAATGGACATATTCCATCACATTCCTGACTTGTGCCTTGTAGATGGAGAAAGGCTTCCTGTTAGGAAGTGAGTTAATTGCTGCAGAATTCTCGGTTTTTGACCTGCTCTTACAGTATATGGCTAATGCAGTTGAACTTCTGATCAATGGTAATTCTCAGGATGTTAATTGAGGGTTCAGTGCTGGTAATGTCATTGAACGTCAAGGGATGATGGCTAGTGTTGTCTTGTTGGAGATGGTCTTTGTCTAGCAGATATGTGATGTGAATATTACTTGCCATTTTGTCTATGTGCCTCCTCCCTTGAGTTCTCATGTGGTTGAGACTACCAACTGCAGAATGTACATTGCAACATTTTTTTTGAACAAATGTAAGGATAAAATGTAATGTTGGTGATGAGGGTCTTGTCAGCAGCTGGAGAACTGGTGAGACTCCTGACTTGCCCCTGGGAAGACCTGTTGGTGTGGTGTCTGCGGCCCCCCAAACCAGCTGCCCTAAAGAACAGGAATTTGACTTTCTGTGGGTTCTCTCTTCCTGATGTTGGGGTTCCTCAATCAGGCACTGGGTGCCTTTTGAACACAGAACCCCCTGGAAGCAAAGCTAATTTTTTTTTTAGGGGCTCCCTATATGTGATTGATGGGATGAGGCTCTTAAGTGGGCATTAATTAAGTCAAGGACCTCAAATAACAACCTCCCACAATGATCGTTTGAGTCCCATGCAGGAGGACTGGGCAAGATGGCAAGTAACATTTGTGCTACACATGTCAGATTGACCATCTCAGTGAGTGTAATCATTTTCTCCTTGACATTTGGTGGCATCTCCAGAACTGGACCAGCCATGCAAAATCTGACTATGGGCACAGGTCAGAGGATGGCATTCTACAGCAAGTGGCTCACTGGGCCATGACATTTTGTATCTCCAGTGGTGCATTTCGGGGGTTACCCCAATAATGTTTTGAGGAATCTCTATAGGAAGTTCCTGAATAAGGGTTTACCTGGACATTTGTCCAAAGGGTCAACTTGCCTTGGATTGGGAACCATCCAACAAAACAATTTTAAATTGCTAACTTAAGATGGTTCTGCCAGTTTTATCCTGATAGTTACTCTGAAAGAGTTAAAAGGAAAAAAAAAAAATCTAACTTTGAATAACCGGTTTAAGATAAAAACACAGTCCACACACCCATGACCTCGTTGGGAATTCCTACTCCCAGACTGACCTACCCTTCTCTTGGTCCAACAGCCTGAAACTACCTGCCTCCATCTCTGTCTCTCCGTCTCTCCTGCTCATCCAGTTTCCCTAACCCTTGACCAGGTCTCTTCTGCCATTCTGACTCTTCGAAACTTAACAGCATTGTGGAATTACTTATACCACATGAACTGAACAGGCTCATCACCAACTACGTGAACAACGGGGGATGGGCTGTAAATGCCAGCTCTGCTAGAAATGTTCATGCCCTGTAAATGAATACATGAAAAAAGCAGCAAGAAAAATGGCCCCCTGTGAACCATCCAATGTCTCAGCAAGATAAACTTCACGAGGAAAGGCTATGAAGTTGTGAACATGTGATTGGAAATTGCCGTTATCTGTTGATCCATAGCACTCTGGAACACTTTTACTGACTCTTTACGGTAAGGATTGCAGTTGGAGCTGTGGAAGTAACAGGTGGAATTTTACAGCTTTGACGAGGCCGTAAAATGCAGTGAACCATTTGAAAATCTTAACTTTGGTGGGACCAGAAAATCCCACCAGCAAGAGGGATGGTAAGTACCACTCAGTGAAGAGGGAAGAGCATAGCTGTGTATCAAGTGGCCATATTTTCTTACATGGAGAAAATGTCAAATTAGGGGCCTAATTTTGTCAAAAGTTTTAAGCTATGGGTTGGAAAAACTATCTTATACAATAGCTGAAGGAGAATGGTTTAAACCAATTTTAAAATTGATATGTTCAATTTTTTTATGTTTTCCTCAATTATGGGTAGTTTGTTTCTCGATTCCCTGCCTTGTTTTTAAAACCTGGTCGGGTAATAGCCAGTAACTAACTTTAATAGTGTTTCCTTCAAATTGAAATGACTACTTTTGGAAATTGAGTATTTTCTGTTGAGACTTGATTTGAAAGGATGGTCTGTAGTTTATGATCTTTTACTAGAAGTGTAACCTTTACTCTCGAGTCAATTTTATCAGCACAATTATATAAAATGATCTTGTCTTCAACTGATAACAGAGTACATCAAAAGAGAGGCTGATGCCTGGAGGTGATGATTCTTCCAGGTTCAGAGCTGACACTGAACTGAATTCAAAATTTTTTTTTTGCAATAAAAATATACATTTTAGAAACAGGATTGGGGCTATAAATGGCATTACTTGTAGCATTTTTTTATTGTTGGCTACCATGCAACTTCAGTGGAGCCCAGATTCTGTCACGTGTGTCTACCCTCTTGATCTTTTTTTCCTTGTTTAATTTATGGTGAAATAGACACTGGTACAAACTGGATACTGATTGGAGGAATGCAGGGTTTTCTTCACCTTCACTGTTCCTCTGTGCCAGATACATAGTAGCTCTGTCATTATGGTGCATGCTTTTGGGAGTTGAATGGAAGAGAATACTGTTCTGAGAATTCAAGATCTTTCTCAAGGCCTCTTTATTTTCCCCTCTCTTTCAGATAATACAATCCCAGGATAGATAGCTCTGAATTTTGGAGTTATCCTTGTAGCAGTCATCTGGGATTCCTCTGATTTTTAAATCCACATTTTTGTGCAATACGGATCCTGGCTTTGAACACGACTTCAACCTCCTGAGGCTGGATATAACTTCAGGGTAACATTCTTGTACTTGTAAGTCATATTCTTTACTATAAATTTCAATTATTTTATTTGCTTTCTTTATCCTCTGTGAACACTTATCTAATCTTTTACGTGACTTGTCTACTAAAATCATCAGCCTTGTTCCTGCCCTCATCTCTGACCTGTTGCCTTTTTATATGTATTCCACAGGTTGTTTTTAATCAGATAAATTTGCACGTTCTATATTGAATTCTCTCTGCTTTTCAATTGAGCCTGCCATGCTCTTTGGACTGCAACATATTAGTTAGCAGCATCCACCAAATTTCTCTTGTCCTCCCCTTCCAGAATTTCAAAGAGACCATTCCCTCCATGATATCCTGAAACATGATAATCTTTCCATGCAAGTGCAGAACCTGTTACTTTACCACAACAATAGCTGTTATTTTACCACATCTCCACTCATTGCCCAAGACCCCACATGCCCCTTTAAGGGGAAATGGCAAATTACTGGCCACTTCTTTCTATTTAGTATACCATTTTCGCTGCTCACCTTGCAGTCTGCTGTACAGCGGAAAAATCAAACACACGTTCTGTCTGTAAACAGGACCCTGAGTGTCTCGTTTCCTGCCACTTTAATTCTATAGCTTGTTCCCAAGTTGACCCCCCTACCCTCCTATATTGTTCCATTGAAACTCAATGCATGTTTGAGTTTCTTTTTGGGTACTGTACAACCTTCTGGATTCGACATTGGATTTAATGATTTCAAAATGTAATCATTGGCCCCATTTTTAAAATCATAGAAACCCTACACTGCAGGAGGAAACCATTTGGCCCACTGAGTCTGCACCAACAACAATCTCACCCAGAGCTATCCTTGTAGTTGAACATGTTTATCTCGTTAATCCCTCTAA
Organism: Sphyrna mokarran; assembly: GCA_024679065.1. Classification (NCBI taxonomy): domain Eukaryota; kingdom Metazoa; phylum Chordata; class Chondrichthyes; order Carcharhiniformes; family Carcharhinidae; genus Sphyrna; species Sphyrna mokarran. The sequence goes on from JAGIQG010000003.1 coordinate 111,066,084, forward strand.
TCTAAGCATCCCGGGATACTGGGGAAATTGAGCATGGCTAATCCATCTAATCCACACATGGTAAGAATTCAGAGCACCCAGAGGAAACCCATGCAGACTTGGAGAATTTGCAAACTCTGCACAGCCAGTGACCCAAGCCAGGAATTGAACCCAGGCCCCTAGAGCTATGAGGAACAGTGCTAACCATATGGCTGGTTTTAATACAGCACAGGAACAGGCCCTTGCCCTCAAATTCTTTCTCCAAAACCATTCTACTTTCTCTTGTTTTCAGGCAGCAATGCTTCATTATTCTATCATTTACATCTCCTCTAGACTTTTTTTTTGTTACTTGGCCCATTACCCCACTCGATTGTTTTTATCATATAATTGCTACCTGTCACAGACACTCCCTTGTGTTCTTCAATATGAGGCAATGTATTTTGCTGGGAAGAACATGGAGAGATATACAATAAGGGATAAAATTATTAAAGGTGGTACAGGATCAGAAAGACCTGGGTATATATGTGCATAGATCATTGAAATTGGCACGACAGGTGAAGAGAAGAGTTAATAAAGCAGAAAGTATTCTGTGGTTTATTAATAGGGTCATGGAATATAAGAGCAAGGAGGTTGTGCTGAACTTGTCAACACGCTGGTTAGACCTCAGCTGGAGTATTGCATACAATTCTGGGTATAGGAAGGATATCAACACATTGTGCAGAAGAGGTTTACAAGAATAATTCCTCTGAGAAAAGATTTGGAGAGGCTGGGACTGTTCTCCTTGGGAAGGAACCAGAGGGGAGGTTTGATAGAAATGCTCAAAATCATGAGAGGGTTAATAGGGAGAAATTGTTCCCATCCTTGATAGGATCCAGAACAAGAGGGAACAGATTTAAAATGGTTTGAGAGAGAAAAGCTTTTCACACAACGAGTGCTTTGGGCCTGGAATACACTGCCTTGGAAGTGGAGCCAGGTTCAACGAGGCATTCAAGAGAATGTTAGATGATTATTTGAATATAAAGGCAGGGGAATGGCACTAAGTCATAATGTTCACTTGGAGAACAGTGCAGATGTGATGGGCCTAATGACCTCCTCCTGCACAGTAACAATTGTGATTTATTTTTCAAATCCACAATCCCTTTTTCATGTTCACACCTTATTGCATTTCTAACTTTTTACCCAATTCTGGTGAAATATCGTTTATCTGAAACATTAACTTGGTTTCTTTGTCTATAGATTCTGCCGGACCTGCTGAGTATTTCCAGCATATTCTGGTTTTATTTCAATTTTCTGGCATTTACTGCATTTTGTTTTTGAATAGATCATCAGCCTGGACATTGACGCATCCTTTTAAATGTTGGGCTTGTAGTAAGCATTGAAGACTATAATCTATGATTTCTCGGAGTGCTTAAATTATGACAGTGTTTAAGAAGAATGTTTCAGGCTGTCGAAACAAAAAGACGATAAATTGTTAGCTCCAAATAGCTATTGATGGATAAGCTTTCTAATGGCAACTCTTAGATAAACCTACTTGAGTTAAAGTAACAGTTTTCTTTTTTATATAGTGCCATTAATGCTCTAAAACATTTAAGAGGAAGAATAATAGAAGAAATTATTTTACATTGTCCTGCAAATTTGCTAATCCTTGAGTACAAGCAGAGTGACTTCCCTCCCCTGCAACATGTGTCCAACTGAACTAATTAATACTGTTGAAATGTTTTGTCTTGCACTTTTCAGGACAGAATAACAAGAATTGTAAAGAATAGCAAATTTATACTCCCAGGAAAGATTGCTAACTGGTTGACAAAAGGCCTCTGGTTGAGATGGTGCCAGGAAGAATGCACCAGTGGCAATTACCCCAAGCTTTTTGTTTGAAAAGGGTCAATGCCTGGACACCTTCTTTGTTTGCACAGGACAGGGCCCTATGTACAAACATGTAGCAAGCATAAGTGAACCACAGTATGAGACTGACTGATAATAAATTGGTTGTTAGTATAATTCTTAGCACACTTGGTTCAGTGTGTTTTTTCCAAACATGGAATCAACAAAAGCTTGGGAGAGCAAACTGTTCGTTCCCCATGACATTACCTTGATCAGTGGCAGTTTCCAATCCATCAGCAACCTTTTCTGATGCAATCCTAATTTGTTCTCTTTGAAATTTGCTATTTTTGGAATTGTCATGATGAGTGCAAGAGGAAAAGCTTCAACGACAAATTGCTTCTCTTTTCATCAATACTCTATGTACAACCAATTGCCTATAGACAAGTTCAATTGTTAAATCATGCACAAGTAGAAGCAAACATTACCTTCCTTTTTATTTCCTTTGTTATATTGCAAATTCATAATAAGCCTAGATATGTGAACTTAGTTTGTTGGAAAGCCTGAAGTAACGATTGATAGCTTGCACTTGCTGCATCCTGTAACAATGTCTGTGGGATGTTGATATGGTCTGTAGCTTTGGAGTAAGTAATCAGTTCATGCACAACACCAGACTCTTTCTTTCAATGTGCCCAGGCATAAAAGCAATTTCAGACGAATGATTAGTCTAAAATTTGGACCTGTCCTGGTAATTGACTTCCTTTTTTGCAGTGAGCTTGCATGCCAGAACAAAAATAAACTAGAATGGAAAACAATTCCTATAATGGCAAAACATGGTATCCCAGTTGTTATCATTTTATATAGCACACATGCTGGCTTTTTACTTTGCAAAAGGTGTATATATGATGACTGCACTTATGTACTGTAGTCAAGGTTAAAGAAAAAATAATTCAGATGTTTGGCTGTTAGTGATCAAAAGAAAGAATGATTTATTTTCTGGGAAATGGGCATACTCATAAACTCAGTCTAGTGAAAATATCTTGGGTTATTGCTACTTCAAGAAAATGCCACACTATATGGGAGAACACAACACCTACTAGATTGTTAATAGATTAGTATTTATGATTCAGATGCATGCCTTTACTATTTTTAAAAGTGCAAAACTGGGTTATTAGTAAGTTGTCTTTGCACAATGCATCTTCGTGATCGGGAAGAAATAGCAAATAAAAGCTGTACTGACTGCAGTAGAGAGCAATTTGAAAGCTGAATTGCTATTGGAGGCATTTCCAAAATTTAAGGAGGATGTTCATTTGTCCAGGAAATTTTTATATAGATTGGGTTATCTTGAGAATTAAATGAGGCACATTTTTGCTATTTCTTGGGCGTGTAGCTAATTAATCCATTGTGGACTGTGCAGAGATAAGCAGGTGAATACCATTAATGAACAGTGTCCTGGGGAAAAAAATGCCACAGGTTTCAGTTGTGACATTGAGAAATTAAAAAAATTGTATTATTCGTTTTCCTACCAAGAGCACATCAAACTGACATGTGGTTGTGTATCCCCCCCCCCCTCTCTCTCTCTCTCTCTCTCTCTCTCTGTCACCTATTCATTTAATGAAAAAGCACAATTCCTGTGACCACATCAGCTGATCCCTTTCTGTTTTTTCTAAAGGTGAGCATTTTCATTAGCAGCACTTGCTTATTTCTGACATAGTGCAAAAGGAATCAATTAGGCAGACCTGTGTGATTTTAGATTCAGTTAGGAAGCAGGTGAGAGTTTATCCATTAACTAAGGATTCGGTACATCTATTTGTATGCTGTCGCCCCTGCCAAAATTGCAAAATGGTGCTTATTCAAGTGATAAATGACATTGTGTGATTATGAGCAAGGAAAACATCCCCCCCCGCCCCAATTCTCTCAGCCTGTATTTGACATGGGGGACCATGTCGTCTGGTTATACTATCTCTTTAATCATAGCCAGAGTATTGCTCGCAATGGCTTTGCTTCGTGCTTCTGCATTAATACCTCTGTTCCTCAAAGATTTATCCATGCTCCCCCCCCACCCCCATTTTTCATCCTATATGCTGCCCGTGGGGGAGATCATTCAAAAACAGTTTCCACATGTATACTGACAACACCCAACTATACCTCACTACCACACTTCATTTAAGTCTTCCCTTGCTGCAAATTTATCAAGCGGCTTGCCTGTCCAATTCTGGCTGAGCAAAGATTTCTTCCAGCTAAGTATTGCAAAGACCAAAGCCGTTGGTGTCAGTCTCAGCTAGAACGTGAGTTTGTACTGAAGCGATATAATCCCTGTCCCTGGCAAATGTCCGAGGCTGAAATAGACTGTTTGCAACCTTGACAGCATACGTGTTTGAAGTGGCTTTCCAGTCTCACATACATGCCATAATCAAAACTGCTTATTTCCAGCACTGCAATGTTACCTGATTCCATCTTGCCTTAACTCATTGCAGCCATGCCTTTACCCCAGATTCCAGCTTCTGCAAACTTGAGGTCACACTAAACTTTACTTCCCATTTCTTAATTTGCACCAAATCCCTCTTGCCAATCGTCCCTTTGTTTACTTAACTGGGAATCAGTACAGATTAGCAATGTCTTGATTTTAAAAAAAGTCATCCTTGTAGCCTGATATCTCCCTTTCTCTGCAGTTTCCAACAACCAATATTCCTTGGCAAGCTGTGTAGGTGCAGCATGGGTCTCTTTTACCCTCTCTCCTACGCTTTAAGACATTCATTAAGGAAATGCATCACTGACCAAGTTTTTGGCCATCAGTCCTAAGAATTCTTTGGCTTGATGTCAAATATTGCTTAATAACACCGCTATGGAGTATCTTGATATTTTATTATCTTTAAAGTTGCTGTTAAGAGTATGGAAGCCGCTGTATCTTTTTGTCTTTGGGAGGAGAAACTAAATTATACCAAGAGAGAAGAGAAAACTAAAGTGCTGGGGCAAAACATAAGGATTGTTTGGGGGAGTGGGAGGTAGTGTGAAATGAAAGATAAATATATTTTCCAAGGATTGTGACATGCAAATTGGACTGGGGGTAGGATGTCACCTTTACTTGTATAACTCGAAAGCAATTTAATCAGACTACTCGTTGCTAATAGTGTAAAGATCTCTGCTATTGCTCCAGTAAGCTTGACACTTTCAGTATAAACCGAGGGAACACTTCAATATTTGCAAATCATTAAATTTAGATTTTTGCTTTTCTTTCAGAATAGTTAAAAGGGGGGTGGGGAAAAGGTCATCTCAACACTGAGTTTGTTGGATGTGAGAATGCACCTTTGAGAACTCTCAGCTGATAAACCTGTCCCCTGTGTGGACGACGTGTTAATTTTAAAACGCACATGACCACATTACCTGGGTTCAAGATACATAGCTGTGCAAGATAGTTCATCAGTTTTTGTTATCTCTTCCCCTCCCCCGTCCCTAAACTCTTTAACTGTTCGTTCATATCAGCGTTGCCTGATTTGTCTGCAATGTTATTCTTTTAAATGTTTTCTAGATCGGAAGAGTAGGGCAATCTGTGATCACGAGTGGAAATGCAGTAACAAGCTGGAACAGGCAGCACAAGCAAGAGGTGCAGACAGGCGGGCGAGTCCCTCTAACCTTTGATTCACACATACACACACACACACACGAGCTCACCATGTACGGAAGTTCCAGGACCGTGGGCCATGTGGAAGGCAGCCCGTCACGGTCTCCCCGGCTTCCCCGCTCCCCCCGCCTGGGGCACCGGAGAACCAACAGCAGCGGGACGGGCGGGGCCGGGAAAACCCTCTCCATGGAGAACATACAGTCCTTGAATGCCGCCTACGCCACGTCGGGACCCATGTACCTGAGTGACCATGAGGGGGTAGCCTCCACCAGCTTCCCCAAAGGGACCATGACCCTGGGCAGGGCCACCAATCGGGCCACCTACGGGGGGCGGGTCACGGCCATGGGCAGCAGTCCCAACATCGCCTCGGCCGGCCTGCCCCCCGGGGGGGACGCTTTGTCCTTCGGTGGCGACCACCACCACCCGCACAGCGGCATGGTGACCCCGTCCTCTCACCATCACCACCACCACCAAGTGCCCTCCACCATGAGGCAGGTCCGTGACAACACCATGGTCGACTTGCAGGCGCAGCTCAAGGACCTGCAGAGGGAGAACGAGATCCTGCGGAAGGAGCTGGAAATTAAAGACACCAAACTGGGATCGTCCATGAACAGCATCAAAACCTTCTGGAGCCCTGAGCTGAAGAAGGAGCGAGTGCTAAGGAAAGAGGAGGCGGCCAGGATGTCAGTGCTTAAAGAACAGATGAGAGTGTCCCATGAGGAAAGCCAGGTATAATTATTTTCCTTTCATGATTTGGTCCTAGTTTTGCTAAGATGCTTTGAAATGTTTCAATTGTGGTCTGTGCCAGTTTTTTTTTGTTAAATCTCTTAAAGCAAGGGGGATCGTTCGCCTTGGAGCAACTGACCCAGGTGGACATCAGATCGGATCCTCCTCTTGTAAGCTGACCAGTAGCATTTTTCGCAATGCCCGATCAGGTGGCAAAGATGCTGTCTTTTTTTTTAAACCTACCCACACCCACCTGAATGCTTTACCCAGTACTGCAGTTCCCACCTTTGTTTTATTGCCTCTAATCTGGCCACACATTTTAGTACCTATGTTGTCTATATACTTTTGTTGGAGGGGGGATGCTGATTAACTCGGTTTGTGATGCCAACAGCGCAGATTCAACTCCTGTACTGGCTGAGGTTATTCCTGAAGACCCCTTCTTCCAGCCTTGTCACTCGCCTGAGGTGTGCTGATCCTCTGATTAAATCACCACCAGCCAGTTTTCTGCTCCCCACAAATAGGGAGAGCAGTCTATGGACATCTGGGGCAATGGCAACTTTACCTTGCCTCTCATTGTTTGTAGTTGAGGATAAGAGGGGCATTTTAAGGATGGCAATCTGTAACTAGCAGAATGTCACAAGGATCAGTTCTGTGGTCACAATTATTAACCAGATATAGTAATGATGTGGAAATGCCAGCATTGGACTGGAGTGGGCGTTGTAAGAATTCTCACAACACCAGATTAAAGTCCAACAAGTTTATTTGGTGTCATGAGCTTTCAGAACACTACTCCTTCATTGGGTGAGTCTCACTCACCTGATGAAGGAGCAGTGCTCCCCAAGGTTATGATACCAAATAAATCTGTTGGACTTTAACCTGGTGTTGTGAGACTTATTACTAAGATTTATTAATGACTTGGATGGAAGTAGTGAATATTTGCAGATAACACAAATAGGTGGGAAGGCAAGTGGTGGGGATGACACACAGGGACATAGGTTAGGTGGGTGAGCAAAGCTTGACAAATATAATGTATAAAAGTATGAAGTTACGCACTTTGGTAGGAAGAATAAAGGAGCTGAATGTTCTTGAAGAAAGAATCCAGAAAGCTGAAATACAGCAGTCTTGGGGGTCCTCATGCATAAATCACAAAAAAACTAGCGTGCAAGTTCAGCAGGTGATAGGGAAGGCAAATGGAGTGTTGGCTTTTATTTCAAAGGAAATGGAGGATAAAAATAGGGAAGTTTTGCTAAAATTGTACAAAACACTAATTAGACCAAGCCTGGAATACTACAAGCAATTTTGGTTGCCTTATCCAAGGAAAGATATACTGGCATTGGAAGAAGTCCAGAGAAGGTTCACTAGGTTGGTCTTGGGTCTGGAGGTATTTTCTTTTGATGAGAGGTTGAGTAGGTTGGGCCTATACTTATTGACTTTAGAAGAATGAGTGCCTTATTGAGACATACAGGGATCTCAGGGGCTTGACAGGGTAGACACTGAGAGGTGTTTCCCCTTGTGGGAGAGTCTACGAGCAGAATTCACAATCTGCGTAAGTGGTTGCTCATTTTAAGACAAGTGAAGAGGAATTTCATCTGAGGGGAGTGTAGCTCTGAAATTCTTTACTCCACAGGATTGTAAAAGCTGGATCATTAAGTATAATCAAGGCTGCGATAGACAGAATTTTATTTGGTAGGGAAATCTAGCACTGAGGATAAGATGGGAAAGTGGAGTTGAGGAATATCAGATCAGTCATGATTTCATTCAATGAAGGAGCAGGCTTGATGGGCTGAATGGCCTACTTTTGCTTCTATGTCAGCAACATTGAGGGAATGGCAATATATTTCCATGTCAGGATGGTGGGTTATTTGGAGGGAAATTTCCAGGTGATGGTATTAGCCTGTGTTTGCTGTCCTTGAACTCCTAGATGATGGCGGTCATGGGATTGGAAGGTCCTAAGTGGTTACATGTGGTACATACTGCTGCCACTAGGTTTTGGTGGTGGAGGGAGTGAATGTTCCTGGGTGGTTGCTAAAGAAGCTAGTCCTGAAGGTATTAAACTGCTTGTGTTGATGGAGCTGCACGCATCAGGCGAGTGGAAAGTAATCCATCATACTCCTGACTTCAGCCTTGTAGATGGTGGACAGGCTTTGTGTCATTAGGGAGTAAGTTACTCAGCTTGCCTGCCTTTTGGTGATTTCCACTTGACCTTGAGAAACCTCTTGAGACTCAGTTCTCTGGGCTTTTGTCCTCTACTAATCCTCTTCCTTCGAACTTCTAAATCCCCACTGTGCACCTCTTTTCTACTTAACTGTAAAATCCTGTCATGCCTCTGTGTAGGTAGCAGGAATGTAGAAATCGAGGTTGTTGAACAAAATATTTTTCAAGCCCAGCTTAGATTTCTTTTTGCTTTAGGATTGTAATAAATTCCCAGCAAAATAGCTGTCTGGAGTTTTGAATGCCTGACCATTTCATGCCAACAAAATCTTACTGAGATATGGGTGGAATTTGTTGGTATTTAGGATGTAGTTCATTGAGCCCAATTGAAGCTTGCTTCTAACTAAACTATTTGTTTTCCCTCTGACGCTAATGGAATCTGACTGCATTAGCCTTCTTCCCTCCCTTCCAGGCGTTCTGATACAGATTGAAGCTGAAATTCATCTCATCGTTATTAAGACTAACCAGTGGAAAAATCAAAACTGTGATTTAATCCTGTACTGGTAGAGTAATGATTTTAATGTCCAAATTTGTTATTCAGATCTCAATGCTGATACTGTGTAGCTTGAATGTGGCCCCAACTACAATGGCTTGTTATGATTTCTCTGACTTCCTTGGCAGGGTTTATTCTGAGTGGGGTGCCTCCCATTGAGCAGCCTCAATGAATCCTACAAGTTGCGTAGGAGCTCCACATTAACACCCAGCTTTTGTAGAATGATAGAAAATGTTGCTTTTACATCAAAAACCAAGTTTGGGAGAATGATCAAAGTGTGTTGTTGTTCTTCATTAATATTTGTGTGGTACATTTATTGTTGTTGATCCCTGTACAACGGGGATTGCAAACTATTTACTGTAGAACATTTGGGCAAACCTGCATAAAGTATCAATTTCCGTTTGTATGTTAGGATGACTTTGCTGCCAGACGAGTGTTTTAATGGAGTTTGGAAGACCCAATAAAACAAGGTTTTCTTGGCTGTTGGTCTTAAATATAACAAGAAAAATCTGGTGCGTTTACTTCATTACTTGCACAGCCAGCACCATATTGAAGTACATTCAGAGCTAGTGGCACAAGACCAATCATAAAACAGATTTATTCCAAGATGCACAGAAATTTGATGTTGAGATTGTGTGGCCAATTTGCTAATCCCTTTTTCCAACATGAATGGCCTCATATTGAACAATTTAAGTAACCACATTGCACCTGCAGATCAAAGTGTGTGGATGTCTATAATGAAATTATTCTATTTCTTCCAGTTTTGATCTGAAAGATTTTTCTCTCCTGTTTGTTGTAATGAATAAGTATATGCTTACTAAATATATTTTGAGTATCACATGTTTTCTTCATTATTAACAATTTTTACCAATATTTTAATGCAAAGATGCTGAATTTTAGTTTGTGATATCAATGAAATTGATTTTTTAAAAAAAATTAACTTGAAGCAAATGTTATCATTTAATGGAAACTTTGAATTTGATTTTACAGAGCTGATTTTTTTTTTTTGTCATACTCTTAGTGTGGATTTGTTTAACATTGTGTTTGGTATTACATGACTTGGCCAAGGGTTTATCTGGGCACTTCAGCACTTCAAACTAGTAGCGTGAGTTTACCATACAGATATAAAAATATCCTACCTTTTTTGTATTCTTGCAATATTATAAGCAGATTAGAAACAGGAATAAACCATGTGGTCCTTTGAGCCTGCTTTGCCATTCAAATAAGATCCTGATTGATTTTGCACACAAGCTGCTGCCCTTTCTTCAAATCCCTTGATTCCCTCAGTACCCAAAAATTGATCAATTTCAGTCTCAAATATACTCAAGGACTGAACAACCATAACCCTCTTGAATAGAACAATCCAAAGACTCAGAAGCTTGAGTAAATAAATTTCTTCTTCTCCTCCTCAGTCCTAAAAGGCAAATGCCTTTTCCTGATTCTATGATTTTTAGTTCTAGCATCTCCTACAGGGAAAACAGCTTCTTAGAATCTACCCCATTTAATAACTTTCTTGTTTTATGGCTATGATGTAATTTTGTTCTGAGTTATGTATTTATATGTGAAAGTTCTGAAGCGGTCCTAAAATGTTGAAATTGACATCATTACTCTTCTAATCTTTCAATGAAATGTGTCCATTTCTTTTTTGCCCTAATCACAGAACAGTTGTGATTAGTTCCATAGCCCTGTATACACCTTAAGTTGCCCATGATCATTAAAAAAAAATGATGTAAGCTTCTCTTACTTTTTCAAGTTGTATGTTCCATATTCCAATAACAGTGAATCTTTTTCCCCTTTATCTCCCTTCCAGATCATTTGCCACTGACTTATAAACTATTACATTTGATTAGTAGTTATTTTTTCCTGTTTGCTCTATAAAGGCCACTTGTCACCTTGACAATTGCTGTTAGGTCATTTCTTAACCTTGCCTGTTCCAAGAAGGACAGTCCTCACCTTTTTCCAACCTCTCAGGATCTGATGATCCTGATCCTTGGTAAACCTCTTTTGTTCTCTCTTTAATGCCTTTGGGCAGCACAGTGGTTAGCACTGCTGCCTCAGAGTGCCAGGGACCCTGCTTCAATGCTGGCCTTGGGAGATTGTGGACAGTAAGAAGTCTGTCAACAGCAGGTTAAAGTCCAACAGTTTTATTTTGTATCATGACCTATCTGAGCGTTGCTCCTTCATCAGGTGAGGTCATCACTCACCAAATAAACCTTTTGGACTTTAACCTGAGATTGTGAGACTTCTTACAGTGTCCATTCCAGTCCAACACCGGCATCACCACATCACGTCTAAGTGTGAAGTTTGCTTGTTCTCCCCGAGTCTGCGTAGTTTTCTCCAGGTGCTCCAGTTTCCCTTCTCAGTCCAAAAATGTGAGGGTGAGGTAGATTGGCTAGGCTAAATTGCCTGTTTAGTGTCAGGGGAACTAGCAGGCTAAATGTACAAGGTTACGGGGATAGGGCTTGGGTGGAATTGTTGTCAGTGCAAGCTGGGGATGGGCTGAATAGCCTCCTTCTGCACTCTCAGGATTCTGTGATGTTATGACTTGCATCCCTTTTGTTTGTGTGCAGAATTGTCTACAATACTCCAACTGATGACTAATTGAAACTGTACTTTAAAAATTCCATTTCATGTAGTTTAGGCACTTCCTAATGCTGTAGTGTTCCTGTAAGATGTATAATTGTTCTACAATTACTTTACCAAACATGTAAATGAAATTGAGTTACTTGCAAGCAGGCTTATGTTAACACTGCAGTGAAATTCCCCTAGTTTCCACACTCTGGCACCTATTCGGATTAACCAAACCAGCACGTCTTTAGGACTGTGGGAGGAAACCACAGCACATGGAGGAAACCCACAAACACACTGGGAGAACTCCACACAGACGGTGATCCAAGCCGGGAATCGAACCCGGGTGCTGGCACTGAGAGGCAGCAGTGCTGATCGTTGTGCTGCAGTAAGAAGTCTCACAACACCAGAGTAAAGTCCAACAAGTTTATTTGGTGCCACTGTGCCATCAAATAATAGTGGGAAATGTTTCTTGTCTACTATTTATCAGGACACCTGCTTATGAATCACCAATTTTAGTGAATGTAAATGAGCTTCTAATATATTCTTTACCCTGATACCTAGGTACTTCAAATTTGGGTTTTTCAAAGCCTTTTTTTTTTGTTCATTAAACAGGCAAATAACAGGTTTCATAAGTGGAATGCATTTCATATCAACTCAAATCTTTGGTTCACTGAATTAATCATAACCTATGTTTAACATTTAAGTCTGTTTGAGGTAAGTTACTAAGTGGAATTTACATAGGACTTTCATCACACTTCTATTTAATCTTCAAAGACAGAAAATGTCAGTTGTCCAATCAGTTTCAGACAAGTTTTAAAAAATCATTTTTTTAAACAGTTAAATAATTGAACAAAAATGCCAAATGTTCCTTAGTGTTTTGTTTGCAAGGCCTTTATTAAATGCATGTTATAAATACTAAAGCTTTATGGTGAATCATTGTGAGTTTATCAGTAATTGGAAGACAGCAATTAATGATTGCTGAGTTATAAACAGATCCTGGCTAACTGTACACTACTAGGAGGATATCATTGACCATTTCCATTGGGGAGACGTTTCCCAGAATCCCTACAGCGCAGAAGGAGGCCATTTGGCCTATTGAGTCTGCACTGACCACAATCCTACCCATGTCCAATCTCTTAGCCTCAAGTATTTACCTTAAGAGCCAGTTTAGCATGGCCGATCAACCTAGCCGGCACATCTTTGGAGTGTGGGAGGAAACCGAGCACCTGGAGGAAACCCACGCAGACAGGTGGAGAGTGTGTCTGTGTGGAGTTTGCAGTAACCCAAGCTGGGAATCAAACACAGGCTCCTGGTGAACAGCAATGCTAACCATTATCACTATGCCACTCACATTGGCATGCAATTGTCATAGGGCACCTGTAGTAAAAGGGTAGCATGGGTGAATGTGCAGGAGATGGATAGTGAGTGGCATGATTGCTGCAACAGAGAATTACTTACATTTATATAGCACCTTTATGGATCTCTGGATGTTCCAAAATATTCAATTATAGTTTTGAAGCTTGCGTCACTTGGAAACAAATCAACTAATTTGTACAAAGGATAATCGCACAACAATGGTGTGACATTTGCACCATCTTTTTGTTTAGTACTGTTAGTTGAAGGATAGATATTGGTGAGAAAGCCACTGCTTTTTGAAAAAAAATTGACAATTTGAAAACATGTAGCATGACTGAATAACAGAAGCAAAATACTGCAGATGCTGGAAGTTTACATAAGACAGAAAATGTCAGCAATTCTTGGGTCAGGTAGCATCTGTGGAAAGCAAAACAAAGTTAATGTTTCAGATCAATGACCTGTCATCAGAACTGGGAAAAGTTGGCAATGCAGTAGATTTTATCCATGTGATAATGGATGAAGAAAAAGACGAAAAGGTGAAGGTCTATGATGAATGGAAAACTGGAAAGTTTAACCAAAGAAGAATGGACGTACAGGGCCAATGGACGTACAGGTGAACTAGGAGCAGGCCATTTGGCCCCTCAAACCTGTTCCAACATTCAATAAGGTCACAACTAATCTGATTGTAGTCTCAACTTCACATCATTTTATGGGAGGCAGTGATATAATGGCATTGTCACTGGATGAGTAATCCAGGGACCTGCGTTTGGATCCTAGCACAGCAAATGGTGAAAATTGAATTGTATTGAAATATAATGATACTATGGATTTGTTATTGATGTATAACAATGTGCTTTATGAAGGAAATCTATTCATGCCTGATCTGGTCTACACATGACCCCAGATCCACACTCACTCTTTACTATCTTTTGAAATCATCCACAATAGGTGGCACAGTGATTAGCACTGCTGCCTTATAGTGCCAGGAACCTGGGTTCAATTCCAGCCTTGTGTGACTGCCAGTGTGGAGTTTCTTCCAGGTGCTCCGATTTCCTCCTACAGTCCAAAGATGTGCTGATTAGATGCATTGACCATGTTCAATTCTCCCTCAGTGTACCCAAACGGGCACCGGAATGTGGCAATTTTTCACACTTCATTGCAGTGTTAATATAAGCTTATTTGTGACACTAATAAATGAAATAAAGGTTGGTGGGACAGATGTGTCGGGTTAAGTGAATGCCTTTGTAAGATGCTCATAGGAGAGTTGGGGCAGACTTGGGCCGAATGATCTCCTTCTGCAGTGAAGAATTCCGCGGATGTGGTTGACTCTTTAAAATGGCCTAACGATACAATCTGTTAGCTCAGCCAACGATGCCCACATTCCATGAACAAATTTAGCGACTGTACATTTGTTTCCTTCATTGTTATAGGGAGTGCTAATGGGGCAAGTAAAGGAATAAAAGATGTGTGTAGCAGAGTCAGACAGATGAACAATTAACTGCCTTCTGAAAGCACAAAGAGAAAAATGAGAATTAAAAAAATGTGCAAAGGTAATGAAACAAAACGATGGCAGAGGTTACAGATAGAAATTGTCGTGTTGAGTTCAGAACACCTTATCAAAAGATGAGACGCTGTTACTGAAATAAATGTTAAAGTTCTTTGACACGAGAGGAAGTTGGATAAATAAAATTGCTGATGACCAGAAGCTTGGGGTTATGCTTGTAGATAGAACATAGAACTGACACCTAATCTGTATTAGAACTCTTGAATGTAGAGGAGACTTTAGTGTGTAGTGAATGTAGTATACTAAATTGAAAGAAGTATGTGCAAATCATTTGTTCATTTGGATGGAGTTTCCACTACCTTGGACAGACAAGAGGTGAAAGGTGTTTGTTGCATATTTGGCTCCTGCCATGATAAGGTGTTAGGGTGTCTGAGTGGATCACTGAGGGAATGAATTCTTTGGAATAGTGAAAAGGAAAGAGGGTGCTTTGGTGGTAACAACATCATGCTGGAGGATCATTTGGTGAGATGGAAGTTAGGAACCCTATCGTGGCTAGGGGAGGGAAGAGAGAGAAGGAGAGTTAAAGTGTCGGCAATGGACAGATGTATTCAAGGACCCTATCAACCATAGTTGTTTGTATCCACATTTGAGGTAATAAGAAAGGCATGTCACGAATGCTGGTGTGGGAGATTGCATCATGAAAACAGATGAGATGGAGACTAAGAAACTGAGAGTGGAGTCCTTACAGGAAGCAGGGTGTGAAAAATGTAGCTGACGTAGCTATGGGTTGGGAGATTCCATAAATGTTGGTTGATATCTCCAGAAATCAAGATGGAAAAGAAGGGAAAGACCATTGGAAGGTCAGAGAGGGGTGGAAATTGGAAGCAACATTGGTGATATTTTCTACTTAGATGTCAGCAGGAACCAGAATTGATAAAGTTAGATCAAAGCTCTGCAATCCTGCCACATCCTGTCATGAATGGCAATAGACAGTTAAACAGAATGGGAGTCACCACAAATATCGCCCCTCAGTATGATTGAAAAAAAATGTTGAAGACAGGCAGGCATAGTTAGAACCTATGATAGATGGTACCCATAACAACACTTTCTATTTGTCGGTGCAGCCTTGATGAGTCGAATGGCTTTCTTCTGCACTGTAGGGATTTATTGTATGAAAGTAAATGGAAGAGTTGTGAGAACCTGTTCAGCCAGTTGAAGAGTGGTGGTGGATGGGGATTGATTGGACCGATCTTCATAGTAGAAGCAGAGAAGCTCAGACCATCTGGTTGTGGATGGAGATCTGGATTCTGATGGAAGGAAATGTTGACTGATGTAAGTCTCCCCTTCTCCTCAAATCTATTCATAAGGTTGAGGCATTCTTGTGGTTTTCTAGAACTATCAATTGAAAATTAATATAGAGAAGTAGAGAAAATAATAATTAGCTTGTTTAATTCACCACTTCATTGAACAGACCAGTTGATTATTTGAATTAATTTTTATGGAGAATTTGGAATCTAATAGAGTATATCACATTGAAGTGTAAAAGACATAAACTAGGTTCAAAATATTGTGAAACTAGGTGGTTTTGTGTAGCAATACATATGGGGGACTGAATATCAAGTGGAGCTAGAGGCTATGAATTGGAGTGAATATGTGTGTTGTGATTCAGTCCATGGTTTGAAGTTATATATCATATTCCTTTTATACTGACTGAAATAATTAATTTAAGGTAATAAAAGATGCACACAACAATTCAGTGGATAAATGTAATTGCTTTTGTGAAATATAGCCTTGTTGGTTTTAGTTAAATCTTTATTTCAGACATTATGTACCAGATTTTGTGGTCCTGGAAAGGGGCCATATGCAGGCAGGAAGGGATATGCTTGCATTGGAGGCAGCACTGAGAAGATTCACAAGGTTGATTCTTGAGAGAAAAGGGTTGTCTGGTTAGGAAGGATTGAATAAGTTGGAGTTTAAAAGGATGAGAAATGATTTAGAAATATATAGGATTCTGAGGTGGCTTGACAGCATTGGTGCTGAGAGAATGTTTTTCCATTTGGGGGAATCTGGAACGAGAGGGCACAGTTTCACTGTAAGAGGCCTCATCTTTTAAGACTGAAACGAGGACAAATTTCTTTTCTCATAGGGTTATTATTCTTTTGAATTCTGGACCTCAGAGTAGTGGAGTTTGGTTCATTGAATATATTCAAAGCTGAGTTAAACAGGTCTTTGATCTACGAGGGAGTCAAGGATTATGGAGGACAAACAGGAAAGTGGAGTTAAGGCCGCAATCAGATCAGCAATGATCTTACTGAGCAGGGTTGAGTGGCCAAATAGCCTACTCCTCCTGTTTCTTTTGTTTGTGTGTTCATTTAAGACCCATATTCCTTTAGGAAAATGAGTGTCAATTTGATTGAGTCATAAGGGGTTTTATAAGATAGATGCTGGGAGAATGTTTTCCCTCATTGAGGAGTTGGAGACTCTGGGCACTGACTCAATAAGGGTTTAACCTTAATTGGGACTGAGAGAGATGAAAAATTTCTTTATAAAGTTATAGAGGTTTACAGCATGGAAACAGTCCTTCAGCCCAACTTGTCCATGCTGCCCCCCTTTTTTTTAAAACTCATAAGCTAATCCCAGTTGCCCACATTTGGTCTATTTCCCTCCATACCCATGTAACTATCTAAATGCTTTTTTAAAAGACAAAATTGTAACTGCCTCTACTACTACCTCTGGCAGCTTGTTCCAGACACTCAAAGGATTGTGAATCTTTGTAATTCTTTACCTGAGAGAGTTGTGTATACTTTTTGGTTGAACGTGTTCATGATGGAGGTTGATTAAAAATTTGAGGAGAATGTGGTGATCGTGCAGGAAGATTGAGCCGAGGTAGAAGATTTCATTATTTTGGATATGTACGGAATCATTGGTTTCCTAATCTTCTCGCTGGCCTGTTATTTTCAATGGGACTTTTAAACTTGCCTGCTTTACAGCAACTAGTGCTAATAGAAATGGAACATGTCCTCCTTTGCTTTGCTTCTTTCACACTAGATGATGGAGTCATGGGTGCACTTTACTGCCTAAATCTCATGCATCCAGTGTCAGGAAGGTCGGGCGAGACAGCCTCTTTGGAATTAGGCACATTTAAGACTGTACAGAGTAGCCGTTCATTGCTGATTGCCAATCCCAGAAAGTTATAGCCTAATGTCTTTCATTCAAAGCACCTTTTATTTACATTGGCAAACTATTTTTATAGAACATCAGGACATAACTACAGTTCCCTTCTGAGGTGTCACTTACTCATCTCTGAGTGACATAACAACGATAGCTCTGATACACGTGTAGTCATCATTATTAGAGTTAGCTCTTTACTCAATAAATAAGTCATGATCTTTTTGAATGCTGAAGCAAACTTGAAGAGCCAAATGGCCCATTCCTCTGATTCAAAGAAAATTACAGTACAGGAACAGGCCCTTCACCTCTCCAAGCCTGCACTGACCATGCTGCCTGACTTAACTAAAATTCCCTACCTTTCCAGGGACCATATCTCTCTATTCCCATCTTATTCATGTATTTGTCAATATGACCCTCAAAGGACACTATCGTATCTGATTCCACTTTGTCCCCCAGCAGTGAGTTCCAGACATCCACCACTCTGTAAAAAAAAAAAAAACTGCCTCACCTTTAAATCTTGCCTTTTTCACCTTATACCTGTGTCCCTGGTAATTAACTCTTTCACCTTGGGGAAAAATGCTTCTGACTATCCACTCTGTCCATGCCTCTCATAATCTTGTGGACTTGTATCAGGTCGTCCCTCAGCCTCTGTCATTCCAGTGAGAACAAACCGAGTTTCTCCAACCTTTCATCATAGCTGATGTCCTCCATGCCAGGCAACATCCTGGTAAATCTTTTTTGTACCCTCTCTAAAGCCTCCACATCCTTCTGGTAGTGTGGCGACCCAGAATTGAACACTATATTTCAAGTGGCCTAATTAAGGTTCTATAAAGCTTCAATATGACTTGCCAGTTTTTAAACTCAATGCCTCAGCTGATGAAGCAAGCATGCTGTGTCTTCTTGACTACCTCCTCTACCTGCATTGTCACTTTCAATAACCTGTGTACCTGTACAGCCAGGTGCCTCTGCCTATCAATACTGTTAAAGGTTCTTCCATTTACTGTATTTTTGTTTGGATTAGACCCTCCACAATGCATTACTCACATTTCTCCAGATTAGATTTCATCTGCCACCTCTCCACCCAAGTTTCCAATTTATCTATATCATGCTGTACCTTCTGATGGTCCTCCTCGCTTTCTGCAAAACTACAACCTTTGTGTCATCTGCAAATTTACTAATCAATTCAGTTATACTTTCCGCCAAATCATCTATATATATTACAAACAGCAAAAGTCCCAGTACTGATCCCTGAGGAACGTCACTTGTCACAGCCCTCCATTCAGAAACACACCCTCCCACTGCTACCCTCGATCTTCTTTGATCCAGCCAGTTTTGTATCCACTTGCCAGCTCATCTCTGATCCCATGTGACTTTACCTTTTGCACCAGTCTGCCATGAGAGACTTTGTCAAAGGCCTTACTGAAGTCCATGTCAACAACATCCACTGCCCTACTCTCATCAATTACCTTTGTCACTTCCTCGAAAAACTCGATATGACACAACCTCTCCTTAACAACCATGTTGTCTCTCACTAATATATCCACTTATTTTCAAATGAGAATAAATCCTGTCTGGAAGAATCCTTGCCAATAATTTCCCTACCACTGATGTAAGGCTCACTGACCTGTAATTACCTGGAATATTTTTGCTACCCTTAAACAAAGGAATAAAGGATTCCTATGTTTGTTTCCCAGTCTTGATCTTTCCTCAATTCCCAATCCAGAGCTCCAGCGACCTTCCAGTGTTCTTTTCTGATTCTATTTTCTTGAATGCCAATTCCCGATTTCCTGCAAATTATCCTCCAGAAAGTAATGGCTGTCTCAGACAGTACGTGGATTAAGGTCATTAAGCCTGAGGCTTTAACAATGGCTGGTGATGTTGGACTGATAGCTAAGCTGTGGTGGCAAATTCAAATAGCTGACTGTCCGCGGAGATGGGTCAATTCCCATATGTGTATATATAACACATCCAACTCTGGAAATTTCAGGTTCTACCAGGAAGGTCTGACTTGCTAGTACTGGAGTGGATTGGGGTGATAAGGAACTGATGTGTTATTGCTCAGAGATGATAGAATAGATGGGAAACTAACTAATTTTTTTGGGGGGAGAGAACTTGTAAAGGATTTGGCCTTGAGATAACAATTGTTACATTTTCTGTCCTTTTTTTTAAACAATTTATTGAGTGCAGGATTATGAATAGGAGATGGTGAATGGGAGATAGAAACATATAGAAGCAGGAGCAAGACGTGTCTCTTTGAAACAGCTCTGCCATTCATTTTGATCATGGCTGATGTTCAATATCCTGATCCCTTTAGCCCCAAGAGCTATATCTAATTTCTTGTAAGTAGCCATTCTGAAAACATAATTAAAGAAGAATTTCAGGAGGCTTGTTTTAAGTAGACAAATTTAGAAGGTTGAAGGAATTAGAGTTCCAGAATGCTGAATTTCTATGATAAAATCAAATGATCCTAGAAGAGGGAATGGAGGAAGCAAAGAGGAAAAGGAACGAAAAGAGTGGATTTTGATCTCATAGAGGTTCACAGCATGGAAACAGGCCCTCTGGCCCAACTTGTCCATGCACCCATTTTTTTTTTTTTTGAAAGCTCCTAAGCTAATCCCAATTGCCTGCATTTGGTCCATGTCCCTCCATACCCATTGTACCCATGTAATTATCTAAGTGCTTTTTAAAAGATAAAATTGTACCCATCTCCACCACTACCTCTGGCAGCTTGTTCCAGACACTTACCATCCTCTGTGAAAAGATTGCCCTTTTGGACACTTCTGTATTTCTCCCCTCACATCTTAAGCTTATGCCCTCTAGTTTTAGACTCCCCATCTTAAGGAAAAGATATTGACTATCTAGCTGATCTATACCCCTCATTATTTTATAGACCACTGTAAGGTCACCCCTCAGCCTTCTATGCTCTAGAGAAAAAGATCCCAGTCTATTCAGCCTTCCCTTATAACTCAATCCATCAAGTCCCGGTAGCATTCTAGTACATCTTTTCTGTGCTCTTTCTAATTTAATAATATTCTTTCTGTAATAGGGTGACCAGAATTGCACACAGTATTCGAAGTGTGGCCTTGTATGGCTTCAAGACGTTCCAGCTCTTGTATTTAACGTTTTGACTGATGAAACCAAGCATGCAGAATGTCTTCTTCCTTCACCATTCTGTACATCTGTGACTCCACTTTCAAGGAGCTATGAACAAGTATTCCTCGATTGCTTTGTTCTGTAACTCTCCCTAGTGCCCTACCATTAACTGAGTAAGTCCTGCCTAGTTCAATCTACCAAAATGTATCACTTTGCGTTTGTCTACATTAAACTCCATCTGCCATTTGTCAGCCCACTGGCCCAATTGATCAAAATCCCATTGCAATTGGAGATAACTTTCTTCACTGTTCATTATGCCACCAATCTTGCTGTCATTTGCAAACTTACTAACCAGGCCTCTTATATTCTCATCCAAATGAGAATATAAGAGTTCGTGGAGTTCAGTGACAAGTGGTGTACCTTAGGGGCCTGTTTTGGGGCCCCTGCTGTTTGTAATTTTTATAAATGATCTGGATGAGGGTATTGAAGGATGGATTAGTAAATTTGCAGATGACACTAAAGTCGGTGGAGTGGTAGATAGTGAAGAGGGGTGTTATAGTTTGCAGAGAGACTTGGACAAGTTGCAGAGCTGGGCCGAGAGGTGGCAAATGGAGTTTAATGTGGAAAAGTGTGAGGTAATGCACTTTGGCAGGAATAATAAATGTGTAGAGTATAGGGCTAATGGTAGGATTCTTAATAGTGTTGATGAACAGAGGGATCTTGGTGTATATGTGCATAGATCCCTGAAAGTAGGCAGTCAAGTCGAGAAGGTTGTTAAGAAGGCATATGGAGTCTTAGCTTTTATTGGTAGGGGGATTGAATTTCGGAGCCGCAACGTCATGTTGCAACTGTACAAAACTCTAGTGCGGCCGCACTTGGAGTATTGTGTGCAGTTCTGGTCCCCGCATTATAAGAAAGATGTGGAGGCATTGGAGAGGGTACAGAGGAGGTTTACCAGGATGTTGCCTGGTATGGAGGGCAGGTCTTATGAAGAGAGGCTGAGGGATTTGAGGTTGTTTTCGTTAGAAAGGAGGCGGCTAAGAGGGGACCTTATTGAAACATATAAGATGATTAGAGGTTTAGATAGGGTGGACAGTGATAGCCTTTTTCCTAGGATGGAGAAAGCTAGCACGAGGGGACACAGCTTTAAATTAAGGGGTGATAGTTATAGGACGGATATCAGAGGTAGGTTCTTTACCCAAAGGGTGGTTCGGGAGTGGAATGCCCTGCCTGCAGCAGTTGTAGATGCGCCAAGTTTGGTGGCGTTTAAGAGGTTAGTTGATAAGTATATGGAAGAGAAGGGAATGGTTTAGTATGGAGGGGCATTGCTTTTTATATTGGCCGGCGCAACATCGAAGGCCGAAGGGCCTGTTCTGTGCTGTAATGTTCTATGTAAATCATTAATGTAAATCACAAATAACTGTGGGCCCAGCACTGATCCCTGAGGCACACTGCTGGTCACAGGCCTCCAGTTTGAAAAACAACACTTTACAGTCATCCCGAAGCCAAATTTGTATCCATTTCGATATCTCACCCTGGATCCCATGAGATTTAACTTTGAGGAAGTGACTAGTGCGGTAAATAGAGGGGAACTGGTGGATGTGGTGCTTTTGGATTTTCAAAAGGCGTTTGATAAGGTGCCTCACAAAGATTGCTGCAGAAGATCAGGGTGTAGGGAGTTGGGAGTAGGGTGTGAAACTGGATAGAGGATTGGTTGTCTAATAGGAAGCAGAAGGTAGGTATTAATGGGTGCTATTCTGATTGGCAGCTGGTGACTATTGGAGTGCCCCAGGATCGGTGCTGGAGCCTCAACTATTTACCACTTACGTAGATGATCTGGAGGGAGGGGCCGAGTGCAGGGTGACAAAATTTGCTGATGACACGAAGATGAGTGGAAAAGCAAATTGCATGGAGGGTATGGAAAGCCTGCAGAGGGATCTGGATAGGTTGAGTGAGTGGGTGAGGACCTGGCAGATGGAGTATAATGTTAGCAAGTGTGAGGTTATCCACTTTGGTAGGAATAATGTAGGAGGGATTACTACCTAAATGGCAAAAAGCTGCAGCATGCGATGGTGCAGAGAGACCTGGGGGTCTTTGTGCACAAATCACGAAAACACAGTATGCAGGTGCAGCAGGTGATTAAGAAGGCGAAGGTAATGTTGGCCTTTATAGCTAGGGGGATAGAATATAAAAGTGGGGAGGTACTTTTGCAGCTGTACAGGGTACTGGTGAGGTCGCAGCTGGAGTACTGTGTGCAGTTTTGGTCGCCGCATTTGAGGAAGGATATATTAGCCTTGGAGAGGGTGCAGAGAAGGTTCACTAGGCTGATACTGGCGATGAGGGCATTGGATTAAGAGGAGAGACTGAATAGGCTAGGTTTGTACTCTTTGGAGTTTAGAAGGCTGAGAGGGGATCTTATAGAGACATATAAGATAATGAAGGGGATGGATAGGGTAGAGGTTGAGAGACTCTTCCCGCTTAGCAAAGATAGCAGGACTAGAGGGCACAGCCTCAAGATTGGTGGGAGAGGAGATGCTGTTCAGATCAGAATTGAGGAGGAGTTTCTTCACGCAAAGGGTGGTGAATCTTTGGAATTCTCTGCCTGATGAAGAGGTGGAGGCTTCCTCGCTGAATATGTTCAAGTCAAGATTGGATAGGTTTTTGATTGACAAGGGAATTAAGGGTTACGGGGAGAAAGCGGGAAAGTGGTACTGAATCATTACAGATCAGCCATGATCTTATTGAATGGTGGGGCAGGCTCAAGGGGCTGGATGGCCTACTCCTGCTCCTATTTCTTATGTTCTTGTGTTCCTACCATGTGGCCTTGTCAAAGCCCTTGCTGAAGTCCATGCACTACCCTCATCTACCTTCTTGGTTACTCCTTCAAAAAACTAAACTAAGTTTGTGAGATATGATTTTCTGCTCCCGAAACCATGTTGACTGTCCCTAATCAGTCCTTGCATCTCTAAATGCCTATAGATCCTGTCTTTCAAAATACCTTCAAACAAGGCTTGTTGGCCTGTAGTTCCCAGACTTTTCCCTGCAGCCTTTTTTAAACAAAGGCATAACATTTGCCAGTCTCCAATCTTCAGGCACCTCACTTCTGATTGTTGATGATTTAAATATCTTGGTTAGGGTACTTGGCAATTTCCTCCCGAGTCTCCCTCAAAGTCCTGGAATATACTTCATCAGGTCCCAGGGATTTATCTACCTTGATGCGCTTTAAGACTTCCAGCACCACCACCACCTCTGTGATATGTACATCCTCAAGACAATATCTGTCAATTATCTAATATCTAAATGTGTTACCAGAATTAATTCATTCCAACATATGAGGTATATTTTTACATGCATACATTGTTTCTCAGATTCCACTTGATATTTTGCATTTCGTATGTTCCTGTGTGACTTCCTATGGTTTCTTTCATTCTTGGAAATTAAATTTTCTATCAGGATAACGTCATAGGCACATCCCACAAAATCAATATTGGTATATTATTAGGCAGCTGTGGCTTTTATTAGCAGAGGAATCGTGTAACGGGATGGCTGAATGAGCACCAGCAAGGTCATTTGGAATGAAATGAATAGAGCAAGCAGTAGGTATTTAAGCTATGGGCATAAACATAGTTACAATTTTTCCAACAGTTTCAGTATAGAAATAATTTAATTTTCAAATCTCTTAAACTTTGTTTCTATCCTGTGGAGCTCATTACCACAGTTTGAATGAATTACACAATTGAGCTGTGCAAGCATTCTGCTGAAGCTGTTCTAAATAACAGTATTTGATTTTAAGGGTTTAAACCTAGCTTTTGAATGCTGCGTTAAATATTTTGCTATTTCTGGATGTATGAGTGTGTTAAATTATCTAGAGCTATGGAATTCATCCTTGCAAAAGGAAAGGACTTGCATTTTGTTTAGCACCTTTCACAACTTCTAAAAGGCACAAAGAACTCTACAACTAATGGAAGTACAGTACACTTTGAAGTGTAGCTAACCCTGTAAGGTAGGGAGAATGCAGCAGCCAATTTGTCTCGAGCAGTATCCCTCAAAGCAGGTGAATTTTGAGTGGTAATGTTTGAAGCATAATAGCAAGGATGCTAAGAGAACTTCCATACTTTTTCAAACAGTGCCATGGAATCTTTTATGCTCACTTAAGGGGGCAAGATGGGTTCAGTGCATAATGAGTCACCAGAAAGACAATGAAAGGCACTTCCTTGGTATCACACTAGATATATGCTTGGCGTTTAAATGTAGATTTCTTGAGTGGGACTTGAATTCATGGTATCTGTAGGGTATGGTGATGAATGGAAGCAAAAGCTTAAGTGCAGTCATTGGCAAAAATTGAAGCTTGTGGTATTGAAAGATTGACAAAAGTGTTTGGCGTTAACTTTGTCTGTAACCATGAATGCAGAAGAGAGCCCGTTAGGGTAATAGTGAATTACGAAGAATAGAATTTCTGATTTTAAAAAAAGATTCATTGAGATAAAGAATGAAATTACTGAGAAGAGACTAAAAGAGGAAATGTGTAAGGTAGTTTGGATGGGGGTGGGACCAGTGATGGGCTGAGAGGTTGTAGGGAGCAAAGATTGTAAAGTATAGCTACAGAACTGAAAAAAAGTCAGACAAGAATGGGAATAAAAGGAGAAAGTTCTTCTTGCTTTAAAACCCTTAAATTTTGAAAGTCAAAAAAACTGTTTTGAGAGCAACAGAGAGGAAAATAATGAGAGCAGTGGGAGGAGTGAAAGTTAACAGTCTCATGGAAATGAGCAGCATATATAGTGAGGATGAAAAGTAAGAAATGTCAGTGCAAGAAGGTGAGAAGACAAGTTTGAAGGAGAAGGAAAATGTATAATTAAGGATGGGGTGCTGGAAAGAGATGGGGAGTGAGGAGGGATGTGTTGAGAGCTGTAATCGTAGCTTATGGCTGGTTCTAACCTTCCATTTGAAAGTGAAGTGGAAAAAGACAAAGGGAAAAGTGTCAGAGCAGTGAAACGGGGCAAAGAGTTAAACGCAGAGAAAGCAAGATAGTGGTAGAAGAGAAATGGGAACAAACAATGCAAAACGTACAGGTAAGAATGATCATCTTCCTGAACTGATTGTGGAGAGTACCAAGGGAAATTGGCAAGTACTTGAATAACTAAGTAATTTTTAAATATTAATGCTAAATCTTCAAATAGTGATTATGAATGCAAGCATTGAACCAAGCAGGACAACGTTTTATGTTTAGAAATTTTTTACTGACTGTGTGTCTCTTGCCTACAAAGGGAAACTGAAAAATATATCCAAAGTGGTTGAATTGCACTGTGTTCCTCAAAATGTGCTGACTTCATTGGGTTATAATAGTTTGGCCCTTTTTTATTAGTGGATTGGTCAGTGACTAATGGCAATTGGATGGATGAAATTTGGCTTATTTTAATTAAGTGCTAATAATGACTAGTCTGCAGTATAAAATTTCAGTTCAGTTATCTATACTGTACACAATTTGAACATTTTCTGTTGTCAGTCTTTATACGCATGCAATGTTATGCCCATCATCTTTTCATTTTGGGTTCCAGATAGCATTTTAAAATTGCATATATAGTCTATCCCTAGCAGGCATTAATAGTAGTTAATGTGAGGGCTGCACATAATTTGATCTCTTTTTTTCAACTAAAATCTAGCACTTTTTAGTACTGATGGGATTCATTAAGTACTTCATGTCTAGGTTGTTTATTTGTATAATAAGGCGATGGATTTGTTTAATATCTAAATATCAGTTGCAGTGTAATAAGTGCTGCTGGTATTGCAATAAAAATGTTAGCTTCTTTTAAAGACTTGGGCTGAAGTTTTCTGGGTGTACCATCCAGTGGGATCTTCTAGTCCTGAAAACAGCAGCTCCTCACTGTGTGGGTTCGCTGGCAGTGGATGGTAGGAACAATGGGAAAACTCATTGACAGCAAGGACCGAGAGATCCTATCACTGGCCAGTGGTGGGCTGCCTCCTCCACTGTAAAACTCTGGCGGAAGGATTGAGGGAATTGCGACCTTTTGATCTTCAAAATGCTTTTCAAATATAAAAGGTGCAGGAAAGGTTGTGGCAAAATAAATCTTGCCTCGCCTTGTGGCAAAATAGAATAAAGAACTGTTAACACCATTATTGTATTATAATGTAATATGATGGATGTTCCTGGCTTATTAAATAGCTCATCTTATTGAAAATTAGGTAAAATGTCTCCTGAACTAAAATATAGAATTTGAATAAAATTGCAAGTGTAATGAAGGA
Source organism: Sphyrna mokarran (assembly GCA_024679065.1). Taxonomy (NCBI): domain Eukaryota; kingdom Metazoa; phylum Chordata; class Chondrichthyes; order Carcharhiniformes; family Carcharhinidae; genus Sphyrna; species Sphyrna mokarran. Next base: position 111,092,889 of record JAGIQG010000003.1, read on the forward strand.
ATTAAAATGTAAAGCACATTTTACAATAACTGATTTCATATCGAAGTGCTAACTGCATTTTCAAAAATACACTGTGCTTAGAATTGTAAGATTTTCATACACATTGGTAGACATCATCCTGCATTATAATTCACAAGCACTGTCAATGACAGCTTAAGTAACAATTGAAAACTATCCAGGATTAAATTGATTTCCGTAAGTGAATTGCAGTCGTGGTTAGATTTTTAAGATGCTATCACAACTGGAAATTTAAATCTGAAATCTTAGTTTGTTGCTGATTTGCATTTTCTATTCCTCCCTTTTCTTGCCTCACACCCCTCTCCTTTTGAAGTATTAATTCAGTTTATCAGCTGTGCTGGCCCCCAAAAACAACATATAGGCATACTCAGCCAGTTAACCATAATCTAAGAGACAAAATAGGGTTCACATGGGATTAAACATACACATTTTCTCTGGTGTACTCTATACTCATACTAAGTAGATGAGATCACCCAAACTATTTCAACATCAAATGATTACAAGCAAGAGAATAAAAGGCTTTTGTCCCAACAATTTGGGTTGGTCCATATAGTGAGTTTGAACATTCATCCCAACAATTAGTTGAGTCAATCAATGTGTTTGTCTGGCTGCTCATGATAGAGTACAGACTGTAATGGACTAGATTACGCTTGCAAAATCCAAAACAAAATGTCTAATTGGTTGTGATTTAGGCAGCACTTGTTGAACAATCCTGAGTGTGTTAATAACTACAGTAAGCTCGCTGTAAACTGTTCCAGGCAGTATGCGATCAAGGGGGTTGTCTGGCCTGACCATCTGCCCTCTACCACAGCTACATTCGTGACTGGGTGTCCCTGGAAAGGGAGATTGCAGTGTCCATGAGTATCATTGAGACCTTCATGCCTGATGGGCACCATGCGGATGGCGATATTTTATGGCCTCCATTAATCACATTTTGGTCAGATAAGCAAGAACACAAGAAATAGGAGCAGGAGTAGGCCATCTAGCCCCTCAAGCCTGCCCTGCTGTTCAATAAGATCATGGCTGATCTTATTTTCTTTGCTGCTTGTTTTTGCTTGATGCAGTGTCACTTTTTAAGGGGCTGCTCTTTTAATTTATCCCTCAATTTTGTTCAATTTAATTTACTTGAATTAACCACAATAACAACAAATTTAAGATGATGTTGCTGGACATAACATAGGTTCATGTGCAAGCATAAATAATATGTTCAAGCCTTGCATATTTTTTTTGAACTACCCAAAAATCTGGGGAGCCTAAAAGCTTTCTCCATGGCAACACTTCAGCCTGTCAGGGTCAACTTGCTGACCAATTATCTTTTCTCTAATGGTATAAATTGTTTGAAATTTGCCATTTTTGTGTTTGTCCTCATGTGTACATGATAAATGGCTTTGGCAACATATCTCCCTTTTCAGCAATATGCAAATATGAAATTGTTGTCATATTTACATTTATAACCTATTACAATCAATGCAAAGCCAATGGGTGTTTGTAATTCCTTTACTCAAGTTTTATTGAATTCAGCAAATCTTATTCATCACTCAGAATTGATACATCCTTCCTAATATTCAAATATTACTTGTACATCATCTGCTTTAGTTTCTTGAGGATGTCAAATAGGCTCGAACCAGATGGTAGCTCGGCAGGACATCCGCAGCACAAACGACAATTATTGGTTTTGCTTTTTAAAATAAAGCAACTTCTTTTCATGCATGTCATGATGCCATAATTTAATACAGACCTGAAAATCCAATGTACAGATCACCATTGCAGTTAAATCTATCCAGCCTTTAAAAACACTGATTTTGTCTTGTTGGCTTTATCTAACTTTCCTTTAGTGTGGCATATTTGAAAATCAGGCATACCTTCCGAAACAGCAGGATTTTACTGCATCAAGTCGTCATTCAGGCTTGTTTTTAAATGAGTTTGCAGATCTGCCTCATGTGGCACTCTCATTGCAGATTTACATGTTCTAGCATCTTGTGTTCTGCAAGAGGTATGCACTGTCAGTACTTTTTAAGGTGGTATGATAATAGGGAAGTAAACATCTGGTGAAGGAATTAAGACTTTCCCGCTTGTGTTTTGTTATTTGCATACTAACATTTAAGGAAGCTAATGATGAGGACTGTTCTCTGAAGCTTGTGTAAACTGACCATTGACTGTGCACAGCTGAAGGAACACTTGCAACATATTGTCAGATTTATTGGAGTGATTGATTGCTGAATGTTGACCAAATGTGCGCAACCCCTAATTCTGCGAGGTACGTAAACTCTTGCACCAGTAAACCTATGTCTGCCTGAGCAACCAGAGTTAATTTGATTTTGTTTATTTGTTAGGATATCAAAAGATGTCTCTAACTGAGTATTACAGAAAAGGTTTTAATATTAGTCTCAATCTCACCAATTAGGCAGCTTTTAGAGAATATTTCTACAGTAAAAAGGATTTAAAAAAAAATTTAGAATGGATAACGTTTAATGCAATAAATGATCACCAGCAATACCTGACACCAAGAGTTATTGATCTGCAATATTCTGAGAAGATGACGCAGTAATTGGTTAAACCTGAATGAAGTTAGCAAATTGGATCCCATTTGAAAGTTTGGGATTATCCTCTTCAGACTTTTCTGTTTGGAAAATAAATTTTTTTGGAATTTCATCAGAGATTGGAAATAATGGATGGGTGAATAAATGAGTGTGGTTTAAAAGGTTGCAGAATAGTAAATGTATTTGAATCTCATCCCATTATGCTGGACGAGTGCTTTTTTATTTTATCAATTTTAATTCATTTGTGGGACATAGGTATCATGGGCTGGCCAGCATTTATTACCCTTGAGAAAATGGTGGTGAGCTGCCTTTTTGAAATGCTGCAATCTGTGTGCTGTGGGTTGACCCACAATATCATTAGGGAGGAAATTCCAGGATTTTGACTCAGCAACTGAAGGAATGGTGATATATTTTCAAGTCAAGAAAGTGAATGACTTGGAGTTAGAAGGTTGTGAGCTCAAGTCCTAGTTCAGAAGTTTGAACCCACATCTAAATTGACACTTCAATGCAGGTTTGAGATTCAGATTTGAAGCAGAGAAACATGCAAGCACAGTAGCGAGGGAGTGTTGCTGTCTTTTAGATGGGATGTAATGCTGAGACTTAATATGTCCCTTTGGGAAGATGTAAACAGTCTCTTGCAGAAGTTGGTAATCCCATGTATCAGGTGCCCTTGTCCTTCTAGGTGCAAATGGTCATAGGTTTGGAAGCACCTTGACTTTCTGGTTTTGAAGTGTTAGATCAGTGAAACCTTTGAGAGAACTGTAGGGATAGGAAAGCTGCTGTTTTCTAAAGTAGTATGTGGATTAGTGCATCATTTATGTCAATCAATTGCTAGTTCAGAGAAGTTGAGTCATAGCCTAGGAATTTCTATTTCCAGCTTGCCCAGATGTTGGCAGTGGCTCAGCACTCTGACCTCTAAGTCAGAAGGACTTGAGTTCAAGTCCAGAGGTTTGAACATACAAATCTAGTTTGAATTACAAGTAAAGAGACATGCAAGCATAGTAACGAGGAAGTGCTGCTCTTTTGGTGGTGCTGCCCTTTAAAGGGAATGCAGTATTGAGACCTCATCTGTGTTCTTGGGGAGGATGTAATTAATCTCTTGGTGTTATTTGAACAAGAGCACAGGAGCTCCCCGGTGCTGGTCAATATTTACCCCTCAATGAACTCACTAGACAAATCATTTTGGCTGTTGTGTTTCCCTATATTACGATAACTGCACTTCAAAAATACTTTAGTGTAACAAACTTTGTGGAAGGTACTGTGTAAATGAAGGCTTGTTCTGTCAGCTTTGGTCAACCCTGATAATGACCTGCGTACTTACTAATCAGACTGTCAAGACTACCATTATTATAAATGTCGAGAACTGACACACACATTTAGAATGTATAAATAGTAGCATCCTGTCTTCGAGTCCCACACTGTTACATTCTGTATCAAAAGACCGGGATTGGTTAGCATTGGAGTTGTTGTCAACAATGAAGATGCTTTTATAATTTTAATTGTGGTGTGAAACTTGCAGCAGCGAGTGAAAACAGCATGATTTTAAGAAAGCAGTGATTTTTTTTCAAACTGAATGATGCATACTTGAGTTAGTCTGCACAAATCTTCTACTGCTGTTGAATTTGGAAGAGACTGTACTTTGGACAACTGGTTAACCACTCTTATAATTGCTCTTTTCTACAATTACTGGGAACTAAATTTGAGTAATTGTGATGGAATTGACATTACTGCTGGCACCTTGGAAATGTTCATTTTTAAAACCAGTTGCGTTCTGATCTAAAATAATGTTTTTAAGATTATTTTGGATTGAATTTTTTTTCATTTTAATACTAGAGAATGAATGACTTCTGAGTTTTTAAGTTTCAGGTTTTGATTCTTTGTGAACAGGTTTTAAATGTTTATGTAGCCACATGTTCAGCAACTTCCCCCACACAACTGTGCAAGCAAAATTACTGCAGTGGAGAAAGTGTTGCTGTAGAAAGTAGAGGTAATAATTTACAAATGCAGGAGATGAAAAAGTCACATTTACACTGATGTGAAAAGTAATATACCTATCAGGAAGATTTGAATTGAGAATGCATTTTTTTTTTGTGTTCCAGCAAGTTCAGGGATACCGGTGCTGGAGGACTAGTTTCTTTGGGCTGACCTTTTGTTGTTGCAGCCAAGATCCCAATGGTGGGCCAGAAAAACTCGTGATGACGCACTCACCCACCCACCACCACACATGCACCTTCCCCCCCGCCCCGCCCCAAACAGCCATCTCAGTGATTTGGGAGAAGTTTGTTTTTTTTTTTAAGCAACACAGCACGGGAAACAGGCCCTTCGGCCCAACGAGCCCATGCCGCCGTCATACTATATAGTAGCAAATACATTATCCTATTTTAATATTCCTATATAATAATATATATATTATTCCTAATATGGAAAATTTTCACCATATGGACAATTTGTTTCCCAATCAGCCTAAGAGCGAATTTTTGGGTTGTGGGAGGAAACCGGAGTGCCCGGAGAAAACCCACGCAACCATGGGGAGAACGCGCAAACTCCCGCAGACACTGGCCCAATTCCAAATGTCTGCACAGCCACATCGATAGTCTCTGAGCTGTCATGGTGCCCTTCAGATGGTCCACATAAAGCACCCATTTACGACATGAGGTACCAGGCAACCCATGAATCAACATCCAAGAGCTGTACCCGCACCACCTGCCAAATGCATGCTCAAAGTATGGACCGAATTACCTGTGGAAAAAGCCGTAGTTAAACAGTCCTAATATATCCCTCTATCTGCATACCGCTCATGTGGCTGTCCAAGAGACCCTTAAACAGCTCCAGCGTGCCTGCTCCCACCACCTTACTCGGCAGTGCATTCCACACCCCCACTACCCTTTGTGTGAAAAACTGCACTCTAATATTCGTCTTATACATAGCCCCCCTCACCCTAAGGCCATGACCCCTCGTCCTATCCATTTCTGAAGGTGGAAAAAGTTTACCTCCATTTACTCTATCTATACCCCTTATAATCTTATACACCTCTATGAGATCCCCTCTAAGCTGACGTCTTTCAAGGGAAAACAACCCCAGTCTATCTAATCGTTCCTCATAAGACAGTCCTTCCATACCAGGCAGCATCCTGGTAAACCTCCTCTGCACTCTCTCCAAGGGCTCCACATCCTTCCGATAGTACGGAGACCAGAACTGGGCGCAGTATTCCAAGTGAGGCCTAACCAAAGTTCTATACAACTGCAACATCAAACTCCTACTCTTGTATTCTATACCCTTTTCTATGAAAGCTAACATACTATACGCCTTCTTTATCACCTTCTCCACCTGTGAGGACACCTTCAGAGACTTGGGGGTGGGGGGGTGGTGGTGGTCAGGCACAAAGTTAGTTGTCATTGTCTTGTTAAAAGACAGCTGCCACCTGACTAGAAGAAGGATGCCATGGAGGCACACCACACTCTCCCATCCAAGTGAGGGAAGTCTGAAGATGTCAGGGTTAGTTGGTAAGGCTGTGTGTGTGGCTGTTGGCTGTTAAGGATTGTTTGGGAAGGAGGGATGGATGTTGGTAGGATGAGGCCCTTAACTGGTCATATAAGTGGCTCCTTTGACCTCTGGGCAGAGGACTTCCCCCACCTTCTCTGCCGCTGGTTAATATGATGGACAGTGCCCTCCTCTGCCTTCACTCACCATTTTGCAACCCCTTGTCCTCAATTCATGCATCCATTGTCTGCCTTTAGCAGTCTGGGTAAGACGTAGCTCCAGTTAAATGATTGCACCTTCCATTTCAACCAATATTGAGTGGCAACACATTAGACTTCTTTCTCTGATGTGTGCTCAAGCTGCTTAAGTATAGTTGAGCAACGTGTGCCTCTAATGAAGAGATGATTTGAGTACGATGTTAATACATTCCTGCAGGGAGAAAGAAGAGCAACCAAAGCCAAACTCCTTTGATGTTGGCGTTTTAGTGAGTAGGATGAACTGTCAAAGCATACTCTTGTGTCTTTCTGCATTGTAGAGACTCTATAAGAAAGAAGCAGATTGAATAAAAAATATATACAGAGGTCAAGTATAAAAGGAATTTGGGGGTAGGAGGAGGTCATTTTGGACCTGCTGTTCTATTTGCTCTCTGTTTGTTGTTTTAGTTCCACTCTTTTGTTTGCCCTCATGTCCTTGATTTTCTTATTTATCAACAATCTATCCAACTCAGCAAGTGTCTCCAATGCTTTCTGGGGAAGTCCATATACTAACAACCATTTAAGATAAACTATTTCTCCACCTTAAAAAGGAGACCTCTTATTCTTAAACTGTACCTATGAGTAGAGACATCCTCCCAGTATCTACCCTGTCAAGTCTCCTCAAGATTCTGTATGTTTCAATAAGACCTTCTTGCGTTCTTGTAAATACCCAGTGGGTATGGATCCAACATGTTCAACTTTTCTTCAAAGATAGAACCTCCACCCCAAGAATCAGTCAAGTGAATCTTCTATGATCTGCTAATACAATTGTATCCTCTTTCAAATGAGAGAATCTTTACACCATACTCCAGCCCTCCTCTCACCAAGGCCCTTTCAGGATGCAGTAGAATGTTCCAACTTTAATAATCCTTTATCCTTGCAATATTCTATTTGTCGTCTTAATTACTTGCTTTATCTGCAGGCTAATATTTTGTGATTTATGTACTGGACAGCCAACTCCCTCTATCAGTGAGTTTTGCAATCTCTCTTCATTAAGTAGTTTACCACATTTCTATTCCTCCTGCCAAGTGGACATTTTCTCTCCATTATAGTCCAATTCTAAATGTTTTCCAACATGGAATGCAGCAATTCAAGAGCACAGATCATCACCTCCAGGGCAGCCAGGATGGGCAACAAATGCTGATCAACCCAACAATGCCCACATATCATAAATGAATTCCTAAATGCTTTTTTGTGCTTCTCCTCCTGTAGAGAGGTTAAATAAACTTCCCAAAGCTACTCCAAGAGGTGAATGGGAGGAAGGAATTGAAAACAATTACTACCACCACCAGGAAAAAGGTGTAAGGGAAACAGTGAGATTCTGGAGGCTGACAAGTATACGGGACCAGATGGCCTAATGGTTTGGCTGCATTGGTTATAAATCGTCCAAAATTCTTTGGAATCTGGAAGGGGATTAGAAAATAACACGTGTAACACCTTTATTCAAGATTTATTACACTCTCTTGACAACTTGTTGTCTGACCTAGCTTGGTATCGTCAGCAAATATAGCTACCACATATTCAATCCCCTCGTTCAGATAATAGTTGAGGCCCTAGCCCTAATCCCTGTGAGACTTCACTAATTACAGCATACCAACCTGAAGAATACTCACTTATCTCTACATTCTGCTTCCTGTTTGAAAATCAGTCCTTTATCCATGCAAATATGTTGCCCTCCCACATGCCATCTGCCGCATCTTATGTACTAACTTATCTAAATGCATTTCGGAAATCCAAGTATATCATTTTTACAGGTTTCCCTTTATTCGTCTTGCTTCTTCCTTCAAAAAACTGTAATAAATGATTGAAACACGCTTTCTCTTTGAAAAACCATGTTGACTCTGCCTGACCCCATTTTGATTTTAACTATGCTGCTATAACCTATTTACTGCTGGATTTTCAATATTCCTGTATCAGATGTTAGGCTGATTGGTTTACAGTTTCCTGCTTTCTGCCTCCTTCTTGATTAAAGATGTTCCATGTGCTATTTTCTAATTCTCTGGGACCCTTCCAAACACCAAGGAACTTTGGAAGGTTTATTACCAATGCAGCCATTTCTTTTAATAACTATTAGGCCATTTCTGGTCCTGTGGATTTGTCAGCCTTTAGGTCTCATTATTTTCCTTGCACCATTTTGCTGGTGATGGTAATTGTTTTAAGTTCCTTTCTCCCTTTCATCTTTTGAATTTTAAGTATCTTTGTCAAGATTTCTAATCATTCTACAGTGAGGAGAGACACAGTTTTGAAAAATTCATTTATAGGTAGTAGGTGTTACTGGCAAGGCCAGCATCTATTTATTGCCCATCACTAACTGCCCTTGAGAAGGTGGTGGTGAGCTATCTTCTTGAACTGCTGCAGTTCATGTGGCATAGGTACACCCACAGTGCTATTAGAGAGGAAATTCCAGCGCTGGCAGAGTGGTTAGCACTGCTACCTCACAGCACCAGACATCCAGGGTCAATTCCGGCCTCAGATCACTGTCTGTATGGAGTTTACACATGCTTCCTGTGTCTGCATAGGTTTCCTCCAGGTGCTCTGGTTTCCTCCCACAGTCCAAGAATGTATGGGTTAGGTTGATTTGACTATGCTAAGTTCAGCCTTGTATTAGGGGGTTAGCAGGGTAAATATCTGGGGTTACAGGAATAAGGTTTGGGTGGGATTGTGCTTGATGCAGACTTGATGGGTGAATGGTCTCCTTCTGCACTGTATGGATTTGATCCAGTGACAGTGAAGAAGTGGTGATATATTTCCAAGTCAGGATAGTGAGTGACTTTGAGGGGAACTTCTAAGTGGTAATGTTCCCATGTATTTGCTGCCCTTGTCCTTCTAGATGTAGCAATCGTGTTTGGAAGGTGCTGCCTAAGGACTCTTGGTGAGTTCCTACACTGCATCATATAGAGGGTACACACTGCTACCACTGTTGGTGGTGATGGTGGTAGTGGAGGGAGTGAACGCTTATGGGAAGGGGTGCCAATCAAACAGACTGTTTGTTTTTGTTCTGGATTGTGTCAAGCTTCTTGAGTGTTGTTGGAGCTGCACTCATCCAGGCAAGTGGAGGGTATTCTGTCACACTCCTGACTTGTGCTTTTAAGATGGTGGATAGGCTTTTGGGAGTCAGGAGGTAAGTTACTTGCTGTAGGATTCCTAACCTCTGACCTGCTGTTATAGCCATAGTATTTATATGGCTGGTCAGATGCAGTTTCTGGCTGATGGAAGTAGGGGATTCAGTGATGACAATTGTCTGAATGTCAGGTTGTTATATTCTCCTCTTGGAGATAGAAGTGCCGGGCAATAACTATGGCGTGAACGTTACTTGTTTTCCATGATCAAAATCCCAGATTCATTCTCTGGAGGACCAACTTTGGCTTTAGTTACTCTTTTCCAATGTAGATACTTGTCAGAACTTGCTCTGTTTTTCGATTACTATCCATCTTTCTCATACTCCACTTCCTCTCTTTTCTTGAGTTATTATTTGCTGGTTCTTAATCTACCAATTTCTCTCTTTTCTTGAGTTATTATTTGCTGGTTCTTAAAATCTACCAATCTTCTGACCTTCCAGATTTGAACTGTGAATGATACAATTTTCTGAGTCTTTCTTTCTCACTGAGATAAACCTTTTTGAAAGTTAAATACCTCCTTTAAGGTTCGAGACACTCTGCCTAGTTTTCCCATTTTCATTTTGGATGTAATTAAGTATTGTTTCTTGCTCTCACTTGTGCTGTCGCACCTGCGCACGTGCTCACTCTTGTGCATTAATTCCTCCACTTTACCCTAAATTAAAGACATGTTTCCAAACGTAGCAATCTTGTAACAAAATGTCAAATGCGGGGAAGCAACAATTCTTGGTCAAGTGTGCACTAATAAAGGAGACCAAGCATGGGTTTGTTAAGGGTCAATCATGTTTGACTAATTTGATTGAATTTTCTGCTTGAGTAACAGAAGGCGGATGAGGGCAGTGCAGTTGATGCGTTGTGTATTGACTTGCAAAAGACATTTGATGAAGTGTCACGTAGGCTTGTTGACCTCTGTTAATTAAAACACCTGTTAATTTCACTTGAGTTGTTTTCATTTTGGCGCTCTCTCTTTCTCTCCTAATCATACAATACTTGCTGTTTCTTTTGCTCCAAACACAAAATAAATCATTTACTGAGGAATAAGTTCTCATGGACTTTGAGAATATTGGCAGATATATATGGAGACTAGTATTGGAGCTAGATATTGCAATAAGTTAGTCTTGGGCCTTTCATTTAGGATTTGGATTCAAATCCAAGGCAAAATGTGGGCGGCATGGTGGCACTGATGCCTCACAGCGGCAGGGGACCCAAGTTCAATTTCAGCCTTAGATGACTGTCTGGAGTTTTCTCATACTCTTCGTGTCTGCATGAGTTTCCTCTGCATTCTGTGGTTTCCTCCCACAGCCCAAAGATGTGTGGGTTAGGTAGATTGGCCATGCTAAATTGACACTTCATGTCCCAAGATGTGTAGCTCGCCGATTAGCAGGGTAAATATGTGGGGTTATGGTGGAGGTTGGGACTGGGAAAGATGCTCTATCGGTGACTCGGTGCAGATCTGATGGGCCAAATGGCCTCCCCCCTGTAGTGATTCTATGATGGGATGAAAGTCTGTTGTCAATAGATCTGATATGAAATTAGTCCTTTTTTCCAGTTCCTTGTCAGCATGGGCCTAAAGCTCAAAGCTGTCCCTAATTTATCATTTCTTTTCCCTCTGACCATAGGCAAGCTAGTCTGGGAAATCAAGAGTATGGGGAGAAGAATAATGGTGTGAAAAGGGATGAATTACTGGTCATACAGCATAGTTCATTTTGTTTTCAGCACATGAGAATTTTTAATGTGAAAATTAAACAAATGCTTTGTTTTTTAAAAAATTCTAACCTTTGGTAATCAGTCCAATCTACACTTGGACAAACTGCTGGAAATGTTTGTGCTTCCGTTTGGCATTCTATATAAACTGTGGCGTTGTTTGCTGCCATCTACTGAGAGGTGGTACTTACTGCGAGATATCTTGTTCAGGAAACCCTCTGCAAGCTATAAAGCCTTCAAGTAATACTGTTTATGCCTTATCTTGAGTATAAGCAGTCACACCCACACTTGTTTTTCAGATTGGCCTATTTTTCTGATTATAAATTGTGCCTGCTTTGTTTTAAACAGGATCTCAAATCAAGGCCGAATTTAAACAGCAGTGCCCAGATTAAGAGTGAAATGTATTGCCAACTGTCTGAAACAAGAAACGGCTATTTGACTTGTCAGGTTCTGCTTCTGTAAAGCACCTTGGGATGGTTTCCTGTATAAATGCAAGTGATGGTTGTTGAGTGGGAGAAACACACTACACAATGTGGAAGGAATCATAGAAAATTACAGCTCAGAAACAGCCTTTTGGCCTCTTGTCTGTACTGAACCATTTTTTGCCTAATCCCACTGACCTGCACTTGGACCATATCCCTCCATACCCCTCTCATTCGTCAATCTGTCCACATTTTTTCTTGAATGTTAAAAGTGACCCTGCGTTTACCACTTTATCTAGCAGCTCATTCTACACTCCCACTATTCTGTGTGAAGAAGCCTTCCCCGCACCCCCAATATTCCCTTTTATACTTTTCTCCTTTCACCCTTAACCCATGCCCTCTGTTGTTTTTTTTTTCCCCTAGCCTCAGTGGAAAAAGCCTGCTTGCATTCTCTCTATCTATACCCATCAAGATCTTATACACTTCTATCAAATCTTCCCTTGTTCTTCTACACTCCAGGGAATAAAGTCCTAACCTTTTCAATCTCTCTAACTCAGCTTCTCAAGTCCTGGTAACATCCTTGTGAACCTTCTCTGCACTCTTTCAACCTTATTTACATCCTTCCTATAATTAGGTGACCAAAACTGTACACAATATTCTAAATTTGGTCTCACCAATGCCTTATATGACCTTACTGTAACACTCCAACTTTTATACTCGATATTTCGATTTATAAAGGCCAATGTACCAAAATCACACTTTGCGACCCTATCCACCTGTGACATCATTTTTAGGAAATTCTGTACCTGTACTCCCAATTATTGGTTATCAGTTACTTAGCTATTCATTTTGTGAGGAAGAGGGCAGTCTTTTACTGTTTTGCTTGATCAGAAACTCTTCAGCTCAAATCTTTTTGATTGCACTTAATTATTTGGAATATCTATGCAAACCAAGGACAAACATTTGAAATATTTTCCACTGCAACCAGATGTTGTGAGCACATTGCTCAGCTGGTCACATCTACTCTCCTGAGTGGCAGAGAGATGATTAATTTCTTGCCTGACATTTGAGAGAGAAACTTGATCTTAGGAGGATGCTCAAAACTTTCTCCATTTTGATAGTTTCCATGTATAGATGAAAAGAATTTTGTGGCACCATTTATGTGTCGGTATGTCACCAGTGACTCTATTTGAGTTGTTTTGAGTGGACATTATAAGACTCGTCCCCTTTTTAATTTATTAACGTTATTTAGTTTTTTAGGTATTGTTAGGTACTGCTGGTTTCTGCTTTGATGTGGTTGATTTGCTTGCGAGTAAGTTTGTTTTAGCTCGATTTGGTAACGCACTCAGCTTTTCACGACATGTAAACCATGATATGCAGCTCTTGATTTTTGTGCTAAATAACTGATTCAAAAGATAACTTAGTTCCAAGTTATATGTTCAGATTATGCATTGGCCTTTTGGCTGAGATCAAGTGTAGTATTGACATGCTGTACTTGATTGAAGTATAAGATTACACTGTGGCTTCATTTGAAACATTTTTTAAAGCTGCGTTTTGTACTTTTGGCTAAGGTGTAAATGAGATCAAGCCTTGGAGGAAGTGCAATGCCCATTCCAATCAGCTTGGATCGTGTAGATCAAGCCCAAGGCAGGAGGTGATAGATCTGTCTTGCCAGCTTGGATCGGAAACGTCTCACTTGCTGAGACTTTGAATTGGATATATAAACAAAAAAAAAGTTTGTCAATATCTAGGATATGCTTGTAGAAACTGCGTTTTAATACCACCTCCCTCTAAAATAAAGAATTGCAAAGCTTCACACCCTTTTGAGTGAACAGATTTCTCAGCCTTGAATGATCAACTCCTTTATCTTGAGACTGTGCTCCCATGTTCTGGATTATTTCCCTTGGCTGTACAATCTCTGTGTCTAGCCTGTCAAGTCCCATCAGGAACTTGTGATCAATGAGATTGCCTGTCATTCTTCCAAACTCAAGAGAATATTGGTCTCTGTTTCTGTTCATAGGATGATCCTCTCGTCCCAGAAAGCAATCTAATGAACATTTGCTGTATTGCTTCCTAGGCAAGTGGATGGAGGCCAGAACTGTGTACAGTGCTCCAGGTGCAGTCTCCTTTAAGCCCCGTGCCATTGTAGCAAGACTTCCTTGTTCTTGTACTCCAATCACTTGGCAATAAAAACCACTATATTTGCCTTTCAAATTATGTCCTGTCCCCATGTTGCTAATCTACTGTGTTTTGTGGCATCTTATCAGAAGATTTTTGGAAATCCAAGTATACTACGTTTACTGGCTCCCCCTTTTCTGCCATCTTCAAATTACATTTGTCAAACACTATTTTCCTTTTACAAAACCATGTTGATGATATTTAAAAAATGCATTATTATGACTTCCTTAAGAGATTCCACGATTTCCAATGACTGATGTAAGGCTCAATGGCCTACAGTTCCATGTATCCTTTCCTTCTCCTTTCTTTGAATAATGGTGTTACGTTTGCGACCTTGCAATTACTGGAATTAAGGGAATTTTGGAACATCATAGCTAGTATATATGTGACTTGTGCAGCTACCTCTTTTAGAACCTGAGGATGTAGGCCACAGATCTCTCTTCAGTTTCTCTTACTCTCACTGATAATTACCTGGAGTTCCTCATTCTCATTAGCCCCTTGGTTACCCAATTGGTGGCTTCCTATCTGTACAAAATATTTGTTAAAAGTCTTTACCCATGATAAGTTATCCTGTCTCTACCTCTAAGAGATCAACATTTACTGTAGCAACTTGCCTTTGTATGTATTGTATACGGGAAAGTACTGTGGGATGAACTGCTTAGGTTTTTTTCCAGAAGGGCATATATTTCTTGACTATTACAGGTTTAGCTAGATAGCATAGAGGAGCAAACTGCATATGTTCACTGAAGAAATGAGCCTGCTAAACCCAAATGTGCACTTACGCGTGATCCTATGTTGGGATAGAGTACACCTGTATGCAAGAGTCTTTTTATTTAAAGTGGTCTTAGAATCAGGGTGTGATGAAGACGTTTGTTTGTGTCTCCTAGCTTTAAGGAAAGTGGTTAATTATAAAAACTAAGGAATACTTGGGTGTGTTGAAAATAGTAAAAATTGTACCTGCAAGCTTTTTGAAAATGTAGCATTTCTTGCATGATGAATATTAAATGCGATTCTTGTGCCACTGTGGTAAATTAGAACGTAGGTGTTAAGTTCATATGTCGAGAGGAAGTATTATTAAGATAATTGCTAGCAGATTTTAATTGTTTGCTTTCATAACGCCTACATCTAGCAGTGTCCTGTTACTACTGATCTCTTTTCAAAATATGATGAATTGATTATTTGGCTAATGGAAAAAAGTGAGGTTAAATGCCAGATGGTGAATATTCCTGTGAAGTGCTGCTCTAACTTTGATTAATATGACAGAACTGGAAGTTTATTCTGAAATAGTTATGTTAAATCATTGTTAGCACAAAACAAAGTAATTAGAATTATAGAATCCCTGCAGTGCAGAAAGAGGCTGTTTGGCCCATGAGTCTGCACAGACTGACAGAGAGCCAGACCCAGGTCTAACTTCCTGCCCTATCCCTGTAATCCCACATATTTACCCTACTAATCCCCCCTCCCCCTACTCCCTACGCATTTTGGAAGCTAATGGACAACTTAGCACGGCCAACCTGCCTTTTAGACTGTGTGAGGAAACTGAAATACCCAGAGGAAAAGTATGCAGACACAGAAGAAACATGCAAACTCTAGATGATTACCCAGGTTGGAATCGAACCTGGGTCCCTGGCGCTGTGAGGCAACAATACTAACCACTGTGCCACTGTACATATATTCACCTTGACGGAGCTGTCGGCAAAGTCTGAATTGATCCTGAGTGGCGGAGGGGCAAAAAATTTAGGTTCTTTAAGAAACTTATTTGTTCAGGAAATGCTGCATTGTGGAACTTGGCAATGTGTATCAGAAAGTAGCAGCTTTGTGACTTTTAATTGTTGATCTCCCTTGTGTGAAGCGATTAGTATTGCATTGCTTAATTTTGAATATTTGGCAAGCACTGTATAGCAATTACATTGACTTTCACAATAGTCAAAGCTAATAATTAATGTATGTTCTGATTTATTGAAATAATCCTTTACAATTAGTTTCAAAAAGGTATTAAATACTCATAATTCAAATATAATTTATGGTTTTCTCTCCCATTGTTATAAATATGGGGTTTTATAAGATTAAATTTCAGGTCTGTGCCTTTGATTTAGTGTAAAATGAAAAGCAGTCAGGTAACGTATTCTGGAAACGAAAGTAGAAAATGCTGGATAAACTCAGCATGTTTGGTAGCATATGTGAATGAAACAGAATTAATGTTTGGGTCCAACTGACTCCTACAGATTCTTCTGCAGAAGGATCACATAGAGCTGAAACACTTTCATTTTGATTTATTTCCAGTTCCTGTAGTTATTTTCTTCTAGTCAACCTGTTTTGAAGTCAGTCTGTCAACAGGCCTGGGTATGGGGCTATTAGACGTTAAAGAGAGATCACATTTGTTTTCCAGGACAGAAGATGGATTGTATTCACACTTGATGACAATGACAACAACATCTGTATTTACAGTGTTTAGACTAGTAGTCTTCAAAATTCCAGGAATATGTTGGATATTGCAGGTTGTGAACAATTTGTGTGTAATTCCTAGATAGAACAGAATTGCGGGCTTAAAGAACAGAGAATCAGCATTTCTACCTGGATACAAGTCCCATGCAATATACATTGTCATAGAGATATTTGAGATATCCCTGAAACTCTGCTTCAGTTAGCTGGTACTTGGAGATGTGGGAGAGGAGAACTGAGCTCAGCAGGGGGTCAGGGAAATTAGTAGCAGCCTCACTTAAATTGGCTGTCTCTGCACATACATGAAATAATCAGTGCAAAGGGATGTTTCACCATATCCATCAACAGGACACAACTCAATGTCCTTGCTAACTGCACCGAAACTGTAACAAAAGACATGATGAAGTGACTGTTATTGGAACAGACATTCCATCCCTCTACTACTAAAGATTAAGGCATTACAAATGGGACACGCTTATTGTCTTGGGCCTGCCTCTTTTTGTATCATATATAAATAATTTGTCTGTGTGTGTGACTAGAAACAATTATCTTTACTAGAAGTGGTGCCGTCTTTTTAAAAAAAAAAGCTGACCCTACACAATTCAGAGGGCAAACTGAAAAAGCTTTTGAAATTATTCAGTTCTCTCCTTATCAACAAGAAGGGAATAAAGGATCCATCACATGCAAATACTGTGTCTGAATATCCTTGTACCTCTGACAGAGAGGAGGGAGCAGTTGGATGCTGGAAGTCCCTTTAGTTCACTGCTCAGCAGTGAGTGGGGGCTCACGCTCAAATTGAAAAAATCAATTTCATGGGGGTTTGAAACAAGCCTGGAAGATTTGCCGTCTTGCACTAGAAAATTGCCAAGATTATTTCCCACTGAAAGACAATTTGGTTAGAAGTTACCAGGTTGGAAAGGAATGTAAACCCTTGATTTAAGAATTACTTTTGTCTGGGTCTGTGAAAAACAAACAATTAGTTAAGGGACTGTGTAAAATATACCTGTGCAATCAGGTCATTGATTATTGACCACAAAATTAGTGTTTAGTCAGGTTTTTTGGTTTGGTTGTTACAGTAAAAATCGTAAAATGTGAAATATTTTCTTGTTACCCTTTCAGCTATCACTGATAGCAAAGTTTGATTTTTCTTATGTTGCTGGTCCCAATGCGACTGGAATGCCATCCCTTAATTTCTCTTTTTATTGACTCTCTAATTCTCTGGCCTAAGGATACCGGAGATCTGTGCCTTTAATTTTTTTTTTACTCGTTCGTGGGACATGAATGTTGCTGGCTGGCCTTCATTCATTGCCAATTCCCAATTCACCTTGCACAACTGGCTTGCTTGGTCATTCAGAGGGCAGTTTAGAGTAAACCATGTTGGTATAGCACGTATAGGCCAGACCAGGTAAGGGCACAAGATTTCCTCCCCTAAAGGACATTAGTGAAGCAGATGGGTTTTTTCGACAATCAGTAATGGTTTTTCTGGTCATCAGTAGATTCTTAATTCCAGATATTTAGATTCTTAATTCCAGATATTTTTTGAGTTCAAGTTCTATCTTCTGCTATGGTGGGACTTGAGCCCAGATCCTCAGAACACTAGCTGAGTTTCTGGATTAATAGTCTAGTGAGAATACCACATTGTTGCTACAATCCATAGTCAGAATTCTCTAAAAATAAGTGGTTGACTTTCTGTGAAAAATTAGGTCTGTCACAAACTTAAAACCTTAAGCTACTGTTCCATAGTGCTGTATATAGGGTGTCTGGGGAACCACTACAGCAGTTTTGTAGAAGTTTAGTCAATCCAAATTTTGAAGAGTGGGTTAGTGCATTAGCTCATCTGGTTAGAGTCCGTTAGAAAAATAAGTAACCATTTCACTTTGGTAAATATAACAAAGTTTTTGGAGGTTCTGGACGTGCAGGAAAACGCAGGAATAGTGGATGATACACAACCTCTGTATTATCAGTAATTTATATTTTAAAGTGTATTTATTAGTGTCACAAAAAGGCTCATGCTAACACTGCAATGAAGTACTGTGAAAATCCCTTAGTACCCACATTCCAGCATCTGTTTGAGTACACTGTGGGAGAATTTGACATAGCCAAAGCACCTAACCAGCACATCTTTCAGACTGTGGCCGGAAACCGGAGCACCCTTGCAGGCACAGGGGAGAAAGTGATCCAAGCTGGGAATCAAACCCAGGTCTCTGGTGCTGTGAGGCAGCATCGCTAGTCACTGCTTTGCAGGCTAAGGGGGAAGAGTGAAACTAATTAAATACCTCTTTCAAAGCAAAGTACAATGGCCTGAATGGTTTATTTCTGTGCTGTGCAAATATACTCCCGGGATAAAAAAATATTCACCTTTTTAGCAGTATTCTGGCTTTTCAATTCTAGAGTTCCATCCAATAAAATATTTTTCCAACCCCCGTTTGCCAACTGTTTGTGATTCTTTGCTTTGTTTTGCATGTATTTGGTCCAACAAGCTCATGTTCTGTTGTTGGTATGGACTTCATCCTATATTGCCAACTGCACAAATGCTGAACTTTTGAAATGTTAAGGTCACTGGTGATTTTATACAAATACATTTGTCGCAGTCTTGATGGTAATAGAAAGTAAACAAAGGGAAAACTGATGTTTCAATCCACTTGAAGACTAATAATTCCACCCATTTAAGTGACCTAGAAGTATTTGCATTTCACTACAGGTCACAAAAAGTGCTACAATTTTCAGGTCATTCACGCTGTGCTGATTTTGCTCCTTTGCTTTTTAACGTGTAAGCCATTCCTCTCTCGAATTTTCAGACCTATTAGTCTTCACCCCTCTGATCCCTAATTCTATGATTCTAGGCTGAGGCATGTTGTTTACAACTTTACGCCAGCCCATACAATAACATATTAATTCTTCGTGTATCCCTAAGTTACATGTCATTTGATAAAGTTATTCATTTGTGAAAGTGAAATATCTTATGATATTGCCCATATAAATACATTTAAATTAAATCGCTAAAATGTAGTAGTTACCTGCTTGTATTTTGAATGAGTTTGTTTGCTGTCAGTCCTATGTAATGTTTAGTGTACTGTACATTGCCTGTGAATGGGTCTGGTCATATCTGCCTATCAAAATTTAACATTCCAATTCATTTCATTTACCTATGATCTGAGCCATCCAACCTTTGTATGTGGCATTGCTACATAATCATTGAGATCTCCTAACTCCATCTGGACAGAGGATAATGCTGTGTTTACAGCAGACGTGGCCAGGGAAAGCACAGCAATAAATTGAACATCAAAGAAGTTGCTACGTTAGAAATTAAAACAATTTGAACAAATGTAAAGCAATATTAGTTTAATTTTTAAAAAAATTAATAAAAAGGACCAGATGTGAGGGTCTGTTTTCTTGGGTGTTCTCTCACATGCACCCTCAGCACTTTGCATAGGTGCATGAGTATTTGTTGGTGTGTGGGGTGGCAAGAGTGAGAGAATCCTGAGGCTGAGAATATGGCACACAGTCTCAGACAGACACACTCACTGCTCACACTGAGGTACACACATCCAGTGCTCCCCCACGTATGCACACACACACACGTGCATGTGCACATTCCATATTCCCCATACTCTCTCTCCAGAATCCCCTTCCAACATGAAGTATCTATAAGACAAGTGTAGTTGCACAGTTCATCTAATCAATTCTGTATTAACCTGGAATGCTATTCTCTGCATTCTGGATTTTTTTTCAAAAAACACTTCCTCAACTAATACATTGCAAAGAATGACTTATTGCTCTGTTGTTTGATCCCGATGGTGTCCGTTTACTAAAGCAGCGTGAAAGGTCTTCTTAAAATTTATCCATTGGTGCTTTCAGCTTTGTCAACTCAGTTGCCTTTTATTATCATAAAATCCCTACAGTGCAGAAAGAGGCCATTCGTCCCATTGAGCCTGTACCGACGACAATCCCATCCAGACCCTCTTCCCTGTAATCCCTTGTATTTATCCTGCTAATCCCCTTGATACTAAGGGTAAATTTAGCATGGCCAATCAACCTAACCCACGTGTTTTTGGACTGTGAGAAGAAGCCGGAGCATCCAGAGAAAACCAGAGACAATTTGCAAATTCCACACTGACAGTCATCAAAAGTTAGATTTGAACCGAGCTCCCTGGCGCTGCAAGGCCAGCAGTGTTAACCACTGTGCCATGATCTCATTGATCAAGGGGCTGAGTGGCCTGCTGCTGTTCCGAATTCAGATGTTCGTGCATAATTGAATATAAGCGTGGAAATGAGAACAGAAAACCTTCTGTGTTCAAATGTTTGTTGAGCAGAGGTTTGATGCTGTGTGATGAGTGTTATGATCCCAGTTTCAGTTACCACTTGATAGGAAGGTTCCAGAATAGAACCTTGGCTTAAGAACTGTAATGTTTTTGGAAATGTGGATGAATAGAATCCTGGGACGACTGATGAGCTTTTAACAACGGTTAATAAGAATGATTAGATGTGAAAAATTTGACTGTAATACAATACTTAATTTCTACTCATCTTCACAAAGGTATGTGGATTTTAGGAATAACACAGATTATAAAATGTATCTTGTGCTGCAGTGTTTTCAGTAAATTCCCTGTCCCTGTAACCCAACAGGCTGACTGCTCAGATACACCCCACTCACAAACCAAGTGGCAGATGGACCCAGTTGAGTTTGTGTGGATTTCTCCGTCAATGCTCCAGATGAGTATCACATGATTGGTTCCAAACACCACTCTCAAAGACACACTTTAGCATCTTTTTCCAAGATGGGCAGAGACCTGGGTTTGATTCCCGGCTTGGATCATTGTGAGTGTGGAGTTTGTACACTCTCCTTTTCTGCGTGTGTTTTCTCCCACAGTCCAAAGATGTGCAGGTTAGGTGCATTGGCCATGCTATATTGCCCCTTAGTACCAGGGGAACTGGCTATGGTAAATGCATGGGGCTATGGGGATTGGGCCTTGGTGGGATTGTGATTGGTGCAGACTCAATGGGTTGAATGGCCTCATTCTGCACTGTAGGATTCTATCATTTTACATTAGTGTCAGCATCACTTTCTCTCAGCTGTTTTTAGCAAGGATCCACTTCAGGATTTCCAACTGTTTTCAGTATTCCTCTGCCTTGGATTGCCATGTGCATTCAAGCTTTCACACACACTCTCAGGTAGTCAGCCATCAATAAAACGTTACTGCTTTATAGGCTGTATTAAGGTTGCCAATCTTTAGAACATAGAACATAAAATAAACTACAGCACAAACAGGCACTTCAGTCCACAAGTTGGGCCAATGATATCCATACCCACTAGGCTTACCTGTAATCCTCAATTCTATTAAGTCCCATGTACTCATTCAGAAGTCTCTTGAAAGACCGTATCGAATTTGCCTCCACCACCACCGACGTCAGCCGATTCCACTCACCCACCACCCTCTAAGTGAAAAACTTACCCCTGATATCTCCTGTGTATCTACTCCCCTTAAAACTGTCCTCTCGTAATAGCCAATTCTGCCCTCGGAGAAAGCCTTCGAGAATGAACCCAATCTTACCTCTCAACATCTTAACCACTTCAGGTCACCTCTCATCCTTCGTCTCTCTAAGGAGAAAAGCCTGAGGGGGTTGCTTCAGATATTTGGCTTCTCGCTAGCCAACTTCATAGGTAGTAACTATTGTGCTCTTTCTTTAATTTCAACAAACAGTACCTTGTTCAAATTCGAGTTCCTGTTTATTTAGCTTCAATCTTTTGTAGTGCTTCTCATTTCCTGATTTCTAGAACTTTAGTTTTCAGAACTTGTTCTTTTACCCATTACTCCTTGTTTTGTCTCTGCTGCTGGTGGAGTTGAGAGAGAAAGCTGCTTTCTGTCTTGAGGCCTAGCTCTAGCTGCCTTGGGTCCTGTTAAAACTGAACTCAAAAACCCTTTTTTTGTGTAAAAAATGATCCCTGGTTGCTAAGCAGCAGCCTATTCTTTCTTTACACTTTTTTTTTGCTTTTTCACTTTATAAATGCTGTTAAGAGCAATTTCTGTCCAACAAAACAAATATTCCAGCAAAGGTATTAAATAAAAATCCACTCAGCATCCATTTCATTGCCAATGCAACATGCACAATAGATAGGGATATCAGAAACATTTTATGAAGATAAGCTTGTACAAACATTATTGCTGAAGTGTGGCATGTGTGTTCCAACAGTAAAAGGATGGAAACCTTTCCCATTAGTGTCACAATTTCAGCTGGAAATATTTTCCAAACTAATTAGTAGAAATTTGCAGAGGAGAAACATTGATAAAATGCTTCATCCATGCACTACATGCCAAAAACCCCATGCATGCAAACACTTTTGTTTAGCATGAGTCCAACTAAAGTCTTGCCCCTCTTTTGCACTGGAACACTAAATTAAACTCAGTTAAATCTATACCTTATTTCCAATCTCCAACAGTGCAAGCATAGATTATTTTAAATTTAATGTTGATTCCTGATGAGTATTGTCCACTGATTGATCTCTTTTGTATGTTGCCTTGTGGCCAGCTCAAAATACTGACTGTGGCCGGGCTGTGTAAACAGTTTGTCTGCCATTGGTGATTTATGTCTGGAAGAAACAAATAAGGGGTATGTGTTTGTATGTGTCGCTATAAGGTGTGTAATGCAAATAATAGAAAATAGGGAGTCTGATTTGAAACCTTTTTAATCTTTAACAACTTCAAATTAATTGGTGGAATAACACATCACAGGAAGTTTTGAAACACCAAAGAAATCCTGAAATGGTTCAGTAATGCAAATCAAGTAACTTTGGTTTAAGAAAATTGAGAGCTGTACAAATTACCACTACAATTGGGCCTGTGTATTTTGAACTAAACATATGCTTTTGTACTATCCAATTTTGTGTTTATTCTTCAAGTAGAAATTAACTATTCATCTGGTTGCCTTGAGGGAGAGTGAATCCATTTTGCATACAGCTTCTCATGACAAGTTGCAACTGATGTACAGATGATCTGGTTATAGTTATCTGGGTTTAGTGTATGGATTAAGCATTTTTTTTAATGTTTCTCTTCTGTAAGTTTCTACTAATTAGTTTGGAAAATATTTCCAGTTAAAATTGTGACCCTAATTGGAAAGGTTTTCATCCTTTTACTGTTGGAAGATGTATGTCATACTTTGGCAGTAATGCTTGTACAAGCTTACTTCCATATGCTGAGACATGTTTCTGGTATTCTTAGCTGTTGTGACATGCAAATAGATATGAAATGTATGCTTAGTGGATTTTTATTCAGTCCATTCATTGGAATATTTATTCTGTTGGGCAGAAATCTAGCAAGCTGTCCAATAAATGCATTGTACAAATTTGCACAGCTTTTATGAGGTGAAAGGACTTGACCTTCATCTACCGCTCCACCATTATATATTTTATGAGGCTTTTACCTTATGCAAGTTTGCCATTTCAGTCAAACCTTAGGGTGTGGATCAGTGAAATATAAATATCAACATTTTTGCACATGTTATAGAAAATTTGGTGTTTTAATTTTGGTTTGCATTAAGTGAATGTCATTTTGTGTGATTACTCATTCATGGAATATATAAGATAAAATGTGGCAATGTCCTGTTTAGGGGTGGGACCAAATCCATGGGACACATTAGATCCTTGGGATACAGTTTATAAATAAGAGGTTTCCCTTTTAAAGCAGAGATGATGAGAACAATTTTGAGTGTGGTTGGTCTTCAGAATTCTCTTCCCAGAAAGTGTGTGGAGGCTGGGTTATTGAATTTATTCAAAGCTGAGTTAGACTTTTGAATTGCAAAGAAGCCCAGGATTATGAGGGAGCAGATTGGATTGTGGCTTCAACTCCACTCTCCTATCAGCTACAATCCTATTGAATGGAGAGCAGGGTCAAAGGGCCAAATGATGTACCCCAAGTCCATTGTTTCTATGATTTTGTATTAATGTCACTGTCTCAGCTTTATTATAAAGCAGAATTTGTGAAATTACTTGATCATATTTCAAGATTTTTTTGGGAAAAAGGCTGATTCTACACTCTGCAGAAGATCTGAGAATCTCAGATGATTGTGTCTGTATAACCTTGAAGGAGTAAAAAAATTCTCTGTACCACACACACTATGGTTATAATTACTTGGATTGAATCCTAATGATTGATGCACGATGACCTGTCATTGGAATATCCTGTTTTCTCTCCAAACTGTCAAATTAATGTTCATTATCATTCTGTTTCCCAAATTCTTTATATTTCCAGTGGTGCATTTTTAACCAGTTATGAAATACATTTTCATTTGATGTGCAAAATGTTTTGACAGATCAGATGAATAAAATAAAAAGTGATTGTTGAATCTGCTATAAGGTTATTGGAAACCTCGGTTCTGCCAGACTATGTGACTGATGTTTCAGATTTTTTGCTAATGCTAATTGCTTTTCTTTTGCTGTTTGTATCTTCCTTCTTTATCCTAATCTGAATTTTAGTCCTCATCATATTTCTGCTGAAAGGGTTGACAGTGATCCTTCTGTTAAACTTCTGTCACACTGCCTGTAACTAGGTTTTGCTAATTGTTGCTTAAATAAGGTTCAGTTTGACATCCATAGAGATATTGTCTCCATTCTCCTCTTCTCACCCTTGGATAATTTATTCAAAATTGAAACTTGTTCAAAGAATGACCCAAGGTCAAAACATAAAAATGCATTGCAATACTCTGTTACCTAACATACATCTCTGGTGCAGTTTACTCTTGTACTGGTTGGTGTTTGTGAGAGGCTATGTTGGCCAGAAATATTGTTCAGTTTTAACTTTTAGATATTTATTCAAAAGTAGAAGTAATTATTCTAATGGCCATTATAATGCAAAAAATAAGATTGAGCCTTCCAGCGGCTTTATCGTAAGTGATCCAACACCTAGAAATCTGGAATTGGTGGGCCCAGTGACCCGTTGTTTTCTGATTGATCCATTGGCAAAGCTTAACTTTGAATCCTGCTTATAATCAATCGTTTGCTATTAATCTTTTGCTGAGCTGTTTTAGCATTCATGCTGTTGGCGTGCAGTATTCCTGCTTGCATTCTCTGTATCCATTTGTTGATTTTGCTACATTCTTTTTTTATTTGCCATGCTGTTCAGCCTTTGGATGCAAGAAGATCAAAGGTTTGTGCTATGTTTGCAACAGTTTGGTTTGCACAACATAAAATAATGCAATTTGCTTTTTTTTTCTTGTTTTAGTGATGTATGGAGCGTTTGTGATTTATTTTGTATAAGGTTAAATGTTGAAGTTTTAATTGATGAGCATGTTAGATTACGTCCTTCCACACTACAAAAAAATTTTTAACTCTCTAGCCTGTTTTGCAAGTGCTCTTTGTATTCAGCTCCCAGAGGAGAATCAATGTGCTAATGGATCCATGTTTATAAATATAATTTTATTTGTATACATTCAGAACCTAAATATTTTTTAGGTGTAATCTAACATTGCATCATTTCTGTGTTCCAAGAAAATATCATATTTGATGGACAGAGGTATTAGACATTTTGCATCCTTTTATTGTAACTGTAAGGCTAGTATAGTAGAAACATTCTCTTAATTTGGAACCTGTCTTTTGAAGATTTTCCAAATTTTCAGACCGAAATAAAAGCATACAGTCTAAACTCACATGTGAAAGAGGATTTTTTTGTTGTTGCTTGGCAAGGGTTATGCATCTGCTGTCAAATATGGTATAATTAAATGCAATATTTTAATTCCAATGTGGAAATTCTTTATGTTTTTAAGTGTTATATTTGTAATAGTGAACTGACAATAGTTAATGAATCTACAAGAAATTTGAAGGATTTTCTTGATTGTAGCATATTCTTTCAATGAATCTTAGAATAGTAATTAAAATATTTGCGTTTGATCTTGTTGCAAGTAAGCATAACAGTCTGTTAATAACGTAGTATTTTTTATGCCACCTGCTGGAAATCCCTTTAAATATTATATCTCAGATGCATTATATTAAGTAATGGTTTAATTTCTATTTGCTTTAGCATGTCAAAGTTGGAATTCATTTTTTCCCATGTAAAATTAAACTGATTTTTTTTTGGTATCGTAATATTGTTGGTGATCAACTTCCAACTAGAAGTCTGCTTGTCCCTTTTAGCTGTCTTTTTGCTTTGCTAGCTTCAGTTCCACACTTGCTTTATCCTGTATTTTTAAAGTAGATTATTAGATGGCACACTAAAATAGAGGTAATTAATTTTTGGTTAGAATTAAGCATTCTTTGGATGGATTAAGTAGTCGCACTGATGATGATTGTGAGAAAAGTTAATTCTCTCAAGCACTTGCGTCTTATCAGTTGGGCCAGAAGATTTGACAGTAGGTTATCTCTGAAAAAGAGAAATTCCCACATGGAAGAAAGTTGCACTCTGAGTATAGAATTGAATCAAGAGAGCATATTGAATCGAGATTTTGATGTTTCAATGCCTTTGAAGATTATTGATGTAACTTGTACCTCTAGGGCATTTTATTCAAGAATCTGTCCTAAAAAAGTTGCTTTTATGCTAAGATTAAGAAATGAAGAGGATAGAGATGATATTTAGAATTTCTGTTCTGACTAGTAAGAATTGCTCCTGCATAGGAGATCCAAGAAATCCTCTTGTGAGACAAACTACTGAACATTATCTTTGTCAAGGAAGTGGCTTTGTTAGAAACTGATTTTAAATTAATAGTATTATATTTTGGTAGTTCAACCTACTGTGATGTGATTTTATTTGAATTTCTTGTAATAACTTTGAGCAATCTATTTTTATTACTTATACAGCACCTACAGTTGACAATCCAAGCGTTGCAAGATGAACTTCGAACCCAGCGAGATCTTAATCACCTTCTTCAGCAGGAGAATGTTAATCGAGGTGCTGAGCATTATACCATTGAGCTCACTGAAGAGAACTTCCGTAGGTTGCAGGCAGAGCACGAACGCCAGGCCAAAGAGCTTTTTCTTTTGAGGAAGACTTTAGAAGAAATGGAGTTGAGGATTGAGACACAGAAGCAGACGCTGAATGCAAGGGATGAATCAATTAAGAAACTACTCGAAATGCTGCAGAGTAAAGGATTGCCTTCCAAATCTATGGAAGAGGAACATGAAAGGAGCCGGAGAATATCGGAGGCAGAATCTCAAGTGAATCATCTGGAGGTTCTACTGGATCAGAAAGAGAAAGAAAACAATCATCTTAAAGAGGTACGTTTTATTTTTACATAGTACTGTATTTCAATAAAGATTTTGATTTGAAGTCTTTACTTTTCAATCTCTCCTGGTAGGAAATCGAATCAATCACATTCAGCATAACATAGAAGCCAACTATCGAAGCCAAATATTCTATTGATTCTGTAGTAATTCCTGCAATATCTGAGATATTAAGGGTGGCACAGTGGTTGGCACTGCTGCCTCACCATGCCAGGGACCTGGGTTCGATTCCTGGCTCGGGTCACTGTCTGTGCGGAGTCTGTATCTTCTCCCTGTGTCTTTGTGGGGTTTTCTCCCACAGTCCAAAAGGCACGCTGTTGAGGTGCATTGGTCATGGTAAATTCTCCCTGAGTGTACCTGAACAGGTGCCGGACTGTGGTGAAATCTACTTGTGACAAATAAGTAAACTTTCAATAAATAAAGATATTGGCGAGGCTTGCAAAAGTGGCAAACTTCTGAGAACAGAGTGATGCAGTAGGGTAGAAACAGAATTTTTCCTCAGGGCTAAAAGTTTGCTTGTGATGTGGAAATAATTTGGCACTCAGTCAAGTTTGCTGATTGGAACAAGTTATGCAGATGTTGTGCCCTTAATTCAGCAACAACTGGGATTCTTAATAAGAGGCTACAGGATAATTGCTGTGAAAGATTCAAAAGTGGTCACATCGGTGTAATGCAGGACGCATTTTTGTGGTGGAGGTTGAAGGGCGTGTTGAGGAAGGGTGTGATTTGGGAAGGCACGATGCCAATACTTGCCTGAAATGACAATACCTGAAATACTTGCAATATTTCAATGCCTGAAATACTTGCATCGTCTTGACATTTGAGGGAGAGATTATTGTTGTTGCACCAGATTTTTCGTTATCCCTGTATTCTGTCTCGCCATTGTTTGAGATCCAACTCACTAGAGTGGTGTCATCAGCAAACTTAAAAATCAAGTTGGCGGGGAATTTGGCCACACAGTCATAGGTGTATAAGGAGTATAGTCGGGGGCTGAGAATACAGCTTTGAGGGGACACTGGTTTTGAGGATGATCATGGAGGAGGTATAGCTGCCTATCCTTTCTGATCATGGTTTGTGGATTCAGACGCTCAGGATCCAGTCGCAGAGGGAGGAGTTGAGGCCCAGGCCACAGAGTTTGGAGATGAGTTGTGTGGAAATAATGGTGTTTGAAGGCTGAGCTGTAGTCAATAAATAGGAGTCTGACGTAGGAGTTATTCCTGCTGTTTGATTTCCCCCAACTTGCTCAACAACTCAGTTTTCACTCTGGGACTTGTGATGCTACTGTGCCTTCAAGAAGCTATTTTTACCATGTTTCTTTGCAGTTGTTTTAAGAGGGCCTTTTGTGCTAGTTGCTGACCTGTCAGATTCAGCGTTCTTTTATTGCTGCTTAAATGATTTAATGGGTTTTTGTTTATTTTTAATCTAGTCCTAATGCATTCTCTTGGAATTTATAACCACCTGGGAATTGTTGAAGGGTAGGGGGAGAATGATTGACAGGTGAGATAGGAGAATTTTTTTTCCTTGAGTTCTTGCTTTTAATTTTGGTTGCTGGCTAGTTAGAAAACATTTGGACTCCAGGCTGGATGCATTGTCTTTATCTCTCCCTGGTATTAGAAATTCTGCTAGTTGGTTGGAAGCAGTCTTTCTTGCCTTTCTGGAATGAAACATTTAATGTTAGAGCGATTGCACACCACACCTATACTTCAAAGTGCTGGGAGCTACAGGGCTGGGAAGTCAGAATTTCAATTCTCCATCCAACGGGCTAATTTACAGCAGGTGTTGCAGAGCATTGAAGTCCAGCATCACATGAGCATTCTTATTTTCTGTGCTAAACCCTGGGACAAGTGTATATCTGTAAGAATGTTTGTTTGCTTGGAATAATATATTGAGCTAGTAAGGTTACAATATCGTAGTATTTTGTAATTGGTAAATGTTAATTTTTTTTCTATGTTAACTATATTCTTAAATAAACTTTGTTTGATAAAAGCTCCCCAGTGGGTCATTCGACTCGTATCTGGGGTGAAACATTTTATGCTCACCTGTGCCAAATTCAAAGTGCAAAACTTATAGATTAGGCTGACTTGGATTAGATTTGGAGTTTCTGACCTGGGTTATAATAAGTTGCACCAAGTTTGAAGCAACCACATGGGGTTATCTCAGAAAAATGTTTCTGAAGCGCTGCACTATTTATTGAGATTTTGCTGTGTTGGCACATTCCTGAAAGTAAAACATTTTTGAGATTTTTACATGAGTTGCTGCTAAAGCTTGAGGGATGTCTAAGACAAAACTGAAATTTTTAACAATCATTCTTCCAATGTTTCCATTACATAACCCAGAACTAACCATGAGCCTTTTTCCAATACAGCTGCATGTAGTGTCTGCAGCTGGCCTCTTTGCCATTTCTTGGCAGATATTTCCTACCAACTGTTCACAAAGAGACCTTATAAATAATTTTGGGAGAAGTCAGGCCATTGTAGTTTTTAAAAAAAACAATTCTGTCGTGGGTTTTGCTTTGAATGTAACTCAGTTGGCAGCAGTGTTTGAGATTTGCTTTGTCTTGCTCAGATCTGGAAAATTTCTTTATGTCTTATACATGTTGTGGAAATGTGAGTGAGAGATTTTTCTTTAATTTTGTATTGAATAGTGGCCAACATTTAATATTTGTTTGGAAACCATCAAAAAAGAATTTAAGTGAAATCCGTTTAAATCATAATGAGTTGTGTATTACAGCCATGCTTAATGTGTCTCAAATTCCTTTATCAACTCATATCTGTGGATCAATTAGCCAACTAATGCATGAGATCAAAACTAAATTATAATTGTTTATTTTCTGTAAATTGGTATTTTAAGGCCAGTTTATGCCATATGCTACCGTGCTTTGCTCAATTATTTAGCGATAATGTGCCTATTTTATATGTGTAGGATGAAGCTGAAGATTTGATACAAAGATGATGATTTTCAGGCTTAAGCACTTTGACACATGCTCTTTTTCTGATAAGTCTAGCATTACAGAAGAGTTCAGTAATGATGGCATGCAAGCCATACGTTCCTCTAACCTTCATTTGTAAAAGCCTGCAAGACTTCCAAATGAACGGCTCTAAATGTTGTTTCATTTGTTTTAAATCCATTCACATTGTGATATGAATGCAGATCACTAGAGATTTAATTTTTCCATTACATTTTATGACTAATTAATTGGCAGAGATTTACTGATGAATGTTCAAGCTTTAGACCACTTGGTAGTAGTGATGCATGATTATACAGTTAGCTTTGCAAAGCCAAGAGTAATTGATTTGAACACTGTCCAATCTTACATGCTCCTCATTATTAGGTCGGTGTCAGGGACATTCACTTTGTTGACAAGCCTATTATGTGAGTCTCTAATAAACACTTTTGGAAATCCACTTTACCCTCATCGCTCCTCTCTGTTACCTCATTTGAAAAAACTTAATTGAGTTAGCAAAACACCATTTGCCTTCAATAAACCTAAGTTGGCTTTTCTTAATTAATCCAGTGACAAATTTTGTGCCAGATTATTGTTTCACACAGACGTTGGTTCCTGATTTATTCTCACATCCTGTTTTGAACGAGGGTGTAACATTTGCAGTTCTCCTGTCGTCTGGCACCTCTCCTGGTAGAGAGATGCAAAGTTCTCATTTAATAACTTTGTCTCCATGCATAGGTTTCTTTTAGGCCCCTATTCAGCCACAGGTTTTTCTATTATTTGTATATTAATATGGACCTATTGAATTCCTTCTTAAACAAGCTAACTATGTTTTCTCTTCATGTGGTTCTTCCCACATCATGACCTCTCCTCTACCGAATGGGTAAGTGTCAAATTTGGGCCAGTTCACAATTCCCTCTCTTCTGTCAGATGCATTTCTTCCAGTCATGGTTACTTTAAGTGCAGTCAGACTTTTAGATATCTCCTCTTCATTAATTTGTTTAGCCCATCAGTATCTCAACTGCTTATTTTCCACTAATTTGGCAACATTATTTTCCCCTGGTAGAGAGATGCGAAGTTTTCATTTACTACTTTTGTCTCCATGCATATATTTCTTTTTGCCCCCTATTCAGCCACAACTCTTCTCTATTTTATTATTTATATACTAATATGAATCGTTTAGATGCCTTTTCAGATGAGCTAACTGTGTTTTCTCAAGCTATATTTTTGCCTGTCTGATTCCTTTCTCTTCTGAACAATGTATATTTGGTCTGGTTTTCTCTTGTATTCTGCCAGCTGTCACATGTTTTCTTCATATGCACTCTATCTCTTGAGTTCTTGCAATGCATCTTGGAGTTGGTACATACTGTTGTCACTGTGCATTGGTGATGGAGGGAGGGAGTGTTTGTGGAAGGGGTATCAATCAAGTGGGCTGCTTTGTCCTGTACGGTGTCAATCTTCTTGAGCGTTGTACTCATCCAGGCAAGTGGAGATAATTCCATTACACTTCTGACTGGTTCAGCTACAACATTCGTATCTCCTGTTTACTGATGACTGCACAATGTTAATTGCCATTTACGATTCCTCTGATATTGAAGTAGTCCGCTCACATAAGCTACAAGACCTAGACAATATTCACATTTAGATATGTGTGGCGTGAATATTAATTGCCAATTAAAGGCCAGGTATTTTCCTTTTCCAAGAGAATGCAGCCTCTTTCCATGCCATTCAACTGCATTACTATAATTGAATCTTCTACTACCAATATCCTGGAGGTTATCATTGGCCCAAAACTGAAGTGGACCAGCTGATGTGGTATATCTGGATTTTCGGAAGGCATTTAACAAGGTGCAGCACCAAAAACTGCTGCATAAGATAAAGGTGCACTGTGTTACGGATAATGTATTAGCATGGGTAGAGGATTGGTTAACTAACAGAAAGCAAAGAATGGGGCAAATGGTGTTTTTCCAGTTGGTGATCTGTGACTAGTGGTGTGCCTCAGGGATCCATGTTGGGACACAACTGTTTACAATTTACGTAGATGATTTGGAGTTAGGGACCAAGTATAGTGTGTCAAAATTCTCAGATGACACTAAGATGAATGGCAGAGTAAAGTGTGCAGAGGATGCTGAAAGTCTGCAAAGGGACATAGATAGTCTCAGTGAGTGGACGAGGGTTTGGCAGATGGAGTACAATGTTGGTAAATGTGAGGTCATCCATTTTGGTAGGAATAACAGCAAAATGGACTATTATTTAAATAGTAAAAAAAATTGCATCTTGCTGCTGTGCAAAGGGACCTGGGTGTCCTTGTGCAAGAATCATAAGGAGTTGGTAAGGCAAATGGAATTTTGTCCTTCATTGTGAGAAGGATGGAGTTTAAAAACAGTGAGGTTATGTTGCAGCTGTATAGGATGCTGGTGAGGCTGTGCCTGGAGTATGTGTACAGTTTTGGTTTCCTTACTTGAGAAAGGATATACTGGCACTTGAGAGGGTGCAGAGGAGATTCACTAGGTTGATTCTGGAGCTGAGAGGGTTGGCTTATGAGGAGAGACTGAGCAGACTGAAGTTATACTCATTAGAATTCAGAAGAGTGAGAGGAGATCTGAGAGAAACAGGTAAGATTATGAAGGGAATAAATAAGATAGAAACAGAGAAATTGTTTCCACTGGCTGGTGAAACTAGAACTAGGGGGCATAATCTCAAAACAAAAGGGAGCAGATTTAGGACTGAGTTGAAGAGAAACTTCTTCACCAAAGCATTGTGAATCTCTGGAATCCCCTGCCTAGTAAAGCAGTTGAGGCTTCCTGATTGAATGTTTTTAAGGCAAGGATAGATAAATTTTGAATAGTGAAGGAATTGAGTGTTATGGTAAGTGGGTGGGTAACTGTAGTTGAGTCCCATGCAAAAATCAGCCATGATCTTATTGAATACAGAGCAGGCTCCAGGCCTATTCCTGGTTTTTGTTCTTGCGCTCTCTATGTAAATATGTAGTGCATGAGCAGGTCAGGAGCTGAGTTCTGTGGAAAAATACATCACCACCTAACTCCCGGAAGTCTATTCACCGCCTATAAGACACAAGTCAAGAAGCTTAACATTATCCAGGGCTAAGCAACCCACTTGATTGGCACCCTATCCACCACCTTCAACATTCCCTCTCTCCACCAGTGATGCACAGTGACAGCAGTGTGCACAGTCTACAAGATGCACTGACCAAAGCTACTTCAGCAGCAACTTCCAAGCCTGTGATGTTCAGCATCATCCGTAATGCCTCAGACATGCCCAAATATAGCAAAACCTGGACAATATTCAGGCTTGAGCTGCCAAGTGTCAGGCAATGACCATCTCCAATAAGAAAGAATCTAATCATTGCCCATTGACAGTCAGTGGCTTAATCCCCCTCTATAAACGTGATCAAAAACTGAACTGTACCAGCTATATAAATATTGTGGCTACCAGGGTAGGCCAACAGCTAGGAGTCCTGCGATGGGTAACTCATCTCCTGACACCCTTGTCTCAAGTCTATCCACCATTTATAAGGCACCAGTCAGGAGTGTAATAGAATACTCTCCATTTGTCTGGAGGAGTATAGCTCCAACAACACTCAAGAAACTCAATATCATTGTGGACAAAACAGCCTACTTGATTACTACTCCTTTCACAGACGGACATTCAATTCCTGCACCACCAACGAATAGTGGAAGCAGTGTAAGACCATAAGACATAGGGGCAGAATTAGGCAATTGAGTCTGCTCTGCCATTCAATCATGGTTGATATTTTTCTTATCCCCATTCTCCTGTCTTTTCCCTATAACCCTGATCCCCTCATTAATCAAGAACCAATCTATCTCTTTCTTAAGATACTCAATGACCTGGCCTCCAGAGCCTGTAGCAAATAGTTCCACAGATTCCTCACTCTCTGGCTGAAAAAATTCCTCCTTGTCTCTGTTTCAAAAGATCGTCCCTTTAGCCCTCCGGTTCTAGATTTTCCTACTAGTGGAAACATCCTTTCCGTGTTCACTCTATGCAGGTCTCGCAGCATCCTATAAGTTTCAATAAGATCCCCCCTCATAGATCCTCCCTCATTCTTCTAAACTCCAAAAAGTATGGACCCAGAGTCCTCAATTGTTCTTCATACGACAGGCTCTTCGTCCCAGGTATCATTTTTGTGAACCTCGTCACGAGGAGCCTCTCTGAGGCCAGCACATCCTCCTTGCATACAGGGCCCAAAACTGCTCGGAATACTTCAAATGGTGTCTGACCAGAGTCTTATACAGCCTCAGAAGAGAACCTAGAACAATGACTCGAGTCCTTTTGTGTTTCTGATTTCCTAAGCATTTTCCCATTTACAAAATAGTCTGTGCCTCTATTCCTCTTTCCAAAGAGCATAATGTCACACTTTTCCCACATAGTATGTACCATCTACAAGATGCACTGCAGGAATTTGCCAAAGGTTCTCAGACAACACCTTCCAAATCCATGACTACTCCCATCTAGAAGGACAACAGCAGCAGATACCTGGGAACATCACCACCTGGAGGTTCCCCTCTAAGTCATTTACCATCCTGACTTGGAAATGTATTGCTGTTTCTTCACTGTCGCTGGGTCAAAATCGTGGAATCCCCCCCCTATCAGCACTGTAGGTTTATCTGCACCACAGAGACTATTGCAATTCAAGACAGCTCACTACCACCTTCTGAAGGGCAACTAGGGATTGACAGTACATGCTGACTTAGCCAGTGACACCCACGTCCCGTAAAATGAATTTCAAAAAAATGAACATTTGAGAGACAGTCAAAGTAAATGTAACAACTAACCCACATATTGCTCACTGAGACTTCAAGCTAATTTAGTGAATTAACTAAATTAATTCACTAGTTAATTAGTGTCTAATTAACTGTTCCAGTGTCTAACACAGAATCCAAGAAGCAGCTCATTAACTACTTACATTGCAAATCCTCATGCTGCTCTCAGTGCTTCTTCATGTATGGGCCCTTCCTTACCTGTCGTTCCATTCCCAACTCGCACCAAGGCCATCTTTTGTGTTGCCGCTCGTTGACTTACTGTGGGCCACTTCTGATGATATATATTAAATGTCTATGAACAAAATCTGTTAATCTGATTTTTCTTGATACACCTCAGATATTTTGATAAATTTTCTACTCAAAGTTTCTGAATTTTACTTTTCAGTTTATTTTACAGATCTCCAGAAAAATCTCTTCCAAGCATGAGTTTGACAACCATTATATAAATCACAAGTGTATCTCTGTCTCAACCCCCACTTTACTGCTTTTAGACCACAAGACTTAGGAGCAGAAGTAGACCATTGAATCTGCTCCACAATTTCACAAGATCATGACTGATCTGATATGATGATCCTCAACTCCACTTTCCCACTTTATCCTCGCAACCCTTGATTCTCTTACTGACAGCACTCTGTATAAAGAATTCCACAGATTGACACCCATCTCAGAAAATAAATTCCTCCTCATCTCTGTTTTAAATGAGTGATCCCCTTCCTTTGAGATCATGCCCTCTGGTCCTTGACTCTCCCTCAAGGGAGACACTCAGCATCTACCTTGTCCAACCACAGGAGAATCCTATGTTTCAATAAGGTCGCCTCTCATTTTCTAAACTTCAGTGAGTCCAAGTTACACCTATTCAGCCTGTTCTCCATAAGAAAATCCCTCCATACCTAGGATCAACCAAATGAACCTTCTCTAAACTGTCTTCAATGCCAATACAATTTTCCTGATTCAATGAGCCAAATGGTACTAGGTCGTGTGGTCTAATAGCAGGATTAAAACCATTTACATAATCCAGGTTCTAACTAATGCCTTATGAAGTTTTAGCAAGACTTTCCTCCTGACTAGGCCAAACTCCATGAAGATCCGCACCCATGTCTGTCTGGACAGAACAGTTTGTTGTTTTTTTACTGATTAAATGTTTTTGTCATCTTAAATGTATTACTTCATTATTAGATTACTCCACAATTGTCTTAAATCAAGTGGGTGCAAGCTGAGTTAATGCAACCAGACTTTCTTTAGCCCTGGTATCATTCTCTGTGCTGTATCCCCTCACAAGCCACTATATTTAACATGAGCTCGGTGGCCAAAAATGAATGCAGTTTTCCTGATGGTATCTGACTGAGCTTCTGTACAATTTAATCATCACTTATTCATCTTTTGTATCCGAATCCACTTGAAATGAAGGCCAATCTTCTGCTAACTTTTCTTCTTTGGACATTAGATTTTCATGGACATAAGAACTTAAATCCTTTTTCTAATTCACTGAACTTCTTAAAAAGTATCTCTCTGCTCTTTTTTAATCTCTAAAGTGGATGTCCTCAAACTTTCGTACATTGAACTCCATCTGCCATAGTTTTATCCACTCAATTGGTCAGTGGTGTTTTGTGGTCTCCTACTCCCATTTACTGTGTTCCTACCTATAAGACATAGGAACAGAGTTAGGTCACTCAGCCCTTGGAGTCTATTATGCCATTCAATCATGGCTGATTTTTTTTTCTCTCTCTCATCCCCATTCTCCTGCCTTTTCCCCATAGCTCCTAATGTCACTGTCCTTTATCTTGGTGAGTTTTTAATATTTTGGAATATATACATGTGTAATGACATATACATATACATGTGTTGGCCTTTATCGCTAGATAAAGGGGACAGAATATAAAAGTAGGGAGGTTCTGTTGCAGCTGTATAGGGTGCTGGTGAGGCCGCAGCTGGAGTACTGTATGCAGTTTTGGTCGCCGCATTCGAAGAAGGATATATTGGCCTTGAAGGGGGTGCACAGAAGGTTTACTAGGTTGATACCAGAGAGATGGAATATGAGGAGAGACTGAATAGGCTAGGTTTGTACTTTTTGGAGTTTAGAAGACAGAGGGGATCTTATAGAGATGTATAAAATAATGAAGGGGATGAAGGTTGAGAGACTCTTCCCGCTTAGCAAGGATAGCAGGACTGGAGGGCACAGCCTCAAGATTAGGGGAGGGGGTGGATGGTTCAAATCAGAGTTGCGGATGAGTTTCTTCACGCAAAGGGTGGTGAATCTTTGGAATTCTCTGCCTGATGAGGTGGTGGAGGCTTCCTCGCTGAATATATTCAAGTCAAGAGTGGATAGGTTTTTAACTGACAAGGGAATTAAGGGTTACAGGGAGAAAGCAGGAAAGTGGTACTGAACCACTACAGATCAGCCATGATCTCATTGAATGGCAGGGCAGGCTCGAAGGGCTGGATGGCCTACTCCTGCTCCTATTTCTTATGTTCTTATGTAAAAACCAAAGCTTGATACAGACCCTTGGGAATTACATTTGTCACATCTTGCCAATCAAAATACCCTTACTTTTTGTTTCCTACTTCCCAACTAATCACCCAACCTGTGAAGCATCAGACTAGGACTTCAAGAAGCCTTCAACTATAGGTATATGGAGCCATGGGAATCTTTTGAAGATACTGTAGTACATTTTTTAAATGAAAAGTATGAACAGATTGATATATTTTGTAATGAGATTCTTTGAGACAGGAACCCAATTAAATTCTTAATGCATTAAGCAGTTTTCACTTTAGAATTCACCTTTAGATCTAAGCTCTTTAATATTATGTGTTACTTTACGATTATAAATCATTTTGTTTTGCACGTAAAGATGTTGAGAGGCTGAAATCCTGCATGAATAAAGATTAGAAATAGATTAATGAGCAGCTATTTCTAGATGCCAGCTGCTATTGCCGTTTGTTCTAACTAGTCTCCACATGACTCCTACTATACTGATTGATATCCCTATTTAGAATTTTTATGCATAAAAAGTTGGAATTGGCTGAGAGGGGGGAGAAAATTTGCTTTTGCAAGATTAATTTTAAAAAGAACTCTAACGGTTTGATCTATTTGCCAGTTCTGCCGCGTGTCAATCATTACTTCAATGTGTATAATGTATTGGCAAATGAGTATTACTCTAAACAGAGAACTCATTTTAACACTTGACTGTGAGAGGTGAGGGTGAAATATGTTAACCAAAGGAATGTCAAAATTATACAGTGTGAAATTCTGACTTATTGTGCTTTGAACAGACCTCTGGTCTGTTTGAGTTGCTTTTACCTTTAACTGCCCTGACTTAATGAAACTAAACAACGTACCAGTTTGCAGTATGATAGCTTTGTATTTGTCCATTCATCTGGGTTTAATTGTAATCAATTAAGTAGCTTCCTTCCCTGATGTTGGCCCTCATCCTATAGAGGAATTTTGTTTTGCTCTGGTATGGTAGGACAGTGGTTAGCTCTGCTGCCTCACAGGGCTAGGGACCCGAATTCAGTTCCTGGCTTGGGTGACTACCTGTCTATTTGCGCATTCTCCCATGTCTGCATGGGTTTCTTCTGGGTACTCGGGTTTTCCTCCACAGTCCAAGATGTGCAGGTTAGGAGGATTGGTGTTGGTGAGTTGCCCCCTAGTGTCCCACGATGTGAAAGTTAGAGGGATTAGCTGGGTAAATATGTACGCCTACAGAAAGGGGTGGTATCCTCTGTCGGACAGTTGATGCAGACTCGATTGGCCAAATGGTCTCCTGCATTCTAGGATTCCATGATCTGAACAAGTGCTTGTACTTTTCCTTCAAGTTGCTTCAGTAATGGGGCAAATACATTTTGTTGAGACTAGTCATGTTGTTCTGAAACTTCTCAATTCTGGGAACTTGTGCAATTAAATTTTGTACAAAGGAGACTGACTTTTGCTAGTTTTCACAGAGACACTAGATGGCACTTATGTTCGTATTTAGACTTGGGTTTCAAGGAATTTAGAGTACAGAATTTCTTAACCTGCGCGTTTGGGTAAAGTGTTTGCAGCCTTTATGGTATTACATTTTTATTTTATGCTTTTTCGATCAATCATCAGTTACATTAATCAATTTTGAGTTAACAATCTGAGCAAATCTACTCCTCTCTTTGTTCACATTTAAGTGTGCCAAATTTTCTTTGCTTCTCTTCATGAATGATGAGATGCAAGAACATTTTGTTATTCATAATGAGAAGCAAGGTGTGTGTGTGTATGGGGGAGGCAGTGGTGGAGTTGCCACACCTGAATATTTCCATCATTTTCTGTTTTCTATTTCCAGCATCTGCAATATTTTGCTTTTGAACTAAAGTATGGATGTCAGACCAGTCACTGTAGAGACAAAGTATTCATGAGATATCTTGGAAAAATGTACTTAATCATCTTCAGCTGTTGGGCCACAAGGTCAGCATTAGTGCTGCTGGAGAACGGACTCTCTTGACTCTTCTGATAATGAAGCAGCCCGTGCCAATTTGGAGCAGGAATTGAACGGTGTCTAGACTTGGGCTGATGCATGCAAAGAAGGTAGTCAGACAATGACTGTCTCTAACAAGCAAAGGCACACTTAAGTCCTCCTGATCTTTCGTGGTATTACAATGGCTGAGATCTCCATATGTTTGGATTGTTCACTAACGTCAGTTTGTAACACAATTTAGTTTAAAAGGAATTGGATAGGTTGAAAATTAGATAAGTTGAAGGAAGTGGAAAACAGGATTAGCTTAGCTGGATTTTATACAAGTGAGGAAGCCCCTTAGCTGAAAGGTGTATTTCTGAATTATGTCATGCATTGAATCTAAAGAACAAAGAACTGTAGCACAGGAACAGGCCCTTTTGCACACCAACCCTGTACTAATACAGATGCCTTTCTAAAGTAATATTTTCTTGCCTTAATGTGGTCCACATCCCTCTCTTCCCTGCCTGTTCACGTAAGTATCCAGATGCTCTTGGACGTTGTTATAGAATCTTCTTCCACCACCACTACCTGCAGTGCAATCCAGGCATTCGCTACCCTCTGTGTGAAAAGCTTGTTCCTTGCAACCC
This sequence comes from Sphyrna mokarran, assembly GCA_024679065.1. Classification (NCBI taxonomy): domain Eukaryota; kingdom Metazoa; phylum Chordata; class Chondrichthyes; order Carcharhiniformes; family Carcharhinidae; genus Sphyrna; species Sphyrna mokarran. The sequence goes on from JAGIQG010000003.1 coordinate 111,133,060, forward strand.
TTTTTAAACTTCCCCCTCTCACTTTTGACCAATGCACCCGAGTAATTGACCTTTTGAACCTGCAAAAGTAACTCTGACTATCCACTCTATCCAAGCCTGTCATAGTCTTGTAAAGCTCTATCAGGCACCCTGCCTCTTCCCACCGCCCCCCCAATCCTCCGACGCTCTAATCAAAACAATCCAAGTTTGTTCAACTTTCCTTCATAGTCCATATCTTCCAAACCAGGCAACATCTTGGTAAGTTTCTTCTGCACTCTTTCCAATGCATCAACTTTCATCTGGTAGTGTGGCAACTGGAATTGTACTCAATACTCCAAATGCAGCCTAACCAAAATCTTATACAGCTGCTATGATTTCACAATTCCTATACTCAGTGCCATGACTGATGAAGGCCAGCATACGTATGCCTTCATGACCATCTTGTCCACCTGGGTTGCCACCTTTGGGGAACTGTGGACCTGCATGCCTAGATCCCTTTGGATGCTAGTATTTTTAAGGACTCCTCCATTTTCCTTCTGCTGTGGACTTTCTAAATCACGTCACTTCCAGTTTAAATTCCATCTCTCATCTTCTGGCCCAAGTTCCAGCTGATTTATATCCTACCGTATCCTCTGACAATCCTCCATTGTTACTCCCCCAAGTTTTGTATTATCTGCAAAATTACTGATCCTTGTGGAACATTGCTTGTTACAGATCTCCAGTTAGAAAAGTACCTTTCCATTGTTACTCGCTGCTTTCTATGCCCAAGCCAGTTTTATATTCATCTTACTAGCTCATTTCTGATTCCATGTGACTTCACCTTCTAAATCAACCTGTTATGAGGTACCTTCTCAAAGGATTTAGTAAAGTCCATGTATGCAACATCCACTGCTCTGTCCTGGTCATTTTTTTTTGTCAAAGAACTCAACCAAATTTGAGAGACATGACCTCCCCTTTACAAAGCCATACTGCCTATTCTAATAAGCCTATTCTCTTTCAGATGTGGGTACATCTAGTTTGAAAGAATCTTCTACAGTAATTTTCCCAGCACTATTGTAAGGCTTGCAAGCCTATCATTTGCCAGATTGCCTCTGTTGCCTTTCTTAAACAGAAGAACAATATTAGCTACTCTTCAATTCTCTTGTACCTCGCCTGTGGCTAAAGAGGATATAGAGATTTAGGCCAAAGCCTCTCACCTCTCTGTGTTCTGGAAAAGACCATCTCTGGACTTGGGGACTTATCCACCTTAATGTTTTTCAAAACCTCTACCTCCTTCCTTTTTATCTCAACGTACCCTAGAATATAAACATCCTCTTTTCTATACTCAAGATCCATCACATCCTTCTCCTTTGTGAATACTGATGCAAAGTACTCGTTAAGGACCTCACCCACTTCATCTGGCTCCACACACACATTCCCTGCACTGTCCTTGAGTGGACCTTCCCTTGGCTACCTTCTTCCTTCCTGAAAACGCTTCAGATTATTCTTAATTCTGTCTGCCAAGGATATTTAATGGCCACTTTTTGTCCTTAAGTTCTTGTTTTTAAGCCCTTTCCACTCTTTTTTTTATTCCTTTGTAAGAGTCTTATCTGTTTTCAATTTTCTGAAGTTTACTTATGCCCCCACTTTTTTCACTCTGTTCACAACTTCTCTTGTCATCCTAGGTTCCAAAATTTTACTAACTTTATCCTTTACTTTTACAGACCCGTTCTTGTCCTGAATTGTTAGTTCAACTCCAAACTCCCGAAATTCAACTTGTAGGTAAAAAATGGGATGAGATCCTATCTGTACCACCACAGTTAGCTGTTCATTTTTCTCCTACAGAATGTCCTACAGCTACTCTGAGACATCTTTGATCCTTGCATCAGGGAAGCAACATACCGCCTGGAGTCTCGTTTTTGTCTGCAAAAATGCCTGTCTATTCCCCTTTCAATTAATGCGCTTGTCACTATAGCTCTGCCACTCCTTTTCCTGCCCTCCTGCGTAGCAGGGCCAGCTATAGTGCCATGAACCTGGCTGGTCCCACCTTCCCTCGTGAGCCATTTCCCCCAACAGTATCCAAAGTGCTATATCTGATTTGGAGAGAGATGACCACAAGGGACCTCTGAACTGTCTTCCTATTTTCCCTCTGTCTGGTGGTTAACCATTCTCTATTTATCTCAGTAATTTTTATCTCCAGTGCGACCAACTCACTGAATGTTCCATCCATGACTTCCTCAGCATCGTGGATGTTCCAAAGTGAATCTGTCTGCAACTGTAGAGCTGTCAAGTGGTCTAACAGGAGCTGCAGTTGGACACACTCCTTGCATGTGAAGGAGCCAGGGACATTCCCATATTGCATGACAGGGATCTGGGATCTCTTGTTGTGACTTAACTCTTAAATTAACTTGGAACAACTACCATGCCAGTAGGAAAAAAAATGAAAAACTACTTTCCAGTCACCAGCCAATTGCTTACCTGCTGGCTGTTCGATTTCTTTCAGTAGATGTGAACTACGCCAACTTCTCCCAGAATTCTCCAATGAAGTCTCTCTGCCATCGCTGCTGGATCTTGCACTCATTCCCATTTGCAAAGTCAGTTGCTGTTGATTTTACTTCCTACAAAGCAAGGATGTCCCTCATTGGTAGTACTAGCACTGTGTACAGTATTTATATGGAATTGATAACAATGAAATAAGAATTCAGCTCAACTGGTCAATGCCAGTATTTATGGTCCACAAGCATCTGTTGTTAAATCCCTCAGATTTCTCTCTAGATTGATTTGATTTGGGTTCTATTTGTACTATTTGCATCCTTTCCTCTCTATGATGAATTAATTTCTATATATTAAACAATATCTCATTCCTTTTTGGCTCAATTTTCCAACCTATCTTGGCAAGTTTCCAAATCCAGTCTCCGTTGCATCTCTCCAGATCCTAAAATGCAGCAACTTAACTGACATTTTTACTATTAAGTTCATCAGTGCTTTGATACTTTAGTATCTTTTTGTCTATGAACTCTTTGTGGGAAATTTCTAAATCAACATTTTTTTTCCTCTTACCTTGTTTCAGCATAAAATTGTCAAATTTGTTTGTAAAGAGTGACACAAAATTGTTATTCATCTGTGTGGACTTCTATTTTCACTGTGCTGCATAAACATTATGTTTGATAAGGGAATACTTTCAGAGATTATGATAATTTAGATTTTGCTCCATATTACACACTACTTTTGACTCATTAATACAGCCTCTTGATTTGTCTACAAAATTCCAAATATTATGTCACAGAATCCCTTTTTTTCTTCAAATGAATGAAATGAAAGAAACTACTTTCAAAAACCTTTCCTTTGCTAAAATGATTATTTTGAAATTTGACTTGTTTAGAATTTATCTTTGACAAAAATGAATCATTTAATGCTGCACTAAGCAAGACTGTGTATAATTAATACACTTCAACTTTATATATGCAAAGGACATTAACTACATTTAAAGTAAATTGTTTGACCTTTTTGTGATGAAACCCAGTTGTAATTTTGTAATGCCGAGATGCACTATACAATCTATAAATGAATTAAATAATTGATGAAAAATGTTGTCTTTTTTTAAAAAAAAGTCCCAAGTGTTCAAAATCAAGTCTGAATTTTTGAGACCTATTTTTATTCAGCATGTTAATATTTAAAAACAACAATTGCTGTCATAATTCATTATCAGTCTTGCTCTTGTTGATTCATTGCATCATGTCGCTATCAGTTAACTAATTTACCTGTTGCTGTTTTTTCTTCTGAATTCCTATTCCTCTGGTCTCAGCTTGACATGGCAAGCATGCACACTTTGTTCCTGGCATAGAGTATGGCATTTCCTAGTGAATAAACATTTCAACCAGTTTTTCCATGGTCCATTGATTAAGTGCCACCACCTTTTTCATTTATGAGATGTGGGCATCACTGGTTGGACCAACATTGCCCATCCCTAGAAACCTTGAGAAGGTGACATACCAGTTTTAACTGGTGTGGGTTAGATACACTCTCAGCGCTGTTTGGAAAAGACTTTCAAGATATTGACCAAGCGGCAATGAGGGAATGGCGATATGTTTCCAAGTCAGGAAAGTGAATGAATCATAGAATCTCTATTGTGTAGAAGAAAGGCCCTTTGGCTCATCAAGACTGCACTGACCATAATCCCACTCGGGCCCTATCCCTATAAACTTGCATTATTACCCTGCTAATCCCTCTGATACTGGGATCAATTTAGCATGGCCAATCAACCTAACCTGCACACCTTTGGAATGCAGAAGGAAACCGGAGCAGCACGGGGAGAACGTGCAGATAGTGACCTGAGGCCGGAATTGAACCCAGGTTCCTGTCCCTAATGAGGCAGCAGTGCTAACCACTGTGCCACCCTTGGAATGGCTTGGAGGGGAACTTCCAGGTGCTGATGTCCTGAGGTATCTGCTGATTTTGTCCTTCTGGATTGTAGTGGTCATGGGTTTGAGCTGACTAAGGAAACTTGGTGAATTCCTGCAATGCATCTTGTAGATTGTGCACACAACCACCACTGTTCGTCAGTGATGGAAGTGTTAAATGTTTGTTTGGAGGGATAGCAATAACCAATGTTGCTTTGTCCTGGATGGTTCAAGCTTTTTGAGTGCTGTTGGAGTTGTACTCATCCAGACAAGTGGTCAGTGTTCCATTACACTCCTGATTTGTACTTTGTAGATGGTGGACAGGCTTTGGAGAGATTACTTACTGCAGGATTTCTGGCCTTTGACCTATTCGAGTAGATGCAGTATATATATGGCTGGTCAAGTCAGTTTCTGGTCAGCCCGCAATGTTGACTGGTCCATAACTTAGTGCTGCACCCTGCAAACCTCTCTTCTTTCTAAGGCTGTACTATAATTTCCTGACTTCTACAGCTTCTAGTCTCGTGTAGCCATCCTTGATAAATCAGTTCTACTTTTGCACTTGCCCTGTCTTGCAAGCTTTCACGTACTCATTTTCCACTGCTCTTCTATTCCAAAGCCCAAGCATATTTTTGTATTCCTCTAGAGTGGAAATCTCCTTAAATTAATGAAGGCATGTTTTGAATTTTGTTCTATTTTCAATCAGAATTAAGGTTTCTAACTCTGGTTTGCTGTATTTGTGGGGCTTAGATCATGTGAAATATGGCCACTCATTGCAGGTGCTGCTGTATTTATTTTAGTTGGGTAATAGTAAGCCCCCAAAACAAATTGGCATTTTCTTTTTATAGTAAGATAAATAACATCATGAAAGAACCAAATGAGTGCACAGTTTTAAGGATAGGTAATATTTAATTAAAAGGTAATGGGAAGCACCAGCTAGACGACATAATCGGCAAAAATGTAGTTCATAAGTACCTAAAGTTTTATTTGCATGTGGCAAATTTTTTTTTTTAAAAAAAAAAAAGCAAACCTATTCCAATTCCTCAGAGTTGTACTGGTAGGACTTGCATGGATTGCAGGTGATTCTTCTTCTCCTGGATTCGATTATTTTCGTAACTTCAGTGAAGCAAAATGCTTTGAGTAATAATGGGGTCCAGCAGGGCTTGAACCATGACAGCCACTGAACTGCACGTACAAAGATTGGCCTTCCAATCTGGTGATTAGAAGAAACAATCACTAATTCCAATTGAAATTGAAAAGATTTTTAACTCAAGTTTGGATGCATTGCATCTGCATATTAGAACATAGAACATTACAGCACAAACAGGCCCTTCGGCCCACTAGTTGTGCCGAACACATCAAAACCTACCCAGCCATAGATCTATCTATAATCCCCAATCCCATTGGATCCCATACTCATCCAGAAGTCTTTTAAAAGACCCCAGCGAGTTCGCCTCGACCACCACCGACGGCAGCCGATTCCATTCACTTACCACCCTCTGAGTGAAAAACTTTTCCCTAGCATCCCCTCTGTACTTGCTTCCCTGCACCTTTAAATCTGTGCCCTCTCGTCGTGACCATTTCAGCCCTGGGAAATAGTCTCTGAGAGTCCACCCTATCTATTCCTCTCAACATCTTGTAAACCTCTATCAGGTCGCCTCTCAACCTTCGTCTCTCCAGGGAGAACAGTCCCAGCTCCCTCAACCTGTCTTCATAAGGCATGCCTCCCAATCCAGGCAACATCCTTGTAAATCTCCTCTGCACCCTTTCAATAGCTTCCACGTCCTTCCTATAGTGAGGCGACCAGAACTGCGCACAGTACTCCAAGTGTGGTCTGACAAGGGTCCTATAAAGCTGCAGCATTACCTCCTGACTCCTGAACTCAATCCCTCGATGAATGAAGGCCAGTACACCGTAAGCTTTCTTAACCACATCCTCCACCTGGGAGGCCGATTTGAGAGTCTTATGGACCCGGACCCCAAGATCCCTCTGCTCTTTCACACAGCTAAGACTCCTACCTTTGATAGTGTACTCATTCATCCCGTTGGATCTGCCAAAATGGACCACAACACATTTATCCGCGTTGAAGTCCATCTGCCACTTCTCCGCCCAGTCTTGCATCCTGTCGATGTCATGCTGCAACTTCTGACATCCCTCCAGACCATCCACAACACCACCGACCTTCGTGTCATCGGCGAACTTACTCACCCATCCCTCCACTTCCTCATCCAGGTCATTTATGAAAATGACAAACAGCAAGGGTCCTAGAACAGATCCCTGGGGCACTCCACTGGTGACCGACCTCCATGCAGAAAAAGAGCCATCCACAACCACCCTCTACCTTCTGCAGGCAAGCCAGTTCTGGATCCACAAGGCCAAAGCCCCTTGGATCCCATGGCCTCTCACCTTCTCAAGAAGTCTTGCATGTGGGACCTTGTCAAATGCCTTGCTGAAGTCCATGTACACCACGTCCACTGCTCTTCCTTCGTCAATGTATTCAGTCACATTTTCGAAGAACTCAATTAAGCTTGTAAGGCACGACCTGCCTTTTACAAAACCATGCTGACTATTTCTAATCAACCTAAACTTCTCCAAATGCTTGTAAATCTTGTCCCTCAGAAGCCTCTCCATCAGCTTACCAACCACTGAAGTCAGACTCACCGGTCGGTAATTTCCAGGACTATCCCTGTTCCCTTTCTTGAAAATAGGGACCACATCTGCGATCCTCCGGAACCCCTCCCGTCTCCATAGACGACGCAAAGATCATCGCCAGGGGCTCTGCAATGACGTCCCTCACCTCCCACAATAACCTGGGGTACATCCCATCTGGTCCCGGAGACTTGTCTATCTTGATAGCATTTAAAAGTTCTAACACATCTGCTTCCTTAATATCTACATACTCAATCTTTTCAGTCTGCCGCAAACTTGTAGTGCATCCTCCCAGATCACTTTCCACCGTGAATACTGAGGCAAAGTACTCATTAAGCATATTGATTAAGGTTATATAATTTAGTGGCAAAGGATAAATACTCAATGTATTTTTATCAATCCAGCAAATGATGATACAAAGATTCGTGTACCTTGCATCAAATAGGGGCTTGTTGCTCTTTGGTATGTGCCTGAGAAAACGTGGATAGTGGTACAAATGTCAATAGATTTTTAAAAAATCATTCATGAGATGTAGGTGTTGTTGACAAGGCAGCATTTACTGCCCACCCCTAAGTGCCTTTGGGAAGGTGATAGTGAGCTACCTTCTTGAACTGCTGCAATCCACGAAGTGTGGGTGCACCCATAGTACTGTCAGAGAGGGAGGATGGTGAAGCAATGACGATACATTTCTGTGTGAGGATGGTAAATGACTTGGGAGGATGGTGGTGTTCCCAGATATAAGAATGGAAGGCAAAGTTGGGCATAAGATACAGGACTTTGCATATGTTGAATGTGCTTTTTGAACCATAAACTTTGCCATTAAAATGTAGCTCATATGGACATGAATGATTTATGCTGGGTTACATGTGGTGTCTCCAGAATAAACTCAAATTTTCTACCAGCAATCTGTAACATTACTGTACTTGATCTGTCCCTGAAGAGTATTAAATAAAACATGGAAAAAGGAAAATACAGAAAAGGGTCATTTAAAGTTTAGGCAGATTGTGTCATTACTCCCTGAAGCCATTGTGAAAGGATAATATTTTAATAACTGCTACAGTGTGTGCGTTTGTGTATATATAAGATTTAGGCATTTGGTAATATTCTTCTTTCACTTTTGCCCTTGAATAGTTCCACCATATCCACACTTCATGTTTTGGCTGTCAAGTTTTTTTGTAATGCTTCATAATCCCCAAGCCCTTGAAACAGAACTAACATTTTTTTCTTCTATGGTTTTGTACCTACAACCTAGCTGATATCCTGTGAATCTCTGTAGTTGAGTGCGACTTGATCTTAATAGTCGAGACTGATTTTACACACTTAGCGGCGTAGAACTTTACCATGAATTTTTAAATTTACCACCCACACCTCCAGCAGGCTAAGTAAACTTTTATTTTACCATATGAAAATAACATAGTGAAAGAGAATGATTTCTAATCAGAGGCCTTTTTCTTCCTCATCTCTCTTCTGAGTTTGTTTTCATAGGTACTGACCAGCCTTTCACCTCTGTCTGCTGGCCAATATTGACATCCTTTTTTAGCCTCAGTGGTGCGAGAAGATTACTAGTTCAAGGTTACAATCTTAAGATAAGCCAGGGCATCATTCTTATAGCCGACTCTGAAAGAAACTGCAAAATTTTTTGTGTAGAGTAATGAATGAAAGTGAAAAGAGAGGACTGAGTATAAATTGTAAGGGAACAAAATATCCAGTCTTGGATAAAAAGAAAATTGTACCAGAATGCGCAATTGCAAATTAATAAAGAGTGCCAGGGTCATAGGTACATAAATTTTTGTTACCTCAAAGCAAGTTTAACACGCGGCAAAGTGAAATGAAGGATTGGAATGGCTGAAGTTGTGTTCCAAAAAATGGGAAAGATTATGATCAACTCCATTAGCTATGAAAAGAAAGCTGAGAGTCTGGAATACTACATCACATCAATTTTGACATATGGCAATAAGTGTTGGACAATTTATTGACACTTTCAGAGAAAAATGGAGATGGCAGAGTTGTGGTTTTTGAGGCAAATAAAGGAAGATATTTTGGACAAATCACATGACCATTGAAAAGTTGCTAGCAAATTCTGAGATGAAAAGAACTCTGAACAAATCAGAAAGAGATTGTTAGAATTTCTTGGGCAGGTAATAAAAAATCATGGTTTAGAAAATCTGATACTAAGCATAGAATCCCCACAACGCAGAAGGATGCCATTTGGCCCATCAAGTGTGCATTGACAGCAATCCCACCCAGATCCTATCCCTGTAACCCCACCTTTTTATCCTACTAGTTCCCTAGACACTAAGGGGCAATTGAACATGGCCAGTCAATCTAGTCCACATATCTTAGGACTGTGAGAGGAAACTGGAACACACTGAGAAAACCCACACAGACATGGAGAATTTGCAAACTTCACACAGACAGTGGCCCAAGTTGGAATTGAACCTGCGTTTCTTGTATCGTGACGCAGCAGTGCTAGCCACTGTGCAGCGATCTTCTGCGGGGAAAGAGTTAAAGTTTATTTATTAGTCACAAGTGAAGCTGGCATGAACGCTGCAATGAAGTTACTGTGAAATTCCCCTAGTCGTCATACCTGTTTGCACCAATGCAGCTAATCAGCATGCCTTTCAGACTGTGGGAGAAAACTGGAGTACCTGGAGGAAACCCCGGCAGACAAGGGGAAAAAATGCAAACTCCACACAGACACTGACATAAACTAGGAATTGAACCCAGGTCCCTGGCACTGAGTGCCAGCAGTGCTAACAACTGTGCCATGATGTCACAGATCGCTGGTAAATGAGATCAAGGTAGACAAAGAACAATCTTTTTCAAGATCCTTGCAAACTTGATGTATATACCCATCAATAAAGATGACCCACACTTCCAGAGCAAGATTAACATGGAGGTCTATAGATGTTAACTCCCTCTGAAAGCATGGTAGTGAAGAAAGAGGGAGTGATATTAGAGGGACTATATAATTGTAAATAGTTATTCCCTTAATTGGGCTGATATTTTGTTGGAGAATCATACCCTCACCTGATGTTGGGACACACACACTTTCATCAGGGGTTAGTGGATGCAGAATAGGAGTGGAAAGACCGATGATCTTCCCTTTCTGAGCCAAGGATGCTGAAGCCAATTGTAACACCTCTCTTGTTGCATCAGTTCTCAAACTGTTGCTAATTTACATAGAGAACAGTGGAATAAAACCCTATTTTGGTATCGTAACAAATGCAAAATAACAGAAGACTTCTTAAATTTAGGTGAAGTTATAATGTGGCACTAAGTTACTTTGCTACATGTACAGGGAATACATACTCAAAAATGTTGGATGTGACCAATGGTATCTTTAAAGGAATAAAGTGAGGGCTTTAGCTCTTCAGTGTAGTACAGTGGTTAGCACTGCCAACTCACAGCTCCAAGGACTTGAGTTCGATTCCTGGCTTGGGTGACTATCTGTGTGAAGTTTACACATTCTCCCCCTGTCTGCGTGGGCTTCCTCCCACAATCCAAAGACGTGGGGGGTTAGGTTGATTGGCCATCCTAAATTGCTCCATAGTGTCCTGGGATATGTAGGTTAGAGGGATTAGTGGGATAAATGTGTAGGCTGCTGGGGATAAGGCTTGGGATGGGATTGTTATCAGTGAAGACTCGAGGAGGCCATTCAGCCCATTCTGCACTGTAGGGTTTTGGTGATTTCTATGAATGTATTTGTAACTGACTTGGATGATAGCACAGACAGTGCTTATCTACGTTTGCCGACGACAATCAATTAGGTAGCACAGTAAATAGTGTACGTTAGAGCAAAAGATATTATTCATGAAGTGAATGGGCAAACCTGGCAGGTGGAATTCAGTGTGTGGAAATCTGAGATTGTCTACTTTGGGGCTGTTAATTTTCTAGACAGTAAGAAATTAGAACTTGTGGATGACCAAAGAAATTTGGGACTTTAAGTACAATAATCACTAAAAGTTGAAGTGCTATTTAAAAAAAAAAGTAACAGGAGTATACTCCGCCACACTTCGTTATTACAATTACACAGCTCTTTTCTGATGGATTTTATGTAGCTTGGCTACCTTTCCTAAACAATTTTGAGAAATGACAGCTCTCTCCTTTCATTTTCTTTTATTCATTTATGGGATGTGGAAGTTGCTGGCTAGGCCAGTATTTATTGCCTATCTCTAGTAGTTCTTGAGATGATGGTGAGCTGCCTTCTTGAACTGCTGCAATCCCTGAGGTACAAGTACAGCCACAATGCTGTTGGGGGAGGAATTCCAGGATTTTGACCCTGCAAGAATGAAGGAACAGCGACATATTTTCAGTTCAAGATGGCGAGTGACTTGGAGTAGAACCTCTAGGTGGTAGTGTTCCTAGGTATCTGTCCTCCTAGGTGGTAGTGTTCATGGGTTGGGTAGGTGCAGCCCAAGGAACCTTGGTGAATTCCTGCAATGCGTCTTGTAGATGGTACAAATGACTGCCACTGTTTGTTGATGATGGAGGGATTGAATATTTGTCGAAGGGGTAACAATCAAGCAGGCTGTTGTGTTCTGGTTGATGTTGAACAACCTGAGTGTTGTTAGAGCTGCACCCATCCAGGCAAGTGGAGAGTATTTCATTACAATCCTGACTTGTGCCTTTGTAGATGGTGGACACGTTTTGCGGCGTCAGGAGGTGAGTTGCTTGCCACAGGATTCCTAACTTTTAACCTGTTCTTGTCACCACAGTATTTATATGGCTAATCCAGTTCAGTTTTTGGTCAATGGTAACTCTTCCCAAAATATTAATGGGGAGCGTTTGGTGACAGCAATGCATTGAATGTCAAGGGGCGATAGATCCCCTCTCTTGCCTGAGGTGGTTTTTTGCCTTGCTCTTGTGAATGTTACTTGCCACTTGTCGGTACAAATGTGAATATTGTCCAGATCTTGCTACATTTGAACATGGACTGCTTCAGTATCTGAGGAATTGTGAATGGTGGTGAACATTGTGAAATCAGCAATGAACATCCCCACTTCTGACATTATGATGAAAGGAAAGTCATTGATGAAGCAGCTGAAGATGGTTGGGCTTAGAATACTGGTAGTGACCTGGAAATGACTTCCAACCACCATCTTCCTTTGTGTTAGGTATGACTCTAACCAGCAGACAGTTTTCTTCCTGATTCCCAATGACTCATTAGGCTGAAAATATATCATCTGAAACTCTTCGTTCTAAGATATTGGTCTCCATTTTTTTGGGGCGATGGTTTTCTTTATTTGATCTTTCTCTTTCTGCTACTTTTTCACTTTTTCTTTATGTAAATTGTTGTACCATAAGAGATTTTCTATATAGTTATTCATTGTGAATGTTATTAAAACTTGACAAACAGAACTGCTGCCTGACAGTTCTGTTCGTAGCTCGAGTTGCTGTCTATATGGAGTCTGCATGTTTTCCCTGTGTCTGCATGTGTTTTCCCCCAGGTGCTCTGGTTTCCCCCCACAGACCAAAGGTGTGTGGATTAGATGCATTGGCCACGCTAAATTGCCCCTTAGTGTTCTGGGATCCGTAGGTTAGAAGGACTTGTGGGTAAATATGTGGGATTATGGGAAGAGGGCCTGGGTGGGATTGTTGTGGCGCAGACTTGATGAACTGAATGGCCGCCTTCTGCATGGTAAGGTTTCTATGATTTCTGTAAAATAAGAAGAAAGCTTTCTCTCTGAGGATTTTTCAAGCCAATCAGATCCAACTGTCTACTTGCATATTGTAAGTTGTGTAGACTGACATGGAAACTGAAATTATTCATTACGATCTAAAATAATCAGCACCATTCTTCAAAAGAAGTCAATTCACCCTACCTTTCAATGTTAACAGATTTTGTTTTTATTTTAGGATTCACGGCTTTGCCATAAACTAAACCATTCTTCTTTGAGCCATTCCCTCTCTGTGTACCAATTTTTCTTGAAACCTGATTATTAGTTTTTGAGATATATTGTGTACTAATGAACTAACAAACCAGGATAGGAACGTTACCTGTGCTTATTTTCAGTGGTAGAGAAATGGAATGTTGACTTCACCTCAAGGAGGTGGAAGATGTGCTACAGCTGGGCAGAATTTGAGTTAGACTGTATCTAGAGGATTAGTTGTGGAAACTGTAATTCAGGATGGAAAACTGTGTTGCAGGTTCATTAGAATGATGGAGCTAAAATACTTACAAGGGAAGGTTGCATAGATAGTTACTTGATCTTTTCATTCAATTTGTTGCAGTTGTCAGATTTGACTGTCTGTGCCCGATTTTTGTGTTATCTGTGAATTTAGAAATTGTTTTGATTCCAATGTCCAAATTATTAATGGAAATTGTGAACAGCACTGATCTTCTATACTTTGAATAACTACCCTTTACTCCCACTCTATTTTCTGTCTTGAACCCAGCTAGCAATCCATTCTATCATTTGACCTCTGACTTCATATTTTCTGACATTCATTAGTCTATTATGTGGCACCATATTGAACGCCTTTTGAAAATCCATATAAATTACATTTATTGCATTAACACTGTTTATGTTACCCTCCTGAAAAATTCAGTATGGTTGGTCAAGCAAAACTTTCCCTTTTGGAATCCATGCTGACTATTAGGATTTTGTTTCTAGCTGCTTTTCTTCTCTCCAGTGGGGATACTGTGGTGGCATGATGCTACAGTAGTTAGCATTGCTGTCTCACAGCGCCAGGGACCTGGGTTCAATTCCCAGCTTGGGTCTCTGCCCGTGTGGAGTTTGCACATTCTCTGTGTCTTGTGGGTTTCTTCCGGGTGCTGTGATTTCCTCCCACAAGTCTGAAAGACGTGTTGGTTAGGTGCATTGACCCGAACAGACACTGGAGTGTGGTGACTAGGGGAATTTCACAGTAACTTGATTGCAGTGTTAATATAAGCCTTACTTGTGACTAACAAATAAACCTTAACTTTAATACCGTTGTTTTTCCTGCTATTGATGCAAAGTTGACTGGTCTGTAATTCTCTGGACGTATTATTTCACTCTCCTTTAAACATAGGAATTACGTTGGCTATCCAGCAGTACTCTGGCATCACACCTTTTTTCTCATGAATTATTAAATATGAGTAGTAATGTCTTTATTGCTCTGTCTTTTCCTTTAATTCTTTCAAAATAATGGGTGCAACCAACCACGAAGCTTTATCATCTTTGAAATTATTTGGTTTATTCAGTACATTGCCTTTTTTATTTTAAGTGCACTTATCCCATTTGTTCATTTTGTCATTCACTGCCAAGTCTACCTGTTCTAACTCCACTAGATAAAAAAAACTGAAGTAAGATAAATATTTAATATATTTGCCATCACTCTGTTTTATTGGTGGTATTATCCTGTCTATCCCCTTAATGATCTATTCCCATAAAAGCTTTTCTTTTATTTTTCATTGTGCCTGTCAAATATTTTACTATTTTGTTTCATCTTCCTTTTAATTTAATTTTATAGTTCCTCTTTACCTTCCTAATTGTTTGTTTTGACTTTTCTCTTGATCTCTTTGCATTCTCTTTGATGATGCATTCCTCTGCTGTGTCTCCTTTCCAAGCTTTCAATTGTTCCCATCTGTCTTTATTCACCCATGGGCACAATTTAAATGTTTCCCAATGTTTCTACATCATTATTTACCAATATAGTTGCCTACTTTATTATCCTAATTTTATTCTCAGCCTCAAAATTAATTCTCTGTTCCAGTTTTTGTCATTCTTATGTCCTTCTCTATCACCATTATCTTAAAGTGCATTATATTATGGTTGCTATTGCCTAAATGTTTCCCTACTTTTTAAAAAAAGCAAAAACACCGCAGATGCTGGAAATCTGAAATTAAAGCAGAAAATGTTGAGAATATTCAGCAGGTCAGACACCATCTCTGGAGAGAACCAGAGGTAAAGTTTCATCAAAACTTCAAAAAATCATCATTGACCTGAGAGGTTAATGTTATTTCTCTCCATAGATGCTGCCTGACCTGTTGAATACTACCAATATTTTCTTTATTCCCTATTTCTACCCTTCCTGTCCACAGGTCCTTTCCTCCATTACTGGGCCTAATAATGAATCTTTCCATGTCTGTTTATTTAAACTTATTGGGTCAAAACTGAGTCCTGTAGACAATGTAGGAACTCTATTCTCTTATTCTCTTTAGCTGCCTCTTCTGTGCACTTAATACCAGTGTAGTTAAAACCCCACATTATGATCATACTATTTTTACTCCAATCCCTAATTTGTCTGTATATTTCCATCTTCCCTCCACTATCTGTTGACTGCAACCGCTAGTGTGATTGATCTTTTATTATTTTTAATCTTTCTGTATGTATTCTATTTTTGTCTTGAGTAATAGCTGCATCACGTATCCTACTGGCGTTGTTATCTCCAATAAATGCAGCTACTCCACCTCTTCCTTTCCTGCAGTGTTTAATTCCCAGTTCTATTTTTTCATACTTCAATATCTCTACCATGTCTGGTTTTTCCAGCTCCCCTATTAATTATAGATGCTGTGTGAATAGTGCTATCAAATTTTGCAACACAGAAAGAGGCCCTTTAACCTATTGGCTGCAGTCTAGAGCTAATTTGTCACTGACACAAATCCTGTAACAACTGTTAAATCTCAAGTGACGAGAAAAGGGATTTGCGCCAGTGAGATCTTAGTTTGCGATCATCATTAAACCCCCCCCGGTGATACATCAGATTTCAAAGGCGTCAACCTAATTTCAGTAGATTTAAATACATCTTTATCTAATAACCGGTCCCTATTATGTCCCTATCCACCCAGCAGCATGACATAAATTGGCATGAAAACACTATGGCTTTCAACAATGAGAACCAGTCATGATGACCATGTTGGGGCATGTGGAGGTGCCTGTAGATCCCTGGACTTGAGAATAAGCCTGTGGGCAAATGAGCAGGGGTGGAAGGGGGTGGGGGCGGTGTTAACTTCCTCCATTGGAGTAGGGTGACCCCTTCTCTTGTGACTCTGTCTTTAATTTAGTGCCTAACTCTTGATACTCCTTCAGCAGTCCTTCCCTGTGCCAATTCCTACCATGTTTATTCCAGCATGGATCATCTCAATTGAATTAATCTGTCTTTCCAAGTTCTTCTCCAGCCACTGTGAGATATCCCTTGCCCTAATCACTGGGCAGAGAAAGTGCCTTTTGGGATTTTTCTCCCTGTTATTACTACATTTCTATTCTGCTTCTATCCCTGTCCCCAGACAGTGTTCTGAGCATTGGTCTGCCTTGTGGCTGTCCTCCCCGCCGTCTTTCTCCTTGTCTTCACAAGCAGTGTATACATTGTACCTGTTAGTCAGAGCCAGTATCTGCAGGAGCCCCTCTCATCCTTCCCCTAAGTTCCTGTCACCAAGCTCCCTATCAGTCACCCCTCAATTTCCTGAATCTACACTTGTCCCTGAAGTGTGACAATATTCTCAATAAAAAGTCCAGAAACCTTTCCCCTTCCTTTATATATAGAAGTCTTTACAACTCTCACTCCAGCTGAATAATCCTGAGCTGGTAGAGTAAGAGTTGGAGACTGTTTGCTTAGTACAGTCTCATCATCCACAAACTCTCACATTCTGCAATCGCTGTGATCTACCATAGTTAGTTTAGCCTTTTGTTTATTTAATTAAAGTATTTCTTCAATGACTATTTGTAGTTCTCTCAAGTATTTAACTAATTAAGCTATAAATGTAATACTGTATTTTGCACTTTCCAATCACAGTTTTAACTATTGCCCTTGTTCAGAGGAATAAATCTATAACAACCCATACCAACTAATCACTTCCTTGCTTACCTGAATAGTGCCTCCTAGTTGAAGCTTTCAGGTCTCTCTGTCCCCTATTTTCTCCCTCTCAGATCACGCTGTGTCTTGGAAAAGACCGGAACAATATCTCTTCCCTCACTCACTAAATCCATTTAGTTAGACAACTACTATCATATTTGTACTCTGTCAAGCTGCACTTTCTGCAAAAGCCAAATTATCCACAACTACCACTTCTGGAGTTCTTTACCCGAAGGCAGATGTGGTCCACAGTACTATGACTACCATGGACAGGCCAAGGAGGGCTGTCATTCCTTGCCAGAATGGGGATTGACTGCCATTCTATTGGCACCAATCTGATCCATACTGGCTCAATTGGCTGGATAGACAATCAGCTCCTCAAGGAGTCTAGAGTCATTGCAACATACACTTATGTATGCATGTTGTAGTCTGCAGCTATAGATGATGATGGTAGAGGCTGCATTTTCTTGCCATTAGTGGCCAACCAGGAATCTGTCCCATTCTTAAACACCGTTGGCGTACTTTGGAAGAATTTACAAGTTGATTCTCAACCTGTTTAGCTGTGTTGCGAAGTCCTACGATGGGATCTGAAACGAGATCCTCTGGCTCAGATGCAGGGATGCTAACCGATGGATGACCTCCTCCAATATTTATACTAGCAAAAACTCCCAAAAAACCTGAATTGCTAGCCAGATAGCCAGTCCTAACTGCAGCTGCCCCTATCCAGCAGATAAACCACTGACGAAGATTAATCTGTATTTCATTGTTTTACTATGCTCAAGACCAAAGTAAATTAAGGCTTTTGTTGCCTTTATTTTACACGTTGAATTTTATCTGATATAAAGTTCATTTATAATTTAGAATGAGGGAATGCAATGTAGAAAACTCAGGGAAAAGTGTAGCTCTTACACAGTACTTGCTAAAATTTTGTCTTTACTATGCAATGAAATTAAATAACTGTTACAAACTGTTACAACTTAAAAAGTGAGAAATGACCCTGATGCCTTAAGTCCTTCCTTATATAAACGGGAAGTGATATGAAAAACCTCTTGAACTTCCAAAGCAACTTCCTGGTGGTAGTTTTTGTAATAGTGAAAAATGTTCCATTGACATTTTCCACTGAAGGATTCTCCAGCAACTTGAAAACCTGTTACAGAGTGTAATGCATGGTTTGAGGATTTTCAGGTCATAGCTTGAGGGTAAATCAGTAATATAGAAATTGTACTGTGGCAGACAGTTTTAGCAGTCTTTAATGTTACCAGTTATGATGGTGAGACAGCTGCAGACACTGGTCTGTTTCTACACTTTACTGTAGAAAGTGTAGTTCTATGTTATGTCTGGGTTTGTGTAGGCTAAGGTAATGCAAGTACTACAAATGGGATAAATTATCTGCAGATTGTACAAGTGAGTTTGAGGCCATTGAAAGGGGAAGGAAATTTGATTTGAATTGAGCAAATGTGAGCTTTTGCTGCTTTTAGTAGGATTTGGCTAGCTTTAGTTTTGCACTTCTGAAGTTTCAAACAAGTTAATGCATGCGTGGGACATTGCAAGAGACTGAAAAATGCCAACTTGGGACATTGCAAGAGATTGAAAAATGCCAACTTGCCTTAAGATTGTACTTTTGCTTTGGAAATCTTGTTTCGTTGCTTTTCTTTATTTGTTGCTCTTGGACTTTATCTCCTGCTTTTCTCATCTGGCTGCACATTCCAGCAACTTAGGGAATGGATGTGTCATGAGGTCTCTATTCTATCTTTACACTAATCTGAGACATACACCAGCAGTTACAAAAAAGCAAGTTTTGTTGGTAGTACCAGTTTTCCTTTTCTGTTAGGTAATAGCTAACCTTGTCATCCCCACTGCAGCATAATTTGAGGTTATGGAATCTGAAGGGAAGGATCCTAGCACTCGGTGGCACTGTGTTTTAACTGTAGGCTGTGCTGTAAGACTGTCCAGTTTTATTAATGTTTCTTGCAATGGGAAAGAGAACAAGGAGGCAAAAAGCAATCATTTCAATTGATCCACTTCATTATGCAATGTTTTAAAATCTAAATCTTTGTGTTTCAGGTTTGTGTGAAATGCATATGTGAAGTCACTGCTTCACATAAGTTAATAGAAATCAAATAAGCTGTACGTATATTCTTTTTGAGTTAGAAACTTGTATATGATTAGCAAATGGAATCATTTGTAGAACCTTTTAATACATCAGCTTGAAGTAAAGCCTGAACTCAGGATTTTTTTTCTGTCTCTGCACCTTGCCCCTTTTAAGGCATTCCTTAAAACTTGACTTTTTGACAAAGCTTTTGATCATCTGTTGCTTTTTTGGGCTTGGTGTAATTTTTTTTGTCAGACTACAGTTCTGTGAAACAACTTGGGATGTTGTACCATGTTTTAAAAGGCTATTTAAATGCAAGTTGTTGTCATTGCCACACTTTCTGTGGACATTGTTCAAAAGTGCAAAGTATAAGTTCAACCATTTATGGATTGGTAGAATGAGGTGTTTGGAAATTCTAATGTGATGCAGGTTGATAGGTTATGACTGTTTGTACGCATTAAGCAGAAATTCAGAATGTAGGGGCTGAAGTGTGTACCACGTTGTTGGGACATCCGGAGTGCAAGACCTGGGAGTTTCCTCCTTTATGTGACCTAACTTTGAACTGGTGGAATGTCATCAATCAGCATGCGGGACCAGTCTGAGGATAGCCAACTGCAGGGGACCTTTGAAAAGAATCCCAGGCAAATTAGGTATGGATTGGGAGTGAAATTGGCCACCTTATGCCCCCATTGTTACTCCTGCTTGGTATGGTGGTGGTTTACATTTGGCTGGAGAGTCCTTGATTTCAACTGTGCTGTTGGGAACAATTTAATTGCATGAAACAAAATCTGGATGGAAAATGATCTTCACTTTGTTTTTGGCTTTTCTTTCTCTATCTCTGGAAGAAATTGGTTTCCTTCCAATTTAAGTTGGATTTAATCTATCTCAGACCTGGGGAAAAGAATTCTATCTGTTTATAAATACTTTAATTTTTGGTTATATATTCTAGGTATTTTAATGTCCAGGTGCTGATTGCTTACTTTATGTTTTGAATGTAGGTGATCCAATATTATAGAATTAATTTACTTATGTGAAGGCATGAGTAGTAATTGCATGGACACTTCACAGCCACAGGATCGGATTCTGTGTCAAAAAAAGTTACTTTTTAGTATCTGTTGACCTTGAAACCAAGTGAACTGTTTTCTTTGGGTTCGTCTCATTCCAATAAGCAGATACATCTATAGGACATAATAGTCAAAACAGAGACTGACGTTCCTGATTTTCAGACTGCTGTTGTGAAATTGCGTTTTCAGAATGGATCTGTAGAAATGTGAAATGTTGCCTGAGGCAATTTATTTGACACAAGTTAGAAGCCAGCTGCTTTTGGTCAGAACAATAGGGGTCAACAGTAATTCTCTCTCTTCTCTCTTTAAAAGAGCCCCCTCATTTTTATAATAAGTTGTAGTAAAAATATAGCAGTTTTTTCTGATATTGGTTCTGTTTTAATTAACCATTTAGTGTTAAATTCTTGTGGAGATACCTAAAAATGAGGAAATTGTTCAATAAGAAGACTGTTGCATTTAAAACTTTGTGAAAGCATTTAGCTTACAGCTAGAAAGTTCTTTAAAAACAGGGCATTTTAGCTATGCATTTCTGATGTGTATGTTTGTGCGTATCCAATTACAGAACTTTTTTTTGTGTATCTGGTTATAATTGTTGTAGACTCATGAAATTACGTTCATGACTACCATCAAGTATAGTTGAAAAATTACTGTTATGCCAGCAGTGGGCAAAAGGAATGGTAGAGACCAGTTCAATTAAAAGTAAATGGTTTGGATCAAATATGCAAGGTTTGTACGCTACAGTATATAGATAGAAGTGCTGGTGTTCTTCCAATGGAGATCTAACCGATGTGGATTTTATATGTGCAGCACAGTGTCTTTGAAGATTGAATATTGTAAATTAGAAATTTATGGGGTGACACAATAGTTAGCACTGTTGCCTCATAGTGCCAGGGACCCAGGTTTGATTCCCAGCTTGGGTGACTGTCTATGTGGAGTTTGCATGTTCTCCCTGTGTCTGCATGGATTTCTTCTCACATTCTGAAACTTGTGCTGGTTAGATGCATTGACCTGAAGAGGCACCAGAATGTGGCCACTTGGGGAATTTCACAGTAACATCATTGCAATGTTAATGTGAAATAATGTGGTTAATAAATAAACTTTACTTTTCTAGTTGCTTTTTATGATACTATATGTGTCTGCAAAGAATTATAACTGCGACTTCCTGTTGGAAGTTGTTGAAGTTGTAGCCTCCATACGGAGCAGTTTACATTACCAAACCATAGGTATTCCTGGAATTCTCCTCCATCTACATCACAAGTGTAAATATTTGTTGTGATGTGCCATTGTTCACACGTGTCTATTTTGCAAGTAAAGAAAAATCAGAATGGCTTGAAGTTAATAGAAAATCAGTTTCATTCAGTATTACAAATTATTTTTTGACTTATGGCTGTGAACCTCTGGTAACATATTTAATGAACTCTAGCTATTTTCAAATTTGTTTAGTATTGGTAATGGTGGTGTGATTTTTGTATGCATTTCTTAACGTAGAACAGTGCAGCACAGTACAGGCCTTTTGGCCGTCAATGTTGTGCTGAGCTTTGTCCAAAACCAGGATCAAGCTATCCCACTCCCTATCATTCTGATGTGCTCGTTGTGCCTGTCCAATAACTGCTTGAAAGTTTCTAAACTGTCTGACCCCATTATCCCAGCAGACAGTCCGTTCCACACCCCAACCACTTTGAGTAAAGAACATACCTCAGACATCCTTCCTGTATCTCTCACCATGAACCTTATAGTTATGTCCCCTAGTAATAGCTATAGCCACCTGAGAAAATAGTCTCTGAGCATCCACTCTCTCTATCCCCCTCATCATCTTATAAACCTCTAAGTCACCTCTCATCCTCCTCCGCTCTAAAGAGAAAAGCTCTAGCTCCTTCAATCTTTCTACCCTCCAAACCAGGCAGCATCCTGGTAAAGCTCTTCTGCACTCTCTCCAATGCTTCCACGTCCTCCTTATACTGAAGTGACCAGAACTGTACGTGATATTCGAAATGTGGTCTCACCAAGGTCCTGTATAGTGGCAGCAAAACCTCATGGCTCTTAAACTCAAACTCCCTGTTAATAAACGTTAACACACTATAGGCCTTCTTCACAACTCTATCCACTTGAGTGGCAACCTTCCAAGATCTGTGGATATGAACCCCAAGGTCTCTCTGTTCCTCCACATTCCTCAGAGCCCTGCCATTGACCCTGTAATCCACGTTCAAATTTGTCCTACCAAAATGAATCACCTCACACTTATCAGGGTTAAACTCCATCTGCCACTTTCCAGCCTAGTTCTGCATCCTAACAATGTCTCTCTGCAGCCTACAACAGCTGTCCACCTCGTCCACTACTCTACCAATTTTGGCGTCATCAGCAAAATTACTGACCTATCCTTCAGGCCCACCTCCAAGTCATTGAAGAAAATCACATAGCAGAGGATCCATTAATAATCCCTATGATATATGCTGGTAACTGGTCTCCAGTCTGAAAATTTTCTATCCATTACCACCCTCTGTCTTCTATGAGATAGCCAGTTGCTTATCCAATCAGCCAAATTTCCCTCTATCCCACATCTCCTTGCTTACTTTCTTCATGAGCCTGCCATGGGGAACTTTATCAAATGCCTTACTAAAATCCATGTACATGACATCAACCGCTGTACCTTTGTCTACATACTTAGTTACCTCCTCAAAGAATCCAACTTGTTTAGAACGTTTAATAGGATGTATAAATATGATCGATTTGCTTTTACTGTCACATGTATTAGAATACAGTGAAAAGGTTTTCTTGCATACTGTACGCCAAAGCATAATGTACGTAGAGAAAGAAAGGAAAGAATGCAGCATGTAGTATTGCAGTCATAGCTAGGGTGAAGAGAAAGATCAGCTTAATATCTGGTAGGTCCATTCAACAGTCTGGCAGCAGGGAAGAAGTTGCTCTTGAGTGGGTTGGTATGTGTCCTCAGACTTTTGTATCATTTTTCCGACAGAAGAAGATGGCATAAAGTACGTGTGGGGTGCATGAGGTCTTTGTGCTAGCTGCTGTTCTGAGGCAGTGGGAAGTGTAGACAGAGCCAATAGAAGGGAGGCTGGTTTGTATGATGGACTGGGCTTCGTTCATGATGCTTTGTAGTTTTTTGAAGTCTTGGCTAGACCAGGAACTATACCAAGCTGTGACACAACCAAAAAGAAAGCTTTCGTTGGTGCATCTCTAAAGGTTGGTGAGTGTCATAGCAGGCATGCCAAATTTCCTTAGCTTCGTGTGAAAGTGGAAGCGTTAGTGGGCTTTCTTAACTATAGCATCAGCATGGAGGGACCAGGACAGGTTGTTGATGATCTAGACACCTAGAAACTTGAAGCTCTTGGCCACTTCCACTTCACGTCACGTTCTCCACTAAGCTTCCTGAAGTTGATGACTATCTCTTTCTTTCTTGTTGATGTTGATGGAGAGATTATTGTCGTTGCACCAGTTCATCATCTCTTTGCTGTATTCTGTCTCCTTATTGTTTGAGATGCGACCCACTACGCTTGTGTTGAACACCACAATTATGTTTGGTATGGTACTGTTCATTGCATTTGTTTCCACAGTTAGAGTGCAGAAGGAGGTCATTTAGTCTATCAAGTCTACGCTGACTCTCTTGCCCATTCCCCTGCCCTCCCTCCTCCACTCTATCTGCCCTATCCTGTAACCCTGAGCATTTTTCCAAAGCTAATCTGCCTAATCTACATTTCTTGAAACACTAATATTTGCAATATAGCATGGCCAAATCCACCTGACCTGCACATCTTTGGACTTTGAGAGGAAACAGTAGCACCTGGAGGAAACACAGACAGACAGACAGGGAGACAATGTCCAGAGTCTTAAGTTTCAAGCCTTTTTAGCTATGTTGTTAGAAAGTCATCTTAACATTGATGGGAAGAAGATTTATACATTTTACTGCTCTGATGAGGTCAGTTAGAATATTGTAAAAAAAAAATTGCATATGAAATTGTTAATATTAAGGATGATACATCATAGCGATATATGTTAGTGGTGCAGGTTTGATTATCATGTAGTTCTGACTGGGGATGATTAAGAGTCTAGTACTCTATAAGTTGAAAGGTATTCAGACATCCACAAGTTGATGGCTGAAATCACTTCCTGCAATTGTGATTTTTTTTAAGATGGCAACAGCAGCTGTTACAAATGTGTTTTTTAAATGCAGGTTCTGAAAGTTGACTTTTAATGTGTCTCGATGTTGCTAGTGGTGTGAGTGTACCACATGTTTGATGCATTTGTGGTTATTAGTCACCAGACGGTTGGGCTGGAGAAATAGTGGTCACTATTTACTGTATATCTAAATTGGTTTGCCTTTAAGCAGCGTTTTGGAGGTTAGCTTTCTTCTCACAAAATGGTTTGATTGTGAATGTCAAAAAACTGCCTGAGTTTCTGCACCTGCTTTGAAGGGGAAACTGTTGATTACAAGCAGCTGTTGAGCAAGAGGCAGATGACAAAGTGCGTCATTTAGCCTACATGTTTGTGTGAAAAGTGGCTGGAGGCCGCGAGCGTATTTTGCTTGGACCACGAAGGATTTGTAAGAACCTGGGAATGAGTTTTCCAGGTTTTTTTTTAAAAACTCCGTATAAAGTGCACAGTTTACAATATAACAAAATCTGTTCTTTTTGCAGCTGGTAGCAATGAGTATTTTTCTTAACATCTCCTTTTGTAGAAGTGATTGGAAATAGTAAATTGAATCAGAGGTAAAAATACAGTTCTATCATTAGCAATGTTAGTTCACTAGATGGCAGTGTTTATTATAAACTTTGGCTTAGATGTATAATTGAATAGATGTGGGGTATTTTGTCATCTGTGCATTTAACTGTTCTTAATCTGCTCGTTAAGAATTAATGCGAACACGTCAGCTGGAATGAATTTTTATTGTCAGATTTGACTTTGGATACTGTTTAAGTGGTAAGTTGAGGGTTTAACAGTGCATCTTGTTGAAAATGATTACATTCAGTCTGTACACAACTATGTCATCTAATTGTTGTTCTTGATCCAAAATGACTAAGTGTTATTCATCTTGATCATCATTTCCTTTTTTGCTCTGCTTTTTTTTAGAAACAATTTTTCACAGTTATAAACAATTTATCTAGCTTGATAAAAGCAAAATACTGTGCGTGGATGCTGGAAACTTGAAATAAAAAAGGAAAATGGTACAGTTGTTAGCACTGCTGCCATACAGTGCCAGGGACCCAGGTTTGATTTCAGTCTTGACTGAATGTTAGGAGTTTGCATGTTTTCACTGTATCTTTGTGGTTTTCCCCTCACTGTCCAAAGATATGTGGCTTAAGTGGATTGGCCATCCTTAATTGCTCCTTAGGGTTCCAGGATGTGTGGGTGAGGGGGATTAATGGGATAAATATGTGGGGTTACTGGGATGGGGCCTGGGTGAAATGTCAAAGTGTCGGTGCAGACTTGATGGGCCAAATGATCTCCTTCTGCACTAATAGGGATTCAATGAAAATGTGCAATAACTCAGCAGGTCTGGCAACATCTGTGTCGAGAGAAGTGTTGATGCTTCAAGCCCAGTATGACTTTTTTTTTGGAAATGGAGAGAAATAGAAATCTGATGACTCTACATAGCTGTAAAAGTGGGAAGAGAAGGTGGAGCAAAATCGAAGGTCAGGGATAGGTTAAAGGGTAGGGAAGAATAAAAGACAAAAGATATCATGGAACACAAGACAAAATGAATGGTAATAGGGTTAATGATTAAGGGTTTGGTTCAGAGTAGTAGCAAAATAATGTCAGTACTGTTGGAAAGCAAAATAGCAGAATTTATTAATAGCAGAAAAAGGGTTGCTGTTGTCTGAAAGCAAAAACGTGAGAATAAGACATCAAAGGGGACCATATGATGTAGGAACAGAAATAGATCATTCAACCCGCTATTCAGTGAGATCATGACTGATCTGGTATGATAATTCTTAATTCCACTTTCCTGCCTTACCCCCACAATGCTTGATTCCCATACTGATTAAAAATCTATGTCAGCCTCAAAAATACTTAATGACCAAGTCTGTATAGCCATCTGCAGTAAAGAATTCCACAGATTTGCTATCCTCTGAGAGACTGGCAATTGGCAAAAAAAAATTCAAAATGAACATTCTCTCTCCACCAATGCTGCCAGATTGGCTTGGGCTTTTCAAGCACTTTCTGCTTTTATTTCTGATGCTTGATGGCTACATTCATTTATTTGTATACTTAACAAACAAAATTAAATATTTTTACTTCCTCGTGCTGAATTTCTTGCGATTAACTCTAAATGGAAATAAATAAAGTCAGAAATAGGTGTGTTGTAGCTGGCAGGGAAGGCCAAATAAAGTTTTATTTATTGTCACAAATAGTCTTACAGTAACACCGCAATGAAGTTACTGTGAAAAATCCCTTAGTCGCCACAATCTGGTGCCGTTTGAGTACACTGAGGGAGAATTTTGCGTGGCCAATGCACCTAATCAACATGTCTTAATACAGTTTGGCCATATAATTGGTACAGTTAGTTTGTTGCATTGTTTTGTGGTTGCTGTGTTCATGACCCATGCGCATGCGTACACTGGGAGAATGTGAACCTTCACACAGATGGTCAACAGTCAGCCAAGGCAGAATCAAACCTGGGTCCCTGCTGTTGTGAGACAGTTGTGTTGACTACTATGCTACTGTGCCACTCCTGGCAGCTAGTTTCAGATTTTCGACAAGGTAATTTCTCTAAATATCTTTGCATAAGCTGATCAGAAAATATTAGAACACCTGCACAATTTATTTCTTTGGGATCCTGTGAGGAAGATGGAGATTCATGTACTCCATTTATCAAGCTGAAATCCTGAAGCATGAACCAACCTATCTAAATGTGAAGGCTCCCTTTGCCCTTTGGCCCTGGATAAAACCAAAAATTCTTTTGATCTCCTATCAGTTCCACACCCCAATCCCATTCGTCTTTGTACCAACATTTGCAAGACAATGTGAGGAGTAGCTTTAAGAAAGCTGGCCTTGCTGAAAATTACGTAGTCCAAATCCAAATGTCTGTTAGTTGGCTGTTTTTCTTAGAGTGCTGGAGCTGTAGACGAAGTTCTTTAGTGGAGGCACGTTATCATAATCTCTTATGGCCTGCAGTATACCCAAGACTCCTGATGTAAGCGGAGACACCCAATTTGCAAGCTGAGTCATATCCTTCAAGTTGATGGGTAACTGGGTGTGGTTCTATAACAACTTCTTTCAAAAAAAGCAAGGTTGGCAACACCAACGCTGCTCAAATTATGGTTCAGCAAGACTTCAAAATAGCATTTGTTTTGAAATGGCTATGAAAATAATATGTTTCTAATTATTGTCATTGGGTATTTAAATGTCTTGGCAGAAGTGTTTCAATAAAGCAAAGCTATATTATTTTCTAATTTCTCAAAGTTCAGATTTAGTGCAAGTTATTTTTGATTTTTCATGTGCAGGCTTACTGCTACCAATATGGTCACTGCATGTACATAGACTAATTTATTGTAAACAGTTATTTATGAACCCCGCTTCACCAATATATTTTTAAAACCCTTCCTTTCTGCAATAATCAGATTCCTTTGGATTTTTTTTAAAAAAGTACGTGGATGTCTTTACCAAAGATCTGTTGCTGGTCTTGTACTCTCACTAGAACGTTTTATTGCTCAGTCGATTTTGGCCAATATTCAGAGGCCTTGAGAAACTTGCCAATGCAAATAATCTCTTGGGTACTTCTAATTCAGAGAGTTTGGAACATAGACTAGGTGCTTCTTTTGATCCCAGAGCTTTTTTCTGTTGAATTAAATATATGATTTTAGGTGATTCTTTTCCTCCTGCTGCTGACATTTCTGTCATCACTCAATTCTAAGTCTGGAGAAAGAGCGGTTTGCCTTTCTTAATTTCTCTATTTCTTTGGGGATTTGTGGATTTGATTTTAGTATCTTTGATGAAGGGAAAAAGAGATCACCACGAAATGAGGTCTTACTATTGCATTGGATAGTTCCAATTCCACCTATTTCCAGAAGAGGTAACAAGGTGGGTGATAACTTGTCAATGACAAAACTATTTTAAGCAGAGCTGTTGATGCTCTTGAGATAGAGAACATGCCGTTGTCTTGGACATCCTGTTCTGCAAATCCATGACTCAAGTTTGAGGTTCATTTCTGAGAAAATAATTCTGCTTTTGGATAGGAGTTGAACAAGTATGGTAACTTTATTTCAAGAAAGATAGAAACCTACTTTAAAAACTATTTCACTTAGTCATACAGAGCATGAAATCCTCGTTTTATTGATCTGTACAATTTATCTAAATACTTTATTCATTTGTGCGACGTGCTGGCCAGCATCTATTCTCCATCCCTAGTTTGTTGAAGGTGGTTGAGAGTCAACAACATTGCTATGGCTCTGACACCACAAATAGGCCAGACCAGGCAAGGATGGCAGATTTCCTTTCCTTACCAGCATTAGTGAACCAGATGAGTTTTTCCAACAATCGACCAGGCTTTTAAAGTCATCAGTAGATTCTTAATTCCAGATTTTTTTTTTATTATTGAATTCAAATTCCAGAATCTTCTGTGGCGGGATTCAAATCCGGGTCTCCAGAACATTAGCTGAGTTTCTGGATTAACAATCTAGCAAGAGTATCGCTTGGCCATCACCTCCCCTAAGCTGAGCTAGAATGGGAAAAGCTAGTAGGTTTGTCTGTGTGGTTAGGACATGTTGTGGTGCCCTTGTGATGGGGGAGTCTACCAACACTCTGTCCAAGCTAGTGTACAAATGGCTATTGTGAAAAATAGTGGATGCCATCAGCAGTCATGTACTTATAGTCCAGTAGATGACAGTATCTTCTTAAATAAGGGAAAAGTTGGTGGAGAAAAGATAAAATTATATCGAGTTCTCCCTACCTTTTCTCCTCCTGACCCATCCCAAAAGAAAAATAGCCATCTCTTAATTCTCTGAAGCAAAAAAAACTCTTGTGCACCTGGGTCAACAAAGTGGCAAGAGAAGATGTTACCATTTGAGATTCTGTGCAATAACGTAAGTAGTTGTTGGCTCTTTTTGTTTTTTGACCAATACTGTTATATATATTTCTTCTTTTCCTGAATGGGTTTATAGTTGTTCAGCTTGATTTTGTCTTTGTTCTCCCCACAAAGAAGGAGGGCAATTGAGACATCCCAGAGGGTCAGGTGGCGGGAGGGTGAGGAGAGTGCCCCTGGATATTATCACCTTGGCAGTGTTAGCCTTGGCCCCCGGCACTGCTCAAGGTGCCAATGCCTGGGGCATTTTGACATTGACCACCAGGCATAGGACAGTGCCAAGGGAATGAGGCCTCTGGGGGCTGGGGGGCTAGTGGGGGGCATTGCCACTCTGCACTTTGGGCTGAGTGTCAGAAGGAGGAAGGGAGGGAGGCCAGCCAGCAATCAGGGCTGACCATCTGGATGTGGGGTTGGAGAGGTCAAGACTGTTTGATAAAAGCTCCTTAGTGGGTCATTTGAATTATTACCTGAAGTGAAACATCTCATGCTTCTTCTGGCCAAATTCACAATGCAAAACCTATGGTTCAGATGGGTTTCATAAAACATTTTGGAGTTTCTAACCTGAACTCTAACATAACTTTGAGTAGGATTAAGGCATTGAATGATATTTCAGCACTGGCTACAAGGACAGATCTGCTAAATGTTACATTCTGGGAATCTGCCATTAATACTGTTTTGCAAATGAGTGAATTTTTCCAGTTCTGCAAATATGTTCACTTGGCACATGATTCAGTGAAGTCCAAGACGAGGCTTAGACCTTGTGGTTTGGGCCTCCACTGATTTTTTTTTTTGGGTCCATTATCCCCTAGGCTGCAACAGTGGAGAATACATACTATTATTCATTTGGCTATACATTGCTTGGTTTAATGGTCTACCTGTGGTTTTAGTCCCATAAGAAATGAATAATTGTCGTGGCTTATGAAAGAGCTCTATACGTTAAGATAGAGTTGTAAAGCCCTACAGGCATCTACTAAATGGAATTGGTGTTGCAACTTCAGTTTGTAAGGAGGAAGATGGAATGAAGGAATAATCTATTGTCCCAAATAGAAAACAGGAGGCTATTTTAGTGTTGAAATTAAAATGAGTTTTGAGAACTACAGGATCTGGAAAGCATAGCAAATGTGGTTTCTTTATAATGAGAGCTTGTAAGTCACTAATTCAGACTTTGGGAACCAATGTCAGCAGTAAGGCACTTTTCCAAGTCCTATGAATTCATCGGTTTAAATGGCGCATTCATCATTTTCGGTAAAGTTAATGTGCCAGTTTTGAACATACCTAGAAGTCTGAGGGGCCAATATTCACACATGGATTATATGAAAACTGACAGCAGTAGTTAATCTGCTAACGAAACAGGCAAAAAAAAGCTCGAGAGGAATTGAAAAAGAGAGAATATAAATTCGAATAATGCTGAGTTTCAACTACAAATATAAAAATAATTTTAGTATCATAACTAGATAGGCAGAGGTATGATGGGCTGAATGGCTTCCTGCACTTTATGATTCAATACAAATGCATGAAATAAGGTTCACACTGTGCTTGAAATAGCAAACAACGAACAATTTAAATTTATTGTTATATATTTTGATCACAGAAACTCTAGAGGAGTTTCTTGCAATTAGAATCTTTGTTGAAAAGTTTTGGCAACTTAGCCTGCACATTTTAATAAATAGTTTGAGTCAGTGATTGAGAGCTTGGGTGATATTGGATATTGTAAGGACTCAGGGGGTTGGGGGGTGTGAGGGCAGCAAATGTGGGTTGTGATTTGTGAATGAGCAAATGGTCAGGTATGTTGAACATGAGAAATGATTTTAACATTCAAGGTCTTAAAAGTTCCCCATGTTATCCGCCAGGACCAATACTGCTGTGGGCTGTATGAAGTACAGGATAACAAAAGAAAACTTTAATTTCACATACAAAGGAAGATCCCAATATAGGGGCGATTATGTGAGCACATGTTTCTGGATGTAGAAATAAGAAAATTAGAGTGCAGTGAACTTTGGAATGAACTGAAATGAGGGCTTGGAGAAGGATAGAGTGGAATACTTTTAATGGGGCTTGGATAAAATTTGAGATAATACACTTTTGAGAGCTATTTGTTTATAGTGGTAGCCAAATAGACTGTGTGGTCTATCCATGCCTAAACTTTCCAACACTGCTGTTGGTAAGGAATCCCTTCTTTTGATCACCCAAAAGGCACTTGCTTACTTTGGAATTATTTTACAAATAATTGATATTTTACCAAGAATCTGAATTATGTTGTGGCTAGCAATGTAATTGATAATCCTTGAAGTCCAGATAAATTTATTCTTTTATTCGAGGCTGAGCCAGACTCCCCCTTATTGGGATCTTCCTTCTATGTACCAAATTGAAGCTTTTTAAATTATTTTGTATTTCACTCAGCCCATAGGAGATCCTGGCGATTGGGGCTGAGGTACAATCTCCAGGGGTGGGATGTAGTACTTGATCAAAAATTTATTTGGCTTAACCCATCAGTTTGTGGGCTGCAATTCCTCACCTGAACCTTCTGCTGCTGTTTTACGGGGCATCCTGCCTCTTGTGCATCTCTAAATGGCCGATCTGGAGACAGGCAAGCTAATTATCATTCATCAAGTAAGCTATTTTTATTATATTCGAGAGTCAGTTAGGAGTTTAGCATAAACCTTGATTATCTAGTCTCAAAATTAAGTAGTTGTGAAAGATGTGTACCACTTTTAGACTGAGTGGAGAACAGTTTCACCTCTAGCATTCCTTTTGCAAATATTGCTACCATTTTGAGATCTAGTGGAGTTAAATGTGTTGCTTTTAAAAATCTCACTTCTGTTACTGGTTTGGGTGCATGAGCCAGCAATTTCAGGCATTCATAGTAGACCATCATAGTTGTCTTTCTGATGGACTTGTCTTGTGATCTCAGAATCATCCCATCATACCTAAAATTGTTCATTGAATTCTCTTCACTCAACAGATTATATTGAGCCTTCAGTCATGGCATTCTTTCGAGATTAAATGTAGATATCTTTGAAGTTCTGATGTGCTATTCAAATAGCAATGAAGTTTACGTTAAGGTAGCTAGTTTGGTAATGGTTTAGAACCAGTCATCATTATAAACAATTACATATCTCAGCCAATAAGAGGATACTGCATGAACTGTCAATTTAGCAATTTTCAGATAAACTTAGCCCACTCCTTTTGAACAGTGATTTTCTCATCATCCTTTGTCAAAAGTTGCTGTGGACTTCATTTTGTAAAAGTACAATAGAGCAATAGTCACTGCTGTACTTGATACCATTGTTAGATCAGGTCACACAAACTATATATACTTATTGAAAATCAATTTTAGCAAACCCTCACATTAAACTGTGGGTTAAAGACAGACACACACACACACATTGTGAAGGTAATGGAATATTAATGAGTTCAGGATAAAAATACTTACCTTTAGTATAATTTCTAATCATTGTTTGGAAGTGCTTTTATCCTCATTATCTTGGCCCCTACAGTTTTACTTTGGAGTATTTGGCATTATTATTTACATATATGGAAAGCTGATTCTATTGGAGGAGGAGGAGGACAGTAGTTGATTAGACTAGATGTTATGGTCTCACTAATAGGTTTGATGTAATGATATAGTTTTGAATAATGAAGCATAAATGGCAAAAATACATGGAATGAAT
Source organism: Sphyrna mokarran (assembly GCA_024679065.1). Lineage (NCBI taxonomy): Eukaryota > Metazoa > Chordata > Chondrichthyes > Carcharhiniformes > Carcharhinidae > Sphyrna > Sphyrna mokarran. The sequence goes on from JAGIQG010000003.1 coordinate 111,165,708, forward strand.
AGTAGCGGAGAACTTGCTGAACATGTGCTGGAACATGCATTTGAATCTTTCAAGATAGGGGAACAATGATGATAGCCTTGATGTATCAGAAAAAGATGATATCTGATGTAATTGTGATGCTGAAGTTACGATCAGGACTGATGGAATTTGACAACATCTAGAAGACTGTCCTTATGCAAGCTGCAAATGTTGCCCGTAAAGGCAGGGTAAGTTCAGAAGTGGCCTTCAGATTTATGCTCTTGAAGTAATGAGTATAGTTAAAATATTTCTACAAACTTCCGTTTTTTTTTCAGGACAACCTCCGGAATCTAACTAATAAATTCTGAGATGGAAAAATAATGGAAAATTGAAATAGACTGAGTAATTGACCCTGTTCCTCTTTGAAAAGTTCGCCAATGTTCTTGATTAATCTGAAATGATGTTTGGTTTTAGTGCAAGTAAACGAGTGGTTGTCCTGATACCAGTTTTTAAGTTGAAATTCACGTCATAGACTGGAATATTTTAATGATGTGTCATCTTGAAAGAAGCTGCTGTACTTAATGTTGTCTAGCCTGAAAAAAATGGTGACTGTTTGATGTGCTTTTACCATCTGTAGATCCCTCTGAAGACAAAACAAAACTCTGTGGTGAATTAGTTACACAAATCAGATGGATAGATTTTCAGGAATGAAACTCTGGAAAGTTAATTGTTTGAATTTCTATAGTTGTGACACGTTGAACCTTGTACTGTGTCAGACACCCTATTCATCAAGAGCGCTTCAGTTATTATATGTATATATGCAGTACCATTGTGTATATAGTCATATTTGAATTCAGTATCTTGCTGCAGTTATACAGGGCCTTGGTGAGGAAATATACCTTGACTATTATGTGCAGTTGTGGTCTCTTAGCCTAAGGAAGGGCATTCTTGCTAGCGAGGGAGTCCAGTGAATGTTCACCAGACTCATTCCCCAAATGGCAGGAATGAAATATGAAGAGAGACTAGATTGACTGGGCTTGTCCTCACTGAAATTTAAAAGAATGAGAAGGGATCTCATGGAAACATCTAAAATCCTGATGAGACTGGACAGGCGTGATGTGGGAAGAATGTTTCTGTTGGTGGGGAAGTCCAAAACTAGAGGTCAGTCTTTCAGGACTGAGAAGAGGAAGAATGTCTTCACTCAGAGTTAAAGTTGTCAATCTGTGAAATTCTCTATCACAGAAAGCTGTGGGGTCAGCTTGTTGGAAATGTTCAAGAAGGAATTGGACATGGCCCTTGCAACTAAAGGGAACAAGGAGTATGTAGAGAATGTGGGAGTGGATATTGAAAGTGTATGATCATATTGAATGGTAGAGCAGGCTCGAAGAACCGCATGATCAGCTCCTGCACCTATTTGCTATGTTTTGATATGCTTCAACCTGCATCGCATTTTGAAGAATTGGGTCAGTTTTAGAAAATTGACAATTAACAGTTATTAACAGCTTGAAAAAACAAAAGCAAGTTGATTTAAAATTTATTACATAATAATAATAATTAAAATAATATTACAACATACCTGCACAAAGTTTACATCTACTGTTCTGGGAAAATTGTGTAAGTTTTAATTTATTCTAATAAGTTTTACCCCATCCCCTCAGACCAACCCATGATTTTAATTTAATTAAATATTTGCCTTTAAGAGACAATTCTGGGTAAGTGGACATTTCAGATTTTTTTCCTACACTCCTTCCATATGGGTCTGAGTATATTCCAAAGGTGTTGAAACATCGTTGTTTTTGTATGATTAACTATTTGTGATATTATAATTCCTCGATATATTTACTGCCTACATGTCTCTTAAATGTTATCATATGAATATAAATCTGAGCGCCATGTTTTGAAAGTATAGAAACAAGTAATAAATCAAAAAATATGAAGATTACCTAACTGGAAACATTATTTTATAGCTTTCAAAACACTTTCGTTATTTGTAAAGCATCTTGAGTGAGTGCTTGGCATTCTTCAATTTATTTTGGCTAAGATTGTGTTTTCATTATTTATTTGCAGAAGCCTAAGACATTCTAAAACATAAAATATTACAGGGAAAAGAATTGCTTCCTGTCCTTTTCCCATTATGAGGTTTTTTGGCTTTAAATATGAAACTTAGATTTAAAAAGCACAGTATGCTACTATCCTGTGAGTAACTTTGCCTACTACTGTCTGGAAGGATTTGAGTATTGCAACATCTGTTTTTCTCTACTAGTGCTAGGTCCATCAGCAAAGTATCTTAGTTTTGTCACCTGCTGTATTATTACTGTGCTTCAAATGTAGAAAAACGGTAGCTGAGTTTAACAGAAGTTAATGACCCAAAATGCCGTCTTATTCTCTGCATACGTGTGTCTTAATGCAAATAAAACACCAGCTGCAAATAAGAGGAAACAGTTCAGAAGAAATATTTTTATTGCTACAGTATACTGAACTTTGGTGTTTTCTTACTTCATTCCCCAAAATTGGGAAGGGTACATAGTAATGGCAACTCAAAAAAATTTGATACATTATCAGTACACTGATAATAAACATCGCTGTTGGACAGTGGTGGAGTGTATATATGTACTGTCAATTAGGATTTAATCTCATTGGGAGCAGTGTTGCATAGAATGTACAGCACGGATGCAGGCAGTTTGAACCAATTGGCCCGTGCCATTATTTAAGCTCTGTGAACCTCCACCCTTTCCTCATCTAATCCTTATGAAAATAACTTTTTTTTTTCCTCTCTCTTGTGTGTTTATCTGGCTTCCCCTTAAATGTTGCTACTCTGCCTCAATTTTTCTTTTGGTGGCAAGTTCTATATTTTCACCACTCCTTGGGTAAAGAGCTTTCACCTGAATTCCCTATTTGTGTCCACCTTGCACATATGGTCCTTCATTTGTGAGGAAGACTAAAATTGAAACCTGTTCTCTACGCCTAGCCAGCCAAACCCATCTTAAAAGGAGTTTTAACAGATTATCCCTCAGTCTACTTTGCTAGGAGTGAAGAAAGGACCCAATTAATTCACTGTTTCCTGGTAGGTATAATCCTGTCAGTCTGGTATCTTATTTTTGCACTTTCACCAGTGCCTTCATCTGTGGGAGCCAGAACTCCAGTATTCAATTCATAGGGTGGTTAAATCAACATAACTTTGCTTGTCAGGTTTGAAACGTACAAGATCTTGATGGTCTTGACAAGGTGAATGTGAAGAAGAAACTCTCTTATGAGAGAATGTTATACTAAGGTCACTGTTTAAAAATAAGAGGTGGAGCAGGCTCAAGGGACCTAATTTGTATGTTAGTATGTATAGAAATAAATCTCCTTTGCTGTTTTCATGGGCTCTATTAATCTGCAGCTTTACACATTACAAAACAAGTTCTCTTTTTGTGTTGAGCTATAGGTTGGCACTGGTGCCCCCAAATTCGATTGTAGTCGTGATGATTTATGTGCCTTTCTCTGATCAGAACTTTCCACTCACCTGACGAAGCAACAGTGCTCCCAAAGCTTTGGGTTTACTATCAGACAAACTTGTTGGACTTTAACGTGGTGTTGTGAGACATCTTATGTGTTTGCCCTCAAATTCCAACAGGGATGCTGAACCCCAGTCAGTGTTAGACTGATTCCCTACCCTCTCTGCACACTACATCTCATTATTTCAGCTTTCACTGAGGCTTCTTGCGTCCTAGACATCTATGCAAGATCTAGGACTTTTCTGTGTAACTGTATTACACTCTGTGAGGGGAATCATTGCTTTTTAATATGCATCAAGCTTGGCTTTTCTCAAGAGTTGAAGGAGAAGAAAGGTTAGAGGGCAGAACAATGATATTGCTGGCCTTGCAGAACACTCATTTGAGCTCTCAGTCTGTGTTTTGATGAGGTGGGCAAACATCTCTGTGCTATCAACACCACTGACCAGTAATGATGCAAAGCATGCCACACAGTCTGTGACTGTGCACTGCCTGCATGTAATCAAGCCGCCACAGGGGACTCTCCACGAGGTTGATCATTCTGTGTGGAGTTCATATGTTTAAAGCTCTGAGCCATGGGAATGCACCTATGCTGAATGAACTGTTCCGTTCTTAGCTGTTAAGCCCACGCTACGTTGGGGAACTCTGATGTGTGTGTGTGTGTACATTCGTTGCTGCTGGTTTAAGTGGAGCCTCCTTTCCTGCAGCTTCTGAAGCCCTGCATCTGTGTCCAGTTGAGCAGCGTTGTCTTTTGTTCTCCTCCTTTCTCCGAGGGAGACTGCTCAAAGCTGCTTCTGCCATAGTCACCACCTCCTACACACATGTAACATGGTCATCATTCAGCACCACCTTACGTATGCATGTGTGAGGATTCATTTGAGGTGATGATATGAGTTGGTGGAGGATGCACTTGAAGGTATGTTACGCTGCCTCTGATTACTCCTCTGCATATAAGCTTGCAGTGATGATGATACAGGATTCAATCTTTGCATCTTAAAGTCAGAACCTGTGGGTGATGCACAGAGGGAGGGGTGTGGGGAAGAGGACAACATGGGCTTTTCCCTGGGAAAAGATCGGAACTTGGAAATGGTCCCAATATCCGTTCCCATTCCAAAAGGAAAATCCTAGCCGTTCTCCTGGAGATCTATATTGACCACATCTCTTCAGTCATCCATGGCTCGTTGTGTTGTGGACTCTGGGTTTTACAAGACAATAAATTTTAAAATATCTCCCTTTAACTTGAAGTGAAACAGGATGCTCTGCAAAGAGGGATCAGCTTAGAAACATTCCCGTATCATCAGTTTGCTACAGACAAAGTGGCAAGCTTGATCAGAAACCACCGGATTACCAAATGACAAACTTAATGTCTTTGCACAGTGACTTAGGCAGCTCCTTTTTGAGAAGCAAAGAAAGATACTGCTGTGGAGAAGAAGAGAAAGACTGTTTTATGTTAACAATCAGGCAGGATTCTGGTAAGATTTCATTTTCTGTTCAAAAGGGAAAGAGTAGAATGGATGGGTGCTTGGAGATTTAAGGAATGGCACTTTCCTGGTGAAAATTAGATTCAGAAAACTGTGGCTAAGTGTAACAGTTTATGAGGGACATTGGAACTTTTGACCTACCATGGTGGGGAGAAGTGAGCCTGCTGAATAACTGGGAATTACTTACAAAGAGCAAAGGAAACTACAGTGCAGAAACATGTCCAAGCCTGCACCAACCATCCTACCCGTGTGAACTAAAACCCCCTATCCTTCTGTGGATCATATCCCTCTATTGCCATTCTATTTATGTATTTATTAAGATGCCTTTAAAAGCCACTTTTGAACTATTCCTGTATTGCCTGCTGTCTGGCACTCCATGAAATCGGTTGGAAGACTCAACGATAAGCAAAGAACCTTTGCTTGAAATTGGTGTATTAATTACGTATTAAGTAATGTTTGGTCTACTTTGACCCGAGTTTGTTTGTTATAGTAAAAATATTAAAACATGACATCTTGTCCTTCACTTCTTTCTGTTGATGGGGAAAATCATCTCTTTTTTAAAAGTTGGTGATATCTTTGGGGATTGGATGCCTGTTCCTGATTTCTGTCTGCTTCATTCCATCATTGCTGGACACTTCCATTCATGTCGCACTTGGCTTTTAGATATCAACTAAGTACCGCCATATAACGTTTTTCCGAAAATCTGCAAATTCTACCTTTGGCTCAACTAATATTGATTTTTATGTTTGTTGTTTTCCTTAACATCCACTTTTTTCTTTTTCTCTCCACCCACATCCCCCCACCTCCCCTTTCCGCGCCTCCTGTAGATTACATGTTGTTCTATATGTAAGTGCTTTGAAAGTGTAAGTTATTGGTTGGCTTTCTAACTGCAGAGTGTGTATACCTTTTCCACTACCTCATCCAGTTACATGCTCATTTGTAGCCATGGTGAGGCAATTTTCTATAATTACAAATAGGGCTGACTTATGATGAGACTGAATGCACAGATGTTCATTTCTTATTTGCTTTCCTGGTAATAATTCGTGGGGGATTTACATTTTAGTTGATGTCGTTCTTATAGGCGTTCCTATGTAGGTACCTGGAATAAATCTTTTTGTGTGTACATGAGGTAATTTGTCCCATACTATTCTTATGGCAGTTTTACAAATTTATAATGAGCCAGAACTTGCTTTCATTGTAATGATGAGGCCAGTGATACTCCTGGATAAAAGCAAATTACTGCGGATGCTGGAATCTGAATCAAAAGAGAGAATGCTGGAATAACTCAGCAGGTCTGGCAGCATCTGTAAGGAGAGAAAAGAGCCGATGTTTTGCGTTTAAACAACCCTTTGTCAAAGCAGGGATGATTCTCTGTTATTTATGAGTAAATTCTACAACAACTCCAGACTGTACGCAGATATTGGACAGTGATAGCCTTTTTCCTAGGATGGAGAAAGCTAGCACGAGGGGACACAGCTTTAAATTAAGGGGTATGAGTTATAGGACGGATATCAGAGGTAGGTTCTTTACTCAAAGAGTGATTAGGGAGTGGAATGCCCTGCCTGCAGCTGTTGTAGATGCGCCAAGTTTGGTGGCGTTTAAGAGGTTAATTGATAAGTATATGGAAGAGAAGGGAATGGTTTAGTTTGGAGGGGCATTGCTTTTTATTTTGGTCGGCACAACATCGAAGGCCGAAGGGCCTGTTCTGTGCTGTAATGTTCTATGTTCTATATAGTTAAACATGAATATTCAAAAAGTGCTTTGAATTGTGCTGCTCCACTATTGAATCAAAAATATTTCATGGTCTGCCTCAGTGTTAATCTGCATTAAAAGTTATTGGGTTGCATTAAGTACAACTGAGTTGCTGTGGTTGTAGAAAAAAATTAAATCCATTGCACGTATTTATAGTTAGTAATTGTTAGCCATGATCTTCAGTCCTGACACAGACTCTGTTCTCTGACCGCTGACTAGATTCTTCTCTTTGGCAACTGTCTGAGAATGAACCAGACTATACTCTGCCTTGGTGGCAGATATGGTTCCAAAGTTGAGCTATTGACCACACTTCGCAATGTCTTCATAACGTTATCCAACTTTTATAGTATAAATACTCTTTAATATTCCAAAATCAACTATTGTGAGTATGGAGTCTCATTTCTTCAGGGTTTGACATTTTCAGGGAGATATTAAAAATGTCACATTTTAAATGTTGAATTCTATTTCTTCCTCTTGCTTTTTATCTTTTGTTCTCTCCCTTTATTTAGCTTTCCCTCTTCACTCTTTTCTGAACCTGAATTCAGCCTTTTTAATTCACCCCTTTCTCCTGCTGCACTGTTTATTCCCCAATCCTTGCATCTGATTGCTTAGAGGGATGCCTGTTGACTTGTTTGCAGACACCCTATTTCCTTTGCTTTATCATTCTCAGCTTGTATCTCCAGTAACCATGTGGACAAACGTTATTTGTGCTGTAGAATGTAGTGGTAAGTTTAATTAACATCAGATGCAGTTTGGAGCGTTCCTACAAAAAATGCTTATTGTTTAATACCTGCATGGTCAGCAAAGTGTATAAATGACAAATATTTGACAAACAGTAAGATCTAGAAAAGGTTTGATTAAAAAGCAAGGCTTCAACAGTTTGGAGTGAAACAAGTGTGTTCTTAAATTCTTCATGTTTCATTTCTTTTATTTTGTTTAATTTCAGGATTTCTTTTTTAATGATGATGATTATTACAAGTGCAAATAATGTTCCTGAATAAATGTCTTATCAATTTTCTTTTGTAGATGAATAGCTACTATCTTGATAAAGCCTTTAGAGTTGAACAATTGAACTTACACATCCATTTTAGTTTTGCATCACATATGGCAACCTGGGGACCAAGTCCATATTAGATTTCAGAACTTGCTGTTCTTTTTGGGGGGAAATAAATCTTAACACTCTTAGTTCAATGAATTAGACATACAGGAGTACGAAGTGATATGATTGCAACATACTTTGGGTGTTATTAATTCACTTTGTATACATTAACAATTCTTTCATAATTTGATATTAATTTATTATTGTCACATGTATTAGTATACAGTGAAAAAATTGTTTCTCATATGTTATACAGACAAAGCATACCATTCATAGAGAAAGAAATGAGAGTACAGAATATAGTGTTAGTCATAGCTAGTACGGTGTAGAGAAAGATCAACTTAATGCAATGTAGGTCTGTTCAAAAGTCTGATAGCAGCAAGAAAGAAGTTCTTGAGTCAGTTGATACGTGTCCTCAGATTTTTGTGTCTTTTCCCTGAAGGAAGAAGGTGGAAGAGAGTATGTCAGGGGTGCATGTAGTCTTTAATTATGCTGGTTTTCCAAGGCAGTGGGAAGTATAGACAGTGTAAGAGGGTGAGAGGCTAGTTTAGATAATGGACTGGGTTTCATTCACCACTCTTTGTAGCATCTTGTGGTGTTGGGCAAAGCAGGAGCCATACTAAGTTTTGATACAACCAGAAAGAATGCCTTCTATGCTGCACCTGTAAAAGATGGTAAGAGTCGTAGCTGACATGCCAAATTTCCTTAGTCTTTTGAGAAAGTAGAGGCCTTGATAGGCTTTCTTAACTATAGTGTTGGCACGGGGAAACTAGGACAGGTTATTGGTGATCTGGACACTTAAAAACTTGAAGCTCTTGACCATTTCTACTTTGACCCTATTGATGTAGACAGGGGCGTATCCTCCACTGTACTTCTGAAGTTGATGATTATCTCCTTCATTTTGTTGATATTAAGGGAGAGATTATTGTCATTGCACCAGTTCACCAAATTCTCTATCTTTCTCTTTTGAGCAGTAGGTTTAGTATACATGGACTTTAGCAAGGCATTTGATAAGATGCCCTATGCAAGGCTTATTGAGAAAGTGATGGAGCATGGAATCCAAGGGCACGTTGCTTTGTGAATCCAGAACTGGCTTCCCCACAGAAGGCAAAGAATGATTATAGATGGGCCATCTTCTGCATGGAGGTCGGTCACTAGTGGGGTGCCCCAGGGGTCTGTACTGGGACCCTTGCTGTTTGTGATTTTTATAAATCTCTTGGATGAGGAAATGGAGGGATAGGTTGGTAAGTTTGCTGATGACACAAAGGTTGGAGATGTTGTGGATAGTGTGGAGGAATGTCAAGGATGCAGTGAGACATTGATAGGACGCAGTACTGGGCAGAGAAGTGGCGGAAGGACTTTAACCCAGATAAGTGTGTAGTGGTTCATTTTGGCAGGTCAAATAGGATGGCAGAATGTAATATTAATGGTAGACACTTGGCATTGTGGAAGATCAGAAGGATCTTGGGATCTGAGTTCAAAGAACACTAAAAGCAGTTGCGCAGGTTGAAACTGTGGTTAAGAAGGCATATGGTGTACTGGCCCTCATCAATCAAGGAGTTGAGTTTAGGATTGAGAAATAATGTTGCAGCTATATAGGACCCTGGTCAGATCTCACTTGGAGTACTGTGCTCAGTTCTGGTTGCCTCATTACAGGAAGGATGTGGAAGCCATAGAAAGCACACAGAGGGGAATTACAAGGATGTTGCCTGGATTGGGGAACATGCCTTTTGAGGATAGGTTGAAGGAGCTTGGCCTTTTCTCCTTGGAGAGATGATGGATGAGAGGTGACCTGATAGACGTTTATAGGATGTTGAGAGGTATTGATTGAGTGGACAGTTAGAGGCTTTTTCCCAGGGCTGAAATATGGTTGCCACAAGAGGACACAGGTTTAGGGTGCTGGGGAGTAGATACGGAGGAGATGTCAGGGGTAAATTTTTCACTGAGGGTGGTGGGGTGCGTGGAATGGGATGTCGGCAATGGTAGTGGAGACGGATTCGATAGGGTCTTTTAAGAGACTTTTAGATAAGTACATAGAACTTAATAAAATAGAAGGTTATAGGTGAGCCTAGCAATCTCTAAGGTGTTCGGCACAGCTTTGTGGGCTGAAGAGCCTGTATTGTGCTGTAATTTTTCTATGTTTCTATATTTCCTGTACTCTGTCCCATCATTATTTGAAATGAATTGAAAGTTGAGTTGGAGGGGAATTTGGCCACACAGTCATAGATGTATAAGGAGTATAATAGGGGGTTGAGGAGACAGCCTTGTGGGGCACTGGTGTTGAAGATGATTGTGGAGGAGTGTTTTGCCCTCGCAGCCTCACTTACAACCTCCATTACAACCCTGCTTCCCTACATAAAATGCTTATAATGAGAAATGCTCAATAAAACTGAAATGGTGTTAAAATATCCTGTAGTTATAACTGAAAACTATTTGTTTTTTATTCATGTACGATTGTACAGTGTACTTTAATCACTTTGTTTCAACTGACTTGAGTTAGCTGCAAGAAGGTGCTCCTGTGAGACTCCAATCGAACGGATCTATCTGAGCTTGGTATGGGGTGCAGGTGAGGGGTGTCAAGGTTTGCTAAATCACTGTGCGTGGTGGATAAAATCTGATTTTTGGGCACCATTAGCTATTTCAGTAGTCAGATTTGAGGTACTCTACCTGTGTAATAGTCAATTGTGAAAGCAAGCTAAATTGTTTTAGTTGTGCATCTTGATTTCAGGATAAAAGGGAGTAGTACATCTGGATTTTGGTTATTCTATAGAATTAGTGCACTTAGACTCTTCAGTATTGTACTTTTTAAAATGTTTTATAATGAACCCTGTCTGATTTTTTTGGAATAAACCAAAGAGATCCTGTGACTTTTTTTTCAAGAGGAATTCTCCTTATATAGAAGTCATAAGGTAGTCAATATGTGATCTCAAAGGGAAGGTCTTGCCTATCTAACTTGGTAGTTTCTGTAAAGGTGTGACAAAGAAGTTAGGAGGTAAAAGAGTAGATGTGTGTTGAGATTTCAGCAAGACTGTTAATACAATTCTTAATGTTAATATTGGAAATGATTGGGGAAATTAATGAAATTATTTTAAAATGGACATGCCAATGGTTGACCAATAGAACCCCAAGGATAATGGTGGAGGGATTGTCACCCACTGTGGAGATTTGTACTTGTGGTGTTCCGTGGTTCTGATTTTGGACCCCTTTTTGTTAATGTCTTTATAAAGGATTTGAAGCTAATACTAAACATGGAAACTAGGAGGCCATTCAGCCCTTCGAGCCCACTCCACCATTCAGTATAATCATGGCTGATCCTTGATCTCAATGCCATATTCCTACATTCTTGATGCCATTAAAATCTTAAAAGAAAATCTCTTTCTTAAATATGTTCAGTGACTTGGTCTCCACAGCTTTCTGTGGTAACGGTTCGCTACCCTTTGAGTGATAAAATCAGCCCTAAATGGCCTGTCCCATATCCAGAGATTGTGTGCCTGGTTTTAAATTTCCCAACCAGGGAAAACATCCTTCCTGCGTCTAGTCTGTCTAGCCCTGTTAGAATTTCATACACTCCAATCAGATCTCCTCTTTCTAAACTTGAGTGAATACAGGCCCAGTCAAACCAATCTCTCCTCATAACATATAGCACTAAGAAGTTTGGTGCCTAAATTTTCATGAAATGAATAAAAAAAAGCAGACAAGGTAGAGCAAGATTTGAAAAATTTAAGAATTGGGCAGGTGGGTAATGGTTGAAATTCAATGCCAAGAAATGCAAAATGCTTTACATTGGGGCAATAACCATCCAGAAAAGGATTATTATATTAGTTGAATGAAAAAGTAATGTGCATGGAAAATGAAAGAGATCAGGGGGTCTTGATTGGCAATAAGTTGCAGCAATTAATTCTCTATTGCAGTGAATAAACAAATCAAATGTTGGAAAGTGTTAAAAAATCAGCATTGAGCCAAAATAGTGAGTTAATCCTGTTTCTTTATAAATTGTTAGTGTGGCTGCACTGGGAATGCTTTCACTGAAATAAGACAGAAAAAACAATGTAGTTAGCTTTGGAAAGATGCAGGAAAAAAAGCAGCCAATGGTGGAAGGGATGGAGTGGTAGAATTATCAGGGACAAATTTGAAATTGTTTTTTTCTTTGCTGAAAAATAGATTGTGAAGAGATGATATAATGGCTCTGTTTTAAGATTTGAAAGGGACTAGATAGTGTGGATCAAGTTGAGCTATTTTACCTGGTGCAAATAATAGAATATAGTAGGAAGTCTGACCATACCAGGTTTAAGTCCGACCAATTTATTTGAGAGTAAACTCTCAAGCTTTCGAGGTGTTTCGACCTTTTCGTCAGGTGAATGAGGTGTTCTGGTCTCAAACAGCACATATAACAACACAGACTACTGATTAGAATGCGAATCTTTACACCTAACTTGCTATTCAAGTCTTAAAGTGGCTAACAATGTGAGTGGATGGAGCACTGAGCACAGGTTAAAGAGATGTGTCTTGTCTCCAGACAGCACAGTAAGTGAGGTCTTTTGCTAACCCAGGCAAGTCATGGGGGTTACAGATAATGTGACATGAACCCAAGATCCCTGTTAAGACAGTCCTCATGTGCGGAACTTGGCTAACAGTCTCTGCTCAGTGACTCTGCGCCATCTTGTGTTGTGAAGGCCACCTTGGAGAACGCTTACTCGAAGGTCGGAGGCTGAATGCCCGTGACTGTTGAAGTGTTTGCCAACAGGAAGAGAGCAGTCTTGCCTGGTGATTGTCGAGTGATGTTCATTCATCCGCTGTCATAGTGTCTGCATGGTCTCCCCAATGTACCATCTTCGGGACATCCTTTCTTGCAACGTATTAGGTAGACAACTTTGGCTGAGTTGCAAAAGTATGTAGTGTGTACCTGGTGGATGATATTCTCATGTGTGATGATGGCATCCATGTTGATGAACTGGCATGTCTTGTGGAGGTTGCTGTGGTAGGGTTGTGTGGTATTGTGGTCTCTGTTTTCCTGAAGGCTGGGTAGTTTGCTGCGGACAATGGTCTGTTTGAGGTTGCATGGTTGTTTGAAGGCAAGAAGTGGGGATGTGGGGATGGCCCTGGCGAGATGTTCGTCTTCATCAATGATATGTTGAAGACTCTGGAGAAGATGTTGTAGCTTTTCTGCTCCGGGGAAGTACTGGACAACAAAGGGTTCTCTGTCCACCGTGTCCCGTATTTGTCTTCTGAGGAGGTTGGTGCGGTTTTTCACTATGGCGCATCGGAACTGTCGATCGATGAGTCAAGGGCCATATCCTGCTCTCATGAGGGCACCTTTCAGCGATTAGAGGTATCTGTCACAATCCTCCTCATCTGGGCAAATTCTGTGTATACAGAGGGCAGACAATAGAACCAGAGGAGACTCTACTTGAAGGGGAGATGAATACAAAATTGATCTGCAGAAACAATATTTTAGTGAATGAATGGTTAATCTGTGGAATAGCTCCCTAAAGAAATGGTGGAAGCAGTTAGTTTTGTCAAACTCATACATTGAGTTATGTGTTTTTCAGGACCAAGGTTACAGAGTTTTATAATTGGCCAGGCCTTCGGTGAGCATTCGGATGGTTTTGTAAACTGGTCCAAGAGAGATTGACTTTACCACAGGACTGACATATGAAATGCATTTCAACGGATGGTGATGAAATGGAAATGGTTGATAACTTCAAGTTTCTAGGTGTCTAGATCACCAACAACCTGTCCTGGTCCCTCCATGCTGATGCTATGGTTAAGAAGCAACATCTCTCCTTTCTCAGGAGCGTAAGGAAATTTGGCATGCCTGCCCCATTTGTAAGATGCACCATAGAAAGCATCTTCAAATGTATTGCAGCTTGGCATGGCTTTTGCTCTAAGACTGCAAGAAAATACAAAGAGTTGTGCACGCATCCCAGTCTGTCAGGCAAACCAGCTTTCCATCCATTGACTCCATCTACACTTCCTGCTGTCTCGGAAAAGCAACCAGCATAATTAAAGGCCCCACGCATGCTGGACATGCTCTCTTCTGTCTTCTTCCATTGAGGGAAAAAGATAATGGGTCGCAAGGTCACGTGCCAGCTGACTCGAGAACACCACCTTCTCGGCTGTCATCAGATTGTGAATGGACCAACCATCTATTAAGCTGATCTTTCTCTACACACTATCTGTGACACTAATACTATATTCTGCACCTTCTTCTTTCCTTCCCCCCATGTACTCTATGAATGGTTTGCTTTGTATAGTGCACAAGGATCAATACTTTTCATTGTATATCAATACATGTGTCGATAAATCAAATGATCACACAACGTTTCATGTCTACTCTAACTTAACGAACAAAGTCAACATCAATTAAACATTAATTAGTAGACAGCTAATACAGAAAAGATATTCACCCTTTCAACATAATGGAAAACCTCACACCATATTTAGACTTTCTGCAGTATTGCAATCTTAACAGGAACCTTTATAAAGTTAATCCCAGCTTTCAGCTGGCTCACTTCTCCTGTTCTGCTGACATCATCCAGTGTCCATCAAAAATAATTTTCCTCAGCCTTGAGAATCCCCAAACCAACTTGCAGCAGCAAGGACCACTCTGATGACATGTTCCACCCATATCAAGATAGAGCATCCAGTGTCCTTAAACTTCCATCAGTTCCACATCGTTGACCAGTAAATGAGGTCCCACCAACATCCTGCCTGGTGGATGATAGTGCTATTCATATCCCAGTGGTTCCCCTGTTTTTCTCTCTCTCTCTTTGCAGGACTTTATCTTTTGATTCATGGTTGGTCTACAAGTAATAACAACCGCTGCCCCTCTCCTTCCTAATAAATCTAGCACGTGACTTTGAAAAGATTTTGACCTGGGTCCTTGTCCCATGGCGACTAATTTACATGGGCTTTTTACTAGAGAGAATTAGCAGGAGATCGCCTGCCCCTCTTCATTGATAGGTTTTAATCTTCAATTAACGGAGGTAGTTTAAACATGATCATCTTATATAGCCTTCTGGTTGTAACAATGGACTGTGATAATTTTTTCTCCAGCAAATCTCATTTTCTGGCTAAGATTTTCCCCTTAGGCCTGACACTCTACTGTAGTTCGGATGAGGCACTGCACTGTCGACGGTGTTACCTTTTGGATGAGACATTAAATCGAAGACCTATCTGCCTGCTTGGCCTAATATAGAAGATCCCGTAACAGCATTTTGAAGAAGAGCAAAGAGTCCCTCTGACTGTGTCCTGGCCAATATTCCAGCCAACATCACAAAAAAAGGATTATCTGATCATTATCATGTTGCTTTTTTAATTGGAGTTGAAAGTTGCTGAGTTCAAACTAGCTGCACGTTCCCAACATTATAACAGTAACTACATGTTCCAGACTTCATTAATTGTAAAGTGGTTTGAGTGGATGTGAAAAACGTTATAAAAGTGCGAATCTTTTTTGACCCAGCATCACTGAGACAGCTGGCCTCGTCATCTATTTCATTGCTATTTACTGTATGTAAACTGACCGAAAATGTACCTGGCTCAGCTCTCAAATGTTTGCAACTTCTAGCTTCACTTGACGTACTCTGACATCTGTTTTGATCCTGGTTCAGACCTGCAAATTATCTTACAATCTGGTTAGGGACGAGTAACATTTTGTTTAAAATAGACAAAATTTGAAATCGCAGGTATTTGCTAAAAGAATAAAGGCACAAGATTCCAGTGTTTTTGAACAGACAAAATAGATGTTACCGCCCACAGTCAGCAAAGTAAAATAATTTATAACATCTATCTTGTATTCTAACATTCAGAATTAATGTGAGGTATATATGAATTTGTAGGCAAAATCTGTGGTTGAATACATTACAGTATACAATAAATGACAGATGCAACCAGGAGAGGTCCCGTGGATTTCTCAACAACCTATTCAGATGTCAGTATCTACTATGAGTTACACAATTTCATTAAAACTCTGCTTCCGTCGTGAAGGATTCTAAACTTTTCACTTTCAAAGTTAAAATCTCTGAATTCTCTTCAAACATTGCTCTGACTTGCATTCCCTCAATGATAGGCCTACTGTAGGTGAGCATTCAGTCCATTGAGCCTGCTCCACCATTCAACGTGATCATAGCTGATCAGACATTTCAGTGTCTTTCATCCACACTGTCCCCATAGTCCTTTACGTTATTGTTAATCAGAAATCTATCAGTCATTGCTTTAAACACGCTCACTGGCCAGGAATCTACCAGAAAAATTCTAAGTGCCAAACTTGCTTTAAAAACTGCAGAAAACCTTGCTGTTTATTAATCGGGATTTTCAAAATGAATCTCCTACACTCTGCGCAGAGTATCCTTGTGAAAATCATATAAAAAAGATCAATTGGTGGGGCCTATTCCTGCTGAAGAGGGCCAGCAGCATCATGCTGAGTGGGGTTACTGCGCATGCACCATTCTGTCATATTGGAAATTGCAGAGATAGCACATGCGCAGTGGCCCTGCACTGCTGGCCTCCTGATTACTGGCTAGTCTCGCAACTCGCAGTCACTGGCCTTCCTGCCAGATTTGATTGCTGTCCACTCTCCCTCTGACACTGATCGTTATGCATGCTATGCAGAATGCAGCAGAAAGCTTCCATCCCCACTGATCTCTCTTCTCCCTGCCATTCCCAAATATACATAGGCTCAGTCCCCTTGGCACTGCTAGATGCCCAGTGGACACTGCCAAGGTGCCACCTGGGCGTTGGTCCTTGGACAGTGCCATGGGACCAGGCTGGCAATTTCCAGGGGGTAGTCCCACCATATCCCTGACCTCCTTGGAGGCTTCCATAGTCGCCCTTGATTCTAGTAGGGCCAGGTCCCCATTAGTGGTATCTGTGATACACTCCACTGGAGTGGACCACTTCTTCTGGCAGAGGGGGTTGAGACGCTAGTGGGCCTGGGAGACTTCAGTCTCAGGCCTGCTGATGAGATTTAAATACTTATTTAAATACTTTAATCAGCTTTACACTGATTTCTGGCACAGATCTAGCGATGCCAAATTTCCAGCAGCCAGAGACATGTAGAGGCCATGACGCCCAGCGCCCTTAAGCTTCCCGCATTGTCTGAACTCCTATGGCCCTCTGACGAGGAAATTGCAAAGATTCACAACCTGTGTGAAAAGAAATTTCTCCTCACCTCCGTTCGAAGTGGCTTCACCCTTATTTTGTGACCTCTGCTACTAGGTTCCACAGCCAAAGGAGAGGTCTTACCTACGCCTACCTTATCTACTCCTTTAAGTATTTTGTAGGTTTCAATGAGATCATCCCTCATTCTTTGACAGTCTAGAGAAAACAAGCCCAGTTTCACTTCGTGATAGTTCCACCATCCCTGGAATAGATCTGGTGAACTGTAGATGCATTGCCTCAATGGCAATAATATCGTTTAAAGTAAAAAGATCAAATCTGCACATGGTACTTCAGCTGTGGTCTCACCAAACTTCGACACAATTAAAGCAAGAGTTCACTATTCCTGCACTCAGATCTTAGTGTGATAAAATCTAACATTGCATTAGCCTTCCTAATAGCTTGCTGAACCTGTATGTTAGGTGTCAGTGACTCATGGACACACAGGTCCGTCCTGTGCATCCACAATTTCCAATCTCTTACCATTAGGAAATACTCGGCACATCTGTTCTTTCTATTATCTCACATTTTTCCACGTTACATTCCACCAGCCACATTATTGCCCACTCTGAGTCTGTACAAATCCTTCTGTAGCCACATTATATCTTCCTCACAACATATATTCATCTGTAAACTTGGAAATATAACATTTGGTCCACACATCTAAATAATTGATGCATATTGTGAACAGCTGGGATCTCTGTACTGATCCATGCAGTACCCCACAAGCCACATCCTGCCAATGCATGAACGATCCGTTTATCTCTCTCTTCTGCCTGTCAAACAATACTTAATCCATGCCAGGCTATTACTTTCTATCCCATGTGCATTTTGCCAAGCAACCTCCTGTTGGGAGTTTATCAAAAGCCTTCTGAAAATCCAAATTCACTACATCCATCCACTCTTCTTTATCAACTTTAAGTAACAACCTCAAAATAACTCCCAAGTTCATCAGACATTGTTTCCCATTTGTAAATAATGGTCAGTATATCCAATCAGATCATGATTATTGAAGTGCCCACTTCAATAATCCTTTATAATAGGTCCCAGCATTTTCTCTACAACTGCTGTAAGGCTAATGGGGTCTGCAGTTCCCCGTTTTCTCTTGCCTTCTTTTCTTAAATATTGGGATGACATTTGCTGCCTTCAGATCTTCAAAAATCATTCCAGAAACTATGAAATTTTGGAAGATGGTCTTCAATTCATCCATTGTCCCTCGCAATCTGGAATAGCTGTAGCTCTAGCTCGTTAGAGGGGTCAGTTTTTGTACAAAGTGTGCAGGAAGGTTTTTTGACTCAGTATGTGGATAGGCCAACTAGAGGTGAGGCTACATTGGATTTGGTGCTGGGCAATGAGGCAGACCAGGTGTTAGGCTTGGAAGTTAGTGAACATTTTGGTGATAGTGACCACAATTCGGTTACGTTCACCTTAGTGATGGACAGGGATAGGCATGAAGCTGGGGGCAGTAGTTATAGCTGGGGGAAGGGTAATTATGAGGCCATCAGGAGAGAATTAGGGTGCATAGATTGGACTAGGAAACTACAGGGACTGGGAACATCTGGAATGTGGAGCTTATTCAAGGAGCAGCTGCTGCGAGTCCTTGATAAGTATGTCCCTGTCAGGCAAGGAGGAAATGGTCGAGTAAGAGAACCTTGGTGTACGAAAAAAGTTGATTTGCTGGTTAAAAGGAAAAAGGAGGCTTATGTCAGGATGAGGCTTGAAGGCTCAGTTAGTGCAATGGATAGCTATAGATTAGCCAGGAGGGAGCTAAAGAGTGAATTGAGGAGAGCTAAGAGAGGACACGAGAAGACTTTGGCTGATAGGATTAAGGAGAATCCTAAAGCTTTCTTTAGATATGTGAAGAATAGAAGATTGGTTAGGGCAAGATTAGGGCCAGTCATAGACAGCAGTGGGAAGTTGTGCGTGGAACCTGAAGAGATTGGAGAGGCACTGAATAAATATTTCTCTTCGGTATTCACGCAGGGAGATGTAAATGTAGTTGTGGAGAACACTGAGGTACAGGGTTGCAAACTGGAAAGTATTGAAGTAGATAGGGAGGATGTGCTAGATGTTCTTGAGGGTTTGAAGTTGGATAAGTCCCCTGGGCCGGACGGGATTTACCCTAGGATTCTCTGGGAGGCAAGAGAGGAGATTGCAGAGCATCTGGCTCTGATCTTCAGGTCGTCGTTGGTTACGGGTATAGTGCCGGAAGACTGGAGGATAGCGAATGTGGTCCCATTGTTCAAGAAGGGGAAGAGAGACCTTCCGGGGAATTATAGGCCGGTGAGTCTTACTTCTGTTGTGGGCAAAGTATTGGAGAGAATTATTAGGGATAGGATTTATATTTATTTAGAGAGAAATGAATTGATTGGGGATAGTCAGCATGGTTTTGTGAAGGGTAGGTCGTGCCTTACTAACCTCATTGAGTTTTTTGAAAAAGTGACTAAGGAGGTGGATGGGGGTAAGGCGGTTGATGTGGTATATAGGGACTTTAGTAAGGCGTTTGATAAGGTGGCCCATGGAAGACTTCTGCAGAAAATGCAGAGGTATGGGATAGAGGGTGATTTAGCTAAGTGGGTTAGGAATTGGCTAGCAGATAGAAGACAGAGGGTGGTGGTTGATGGGAGATATTCATCTTGGAGTTCGGTGACAAGTGGTGTATCTCAGGGGTCTGTTTTGGGGCCCCTGCTGTTTGTAATTTTTATAAATGATCTGGATGAGGGTATTGAAGGATGGATTAGTAAATTTGCAGATGACACTAAAGTCGGTGGAGTGGTAGATAGTGAAGAGGGGTGTTATAGTTTGGAGAGAGACTTGGACAAGTTGCAGAGCTGGGCCGAGAGGTGGCAAATGGAGTTTAATGTGGAAAAGTGTGAGGTAATTCACTTTGGCAGGAATAATAAAGGTGTAGAGTATAGGGCTAATGGTAGGATTCTTAATAGTGTTGATGAACAGAGGGATCTTGGTGTATTTGTGCATAGATCCCTGAAAGTAGGCAGTCAAGTCGATAAGGTTTGTAAGAAGGCATATGGAGTCTTAGCTTTTATTGGTAGGGGGATTGAATTTCGGAGCCGCAACGTCATGTTGCAACTGTACAAAACTCTAGTGCGGCCGCACTTGGAGTATTGTGTGCAGTCTGGTCCCCACATTATAAGAAAGATGTGGAGGCATTGGAGAGGGTACAGAGGAGGTTTACCAGGATGTTGCCTGGTATGGAGGGCAGGTCTATGAAGAGAGGTTGAAGGATTTGAGGTTGTTTTCGTTAGAAAGGAGGCGGCTAAGAGGGGATCTTATTGAAGCATATAAGATGATTAGCGGTTTAGATAGGGTGGACAGTGATAGCCTTTTTCCTAGGATGGAGAAAGCTAGCACGAGGGGACACAGCTTAAAATTAAGGGGTGATAGTTATAGGACGGATATCAGAGGTAGGTTCTTTACCCAAAGGGTGGTTCGGGAGTGGAATGCCTGCCTGCAGCAGTTGTAGATGCGCCAAGTTTGGTGGCGTTTAAGAGGTTAGTTGATAAGTATATGGAAGAGAAGGAATGGTTTAGTTTGGAGGGGCATTGCTTTTTATATTGGTCGGCGCAACATCGAAGGCCGAAGGGCCTGTTCTGTGCTGTAATGTTCTATGTTCTATCTCTTTGAATACTTCCAAGGTTTCAGTCTCATCACTAGATTCTTAAACAGCCATTTATTAACTCTCAAGAAATTCCAACTCCTTATTCATGCTGAGCAGAACACCACTCCTCCAAATAGATATCTTTTCCCCAAAGATACGCACCACAGATTCACTGACCGTCTGATCTTTCAGCCCTCCAGGGCTCTCCTGAGCCCACAGTACATGGAGTCTGGAATCTGGTGGTACAATGGTGAGCATTGCTACTTCTCAGGCCAGACATCTGGGTTCAGCTCTGACCTTGAGTGACTGTCTATGTGGAGTTTGCATGTTCTTCCCGTGTCTGTGTGAATTTGCTTTGGTTTCTTCTCTCAGTCCAGAAATGTGCAGGTTAGGTTGATTGGTCATACTAAATTGCCCCTGCATGTCCCAAATGTATAGTTTAGGGGAATTAGCAAGGTAAGTACATGTGGTTATGGGGATAGGACCTGGGTAAGATGCTCTGTCAGAGTTGATGCAGACCCAATGGCCTTAAGTACTGTAGGGATTCTGTGAACCACAGCACTTTTATTTCTTGGAGCTTCCCATTTTGCTCCTCTCCCCAGTGGTGGTCTCCCAGTGGCTCCATGCGTTCCATAATTGGGCTTTGGTGCTGTTCTTTGTACCATAAGTGGTGCTCTGGGCACTTGGCCCTGGCTTGAAGATATTTGATGCTGAATTGCACATATGCAGCCCACTCTTGATTGATTTGCACGTTGACAAAAACATCTGGGGCATATTGGGTCCTGCAGTTCCAGACTTTCACTTGGAAATCAGATAAGTTCCAACTTCTTGACACGAAAAATGGTTGTAGTTTTCATCTTCTTCCTGTGGGGCAATTCTACTACAGTGACAAATTGTGAAAGGCACAACTAATTGTGAGATATGGTAATTGTGTGGTGGACTGATGCATCCTTCCCACAGTACAAATGTAAGGGCAGCACAGTGGTTAGTGCTGTTGCCTCAAACGCTAGGGACCCAGGTTCGAGTCCTGGCTTGAGTCATGTTTGTACAGAGTCTGCCCTTCTCTGTATGGCTGCACGGGTTTCCTCCGGGTGTTCCAATTTCCTCCCACAGTCTGAAAGATGTGCTGATTTATGTGCATTGGCTGTGTAGAATTCTCCCTTTATTGTACCTAAGCAGGCGCCAGAGTATGGGAACTAGGAGATTTTTATAGTAACTTCATTGCAGTGATAATGTAAGCCTACTTGTGACACTAATCAGTGAACTTTTCTAAAAAAAACTTTGAGCATTTTGCTTAAGGAGCCAGTTGTTGGAGACTTGATGGTGGGAAAAGTTTTTTTTATGAAGCACCAAGTTACAATGGTTCAGTAAAAAATGGGACATCCCCTGTGGAAAATAAAAGGGAGGATTGAGAAATTGGGGAAGTAGTTTTAAAAAAGGCAATTTTCTGGAATGGAAGGGAACATTAGGGAGAATATTGACAATGACCATTATTTGTATGAGAAAAAACATACAACAGTATCAAAGATTTCAGGAAAGGAAGAACTGGTAAAGTTTCTAACCAAATTCTCTAAAGCAATAGTCTATTGGAGACCATTTTTTATTGAGTATGAAGCAGGTAAGATGTGTAACATCAGTCATATTGTCTATTATTTCATTTTCATCAGCTACATTACAGTGATGTTTTCGGCTGCTTGAGACCATGGTAAACATCAAACACTGTACAGGTCCCATGCATAACCATGTGGAGTGCCATAGGCAATCGACTAGTGTTCTGGAGAAATTTGTCCTGTGGTCTCCAGCATAATGAAACTTGTAATAAAGCATTTTCTTTCTGTCCAGCTAATCTGCTTAACAAATTTATTCCAGAGGTGGTTTTAATTAGTGAGCTGTTTAAAGGCTAAGGAGATGGGAAGCTCATTCTTGAAGTGTAGCAATTACAGAAAATTATCAGACAGCAATTATTTTAAATGTTATTTTTGATAGTACATCTGGGGTTTATAGGAATTGGAACATTACAGACGCTAGGTCTTTGTTTTCTTGAGACCGAAAGCACAGAATATTGAGTTATACTGGAAACACATTTTTCCCTGAAGCCTAGTATGCAGTCACATTTCTGAAGCAAATTGAATTGATTAACATCACTGTATGTCTGAATTTCTTCCTCAATTTACGCAGCTAGTTACAGGAAAACACTGTAGGGATTAAAAATTTGCAAAAGTTCTTTTTCTCGGCACAGTTATTAGTGGACTGTTTCTAATTATCTTGCCATCTTTCCCCCCAGTATCTGAGTTGCCTCAGTTTTATATCTTGCTAAAGGGAATGTTAGTGGTTTTGTTTAAGCATGATAATTGGGAAAAGGCATGCTGTCTAGAAAGGGGAGAAAAAAAATGTTCATGTCTTTTTCAGGACCTGTGATTCATCCTGTTTGTTCAAAATGCAACATCAGGGAATAATTGGACGACAGAAAGTTGTGAATGAGTGGCCTGTGTGTGTGGCTGGCGTTATGGCATACTTTTACTGACTTGTGCATGTAGCATGCATTTTGCAACAGCCAAATGAAGAGTGGTGTTTTACATGGGCAAGGCCATAGTAATATTTTGAACCCATGCTGACTTTTAATAAAAGCAGTCAAAGTTTCAAGAACAAATTAGTGGCTGTACATAATGGCTTATGAAGACCATGTTTCAAACTGAGGATTTAAAGCAAACCCATAATGACAGGAGATATTAAAGCCCTCTTGGAGGTGCTGATTAATCTAACTTGAGCCTGAGGTTTAAATTTATTTCTTATAAACCACCTTACCGTCAAGGATGTTGGTAATTAGTGTATGAATGGATGCAAATTAACTTGGTGTGTTATTTTTATATAACCTACTTTGTTCTGGGATTTCCAAATTATTTCCCAATTATTTGATTTGTTTTGTTTCATGTCAAGTTGTTTAGAACTAAATGCGCACAACTTTTAGGTTTCTTTTGCGAGATGGGCAGTTACAGAACAGTTGAAAGTAAAAGCTGTCTAAATCTGCTGTAATCACAGGGTAGCATTTCCTGTGCAACCACCAGTGGCAGAGGTAGCCAGCCGTTGGCTGACAGCAGTGGTATCTTCTGGTCCTGTCATTGTAAATGGGATTTCCTGCTGAATGCACCCCTCGCTGCCGAGAAATCCGTGTGGAAACGATCGATCTCGCCAGCGTGAACAGCCGGAAAATTTTGGCCAGTGTTTTGTCACTGACTCTGTAGTCATGGTTTTATGCTTGGCTTCATTTATTCCCACTTTGTAGATTTTTTTTTTTGAAAGGTTGTCTTTGATCTTTCAAAACACTTCATTGGATGCTAGATTTTTAAATAATGATTTATTTTTGGATGAGGAGTGTCTGAATGAGACTGTTTGGATAGGGGCTACTGAGAAGTTTGCCATTTTTTGTAGCACCTGTATCTACAAATGCATTAGTTATTGGGCACTTTTAAAATGTAAAACTCATAGATTAATTTTGTCCTAAAACTGCAAATATTGGATTCCATAGACTTCATACTGTTCATGTTTCATAAGTGGAAACAGGAATTGGTTATCTATATGTGAGGTCTACCTGTCTGGAGAGATGTCATCCCAAAGTTGGAATGAGTAAAAGTTGGTGCTTCTGTTTTCCATGATACTTTCATCCATCACTGTCTGTGTGTAAATGGGACAGTAAGAATATGAAAATGCTCCCATTATGTTGACGTTATTTTAGTAATTGTAAGTTCAGGTAGTGAGTCTGCATGACCTACTTAACTAGGAAGAGGAGAATCCAGCGAAGTTACAGGACTGATATCACAGTTGGGATAATCTGAATGATCATAATGTATTTCCCTGGGCAAAGAATATAATATAAACTATGCAGTGAGAAAGTATCCCAGTTTAACTGTCCAGAGAAAATGTGAAACATCCGTTGGAAGTCCTTACGCACCACTGCCAGTCTTATTTAGGAAAAATTTACCTGAGAAACATACTAAACTTTAACACTGAACATCCTTCTAGCTTTCTGTCATTGAAAATTGTTCTTCAGTATCTCCTCCGAAATATGATTTTTTTTCTTGTCCTAAGATTTCTCACTGAGACTCCTTCACTGCTTCCCTTCCTCAGCTTCTGCATTGAACTATTTTGGTTGTTGGTGAATTCAACCTCAGTCTAAGTTCACTGTGTTATCTCTTTCCTATGTTTGTCTGTTTGTCCTCCCCAAATTTCTCCATCCCATGTTCCCCAACCCAAATTCACAGGTCACTCTTACTATCTCGTGTGATCTTGCTCATCCCATCTTCTCAATCACAGGTAAAATCATCTCTAATCTCATCCTTGTGTCACTGTCCATCCACATTCCCCTTCACTGTCCATCCACATTCCTTCTGTTTCTCTCTGAGGAGAGAAAAAGCCGTCTTAGAATCTCTACAGTGCGGAAGGAGGCCATTTGGCTCATTGAGCCTGCACTGCCCACAATCCCAGCCAAACCCTAACACCATAATTCCACACGTTTACCCTGCTAGTCCCCTGACTCAGTAAGAGGTCTGACAACACCAATTTTAAATCCAACTGATTTATTTAATAGTAAACTTGCTAGTTTTCGGCATTTGTGCCTTCGTCAGGCGAATGAGGTGTTCTGGTCTCCAAAAGCACACATATCCCTGACACACAGAGTCAACTTAACCTGGCCAATCAACCTAATCTGCATATATTTAGATTGTGGGTAGAAATCAGAGCACGTGGAGGAAATCAAAGCAGACACTGGGAGAACATGCAAATTCCTCACAAAAAGTGAACTGAGCTGAGAATTGAACCCAGGTCCCTGGTGCTGTGAGGCAGCAGTGCTAACCACTGTGCCACCTTTATCCCCAAGGTAATTTATAATTTTGCTTTAAAAATCCCAATTGTCTAGCCTTTGACCCTCTGTTCATAACATTTCTGCAGCAACTAATTTACTCAACCCCAGCCTTACCCTGCCTTTGCCACAGTTCTCAATAACACCTTTTACTTTTTGTCACCCTGGCCTGGTTGCTCACCCCAGGATGCAAGAGATGAAAACTTAAGGATATGGTTTTTAGTCATTCACCACCAGATTTAACTGCATCACATAAAGTGATATCAGGGTCCTGCTCTCATCTGCTCAAACTGTTCACTATTCCAGGATCATCCTGGCTAAAAGATCTTGTTTTTTCCTCTGCTGCACATCAGCTTCTTAAGCCCCTTTCCTCTGTCCCCTCCACCCTCCCCTCCAAAAAGTATGAGGAGCTCATGCATCTTTCCGCTCAGATTGAAACAATTCCATCAACTTTTTCTGCTGCTTCTCTCTTTCCTGCAGAGAAAATCTGGCCAAACTCATTCCAAAATTACCTTGAAATTTGATCTTTCTCTGGTTTCTTTCCTGCAACTTTTCATGCCCTCTTTGAGCTCATCATATCATAGAATCTTTACAGTGCAGAAGAGGCCATTTGGCCTGCACCACCAACAATCCCATCCAGGCTCTATCCTGTAACCCCATGTATTTACCCTGCCAATCCCCTGATACTAAGGGGCAATTTAGCATGGCCAATCAACCTAACCTGTACATCTTTGGACTGTGGGAGGAAACCAAGAGCACCCAGAGAAAACCTATGTGGACACAGGGAGAACGTACAGACTTCATGAGCTCTTGTCCGTTAGATACACCTCCTGCACCTTCAACACCATTCCCATTGAACTGCTGACCACCTAACCCTCTCCCCTCTCCGATCCCCATGATATGTGATGTTAATGGTTCTGTTTCATCAGGTTCTGTCTCTCTTTACACCTGCTGTTATCACCTCTCTCTTCCAAAGTTCCTTTAACCCCACTCTGTTTGACAAAGAATGGAAGGTTGGAAGATGGGCCGTAAATTGCAGAGTTCTTGAGCGTGTTATTGCTTCCCATATCCCTTCCTTTTCTTTCTTAGGATGCCATATTTGAATTTCTGTCGTCAGGTTTCTGCTCCTGCCATTGTAATCAAACAGCTCTCGCCTAATGGCATCATTTTGTGAATGCCTCAATCTGCCTCCAGTCTCTGACATGATTGACCACAGCATCCTCCTCCATTGTCGTCTCTGTGCTGTCCTCTAGTGTGGTGGGATTGCTTTCATCTGGTTCCATTCTTATTTAATTGTGGCTACAGTATCATTTGCAATGTCTTGTCTTCTCATTCCTACACAGTTACTCCTGGTGTCCGTCCGTCCGTCTCCTCTCTCTCTCTCTCTCTCTCTCTCTCTCTCTCTCTCTCCCCCCCCCCCCCCCCCCCCCACTTGTTTCAGGGGATTGGGAGGGTAAAATATATGGAGTTATTGCTGTTTCTTGAAAGATGATGATGTGATGTTTGGAAAAAAATGGAAATAAAATGACTGGACTACGTAACCATTATAATGGAGTGAACCTGCACTTTTTAAGCTGTCGAAATAAAAACCTGTAATGATGCAACTTTGGAGCTTCAAGTTGTTGTGTGCGTGGTCAGTTCAGGAAGTGAGAGGCGGCATTGTACAAATCAGAATTGGACTTGCAACTTCTGTTTGTGAAAAGAAGTCGGGGTGACAATAAGGCCAGGAGTGAAGCTTAAAATCAGAGTCTGAATGTCAACAGCAAGTCAAGTAACTCTCAGCAGCAGGGGTAGGGAGAACTATTTACAGATGGAACAAGTTGGCAGGGGTGAGGGGTGCTGGAGAAATGAAATTAAAACAATTTAAAATTAAATTTGTTTTTTTTAATATAAAGCTGAAGCTATAATGCTCCTGAAGGTTAACCAGCCACTTTCTGGTGATGGTACAAATAACAGTAAGATGTTATTGTGTGGGTATAAATTCAGCAGCATTTGAAATTTGTATATTTTTTGACAGAAAAAAAATGCAAATTTTTTTTAAAGTGGGTGAAGAGAAGGCATGAATAAGAATAGAGTTTGGCATTAAGTGCTTCTTGCTTGCTCTGGATAATCTAAATTAGACAGGTTAAGTTGAACAAACAAAAACAAAATGTTCACAGTATTGTCCAGTAGGTTTATTTGGTAGCACAAGCCACAAGCTTTTGGAGTGCTGTTCCTTCGTCAGGTACGTGGGAGTTCCGTTCACAAACAGCATATAAAGACACAAACTCAATTTACAAAATAATGGTTGGAACGTGAGTCTTTTCAGTTAAGCAAGTCCTAAAGGCACAGACAATGAGTGGAGAGAGGTTAAGTACAGGTTAAAGAGTTGTGTATTGTCTCCAGCAAAGACGAGTAGTAAGATTTTGCAAACCCAGGCAAGTCATAGGGGTTACAGATGGTACAAATAGTCATTGCAAAGTTGGGAACTTCTACCAGGTCCCCATCTACTGGCACTGCAAGGAAATGCAATGGCTAAATGTAACATTTGAATTTGGGAATTCCTGTAGACAGCGTTTACATAGTTTAAATTTTGTGACTCAAGACCTTTCAGCTCTGTTTGTTTGGGGGGAGGGAGAGGTGGGGTGGCACTGGAATAGTAAAGGGAGGCATTGTCTGGAGCCTAATCTGATTGTGTACTGGCTATAAATCCCAAATTGTGTTATTCCCGAATGAACAGGACTAAAAGCTTCCTGAAGCGTTGAATGTGCATTTACAACAGTGACTTTTTGAAATGCTGTAGTTTATTTAAAATTAAATTCCTTTTGCTGTTTTCTTGTTTCTTGTGTTGCATTTTCTGCTTTTCCCTCCTTGTGCTCTTTGTGACCCGTGGCTTCTGAGACCCTCAGCATGTTAAAAGGTCATGACAGCAAAGATCCAGCCCTTCATTGTGGCCAACCATTGACATCCTCACGCTGTAACTGTTTGACTGCATTTCGTTTTTGTTTGTTCAACTTAACCTGTCTAATTTAGGTTATCCGGAGCAAGCAAGAAGCACTTAATGCCAAACTCTTGTGCCTTCTTATTCGTGCCTTCCCTTCACCCACCTTAAACGAAACATTGCATTTTTTTCTGTCAAAAAAATACAAATTCTAAATGCTGCTGAATTTATACCCACACAGTTTCCTTTTCTACCAGCAGGTGACAATAATTCTTCTCTTATTTTGTTGCAATCGCTTTCAATCAAACAGAAAAATAAAACAACACATTTGAAAGTAGCATACCATTTTAATGGCTGCAATGAAATTAAACAACTTTAAACCAGTTCAGAGTTTCCCTTTAATTCTTGTTATGCAGTCCTCAAATAGTTGAAAGTAACCTTTTTTTGTCCCTAATTCACTTGTTCAAATACTGCTAATAGTCTATTGACAGATGTTGCAAAAGTTCATGGCAGCATTGACATCGCCATATATCCCTGTTTCTGTACAAAAAGCAATAAATGTTGAATCATAAATATTACTCGTGAGGCCATTGATTTAGTACCAGGAACTTGTGATAAGGTCTATCTGTTTTGTGTCAGAACACCTGATGCAAAATATAGCAATTGTTTACTTTATGCTTTTCAATGTTCCTGAGGAATTGAAAAATCCATTCTTAGGACAGTTGTCGTCAGAGAACACGTGGATTTTCCAAAGCAATGGCAATTATTTTGAGGCAGACCTAGCTGCAAGAGAATTTGAGCTTTAATCCAGCATGTGTTACAAGAGAGACAGGTATTAATCAGGGGTTGCCTATGAGAAGATGGTGGTGAGCTGCCAGATACTGAAGTTACTGCCACTGTGCAGTTGGGAAGCGAGTTCCAGAACTTTGACTCAACTTTGAAGAAGGAGCTGTGATATATTTCCAATAAAATGTAGTGTGACTTGTAGGGTCACAGTGGTTGCACTGCTGCATATCTGCTTTTTTGGAATGTGCTGCGGAAAAAGAAGTCATGGTGATTTGTTGCAGGTGGTACACGTTCCAGGTATAGCATGCTGGTGAATAACTGGGTGTTGAAGCTGGTTCATTCAGTGTACATCAAGCAGAGAGCTTGTGTTGGATTATGTTGAGCTTCTTGAAAGTTGTTGTAGCTTCAACCATTCAAGAATATTCCATTGCACTCCTGCTTATAGGTAATTTTAGGTATCTGAATATAACTAGTTGTCGACTTGAAGTGTTGATGCGTCTATTTGGCCAGCACAGTTGAATTATGAGTAAATGTGGACCTGCAGGATGTTAATGATTTTTGAAGATTCTTTCAGTGGGTGTGAAACAAATGTCTCATCGCTAATTTCTTTTGAAGGTGGTGGTGAGCCACCTTCTTGAACCACTGCAGTCCGTGTGGTTATCGGTACACCCACAGTGCTGTGAAGAAGGGGATTCTGGGATTTTGACAGTGAAGAAAAGGTGATTTATTTCCAAATCAGGATTGTGTATGGCTAGAAGGGGAACATGTATGTGGTGGTTTTCCCAGGTGTCTGCTGCCTTTGGCCTTCTATGTGGTAGAGTACATGGCTTCGGAAAGTGCTGTCAAAAGAGTTGCTGCGGTAGTTGGTACACACTACTGAGTAGTATTGGAGGGAAATGGTTGAAGATGATGGATGGGGTGCCAATCAAGTCGGCTGCTTTGTGCTGGATGGTGTTGAGCTTCTTGAGTGTTGTTGAAGCTGCAACTTTCCAGACAAGCATTGCATTTCACTCTTGATTTGTGCCAGATACTTGGTGGTCAAACTTTGGGAATCAGAAGGTGTGTTATTCACCACAAAATTTCCAACCACTGACCTGATCTTGTAGCTACTGTATTTGTATGCCAACCTAGTGTAGTTTATGGGCAATAGTAAACCCCTACGATGTTGATTATGGGAGTTTCAGCAACGGCAGTGCATTGAATGCCAAGAGGAGATGGTTGAATTCTGCCTTATTGGAGATGCTCATTGTCTTGCACTTGTGTGATGTGGATGTTGTTACTTCTCAGTTCACGCCTGAATGTCGTCTAGGTCTTGGTGCACATGGACACAGACTGCTTCAGTATGTGAGGAGTTGCAGTGAATGGTGCTGAACTGATCTTGTGCTGTTTGCTGAATTCAGTGATGATAATGGCACTGAATGTGAAGGGAAGGTGGTTAAAACAACTTTTTCTTGTTTTGACTTGTAGAATACTGCTCTGAGAAACTCCTGCATTGATGTCATGAGGGCTAGATGATTGGCTCCTGACAATCAGAATCAACTCGTATTGTGTTCGGATTCAGCCACTGTTATAGCTGCTATCTGTTGCTTTTTGTTTCTCTTGGGCTTCTTGATGTCATATTCTGTTGAGTGCTGCCTTGATGTTAAAAATCAGTCAACTCTTCCTGCCTCAGTAATTGTTAATGTTTCATTTTGATGAAATCACAGTATCTCTTTTGGACATTTGGGAAGCTCAGCTGAAAGCTTATTTGTTTCATTTGTTAAAGCTTCAAATTGAGTTCTCCAAATGCATGGAATTAAAATTCTTCTCCATTTTAAAGTTCTTCAATATCCTTATATTTGCCTCATGTTTCTGTTTCAGCATAAACTATGTTTCACAACCTGAGCAAGTCCCAAAATTATTCACAAAATAATTAAGCACATTGACATGCGGTGACTGTTGTAATTTTTTTGTCTAATTTCTAAGAAATGTGAATTATTCCAAGATAGTGTAGAAAAAGTGCTGAGGTTTCTTTTAGCCAAACTGCTCTCCATTTTTAGACAAGCTGGGATTTAGAAACATAATCCACTGGACAGTGAAGGGCTCAAGGAAGATTGGGAAAAGACTGAAGTCTCTTTGGAGTGAAGTTCTGCCCTGGAATACAGGATAAGAGGCAGAGAAATTCATCTGTTTTAAGATGAACCATAGCAGTGGACATAATGTCGCTTGTTATTTTGTATTATGCAGCTGGAGCACTTAGTGGATGGACTGAGTGACTCAATATTTTGCCTTGATGATTAAAGCTGATCTTATGCTGTCTGGTTTCTCTTGATCCATCTTTGGAGTGATTGTGAAGTCAAAATTATCTGGTTCAAATTAGAAAGTTTTTTTGTTGTGCCTTGAGGGTTCTATTGGTATTCGCCAAGATTTCACTATCTTATTGCAAGATGGTACAGTAGTTTAGTGGTTATGTTAATGCCAAGAGAGGCCTGGCCTAATGACTTGGAGAGATGAGTTCAAATCACATCATTGTATCTTGGGAAGCACTGTATAGTCTTGTAGAGACAAAGACTCATCTGATGACACCCTGCATCAATACACAGCATTAGCAATGGGAGACATTCTCTACAGATCTAGCAGTTCAAAACTGGATATTCATGAGATGCTGTGAGCTCTCAGCAGCTGTGTAGTGTTCCACCACACCACTTAACCTCATGAACTTAGATCCTCGCTCTACAGTTTTCATCAAATCAAGGGGCCAACTATGGTTGAATGAAGAGTGCAGAAGAGCATACCGGATACAACACAAGGCATATCTAAAACTGAGGTATCAGGATGTGAAACTACAGCACAGGATTGCAGACATGCTGAATAAGTGGAAGCGGGATGCTTTTGATGAAGCTAAAATAACCCATAGTCAGCAGATCAAATCAAAACCCTATAATCCTGACATGTCCAACCCTACTAATGGGAGGAGATAATTCCATGAAAATCTCTATCCACATGTGAAACAAAAACCACAAAGAGTTTGTAACCATCTTGCCCTCATTGTGAGGTCTGTAATATCACAGGTGCTGAACTCCAGCCAATTTAATCCACTCCACATTGAGGAATGACTGAGTGCAGTGAATGGCTGGGGGCCATGGAAATACCATTAGCTGTAGTGCTCCAAGACTATCTAAGCTGATCCTGTGTAACTATCACCTTAGTATCTACTTAACAATGGGGAAAATCACTCCGTTGTATCCTGCCCACAAGACATGTTCTGATCAGTTACTGCCTCCTCAATCTAGTCTTGATCATCAGCAAAGTAATGAAGATGTCGTGGACATAGCTGTCAAAAATGCGTTTACTCACCAGTAACCTGCTCACCTGATGCTCAATTTGTGTTCTGTTGGACAACTCAATTCTGATCTCATATGCCTGGGCCACATGGACAAAAAGCCAAATTCCAGAGGTGAGGTGAGAATGGCTATCTTTGACATCAAAGCAGTATTTGATTTTGGCATAAGGGATCTCTCGCAAAGCTGTCATCAATGAGAATCAGTGTGGGAGATAGGGGAAGATTCTCCACTGATTTGTATGCCCTGCTTGGATTGTTGGAAGATA
Organism: Sphyrna mokarran; assembly: GCA_024679065.1. Taxonomy (NCBI): domain Eukaryota; kingdom Metazoa; phylum Chordata; class Chondrichthyes; order Carcharhiniformes; family Carcharhinidae; genus Sphyrna; species Sphyrna mokarran. The sequence continues at coordinate 111,198,416 of JAGIQG010000003.1, forward strand.
GTTGTGGTTATTGGAGGTCAATCATGTCAGCTCCAGGACATTGGTCTGAGCAACCCCTGCACCAATGTCCTTCAGCTGCCTTCTCACTGAACTTAGAAGGTCAAAAGTGGCAATATTTGCTAATGATTCTACAGTATTCAGTTGTATTCATAGCTCCTCAGTTGATGTATTCCTTTCTACATGTTGTAGCAAGACTTGGAAAACATTCAGGCTTGAGTTCCTTTGTGGCATGAACATTGCCTGGCACTTCAATGTCATGTAATGAATATTTACAATAAGAATGTGTCTCCTTTTGACATTGAAGGGCATTACCATTGCTGAATTCCTACCAGCAACATTGTAAGGGTCATCATTGGCCAGCAACTTAACTAGATCAACCATACAAAATACTGTGGTGACACGAGCAAGGTAAGAAGTTTGACAACACCACATTTAAGTCCAACCCATTTCTTTGATAGTAAACTCACAAACTTTTGAAGTTCTCCTTTTCATTAGGTGAATGAGATGTTCTGGTCTCAGACAGCACACATAATAGTACAGACAGTTTACAGATTACTGATTAGAATGCGAATTTTTACACCTAACCTGCTATTCAAGTCTTAAAGTAGCTAACAATGTGAGTGGAAGGAGCACTCAGCACAGGTTAAAGAGATTTGTATTGTCTCCAGATAGTACAGTAAGTGAGGTTTTGCAAACCCAGGCAAGTCATGGGGGTTACAGATAGTGAGACATGAACCCAAGATCCCTGTTGAGACCATGCTCATGTGCGCGGAAGTTGGCTATCAGTCTCTGTTCAGTGACTCTGAGCTGTCATGTGTCATGAAGGCCACCTTGGGGAATGCTTACCCGAAGGTCGGAGGCCGAATGCCCGTGACTGCTGAAGTGTTCGCCAACAGGAAGGGAACAGTCTTGCCTGTGATTGTCGAGCAATGTTTATTCATCTGCTGTCTTGGTGTCTGCATGATCTCTCCAATGTACCATGCTCTGGGGCATCCTTTCTTGCAACATATTAGGTAGACAACATTGGCCTAGTTGCAAGAGTATGTACCTCTTGCATGCATGTTGGGTATGTGCTGGGTGTCTGGAACTCGCTGCCGGGGAGGAAATGGAAGCAGATACGATAGTGTCTTTTATGGGTCATCTTGGCAAATATATGAATAGGATATGAATGGAAGGACATAGTGCCTGAAAAAGATGGGAGGAGTAGAGTTTTAGTTCAGTTGGACAGCATGGTCAGAGCTGGCTTGGAGGGCCGAAGGGCCTCCAAAATTACCAGCAGTAATTTTATTCTTTGCTCTCTTTGCAGGTTTTCCTCTAATGTGTACACCATTTGAAAGTTTATTTTATTGTCACAAGTAGGCTTGCATCAACGCTGCAATTAAGTTGCAGTGATAATCCTCTAGCGGCCACACTCTGATGCCTGTTCAGGTATAATGGTCACGCTGAATTCTCCCTCAATGAACCTAACCAGCATGTCTTTTGAATGGTGGGAGGAAACTGGAGCACCCGGAGGAAACGCTGAGCAAATGTGCAAACTCTGCACAGATGGTGTGGCACAGTGATTAGCAGCGCTGCCTTGCAGTGGGGTAGTGGAGGTATAAGGCCAAGGTGGGATTGTTGTCGGTGCAGACTCGATGGGCCGAATGGCCGCCTCCTGCACTGGAGGGTTCCTGTGACCCGGATCAGGAATCGAATCTGGATCCCAGGCACTGAGAGGCAGCAGTGCTAACCACTATACCACCATGTGGAATTAATGGCTGAAATCTTCCCAGGCATTGGGAAGTGAACAGTTTGCCTTAAATCTCTGATGCACCCTGAGGTGTGGTATTTAAACAGGAAGTTTATAGCTCTGACTAATGTTTGTACTTTGTCCAGATTGCTTTGTGATACCCAATAACAGTGGAGCCAGATGATCAGAACTACGGAGATGTGGACTATTTATTCGATGCTTATGTTGCTTTTTACAAATTAGAATCTTTTTGTAGCAGGTGTGAAGCCTGCTGAGCTGTGTAACTCTGAACTCCAACAGAGACAAAGCACAATGGTAATCATGATAGTGTTCACCTCAGTCCTGATTGCTTGTAATCAACCCAACAATATTGATTGCCTTCACGCCAAATTCTCCCACCACCCCCCTCACACATTTTCCCTCCGTCCTCCAAAACTATCTTCGCTGTCTCGGCTTCTGCCATCCCTGGCTCTTGTCTGGTTGAAGTCAGAAGAAACAGCATTGTTGGGGTTAAACGTTATCAGGGCATGAGTGTATTTTAGGGTGGGATGGTGAACATTCAGTTGTAAGAGAGGTGGTGAGTGCATTCAAGGGTGAACATTGACAGGAAGGTGAGCAGGTGAGTATTGCCTGAGGATGTGTATTGTCAGGAATAAGGGAGGGAATGAGCACCGTTGGGAATGGGGGAGGGGCAGAGTACTGTTTGGGGAGGGGGTCGTGTGCAGTCGGAGTGTGGAAGGAGTCGAGTGCTGCTGGTGTGTGGGAGTTTGGAGGTAAGGGGAGCTGAGAGCTGTTGGGAGTGTGGGAGAGGGAAGGGGCTGAGTGCTGTTGAGGATGGGGGGGGAGGGTTCTGAGTGCCGGGGGGGGGTGGTTGTCAAGTGCTGCCAGGGATGGGGGAGGAGGCCGAGTGCCGCCAGGGGTGTGGGAGGGGACCGAATGTGGTCTGGGATGTGGGAGGGAGAAGGGATGGGGGCTGAGTGCTGATGAGGTAGGGGTGGAGGCCGAGTGTGGTCAGTGGTGTGGGAGGGAGAGGGGGGAGAAGGTGCCGAGTGCTGTTGGGCATGTGGGATGGGGAGGGGCCGAGTGCTTTTGGGGTGAGTGTGGGGGAGGGGACCAAGTGCTGTTGGGTGTGAGGGAGGAGGCTGAGTACTGTCAGGGGTGGGGGAGGGAACTGAACGCTGTCGGGGAGGGGGAGAGGGTCCGAGTGCTTTTGCGGAGGGTGGCGTCAGGGCTGAGTATTGTCAGATGTGGGGGTGGGTGTGTGGGAGGGGGCCGTGTACTGTGGGGATGGGGATAGGGGAGGGCACCGAGTGCTGTGTGAGCTCCTGAGGTCCATTTGAAGCCGTGCAAGTCAATGAACTGAAGACTATTGTTAGGGATGTTGTTATAGGTAAAAAGAGACCTCTGAGACTGTTAGTGAGTCAAAGTACAATAAATTTTATTTCAAAAGCTTTTGGGAGAAACCTGGTCCTAACAGTGGTTTACCTGCCTTCTTGTTGAACAAATACAAATGGGTATTTATACATCTTGAGTCCCAGTATCAATCATGACGCAAACTCCCGATTCCAGTTAAGGCTACAGGTCTTCCTACTTTGGTCACGATGCAAACTCCCGATTCAACCAGGACTCCCAGTCCATCTGGCAGCTGCAGATATGATCTTTGGTCCGATCATGATCCACAACAGTTCCGGCAGCGTCGGCATCTCTTTCCTTGAAGTTACTTGGGCGGTTGCGGCTATCCCAGCAGGACTGTTCCTGTTAAAAAGCCGCTATCGCAATCTATCAGCTGTAGCTGTAAGCTAATATTGCAAGCTACCAGCTGCAGCTATTTAACGATGTTAAGTTAGCACAGACAGGTAGGATTGCAATGTCTGCAAAGTAACATTCACATTTGACTATCTGTCATTATGGAAATAAAAGTTAAAAAATGAAAGACGTGAACAAGTAAGAAAACATGAATAAATAATTTATATTGATGCCTGGAGCAGTATAAGCTTAAGGAGATCAGCCATGAGGAACGGTTATGTTTGTGATATTTGCTAGGTATAAAATGCATTAAATTCACAATCCTTTCCCTACTTCACGTGGATCTTCGGTTCACAATAAAAATGGGGCATGGCTATGTTGGCATTGTGTTTGTCGCTTGGCATCCCAAACCTCTTCATCACTGGATCTCTGCTGGAGCTGACACTACAAAGGTGTAAAGATTCCAGGGTAAATTGGTACATGGGAAGATTAACTCCATGGTGGGCAGATTCTCTCTCTAGCATTAACTGGTAGATCTGGGCCTAAATTGACGTTCCTTCATGATCTAATTTTTGGAGACCCTACTACCTAACTGAATTATGGAAAAAACTTCAATGCACTGGGTGCAGTGGTTCAAGGAGCTATCTCATCACCATCTTCTCAAGGCCAGTCGTAGATGGGCAATCAATACTGGATTTATTAGCGACTCCCCATATGAATAAATAAAGAAAAGATAGATTATAATTCTGTTGAAATTAATAGCACTCAGACAGCTTTAGAATGACTGATTCCACTGAATCTGAGAAGGAGGAATTTATGGCAGACCTAAATTCCTGAATCTTCAATTTTCACGTCAGAAGGATGTTGAGCAAATAGAGGGAGACATTTATTCCATGTTTACATTGAGTCATTTTTAAATAAGATTTGTTTGTAATGTTGATCTGGGTGAGTATAATTCTAATCATTTGTTGTGGTGTAGAAAATACCAGAAACCCTGTATAAAAAAAAATTAAAATTAACGTATCAACCTGATGATATAAACCAGTTGCTGCTTTGGTTTTCGATCCAAAAAAAAGTGTGTTAAGCCTCTTATCTGGTGGTGACATTCGATCGCTGAAAGACTGATTTAAAAATTCTGCAGTCATCCAATCAAAACATAATTTTATTTGTACAGCCTTTCCAAAAGTTTCATTTGCTTTCAGTGATATCCATCATCTTGATAAACACAAAATTCACCAGATCAATACTTAAGGGCACAAATGAAAAGAACAAAAAGTTCAAATCCTGAAAATTGGAATGTGAACAAATTGCTGAAAAGACAGAGTTGCCGCAGGAGAGTTTGTAATGAAGAAAGGCATGAATGCTTCAGACTCTTTTGATGATTATCCTATACACCCTGATAGTGAATTTTCTTCCCTTTGATGCTGGTGAGTCCTCTGAATGTGTCCGTCCTTCCTTGCCATGAAATAGAGACGCATGGAAATTTTGAACAGCTGATCTAAGGGACTTAAAAGCTTCCTAATAAGCTTGAAAGATTGCAACAAGTGGATGAAAGATTCCAACAAGTGAAACAAATGGCTTTTTTTTGTCTTTACTGCTGGAATTATGATATCTGAGAAGAATGTTCCTGTCTTATTTGGACTAATCTTCCAAGTTTCAGAGGAGAAAAGTTGGGCTGGGTTCCTGTTTCTGAAAGCAGCTGATTACCCCTTGGGAAGTAGGAAAATGTATGCATTTATGCTTGGTTGTGGCTAATGTAAAGAAACACGTGCATTTAAATGCCAGTATGGTGTCTCAAATCTGGCTGTCCAAAGCTGGACTTATCTGAAAATTGGATCTTTTTAGTCTATTCAAGTAAAACTGATGTACCTGAACAATTCAAGTAGGTACTGAATTGGCCTGGTGCTGGCATTGTTATCTGCTTTGCTAATTGTGCTCCTGTCTGTACCTTTGCCCTGAACCACTTGACCCAAAATTGGACGAAATCCAGAATGGCCTTGGTCCTGAGTTTGCCAGTTTTAAGATATCGCACCTCTGGTACCTTTTCACAATTGCATGATGTTCTAGAGTGCTTTTCAGAAAATAAAATACTTAAAACCAAAATGTAATCAGCATTTTAACAGAAAAACTTTGGCAGCAAAATTGGGCATGGCAATGCCAAATAAACCTCTGATCTGATCATTTGTTTTCAGCATTGGTTGAGGAATAAATATTGGCCAGGAATCTAGTAGAGGAATCTCCCACTGCTCTGTGAAATTGCAGAAGGTCATGGTCCATTATTATTGTATTGGAATGTTGACCTAGATTATGTGCTTAAATCCCTGGAGTGGGTCCTGAACTCTCAACTTTTGACTCAGTGGTAGTAATCTTGCTGACATTACTGACACTTATAAGTATTATACTCCCAAGATGGAGTACCCTGTTACTGCTAAGAATGTATGTTTGGTATATCAAGAACCACTTCAGTGAGGTGGCAGAGTGATGCCAGTGTGAGTAGTTGCATTCATTGTTAGCTTGGCTCAGTTGATAGACTGTGGGTTCAAGCCTTAGATTTGCTGATACTCCGGGCTGATGATTCAGTGTCATAGTGTGGATGTGTTGCGTTGTCAGAACTGGTTCCTTTCTGAGTAAATGTTTGTTCATAGAATCCCCACAGTGCAGAAGGAGCCACCCGGTCTATAGAGTCTGACCCACCGTAATCCCACCAAGGCCTCATCCCCAGAGCACCACACGTTTACTCTGCTAATCCCTCTAACCTATGCATCCTGGGACAATTTAAGAGACAATTTAGCACGGCCAATCAACCTATTAGGCACATCTTTTGGTCTGTGGAAGAAAACTGGAGCTCCTGAAGAAAACCCATGGGAGAATGTACAAACTTCACACAGATGGTGACCCAAGTTGGGAATTGAACTCAACTCCCTGGAGCTGTGAGGCAGTAATGCTAACCACTGTGCCACCATGCTGAATAAAGAATTCATCTGCCTGGAAGATCACATGGCCCTACTTGCAAAACAGCATCAAGTTTTTCTGAAGGCTAAGTCACAATTATTCCCTCAACCAATGCCACCAAAGATAGATTATCTGGCTATTCATTTGGTTCCTATATTTAGATTGCAACATAAGTGCTAATCATGTTGATTTGTTTCAAAGAACTTTGAGGCACAGAGATGTGATGAGGTGCAATGTAAATACAGTTTACTACTTTTTGTATTTTTTTGATCCTTCAGAGGAGGGGGGTGGTCGATAAACAGCAGTTATGGGAGCAACCATTAAAACTCAATGGGAAAAGGAAGCATCAATTTGAGCAACTTTGTTTGAGCCACACTAGATTTAAATGAGCCTCACGGACTATTGCATCCAGAAGAAAAATTGAACCCAACATGTTAACAGAGCTTACTGCCCTGGTTTCTGTGGAAAAGCGGTAGTGTGGTGCAACACGCTCTCTCTCTCTTCTCTGTGACCTGGTCTGCAAAGTGTCACAAATACAAGTGTCATCTCTCAAAACTCCAGTAAAACCAAGATGCCTTGCTGCTTTAGATAGGGAGTCCAACTGTGCAACAGTGTGTGTCTCAATACTGTGGGAAAGAAAATTCCTTAGTGGGTGGCCTGCTGGTTCACTGCAGCATGAGTTGATATCTATAATTCAATCCTGTGGTTGTGGGAAGCAGTGAATCTTTTCAGTTCTGAGAGTACCACAAAATCTAATGCTGCCTGTGAGGGAGATTAACACACCCACGTTACAATTTGTAGCCTGAACAAAAGACACATTCAGTGCTGGAAATATTGGAAGTCCTTTTTGCATAAAGTCACTTAGAATTACATAGAATCTATAGTTTGGAAGCAGGCCATTTGGCCTGACTACCTATATGCTTTGTATTCAGAAGAACTTGCTTGCACTCCTATTATTACTTCCTACCCTGCCTCAGTATCTCTTCAGTCTTCTGTATGTATTGTCTTTCTAAATTCTATGTATCATATTGGTAGCTGCCTTTCATCCACTGTGGGTAACGTTTCTCTAAATTGACCCAAATGAACCCCATCGGTATTTTAAAGGCCTTCGTCAAATTTTCTGTCCTCCAGAGAAAAGGGCTCTCAGCTGTGTCATCACAATTGCAGGGTTTTACTTTTTTTTTTCATTTCTTTGAGAGAATTTTTGTAGAATATAGATCAAATTGTTCAAAATCGGGCCAGAATTTGCATCAGAATAATAGCTCAGCTAATGACACATTACTTGTGTAAGTGTTTTAGAGCAACTCCAGGTGATGCGAAAATTCACCATTAAATACCAATGTTGACTTGTTCCACCCTGCCATTAAATTTGTAAAAATGGCATTCTGTCATCTGTCTTTCCATTGATATACATTGTCATGAATTTGTACAGTCGTAGAGATACCCAGCACAGAAACGGGCCCTGGCCCAACTTATCCATGCAGACCAGGCTTCTTAAACTTAACTAGTCCTATTTGCCTGCATTTGGCCCATATCCCTCTAACCATTTCTTATCTATGTACCTATCCAAATGTATTTTTATTGTTGTAATTGTACCCGCCTCTGACAATTCATTCCATGTATGCATCACCCTCTGTGTACTTATATGGTAGATATGAATTAAATCTGCTACAGATACTTAGCCCTAATAATGTGAAAATTAACAAATGTGGAGTTTGTTCTTTTTAAGTTTTGAATTTTTGAGGTAGACCTTAAAAAAATTAATTGAATAGAATTCTCTTTTGCCTTTTTTCCTAATGAACCTTTTCCTCCCTCTCATTTTCTTTCCATACCTAGTTGACAATGTACATCATCCACTTTACTGATCACTGTTGTTCTCAACCCTCCTTCCACCTTTTATCTTCCAATGCTTAAACCTCAGTGCCAGCAAAACGACAACCAAAAGACCATCAATTTATCACTGTGCTGTTTTCAGTTCTCACTTTCAGCAACTTTGAACAAATGTTTTTGAACTGGGATTGCAAGGGAAAACATGGCACCAGATTGAGTTAGATGCCCTGTTACATGGGTGCATTGTGATTGTGACTCAATTGATTTTCTCTTGTGCTTCCTCTCATGGCAGAAGATCTCCTGATACTTGATTCATTTAAAAGTCCAGCAGTGATTCCATCTTGAACTACTTGCACGTGAATTGCAAAGGAGTCTTGTGCACACATTTGAAAGATTCACCCCGATCTCTTTTACCCGTTTCACTTCCTTGCTGTAACTGTTCATTTTGGTAGTCGTTGATAGCAATGAAGTAATACAATAACTCAAGTGTTTGAACAAGTTGCATTATGATTGTGAAATGTAATTTAAAACAAACAAACAGATCTTTATATATCTTGCATTCTTCTGTTTATCATCATCTCTTTGCCCTGTTCTGTGCCTTATAGAATTTACTACATTGAGTCAGGACATTTGGCCCACCTATCCATGTTACTGTTTAAGACCCATTCAAGTTGCCTTTCATTCTTCTTCTTATTCAACTAGTGTCACCCTCAATTCCCATCTCCCTCCATCTGCTTAACTAACCTCTTATTAACTACATCGATACTATTTGCCTCATCTATTCCCTATGATGGCGAGTTTCACGTTCTTGCCATTCTCCAGGTAGGATAGTCTTCAAAGAGAACAAAGAACAGTGCAGCACAGGAAACAGGCCCTTTAGCGCTCCAAGCCTGTGCTGCTCATTGATCCAACTAGACCATTCATTGTATCCCTCCAGCTCCAGTCTGCTCATATGACTATCCAGGTAAGTCTTAAATGATCCCAGTGTGTCTGCCTCTACCACCCTACTTGGCAGTGCATTCCAGGCCCCCACCACCCTCTGCTTAAAAAGCGCCCCTCTGATATTGGAGTTATACCTTGTCCCTCTTGCCTTGAGCCTGTGACCCCACGTGATCGTCACCTTCAACCTGGGAAAAACTTCCCACTGTTCACCCTATCTATACCCTTCATAATTTTGTATACCTCTATTAAGTCTTCCCTCATTCTCCATCTTTCTAGGGAGAACAACCTCAGTCTACCAATCTCTCCTCATAGCTAAGATCCTCCATACCAGGCAACATCCTGGTAAACTGCCTCTGCACTCTCTCCAAAGCCTTCTGATAGTGCAGCGACCAGAACTGGACACAGTACTCCAAATGTGGCCTAACCAATGTTCTACACAGCTGCAACATCAGACTCCAGTTTTTATACTTTTATACCCTGTCCTATAAAGGCAAGGTTTGGTTTCCATTTGATTTCTTGGTCACTTTCTAAATTGATGACTTTTATGTTTGCTCTTCCCATAAGTGGGAACTTTCTGTCATAACATTAAAGATCTATGAAGCCACCCTTCATCTTTCCTTTTGCAGCTATAATTTTGCATTTTGGGTGTAATCCTTGGAAATCTATTCCCCTAGTGCTTCTGAATAATATGCTGGTCAGAGCCATACTCAGTGTGTGTAAAGTTTTATACAAGTTTAACATAACTTCTCTATAATTCAATTTTATTCCTCTGGAAATATACCTTAGTTTGCTTTGTTTGCCTTTTTATGGCCTCCTTAACCTATATTGCTACTTTCAGCAATGTAAGCATTTGAACTCCCAGATCCGTATATTTCCTCATCCCATTTAGAATTACTTATTTGAGTATCTATTTTTCTCCTTAAATGGATCAATGCTGTTTCCCTCAATGACTCCATGTGCTGGCAAGTTCCACATTCTGACTACTTTTTGCACAAAGCTGTTTCTCTTGAATTTACTATTGGTTTTATTAATAGCGCTTCTGTTTATCACCCCAAAAATGGGATTCTCTCAGAAATCTGAATTGCTTTTCTATGTCTATTCAACTCTTCTTGACTTGAAAAACCTCTTATATTTTATATTTGCTTTTAGGTAAAAAAAAATGAACTGCTCACTTACCTTTTGTATGATGTAATATTTTTCCAAAACCAGACTTTAACTCGTTACCTTTACTTCGCTTTTAATGCAAGGAGACAGGGTAGCTTGAAAGGAGTTTTATTTGAGCACAATGAATCGTAAACTTTTGTTTATTTCATGCAAATGAAATTCTTCTTGCGAGCAGTATAGTGTACAAATTATTAAAACCCCTAGTTGTGATCCTTATTTTAGGAAATGGTATAGTAAATTGTTTGTTGTTTATGCCATAATGTGTATACTGTAACAGATCACCACTGAGCTATACATGTCAGGTGAAGTAGTTAAAATGTTTACTGAAAAGGTAATCATTGTGTTGAGTGCTAAGACGTAAATGTTGAGTAAAGTAACTATTTAGCCCTTTAAGAGCTCAATGAGGCAGGAGTTACTTTTACTATATTAGTGGGGCTGTGGACACTTAAAGTAACCCTTGAGCAGAAGGTCAGCAACTGAAGTGGAGGACAAAGCAGTTTTGTTTTACTCTGGGTTTACTGAGGCTTTAGAGACTGAATGTTCATAAACCTTTCAGTATACAGTTACTGTCTGTTACACTTTGGACCTTTGTAGCATATCTTGACACTTTAATGAAGTAAATGAGGGGGCATTGGATGATCTTATCCCGATGAACAATGATAAGCTGTTAATGGACAAGAACATCTTCCAACGGAGGGTTAAGTTTCCCAGCCACAATGCAGCCTATGGTTTGTCTTTGTTGGATTGTCAGCCTAATGACAATGCTGACTTGTCTGTAATGCCAATGGAATCTTGGTAAGCATAATGTAGATCTGCTTAGTTGAAGTGTTGCAAGAATTTTCAGTATAAAAATTGACCACAATTGAGTATAAAAATGTGTAGTAAATTCTTTTTATCATGTATGCTTTTAAGGTAATGAAACTTACACATGATGCACACAATGAATGCATATAAAGCAATAAAGCTATCAAATGACTTGATTGAAAACGTTTTAAAATCCTACCAACTACACTGCAAATAAGAGAACTATTTCCTCAGTTATACATTAACGTCCTCTGAAATTTCTGAAATTAGCATTGTAAGATCCATAATTTGTTTCCTTTTGTTGTTGTGAATTGTTGGTTATTGTGGGTTCAAACAGGATTTATTTGTAATTCTATAATAACTACTAGCATCATATCATACATTTAAAATAGAGCATAATATAAACACTCACTAAATGTTGACGTGAGGTTCTGTCAGTGATTATTGCTGCCCTTTTACCTTTGGAGCTTAAGATAAAGATGTTCTCAACTGATTCCAATTGACATATCCCCCCACTCTTCACGTCATTGTAGGCAGCCAGACATCAGTATCTGTGCTATGGCAAGGATAAACATTGCTTTCACAATATTGCCCGCAGAATCTACAATTGTAACCTCGCTAACATTGAGAAAACTGGACCGTTCGAACTACAGAATCCATATTACTTGGCCCATGTGAAGAATGCTGACTGGTGTTTTATCCTTTTTCCTAATCAGCAGATTATTGGATGCTTACATTAATGGTGATGTGGTTGTGCAAGAGATTCTGAAACTATAAAAGGTCGTGAACGTCGCCCAATCCATCACACAAACCAGCCGCTGTCTACACTTCCTGTTGCCTAAGAAAAGCATAATTAAGTATCTCACGCACCCCGGACATACTATCTTCTAACTTCTTCCGTCGGGAGAACGATACAAAAGCCTGAGGTCGTGTACCAACCAACTCAAGAATAGCTTCTTCCCGGCTGCCATCAAGCTTTTGAATGACCTACCTGACATTAAGTTGATCTTTCTCTACACCCTAGCTATAACTGTAACACTACATTCTGCAGTCTCTTGTTTCCTTCTCTATGAATGATATACTTTGTCTGTATAGTGTGCAAGAGACAATACTTTTCACTGTATGCCAATACATGTGACAAATCAAATCAGTTTACTGAGGTCCATTCCTACTGCCAGCTTATTTTTGGAGAGCTCTGTCTCCTGCATACAGCATTGAGGAAAGCTGGACCACTGGGTTTATGCTGGATGGTTCTGAATGTTCCAAGGACCACCACTAAAATTGTGAACATTGCACTGGAAAGTAAAATCTAATGCTGTGTTTATGTTGTTACAAGTATCCATCTCAGTATTTCTTTTCACCTTATACTCTCTTGCCTCTACCAGTTGTTATCTTCTTATCACCCAGTTTTGCTTTTTCTACTCCTATCCATTTATTCCAGTTTCTTCAATCTTTTCACTGCGCAATCCAACGTGTGCATCTTTTCTCTGCTTCCCATTTGAGTATTGCATTTTACTATTTGTGGAACAGTGTATGTGAATTGGTTGCCATGTTTCCCTATATTTTAACAGTGGCAATACTCAAAAGTACTTATAAGAATATAACATATAAAATAGGAGCGGGAGTAGGTCATCTAGCCCTTTGAGCCTGCTCCGCCATTCAATAAGATCATGGCTGATCTGAAGTGGATCAGTTCCACATTCCCGCTTTTTCCCCATAACCCTTAATTCCCTTGTCTATCAGAAACCTATCTACCCGTGATTTAAATATACTCAGCGAGATAGCCTCCACCACTTCAATGGGCAGAGAATTCCAGAGATTCACCATCGTTTGTGTGAAGAAGTTCCTCCTCAACTCTGAACTAAACTGCACCCCCCCGGCCCCCCACCTTATTTTGAGGCTGTGCCCTCTAGTCCTGTTATCCTATAAGTGGGAAGAATCTCTCTACTTCTATCCTATTTATCCCCTTCATTATCTTATATGTCTCTATAAGATCCTCCTTCTAAACTCCAACGAGTACAGACCCAGCCTATCAATCCCTCTTCATAGGCTAACCCCCTCATCTCCGGTACCAGTCTAGTGAACCTTCTCTGCACTCCTGTCAAGGCCAGTATATCCTTCCACAAGTGTGGCGACCCAAACTGCACACAATACTGCAGCTGCGGCCTTACCAGTACCCTGTACAGTTGCAGCAAGACCTCCTTGCTTTTATATTCTATCCCCCTCACTATAAAGGCCAGCATTCCATTTGCCTTTTTGATCACCTGCTGCACCTGCACACTGGATTTTTGCGATTTGTGCACAAGGATCCCCAGGTCCTTTTGCACTGAAGCATGCTGCAGCTTTTCACCCTTTAAATAATAATCCCTCCTACTATTTTTTCTACCAAAGTGAATAATCTCAGATTTGCCAACGTTATCTCCGTTTGCCAGGTCCTCGGCCATTCACTCAGCCTATCCAGATCTCTCTGCAGACTTTCCACACCCTCCACGCAATTTGCTTTTCCACTCATCAGCAAATTTCATTACCCTATACTCAGCCCCCTCCTCCATATCATCTATGTAAATGGTAAACAGTTGAGGCCCCAACACCGATCCCTGCAGCACCCTACTAGTCACCAACTGCCGATCAGAATAGCACCCATTGATTCCAACTCTCTGCTTCCTATTAGACAACCAATCCTCTATCCATGCTAAGACCTTACCCCAACTTCATGCACCCCATCCTTTTGCAGCAACCTTTTGTGAGGAATCTTATCAAACGCTTTTTGGAAATCTAAAAACACCACACCCATCGGTTCCTCTCTGTCTACTGCACTAGTCACATCCTCATAGAAATCCAATAAATTCATTAAACATGACTTCCCCTTAACGAATCCATGCTGTGTCTGCTTGATCAAACCATTCCTTTCTAACACGACAGCTCAGTGACTATTGCTATGCTGTGCAGATACATGGATTTGGGCCTGTGTCTGTGGGAGATTGTGCGTTCTCCCCGTGCTTGCGTGGGTTTTCTTTGGGTGCTCCGGTTTCCTCCCACATCCCAAAGATGTGCTCTTAGGCTAATTGGCAAAACAAATTCTCCCTAAATTGTCTCAAGTTTGGCTTTTAATCCATAGATCTATAAACATAGGGATCGCAGGTAGAGGTGGGAACATTGGAGTGGCGACGCGGGATCGTTGTGCCGAAGGGTCTGTTTCCTGTGCTGTTTTGTTCTTTGTTCTCTGTATTATTTTTTCTTTAATGACGGATTCTAGCATTTTTCCAATTACAGACATTAAACTAACTGGCCTATAATTTCCTGTCTTTTGTCTGCTATCTTTTTTAAACAGCGATGTAACATTAGCTGTTTTCTAATCTTCCGACACTTCCTCGGATTCCAGCGAATTTTGATAAATAATTACTAAGACATCCGCTATCACCTCTGCCATTTCTTTTAGAACTCTGGGATGCACTCCATCTGGTCCTGGGGACTTGTCTACTTTCAGTCCCATTAGTCTATCAAGTACTACCTCTCTAGTGACAGTAATCGCATTTAGGACTTCATCCACTCCCATCCTTCTATCTTTAATATCTGGTAAGCTATTTGTGTCCTCCGCCGTGAAGACTGACATAAAAACTTATTTAAAGCCTCAGCCATTTACTCATCGACCACTGCTAAATCCCCCCTCTTGTCCTCCAAGGGTCCAACATTCACTCTAGCCAGTCTCCTCCTCTTTTTATATTTCTAAAAATTTTTATGGTCCTTTTTTTATATTTAGATCTAGTTTAGCTTCATACTCTATCTTTCCTTTTTTATCACCTTCTTAGTTATTCTTTATTGTTTTTTAAATCTTTCCCAATCTTCTAATTGTCCACTAGTTTTAGCCACTCTGAATGCATCAGCTTTTAATTTAACACTCTCCTTTATTTCCTTCGATAACCATGGCTGATTATCCCTTCTGCAACAGTCCTCCTTTATCATCGGAATGTCTTTCTGCTGAGTACTGAAAAAGACCTGCTTAAAAATCCTCCACTGTTCCTCAGCTGTCCTACAAACAGCTGTGCCCCCAATCTACATTTGCCAATTCCACTCTCATCCTATCATACTCCTCTCTATTCAAACAGAGGACACAGGTTCAGGACCCTACTTTCTCATCCTCCATCTGCATCAAAAGTTCAACCATACTATGATCACTCATCCCAAGAGGATCCCTCACAAGAAGATCCCTAATTCTACCTGCCTCATTACACAGTACCAAATCTAAGATAGCCCACTCCTAATGGTTACTTAATGGTTGTAAAGTGCTTTGGAGGCCCTGAAGTCATGAAGGGCAGTAGAAAAATGCAAATAATTTGATACTTTTCTCTGTGGGTTTTTCCCTTTTCACTTGGGTCTCCCGCTTGGAGTCTCCTGTGCCCTTGGTCTCATCTCCATGGTAGTTTTGATCAATGCTTTGGAATGGGCATAGTGGAGGATCCTAAGATTAATTGCTGGTTTCCGATTAATCAATGGCTGCGTTTTTCAATGTTAGGGTATCAGAGATAGAAAAAGATGAACAATATTCGTATGCATTGAGAAAAAACTTGCATGAAATTTTCTGTATTTTGTTTGGTTTTATGATGTTACTTAGGAACAATTAATTGTATTGATGTATGTCAGTAGTTCCAAAAATGGAGTATGGCATATGTCTGTAAGGGGGTACTTTTCTCAATTGCGTAATAGTGGATTTTCAGCTATGAAACTTTCTGACCTCTGCTTCCCCTTCTTTGTAGCCCATGCGTTCCCAAATGCAAGGGTCTTTGCAGCTCAGGCTAAAGTGCTGCTGCTCACCTTGTCTTTTACCTTTGTGATGCAACGCCCTTAGTTTATTGATTTACCAAGGTTTCTGGTTTATATCAGCCAACTTGAATGCAATTATGAATGTTTCCAATAGTGGCCAGAACAATGAATGTTTCTGTGTTAAGTATAATTCTTGGTTTCTCTCTGCAACATAAAAGTGCACTTCGGTATTGTTACATTTGCAAAATGAAGGTTGGGTGACTTCTGTTAGGCAAAGAAAAATTCAGATGCAAGTTATTACGATGATGGGGGACTCTGGACTTGCACTGTTAGAGACCTGGGCACAATTTGTTTGATTAGCCACTAATTGTATGCATATTGGAGAAGAGCAAATAAGTTGTGTATAGATTTTTTAAAAACTAATCCCTAAATATCTTCCCCTGATGATGATGATGAATGAACTTAGCTCCCTATGTCCAGGTTATTGACAATGGGTTGCAACAGAATTTCCCAACTTGGTGCAGTATCACTGAAACCACCTCAATAGTCTCCCCACTTGAGCAAGATAACAAATAACTCAGTAAAGTTTGAAAATTTTGCATTTTGTTATTAGATAATTAGCTCCAGTGCGTGAAGATTTTTTAGTTTGAAACATCAGCTACAATGCAGTTTGGCTTAACTTGCATTTCAGGAACTTTGGATCTGCAAATCGAGATGGCTAACTTTTTTTAAATGCAGAAAGAACAGAGTGCTCCTTAATCAGTACAACATGCCAGTGAGTCATTGTCTTTTAGCCAGTTTTATTAGAATATTAGAGATAAAACAGGTTCTCAAATGATGTCCTTCACATTTTAAGTCTACTTGGAAAATCCATGAAAGAAACACAGTCTGGAATGTTAGTAACCGCTTTGTGCTGCTCCAGTTGAAGGGGTAATTAGTGCGTTGTGGAGTTTTGTTATGACCTTGCTTCATGGAATATCTGAGAACAATTGGTGATGTAAATCCATGCCAAGGGTTGCTAGGAAAATACACCGTTATAGCTGCTGTAGCGGGAATTCTTCTCTAGCATTGTCACAGATGTATTTTCTTAAATTTGAACCAGATGTGCTTACACGTTGATACAAAACATCAGTCATTGGGGGATCTTATTAGTTACCGTTGTCCTTTTTGAATTGACTTTGTTACACAACATTAGGGATGATTTGGCCCGTTTTAAAATGGCAGTGCTTTTCTTTCATGTATATAATATTACAAAAAAATTACCATGTTACAAAAATGTTTCAGTTGATTTGTTTTAAATGTTTACTTACAGATACCATTTTATTGTAATGGGACTGATCTTCAAAAGGTTGTCACTTCACTTGTTCTTGTGTTTGTTGGAGTAGAAATATTTCTGCTTCAGTAAGTTTTATTGGATGCATAGGGTTTACATAGAATCGCATAAAACTTACAGCACAGAAACCGACTGTTTGATCCATCTGGCCTCTGTTATGTACACTGCTTACTTAGCTTCCTTCCACTCTATTTTATCTAACCCGTATCTGTGTAGCCTTCTGCTCCTTTCTCCCTCATGTACCTATCTAAATTCCCAATAATACATCAATACTGCTTGCCAGTTGAAGGACAGATGATGGTTATATGGGGAGTGATGGTTTAAAAGCAATGAATGCTTTGTCAAATGAGTTGTAACAAGAACCAAAAGGCTGATGTGTAGTCACAACAGTTTTGCATAACGTCTTTTATATTTCTAACCACTGAATTGCTATCATTGTAAACAAAATGGTGGTTTTGATAATATTGACTGAAATTTTACTTGACTTTTTTGCATAAATTTAAAGATCTGCCAAGAGACTTTACAGAGCCATATTAATAGTTCTGTTGCTATCTGAAAAAAATGGCCCTTCCTTACTTGCGACTATTAAATAAACTTTTATTTTACTTCAACTATTTAGGAGTCATTTGAAATAAAGTAAAAACAAATAAGTTTTTTTGTCAGATTGAACTTTTGTAGTATTTGGAAGAGCTGGGCTGTTTTAACATCATTAATTTTTAAGTGCAATTATCCAATATTAACTTCATAATTTTTAATTCCCTCCTACTCTTGAGTGCCAATTTCCATTAGCGCAAATCAGTTTTCTAAAGTAAGTACATTAGTGACGTTTGCTGATTTGTGTTTAAGTATTGACATGTTTAATAAACATCAATTCGCTGTCAAGAATGCAGTGAAGTATAGTTTGATGACTACGAAGAAGTTGTGCTGTTAGATTAAATGGCCTGAGCGTTTGCTTGCTGTCACTGTCACAATTGACATTAATTATTGATAGAAGCTGACATGGCGCATGTGCTGGTGGCAATGACTGTAATATAAGCTAGATAGAAACTGCAGTGTACTAGGAAGATTAACAAAAGGCTGGACCTGTGGCATGTAGGCCATTTCATTTCTCCATTTTATTGCATAGTCAATTTATATCTGTAGCATATATTGTTGCATTACTTAAAATGTGAAACAATGAGTCGTCAAGTTTCCTTTGATCGTGTACCTCCACAGGAACTGCACAGGAGAACTCCAATCCAGCCAGAGTCGGCAAAGACAAAGGCTCTTCAGACAGTTATTGAAATGAAGGTAAGACTATTTACTGTACTTCAACTGTAGTGTGGTGCTTAAAAAAAAATGCATGTCATTGATATAAAACCAATTAATCTGAAACTGTGGGAACGGTCCTGTGCAAGTTTCATATTTATTTAAAAGCCCAACTTTTGGATTGATAATTTGCCATTAAAGACAAATTAATACTGGATGCTTAAAGCTTACTAAGAAGCAGTGGTGACATTTGTCAAGTAAATTAGGCAATGCTTATTTTTCTGATTTATTTCTTGGATTTTGCTTCCAAATTTCTCCCAATCCAAAAGGACAGCTGACATACAATTTTTGACCAAATGTGGTGGTGGCAAAAGAATAGAATTCTCAACTTAAAATGTTAAAGACTTCCAAAACATTGCAGGTGCTTTTCCATTGCACATTAATATGAAAGCACCAATAAAAGTGAAATGCATACAAATAATAAGGAGCCAACAGTGGAACGATACATGTACCATGTGCAATAAAAATTATGCACATCTGGATGAAATGATACAGGATCCAAATCCACTATCACTCTTCCTTTTATTGGAATATTGGAATTTTGGCATCTGTTAAATGTTCAATTAAAGCTGGATTGGAGGAAAAATCTTTGTTTGATTTAATAGCCTCATCCATTTAAAATAATTGTTTAATGATGTTTACTGTGAGGTATTAGTAACTAATAGTTAGCAATACGTATATATAAATGAAATGCTTGGCAGGTTTTTTCCTTTTTTTAACCTTCCGACTGATCTCCTCATGACAGCCCCACAATTTGTTGTTTTGTTTCTATTGGACATTACAATTTTGGGCATTACCCCTGCCCCTCAACAGTCTCTGTAAATGAACTGTGTTCACGGAAACCACACTTTTTAAAAGATTTTCCAGGTGTGTGAATTATAATTAGTATCTTTAAGATAATTCATAGATCTAGGTTAATTGAAGTCATTTATCAACTCGGTTCATCATAAATTGGCCACCATCATGCTACTTGCTTTGAAGCAGCAGGGTATTAAACTCAGAGCAGAGATAGCACATCTGAAGCATCTAACTTTAAAAAAAGGGCTAATTAAATGGAAATCTGAAAGATAAAAGCATGAGCAATTCATCAAATAATAAACAGTGCAATAAATGAGCAAAAAGAAATGTTTCCTGTTGGGGTAATTAGCCGTTTCAAGAAATGTCTTTCAAAAAGTGTCAGATCTTTGGAGATTTGCACTGAACATTTCCCTTGCGGCACAGCATTGGTAGCCACTTCTATAAGTGGCTCTCCAATTAAAGGAGAATCTGCTCTTATACGCCCATTATATCTAAATAATTGTAGTGAGGCCCTAGATTAAATATATAGAAGTTATGTCATTCTAATTTGATTTGTTGCAATCCTTTGCGCAGCAGCATGGCCCAGTAGTTAGCACTGCTGCCTCTTGGTGCCAGAGACCCAGGTTCAGTTCTGGCCTTGGGTCATTGTCTGTGTGGAGTTTATACATTCTCCTTGTGTCTGCATGAGTTTCCTTGGGGTACTCCATTTCCTCTCTCGGTTCTAAAATACGTGGATTAGGTTAATTTGCCATGCTAAATTCCGTTTAGTATCAGCAAGATAAATACGTGAGATTATGGAGATCAGGCCTGGATGAGATTGTGGTCGGTGCAGGTCTGATGGACTGACTGGCTTCCTTCTGCACTATAGGGATTTTATGCTTAACCAGCTTTCTGTACCACTTTCGATGTCTCTCAATTTGCAATATATAGGCTTGCAAAATTATTCTAATCCTAAAAGGATTAAACATTTGTGCTTGCACTCTTGTGCTTAGAACTGAAATAGTTAAATATTTGGCCCTTGAGTCCTTTTTCCTGATGAGTGAAGTGCAGAACCCCGTCCCATGCTGACAATCATTTGGCCAGCTATTCAGGGCTTGCTTGTGTTTCATTTCCCGATCCTAGCTGCAGCCTATTGTGTTGTCTGACCAGAACATCTTCAATATGCTCATTTAATGCTGTCAATTTACAGATGCTGAAATCCATGCTGTTTTCATTTGTGCCCATGTAGGATATCTCGGTTGAACCACAACTACATCTGTAGTTCCTATAACACTTAGAATCTGACCAATTCCGTCTTTTTACACACTGGTATCTCCCACGTGTGGTTGCTCTAAAGGAAAGACCACCATGATCACACTATACCCCCTCCTGTGTTTGCCTCTCGTTTTTTTTGTCATACCATTGTCGCCATCCCTCTTCTGTGCCCAATCACACTTATTATGTTAGAGCTGCAGTTGCTTCCTGTAAATGCACTGCACTATTCTGTGGAATTAACAATTGTTGATTCATGGCCCACTGTCACGTTTCAGATGAAGTATCTGTTTTGGCATTGGGTCACTGGTGTGGCCACATTGCTGCATGAATGTCAAGCTGTTTTAAGGGCAAACGTTATTTAAATGCTCGATACTTCTGGTGAACTGGAGGCACTCTCTACAGCTCCATGCTTGTGGGAGGTTAGGAAATCAACCAGCTTTCATTCAAGGTTAAATCACATTGAAGAGGGGCTCTGACTTGATTTTTTTTTGACCACCTTCCTGTCTGTGCCACAAAAGAAATTGCTTGTCCTCCTTAGGTTGTTAACCCCCAGTCTGTTCAATCTGCCTGTCTTGGCATTTCTGCAGATCCACTGACTCAGCAAATTTAAGGGGCCATCTGACTTCCCACCTGTGGAATAGTTTCCTGGCATTCAAAAGCCCAGAAAATAATCATTTAATTGCTTGGGAGACTTGCACTCCTTATTGAGCCACCAAGCTCTTAGATCATCCGGAACTGGTATCCGGAATCAATCCTTTAACTTTAATTAATTTAGTAATAACACGTTCTATGGACCTGGCCACAATTTCCAAGTACCCCCCAGCCCCCGACACCAGTATTCTACAATCACTAATTAGAGCATTGCACAAATCATAAGCAGTAAGGATAGCGTGCTTTGTTCATAATCTGTGATGATTTTGAGTGGTTAATGGTAAATGATGCAAGTTGCTATAATTCGACATAATTGAATTACCAAGTCGTAAGTATAACAAAGACGCACAAAAAAATTATCCATACCATTTCTGTAACTGACTGAATTTAATTGATTATCCTATAGAAAGTTATTGGCTAGTTCAGTTATATTTTTGTGTTGCACTTGCAAATGAAATGGCATTCTGTGCCAATTCAAATGCTCGACAATGCTCTTGTTCCTTTTTGCTTGTTACTTACGATTTTCCTCCACCTTGAGTACATGTAGAACTTGTCCATTGTAAATCTGCACTTATGTTCTTTTCTGCCTCATGTTTGTGACATTTAATCTCTACCCTTGCTTCTACATATGATGTAACTTTGCAGCTTCCAGTTTTGACAATTTTTTAACTAATGGGCATTGCCTTGCCTTTCTACAGCAGTCCGATGGGCTAAGCTAGCTCTTTAAGTCTATCCTGTTACCCATGTGCTTTGAAAAGTTTTTACTTCATGTTGAATATGTCGCTTCTCATTTCTAATCTCAGCCCTTCTCTTGTATGCTTCTTTCACATTTCCACAAGGGGGAAATAATGCTACAGAAAATTATTTTTAACATGCCATACTTTTTTTAAAAATAAAACTTATTTTCACCCTATTCAATCAGTGCTATAGTGGTTTTGGCAGTGTGGTTTTGCCCATCAGAGGCTTCATTTCCTTGGAACAAGTAGATTTTGGTACTGGTCCCAGAGTGAAGTTATTTACTGGTGAATTATTATTTCCACCCCTGGTTTGTTGGAACCAAGAGCCTCAAGTATTGAGTAACTTAATGAAGTGTTTTAAGTGCCTCCCATCTTTGGATGGAAATTGAATATTGCAGCATTTCTAATGCTATACTTATTACAGCGCTCATCATCATATGATTTTGGACCCGATAAAATATGGCAGGTATGTTAATTGGAATTTCCAGACTGGCTGTGTGTGTGTGTATGTGTGTGTGTGTGTGTGTGTGTGTAAACCTTTGTAGAGAGATCTAAGTATTGCCACAAGCTGAATTAATCCTGTTAGGCCTGTTTAAGACCAGATGTAAAAATCAAGGTTCATTAATGACCTGAAATATTTCAATATTTCCCTGTTATGATTTCTAAAACAAAAAATTTTTGTGTGACATGTAGAAGCCCAATGTAAATGCATTGCCATAAAGTGCTTCAGTATTACTATCCACTGTGCTATATTTTTGTTGTGGCATCTCTTAGCTAAAAACAAGCTTTGTTTTTCAGTATAACTTTTCTTTCATTTCCTTCCATAACTATGTGAAGAGATGTTTGTTTGAGTTTGTTTTGCATTTGCGTGCAACATTTCTTAAACTCAGCAATTTTGTCAAATTTAAAAATTCACTTGATTTGGTGCATGCCAACTGTGTGTTTTGCATTGTCTATTCTGATGATGACCTGGCATTAATGTAACAAGGGATCAAAGTTAAAGCATCCTTGATGAAATTTGTGCCAAATTACATTAAACAATCAGTGCCTGCACAAAAAGTGTAAATTTTAAATAGTTCCAATTATAATTTTTCTTTTCAAGAATCTAACATTTATTCCAATGAAAAGTGTTGGAAATACCCAACAGATCATGCAGCACCTATGGAGAGAGCAACTGTTAATGTTCAAGGTCAATAGCCTATTGTCAGGCTTGGAAATGAGATGTTTAATTTTTTTTTAAAGAAGTACAGAGACAATAACAATGGGATTGTTGGTGGGAGGTGGTGCAGGGATGGGGAGGTAAGAAGTGTGTGGGAAAGAACAGGAGAGAAGGCCTTTGATCGGGTGGAAAGGCAGGAGAGATTAAATAACAAGGGATGACAATGCAAGGCAAAGGGAGATGGTAATGTGATAAATAAAGAGATAAAAAATTTATCTAGAGGTGTAAATGTGAATAGCTGAGACCCCCACCTATCGTTTGAAGAAATGAGGATGGAGACTGTGACCTGAAATTGTTGAACCCGGTGTTGAGTGTGGAAGACTGTAAAATACTTAATTAACAGAGCTGTCTCTTACAATTAATGTTACGACTGGACAGGGAGCTCTCAGAACAGAATCCTGGCTCTTTTCCTTTGCCTTCTTTTAGAAAATGTGGTATAAAAGAGTCACAGAATTGCAAATTTTCTTTTAACAACAGAAAAACAAAACATTTACTGAACATGAAAAGTCTGAATGTAGTATTGGTCCTCCTTCACCCCCACTTCACGAATGTACATAGATTTTAAGGATACACAGACTCCAAAATATATCTTGCGTTATAATATTGTCATTAACACAGCCTCTTTAACTCAACAGACTAACTGTGGTTAGATAACACACCACTCTGGAACCAAGTGGCAGATATCACTCAATCAGACTTCTGAGATGTTTCCTCAAACTCCCCCCAGGTGATTCACATGAGGGTTTCCAAACTCTACTCTCAAAAAACACACTGCAGAATCTTCTTACAAACAATGCTTTCCCTCAGCTGTTTTCAGCAAGAAACAATGAAGAACAATATGTTGCTCTTCAAGCTTGTGTTGAGTTTTGCTGGAACAGTGTAAGAGAATAGGCCAGAGTGGAAATGGGGTGACGAATTAAAATAATAGGCAATCAGGTCTCCACACAGTCTGAAAGTGGTGTTTTGCAAAGTGATCAATCAATCTGCATTTGGACTCTGTGTAGGAGCAACTGCATTGTCAACAGCAACTACAGTATACTAAATTAAGAAAAGTACAAGTGAATCACTGACTAAACTGGAGGGACTGTTTGGGTTCCAGGGCATTTGGAAGGAAGGAGGTAAAAGAGTGGTTTTTGCACCTCCTGTGCTTGGGTGGGGCGGTGTTGTGGGAAAGAGATAATTGAAGAATGGATAGGGGCACTGTGGAAAGAATGGTCCCTTTGGAATGCTGGGAAACAAGAGGAAGATGTTTTGGAAATGGCACAGGATAACAAGTTGAATGGGAACAAATTGGATGAAAGATGAAGATAGAATATTTTATATTTGGCGGGCATGTGGAAGTAGTGGGCACAGAAGTGTGGGCAATGGAATGGGCACAGTTAAGGGCCTTGTAATCCATAGCAGTAGGGATACCTTGGATGAGGAAGCCAACCTATTGGGTGGAGGTACATAGAACATAGAACAATACAGCACAAACAGGCCCTTCGGCCCATGAGTTGCGCCGATCACATCTACCAATCCACAGACCTATCTATAGCCTCCTATCCTATTCTTTTCCATATACTCATCCAGAAGTCTTTTAAAAGACCCCAGTGAGTTTTCCTCAACGACCTCCGACGGCAGCCGATTCCATTCACTCACCACTCTCTGAGTGAAAAACTTACCCCTGACATCCCCTCTGTATTTGCTAGTGCCAGAACAGATTTGAAGAGGTGGAGAAATCAGAATTTACAGGAGGAAACATAATCAAGGTAGCTGTTGACTTATAGTGGACATGTTGCATCTGTAATTTTTTCCAGCTCTGACAAGTGGTTGTTGGTTTGAAATGTTATCTCTGCCCCTCTATCCACAAATGCTGGATCCTTCCTACATTTACTATTTGCATTTGCAATATTTTGATTTTGTATTAAGATTTTCTTATTTTTGTTAAGAGTTATTAAGCCTCAGAAGGTACGACAAACATCTTGCTCAAAGAAAGGAGAGGGAAAGATAGAACAGGCTTGGCAGTCAATAGTGATGGGGGGAGTTGGGTGGGGGGGGCGCAATTGGAGGAGGTGTAGGTGATGCAAGAATTGGGGAAAATGCCACTGAACCTTTAGAGGATTGGAGAGCTGGACAAGGTAGCGTATTGCTTACAAAAACAAAGCTTGGAAATGTTCAGGTCTGGGAGCTTCTATGGAGTGAGAATAGAGTTACTATCTTAGATTGAAGACTTCTTGCCATCTTCTTGGCAAGAAGACTAATTCATAGATTAGTCTTCAATCTAAGATAGTAACGTGCTGTCAGATTTGCCAAGCATTTTCTGCCTTTATTTTTGATTTCTAGGTTCTGGGAAAGAGATTGGGACTAGGGGCCTCAGGCTGGGGCAAGGGATCGGAGAGAGGGGGCAGAGATGGGACCTGAAGTCTTGGGGAGAGAGATGTGGGTTGGGGGATTGGAGGGCAAAGATGGGTCCGTGGGTCTCAGCAGGTAGAGATTGAGGGTTTCTAGGGAGAGATGCACAGTGGGGGATTCTGAGGCAATGTGGGGACTGGATGGGTTCTGGGAGTCTTGGAGTGATTGGGGAAGGCTCAAGGCGAGATGGGGGATTGGGGGTTCTGGAGAGAGATGGGAACCGGGGCACATGGGGTGTTGGAGAGAGAATGGGGGATTGGGAGAGGCTGTGGGAAGAGAAGGGGACTGGGATGGGGTGCAGGCGACTCTGCAGGGAGAGGGGGGATTGGGAAAGAGATGGGGACTATGGAATGTGGACTTGCAGAGCACGAAAGGTTTGGGAAGAGGCAGCTATGAATGGAAGATTAGGAGAGAGGAAAGAAAGGATGGGGAAAAGGAAGGGGAAACACTGCCAATGGGTTGGCTCCTGAGAGGCAGAGTGCAGCAAGGGGCAGAGGGTTGGGAGAATGGTTAGCAAATGGTTATGGAAGCTCGCGAGTCCTCCTGAATTGGGAGCAGCACAACATGGTGAGTGGGAATGGCACTGAGCAAGGAGGAGCTGGTAAAGAGGTGAATCAAATCTTGAGGTCCTTAAATGATAGATTTTTTTCCATTAATGGGTAAATTGAGAACTAGAGATTAGAGGCTAATGATTTTAGCTGGAGAAAATAGAGGAAAGGAGGAGGATGGTTCTTGAATGTAGGATAATTGAACTGTAGAATCTTTCATCATGTGACTATTGGTATGAAGAAATAAAATTTCATTGGAAAGGGAATGGGATATATATTTGAACAGAAGGTAAATAAAAACTGGCGGGGGTGGGGTTACATGAGAGCTGCTTGTACATGGTCTCAACCTATAATTTTGTGACAAACCTTTTTTTCCTGGATACGAGCTCAGTGAGTGGTCTAAAAATGCTGGTGAATTGAGGTTAGGGTGAGATGACCAGTGAGACCCCCCCAGTGCCAAGCCTGCTACCCTTTGTACAGTCCACTTTGGTTCAGACTAACTCTGACCGAGGTTTCCAGTTGCCACCACTGAGTAGAGTTTCAGTGAGTTACTATTAATTGCTGGTGAGACCAAAGATTCCTCCCCAACCCGCCTCACTTCTGGTTTCTCCTGCTTGGCCCCACAATTCTGGCCACTTGTTGCACGAAACCACCCACGTAAAATACTCAAATACCAGGGACCTAGTCTTTGATGCGGGACCATCTTTAGCCTCCCTGTGATTGGACATCACGCGTTCAAATGTCATGTGATCAGAATGTCACTTGACATGCCAGAATGCCTCCAGCCAGAACTGGCAAATCACCTTCAGTTCCACGCAATTTTGACATAACTGATTCTGATGGCAATAAATGCTGGCCTTGTCAGAGACTCATACATTGAAAAGGGAAAGAAGAACTACCCACTGAATTAAGGGATGCCGCAGTCTTGCTGTTTTGGAGAGAGCAGCAAGCGTTGCATTTTCAGCTGGTATTGATGTTTGTGTGTGACGTACGTATCATGCATTCCTGTAATGGTTAAATGACAACTATTCTGGTTGTGGTTCTGGTTTTGTACATAATAATCTCCTATATGCTTGTGATTTTCCATTGTTCCTTAATTTCAAAATTAAAATAATTTTCATTTTGTTAAAAAAAAATTCCCAAATCTCACTTGTACAATGCATGATTTATAAAGAGAGTAGTTCCCATGGACTGATTAAAGATTATTCTTCCAACGAGTATGGTTTTTGTATTTTGTGTAATGTTCGGTCGTAACTGATTTTCAATTGATTTTTATCCAAGGCAGTCACTCTCTTTAGCTTCGTTGCGCAATAATATAAAGAAAATGCTGGTCCCAGATGTGCAGCTATGTTAGTATGAAACATGTTCTTTTAGATGTCGCTGTAGTTTATTAGGTTCAAAGAATCACAAACAATGCTCTTAAGGCCATGTGATTAGTTGCTGCCAACAGTTGCCGATTTCGGCTCCCGCATTGGGAAACGTAGAGAGTTCGGATGAAACTGTAGGTAAATTACCTCACGCTATTTAGCCATCATAGACAATTAGAAAAGGAACTTGTACCTGGCTTTTTCAAGATGTTGTGTGTGATTCAGTGATTAAGGAAAAAATAAAATTCATTATCTTTTTTAAATAGAGAGGACCACCTTTGCTTCTCACTCTGAGATTTTAAGTTTTCTGGGGTATTATACTCTAGGCACAAGCCCCCTTCTAGTGTATTATCTAAGGGATTACTCCTCGTGTGTGAGTCTGTAATTCTGCTACAGGGTCGTAACGGCTGTGTCTCGTACTTCCTTCACGTTCACACATGCATGCTGATATCGGTTTCTGGATAACTATCTGAAGTGGCCTAATTTGCGTGCTCCTACATCCTTGGCAGTGAGATGAAATGGAACTTAGCACTGATCAGGAGTGCAATTTTGGATCAACTGACTTGTGTGAGAGAACTGCTTTCAGTAAATGAAGGCTGTGTTATGGTACGCATTTCTAAAAGCAAATTTTTCCCAGGTACGTGAAAGCTGCAGTAAGATTTTGCAATGAGCATAAAAGATTTATAACAGTAAAAAAAAATCTATAGCATGCTTGAACTGGTCTATGATCTACTTAGCTATGCACTGGGTACAATAATTGTGACCATATGCAAATTCCATTGAAATCTTGTCATTGAGCAGTGCAGCATGCTGGTGGAAAAGTGATGTGGCTACTTGTAATTCTGCATCATTGTTGAATGTTAACATTTGGCATTCCCATATTCTGTACCAATCATTTTGGTTGCACAAAGAAACATACAAGGGTCCATGCATGACACAAAAAGGGTCAGCTGGGCAGCTGAAGTAGACTTACTGCCTTCTTTTCTACCTGGAGTTGGGAGGGGCACCTTCTGAAGCCAATGAGCACTACTTTATATATGCACAGAGCAGTCCAATGATATTCCATCTGCTATTTTAACCTGAAGGTGGAGGGGGTGAGCAATGATGATGGTGTTCCCAATCGGCCTCTCTGATCCTGCAGGAATTATTTTGACTAATTTAGCAAGGACTCCTCTTCCAGAACATTTAGCTCGTGCCTGGGATCATTCCGATTGCTCCTCAGTGGCACTTTTCCGCTGCCCAATTTTAATGGCTCAGCAACCATTTCCCACTGACCTCTTGGTTCAACCAGTCAGTGAACAGTACTGTTGATGAGGCCTAATCATTTGGGTAGGCTGAACCTGCCTCCTGCAACTCCTCTACAAGCATCGGTTTGCTTTGTGTCCTCCAGCTTGGAATGAAAAAAATCTGGCACACGATACATCAGGACATTTCATTTAGTGTTTGTTAGAAATAAATCAATTGTTGGGCTGTTTAGCTGCTATATTCTTTAAACTATGTGCTTAATTTAAGTCTGTTGCAAGTTTGAAGTATAAAATCTACAAACTAGAAATAAAAGGGTTAACCTGCTAATGCATCGTCATGGTCTTCAGCATATGCTATCAATATTGTTGAGCCTATCTGAAGTCAACCACCATGGCAACAAGGCCTATCAGTTTTCAGGAGAGAATTGCCTACAGACTTTCCTCTACTGTGCGAGCCCCATCAAATATCTTCTATTCTTTTATGTAACCATGCATTTTTAAAGGCCCAAAAGTGAATTGACATAATATCTTCATTGAACAGTTTCCCTGTTTTAGTTTTATAAATGAAACTCTACACTATTGGGCAATAATTTCTCCCATCACTGTTAAAAAATCTATTCAGCTATAATATGGGATCATTTTTCTTGGTTTGAAACTAAGTTTGCTTTTGAATTGCATGCATGGACTTAAATGCAATTTGTGAAATACAGAGGCTATGGGGAGATGGCGTGTAATGGGAATGTCGCTGGATTATTAATCCAGGGGGCCAGGCTGATATTCTGGGGACGAGGGTTCAAATCCCATCAGAAAAGCTGGTGAAATTTAAATTAATAAATCAAATTAACAAAATAAAATATGGAATTAAGAGCTAGTTTCAGTGACTGTTTCAGGGCACCATTATAAATTTTTCTAAATATCCATCTGGTTCACTAACATCATTGAGAGCAGGACATTGCTGTCATTACTATGACTCTAGACCTTACAACCATGTTTTAACTGCCCTCTAAAATGCCTTAACAAATCACTGTTGTACCAAATGGATAAAAGTCAAAACGAAATGCAATTGGATAAACTACCTAGCCTTGATTAGGTACAGGAAGTGACAATGGTCACCAAGCCCTGTCAACATCTGGGGGCTTGTGCCAAAACTGGAGAGCTGTTCCACAAACTAGTCGTGTAACATCTTGAAGGAGCCATACACATGACTGTACACTACACAAAGTCTCAGACATATCATCATCATTCTGCTGGGCTTGCCTTGTCCAATCGGTAGGATAGGCACAGCGGAGGCGGAGGGACAGTAGTGGTATCCATTTGGGGAGGGAGTTGCTCTGGGAGCCTTCAATGTTGACTTGACTTTAAACTCCAGGATGTTTCCTGGTGCCAGTTCAAATATGGGCAAGAAAACCTTCTGCTGATTACTTCCTACTGGCACATAAAGGGTTAAATTGGGACGGCATATAGTAGTGCCCACACAGTAAGGTAAGAACTCACATGACCCACCTAGGAATCAGTGTAGTGTTGGACAGAATATGTGTAGAAGCATGCATGGGGATAGCTCCTGATTGAGTCATTGTATCTATAGTTTATAATGGTTTTTGTATCTATACTTTATAATCGTTAATAAATACATACTAGTGAATTAACTAACTAAGGTGATGAATGCCTTAAGATCTATCAAACTACACCCAAAACCTTACAACATACTGACAGTGAATGGAGCAACTCCAAACCTCACAGAGACTGTGGAAGAAAATTAATTTCTGGAAAGCCAAAGGAAAAATCAAAGGAGTATTCTAATCTGAAGAAAAGCTCAACAGGAAACCCCCAAAGAAAGGCTTGGAAGCTGAAGACAGAAACTGAATTCCTCACTGTAGCAGAAGACTCCATTGAATCCGAAAGAAGTCCGGCTTCAGTACGCGTGTGTATAATTAGGTGACCCAGCAGGGGTGAGCTTAAAAGTTTAAATTCCTGGACCACATAAGTCTGAAAAAAAGTTCAGCATTGCAGTGGTTAGAAATTGCTGTTAAAATGTAATCAGAGGAAACTGATTCCTGAGTCAACACCTGAACACACATTCGCTTTTTGAGTAAAGAAAACAAACGAATTAAAAATTAATCATGACTTAGCTTTAAAAATGGAGCTAAACCTGTGATTCAATGCTTCCAAAACCTGAGAACTCTGAGCTAAAGCAGGGAAGATTCTAATCAGTTGACACAAACAGCTAATGTTGAAAACCTTTTAAATACTGGACTCACGAATGCCATTACTATGGAAGCCGACCAAAACTGGCAAGTATGGGTAAACCGTTTGTAAAGAAGCGTACAGCACAGCGACTCTATTTTGGATTTTCAGGAGCTTCTTAAAGCTGAAACCTACAATGTAAAAAATTTTAACCATAGGTCAGAAATTCATTCTCTTGAATCAATTTGAATTTATCCAAGCCTAGATCAATCAAAAATTTGGGCACTTTGGAGAAAGAGATTTCTTAAATATGTGATTGCTTCAGGTCTGGATAAAAAAGACAAAAGCTGAACAAGTTAGTACACTATTTTATTCAGTAGACCTGACAGTAGATGATATAATAGGTAGATGAGGAATCAGTAAATTATCTGCAAAATCATTTGACACGTAGTTTAACCACAAATTAACAGAATCCTTGGAAGGGCAAAATTTAGTAAATGTATCCAACATATCAATTCCTACATTTATGAACTGTGCAGAATGGGTGAAGGTTGTGATTATGGTGAGCTGAAATCTGAACTAATCAGAGATAGACTAGTGTAAGAGAGGCAGATAATGCACTTGGACATTTTTAAAGTGAAAAAAAAAATCAAACCCTTCAGAAAACCAACCAGATTTTCTGAAATCCGTTTGCAACACAGATCAGTATTGAAAGAAAGCAAACCATTGTGCCAGATAAACTCTTCTGTTCAAAAGCACAGAAATGGTGGCACTCCAGGCCAAGGGAAGCAATACTCCAATGGACCAGGAGTTGACCATGCCTGTTCTGTGGAGCAAGCACCCCCATGATTGACTCTCAATTTCAGTCCAGTGCTTTCAGTGGAACTGAAGAGGACATTTTGGAAGGCTGTGCAAAACCAAACCATTATGATGCACTGAAGATCAGAAGCGGATTAACTACTTCACAACAGCGTACAAAGAGGACGCAGAACCATGCTGCTTGGGTAAAGTCCAAGATCCTGGATTTTCATTCTAGAATGTGGATACCTCAGTTAAGGCCATCTCACAACTTTAAATTGGACATAGGAGCAAATGTTGTGGTCGTATTCGACAAAGAACTGTGACTGAAGCACCTCTGGCCACAAACAGCAGGCACATCACTTTTATGGGCCTGGAGGAATCTAACTTCCATCAGAGGCATCATTAAAGCATGATGGCAAAGAAATCTTCAAGGTGATGTATATCATTCATAAACAATCTTCTCTATTGAGCAACAAAATCTCTGCAGCTCTCAGCCTCCTCAAAATGGCAGGCAATATCAAGACAACCACTGTTATAAATTGTACAGAGTTGGAAGCTCTTGGACTCGCAACAAGAACAATTGTTTCGAATGGTGCTCTTTGCAGAGTGGGTTTGTCCACCTTTTGTTAGAGGTGCCAGAAGCTTCTCATTGATCAGACCAGCCAACTATTTGGATGGTTACCATGACAGTGTGAGAAGATGGCAGCCAAGAGAAGAGCCGCAACCTCCAGCTCTGATGCCAGTTGGAGAGATAAACACAGAGATCATAGAGCAGACGCTGCAATCCCCATTGTGCATATCAGTGCCAAAAGCAATGTTAGAACCAGGTAATAGTCGTCCATGAATGACTGCACACTCCACAGTCAAATGCAAAGGTAAACCAACTACCAAGTCACACCCTCACAGAGGCAAGAGCCGTTCTCCATCCCAGCATGTGTCATGGCAAGCCGTAGGAAGGAAGAGAAAGAACAACGCTATGGGGATAAGCCCAGAGTTTGCCCATTTGTAACAAGGGAGCTAAACCAACTGACATCTGTCATGACAATTGGAAAATTGATGGTGCTTCAATGCTAAAGAACAAAAAAAGAGAAATTGAGGAAGATACCCAGATGCCGGAACATACTCTGATTCAGCAAAGCTTACTTGCAGCAGTAGAGTCTACCACTTCTCTGACAGTAATGAGAACAAGGAATGGAAGGGTTATAATGCCTTCTGATCACTTGGAGCTATGAACTCAGACTTGAGGGGAGGAAGATAGGGTGATAACAATACATGTTATCGTCCTAAAATAATAAATACATGGGGTTAGCTGTGTGAACTTGTAAAATACGTAGGATAAAAACTTGGGTGAGGTGCAGTATAAGGGGGTGGCACACGATTAACATGAGATTGAATATAGTATCACCCATTGCAGTGATGTAAGAAAATAATCCATACCTAGCATTCAGTTTAGTGTTAGATAGATCTGTGTGCAGAAGCAAGCACTGAGACTGCTCTTGGTTTAGACCTTTACTTGTTTATATACTTTCTAATAGTTATTGAATACTTACTATTGCAGTACCTAACACTAAATATCATAAAACCCACCAAACTAAGCCCAACCCTTTACACAACCTACCACCTCTCTCAGCTGATGTCAGTATTTCCGAATACCAGTTAGAGGAAGCTGTTCATGTAGCAAAGGCAAGAAGTTGCTCTGATTGGGGACTGCAGTGTTGATCAAGATTGATCTATTAGCACCACTACTGACTGAGCTGATTGAGTCCTGAAGGCCGTATCTGTCAGACTAAGCCTGTGGCAGATGGTGAGGGAATCTATCCTGAGTCTGGTCCTCACCAGTCCAGTTGTGGTAGATGCATTGGTATTAAAGGCCATTGCATAGTCCTGTTGAAGACACAGTCCCATTTTCACACTGAACATATCCGAAGATGTACAAGTTAAACAATTTGTAACCTTCAAAGAACATCGAGTTTCTAATTGTATAATTTGCACAGTTTTAACTTGACATTAATGGAATAAAGTGATGTGCTGTCCCTTGGGAATCGGGTAGGTCTTAATTTTGAGTTCGTCCTTGAAAACCAGATAACATCGATACGTGACTGTAGGATTTTCACAGTAGCTTCACTGCAGTTTTAATGTAAGCCTACTTGTGACTAATAAATAAATTTTAAACTTCAGATTTTCAGGTATGGACATCATATACTTACAATTAGAAGTGAGTGCAAAATGTATTTCAATATGCTGTTTGCACACAATTTTCAGTAGTAGGATAATTAATGCAATTAATTAATTCCATGTATTACTTTAATCTTGTGAAGGATGGAAGCTCAATGATGGAAAATTTTAGTAAAATGTTAATGGGATATGCATAGTTAAAGGACAGAAATTCTCGGCAAACTTTGGAAAGGCTCATAAAACATTTTAATCCATTAACTGTGTTTCTGGATGCTGAAGGGAAAGCTAAAAAATGTGTTGGTCTAATAAAGCTTGGCAGCTGACCCCCTGTCACTTTTTTGTAAATTGGTGCAGTGGAGTTTTTCTACATGGCTTGATTGCCACTTCAATCCAATAAGCTATTCTTATCTGTTCAGACCTTTGAAAATAGCTTCCTGGATCAGGAGGCTAGAAGCAAACTATAGGCCATAAAGGTTAGGAACAGAAGTAGGCTATTAGATCTGCTCTGCGATTCAGTGAGATGATGCGGAGATGCCTGCGTTGGACTGGGGTAAACACAGTAAGAAATTTCACAACACTAGGTTAAAGTCCAACAGGTTTATTTGGTAGCAGATGCCACTAGCTTTCAGAGTGCTGCTCTTTCGTCAGGTCCTCCTTACCTGATGGAAGAGCAATGCTCTGAAAGTTAGTGACATTTGCTACCAAATAAACCTGTTGGACTTTAACTTGATGTTGTGAAATTTCTTACGGTGTTCAGCAAGATCACAGTCATGATAATCCTCAACTCCACTTTCCCACCTTTTCCCCGTAACCCTTCATTCCCTTATTGATTAAAAATCTATCTCAGCTTTGAACATAATAACCCAACTTCTACAGACCACTGTGATAAAGCATTCCATAACTTTATTATTCTCTGGGAGAAGAAATTTCCCTTTGTGTATTATTCTGAAATTATACCTTGACTTTCCCACAAGGAAAACCAACCTCTCAACAGCTATCCTCTGGAAATCACCTGGGAATCTTGTATTTCTCAATAAGGTTGTATTTCATACTTCTAAATGCCAGTGAGTTTCAATGAACTTACTGGACATGGTGTTGTGTTACTTGGAGACTTCAAATGTTTCTGAAAAGCAATTCAGCATTATGCTGCTTCAGTCCTTCATGTGTCAATTGTATGCAGTTGGGTCTGCTGTCACAAAATACTGTGGTAATTTGTGGCTCCGCATGCAATAACCCATAATAAGATGAGATAATGTGCATCCTTTTGTGTAGATGTAGATGCGAACATCAAGTAGCACAAGACATGTCTAGTGCAGATTTATCAACTTGGTACATCTCTGCTTTCCTGCTTCACGGGGAAGTTCCTTTTGGTAAATCCATTTTGATGCCATTGGAATGTTGAAGAGCACTAAGGCTTTTAATACTTAAAATTAACTGTCAAAATAAGATGGTGGATATATCCTTAAAAAACTGTTCACAGAATCTTTATTTCTGAACATTTAAATAATAATCCTAGATACCCACATAATGTGAGCAGCTATATCACTCAGTGTAATGGCTGCGTACATACCAGAAAATCACAAGCAGAATTATACTTTAAATTAAGCTTTGCTGTGAAACTTCTACCTCCCTTCATTGCCAAAAATTATAGAATCATAGAAACCCTACAATGCAGAAAGAGGCCATTGAGCCCATCAAGTCTGCACCGACCACAATCCCACCAGGCCCTATCCCCAAATCAACCTGCTAATCCCTCCAACCTATGCATCTCAGGACACTCAGAGGCAATTTTAGCATGGCCAATTGACCTAAATCTGCTCATCTTTGGACTGTGGGAGGAAACCAGAGCACCCAGAGGAATCCCACGCAGACATTAGGAAAATGTGCAAACTCCACACAGACAGTGACCCAAGCTGGGAATTGAACCCAGCTCCATGGAGCAATGAAGCAGCAGTGCTAACCACTGTGCTACCATGCACAAAGTGGATTAAGATCCAGAACTCTCCTCAGTATTCAGATTGGGTTTGTCCAATTTATACCTCAAATTCAAGAGCTCAATTAAAGTATGCCTTCTTGTCTGAATGTTGTGGTGTTATATGTCAATTGTCCACAAAATATACAGAGCTGGATTATTGATGATGAAAAATGAAGTGCGTAATGACTTGAAAATATAACTGCAGCAGTTGTATTTTAAGTTGAGTGCTTAATCTTTGGGGGATTGACTTTCATTTACTTTGATTTAAATTGGTAGATGGTTTAAATTGTCTAAATATTTTAGAATTCAAGGCTGTAAAAAAAAAAAGGGCACCTAATGATTTTAGAAGGTTTCCCCCTAATAACTGTCCATATGGTTCAATTGAGAGAGAGCCTAGGTAAAGACTTTTCTGAAAATACTGCAAAAAAAAGCATGGAGTCTCATGCAATGCATTGTTTACTACACTTCCTTGTGGGCCCTTTGCCAAATGATGATTTCCCAGTTACCATTTAATTTTGAGCCTTTCCCTGATTCAGTCTAGTTCAACCTTGGGTCTGATTTTCTCTTGTGGCCATCAGCAATCATAGCCTTAGTGCCAGATGAGGGTGTGGCACCGTGTTATTGCCACTGGACTAGTAATGTGCAGACCTGAGTTCAAATCCCACCATAGCTGATGGTGAAATTTGAATTCAATAAAAATATTTGGAATGAAAAACCTAATAATGACCATGTAAACCCATTGTCGATTGTTGTAAAAAAAATCTCTCTGGTTCACTCAGGGAAGGAAATCTGCTATCCTTAATTGGCCTACATGTGATCTAAGACTCAGTAATTTGGTTGACTCTTAAATGTCCTTGGAAATGGCCACAGTTCAATTTTGTGATGGGCTATTAAGACAGGCCCAGCTGGCAATGCCCACTTCAATTATTTAAAAAAGAAACTGAGTATGATAAAACATGATATTAAGTGTCTAGCTGTATAATCCTGAAGTGCCACATTTTGATGAATGGGATATTTTAAATTTGTGCTCCCTTCTGACACGGTTGTGAGAGTGATTTCACAGAGAAATCTGGGAACCAGATTGTTATTAATCTTGTTTGGGGAAGGATGCATAAGCATTGAAGGAAATGTAGCATCCATCAGCTTATTCTTTGAAATACAAGCAGAAAATGTTGGAAATAGTTATGGTAGCACTCGCAGAGAGAAATGGTTGAGGTTTAAAATGACATTTCATCAGAACTGGGAAAAGTTAGGGAAGTAACAGATTTTGAGCAACGGTTTGGTGGGGCAAGGGCAAAAGGAAGGTCTGTGATAAGGTGAAAGTCAGGACACATTGAATGATGGAAGAGCTAGTCTGCCAGCATCAAAGGAGAAAGTGATGAGGCAAGAAAAAAACAAATGGTATGTCTGGAGTTGGTGTGCTGCTGACTGCAAAGATGAGAAAAAGAACAGTCAAAATGGATACTGAGCTAGTGACTTGAAATTGTTGATTGCAGTGTTGGGTCCAGAAGGTTATAAAGTGCCATTCGAAATATAAGGTACCTTTTCTTGCATTGAATGTCACTGCAACGGTGCAGCAGCCTAGGACAGACTTGGCAGTGTGAGGAGAATGGTGCAGAATTAAAATAACAGGCTAACTGATGCTTGGGATCATGCTTGTGAACTGATTGGAGATGTTTCCCAAAGCCATCACTCAATCTACATTTGACCTGCGTTGTGTAAAGGAGACCATATCTTGAGCAATGAATTCAGCACACCAGATTGAAAAATGTTCACTTAAAGTTTTTCACACAGAGGGTGGTGGGTGCCTGGATCCCTCTGATGGGAGAGGTAATGGAAAAAGATATGATAATGACTTTTAAAAGGCGTCTTAACAAATGTATGAATAGGATGGGAATAGAGGGGTACGGTCTCCAGGAAGGATAGGGGATTTTAGTTCACATGGGTAGCTTTGTTAGTGCAGGCTGGGAGGGCTGAAGGGCCTGTCCCTGTGTGGTAATTTTCTTTTGTTCTTTCGTAAAATTGTTACTTCAGCCACTGAGGGCAGGTGATATATTTTCTGTGTTTACATGCAAAGATGCCAAGGGAAGGGGACCAGATATAAGGGGGAGAGGTGTAAATGAGGAGTGGAGTAGACTCTCAGAGAGAGAACAGTCCCTTCGCAGTATTGAAAGAGAGTAGGAGGGAAATATTTGCCTGTGGTGGCATCATTCTGAAGATGCGGAAATGGCAGCAAGTAATCTGTTGATTATGGAAGTTGTCAGGATGGAAGGTGAGGACAAGGGGAACCCTATTGCCCTCTCTCTTGAGAGAGGGCAAGGGTTTACACGCAGAAGTGCCAGTCATGTGATAGACATTATTGAAGACGCTGCCAATTATGGTGGGAACAGAATTGTCGGTTCAGGGGGAGAAAGAAACATCCCAAAAGTATATCATCAAAATGGATGCAATGGGAATGGAATGGAATCTTTACAAAGTTTTCAGTGCAGGGAAGTGTAATGGAGGCAGCTTTGGGTGTTATTGGCTTAATAACAAAGACAAGTTGATAGTCTATTTTCCCAATTTGGATGAAAGATCACAGACATTAAACATGAACTCTGTTTCTCTCCTCCAATGCTGCCTGCTACTTTCTGCTTGTGTTTCAGATTTCTAGTGTCCACAGTATTCTGTTTTTCAATTAATTTGTTTTTGTCCCACCTTGACATTGTGTAACTTTGGCACACCATTACTGCTATTGCTCGCCACATGGCCGCTTAGGTTGAAGCCAAAGTATGGAGAAATCATAGGTCAATTTAGGAAAAGTCTGGGAAATTTCCTGTCCGATTGCCAACGATAATCAAGTTAGTTCCTGGAGACCACTGTGACATGAACCTCAATGACCTGCTATCCTTGTTTTTGTAGATACATTTGCTACAGATGTTGTGTTGCAAATGAGCGATTTTCTATTTTAACTTCAATGGTTGACATGTTTCGAATTATTGCACTTTTTGGTGGTATATAACAACAGTAATAATTTCTAGAATTATAATTTTGTTTCCTGTATTAGGATACCAAGATTGCCTCACTGGAAAGAAATATTAGGGATTTAGAAGATGAAATTCAAATGCTGAAGACTAATGGAGCCTTGAGTACTGAAGACCGGGAAGAAGAGCTTAAGCAGATGGAAGTTTACAAGAGCCATTCAAAGTTCATGAAAAATAAGGTGATACTTTCTTTTTGGATAGGTGTATGATTTGTAAGTAATCACATGCAGATACCCTCTTGAGGTTTTTTTGCATTTGTTACATGTGCTGATCACAGTGTGCTGTTATGTACAGCCAGGTGGTGAAGGAGGATGACCAGGAGTCAAGTTTCGTTCAGTTTTAGATTTATTTGCAAAGTGAAACATTATAAGTATAAAACTCCTAAAGATAATTTCCCCACCCGTATCGATAATTCTGCCTTCATATGTGCACAAGTAATTATTGAAGAGTGGTTTCCCTCTCCCCACCTGTAGATAACTTAAACTGGTAAGATTTGATTAATTTCTTTCTGACTTCAAGAAATGGTCACTTGCTTTGTTTGGTCTTTGGGACCTGTGTGTCTTGATAACATTAATTCTAGGCTAGCCTTTAATGGACCAAGTGGTCTTTCCTTGTCTCTCATTTTCATATGTTTATATACAGATATTGGCTCTTAAAATTATATTTACTACAAAGACTGCATAAATAAGGTTATGATGTGGAGATGCCAGCGTTGGACTGGGGTAAACACAGTAAGTAGTCTCACAACACCAGGTTAAAGTCCAACGCCACTAGCTTTCGGGGTTTGCCCCCTTCCATTCACCTGGGTGGGTAAGTAAACAGTGGATATTATGTAAAGAAACAACTTAAGATGTTCAATAAAACATATATTCCATTAAAAATAAAAACTCAACCAGAAAGAGCCATCCATCATTTACTAGGGAAGTTAAAGGTGGTATTAGATTAAAAAAAGAGGCTTATAATGTTGAAAAGAACAATCATAAGCCTAAGGATTGGAAGAGTTTTAGAAACTAACAAAGGGTGACTATAACATTGATTTTAAAAAAGGATTAAACTGAAATGTGACAGTAAAATAGCCAAGAGTATAAAAACAGATTGTAAGAGTTTTTACAAGTATTTAAAAAGGACTCAGTAACTTTAGAAACACACAGAAGAAATTGTCAGGGAAATGAGGAAATGGCAGAGGCGTTAAATAAATCTTCTGTGCCTGCCTTCAGAACGGAAGATACAAGTTATACCCAGAAGTAGAAGGTAATCTAGGTGCAAATGTTAAGATAATAATTATCAGTAGGGGAAAAAGTACTGGAGAAACTTAAGGGACTAAAATCCAATAAGTCCCCAGGACCTGTTGACCTACATCCTATGGCTTTAGTGGAAGCAGCTACAGAGGTAATGATTGGCCTGTTTATGATTTTCTGAAATTCTCTGGATTCTAAAAGGCCTACAGATTGAAAGTTGGCAAATATAACATTATTCAAGACATGAGGTAGCAGGGGAACGTTGAAGTGAAAGTCTAACATCAGTTGCCAGGGAAATTGTTAATGAACTCTTACCAATTCACTAAGAAAATCATAATGTGACTAATATCATCAAAATCTTACAAAAAGGAATTAGTGTTTAATATATTTATTAAGAGTTTTTTGAAGATGTAACTAATGTGGATAGACCAGGGGAATAAGTAAATTTATTGTACTTGGCTTACTTGGCAGTATATGGTTGGATTCTGTGGAGGGAAGATTACCAGAGGAGATGAAGTCAGTGATAGTCCTGAGAAAAAAATGGCTCGATGTTCGCTGGTAGGTTCATGGTCCAGGGGAAAGTAGGAAGAAGTATCTGAGAGGTGGTGTTCTGTTTTGATGATGCCACCTCCAAAAATGGCATTTCTGGCATGTCTGCCTTTCTCCTTAACTGAGATTTCCTCTCCCCTCCCCCCTCCCCTAAGATTGACAGAACATTCAGCTACATTCATTCCATTTCCTGCACCACTGCCCTCACCCCTTCCTCTTCCTCTCAGAAGTAGGATGGGGTCCCCTTTATCCTCACTTTTCATCCTACCAACTGCGTTCAATGGATCATTCTCCACCATTTCCATCAGTTCCAGCACGGAACACGTCTTTCCCTCAACCCTTCCTGTCAGCATTCCACAGGTACCACTCCCTTTGTGACATCCTGATCTGCACTTCCATGAAGCCCTTCTCCCTTCCCTTGGCATTGTATCTTGTAATCGCAGAAGATGCCTCTTTATCTCCACTCTCCTCGCTGGTTGAGGCTGCAGGGGCTCCTTTCTGGTGTAGATGCGTTTCATTTGTACCTACTTCAATTTGATCTACTGTATTTGCTGCTCCCAATGCAATTTCCTCTACACAGAGGAAGCTAAATACAGATTGGGCGACAACTTTGTTCGGTTTGCAAGCTTGACTGTAACCTTCATGTCGCTTGCCATTTCAACTCAGCACTTGCTCTCCTGCTCACATGTCTATCCTTGCAGTGAAGGCCAATGCAAACTGAATGAAAAGATCTCATCTTTTGCTCAGCATTCAATAATTTTAGACTATGATCTTTCTCTTCCATCTCCACCTTTTTTTCAATATCCCAAACATTTTTTTTGCTCCAAAGTAAAAACTCTCCCTTGCAGGGATATCTGTCACTTGTTCTTGCATTTTGCCGCATCCCAGTTCCCACTGGTTATTATTAGCCCTCGTGTAATCACATTGCCCCCTCTCTTTAGTTCTATAGAAGGGTGATGTGGACTCAGTGTTGGCCCAGTCTCTCCCACAATGTCTGCAGATTGGATTCTCCATGGCTG
Source organism: Sphyrna mokarran (assembly GCA_024679065.1). Taxonomy (NCBI): domain Eukaryota; kingdom Metazoa; phylum Chordata; class Chondrichthyes; order Carcharhiniformes; family Carcharhinidae; genus Sphyrna; species Sphyrna mokarran. The sequence continues at coordinate 111,240,161 of JAGIQG010000003.1, forward strand.
TGGAGTAGGTACGGGTAAGATTTCCCTACGGATGCTGCCAGACCTGCTGAGGTTTCCCAGCTTCGTCTGTTTTGGTTGTTGAAACAGCATGCTTTTTGATTTGATCAACCAGTTGTTAGGATATATGATCTACTTACCTTCCATCACACTGGCACTTCATATCTGATGTTACTCAATTGTATGGTTGGCAGAATGTCTTTTGCTGTCAGTCTTGCTGCGGGTCTCAATGAGAACAATGTTTTGTTCTCCTTCTTTAAGGAAGGATATACCTGCATTGGAAGCAGTTCAGAGAGTTTTCGATAGTTTGATTCATGGGATGATAAAGGTTGCCTTATGAGACAGGTTGGATCTCTAACTCACTGGAGTTTAGAAATATGTAGTTAGTGAGAGACGTGAAGTTTCAGAATAAAGTGTGTCCCATTTAAAATGGAGATGAGGATGAATTTTATCTCTGAGGGTTATTCATATTTGGAATTTTCTGCTCTAGGAAGCAGTGGAGGCTGAGCCATTAAATATATTCATGACGACTGAGTTGGACAGAGTTTTGATCTGAGGGGTTGAGGGCTATGGGGTGGGAGGTTTGGGGGAAGAGAAGTACAGTAAAATGGAGTACATGCCGACATCAGATCACCCAAGATCTTATTGAATGTGAAGCAGGCTTGAGAAGCTGAATGGCCTACTCCCCCTACTGCTCTTGATGTTCTAATGCTCTTAATATGTCATCTGTAGAAGGTAATTAGGCTAAAGTTGGTTTGTTAAGTTGTCACAGTTAGTATTCTTTAGTGGGGAATGAGAAAATCACTTGATGTTTCTCTACTTCCATTTCTCATCTATGCTGCTGCTTAAGCTGCGTTTTGCCGCACTTTGAAGTAATACTAAAAACAAATAATGTCTTTGCGAATGCCTCACTGTGATTCTGAACAGATTCTGTGAATTTGCCCATTTGTTTGTCAGTTGTAAAGTCATTAACCTTGGCAAGGTAGAAGTATAAACAAAGCTAACTGGATCGTAAATTGGGCTTTGAATTTTTTGTTAACAGAATTTGAATACTGTGTTCATAAAATAAATGCTGGACGAAATGAAGAGATTGTGACAGATAAACGACAACGAGGCTCATGAAAACATTGCCTCAGGCAGTGCATTTTTGTCGTTCTTTATGAGCTATCTCTGAATCAAAAAATGCTAAGTGTTATTAACCTTTGAACTGCACTAACTGAGCAAAATAACCCAACAGAAAGACATAGTATTTCTTAGATTTTTAAATTGATTTCCAGAAAGCAAGCATTCTATTATGCTTGTCATTGCCTATTTAAGAATTTATGAAAAAAAGGACTTTCAACAAAATGAGTCTATCTTGTCCCTTGTCAACACAGTAACATTTTGATGATCCTCCGCAAAGCTCTTTCACCAGATCCATCCATAATTAATTCTGTGTTATGTGGGTTCTTAAATGTGTTACAAATCCCTCCTTTCAGCCGGTGACCTTTTGAGGTGGAAGTAGTATTTATTTTTCTGCCCTGAATGTTTTCCTTCATAAAAGGCCGATGGTTCAGATTGTATAAAAAGAATCGATAAGGAAAAAAATAGAAACCTGATTGTTGGCCAGCATTTGTACAACAAAGGTCTTTTCATTGATTTTTGGTAGAAATAATCTTAGTGTATCAGTCCGAATTTCTTCATGAGGAATTGAAGAACCCTGTATTCTACTATTTTATTCCTTAAGTTTGCTTCATACTAAATAGATTTTTACAAAATGGATTTTTAAAAACATTTCAAAATATATTTTACATATGTGTACAGATCCTGTCAACTTGTTTGATTGTAACTAATTTGTCCTCCTTTATATTGGTAATTGGCCATGTAAACGTGTCATGTTTAATTGCCTCTTCAGGCCAATGGAAACATTGCAGTGCCAGCAGTGGAGGCAAAGTACAATTACTGTGTTTCAGAGCTGCGTCAGCAGATTTCACTATTCACGTGAGCACCTTCACAGGAGGAGGACTCTCCCATGAAAGTTCCCATCTTCAACAATGGGGTAGGCCTCAGCCTAAGTGTGCAACAAGCAATCCTGAAGCATTTGCAACCATCTTTAGCCAGAAGAGTAGTTGACCCATCTCAGCCTATTTCTGAGGACCCAACCATCACAGATGTCTACATTTTGAGTCAGGATGACCCTTCGTCTGAGGAAGGGTCATCCTGACATGAAAGATTGGCTCTACATAGAACACTACAGCACAAACAGGCCCTTCGGCCCACAAGTTGTGCCAATCGTATCCATACCTACCAGACCGTAGAACTACCTATAACTCCCAATCCTGTAAAATCCCATTTCCTCATCCAGAAGTCTTTTAAAAGACCCTAGCGAGTTTGCCTCTACCAGCAAGATGGCAACCAATTCCACTCACCACGCTCTGAGTGAAAAACTTACCCCGACATCTCCTCAGTATCTGCTCCCCAGCACCTTAAACCTGTGTCCTCTCGTGGTGACCATTTCAGCCCTGGGAAATAACCTCCAAGAATCCACCCTATCTATACCTCTCAACATTTTATAAACCTCTATCAGGTCGCCTCTCAATTTTCGTCTCTCCAGGGAGAAGAGACCTAGTTCCCTCAACCTAACTTCATAAGGCGTGTCTCCCAATCTAGGCAACATCCTTGTAAATCTCCTCTGCACCCTCTCAATAGCTTCCACATCCTTCCTGTAGTGAGGCGAACCGCACACACTACTCCAAGACAATGTTCTTATAAAGTTGCAGCATTACCTCCCGACTCCTAAACTCAATCCATCGATTAATGAAGGCTAGCACACCATACACCTTCTTGATCACATCCTCCATCTGTGAGGTCGATTTAGGAGTGCTATGGACCTGGACCCCAAGATCCTTCTGCTCCTCAACACTATTCTCTATTCTCTTTCCACAGATGCCGTCAGACCTGCTGAGATTTTCCAGTAATTTCTGTTCTGTTTTAGATTCTAGCATCTGCAGTATTTTGCTTTTATCGTGGATGTCTGTCTTCAACCCATTTGATTCACCCTGTGATTTTAAGAGAGAGAAAAGTGTGCAGGGAATAGAGCAAAGGCTACGGATCCTGACAGCATCCCAGATAGAGTGTTGGAAGATTTGTGTTCTAGAACTAACTGCACCCCTAGCCAAGCTGTCCCAGCAAAACTACTAAGACTGGCATCTACCTGATAAAGTAAGAAGTTGCCCAGCAGGACCATTCCATACTGTTTTGCCAGCTGACGCTGAACCATGAGAGACATAGTTAACAATATGTACCTGTAACCTGCCCACCAATGTTCAGTTAGAGTTCGTCCAAGGTCACTGTGCTCCAAACCATGTTACTGTCTTGGTCCAAACATGGACAAAGGAGCAGACTTCCAGAAGTGTGAGATGAGAATGACTGACTGTCCTTGACATCAAAGTAGTATTCCATCAAATTTGGAACCAAGGAGTTGGTGGGGATTAGGAGGAAAACTCTAAATGGACTGGAGTCCAATCCAGCACACAGGAAGATGATAGTGATTGTTGGAAGCAAAACGTCATTTCCTCAGTTCCAGGTCGATGCTACGCGACTTTCTCAGCACTGTGTCTAAGGCCTAATCACCTTCAACTGCTTCATAATGAACTTTCTTCAACATCAGATCAGAAGTGGGAACATTCCTTGATAATTGCAGTTCCATTCACAATTTCACAAATAATGAACAACCTTGGATTCACCACTAGTCAGAAATTTAATTTGTCCAGCCGCATGAATACTGTGGTTGCAAGCGCAGGTCAGAGGCTGGCTGTTCTGCGGTGTGATTCACTTCCTGACTTACGAAAATTTTTCAACCCACAGTAAAATTCTAATGAGTCAAATCCCCGGGGATCTATCCACAAATTAATGTTAAGTGGATACTTCATAGAATCCTGCAGTGCAGAAGGAGGCCATTCTGCCCATCAAGTTTGCACTGACCACAATCTTACCAAGGGCTTATTCCCATAATCCCATGTATTTACTGTAGCTAATCCCCCTGACACCAAGGGGCAATTTTTTAGCATGGCCAATCCACCTAACCTACACATCTTTGGACGATGGAAGGAAACTGGAACACTTGGAGGAAACCCACACAGACATGGAGAGAATGTGTAAACACCACAGATAATGATCCAAACCAGGAATTGAACCCCAGTCCCTGGAGCTGTGAGGTAGCAAAGCCAACCATTGTGCCACTGTGCTTCCCATGTTGGATGACTGAGGAAACTCTGATCCCAAATTAATGCAACTATGTCATCTATTAATGTGTCAAATGAAAACACAGTATTACAGTAAAAGTATGGAAAAATTTTTATTTTAATTTGTTCACAGCTTACAATGGCTTGACCTTATAAAAGATTAGAACTCTGCATTGAAAAATGTTGGAAGTTAACTCCAGAAAAACTTACACATGGCTGATACAGGCCACACATTGTCATTGCAGTCAAACGTGTTTTTTGGTATTTTCCTGCTGCAATACAAAATCCTGAAGCACTTCTACGACTTTCTGTGACCTTTCTGAAATCGGCTAAGGAAACAAGTAGGCAAGTGGGTAGGTATTCATTGGAGTTCCTCAGCTGGGACCTTTGCTTTTCCTGATGCATATTAATGATCCAGATCTTGATGCGCAGGGGACGATTTCAAAGTTTCCGAACAATTTCAAAGTTTCCAGACGATGCAAAACTTGGAAGCATTGTAAACTGAGAGCACGGCAGTGTCAAACATAAAAAAGACATCGACAAGATGTGAAGTGGGCAGATAGGTTTTGGGTGCAACACTTTAGGGAGAATGTGAACATTTTGGAGAGAATGCAGAAGAGGTTTACAAAAATGGCTCCAGTGATGAGAAACTTTTGTTATGAAGATAGTTTGGAGAAGTTGTGACTGAACTTCTTGGATAGGAGAAGGCCAGGAAGAGATTTGATCGAAGCATTCAAAATCATGGGCAGAGTAGATGGGGAGAAACTGTTCCCACTTGTAAAAGAATCAAGAATAAGAAGGCACTGATTTAAAGTGATTTACACAAGAAGTAAACGTGATGTGAGAAAAATCTTTTCCACGCAGCAAATGATTCGGGTCTAGAATGTACTGCCAGGGAATGTGGTGGGGGCACATTGAGGTTCTTTTGAGACATGCAAGAATGCATTGGATGATTATTTTGAACAGAAGAAATATGCAGAGCTACAGAGCAAAGACAGGGGATTGGCACAGAGTTATGATGCTCATTTGGACAGTTAGTGAAGAGATGATGAACCAAATAGATGCCTCCTACATCGTTATGATTGCCACTGTTTGGGTAATTGGTCTCACTGTAAGCCAATTACTGTGGCTTATGGTGTGTTGAAGTAAGTATTGCATCTATAATTGCATTAACCACCAGTTCTGTTGTGCAGCATATAGCATTGCCCATCTCTGCACAGCTTTCCATGGTTGGACTTAAATTTTCACGCAGACTAATGAAAAGTGCCGTGCCATCAGTTTGGTGGCCTTGCCCTGCTCTTTCTTGTTCTCGTAACCTGTTTGGATACAGCCTGTTGAAGCACTTGCAACTGTGGCTTCTGTCACCATTTTCCATGTCGCCATCATCATGAACGTGGCCTCCTGGGCAGTTGGATTGTACTTTTCAAAGGCCTTGAAAACCTGAGAAAATGCCTGCTTATTGAACTGTTCAAAATAGTAGACAAAATTGATTGGGAATTTCCCACTCCTTCATGATGTCTACTTTCTATGACAATTTTCCATTTTGCTATATGAACTTCACCATCTCTCCAATCGACAACACTTTCAATTTTATATCAAGTCTAACCATACTTACAGATTTTTTATGCTGTTTGATAGAGGGATCTTGATGTCAAATGGTGACTTGCCCTGCACTCTGATTTTGTGATTGCGTGGCCTAACTCTGCTCTAGTCAAGGTTAGGTCAATGACAAGATTAGATAAGTTTGGCTCCTCCAGAGTTAGCCACTTATTTCCTTTTGGGAATTTCCACTTATCCAGGCATCCTTCCAAGAGATTTGCTATGCTTGTCAGCAAGAATAGTTGATGACTTTGATACAATGGGAATTCTGTGTCATCTGAGTTTGACATTGCGATCTCATCGCAATTATAAGCACGAGCCAAGCAAATGATAGAATACTCTCCACTTGCCTGGATGAATGCAGTCCCCATAACATGCAAGAAACTCAACGCTATCCAGAACACAACACACTGTTTGATCGACACGACCATCCACCATCTTAAACATTCAGTGCCTCCACCACTAGCATAACGTGACTGCAGCATGTATCGTCTGCAAGGAGCACTGCGACATCTTGCTAAGATGCATTCCATAACACCTCCCAAAATCAAAATGTAATACTGTAGATAGTGGAATTCAAAACAAAAACAAAAAATGCTGCAAAAACTTAGTAGGTCTGGCAGCATTTGTGGAGATAGAAAATAGAATTAATGTCTTGAGTACATATGAGTCTACATCAGAGCTAAAGTGAGGGAGAAATGTGATGCATTACATGTGTGAAGAGAGAGGTTGAAGGATTTGAGGTTGTTTTCGTTAGAAAGGAGGCGGCTAAGGGGGGATCTTATTGAAACATATAAGATGATTAGAGGTTTGGATAGGGTGGACAGTGATAGCATTTTTCCTAGGATGGAAAAAGCTAGCACGAGGGGACACAACTTTAAATTAAGGGGTATGAGTTAGAGGACGGATATCAGAGGTAGGTTCTTTACTCAAAGAGTGATTAGGGAGTGGAATGCCCTGCCTGCAGCTGTTGTGGATGCGCCAAGTTTGGTGGCGTTTAAGAGGTTAGTTGATAAGTATATGGATGAGAAGGGAATGGTTTAGTTAGGAGGGCATTGCTTTTTATTTTGGTCGGCACAACATCGAAGGCCGAAGGGCCTGTTCTGTGCTGTATTGTTCTATGTTCTATGTTCTATTACATGCTGCGTAAGAAAAATGGAGCAGCTAGAACAGAATAGATCAGTAATAGGTGGGAGTTAGCAGAGATTACAACAAAGATATTAAGGTCACGAGTCAGGAAGTATTAATGACAGGAGAAGATGCTAGTAATGACTTAAAGATATCAGAATGTGTTAATGGGAGAATAAAGATCAGTGCTTGGTGAAATCTTAACAAGTGACCTCCCAAAATCATTAATCCCTATCTCCCTAGAAGGACAAGGACAGCAGGGTGTATGGGAATGCTGCCACATAAACCTTCCTTTCCAAGCTGCACACCATCCTGTCTCAGTCCTCTGTTGTCCCACGTGCTGAACAATATTTATCTTCTTTCAATCCACTGTGGGAAAACTTACACTCCATGGACTACAGCAGTTCGACAAGGCAGCTCACCACCTTCGCTAGGGCAATTAGGGATGAGCAATAAATGCTGGCTCTGTCAATGACACTTGCATCCCATGGACAAGTAAAATTAATGAACTTATAGTACATTAATGGATCTTGTATTTGGGTTTAGATCCTATCTATGTTTTGTGATTTCCTGTTGTAATGTTTCCGTCGCACTATTTGTATCAACTTCTATCTTTCATAAGATCACCTTTCATAAACTTCATAAATTTGGTGGTTTGAATTCCCGCAATTCTGTTTCTTTTTCACCTATTAAATGTTATTCTTATCAACAGTTGAAATTTCTAATATCTGAAGAAGTTGTTTGCTTCTTCATAACATGTTTAACTTCATCCATTAAATCATCTGTTGTGCTTTATCAGGCTTTCAGTATGGTTACTATTCATTCCTCAGTGTCTGTAAAAAGTAATGATTGAGTTGATAAAACTTGAAAGTTGTTAGTGAATTTGCTATCGTGTCTGAGCATGTTCGGGGCCCCAGTTTCCCTGGGTGCATTGGGTCTGGTTCAGTCGCTTACAGTGGGGATTTTCTTTGGCTGTAGCTTCTTGCCTTTTTCCAAGATCTCATTTTTTTAAGGAAAAGGGCAGGTAAAATTCCCATTGTTGACAAGGGGGAAACGAGTGTTCCGATTGCACACCTGCTGCTGTCTGATAGGTCAATTAGGAGACTGCTAAAGTATTTGAAATAAGCAATTGTGCTCAGCCACAAACTCTTACTTAAAGCAGGGAGTTCAATGATAAGTTGGCTTTTGACTGATTGACCAGTGTATGCTGAAAAGTTCTTGTTTCTCCCCGTCCCCCATTCTTCCCCCGCTTAATCTTAATTTTATTGTTTTGTGTTCGCTCTGACATATCTTCTGCTTATTTTGGTTGGTGGTAACTGCCTTTGAAAATTGATCTGAAGCTTTCTGCTTGCGTATTTTGAAAGTCTAGGTTTTCTTCCCTGATCATTGTTATAATTCTTGCAGGAATACAATGTTGGGAAAGCAAAAAACCCTTGATGTGTTTTCTTTCTCTTTCTGTGGTTATTTTTGTTGCTTTTGTTTGGGTGTGTTCCTGCTTTGACAATAGTACTGCCGCAACATAGTTTCTGCTGCATAGCAATACTAAAATTTCAATCTAAATTCAGGGGTTGGTCTTGACCTGACACTGTAGAGGGATTTGAAGATGGGTTTGAAACTGCAAGGATTATAACAATGAAGTGCATATATTTTGTTCATATTCAGTCCCACTGATATGCAGTGACTAATAAAGTCGAATTCCGTTTTCATTAAATAGCCTTTTGAAATTTTTTTTAACTGGTCCTTTGAGGATTGAATTCCACAGCATTTCCCATTATTCTGTGAAAGCCATAATTACTCGCTTTTATTTATAAAATGGAGCAGTTTTCTTGACGAGGAATAGCTTTGATGGATAAATGTGGATGTGGGCCATTTGTTTTTCAGAGTGAAGCAAACAATGAAAATAGAGGTGCAAGCATTTTAAATTTAGCAGCAGAGTTAGGAAGAGTGAAACTAAGCAGGCATTAGAAACCAGAAATTTTAGAGCTTATAAACTGGCGTACCTGAGTTAAAAGGCACAAAAACTGGATACTAATGACACCAAGGGATAGTGGGAAAAATGGCAAAAGAGATACATGATCAGTCATGATCTGATTGACGATAGTGCTGCCATTACAGGTAGTGCTTTGGAGAAGAACATTCAGTGAAAATAATGACTTCCTTTCTCCAAGCCCAATGTTCTAATTCCAATCCTGAATGATCTTTCCCTACGCTCTAGCCAGGATTGTAACGCTATATTTTGCACTCTGTCCTTTCTTTCTAAATGTACAATATACTTTGTGTATATAGCCCGTGAGCAATAATGCTTTTCACTGTACAGTAATACATGACAAATCAAATCAAATCAATTGAATGAATGAACAGGCTTGACAGGCCGAATGGCTTATTTCTGCTCTCTCTTCCTAAAACGCATTCAGTTATTTAATACATCATTTTTGAATTCCAGAATTATTTGAAAAACTATTTTGAGCGCGTTGGATTATTTCTCAAAAACCAGAATGGTGAAAGTTGACAAAGCAAAATTGAATGGTATACATTAATGCGTCAATTAAAAAGGATAAAGTTAACACGTATAACCAAAACATTTAACGAAAGTAAAGTTTGGGGGGGACAAGTGTACATTCTGTGCAAGATTTTTAATAAGATACAGGTTTTAATATATTACGGTAAATGATCCCGTGAATTTGGAGTTAATGCAGAAGCTCTTGCCACAGTCTTAAATATTTACATTTAACAACCAAATTGAATAAATACAGTTCCAACCAGGTACTGTGGAGCGAATACTGCTTGACTAAAGCTATACTGTGATTTCGGACTCCTAACAACCCCATGCATTTACTACAGCTTTTCTATTCACTTGTATTACTGTCTGTCATCTAGACTGTAAAACAAGTAGTTTGCACCATCATTTTTTTTCAGGGGTTGAAAGTGTCATTGGCAAGGCCAGCATTTATTCCTCTGAATTTAGTCTGAGTGTAATGTGTGTATACATACGTTTCATTCGAGTGTCTTGGAAATTCCTTGCTGATGCTTTGCAATGGAAATAGGACCAGTGTTGTAATTTTTGCATGAGCAAAAAATTCATTCTTCAAATCCAATTATTTGATGTGAGTAATTTCAAAGCAGAGTCTTTTGGTTTAAAGAGTAGGATTAATGTTACTGTTTTGCTTGCTAACACAAACTTGAGATCTTTTGACCGCTTGAAATGCTTAAGTTGTAGTCAAATGCCTTCTGTGGAGTCTTCCTCAAAAGCTCCACATTTGATGCCTTTGTATCATGAGGCTACCGGTATTGTGTGTGGATTGTTATGTTCCTGTGGGGCCACTTATAAATTCATTGACTTTGCTGTAGGAACAAAGTATTGCAACTGCTGTACTTGATTTTTTTTAACTTCATGTTCAACAAGTTTGTTTAAGTGTTATTGACTATATGAATTTTCATGTCATGTAATGGTGTTCTTGTTTTCAATTACAGATTGATCAGTTAAAACAGGACCTGTCCAAGAAGGAATCTGAACTCCTTGCCTTACAAACCAAGCTTGAAACGTTGAACAATCAAAATTCTGATTGTAAACAACACATTGAGGTTCTTAAAGAATCACTCACTGCCAAAGAACAGAGAGCTGCCATACTTCAAACAGAGGTAAGCGAAGGGCATACACTTGTGTGTTGATAGGTGAATTTGAAATAAAACTGTAATCAGTGACTTTTATATGCAGTTAATCTCCATTAGAGTTGTATTGGGGAATCAAAGCCAAATGGGGTCCTTGGGAGAAGTAGAATTATATAAATACTTTCTGTCGCACATAGATATAAGAATTTTTAATGGAAAAAGCTGGTGGTAAATGTGCATTTATGCAAGATTTCTAATGTTGTAGATATATGGGTATTCTGCTAGTGGTGTACTGTCTGAAATGATTGGGTGTTCATCAAATAATATGTTATAATGGAGAAGACGTGAAGAGAAGGTGATGGATGAATCTTTCAAAGTAAGAAGAACTATAGACACTTAAGTGTGATGAAGTCAGCCTCTAGGAAATTTCCACGATTTAATTTTCCAGAGCCTTTTAATACTGATGAGGAAGATCTTTCAGTCATTTCAAGCTATTATGTTGCATGAATCACTTCATTATCTGCTTAGCAAATTGAAACTTTTAATTAGCTTTTAATTAACTCTTACAGGATTCCCAATTACTGTTAGAAGGAAATTTTGGCATACAAAGAGTTTGTGGTCAATTCTCAGTTAACTTTCCTGAGTCGGTGTATTTCAGTGAACTTTCCAATTAATATTGAGATACAGAGGATGAATCTACTGTTCCACAAGTCATCTCTTCTAAATTGTGAGGGCACTTGAATAACAGGATGGCATACCTGAGATTTTCTGATGGACACCAGTCAAACAGAAAATGGGGAGTTTAACTCTCTTCTTGCTCTCAGCTAATACTCACAAAAATCCAGTGGACACCTGTGGAGACAGCATAAGTAATATTCTTTGCAATCACTTTGTAGTATATTGGCAGATTGATGACAATTTAAAAAGATGTGATGGCTGCTATTTGCACCACTTCACAGCAATACATGATTGACAAAACTGTAGTTTTAAGTTTATTTATTAGTGTCACAAGTAGGCTTACATTAACACTGCAATGAAGTTACTGTGGAATTTCCCCATTCGCTATACTTTGGCATCTGTTTGGGTACACTGAGGGAGAATTTAGCGTGGTCAATCCATCTAACCAGCACGTCTTTTGAACGGTGGGAGGAAACTGGAGTCCCTGGAGGAAACCCTTGTATACATGGGGAGAATGTGCAATCCTTGCGCAGACAGTGACCCAAGCTGGGAATCGAACCACCTAGTGCTGTGAAGCAGTAATGAATGCTAACCACTGTGCCATCTTGTCACTGCTAAATGTGTGTAACATTCTGTAAAGATACAGAACTGAGAGCGTTGTTAACGCTATTTGTTTTAATTTGGAGTGAATACTTGAGGTGGGTATCACTTTATCCCCTCTATTATAGTAATTTTACCATAATGGGGAAAAATGAAAGAATCCCTCCCTCTGCCATTTACATTATGTTACCTTTTTAGAGGCCATCTATCATATTTGTTACTTAATTGAGAGACACTACCAATACAAATACAATGACAAGCAGTTGAATGTATTCAACTGTCAGCCAAATCTTCCCTCTTCAATGAGATGAGACCAATTTGTGTTTCTTATTAATATGCTAACTGAGAACTTGCAATGTGGAATTGGGTTGCACATATTTTTAATAAATGCAAAATTGCAATTTTTTTAAAGGTATTAAATGTGATGTTGACTATATATTTTAATATAACCTGTTCCACCTGTTATGGTATACCATATTAGCTATGTTGAACACCAGTACTTGTGTTTTTTTTAGTGCTTATTTTCCTGCCTCTTTTTTCTATACCATTTTTTTGAGTTTTTGCTGATGAGAGCTGGGCAGAGCTAAAAGCTATTAATCAATGTAAAAAAAAAAGGCTTATTTACACACATGAAAATCAGGAAGATAGTCTGAGTAAGAAGTGGATCCATAGATCAGTGGTTCCCAGCCTTTTCAGTAACACTGCACACTTCAATGAGACAAACACCCACTTGTTTCAACTTGATTAATTGTTCCTATACATCGCATTTACTCGCATTCACTATGGGTACAGTCTTCCTAAAGTACAGGCTTAGTTCACCCAACCTCTTTTTATAGAACAGTCCCACTATTTCTGGGACAAGCCTGGTGAACCTTTGTTGCACTTCCTCTTAATCAATAATATTCTTTCTGAAAATTGCACATGATATTTCAGGTGTGGTCTAACCAAGCTCCTATAAATGACACAAGATCTTGCTACTGCTGTACTCGAATCCTCTTGTAATGAAGGCTAATATTTCATTGTTCTTCCTAATAGCATGCCGCATGGTGTCTGCCAACATCATGATGCTGCCTGTGCCAGGCCCATAAATGATATTCCAAAGATTTTCTTCCCACTCTAGCTATAAACCAAAGTATCAGGGCCCCCTCTGGTTTGGTAACACTGATAGCAGTTCTCAACATTTCTTATACTACATACATTTGTTCTCTTGTAATGAAAGACTCTTGTGAGGTCCATTCCAATGTGGAGTTGTTGGCCTGGATAATCCCTTCCCCACTTCTATGCCACGATGGCTACATTTGAAAAAGGAGCCTTGTGGACAACAACAACAACAACACCCCTCCCCCGCAATGATATCGCCCCTGTTTTCCCCCTCCACGTCTGTTCAATAGAATCTCCCTCAATGTCTCTGTTGCTCTTGCTGGTATCTCCCACTTACCCCCACCATCTCCTCTGCTTCAATGGTTTTTTTTCAGATCCTTCAAACTAAGCCAGTGGCAGTAAGTTCGGCTGTTGCAAATGGCAGTAACCTGCTACAGTTGTAACCTTTCATCAACACCTGCACCATTAACTGGAGTTAGTGAATTGAGTTCTGGGGTGGTGGGGGGAATGGGGGAAACAGAGATTATGAGCGCCAAGCATTGTGCTTGTAAGCCAGCATGCATTCCCGATAAGCCTGCAGCATGGTGGGAGTTGGAGGCTTGATTGGTCCTGCGCACACCCATTGAACCTTGGCATTCAAGTATTGCTCCCGCCACAATGTTCCTGTAGCAGGTTGTGGCATAGTTGCCCGGTTCTTGGGGCACACTAGTTGAAAATCATTGTCATAGGTAACCAAAGTGATATTTTGCTAACAGTAAGTGAAAGAATAACTAGTATGCTTAACAAATATTTGCTACTGTATTTATGAAGGTGGATGGAGGAATGGTTAATAAATGGGACAGCATGGTGGCACAGTGGTTAGTACTGCTGCCCTGCAGCACTAGGTTCAATTCTGGCCTAGGGTAACTGTATGGAATTTGCACATTTTCCCCGTGCCCTCCAGTTGCTCTGGTTTTCTCTCACAGTTCAAATATATGCAGGTTAGCTGGATTGGCCATGCTAAATTGCCCCTTAGTGTCAAGGGGACTAGCTAGAATAAATGCATGAGGATAGGGCTTGGGTATGATTGTGGTCAGATGAGCCAAATTCGATGGGCCGAATGGCCTCCTTCTGCACTTTAGGATTCTTTGATTCTGTGTGTATGAAGAAGGATAATAATTGCATGAATGGTTGATGGGAATTAGAGTCGCTAAATTTGCGGGGAGATAGTAGATGCAACCCGATGTTTTTGAAATAGAAATTCTATCAAAAGAATGAATAATTGTGAATGTTCCTAGATTCATATAACATAGAAATAGGCAATTTGACTCCTTGTGCCTGTGGTAGTTCTTTGAGAATTGACTGGTTAGGATCGCTGTTAGTGAGAAAACTGCTAGAGGCTGTAGTAAGGAAGTAATAAGGGTGAGCCCTTTAATAAGCTAGGGCTTGGGAGGAACTCCGTGTCACAGTGGGTCAAGTACATTGCTGTTTCAGTTTTGAGATCTCGAATGAAGTATAATTGAAGATGATGGGATAGAAGTCTGTTTGATGCAATAAGTTTGGCAGTCTTGGAAAACATTCAGACAAAAGCAGAATACCAAAGATGCTGAAAATCTGAAATAAAAGCAGAAAATGCTGGATGAACCCCGCTAGGTCTGGCAGCATTTGTGGAGAGAAAGTGTCGACGTTTTGGATCCAAATGACTGAAGAGGGATCATTTAGTTCCAAAACATTAACACTATTTCCTTCCACAGATACTGGTAAGTCTACTGAATTTATACAGCATTTTCTGCTTTTATTTGGGCAATCTGTCCCAATAGATGTTGACCTAAAGCACAAAACTATTATTTGTTTGATTTGGTGAGAAGTCTCTCAACACCCAACAGGTTTGTTTGGCATCACGAGTTTTCGGAGCGCTATTCCTTCATCAGGTGAGTCAATCCAGTCCAATGCCAGCTTCTACACGTCATTTTTAATTTGCCTGTAATTGATAACCTCGTTCAGAAAGTTTAAAAGATACGGGAGTCAAAAAATGCCATAGAGGTGCTGAAATTAATTTTGTGGAGTACTCTTTTTTATGAGGTTGGTGCTGAGGGCACAGCATAACTATTTGCATTCTGCAGCTAGCTGTCTTAAACAATCTGAGTGAGTTTGAAATAAAAAATGTTCATTCCAGAAGACTTAACATTGCCTCCTTTGGTGAGGGGAAAGAATGACCAGAAAAATTGAGGAAGCGAGAGCTAATTAGAGACAGTAATCATAAATTTGTCAAGGTCAGATTATGCTTGACTAATGTAATGGAATGCTTTTAGAAAATTACTGAACAGAGAAGATGTCATACATTTGCTGTTTCGTTTTGTTAGTAAATTTGTAAGAGGCTGAAGTTCATGGTATTAAAGATAATCATAGATAAAAGGATAGCAAAAGGACTGAAGACAGTGGGCAAAACCTTTTGGTCTCACCACCACCATTGTTCGCATTGTTCGCAATGGGAAACAACGCGAACAGGTTTCCCATTGTTCGCACCCTCTGTCGCCAGGAGGCTTACGACAGGGTGTTACCATTGGTAGAACTGGAGTTTCCTGTCGATGGAACCGGCCGGAAAATCCTGCCTGTAGAATGGGAATAATGGATATGAGCAATATGAAGCTACAGAGTTTGTATTAGGCATGAAATGTTACTGAACCAGAGAACGCAGATGGGGTACTTAAAATAAGGGCTTCAAAATTACGAGAAGATTAATTTGCAGAATAATGTATGTAGAAAAAGACCAACTGGTCCGTAAAGGATGTACAATCACTTTTGAGGAGTGGTGAAAAATGATTTTCACTAATTGGTAAATCATAAGTGAGTAGAAACTTCAAATCAACTAGCGGAAGGCTGGTAGGAATATTTTCGCAAGTGGTTTCATGTATGAAATACACGATCACACATGGCTGTTGAAGATATTGCAATTCCTGTTTGAGTCAGTTAGTTAAAGAATTTAAGGGAAAATATTAAGGGTATGGGAACAGATCAGAAAAAGAGATCACAGTATATAGCAGTGACACCAGCATGAAACTTCACTTTTCTGCTTAACTGCCTCTAATTTGATGGATAGAGAACCTTGCCTTCCATTTTTATTTATTTCTCTGTCTAACCCACGTGCTGAAAGCAGTTATATTGCTTCATTTTATTATGTTTAGAATCTGTGATTTATCCAGTTACAGACATGTTTCAAAGTGGATACTTGAGTGTCTTGACGAGATTGTTAACAATTCTTACTCTTCTTCATTTCTCTGCCTCTCTCTTTCTTTCTTTCTCCCCTCCCTCCTTAAAAATGTTTAGCATTTTCACCAAACTTAATAAACTATTATTTTTGTTAAGATGGAGTTTTCTGTTTTTCTTTTAATCAAATTGGTGGATAAGTACTGCACGTGATTTACTCATTTTCATAATAGTTGTAGTTCTAGAATATATAACATAATCTCAATGATGTGAATAAATAATTCAAAGCAACAGTTAGAATTTAAGTAAAAAGCTTTGGAATTGAGTATAGAAAGTTGAAGATTGGTACATATATGTGAGTTTCAAGTTAGAATTGATTTTCTTTTGATTTTCATTACAAAATTGTATTATTGGAATTCCTTTAAACAGTTGATTTGCAAAGATTGCTTGTGGCAGAAATGAAGAATGCTGTCCACTTTTTTACTCTTTTAATTTTGGAGGAAAGTTTTCAGTGTAATTGTCTCTCCATGTGCGAAGTATTTTGGTAGCACAAAAGCCAAACATATCTCATTCCAAGCTATTAGCTGGTTATTTTCTGGAAGTGGAAGATTTGGTACTTAATGGGTTAATACAGGGGTGGGTAAACTTCACAGCCTTAGGGCTACATCTGGACATGGAAATAGGATGCTGGACCATAAATACACAAGAAAAAAATAATTTGTGTTGAAACCTGGGCAGCATAATTATGTTTTAAAGTCAGTGCTACGTTGAAATGATACAGTTGAACAATGTACTGTTGGAGAATTTCATCATTGAGTTGTTGCTGATTTTATTACACAACTGCATTGCTCCTCTCAGAACACATTTTGTTACATCTAAAACTTTTCAGTGCATTGCACTATGTAAAAGTTAGATAATTTTCCCAATATGATTAAATCTGTAAGACTTCTTCAAGTAGGATCCTGCAAGTAGAAAATTAGTTTTGAGGCTAAGAGGTCTTTTCACTAAGTTAATAAGGTTTTTGTACTTGTTTGAGGTGAAGGTAGAGGGAGAGAGACTTAAGAATTTCTTGACTGTTGAAAAATGATATTTGGTGTTATTGTTCCTCTTAGGATGATCTTGGTGATTTAGGGAAAGGTAGAATTTCTGAATTCTAATGCAATGTCAAACCAGCCATTTAGAACACTGGATTGCTCTATATTATAAGGCATGAACAAACAGGTTAACTCTTAACGCTGTTTGTGTACCTTAAATTAGGCCTGTGTAATTGGGGAAGTTTGGTTGCCCAATGAGCATTATCAAACTGCTTATATCAGTAAATTATCGTTTCCTTGATTCACTAAATGGCTACTAATTAAGGTAGCTTTGTCTTAACCGATGCATGCTGCACCATTTCATATGCCAGTTTGTGTTTTTGTGCCTGATGACTTTTCAATAATGTCTGGTCATTTCTATAAATGCTTTCCTTTGACTAGCATGTTGATTGGAAAGTGAAAGCTAGAATTTTTTCAGGTAACCAGAAAAGGAATTTTGGGCTAATCGATGAGTTCAGTAAGTAGCTGTGGTGCTGTGGAAAACAAACGTAGAAAGTATTATGTTTAGAAATTGCTCTCGATTGAACTGAAATCGGCAGTTGTGATGATCAGGGAAGTAGCCCAGTAAACATCTGATATACTGCTTATCTGTGATTAAGATCAAATATATTTAATTGTATTTTTAAAATTTCTTTAATTTCTACTAAAACATAATTATGTTTTTATTCTAAATGTTTGTACCAGGGTTTAAGGCAATTGTTTGTAGAATAGACTATTAGCTTTATCAGACAAGGTAAAAAGAATGGAGTTGCATTAAATGGATCAGAACTTTCTCACGGTGAAAAATTTGTTTTTGGGTAAACTGTAGTAAACTAAAAGCTTAATAGACAATCAGTTAACCCATATTTAATTTTTTAAAATAAGAAGTTGTCTAAAATATGCTTTAAATTCTCAAGTCAGTAATTCAATTGTAGGTTTTTTTGCTTGCACCAAATGACTCATGACCCCAGTCAACAATGTGTTTTATTTTAGATCTGTCTATTTTACTGTGTGCTTGAAGAACCAGCAAATTGTTTCAGCAGATTTCAGAGGGTTAAATGAAGCTATGTAAACTTTTCTTGTACCAATATATGTAGTCTCTGTTTAGATTCTTTCTTTATTAATGATGTGAAAACATTGGGGTCAGATAAAAATGAGCTTGGGTCAGATTGCAAGAGCTGCCTAACATTTTAAAATTGTAGTGACTCTACAGAGATGTTGTTTGAATAGGATGAAAGGAGATACAATGAATGTTTCAATGTTTTGCAGCTGTTGGATGTGGCTTACCGTATAAAACTTCATGTGGCTTATAGCCCTTCAAATTTGAATGTGTTCCTCTGTTTTGTGTAGTTCTCATCCTCCCTTTTGTGAAAGGAAAAAAATCATGTGTTGAAAAATGCCATTCTATTTTATTGCATCTTTTCCAGACTAAATAGTCAATCTCAATGACTGATATAATCAGAATGAAATTCAGTCTTTGTAAATGTTTAGGAAATCTTAACTGTTAAAGTCTAGTGGAAATAAATCAGCATAATTGCATGGAAATACAATCAAAGCTGAAAAACATTTCTCTGGTTGAATTTTTCCATTGTCCTTGTTGACTCCAGTGATACTCTAATGAGTATCTGTTTTGTAAAAGAAACTGACCATAAAGTAGCTTAGCCATCTGGGGTTTGAGGCAGTTGTAGTTTTATGGTAGGTATTACCCAATTAAGATCTGATTTTTATAGTTTAAAATCCCAGGAATGTATAATGTGGTCTTGCACTTATTCGTAATTTGTTCTCCTTGATAAAAATTGATAGCTGAATATCACTCTGCTGCCGTGCACCTGCGCAGCAGAACCTGACAGTCACCAACTAAAATTCTTTTTGGTACATGACCAACCTGTTGACTTGCAATATAACATCAAGGGACTGAAAAATGTGTAAGGGCTTTTCAGAACCGTGTCAAAAGTCTAGTAATTTTATTTGGCGCTGATATTCAATCTTGCACAAGTTACTTGTAATATTCGGATATATTTTATACCGTTGCATAAATATCACAAATTTTTAAATCAATAATTGTTATACTGTTTACTGTTGGATGAATATTATGTGAAGGTTTGATTTTGTGCTTGAGTTGTTTTGAATAAACTTTGGTTATAAATTATGCACATATTTGATGAAATTCGAAAGAGGAAAAAAAGTATTTTGTTGTACGACCACCATGACTTTTTGGTTGCATACTGCATAAAGAGATCTAATAATTGCAACTAACCTAGTTAATAGGGCTGTTTAGTGGAGTGCCAATAAATCAGGGTGTCAAAAATGTAAACGAACTGACAAAATGATTACCATCTGTGAAAGAAGTATTTATAAAACATTAATGTACGTGAGTATGCTGTGGTTTCAACAGGAAATGGGGTAACATTAGATGTGCTTTAGTACCGGTTACAATTATGAGTCTTAAGATGATCCTGTGTTGCGGCTGAATGCTGATTAACCCTTAACCTCCAACCTCACCCCCACCCACAGCTACCAACGCGCGACATTATAGAATAAGTGCTTCAGCAAAGTCTATCTTTGTACCTTTATGACAATTTCAGTGGTCATATCAAATTATACAATGTACTGAATTTTGCTTGTGCTCCATGAAAGCAGTGTTTTATTCTGAGATTTTTTTTAAAATGTATTTGCTCATCAGTATTATGTAGTTTAAATGTCATTCTTCCTTGTTTCACTGATTTGCTTGATCTGGGAGGAGGACTGTAACTTTTCTGCTTCAGTAACCCTCTTTCAATCCCCTGTTAGCATTTCCTCAGTCAGTGGAGATCAACTGACCATCTGATTTCTGTGTCTGATTTCATTTGTTTGGTGACTGTAGAGCAGGAGGTGTGATTTCATGATGCATGAAATCTTTCTCCTTCCTGCCCTCCCTTACCTAGAGTTAGATGCTTAAAACTGATACAGCATTTTAACTAACAAAATGGCCAACCAAGACTGAATTTCTTAAATGATCAAACTTAAATATTTGATTTGATTTATTTTATTACATGTATTTGTATACAATGAAAAGTTTTGTTTC
This sequence comes from Sphyrna mokarran, assembly GCA_024679065.1. NCBI lineage: Eukaryota > Metazoa > Chordata > Chondrichthyes > Carcharhiniformes > Carcharhinidae > Sphyrna > Sphyrna mokarran. The sequence continues at coordinate 111,260,419 of JAGIQG010000003.1, forward strand.
TTGCTTGCTATACAGATAACGCAGGCTGTACATAGAGAAGGAAAGGAGTGCAGAATATAGTGTTACAGTCATAGTATAGAGAAAGATTTTTCAGGCTTGGAATTTGAATATAGGACTTGGAGAAAATAATCTATTATTTTATGTCTGTATGTTCATTTCCAAGGCATTCCCTGTAATGGTAGAGGATTTTTGGTTAGGAAACATTGGCATGAAAAGATTTCATAGAATCCCTCCAGTGCAGGAGAGGGCCATTTGGCCCATCAAGCCTGCACTGACAACAATTTCGCCTAGGCCCTATCCCCATAATCCCACGCATTTACCCTGCTAATCCTTCTGACACTAAGGGGCAATTGACATGGTCAGTCAACGTAACCAGCACATCTTTCAGACTGGGAGGAAACCGGAGCACAGGCAAACATGGGGAGAATATGCAAACGCCACACAAACAGTCACCCAAGCTGGGAATCGAACCTGGATCCCTGACGCTGAGGCAGCAGTGTTAACACAGTGCTATCGTGCCATCGTTTGTCAGGACTGTCGTGTACCCCCTGAGGAGTGACTTCAGGTTTATACAGAAAGGAGCTCAATGTATCAAGAGATGAATAGGGGACCACAATCTTACTTTGAATATATCTGGGTGTCGGCCAGAGGTGTTTGTGATATAGATTTAGAGTTTCAACATGTGTTTGAGCTGAAGTGTGGAAATGCTGAAATGAACACTCTCGCTGTTAGCAAAATGAAGGAGATGGATTGCTGTCATCCAAAAGGATAATTTTTGATTGCAAAACATTTTGAATCCAAATAGTGTTTTTACTGTTTGTTTCCTTTTCCTCACCAACCTCTTCAACCATGAGAAATTTGTTGCTTGCATTTGATTCCTTGGGAACTTGCTGGAGCATGTAAGTGGATGAATTTAATATTTGAACCTTGATGATTTGGCTGGCTAATCAACTTTGAGAGGCTGTGCAAACATACCCCAAAATATTCCTCTAATATCTGTGCACATGCACTTCTAATAGGGCCATTGGTTGGTGATTATGACAAAGGGACCAATTTGGTCCTGCTGCCATTGCTGATTGAAATGATTAAACTCAGCAGATTAGGAATCAAATCCAATACTGATTTGTTTTTATGCCTCAGCTGCATAATGCTCCATCTAGCTGAGGTGCAGGGAACAGGGTCATTGAATTGCATTTTTTTTTGCTGGATATGCATCAATTTAGTTCGCTAAAGTTCACACAGCTTGAATTTTAATATTTCTATCTTATTTTAGTAGTAATCATATTTTAAAAAAAAAGTTGAGGTGAAATTGGCATCAGTCTTGAAGATATCTTAATCTAAAATAAAATGGTCAACTCTTTCCATCTGGACAGAAGGTCTGAGAGATGATGAATGATTACTTATATGTTGAAAGGTAATTAATTCTTCAGCATGTTCTCATTTCAATTATTTCTGCTGTGCACGTCATGAATAAAGTTGGGATATCTGCATTGAGCCAGGACGTTTTGCATACATTTTATCTAATGCCTAGTGCATATTGAGCTGAGAAATTAGTTTAAGTTTGAGATCTGCTGTTATTTCTTTCAGTGTGTATTTTGCGTTTAAACAAGCATCATGCTTATTTTAAAATCTTAATTATAGCAACTCAAAAGTAAATTGTTTTCCAAATTCCAAAACATGGGACAGGATTTTACCAGCCCTGCGCTAACTGTCTGCAAGGTGGGTGAACTGGGAAAATGCCGGGAGTTTTTTGTTGGCAGCTCTGCGACTGAAGACCTAATGAAGGACAACTTTCCCAGGCCACCGGAGACACCCTGGCCCAAGGAATGACTTCTGATTAGACCAGCGGCATGGTAGGCTCGTCTTCCTGAATTGGGCACCTCCCCTACACGTCATTTGAATGACCACACTGATATTACTTCCACACTTCCACTACATGTCGCCCCTCACCCCACCAAATGCTGGAACTTTGTCACTGGCAGAATAATCTTGCCCACAGGCACTGGTATACCATGACAATTTTGTAAAATAAGCATTTTGATTCTGTTTCTTCTCTCACATCCTTCCTCCTCAGCATCTGGACCTCCCGGCAAAACTTCTCCTAACAGAGTAGGAGTCTTGAGCATTGAGAGCTTCTATCCATAACAGTCGTCAGTGAATCTTCACTGTAACAGTCGTCAGTGAATCTTCACTGTAACAGTCGTCAGTGAATCTTCACTGTAACAGTCGTCAGTGAATCTTCACTGTAACAGTCGTCAGTGAATCTTCACTGTAACAGTCGTCAGTGAATCTTCACTGTAACAGTGTTTGCTAATTTGAGATGGCAAATGATAAATCGGTATTTTTTAGGTTTGAAGTATAAATAGGGATTGGAAACATTTATATGCAAGTTCAGAGTTCTCATGTACTGCTCAAATTTTAATTGATTTTAACTGCTAAACTTTATGTCAAACCCAATATTGATTTGAATTTATTAGCCTCTTCCCTAGACTTCCTTCAGTAGTATTTTAATTTTTCTTGCAAAACAGGCAAGAACTCTGAACATTCTATTCCAGCTGAAATCTCACCAAGGCCAGATTGGACCTCTCACCACCTTAATCTAAGTCACAATTTAGCTGTGTTTCGCAACAGACTTTATTAAATTTTGTCATCACCTGCAAATACTAAAAGAATAATTTTAATGATCTCTCTGCCAAATTTCTTTTTTGTTTGATCATGGGATATGGTCGTCACTAGTTGGACCAGCATTTGATGCCTATCCCTGAGGATATTTGAGAGTCTTGTGGGTGTGAAGTCACCTGTAGGCCAGACCAAGTGAAGATGTCAGATTTCCTTCCCTATAGGATATTTATGAACCAGCTGGGTTTTTATGACAACTGACAATGGTCATCATCAAACTTTTAATTCCTGATTTTTATTGAATTCAAATTTCACCATGTTCCATGGTGGGATTTGAAACCCCGGTTCCCAGAGCAACATCCCGGCTCTCTGAATTACTAGTCCAGCGACAGTATCACTATGCCACCACCTCCTTTTAAATTCCCAAATCCTTTTCCTGCATTGCTACTCCAAGTTCATTTTTGATGTAATTTGTGTTCTCATTTTTATCTAATGCAGTGATTTTTCACATCCGGATTGATTCAGTCTGGTATCTGTTCACCCAATGACCTAACCTCTTCAGATCCTTAGGAATATCACAAGTTTGCAGAATTTGCCACAATGCCCAATTAGGCGTTAGTCTCAGGCAAGGGCATCTTTCATGTTTGTCGTTGATTGTGGGAGCGACTTAATCGTTCTAAATGAGCCAGAGTTCTTTTCTCCAGAAAGGAGAATGCTGAGCGGGTGGTTTGATGAAGATCTTTAAAATCAGACTATTATCTGAAGCAATATTTGTATCTTCCCAAAATTCAGATAAGCAACATCCATGCCTTACTCTTATCTCCATTTGATTGACCTCTTAAACATATGATGGTGATACTTAAATCAGATACTTCCGGCTAATCTTTTATATTATCTCTTATCAAAGCTTTGAAGATTCTGCACAATCTAGTAAGACGTGCAGGTCTGTAAATTAACAGCTTACTACATGCCTATTTTTAAATAAAATTTCATAATTACTAAAATCTAATCTATCAGGATGTCATCTGATACTAGTGAGCTTTGCAAGAATATTGCAAAAGGATTTGCATCTCCTTAGCTACCTGCAGTAGCATTATTGACTGAATATTGCCTGAGCGTAAAACCTTGTTTATTTTCGGCTTCCGAAACCTTTCGACTCTTCCCTTCAAATACTAACAGTTTCAGAGTTACTTCAATAAACATCCTCACACATACAGATGATCCTCACTGTAAGTCCCAGACTCTTTCAGGGAGATTGAAGTTCCCTCTGATTAAAACTGAGGCCTTAGCATAACAGTACACCCATCAAATGTTTATTTTGTGGTGGCCTGCAATATATTTTTATCATTATTTCCTTGATCCATCTACACAAACATCTCTGCTAATTCCTAGTTCCTTCCTCTTGGCAACCTCCCCTGATAAATAATACCACCCCATCCCCTTTATTTCTTTGATCCTTTCTGATGTATATGCAGCCCTCAATCAGGGTCTGGATTTTCCAGCAGGGCATGGTGCAGGGTTGTAAAATGAAGAGTCGCAATTCCCAACCTGCTCCTCGTAATATGATGGGTGAGCACCCTCTTATTTTAGTGTTTGCTTATCCTCCATTTTTTAAAAATGACTATTAACAGGTAATTAAACTTTATGAACTTAATTGACCCATATTCCCTATTGCCAGCACCATAAAACTGTTGGTAGGTGGGAGTGAGGAGCCTGCTTTTTGAGGGAGGGGGGAAAATTGGAAAGGGTACTGGTTTTGGAAGGGACACAACACTTGGGTGCTGCCCTTTACATATCAGGGGTATTCCCCCACCTTCCCCACGCAAAGTTGTTACTTTCTCCCATTTGCTTCTCCCAGCCTGGACTCCAAGCACCCCACCCCAACCCCATCTCTCTCTCTCTCTCACACACATGCACACACACACATGCACACACACACACACGCATAACTGCATGAGCCCCTTCCCTAGGCTGACTGATCCTTCCCCTCTCTAAAAGCCTAGCACTCGCCTGGGTCTGGGATCAATCAAAGTTCTTTGTTGAACTGCTTGCAGTCCTAGTAATGCCTATTATTCAGGAGTGAAAATGCACCTTCAATATGTTTGGCCTCCTAGTATTATTGCTGTGGGTTGGCCTTTATTTTAAGGTCCTCCAGTTGTTGGAAGGGAAGCCGTGTGCTGTTCCAAGGTTTCAGTGGAAAGCAGCTCACTAACGTTCCATTTTTTGTTCTTGTGTGAACATGTGAATTAGGAACAGGAATAGGCCTCTTGAGCTTGCTTCACCATTCAATGATCGTGACTGATCGGATTGTAACTTCAACGCTACATTCCTGTCTGTCCCCAACTTACCTTGCATCCCCTTCTTCATCAAGAATCTTATCTAGCTCCACTGTTAAATATTCCAAGATTCTGCCTCTACAGAGGAAGACATTTCCAGAGGCTCATGACACTCAAAAAAAAAATTTCTCCCATGTTTATCTCGAATGATCAATCCTTTATTTTTAAACAGAGTCTTAGATTTTCTGGCAAGAAGAAACATCCTCTTCACGTCCACCTTATCAATGACCTTAAAGGTTTTAGTCAAGTCGCCTCTTCTCTAGTGGATACAAACCTAACATCTCTAACCTTTTTTCATAAGGCTACCCGTCCATTCCTGGTAATGGTCTAGTAAACCTTCTCTGAACTGCTAACGCATTTACGTTTTTCCTTAAGATCAAAACTGTACACAATATTCCTGATGTGGTTTCACCACTGCCCTAGAGGATAATCTCCCTACTTTTGTACAATATCATTCTATTAGTTTTCCTAATTACTTGCTGTGCTTGTGTTTAAGTCTTTTGTGGTCACGCGCTTAGCCATCTGTACTTCTGAACTCTGTAATCTCACATCATTTAAATAAGTTTCTTTTTTATTGATCCTACCAAAATGGGCAGTTTCAGATTTGCTCATATTATACTTCATTGCCGGAGTTTTGCCCACTCACTTAACCTAGGTGGTATGGTCTGTGTCGAGTTTGCACATTCTCCCTGTGTTTTGCATGGGTTTCCTGGTGCTCTGGTTTCTTTCCACAGTCTAAAGATGTGTGGGTTAGGTGGATTGGCCATGCTAAATTGCCTCTTAGTGTCAGGAGGACTAGCTAGGGTAAATGCCTGAGGTTATGGAAATAGGTCTGGGTGGGAATGTGGTTAGTGCAGACTTGATGGGCCAAATGGACTCCTTCTGCACTGTAGGATTCTATCTTTGTAGCCTTCCTGCGTCCTCTTCACAATTTGCTTTCCTACATATTTGTGTTGTTGGCAAATTTGGCAACCACACTTCACTTCTTTCATCTAAATCATTTATATAAATAGTAAACAGTTGAAGCCCCAACACTGATCCCTCTGGCAATTCACTTGTCCTTATCCTGCAAGACCCATTTATTCCAACTCTGTTTCTTGTTAGTCAGCCAATCTTCAGTGCTGTTGGCTTTAATGTATCATGTCATAGTTCATTCCTTGTCCTCTTGTAATTGGTACGCATTCTCATTCCTCCCCTAGATTCCATAGCTGATCCTTCCCAACTGTTTTTATTTTGTCCTAATTAAACCAAGCTGAATGTGTGTATTTGGTTTAGGTAAAAATCATCTTGATGTAAAACCTTCAGGTTCCACTGAAGTGCTTTCAGCAGGCCAAAAATTTGAAACTCTCACTTCCACAGTGTGTGCTGAACCATTCATTCACGTATTTACTCAATTTTTTATAGTCCTATGTGTATCTAAGATGAGTACTCCATAATAATATCCTTAGTTTTTTTTTCCCTAAGCTCCTTTTGAAGGACTTTCATGCTAAACCAGTCCACTTTCTAACTATACTGTGAACCTCAGTGTCTTTGTACATGGAACAAGTGTGTGAATAAAGCCCGATGTTCAAACATCATTTGGGGCTCTGAGTCTTGTTTATAGAAGATTCTATTGCTTGTTCTTGCTGCTCAATCCAAACAATTAAAATATTAAAGCTCCCTTGTATTCTGCTATATTGTACTCCCTTGAATGCTTTATAGATTCAGGGAACTCTATAGCCTGAATGGTAGGCGTACAGTATGTTTATCATGAACAGCAATCTTCATTCAGCTTTTTGGCAAAGAGTTTGATTTGATTCTAACTTTGATCTCATACCTTCAGAACTCCTGAGCTCTGTGTTCTTCTTTTCTGCTCCTTTTACATGAGAAAACATTTTCTTGTATAAGTTTTTTTTGTATAATTAAAATGAAAAGTTGCATTTATAATCAATGTTAAGGCATTTGCAATACAAAATTGCTGTCTTTTAGAGAATTTAAATTTTTAAAAATCCAGTTCTGCTGTATGAAATGGAACTGCAACCTCAGTCTAAACAGTATATGTGAAATATAGTTAGCCCTTGCTCCCTTAATGTCTGTAATGAGGCAGTTCGTGAATGTAGCATCGGTGAGCTCCATGTGCCTATTTGTATGTCGTTACAATGAAGCTGTCAATAGCCACAGGGATTATGGATTGCTTGAGCAACTGAAGATTAAAAGCCTCTGATATGTGTTGTTCATGCAACTTCGATAAGCAAGAGATTTGTCTAATAAACCAACAAGATGTAAAAGAAAGGGTTTGAAGTTAAGTGCATATGATTTGAACTTGGGCTTGTTTCTCCCCATTTCTTCAATCATTTTAAGCACTTACTTGCTGGAGTACCATCACGTTGCAATGGGTTTACATTTTGACCATGCCGCTTCTGTGATGCCTCTATGTTTGATACTAAGTCCTTCACGTTTTTGCACACATTCACCTCTGGCAGAATAGTAGGATTAACTCGTTTAATTTGTGCTACCTATTGCCAGCATTGCTTTTGCAGTTAATTCTGGGCCAATACCTAATTAACTAACCATCACTTACTCCATATGAATGCCAAATTTTAGTGATGCAACCCAGCACCAAGCACTAATGTACTGTACAAAGCAACGTGCTACAAATTCAACAGCAATTTTTTTTATTGAAGTTGGTCTTCCCCCTTAGTTTTTTCAGATCTTTCAGTGTGGTCTTCATCATTACAATCATAGCATCCCCACAGTGCAGGAGGGGGTCACTCAGCCCATTGAGTCTGCACTGACTCTTCGGCAGAGCATTCCACCCAGGCCGTGTAAACCCAAGTATTTAACCCACCATTTCCTCTAACCTTGGGACACTAAGCAGTTTAGCATGGCCAGTCTACCTAACCTGCATTTCTTTGGATTGTGGGAGGAAATCGGAGAACCCAGAGAAAATCCATGCAGACACGAGGAGAAAGTGCAAACTCTACACAGTCACCCAAGGCTGCAACTGAACTTGGGTCCCTGGCGCCGTGAGATAGCAGTGCTAACTACTGTGCCACTGTGGTGCCCTGACTTACTGCAAAATTCTGGCCAGGTAACAGTATTTGACAGAGACTTTGAAGGAATCTGCCCACAAAGATTTATTGATCTCTATGGCTTGGATTTCACTTGCCCCAGTGTCAATTTAGTTCCACTACCAGATCTATAGACGATCTTTGTTAGAATGTAACTGGTGTCAACTTTTATTGGATGTAATATGACCAATGGAATAAGTTGTTAGTGTCAGCTGACCCAGTAAACCATGGCATTAAGTATTGAATGATGTAATAGTCAGCTGATTCACTATAAATAAGAACCTGTTTGGAATTGGAGAGAGCTTGGACTGGCTCAGGGCGTGGCCCCAAGTTTGGAGTAATAAAGTTTCATTATTAAACCCTTTCTTTGATTTATATGTTGGAGTAAATTTTGTTATATTTTCATGAACTGCATTTTGAAGCATTCCTCCTGAAGAAACAATCTTTGGCATCATGCAATTTGTTACCATCAAATAGGCTAAGCAGCCAGGCACGTTGAATAATTTCACGGACAGCAAAACAGGAAGAGGCATTTCTTTGGCTCAATAAGTTGGAGACAGACTGTGCTGCTCTAGTACCATTAGCGTTATGACATTTAAAGACCAATAGGATCAGTGGCTTGAGCTGAGTTAAGTGGTTGAAGTTAGATTTTCCTCCTTGGATAGAGCAGCGAGCTGTAGTCCTGTGTGTAAAGTTGTTTAACTGATCAATATTACAAACGTCAACTGCTCAACCTTTTTAGGTTTGGAATTAAGGCACAATTGAAACTGCCAAATTGCTGTTAACATTCTTGTTTTTGGTTCACTATTTATTTATTCATTAGTGTCACAAGTGGACTTACATTAACACTCCAATGAAGTTACTGTGAAAATTCCCTAGTCACCACACTCCAGAGACTGTTCAGGTACACTGAGGGAGAATTTAGCATGCCAATGCATCTAACCAGCACCTCTTTCAGACTGTAGGAGAAAATTGGAGCACCCGATGAAAACTCATGCAGACGTGGAGAAAGCTAGCACGAGGGGACACAGCTTTAAATTAAGGGGTGATAGTTATAGGACGGATATCAGAGGTAGGTTCTTTACCCAAAGGGTGGTTCGGGAGTGGAATGCCCTGCCTGCAGCAGTTGTAGATGCGCCAAGTTTGGTGGCGTTTAAGAGGTTAGTTGATAAGTATATGGAAGAGAAGGGAATGGTTTAGTTTGGAGGGGCATTGCTTTTTATATTGGTCGGCACAACATCGAAGGCCCAAGGGCCTGTTCTGTGCTGTAATGTTCTATGTTCTATGGGGAGAACATACAGATTCTGCACTGATGATGACCCAAACTAGGAATTGAATATGGGTCCTTGGTGCTGTGAGACAGCAATGCTAACCACTGTGCCAGACAATAGTTGGTCAGGTTGACGCCTCAGCTTGTTACATTGAGTTTTTTTTTAGACTGATCTATAAAAAGATTGATGTAATATTTTAGCTATACTATTGATACTTAAATTGGATTTATCCTGTTTGACAGAGTGTATACAAGCTTCGGTCAATTCAGTCTAATCAACTCGGGTTTGTGCAGAGCATTTTGTTTTGGCAAGGATGGCTTTAAGATTGTGATTTTTTTTGAGTGTGGTTGGAATGTCTTTAGTAAATTGCCTTACTTTTTCCAAATTTTAAATAGCAAGGTTATTGAGTTTTCTGGGAAAATTTAATGAATGATTTATTTGAAGCATTATCATTCTTCAGCTCTTTACATGGGCATGAGCACTACTAGAATTGGTTTTTTCCCAGAGCTGTTATTTGAAACCAAACCCGTTGTCTTTTCAGTTTTTTGGCCAGTTTTTGAAGTAGTGCTTTGCTCATAAGAACATAGAAACTAGGAGCAGGAGTAGGCCATCTGGCCTCTCAAGGCTGCTCCACCATCCAATAAGATCCTTTAGTGGACTCAGGTCCACTTACTCGCTTGCTCACCATAACGCTTAATTCCTTTAAAATTTACCTATCCCTGTTTTAAAAACATTCAATGAGATAGCCTCAACTGCTTCACTGGGCAAGGAATTCCACAGATTCACAACTCCTTCACTTTAATCCTACGCCAAGGCTCTACATATAATGTAATGATTTTAGTAAATTAGTTGTACGATGTTTAACTTTACAACCAGCTCTAGGTTTACTGTAAAACTGAAAGCAACATAGTGCAGAAGCTGAAAATCTGAAATTAAAAATGAGAGTGGTTGACCTAGGCAGCTGCTGAGGCAGTATCTGCAGAAAGCAAAAACTTAGAGTTAATATTTCAGGTTGATGACTTTGCATTAGAACTTTTCTGCAATGTCTGAATTATAGTATGCATTTTTATTAAGTCATTGGTAATATTTTTGGTTACCACTTTGCAGCACAATTAATAGAGCAACATTGTTAACCCATCAGTTAATAGGTTTTTGCACTGTGTGATTGCCTTTAGCAGTGTGCCACTGGAATATGTTTGGTGTTTTATCTTGGAACACAATAGATACGTTGAGTATCAGCTGGTGTTATCATGTGGACACATTGATCACTTGATAGAGGCAAGAAAACCCACTTCTGCTTTGTTTAAAATGCAATTACTCTAAGCCTGAATGAAGCAAGAACAAATCACTCTTGAATGTGTATTTTCTAAGAAAATTAATTGGCTATAATTATGGAACACGTCTCATGAGTTGATTTTAAATTCACGTACTTAGCTTTACCTGTGGCAGATAACTTTACTGTGGCTCATCTATTATCAAACATGACATGAGAATCGTAAATTAATGATTTACAAATAGACTAGGGAACTTGTGAAGGTTTTTAGAAGGGTTGCAGAAATAAAAATTGATGGTCTTATTTTTTTTTCCCAACCTGTGACCCTGCGATAAAATGCTGATGGAATGTTTTAAATCTTTTAACTATCTGCTCCAGGGGTTTGAGATATTAGAATATGATAATTTATGGATAGCTCAGTGAAATGCATGATTTATTGGTTCAAAATGCATTTGCTTGCCTGAAGGGGTAGTAATGCTTGGTAGGAAATACATTGAATGTCTAATATTCACTGCATGTTTTTCTGGTGTTTTACAAGTTTGCCACCATCCTTTGCATTATTCTTTTTACTACTTTAGAATGTTTTGCCTTTAAGATTTGGGAATTTATTCATTTGAGACTTTAAAGGTGTAATAGATCCTTGGAGGGGGAAGTTATTGGGAGGTAGGTAGGAATGTGGAGTTGAAGTTACTATCAGATCAACCATGTTCTTATTGAATGGCAGCACATGCTTGAGGAGCCAAGTGACCTACTGCTCCCAATTCATATGTTTGTATATTTTACTATAGATAGTAATCTCTAAACAATGGTGACAATTTTGCTTTTGAAATTCTGCAAACCACGGCCAGAAATTTCCTATTCTGCCTGCTGTGGGAATCGTAGCAGGTAAGGTGTAAAATTCAATGGACCATTCAAAGGCTCCTTGACCTTGGGTGAGAATTTCTGACCTTGAGGCACTCAAGGCTGGAAAATCCAGTCCCAGATCTCTAATTAGATTGTGGATACCAGGCCTGTTGTTTTCCACACCTGTTCTTGTTCTTGTATTATTTTGCCTTTACAGAAATGAGTATGTGAATATTATGCTGCTTCTATCATTGCTGACTAGCCCATATGATAATTTATGTGATGAAGCCAAGCATAATAAATGAAAATGACAGCCACTTGAATCTACAGATTGAGCTTTGAATCCTGCCAAATTATTGTGGGTGTGGGATGCACTGTAGGAACATTGAAAAATGTTGGGAAGACGCACTGTACAATTTGTAATGGCACATGTGTATGTATCCTTTGACACTGAATTTTTGTGCGGCTATTCACTATCATGGGGGTGAATCATTGTCCAATGCAGTTCTTGGGATGCAGTCCAACATAGAAGCTTTATGGCACATTTGTAATTCCATTGGGCGAACTTATCTTTTTAACTTGAAGGGCAATGTTGTTTCTTCTCACAAGTTGATTTGGCCGGCTTTCATGATGGTAGCTTTTGAAATCTGAGTACATGAATTGTGTGTTATTGATTTCCACCAAAGCAAAGCCCTCATATAGAGAAAAGCAGGTATCAAGATAGGGATAAGAACTTTCTTAAGTGTATTGAGAAGAAATGAAAGTCACAGTGCTCAGGGGCATTTAGGTGCAGCAGTTCAAATTAATTGTCTGATAAATTATCCAGATCTCTCATTCTGGTATCAGTTTATGAAGTCTGGTCTGATGAGATAGCTAGCTTGGAAGTCATGTTCTAAGATATTACCTGACATTCTTATTAATATTGCGAGAGACGTGTTACCGAAGTTTTTCTTCAGTTGTCAGGACAAATGCAAGAATATCAAATTTCACAACAGTTTGTACCACAGGACAAGAAGGATGACTGGTTGTCAAGTCTTGGTGTTCGAGGCATGATGTAGAGATGCTGGTGTTGGACTGGGGTGAATACAGTAAGAAGCCTGGCAACACCAGGTTTATGTCCAACCAGTTTATTTGATAGTAATTACTATCTATTTCACTTACTACCGCACTGACCTCCCCACACATTTCACTCACAGCTCCGCTCCCCACTTCAACATAAAAACGTAAGAACTTGGAGCAAGAGAAGGCAGTTGAGCTCCTTGAGCCTGCTCCACTGTTCAATATGATCATGGCTGATCTCAGCTCAGTTCAACTGTAGCACTTTCCTGTCCAATCCCCATAACCCTGCAACCCATTGCTAATTAAAAATCTGTCATCTCCTCAAATTTGCTCAATGAGTATGTGAATATTATGCTGCCTCTATCGTTGTTGACTCGCTCATACGATAATTTATATGATGAAGCCAAGCATAATAAATGAAAATGACAGCCACTTGAATCTACAGATTATGAGCTTTGAATCCTGCCAAATTATTGGGGGTGTGGGATGCACTGTAGGAATATTCACTGCACTCTGGGATAGTCAATTCCCCGATGCTTTTGGGAGAAGTAGTTTCTCCTCATCTCTGTTTTGAATCTTCTACCTCATCCTAAAATTATGCCCTCTTGTTCTAGAATGTCCTACAAGAGGAAACATCCATTCTATATTTACTTTGTCAATATCTTTTATTTTATATACCTCAATTAGATATCCTTCCATTCTTCTAAACTCTAGAGAATGTAAGCCTAAACTGCTCAATTTCTCTTCATAAGCCAAATCCTTCACCCTTCAACTAGTGAACCTCCTCTGAACTATCTCTAATGCCACTACATCCTTCCTCAAATAAGGAAAACAAAACTGTGTACAGTATACCAGATCGATCTCACCAATCCTTGTAGCAACACTTCCTTATTTTCTACCCTATTCCTTTAGCTAAAATGCCAAAACTCCATTTGCTTTTATTACCTGCATACTAGTTTTCTGTGACTCATGCACAAGTGCACCCAGATCCCTCTGCACTGAAGTATTCCAAAGTCTGTCTTCATGTAGATAAGTTACCTTTCCATTTCAACATGGTAACATATGAAAAACAAATATGGAGTAGTATATGTTATCATTGCAACAGGTTTTCCCCTAGTGGAATCTTCCATAAGTCAAGGCACTCTTATATGACATTTAGATATGTGGTGATATTGCTAGACATAGCTGTTAAGTTTTTGATTGTAAGTTCTGTCAAGTTTATAAAGCTATTTAATTTTGGTGAGATATTTGTGAACTTCACACATTTAGTCTGTACAGGAATCTCTGGCACCTCAGTGTTTGCATCTTAGGTGAGATCTTCAGTTCATAATTATGAAGTACAATTGTATGCCAAAATTCTATTTACTTTTATTACCTGCTGTACTTCATCGAGTCTACACCAACTCTCTGACAGAGTATCTTAGCTAGGCCCACCCTTTGTACTATCCCCATAACCCCAAATAACCCACTGAACCTGCATATCTTGAGACACTAAAGGGCAATTTAACATAGCCAGTCCACTTATCCTGTACATTTTTGGCCTGTGAGAGGAAACCTTACCTTGCTGCTGTGAGGTAGCAGTGCTAGCCGCTTTGTTACTGTGCCACTTTTGCTGTACTGTTTGATGAATTAACTCAATAGACCACAACTGAAACTTACTTGATAACTTTAGTCTCGAATGACTTAGCAAAAAGTGTACATGCACACACTGATGAAAGGGCATCCAGACATGAAACGCTGGCTGTATTCTCTTTCCACAAGTGCTGTCAGACTTCCAGCATTTTTCTGTTTTTGTTTCTGATTCCAGCATCCACAGTTTTTTGTCTTTAACTGATCCTAATACTGATGCTGATTGTAGTTGAGTGTGGGGCCTCCCATTGCCCTGACTCCACAAACCACACTTGACCATTGATGGTCATGGCAGTGCAGCCTGAACCCTGCTCAATTTTTGGCATAATAAGTACAAAATAATTAGAAATATTCTATAACAGATTAAATGTAGTTGAAAACAATGGGGTATAAATTCCTAAAGCTGCCCTGTAAAATCATTGGCTTTATATTCCAGTAATTGGCCTGAACTGAATTCCGTCATGCTATATAGAATTAGTTTAACAATGCTGTGCATGAATTCCATAAATTGCACAGATTTTTTTTCTTGAAAAATGTGATATTAATACCTCCTGTTTTTTTTAATGCCTAATACAGAGGAATGGGTTAAATTGAACCCAGTTCTTTCACCTCTGGAGACAAATAAAAGATTGCTTGAAGTCATGGTAATTTTGTAAAATCATCTTGATTTTTGTTTGGAGAATGTGTAAAAGCATTGTTCTCTTTGTAATATTTGCCTGGTACCAGCATTAGAAATCTTTTAAGGTGCAGAATGACATCACCATGAACAAACATGATTTTTAAAAGAAGTTAAGACCATGCATTGTTTGAAGTGGAAATGCCAGATTTTTAACTGTAGATATTTAAGATGAGGCCTTAACAGGACTTTTGATACACATAAAAGTTGAGGCAGATCCTGATCCAATTCCACTGCGTGGGACTCCTTTGCCATGGTGGGCCATGGCAGGGATTTATTTCTGTTGCCCAAGGCTTCCACAGAATGAAGTGAAACCAATGTGCATCACTGTTTGTTGACATGTGTTAACAATTTTACCAATTTTTTTTGTTGCTTCAGGGAGGAATTAAATCAGAGGTACACTCTCAGTCATGAAAGCTATAGTTGTATGAGATGTATGTCATTCAGCACTGCCTCAAAAATGAAATAACTATAATAATGTAATAATGTCTGACAAAAAAATTCCATTGATTTTTCCTTGGTGAAACTTGGTGTTTCAACATAGTTGTCTACATTGAATTTGAAACTGGGTGCATTATCTTTACAGAATGAAAGTGACATTATCAGTAACAGATCACATTTAGTGAATCAGTCAAATAAAAACACATTTATATATTTTACTTAGATCCTAGATATTGTCATCTTTTTTAAATAAAAAACAGTATACATTTTGCTTTATAAAATGTTCCTGCAATTTCACCTTGGACAATAAGGCATCACTTTTTTGAATTAGTTAGCGAGAACCATATGTTTTTAGATTCTATACAACTATTGTATTTTGGAATGGAGTCTCAATTTCTTATTCTTGAGCATTTTTTTCTGAGATGAAGCCGCAGTATTGTTTGTTTTTCAGCAGATGCTAATTGCTTGTCTGGATATTGGTGGAGCTTACAACTCTAGCAGGGGTTTAGAAATGACAAATGGAATTGGCTGCTTGTTATGCACCCTGCTTGGTTTTCTTTTCTATTGGCTTCAATGGGCAGAAAGACTGGGTGTGATAGTACTGGGCAGCAAATGCAATAACTCTCCAAGTTTCAAATTTTGTCATGAATTTCAGGAAAGAACTACGCATTTTGTTATTTTTGTAACATGCTTTTTTTAATATACTTTGATGTCAGTGTTTTCTGAAGGGAATCTAATTGTTTCCTTTTTGAGAAGTATTCTATAAAACAAAATGCTTAACATACGATTTGCAAAATTAGGCACGTGCAAAATGTTGTATAACTGCAGCAAGTTGTGAGATCAACTAGTATTAAAGTACCATACAGTACAGGAACAGGCACTTTGGCCCATTAGCCTGTGCCAAAACGAGGTTTCTATCCCTCAGTTCACCTCCCGTTCATGTGCCTATCAAGATGCATCTTGAACGTTGCTGACTTACCTGCCTCCAACACCTCCACTGGCAGTGTGTTCCGGGTAACCACCACCTTCTGTGGAAAAGTTTTTCTTGCATATCTCTCCTAAACTTACTCTCTTTCACCTTAAACATATGTCCTGTTTTAGGAATGGCATCCAGCCTCCCTATGGATATATTTGTTACCCAATCCAGGATCTAACCCTGGTAAAAATCATTTTTCACCATGGAAAAAAGTCTGTGACTATCCGCTCTATCTATGCCCCTCATAATTTTGTACATCTCTATCAGGTTGCCCCTCAGCCTCTGTCTTTCCAGTGAAAGCAATTAGAGTTTCTCCAACCTCTCCTCATACTAAAACCCTCCAGGCAAGGCAACGTCCTGGCAAACCTTCTTTGCACCCTTTTCAAAGTATTCATATCTTTCTGGTAGTGTGACAACCAGAACTGCATGTATTATTCCAAAAGTCGCCTACCTAAGAATATTTTGCGCTACAGGCACAGTGATAAATTTCTCAGCAAAATTTTTTTTCTTTTTGCTTTTTAAATCCTGCATAAGAAATTTAGTTGCTCTCAGGAAAAGTGCTTTGGTCCATGTGGTGAAATAATTACATAGTTCTATGCATTGTGAGGAATGTCAAAAGTAGTGGGGGATGAGGTTACTACAGCAGATTGATATTAAGCATTGCTTTGGTTATTTCCTCAGCAAATAATCTGGGGGTGATTTAGGTTGATGTATTTATGAGTGTTTGAGTTGGAGAAGGTGTTGATCCACATAAAGGGAATCTATATTTCTTGCATTTTCTTCAGCTCATACGTTGTACTGACTGGAAGATATCGCACATATGCCACATGTTTGTTCTGAGAATGAGATTGTGCTATAATAGTGCAATGTAGTTTCTACTAGGAGTGAGATCTGAGGGTGCTTCTGAATGTCTGAGTATGCAAGTGGCCCCAAGGGGAGTATGTTTAAATGGCATCCGCTTCTCTGTGGATACAATCTGTTACCCAATTGTTGGAAAGCCAGGATCTAGCTGTGGTGAAGTCGTTTGTTTAACTCCAGGATGCTCTTTCCCCACGCTACAGTTTGAAATTCCAGGTGGAGATTGTTCAGTGGGACACAATAGAGTAAGAGCTCACAGACACACTGGCACTTTGTCACACTTGCTTCCCTCCAGAAAATCAGAATCAGGGAAATGATTGAATGTTTCTGTGCATTAGCTGGTCTTGTATGGGCACTTGTGAAGAAGGGAGTGTGCAGGAGAGTTAGTCAGGTGGCATTTGTGTCTTGTACCATCTTTGATTAATGCTGTTGGGTTGCACTGCATAGTAGTGGCATTCATTACAAGACATCAGAGAGATCATGGTTCCATTTCATGCATACTTTTGACTGTTATTGTCTCGCGACCTCTGTCAAAGTCCTGGAGCTGTTGAATTAGTATCTGGTTGGGTAGCAGTTAGTACACGCTAAGAGGCAGGAAGAGTACAATTATCTTTTCATTGGTTGTTCTCATGCAGTGTGAAGAAGAGGCTGTACCATCACATGGGGTTTTAGAAATGATTGCATGGCCAGAATCGAAATGATTGAATGAAAATGAAACATTTGCCAGTACTCAGTGCTGTTGTCCATTTACTTCATACCAATCAATTTTTTTACGATGACGAATAAAAGATTTTTAACACAGTGAGGTCCCAAAGATCAGAAAAGACACTATTAAACAGTGACTGTGCATAGTCCAAAATCCTTGAAATAATAGGTGGAATTTGTGCAGTATCTGCATTTTTTCCATTGTTGTTGTCAGCCCAGTGTTTGGCAGCACTGCCTCCCCTTCCTAGTTGATCATTTTTATCACTGTTTGTTTTCCACAGCTAAAAACAAAAAGTAATTAATGCATGAAAGCATTTTGAGATCTTTTGATGCTCAGTTCTGTTGTTATGTGAGTTTCTAGGGGTAGTTTCCACTTGAGCAGAATTGGGAAATTGCATGGAAATGTTGCTGGCGGGGTTGTTCTTCAACTTTCTGCTAAAATGCACTTCTATAGCCACAAACGTGAAATATTCCATGAAACAACTTAATGAGATGTGATTGTTTATTTTCTCTGCTTTAAACATTTTGATGCATTTAACTGGTGTAGTCTTATTCATACATTATTCATATAGCTAAAATTGGATTAATCACAAAAACCACATTTTTAATAAGTGTCTAGTCCTCCACCTGTAAGTAAAATAATTTTAATTAACTGAGAAAGACTTTAAAAGTATTATTCAGATCTCATACTAGTTTTAGCAGTCTACATAGAACTTGTATCTCTTATTTTTAATAGAATATTTTGAAAACTATTTTCTAAATTCCTTGAATTGTAGGAAGGAATAAACAACAGTCTTCTGTGTGAATCCTGCACTCTTTATCGTGCATATGACTGGCTTTAATCTCATGGCCTGTTTGTGTGAGTTTTGTGAAGAATAAAGTTGTAGTTCGCTTGGACAAAAGGAGATAAATGTGATACTGTGGAAGAAATGGCTGCTTCTAATTATTTTCAAAGTATAAGTATAGTTGTATCATTGTCCTTTTTAACTATTCAAAACAATAATTAAAAAAAAATGGAAACCTAGCCATTTTAGATGCCATAGAGTGATGTGCAAGCCATTTTGGGGAAAACCTTTCCCTGCATCTCATATAGCTAACATTTGTATTTGGTGCCTAAAGTGGACAGATGTTTTATTTTGAGCACCTTAAGGACTTGAGAACGCAATCCAGGCTGCCAACACCTCATTTATAACATTTGAAGAAGTGCTGCATAGTTGCTGGTTATTCTTTGGTTAGGAAATTAAACGGAGATCTCCTTTTCCTGTTGTAGTAGCTCAGTGCCAATGCTACTTTCTGAAGCACGGCAGGGAGCTGCTCCTTTTCTGCTTACCAACATTTCTTCCTCAACCAAACGAGAATAACTTCAGAAATAACATGACCTTTTGCCTCTGACCGCCCCAGAGCATTTTACAGTCATCAAATTATTTTGAGGTGTGGGGGTCACTGTTGTTATGTGGGTACCATGATAGCTAATGTATGCTTAGCTCAGCGAGAACCCACCAACAACAATGAGGTGAATAGTTAGATTTGTTTTTGTGATTGCTAGTTGAAGGACAAGTATTGGTTGGGTCATTAGAGGAAGGATGAAAGTGATGGAGATTAAGCCCAGGTAGAAGTGTTGCTCTTTTAAAAATAAGAGATAGAAACAAAACATGGAAGACACCAATTAAAAATTTAGAAAAACAATAGCCAAGGAGTAGTGTTTCCGCAAGTTTTTCTCAGTGCGATGTAGTAAAATCAGCCAAACTAGCACAAAAGATCACAGAAATGCTAGTCACTTCAAGTGCAAAATGAGTATATACAATATTTATCACCATTTAATAAAAACTTTGCATGAAGCCATCTCCTTGCAAAAAACGACCATGTTCCCAGTTATAAAAATAATGGAGAATGCCGAGTTTCCACCTATAGTGCCTGTTTGCATTTGTCCCAGGAAGGTCATTCAAATTGAGTTTGTTTTTCTTAACCACACAAGCACTAGCAGGCTTGCTTCAAAGCTCCCATATAATAAAGATATTGAATGTAGGAATATGAAGAATGTAGGAATATCAAAGGCAGTGTGAAGAATTAGACTTTGTGAAAAATTAGGCTCTGAAGAAAAGAATGATTAGTGGAGAGAGCCAACCTTCATCTATGAAAGGTGAATTTTCTGATGAAAAATGAAATCTGGTGAATGTCAGTCACAGGAAATAAAACACTTGAATGAGGAATTGAAATGTCTGAATGATAAACTTATGGAAGCAAATTCAACAAAAATAGACCTTCAAGTAAAATGTAATGAACTTCAAGTATGAGAACTATCCATTAAAAAAACTTGAATGGGAAAATGAATTTCTGTTGAAGCAAAATTGCCATTTGAATGTAGAATTTATAAACCATAGAATCGCAGAATTGTTATAGTGCAGGAAGAGCACATTTGGCCAACATGTACACATTAGCTCTCCAAATGAGCATCATGACTGAGTGCCATTCCCCTGTCATTTCCCAGTACCCCGCACATTTATTCAAATAATCATCTAATACCCTCTTGAATACCCTTGATGAACTGTTGGAACTGCATTGTGAAAAAAGCTGCGAAATTCTTGACCTTTGATGCAATCTGGTGAAAATGAAAGATGAAATATGTGGTATGGGAGAGCAAGTCAACCAGACATTAAAGCAGATGAGAGAAATTAAAAGAAACCAATGCCAAATCTAATGAGTGAATTGAAGAGTCTAAGAAACAGTCAGTAATCATGGAAGAAAGTTTCCAAGATGATCTAAATGCCCAGACGAAGTTGCTAAGCTTATGTAAGGGTTTAGCAAGTAACATTGAACTCACCAGAGTAATTGCTAAGTTGAATGAAAACATTAGTAAGCTTGTAACATAATTGGAAAATGAGAGTGTAAATGAATATTTAGGCAATATTGTAAAAGAAAAGGAAATGAAGGTTTCATTTTTCAAGCATCAGTGGGAAAAAGTGAACTCTTGACCTTACTGTGTCTTTGCGAAATGCATTTTGTGTCATTTTTCTTGTGCAGGAATCAACTAAGTTCAGTTTATTTGAATTGAGTTTTGATCATGAAGTAATTCCTTAAATTGATCAAGGAAAAATGAGCCAGCGTTCTGAGAAGAATGCATTGTTAGACTAAATAGAGCTGATGTGTTGACTAGAGGCACAAAGTGATGAAACAGGAAGTGGATAAGAAAGCAAAAATTTTTTAGTTTTGCTAATGGGGATAAAGTATTAGTGTTACTACCAGTGGTGGGTGAACTTGTAAAAGTAAAGTTTATCAAATTGAAAGGAAATTGACTGAAGTGAATTATTTGGTGATGACGCCAGATAGAAGGAGAACTCTATAAGGAGAAATCAAATGTATGATTTGAATATGGTCAAATGGTATTTTGATAGGGAGTAAAGCAGAAGGAGGATGTGTTGGTAGTTACAACTCAACTGAAGGTCCAAATCCAGATGATTCTGAATTTGACATTTGTCAGATTCAATTGGATAAGGAAGAATTTATCAGAAATTAGAATAAATTGTTGAGTTATCTTCCAGAGGAAAATCAAAATGATCTGAAAGTTGTTAAAATTACATGGAGAGACGTGGGAATGAACTGAAGTACTAAAATAATTGTGCATGAGATAGTTGTAGAAACTGCTATCCCCATTTACTAATGTCTGTATAGATTTAATGCTGTCAAGTTGACAGGCTCAGAAGGAGGAGCTGATGGTTGGTCAGTTTGACAAACAGCAGTTGAAAGTCTTGATACACCATGTAAAACTGGTGAGGGTGGAGGAGAACTAGTTACTAGACATTAATGTGAATAAGGAAAATGAGCAGGTGTGAAGATGGTGCAAAAAAGGTTGACTGATTTGAACCTGTACTTGTTATTGAAATGATCTGAGCATAAATTACAGAATTGTCAAAAACAGCTCATCATCTATTTGAAGAAAAATGCAGATGAAACGACAGTCATATGTGATCTTAAATGAAGATTGAGGAGCAGAAGTATTTTACTATTGCAGACAAAAGACAAGGACAACAATGTGAAATTACATTATATGCTGAAACTGTACCATCATTTGAAATGAACTGCTAGGATAATGGATCTGTACTGCTTGCACGATGTGGATACCCAGTGAAACAGTGCTGTTCAGAGCTGGAGATTGAGTAAATTTTGATGGTTTTGTCAGCTGCATAACTACCACTGTGATCTTTGGAACCATGGTTGCAATGGGCTCTGACACCAGTGAAGATGATCTGTTGCGTGTCTGCCACAGGGTGTAAAGAAAGCAATGGTGAAGATCCAGAGCAAACAAAGGAGTTGGACTGCCTGACAGAGGAGGAGCCATAGTCAGTTAACAAGAAAGGGGACAGAGAAAGTGACCTTTCTGGATGGACCTGACCACATAGATGTTCAGTTGCGAAGACATGCAAAAGGGCAAGTCTTCTTTGATAAAGTCTGTAAGCAGCTGAACATTTTGGGGAAAAAAAAGATTACTTTCAAGACTCCAAAAATTAAAAGAACTAGTTAGACTCAGCAAAGGAAATTGCAAGTTGTTTGGGCCAGTTTGCATCCAATGTAAAGTTTTATCCTCCTGATTTTGCCTAGCTCTCTGAGGACATTGCTAGACATAATTTACGGTTGTAACAAGGAAATTGAGTTTGGACTTAGAATCAAGTGAGGTTCAAGAACTGAAGAGGTTCTGTAAAGGAAAGAGGAAACAGCTGAATAATGGTGTTGAGAAAAGAAGGAAGAGAGAATATGATGGCCGATGCTTTATCACAACTTTTGATAAAAGATAAAAGAATGTTCAATGGTGGAAGAAAAGGAATGAAGTTAACAATACTACTGTTACGTTTGCATGTTTGGATTTAATAAAATGTGTACTAGATGTTTGGAAAAATGAAGCTATCTCTGCATATTGATGGTTTTTTTCTTTTACAAAGGAGATGCGACAGTACTTGCATTTAAGAAATGTATTTTGTGCCTTTTTTGTGAAGGATTTTTTTCTAAGCAGTCTGGTCTGTTCTGTTCATCCACTGCTGCTTTGTCTATAATGGACAGCCTATATTCATACTGCAGGGACGATAACTGATCCTAAATGCTAAATTATTTGTTTTAATCTGGACTAATACGCTTCTATTATTTTAGTATTTTCCCCTGGGGTTTTTCAGAATGAGGCTTTATTAGGTTGCCTGAAAAATCATGTGATTGAGCATGATTAAGCCTTTACAGAGAAATAAGATGTTGCTGTTTGGATCTTTTGAGAGAAGGAGCTTTCGATCTTTTTCTTTTCTCTCTGGTGACTTGACGATTCAGATCTGCCAAGAAATAAATATCTTTCTCTGAATATAGATCTTTCTCTGAAGGTTGCTATATGGGAGTCAGAAGACTGATTCCTTCTATATCTCTGACGAGAGAGATTAAAGACTGGTAACTTGGCCTTGGTGCTAATTAATTCTGAAAAGAGATATACATCTGGGGGATATTGTTTAAATTGGAAATTTTGCTCACTATTTAAATTGATAAAAGTTATGTTAATTTTTTTGTTAAAAGCTTTCCAGTGGGTTAATAGAATCATGCAAAACACCTTATGTTCGCAGTGATGTCAAAATCAAAAAATGTTGAGGTTGAGGCTAACTTCATATTATATATTTTGGAGTTTATAATCTAGTTCCTAACAACTGGGGGCTCTTCAAAGATGAAAATCTACAGTTCCTTTTTTGGTTTAGGATTGTAGCATTCAAAGACACTGAGTAGTGAGTATTTGTTTTCTTTCTTTTCACACATTGCATTTGGTTAGTTTAAATACGGAATGCCTTGTGGAATAATAGCTTTTTCAGTGGCTAAAGTTTCCAGTGTATGAAAAAAGTCTCCCGGTGGTTTGCAAAAAGTGGCTTATGCAAAACATTTGGTAAACAAGTTGCTGTTGTGATGCTAGTGTGCCTTTAAAAAATGTATTTTTAATCATGTTAATTATGGTTATAAACTGGCCCCAAGCTGTGCGCTTAGAAGTCCTTTTATTGCTGCTTCAATGGTGTAAATGGGATTTTGTTTATATAATATTATGGTTGTTTTTTTTCTTGTTTGTAATTGGTAAAAGTTATTGTTATATGTTAACTGTAATCGGAAATAAACTTTGTTTGATAAAAATTCCATAGTATCATACTTGAAGTGAAACATCTCATGTGTTTCTTAGCCAAATTCAAATTGCAAAACTTGTGATCCAGGCAGACTTCATAAAACAGTTTGGAATTTCTGACCTGAATTATGACACCGTTGATGTTATCTGAAGGGGCAAGGAAGACAGATAATTGCCGTGATAGCTCGGCATTTAAAATTGCCCAATACACAAGTTGGAATCATTGGAAATAGCTAGTATTCAATTACAATTGCAACTTGAATTAGAGACAATGGCAAGGGAACCAGGGGGCGAGGCAGAAGATGGAGAGAGAGGGGGGCAATTACAGTGAAACAAAGAGCAAAATAACTAATACAGCTAGCACATGAAAAGGAAATGAAAGTTTGAACTGTAGTTAAAAGCAGCGGAAACCAAAGAAAATTTGAACTTCGGAAACTGGAACTAAGAAGTGAACATCTACTTAAAATGGTGGCGATAAAGGTATAAAAATTGGAAGTAATGATGAGGACTGTGAGGAACCCCATGTTTAATTTGGAAATCCACTCAAAAGTCATTTGTAACATATAATGTGCCTTTAATGCATCCATATATAAGAGGGAAAGACCACCAGAATATGGGTTTACAGTTACCGCAGTAAAATTGAAGACTTTGTTACAAAATGAAGATACAACTGGTCAAGGTGTTGCTAAGAACGATGGAAAGATTGTGGCCTAAACCGATACAATTATTGGTCTTCCATTAAGAGCTAAAAGAAAGGGTGTAAGAGAATAGGCAGATTTAGAGCCAGGATAACTCTATATTTTGTTTAAATCCTATTAATTCTACTTGTTTCATGTTCTGGTTTTTCTTTTGGCTAAATCATTATAACTTCGAAACATGGTACATACAATTGTAAAACAGAATGCAAGGGGCATCTGTACAACATGTAATAAGCTACTTGTGAGGAGTTTATGATAAGTATTTGTGAAGAAAGTGTAAAGCCATTGTAAAGAAGCTTAGCTATAGAGAAGCTTTCCTTCTTCCAAGGAAAATGTGTTATGAAGCTTGAACTTGGCTTAATGTTAAATACAAAGGTCCAGATCTCTCAAGTCTTTGAAAATCTGAGATTTCCCATACTATGCCAACCAGGAACAGGCTGCAAATGTACAATTCCTTAGATCTCTCCCCTTAGGTTCTTTGGGCCCAGTGTACCTGGGCATAAAGAAAGGGGAAAATAGATCAGGTAGCCTGGAGCTGATATGAAAAGCTAGTGTCCTAAGCGGGGTCAGGGTGAGGTTCTAAAAGGAAGTCTTAGGCTGGGGGCAGAGTTGGCAGCAAACAGAAACCAGTCTTAGTTGAGTTAATGAGTAAGAGAGGAGCAGAGACAGACTCCAAACAGGAAATTGGCTGTGGGGAGCATATTTTAAGTAATTAAGACAGCCAAAGGTTGGTGATTCCTTGCTGTGGGCTGCTGAGGCATTGGTATTCCTTTGGAACAGTAGCCTTCTGCTTCGTTTGGCTGAAGATCTGAAGTTGTGTTTGAATGCATGCCCGGGAATTGAGAGGAATGGAATTTCTGAAGGCGAAATTGAAACCCGAAAGGTGGGCTTTTATTGATTCCATCACAGTCTAGGAATTGGAGAGAATCATGAAACGCTTTGGAGACCCTCGCAGGTGGCCGAAGATTGGTGATTCTGTGCTGTGAATCGTTGGGGCAAATTTACTCTTTTGGAGCAGTGGTATTCTTCTTGGCACAGTCGAAGAGCTGAAATAGTGTTTGTGAGTTGGTGCATGTAGACTTGGGAAACCAGAAGAACAGAGTCGCGGGAGACTAGATTGACACTCTCTCAAGTGAACAATTGTGGTAACCATCTGAGTTGGAGTAACTTTTGGACAGAATTTCAATGCTTGATCTCCGAGGGTGAAGACTGGAATCTGTTTCAGTGAGATTGATTGACTCAATGTTACTGACATCTGCATGGGTTATTTAGAAATCTGTGGAATCTGTTTTGGTTGCATCTGTCATTTATTGGGTAGTGTGGTGTGTTCAGCCAAGTTTACCTATTGATTTGTATGTACCTCCAATCAATCTTGAATGTTAGAGTATGAGATAGATGTCATGATTTGTTTTATATTTCTTTCCTTGTATAGCGAAGACACTTTTTGTTTAAAATTCGTGGAAAGTGACTTTCTTTGCTGAGCTAGTGTCTTGAATTTCAAACTTCATCAATGTTATTGGCCCCAGCTGATTCTTACCAAAGATTTGGTGGGGGTGGGGGGAGAGATCTGGTCAAGAATCCTAACAATATTAATGACTTGGATGAAATGATTGAGTGTATTATTGTCAAATTTGCAGATAATTGTAAGATAGGTAGAACAACAACTTGTGAGGATTTCACTATATCAATAAGCTATATGTGGCCAAAAATATGGCAGATGTTTAATGTGAGAACATGCAGGGCTATCCAATTTGCTGGGAAGAGTGGAAAAGCAGAATATTATTTAAATAGAAAGACTGCAAAATTCTGTGGCACAGTGGCTCTGCATGGCTTCTCAGCTGAATCACAAAAAATAAGCATGCAGGTACACCAAGTAATTAAGATGACAAATGGATTGTTATCCTTTACTGCAAGGGGCATGGATAAAAAAAAGTAAAGAAGTCTTGCTATAACTGTACAGAACATTGGTGAAACCACACCTGGAGTATTGTGTAGGATTTTAGCCTACTTGAGGAATATAAATGCATTTGAGGCAGTTCAAAAAAAGGCTCACAGGCCTGATTCTTGGGATGAAGGAATTGTCTTTTGAGGAAAGGTTGAGCAGGTTGGATCTACACTTGTTGCAGTTTGGGAGATTGACAGGTGGTCTTATTGAAACCTGTAAGATTGAGGGGCTTGATAAGATGAGAGGTATTTCTTTTTGTGGAGGAATCTACTACTGAAGAATACAGTTTAAAAATAAGGACTCCCTCTTTCTCGTTAATCTTCAGAATTTTCTATTTGGGTGAAGTTAAAGCCACATCTTAGATCAGTCATAAACTTATTAAAAGACAGAGCAGTGTCAAGGGACCAAATGACTCTCCTCCTCCTCCTCCCCTTCTGTTTCACATTTCTTTTGAAAATGTTGCTGTTGATTCTTATTTAGTATAACTGCAGTTGCAGTGAAGCCAGATGTTTAAACTTTAGAATCTGAACCATGTTGGCCATTCCATTTCTAGCCATCAAAGTATTCACTATTTTGGCATCTCCCTTCTAACATTGGCCTCCACTGTAGTGTCTTTTCCAGTGATTGTTTGAACTTGACTATGTTTGTACAGAGCTCAGTGTTCTTGTCTCAACTCTGTCTCAAAGCTGATGGTCAATTTAATTATGGTTGGCCTCATTTTTAGAACGGTGACACAGTGTAACCAAACCACCCGTCCCCCGCGCGCTAGTTACTGCTCAAGTATAACTATCTAGTCATTCTCCA